>JARQOC010000002.1:349919402-351274402 GCA_033576535.1 Allobates femoralis
ATATAAGATCCTTATATAGATGTTATTTGACATGAACCATAATTGTATGATTTAGAATTGATGATTTGTTTTTCAAGAACCCAAAGAATGTAATGTTTCCTGTATATATATTGTATATCTCTTCTCTAATGGCCACTTTACACGCGGCTACATTTCTAGCTTATCCACAGGTAACTTACTGGCTGCAGTGAAATCATGGAGACATTATTCCATTTGTAACCACAACAAGATAGAACCATGTCTCCATGATTTCACTGCAGCCAGTAAGTTACCTGTGGATAAGCTAGAAATGTAGCCGTGTTTAAAGTGGCCATTAGGGATGATTGTTTTTCATTTATAGGTAAGTCAAGAACTGATACCATATTCTTTTTATATTTTTTTTTCCTTAAAAGGGGGTGGTATACGTAATATTAGATGATAAGATGCTCAAGGGGGGTGACTTATATTCTTAAGGTTATAAGTAAAATTTTGTGATTTGTTTTTGTGTTGCAATGTATTACTATCTAATTCATAGTTATGAAAATGGTACAAATTTTATGAGATTATGGTTGAAAATGTTGTCCAGGTAATAGATTCCCCAAGATAGGTTTTTTCTTATTGTTTGACACTTATAAAGTGCTTGTCTAACATGTATTTTTTTCGCTTTCTCTCCCCCTTTAACATGCAGCTACTGTGGACCGAAGTCGCTTCCCACAGCCTGGAGGTGGAGTGATGGTCAGAAGAAACGTCAGAAATTCTGCGGATGACTGAGACAGCTGAAGAGCTCAAATGGCAGCCCAACTAGATCCAAGATCTACACTACAAGGCAGACGAGCCCAGGAGAACTACCGAATGTCTCTTACTACAGAATCTGGCCTATATGTGATGGATATAAACATCCCAAGGAACACTGACTGCTTAGGACACCTTTATTTTTTGAATATCAGGGACTGACTTATTTTAGATAAGACTGAAGTTTCCACCACCAACATTGACTTGGTACGAGGCCATGTCCTCCTGAATTAGACCGTAGTGAGGACCGACTTATGGAGAATGTCAAATATAATGACTAACAGTTGAGTGATAATTAAGACCGGTATTTGACTGTGGCATTCGTATAGTTTCCTTGTTTGTCATGGTTTGTGAGTGTTCGTGTCCATCCGATGGTGTAATGGGCAGACCTATGTGGGGAATCTGGTTAAGTGGTGTAGGAAGACCGCTCCTTCTACTAGGCAAGGAGAATGTACCTGGGTAGGTCTGTGTGCATGCACTTTGGTTGGAGCATTCACTCATTGCCATGGGAGAAGGGAACTGTGGGAGCAGCATTCATTTTTATTATATGTAGAATCTATTTTAGTAAATATAATCTTTGTGTGAAAAACGTCTACTATGTATTTCAGTAGTATTAATTAGAGAGGTGAGACAAAGAAGAGGAACCCATGTGCATAGGGTGGCGCTAATTTCATGCTGTGTGATACCTTGCATCAAGAAGATGATGTCTCGCGTCATGAAGGAGACAGTGACCACAATGTATGCAGATCTCAGAGGCCCTGATGATGAAGGAGAAATATATGCCTGAAAGTGAAGCATTGCCATTACTGCAAGACCCCTTGGAGAAATACGAGAACTTGAGACCCATCTTAGATAGTGGGGACAGTTTAGGGTTCGGCAAGACCAACTACAAAGGCATTAAGGTAAGACGTTATGGTTGTCTCAATGTTGGTGAAGGCTTCTTTCCCCTCCTCTACATTTTTCCCCCTCTGCCGCATAGGGCAAAGATTTAGGGTAAGATTTTGAATGTCTCCAAAGGGGGGAATGTTATGATAATAAATAGTTAATAATTTATATTAGTTTATAGTCATTCAGAAATCTTTCAGGCTAGAGGCCTGTTTGTAGGAAAAAGGCCTTGGCCTTGCTCTTTTCCCTAGCTAGCCCTCTCTCCTTCTTCCCTCCCACCTTCGGGTTTTCTCTGGCTCAGATTTTATATAATGTTTTGACTTAGAGGTAGCCATATAGAAGTTCTTATCAACGTGTTCTGAATGTACTGTACGAACCCAAGACTAGTTTAAACTAACTAACACAAAGAATATAATTGAAGTTTTTGTTCAGAATAAAATGTATATTCAGCATAATATGATGCAATTACCTAGAAACACCCCAAAGGAATGCCCCTTTAATGATAAGTAATAAAACTGCTAACCGCTCCTAAAATATAGGTCTTTGTCATTAAGCTCTACATTGACATGGCTGTCAGCGTGGTTCTTTCAGTGACGTGCACACACTTAAACAAAGCATCCAATTTGGCGGCAGACAATTAAGGTGACAGCCTCACCCGAAAGGTGTGGGGGGCATTCATTACAACTGTATATGCAAGTGTGACTGTGTCCTTTAAGCACCACTCCAGCATCTTTTTTTATTACTCAACTGGAGTGATGTCTTAATTCAAAGTCCCCTGCCCCGTCTTATATTCACCCTCTGGCAGCTTCCCCCACTGTATCCAAAACATACTGTCGGTTTGTGACCTGCCGGCAGCTTCTGCATTTCATGGAGTAAGCTGTAGGTCACAGCTCTATACAACTCTATGAGAGCCTCATTCTGGCTCTCAGAGAGATGCATTGAGTGCCTGTCATATAACTACTGACTTCCGGCCAGTCAGAAGCTACGAGTGGAAGATGGCACGACGGGACATGAGAAGTGTTGGTAAAGCACCATATGAAAATTCCAAAAGTCGAATATAAGTACCGAGGGAGGGGGCTTACATTTAAAGCAACACTCCAACGCTGCAGAAAAAACACTGGAATGCTGCTTTAATATCCCATGGTAGAACTATAAATCAGAGCATGTCCTCCAGATCTAATGGCATGCTAGGAGTTATAATTCACCACAGGAGTGGTGAAGTGCTTGTATCACAGAGTGATTTATTAACAATTTATTCTTTACTTTTACATGGGTGCTTACATTAAATGCTTTCAGTCTGGTCCTCCCATGCTAGAAACCAGTCTCTCATCAATATCCCAGCCTGGCATGACTTAATGAAGAAGGATGGCTGGAGCAGCACATGACAGCACAGAGCCCTCCCTTCATAACATCATTGCAGGTCCTGTAAGGAGAGATTCTTGTTACTAGTCTGGACAGGACCTGTGGTGATGTAATGAAGAAGGAGGGCTCTGTGCTGTCATGTGATGCTCCGGCCCGCCCTCTTCATTTACTGCGGGTCCTATAAAATGATTCTTTTGTGCTGTGGTGCTCAGGTATGTGGTGCCTGGCCCTGTCACTGCAGTGACACTTCTTCTATGCCAGGCACCAGGACTGCGATCCCTGCTCCAGCTTCCCAGCCCAGCGGACACACGATCTCTCCAGCTGCTGCAGGAATCTGTCTGGGGCAATCGTGTGTCTTCTGTGTAATTATTAGCTTCCTGCCACGTCCCCTTCTTCGCACTGAAAATCCAGCGCTTACAGGTTGGCGTGGGGATCCTCCCCAGAGCAGTGAATATTATAGTAGTATGACCAGCCAGCTCACGTGGTCTCCTAGCTGCTGGTTTCTGCAGTGGAGACCTTTTCCTGCTTCCTTTGCTCATAGTTAACCATTGCTCCTTCTCCACAGCAAGCTCTCAAGTTACATTCGAACCATAAGACGCACATCACACTTTCCTCCAAAATTTGAAGAATATAAAGTGACTCTTATGGTATGAAAAATACAGTAATTGCAAACAGCCTGTGTAACCTTTTTCTGAAAAAAATGAATAAAAATTAAGTTTTAATGTAATTTTTCATTTGTTTATGATCAACTATGTTCACGTACAGTTTAATAATGAAATAGGTATTCAAATAAAACACAGTAGTACATATTGACCTGAAACAGTACAAGTGTATAGTAAATGCGATCAGAACAGCAGGGTTAAGTTAGTAACGGTTGCCATGACAGCCTCCAGAAAACGTAAGGGCTTATTGGAGTTCAGGTGAGTAGGCAGGACTGGATGAAGCAGGCTAGGTGGTGCAAAACAATCTTGTCATCCCTCATATCCCACACCTCTTCCTGATGTTGTGGAGCCCACTGGGACGGGGTACTTGGTACCGGACCGGGGTACTGCTGGGGGATGTCACGGCGGTCCTGGTCCGGACCGTGTCCCGGGCCCGCACAATAAAATAGGGTGTATTTACAGGGGATTTGTCAGTCATGACGCCACTCACGGGTTGTGGTCAGGGTGACCACCACTGCTGCAGAACCTCCAGGGATGATGTTTTGGCAGCTTAGATGGAATCACTCTCCGCAGGTAGAGCTGGTTCCCGGGGCAGTGATAGTAAAGTCAATGATGGTTGTTATAGCTGATGCAGGCTAAGGGGATGATGTGGAGATGGCTCCTGTCAGAGTCAAGTACTCAGTTATTAGAGCCTCACCGATCCCTCTCACCTGCATTGTTGCTCGCAGCGTGAGTGGGTGTTCCTTCAGGCCCTAAAGTATACCTCAGTCCTTGTCGTCAGCCGCGTGAGAACCCTTCACTCGGTTCTGCCAATGCAGACCACCTAGTGTGCAGGTCTCTTTTCAGGTACAGAACAACCGCTCAACTGTCCTTATTGCAGAACCAGACAGAAATTTGGTGTCCTAATGTCACGTGTCAATCTCTTTCAAGCGCACGCACACGCACACACACACACACACACACACACACACACTTTGTGTGTTTTCTTTTTGCTCTATGTATCTTAACTTAATAAACCTAACTTATAAAAGTTTAACGTCCATTAATACTAAAATGGGCATCACATCACGCCACGCATCAAACCACAAATACCAGGAGGGAGCTTACAGGACTGCAGGTAGCAACACAAAGTAATTACTTTGATTACTTACCGCATCCTGGCTTCTCTGTCCCGATCACTCGTGGCTGATGTCGGCTTCTTGTGATGCCCGCATTCTCCACCAATTAATGTCACGGCAAAACGCCTGATTCTTATCTTGTTAATGGACGGAGGAATAACAGACACCAAGTCTTAGATTGCAATATCAAAGTATTCCTAAGGGGAGGTGCCCCAACAGGTTTATTATATAGACAGATGCTGATGCATAAATTAATCAAGCATTAAAGTAATTGGTTACATTCTCAATTCTTTTACAATGATTGGTTCCCCAACAATACCTGCTTCATGGTGATTGGTTCTTTATCATGTAAACAGTTGGCAGAGGATATAGGGACTTTCCATGTCCCTCAATAACCCCCTTATCTTATCATGACCAGATGGGGGGCCATGTAGACGTGTCAGAGACATGTCTCTACATATTCTTACTTAAAAACAATTTCATAAGAGCTCTGGTCGCCATCTTAGAAGTCATACATATAATTGTGTATATATGTATATTCTTCAGAAAATCAAACAATTACTCATTAAAACAATTACTCAACAATGTCAGGTAATTTCCCTGACAGTCTGTATCTACTATATAATTGCCGTAGGCACTTCCGTGTCGGACCCCGAAAAGACCGTGGCTTCGTCACTCTGTGACGTCACCACGTGCGAGCAATGGCCCAAAGCGGCCATTGCGAGTCGCTGGGCGAAAATCGAACCAGAGGCTCGGCCACAAAGTTAGCGATATACCGCTCATGTAGCGCGAGCAATGGCCGCGAGGCCATTGCAAGTCACTGGCCAAGTTAGCGATTTACCGCTCATGTAGCGCGAGCAATGGCCGCGAGGCCATTGCGAGTCGATGCCTGAGCCGCCGCACCTGCCGCAAGTCCCCCTATACTTTCTATGGGGATTACCGCAACCGCGCCGCAAGTGTAACGGTTATGCGGCAAATGCGGCAGATGCCGTTACACTTGCGGCGCGGTTGCGGTAATCCCCATAGAAAGTATAGGGGGACTTGCGGCAGGTGCGGCAAGTGTGGTTTTGCAGTTAGCGATTTACCGCTCATGTAGCGCGAGCAATGGCCGCGAGGCCATTGCTAGTCGCTGCCTGAGCCGCCGCACCTGCCGCAAGTCCCCCTATACTTTCTATGGGGATTACCGCAATCGCACCGCAAGTGTAACGGTTATGCGGCAAACGCGGCAGATGCGGTTACACTTGCGGCGCGGTTGCGGTAATCCCCATAGAAAGTATAGGGGGACTTGCGGCAGGTGCGGCAAGTGCGGTTTTGCACTTGCGGCAAGTGCGGCCGCGAAAAAAGCCGCAGTCATCCGCGGTTTTTTTCGCGGCCGCACCTGCCGCAAGTGCAAAACCGCATTTGCCGCACCTGCCGCAAGTCCCCCTATACTTTCTATGGGGATTACCGCAACCGCGCCGCAAGTGTAACGGTTATGCCTCAAACGCGGCAGATGCGGTTACACTTGCGGCGCGGTTGCGGTAATCTCCATAGTATAGGGGGACTTGCGGCAGGTGCGGCAAGTGTGGTTTTGCACTTGCGGCAAGTGCGGCCGCGAAAATCTTAAAAAAAATTTAAAAATATTCTAGACATCCGATGCATTTGCATCGGGCTCACAGCTAGTTGTATTATATTTGTATTGTCTTATAAAATTATTTATTCATTATTATTGTTCTTGTCATGTATTCATGTACTAATGATAGTTTTGGTGATGTGGTCATTTACTGATGATGGCTCTTGTGAATGTACTTCTATATTGATGGTGGATTTTGTGATGTGTACAATTACTGATGGTGGTCCGGATGATGTATCCTGTAATGATGAAGGTTCTGGTGCTGTATTCAAGTACTAATGGAGACACTAGTCATTTGTTCATGAACTGATGGTAGTTCTGGTGATGTATTCATGAACTATTGCTTGTCCTTTGAACTTCAATCAGCTGAACATTTTACTGTAATGTGTGAATAGACATCCAAACTGTAATGCAAGAGATGTCAGTTGAGCTGTTCTGTCCTAAAGTAACTGAGGAGCACTTAGCTGAGCAAATGTTTCTGTGTATGCTAGTGCTATGAGAGAAAGCTGTTAGCTTTGGCAGACAGCTCTTTAATATGTATAATACGTTTAACGAGGTATTCTGTTTTCAGAAAAGTTGTGTTTCCAGTTGCAGTTTGTTGTAAAAAAAAAAAAACAACTGAAAACACACTCTATTCAATCACTTTCAGTCCAGCGATAAGTCTCTGTCATTGCTCAAGTGTCCATTGTCAACAGTGCTGATATCACTTCATCAACATTGCAGCCAATCAGTGAGCTCAATTTCTCATTCCATGTACAGGGGCAGGGCTAATGACCTTAGTGATTGGGTGATTTTTCAATGTGATGATAGTGCTGCATACAACAACAGACACTGGAGGGGGGCAAAGACTCTGTTTTGGATCTGTTATTGGAATTTTATTGTTTACAACAACAGTGTTGTCCAATTTTTTTTACATGTGAGAAAAAACTGATGGTTTACTTTTAACATTTGCGGCATCCCTTTTTTCCCACAAAGAGAGAACAAAATATACTATTCCAAACTTCTTGTACCTGTTAGACAGTAAGAAAAAGATAACTGCGCTAGAATAACACACAGATGCTTTCAAAGTGCTCTCCATTTTTGTGACAGACTCATGTATTTGAATAGGTAAGGTTGCTCTGCAAATCAGACAAAAAACAAATCTTCATCTGGGTGGGGGCACCAAAGGCAAATTTGCACAGGGCAGCATTCAGCCTTAAGGCCCTGTCTCACATAACGATATCGTTAGAGAGATCGCTGTAACTGTGACGTTGCAATGATCTCTCCGGCGATGTCATTCTGTGTAACACTTTGCAGCAATCAGGCCCCTGCTGTGAGGTCGCTAATCGCTTGCAAAGTGCTGCAGGTCATTTTTTGATCGTTGGTTTCTCGCTGGTCAGCACGCATCGCTGCGTGTGACAGCGAGAAACCAGCGATCAGTGACCTCACTGGCTGCTAACTATGTTAATCACCGGGTATCTAGGCAGCACGCGCTGCCTAGATACCCAGTGTTTACCATGGTTACCAGCGTCCTCCCTGCTTAGCACTGCCTGTAAGCAGGGAGAATGCTGGTAACTATAATAAACATCGGGTATCTAGCCAACGAGCGCTGCCTGGATACCCGGTGTTTATCATAGTTACCAGGTTCTCCCTGCTTACAGGCAGCGCTAAGCAGGGAGAACGCTGGTAACTATGATAAACAGTGGGTATCCAGGCAGCGCGCGCTGCCTGGATACACACTGTTTATCAAGGTTACCAGCGTTCTCCCTGCTTAGCGCTGCCTATAAGGCAGCGCTAAGCAGGGATGACGCGGACATCGCCTTCAGCAATGTGGGAGGTGGCTCCCATGGCCCTGATCGCTGGGAAGATCTGCATGTTTGACAGCTCCCCAGCGCTCAGGTAACGATGCTCCAGCTATCCCGGCAGGTCGTTATCGCTGTCGGGATTGCTGGAGTGATCGTTATGTGAGACTGGGCCTTTAGGCCAGCCCTGTATTAACCCTTTGTAAATAAAGTTGGACATTTTAACACTTGAGTGCTGCTGATACCTCTTTTCCTGGACCATGTAGTTTTTTGCCTTCTTCTGGATAAACATTTAGGCTATGGGTTGAACTAGGTGGACGTAAAGTGTACTTTCAATCTTAAAAACTATGACACCCTCCAACTTTAATGCAGTCTCATTCCACTCAGCAACACTCACTGGAGATTTCTGGAACTTATGGTGCAACAAGCTAGCCAGTTACAGATGTGGCCACTAATAAACACTGAACACACTTTTGTTCACCAAACTTTAACAATAGCACAAACAGAGAGGGCATACTTGTAATATCAGGAACAGAGCGTAATTGGGCATAACAGCCTGGAGAAAGTGGTTGGAGTACGTGTGACCAGCCAGACATAGTGGGCGGAGAGGAGACAACGTGTGTGTGTGTGTGTGTGTGTGTGTGTGTGTGTGTGTGTGTGTGTGTGTGTGTGTGTGTGTGTGTGTGTGTGAAGACATGATGGAACACATGGAGTTAATCTGAGGGAGTGGAGATGTGGTGGGCAACTCAGCAGGCGGAAGCAGCTGAAAGTAGAAGACATGTGGTGTGTGTAGCCCAGTATTTTATTTTGTAGTGCAGCAGAATAAGCATTTATTTTTAAGCCCACATGGCTATGGAGTTTTTTATAATAGAAGTGTCGGTCTGGGGGTAAAGGTACTGTCTGGGGGTAAAAATCCCGGGTTCAGCGATGTTGTGGCGACATTGCAAGTGCATTGTGCTGTGTGACAGCACAATGCAACTGCGATAAATCGCTGGTCACGAGTTGCCAGGTTTACTAACATGTTGTAAAACCTAGCGATCTCGCACAAGCGATTTGGCTGGATCGTGCCGTGTGACACCGCGATAGCGATGTTGCTGGCAATTTCGTCTGTTGACAACATTGCTGTGTATCACTTGCTGGGTTGTACTCAATCCAGCGAGCGATCGCTGCTGCAACATCACGGTGGTGTTGCTGGCAACATCGCTCTGTGTGACAACTAGGCAGCAATGTCAGAAGCGAGTGCGCACCTGCGGGATCGCTACCGACATCGCTGCAATGTTGCCCCATGTAACGGTACCTTAAGGGTACCTTTACACGCCGCTACTGGTGGGTGGATACAACCAGCTACATGCTACAAATGTAGCTTGTATCGGCAATATACCCCGTAGTAGCGACGTGTGAAGACGGTAGGAGGCACCCGGCAACAGATGCATCTGTTTCCGAGCACTGCCCTGAAACAGGTGGCTACACAGCCGATTGTAGCGAGCTGTATCAGCGTGTAAAGAAGGAACAGAAGGGTTGTTTCTACACCATGTTATGTACCTGGTATGTAGCTGGGGCGTGACACAGGCTCCGGGTTACCGCGCCCCATCAGCGATCATTGGAGGAAGCTCCTGCATTACGATTGGTAGTCGCTGCATAGGGAGGCATATTTAAGGAGCTGACCAGTCACACTACACAATTGCTCGAGCGTCATGTATTAAACAGCCTCCTGCGCTGCCTGGCCAATCATGATGTTATTGCTTAATCCTATCAGCGTACGGACGTCTCATAATCCACAATTGTGGCACGCCTATGTGCTGTCCCTGCTGCACCAGGTCCACCCATATTAGCTTGTTGTGGCGGTGTGTAAATGAGGTAAGGTAAGCTACAGATGGCTACTTGTGGCACCCGGCGGTGAATCCAGAGATAGATGTAACGTAGCGTAGCGCACCTTGTTGCGGCATGTAAAGGTGGTGCGTTTACCGTTTGAAACCGTTTGTGCGTGCTCGTGCACGTGAAGTAGCTGGTTGTATCCACCCGCCAGTAGCCGCGTGTAAAGGTACCCTTAGGGTACCTTTACACACGGCTACATTTGTAGCTTGTCACCAGGTAACTTACTGGTTGCAGTGAAATCATGGATACATGATTCCATTTGTACACAGCAACAAGATAGAACCATGTATCCATGATTTCACTGCAACCAGTAAGTTACCTGGTGACAAGCTACAAATGTAGCCATGTGTAAAGGTACCCTTATGGTACCTTTACACGCCGCCACAACAGGATGGATACCAACGGCAACTTCACGTGCACGAGCACGGCCAAACGGTTACAAACGGTAATCGCATCTCCTTTACACGCCGCCACAAGGTGCGCTACGCTACGCTACATCTACAGCTAGCTACATCGCCGGGTGTCGCAAGTAGCCGTCTGTAGCTCAGCGTACCTCATTTACACACCGCTATAACAAGCTAATATGGGCGGACCTGGGGCAGGAGGGACAGCACATAGGCGTGCCACAATTGTGGATTACGAGACGTCCGTACGCTGATAGGACAAAGCAATAATACCATGATTGGCCAGCCAGCGCAGGAGGCTGATTAATACATGACGCTCGAGCAATTGCGTAGTGTGACTGGTCAGCTTCTTAAATATGCCGCCCTGTGCAGCGACAACCAATCGCAACGAAGGAGCTTCCTCCAATGATCGCTGAAGGGGCGTGGTATCCCGGAGCCTGGGTCACGCCTTAGCTACATTCCAGCTACATCGCCGGGTGTCCAGAGTTCCCTTCTGTTCCTTCTTTACACGCCGATACAGCTCGCTACAATCGGCGATGTTGCCATATGTTTATGGGCAGTGCACGGATACAGAGGTATCTGTAGCCGGCTGTGTCGTCCCGTCTTCAGACGCCGCTACTACGGGCGATATTGGCGCGACAAGCTACATTTGTAGCCTGTAGCGGGTTGTATCCATCCTGTTGTGGCGGCGTGTAAAGGTACCATTAGACTCACAGGTGACTGAGGTGTCCACCCCTTCACATAAGTTAGGTGACATACTTGCAGATGAGTTGATGAGCATGGCCTTATTTTTGTCCTGCACAGTTTTTCAAAAGACATATTCCATTATGCAGCTTTGCCCCCCCACCCGCTGTCTCTCACCTGATGGTCTTAGCCCCAGAGCCAGATTCTATTATAAAGAACTACAAGACCATGTGGACTTAAAAAAAAATACTGTCTCTTTTCTCACATATGAGGTTATGAACGATCGCGAACACGACCTTTGCCTGCTCTCACCCACGATGTTTGGACAGTCAAGTCCACCTACTTTCCCCGATACGCCCATTCACTTCTATTGCTCGATACTGCAAGTACGCTAAGGGTACCGTTACACATAGCAACATTGCATGCAACTTCACTTGCAACTTACTGGTTGCAGTGAAATCATGGACACATTCTTCCATTTGTGCACGGAAACAACATAGAACAATGTGTCCATGATTTCACTGCAACCAGCAAATTGCAAGTGAAATTGCATGCAATGTTGCGACGTGTAAAGATACCCCAAGGGTGGAGGCACACTGTCATGCATCAAAAATGGAGCGTTTTTGATGCATGACAGTGATGCGACTGCTGTGCAAGTGTGTTGCAAGTGTGGTGCAAGTGTGATGCGAGTGTGGTCCGAGTGTGCTGCGAGTATGGTGCCAGAGTGATGAATGTGGTGTGACTGTGGTGCGAGTGTGGTCAGTGTGCAATGCGTTTTTAACATGGTCTTTCTCAGGCTGTCTCTGCTACAATAGCTAAATCAGGTTTAATAGGCTCCCGCTGTTACTTCCGGGGCCGCCTATTAAGCTCATTACATATTCACTGCACTGTCAAACTAACAGCCAATCACAGGAGCTCACACTCAATGGGAGCCTCTGTGATTGGCTGTTGTAATCAGACTGGATTTTCTCAATCTGGACAGTGATTCTGCTTGGTTGCCATACACATTAGTGTATGGCAACCAACCTGGCGTTGTAGGGTGTCAAATAAATCATTATTAAAAAAAACGCAGGGAGTTAAATCCAGCAGTTTATAAATGAGTCGAGGTGCTGTGCTGTCGGCACTGCTTAAGCATTGCTATAGTAACCGATAGTTTGGTTACTATAGCAACGGGGCCGGTGGTGACGTCACCGCTTAATGCTCACAGCCTCACTGACTCATCACACAGCAGGGGAGCGCATTTCCGCCCCCTGTGGTGTGATGTAGCAGAGCTGAATGAGTTGAAAAGAAGAAGAAGGAAGACAGAAGACAGAAGAAAGAAGAGAGAAGACCTGGATCTTTGGAGGGATATGTGGTGGAGTCCCTAATGGTGTCTGTGTCTTTATTTTTAATAAAACATTTTTCTCTGTGTGGTGTTTTTTTTAACCCTTTATTGG
Organism: Allobates femoralis; assembly: GCA_033576535.1. Taxonomy (NCBI): domain Eukaryota; kingdom Metazoa; phylum Chordata; class Amphibia; order Anura; family Aromobatidae; genus Allobates; species Allobates femoralis. Next base: position 349,931,993 of record JARQOC010000002.1, read on the forward strand.
AGTTCTTAGTGGCCGGGTCAAACTTGGCCTGACATTAAGAATCTCGGCCTTAATACCAGCTTGTATAACAAAGCTGGTATTAACCCCTTTATTACCCAGCGTGCCACCGCCACCAGGGCCGCTGGAAGAGCCCGGTAAGGCGCCTGGAAATGGCGCTTATTATTAATGCGCCATTTTCTGGGGCGGCTGCGGGCTGCTATTCTTTAGCGTGGGGGGGCCCTATAACAATGGGCCCTCACCCCGCTGAGAATACCAGCCCTCAGCTGCCTAGTTTTACCTTGGCTGGCATGGAAAATAGGGCGGAGCCCACGCATTTTTTTTTGCCAGCCAAGGGGAAATTAAGCAGCTGAGGGTGGCAGCTCGCAGTTTGCCTGCTTTCATCGGTCTAGAGATAAAAATGCTGCGAAGCCCCACGCGACTGCACTCGCTTCTGACTTGCAATGCGAGTTAGGTGCGTGGGACTCGCACCAGTGTGCCCTGCCTGATAGGGCAACACTGGTCCGAGTGCAATGCGTTTTTTTCACGCATTGCACTCGCACGAGTCTGACGCCAGTGTGCCTCCACACTCACACACAATGTCTCAAACAAATGCAATAACTGGACAGTTAACTCGAACTATGATATTTTGTTTAACAATACGTCTTCAACCCTTGCATTTTAATGCATCTCACTCTGCTCAGCAACACAGTATATTAACCTTCCTAGCGTTATTCCCGAGCCTGACTCGGGGTTAACATTCACTACCAGAAGCGTTAACCCCGAGTCAGGCTCGGGCTTACCCGCGTTCGCGGCAGATGCGGTGAGAAAACCGCATCTGCCGCACTTGCCGCACTTGCCGCACTTGCGCCGCACTTGCGGCGCGGTTGCGGTAATCTGCATAGTAAAGGGAACCAACCACCTCGGATGACCCTCATACACTGGTAGTATGTGCCCCTGCAGCCTAGTAAACCATTAGCAGCACTGTTTTTGTGTGAAAAGTGGCTGCAGTAGAAGTGAGATAATGATTTTATAAACTTACATGCCTGCGTACTTGAGGGCGTCTCCCTGTGTGTGCTGGCACTTGTGGGCTGTGCTCGTCATGTCTGCTCTCCCCCTCCCTTATGCACGCCCCCTCTCAGCCTGCTATAGTGATGTGAGGCTGATTGCATCATAAAGGGGCGGGGCTACCGGGATGCCGCGATTTAGCCCCGCCCCTTTATGACGCAATCAGCCTCACATCACTATAGCAGGCTGAGAGGGGGCGTGCATAAGGGAGGGGGAGAGCAGACATGATGAGCACAGCCCACAAGTCCCAGCACACACAGGGAGACGGCCTCAAGTACGCAGGCATGTAAGTGTATAAAATCATTATCTCACTTCTACTGCAGCCACTTTTCACACAAAAACAGTGCTGCTAATGGTTTACTAGGCTGCAGGGGCACATACCGTGTTTCCCCGAAAGTAAGGCCCTGTCTTACATTCTTTTGGGGGCCAAAAGTGGCCCCCGGCCTTACTTTCGGGGGGGGCCTTACATTGGGTGCCCCAGCAGTGTGGCCTACAGGCCCCCTCCTGCTGGGACACTGCGGGAGCGGGTCGCACGTCACGTGCGCCCGCTCATTACATATGCACTGCATCCCCCTGTCAATCAGCGACAGGGGGAGCAGTGCATTATACAGTATATATGGGCCCCCTATTGCTGGCACACTCCCCCCTGTTATGAGGCCCCCACCGCTGCTGCTGCTGAAGACATCTTACCCTCCACGGTCTTCTTGCAGCAGCCAGCGGCGCGTCCGTCGGTCCTCTGTACTCGGCGGTCTTCCGGATCATGTGACCCGTCGCAGCGCATGACGTCATCGCGACTGCGACGGGCCGGTCACATGATCCGGAAGACCGCCGAGTACAGAGGACCGACGGACGCGCCGCTGGCTGCTGCAAGAAGACCGTGGAGGGTAAGATGTCTTCAGCAGCAGCAGCGGTGGGGGCCTCATAACAGGGGGGAGTGTGCCAGCAATAGGGGGCCCATATATACTGTATAATGCACTGCTCCCCCTGTCGCTGATTGACAGGGGGATGCAGTGCATATGTAATGAGCGGGCGCACGTGACGTGCGACCCGCTCCCGCTCCCCCCCCCCTCCGCTAGCGGCCTTACATTGGCCCCCCCGGTTGTAAGGCCTTATAATCGGGGGAGGCCTTACATTGGCAGGCCCCCCCTTTACCCCCAGGCGGCCTTACAATCGGGGGGGCCTTACTTTCGGGGAAACACGGTATTAACAATGTATGAGGGTCATCCGAGGTGGTTGGTTCCCTTTACTATGTAGATTACCGCAACCGCGCCGCAAGTGCGGCGCAAGTGCGGCAGCTATGCGGCAGATGCGTTTTTTTTACCCGCTTTTAGCAAAAAATTCAAGACCTAAACAGACCGCCAGGGAGGCTACGAATTTTTTTTTTTTTTGTCCATATTTTATTGTTAAGCTGTGATCTATGACTTCCTTTTACTAAATGGATACACACCAAAATGGTTGATGTGCTCGATCAATTCCTTGGATTTTATACAGGTTATGAGAGATTGTGCTTTACAATTTGACTTGCTATACCTTGAAATGACTGTCCTTTATTATGCACTGGGTGAGCTGCAAGGAACTTTTTTGAAGCCTAAACTGTTGTGCAGAAGGTAATGTTAGCCTTGTCTGACTGATGCAGTCTTTGGCATTATGTTTTATGCAAATAAAATAGCAAACTGAATTTGCAAGGTAAAGCATATTTCAGCTGCACGCAGAGGTGTGACATCATCAAGTTTGCTATATTATAAAAAAATAATATATATCATATTTATATATAGAATGATAACATATAGCAATCTTGCTATAATGCAGATGTTCCTTTAATTCCCTAATGTGTTCCAACTGAATTTTTATAGTAAGAGAGAAAAGCGCCTCAAGGAGACTCCTAGGTAACATGGGTGCACTGTGAAAATATTACCAAATGTAGTACAAACTCACTTGATTATCTTGAGAGAACTCAACTGTGAAATGTTCTTACAGTTGGTAGTCTGCATTCTCAATTTTATGTTACAGTACCTGGCAATACATGGGCTATTATAATTATAGGGAATTTAAAGATCACAATATTGCTGTTACATGAACTCGGTAAATAGAACAACTAATGAAGGAAAGAAAAACACAATTATATAAAACAGTAATACATTGACAATGATTCATCCCATTATTTAATATACGGTAGCTTTTTAATCACCATCTAGGCCATTTTTCTTGTACAGGTTTGGTTTCCAAAGTTGAACATATCCCTTATATGTTATAAAATTATTAAAGTTTCAGCTTGAAAAGAACATGACAAAAAATAGAATAGATAATACATTGTACAGCTCATGAGAGCTGAAAAGAAAGCTTCAAATTATCCTATTGTACAATGTAACAGATGGAGTACCAGTAAAGGTCAACTTTCAAATGTACCTATTATTATTAAGTGTCCAATTCCGGGGTAATTTACTGTGCAACATTGTACTTAATCAGTAGTTTAATGTTTAATTACAGAGTGTTTTAGCAATGCAGCCTGTTTTCTGTCCTTTGTAACAGAATGTGTCTAGAGCATCTGGTTAGGTCTAATAACAGTGAAATGTACAGTAATTGGCCACTTAACCCTTGCTTGCTTGGAAGGCTACCAACCTTAGATTTACTATATGACATTGAGTTGGCTTGAACAATCACAATGTGACTTAAAATTACAATAAAGTCTGTATAAATAAGATTAATACATTTCCTATTATCAACACAATTTAATATGGGATTCACCAAAATTTCTGTTTAAGAGTTATCCAATTAACTTGGGCAAAAAACTACAGGAACAACGTAATAGTGTGGATGTAGTCACTGGTACCCTTTCATGTTATTTACAGAACGACTACTCATCAAGACAGGATTCTCAAAACCTGAAGTGTTCCTATGCATTCCTCTCTGACTACAAGTTCCCTCCTGGATCCAGATTCACAATATATAAGGCTGCCCTATGATATCAGGGAACCCGTGTGTATTATTTCATGTACTCATTATATCAATGACAAGAACTGTTGTCCCTGATGAGCCATTTGTTACTAGAAAGGGCGAAACGCGTCAAGTGGGGGTGAGAGACCATACTGATGATCAGATATTTATGCTTCATGATTTCTACCTTTTGGGGGACTTTGGACAGAAGTATCAGACTTAACTAATTGACTGTAGCATACAGTATTGTCACAAGAAAAAATAGATGTCCAAATAGCAATCAGTTAATGGATCCATTTTCCATAGACTCCCATGTTAAAAACAATATCCTGCAAAAGTAATTTTTTCAAAATGGACTAAACATTTGTAGTTGCACAACTCTTTTGCAATAGATTGCTGCTAGATCCGTTCTAATGGATGATTACTGGATATGTCAATTTAGCCTTATCATATACTTTCAGATAAGATCATGTTGTGGATATTGGTTGTTAAAATAAAAGCCTCATACCACATTATATAGAAAAAGAGCTATATAAAAAGACTGCATATATGGCCTGCAGTGTGAAAATGACTTGCTGATCATATGTTCGTATGTATGGTTTCAGGTTTCTAAAGATAAGAACCAGTTAAAAGAAATGACCTGACCATTCATTGTCCGACTTCCACTTGTAAGCTGCTCAGTAGAGATGAGAAACCTTTTAGTATTCAGATTCAGTTTGGTTCGCTGAACAACTAGGTCGTCAAAAAGTTCACTGAACCTCCTGAACCCCATTAAATTTAATGAGAGGCAAAATCAAAGGCATAGAAAACACCTTCAGGGAGCATAAAAGCTACCAAAAAAGCTCATATTAGTGGCAGACAACAGGAAAAGTTGAAGAAAATCACCCAGAGTACAAATGGTATCATGGCATAGCATGGATGCATGAAAAGGGGTCTGTGCCAGCCTGCACAGATTTCAAAGCCAGTTAAAAATATGAGTGGGCCAAATTCAATTGAATCTCAGAGGTGGGTCAAATTCAGTTAAAAGTAAGAAGTGGATGAGTGACAGAGGAAAAGTGGCATCGATTTTCTGTATTTTGTAATGGCCCACTATAGATGCAAGGTCAAGCCTGGGCCCAGCATATCAAGGTTCAGCATTGATAATATGTGGTTGAGTGACAGGTATAGGCATGGTACTCAGAGAGCCCTGCTCAATTCATGCAACACACAACAAGGAGACCCCAAGAAAAGTCTCCATATTTCAAAATATTAGAGCCAGACACCACTAAATTGTATCAATTTTCTAAATTTTGTAATGACCCACTATGGGAGCAAGCAACAAGGCCTGGGTCCAGCATTTCAAGGTTTAACACTGAGTAAGCAGTGTATGAGTGAAATGTGTAGGAATGGTGCTCTGAGAACACTGCTCAATTCATGTAATACACAGCAAGGAGATCCCAAGAAGAATTTCCATATCTTTCAAAAAATCAGGGCAAGACACCACTAAAAAGGCATCAATTTTCTAGGTTTTATAATGGCCCACTATGGGTGGAAAGACAAGGCCTAGGCCCAGCATTTCAAGGCTCAACATTGAGTAAGATGTGGATGAGTGAACATCTTCTAACTGTTCAGTGCCCATCACCTCTTCCTTCTCATCCTTCTCCATTTGTTCCTCAGCTCCTGCACCTTCATCAACAGTTTGTCTCGTACCTTGAGGCCCCTTCAATTGCTCTACTTGACAATAACCAAAGCACCCACCTCTGCAATGACAGTACGGACTTGACAGATATTGGTAGCACTTCAGCATTCTCCTATTCTGCTTCCTTCTATTCCTCTGGGACCATCACATCTATCTGCAGAAAACTCAAAGCGTGATCCAGCATGAAGATGACTAAAATTGTGATGCTGATGACAGTGTCATCAGCAATAACCATCTTAGTAGCCATTTTGAAACTGTCCAGAAAGGTGAAGAGGGCCTTGATCTGTGCCCACTCATCAAGCATTATTTGCTTTACCTCCGGATCACTTTAGCAATGCATTAGAACATACTGAACCACAGCTCATCGATGATGTCACAGTTGCTGTAACATATGCAAAGTGGAATTTCACAATGTTGGCACATGGCATATCAAACAGTTAACAGGCAAGCCAAAAAACTTCTGTATCAATGCAAGTCTATGAACTGCAGGGTGGAAACGGTGGAAGTGAGCACACAGTGACTTTGCTTCCTTCAGCAGCGTATCTAGGTGGCATTAGTGGCGTAGAGGTTGCTAAACAATCAGTTCAAGTCATGAGTCATGCAAGACACATGTGAGGAGCCCTGCATAGGGCTGCCACCAGATTCGCCTTGCCTGTCTCCAGATTCACTGGATACAGCCTTTGCTCAAACTTGTCCTGCATAGGTGTCCACGACTCTTCAGCTATGCGACTGGCAATGTCCAAGGCATTTTAACTTCATGGTGGTGAGCATTGGCAGCACAATGCGGAGGTGGGGGATTTTCTCTGCACTATTGGAACATTAAGGGGGAGGTTGAGGGTGCAGGTGGGGGTCCTAGAGGAGGTGGAGGAGACAGAATCAGTGCTTTAAGTGTTAGGTACAGAGGTTTATCCTTCAAGTTTTGGGGATTTCAAGATTTGTGGAGCAGCCCCTCCCCATCTGCTCCCACAGCCAACAGAGTTACCCAGTGCCCAGTCAGGCATCTGACAGTGCCTGCTCATCCATGTGTCAATGGTGAAATGCACCCCTTCACACACACAGTTTCTCTAGGATCCGGTGATTTTGTTTGCGACAAGCTTTCTTAAAGAAGTATAGGTGATGGGTACTAGGAGACTGCAACTGATATCAGCTTTAAAACCATCTGTATCCACTAGGTGGAAAAAGCAGCATTTCTGTGGCTAGCATATTAGTTCAAGCTCTTAGCTTTGGGATGTGAATGAGGAAATAATCTTTTACGTGAGCTCAACTGCAGGACCAAGGACTGACTGCAGTGCTGATACAGGATGAGTAGGGTGTACCTGACAGTGGTGGACTGTGAAGAAGGTGCAGATGTAGATGTAATGTTGGCTTCAGAAAGTTGTGGTGTTTTTAGTTTCTGAGATTGGTCAAAAACAGCAGGCTGTTCACTTTCAAAACAGCTGATCAGCTGTTTCTCACTCCAATTGTAGCGGATAAATAAGTAGAGATTCTATGGCTGGAGATCTGTTTGAGAACACTTCCCACAGTACAGAGGTGGGAGAAGCAGCAGATGTGGTTGATGGAGCAGCTGGTGGTTTATGAAGCCCGCTAGGTTGTGTTGTAGCGCAGTGATAGTCCCACACTAACTAGTGGCCAGGGTCACACATAGCAATCAGTTTTTTCGCCATTTTCAAAACCTGATTCCATTTTGAGAAATGCCATTTTTGCATCTAAAAAACGCATGCGTTAACGCATGTGTTAACCCATGGCACCTATATGTACCATGCGTTAACCGCCCAATGTTAAAAAAATGCATGCATATTTTACTGAACCAAAAAACGCTGCTAGGAGTGTTTTTTGATGCAGTTTCAAAGACGCATAGCGTTTTTTTAGTGCACTTTAGACACTGCATTTTTAGCATTGCAGCCTATGGATCTGTTAACGCCTGTGCTTTTCACAAAATTCTAAGTTGAAAAACTGATGCTTTTAACAGATCCAGGGCTCACGTGTGATCCTGGCCAATGACACATGCCCATATGCCAGTTTATGCATGTCATAGTCAAATTATTGCCATTTTTACCTCTACTGAGGCCTTGTTTTACAAAGTTGGCAGATAACCTGAGTTGGATCATTCTTTGCAGTATCAAAAAGGCCCAGGCTAGACAATCGTTGCCATCCATGCAAACTTCAGACCCACAACTGCTACTGGCTAGATGCAGAGTTGTAGCTGAGGATACGGTGTTTATCATGGTTGCAGCACTCCCTAACTGTGCAGGAAGCCACAACCTAACCTCATTGTCTTTCTCCTTCTCCATCTCCTCTTCTTTGCCTCTGGATTACACCAAGTGAGATCTCCTAACTCATCATCATTATCTATGTTGTCCCACTCCTGACCCTGATGATAATCTTCCTCTTCTTCCTGCACTTACAGCACAGTGCTGCAGGTGCTCCTCAGGTAACTAAGTCTCATCATCATCACCTTCACCCCCAAAGTTTAATGTCTCGTGATGAGGGTCTTGATTCTGCTTGGACCCTAATTTCCCGGATTCACTCAAAAGGATTTTGGAATCGATACGTTGCTTTCCTCCTTTTTAGTCTGTGAATATTTGGAGTAGAACTCTGATGACCATAGAATAGAATGTGTGAACAACTCTGCAAACTCGACTATTTGTGATTCTCCTCAGTCAGATGGCCAATTGGAGAGTTGCAATATGGTGGGTAACTGGGGTAATTGGGATGCCTCCTCTGAGGACTCTGCTGTCAGTGATGTTGAGGTGGAAGAAGAGGAACAGAGGCCACTTAATGCAGCACTTGCGATCCACTGTAGCACATCCTCTTTCTATGCCTCATCTACAAGTCATACCATTGTGCTACTGCCTAAGAAAGTGATTCAAGTAGCCAGTTCTCTAACTGAAGTTGTCTGTGGATAGGAAAAGCCGGTATTTGTTCTTTAGCACCTACCCCATGTACACCTCGAAAATCAAGCTTTTTCCATTTTCAACATGCCTATTGCACTCAGTGTTGTTGGAAAAATAATAATAATAACAATCTTTATTTATATAGCACCAACATATTCCGCAGCTCTTTACAATTCAATGCCTGTATAATAATGCAGAGAGATTTGGCAACCATTGGTTTTATGCAAAAAAGGCCTGTATGTGAATGCACAGAGAATTTGCAAAAAATTGTTTGGGCGGGCAGCCAATCACACTAATGCCACAGCTAAGATGGCTACAGCATTACTGTGATTGGCAAGAAAGTCCAGCATGTTTAATAGCTGAAAATACCATAATATCGAAGCGAGTACTGAATAGTAACGAGTTGATTCGGTCATCACTTGTATTCAGCTTTCAAGTAATCCTAGCATCCAAATGAATAAAAAAGTGAAAGCTGTGCAGAAAATTGCAGAAAAATAGCTCAAAAGAGCCTTTCATGTTACAATTGAATGCAGATATTCTGATCTGAAAAAAAGGAAGAAAATGCTATTCTGACAATATCATATACTTTCACTTAAGGTAACCAGCTCGGTACATACTCAATGGTTTAAAGCAGGCCCTGTGACCTCCCAGAACGTCAGTTGGCCCGGCTACCAAGTACCCCCGGCCCTTTTACTACATACAGAGGTTTTAAGCACAGACTGTGGAGATGCCAAGACTTGAACAGCAGTCCCTTCCCCCGCAGCCACTAGAGTCAACCAGTGCACAGTCTCTGACATGTAACATCCCTTACCATGATTACTTGTCTAGATGTTGGTGGTGAATTGTACTCTGTCACACACAGATTTTCTCAAAAAAGTAAAGATGTTGTCTGCGACATGCTGGTGGAGTGCAGCACAGCTTTCCTTGAGAAGTAGTGGCGACTGGGAATCTGGTACTGGGGAACGGTGATGGCCATGAGCTTTCAAAAACCCTCCGATTCACCAGGCAGAAAGCAACATTCTGCAGCCTACAGCTTGGAGATGGTGCAATTTAAGCTCTTAGCTTTAGATTGAGTAGGAGGAAATTGTCTTTTACTTGTCCACATATGCCAGACATAGAGTTTGCTGCTTTGCTTAGACAAGGTGGAGTAGGGTGCCTGACAAAATAATGGACTCTGAGGGAGGTGCAGGCAAAGAGGTTATGTTGCCTTCATGAAGAAGTGGTGCTCCTGAAGTCTGCAGAGCTCAACATCAGGAGGCGTATCCACTTCCTGAACAGCTGATGGCCTGACAATCACATTAACAGTTGTGGGTAAAGAGGTAGAAGTTGTGCAGCCAAAAGTCTGTGCGACAACATTCCTCACAGTCATGGAGGAAGAAAAAGCCACAGATGCCCTTGATGGTGTCCTTGGTGGTTGACTAGGCAAGCTAAGCCGCATTTCAGCATGATGAGCTTCCCACTGTACACTCCCTGACAGAAGTTATATCGCTTATCCATGTTATGTAAATAAAAGCTTATAACCTGATGTTAAATTCATCCATTGGTTGTATAAATTAGTTTCTAAAAGATAAACACTGGGCACTAACCAAGTGCTAACAACTTAATCAGGTGTATACAGGTGTAATCCAGCGGCAGTAATCACATAGGTGGTGCACAATCCGTATATAACAGCAATGTATGATAGTATAGCGGGAAAAGACAAAAGACGGCAGCACTCATCAACTTGTGACGATTCTTTTATTCAAGGTCCAAAGCAAAGGATCCATGAACATGCTTGGGGGAGGGAGGGGTGGAGGACATCAGCGAACGGCTTGCCGTTTCGTGGCAGTTGCCACTTGCACAAACGGCAAGCCGTCGTCGGTTGAATAAATTACTCTTTTGAAAGCTGAAACCCTCCGAAATTTGGTTTAGGTTAAGAAAATAAATTGACATCAATGCTGAAATATTGATCATTTAAGAACACAGAATGGTCAGATTTTAGCAAGAACAAAAGTTTCGTCCCTGGTCATATAATGCACCCAATCCTAGTTTACATTCTCACCTGTGCTCAGTAAATGATCGGTTAATTAGTGGGTGTAGTTCTAAAAAGAAACCCAGCACCCCAGACCTTCACTTGAACTGCACTTAAGCTCTGACAACATGCCAAAATCCACCCTGCGACCAAAGTTTTGATTATTAAGAGGCTGAAGACCAGATCCACTGAAGAGGTGGCTGGCACCTTTACTGTGTCTCAGAGTCAAGTACAAAGAATTAAATAAAGATTTGAAGAGACTGGAGATGTGTTTTACAAGCCCAGGTCCGGCAGACCCCGCAAGACAACTGCTAGGAGGGAATGTTTGTTGGTTAGAAAATGCAAAGCAAGCCCCTCTTTCACTGCAGCAAAACTCACAACAGGCCTGGTCACCTCAAGTCCCTGTGTTAACTAGAACAGTTTGTAGGATTCTGTCTCGTAAATGGCCTCCATGGTAGAATCAGTGCCCAGAAGCCAGCACTAAACAAAAAGGCAAATAAAAAACCATGTGGCATTTGCAAAGTCCCAAAGTCTGCAAACAGATGGACGCTGAAAAAGTGGCAGAAGGTGGATTTCTTTGATTAATCTTCAGTAGAATTACACCACAGCCAACGCAAATCTGCAGGAGACCTACTGGAGCCCGTATAGGATAAAAAATACACCCAGAAACAGTAAATTTGGTGGTGGAAACTCTGGTCTGGGGTTACATTCAGTATGGGGGTGTGCAAAACATTTGCAAGGTAGAAGGCAATACCTATAGCTAAAATATCAAGAATATTAACTACCTCTTATATTCCAAATCATAAAAGGGGTCAAATTCTGCAGCAGGATGGTGCTCCATCTCATACATCCATCTCTACAACAAAGTTCCTCCAGGCAAAAAGAATCAAGGTGCTCAAGGACTGGCCAGCCCAGTCAATAGACATGAACATCATTGAGCATGTTTGGGGTAGGATGAAAGAGGAAGCAGCAGCAAGACTGTCAGTCAGCTTCAACACTGAGAAAATGGTAAAGAGGGAATATGTCCGGTTCTTATATGGCAAGGACATTTGACATATCCAGTCAATGACACAAGCTATTGTGTGCAAAAAGTGCAATTTACTTTATGGGTGCTGATTGGCTGCTAGACCGGACCACCCACAGTAAGTGTGGGAAAGAATAAAATGGCTACATGCACTTATCTGACCTGAGAGACCTCTCAATCCACCTTCCCTTCCACCCGCTATGCTAGACACTTACACTTTAGAACACAAGCATTATTGCAAATGCACTAATGCTTTTTGTCATCCGAATACTAATTGAACAAATCCCGAATTTCCAACTTTTCAGCAAAACGTTTAAGTTCAAAGGGCCGAGTGAAATTTGCCAAATTTGGCCCGGATTTGAAATTGGCGAACATGTTCGAGCAAAGTTCGCTCACCTCTACTCACTAGTTTAACTAGTCTCCCATGCGTTTCTTTGCTTGGCAGCTATTATACTACGTATAATATATTATTATTTATTTATATAGTGCATTAGATTCTATTGCATTTATATAAGGAAAGGGACAGATGAGGACAAGTACAATATATATGGATAATCAAGTCAACAGGTACAGCAGGGGAGAGGATCCTGTCCACAAGGGCTCACAGTCTAAGCGGATGAGTGGTGATACAGTAGGAGGGTAGTGCCGATAGTGAGACGGTGCGGTGGCTGGGTCTCCTTGCAGGTTGTAGGCTTAGCAGAAGAGGTGGGTCTTCAGTTTTCTTTTGAAGGTTCTCAGGGAATGTGAGTGTCTGACGCGTTGGGGCAGAGAGTTGCAGAGTATAGCAGATGCGCAGGAGAAGTCTGTATGCAGTTGTGAGAAGAGATGAGAGGGAAGTAGAGGAGGAGCTCTTGCGAGGATTGCAGGTTGCGTGAGGGAAGGTATCGGGAGACCATGTGAGAGATTATGGAGGGGTCAGGATGTGGATGGTTTTGTATGTCATGGTTACTGTTTTTACAGTACGGACATACTGGCGAGTGCAAACACGCTCCAATTCACGAATCTGAAAGTCGGACGACTTTTGTCAGAGTTTTTGGTCCGTTTTGCATCCAACAGTGATGCTAATGTCTGACATTTCCTGAGATCACATTGAGAGCTGTCAAACAGTAATCCGAGTGTGGTCCGAGTGCAATCCGAGAGTTGCATGCGATTTTTGAATTAAATCAGCTTGGCAATTGTTTCAGCTATGAAAATTCTGATCAGAGTTGCATGGTCCGCTGTGGTTGAACTGTGGTCCGTGATTTTTATAGGACCCATAGACTTGCATTGGCGAGTCTCAGACGTGAATCGTATACTGTCGCAGTATTTTGGGACTGCTTTGACGATCCATGAATCGGATGAGAATAAAACGTCCAACACTCGGAAATGTGTTCTCAGACACTGAATAACATTGGTCCGACTGCAATGCGATTTTGACTCGCATTGCAGTCGTCCAGTTTCACGCCAGTGTGTCCAAGGATGTCTGAGAAGTGGGGAGCCAGTGAAGGGCTTGGCAGAGGGGGGAGACAGGGGAGTAGTGGGAAAACAGGTGGATTAGTCGCTTAGCAAAGTTTAGGTTAGATTAGAAAGGTGCAAGGAAGGTAGCGGGAAGGCCGGTAAGCAGTAGGTCGCAGTATTCAAGGCAGGAGATGATGAGAGCATGAATAAGTGTTTTAGCAGTGTTGTGGTCAAGGAAGGTGCGAATCCAGGACATGTTTTTGACCTGGAGTTGGCAGGAGGTGGCAAGGGCCTGGATATGGGGTTTGAAGGAGAGGGAAGAGTCAATGTGGAGCCCACTGGGACGGGGTACTCGGTGCCGGACCAGTGTACTGCTGGGGGATGTCACGGCGGTCCTGGTCCGGACCGTGTCCCGGGCCCGCACAATAAAATGGGGGTTATTTACAGGGGATTTGTCACCCGTGACGCCACTCACTATATGCGGCCAGTAATGGGGCCGCCGCTGCTGCAGAACAGCCAGGGATGATGGGATAGCAGCTTGGATAGAATAGTTCCTGTGGGCAGAACTGGGTTCCCCGGGGCAGTGGTAGTAGTAGTTAAAGTCTGTGAGGATAGTTTATTGATGCTGCAGGAGAGTAGGGGTAGCAGTAGAGATGATGAGAGTAGAGGTAATCGCAGTGTATGAGGGCAAGTGGGGCTTCAGTATAAGGATCACACACATTCACGGTTTCTGTTGTTTTCCAAGTCTTTACTTGCAGATGGTATAACACAGTATTGTCCACGGAGTCTGTACCGGGTTGCCCTCACCCTGAGCGGGTCCTTGGCTTCCTACTTAAGCGCTGTGTGTGGCCCTGCTGCTGCTTGTAGCTGAACTGCTGGCCCTGTCTCTGCTCACGGGTACCAATCTGCTGGGCAACTTGAGTCCTCTGTGTCACTGACCCCTCCGTGTTGCTTTGCTATGGTACAGTGAAGATGGTGGACCTTCACTATGCCGGTGTTTACTGTCCTGTCTGTCTCAGGCACAGCCTCGGATCCGGTATCCGTCTTAAGCGCCTCTCCGGGGTTAAGTTTAGGGTAACTCTTTTTCCCGGGGATGTTCCTCTGTTACTCTGTCTCCTTTCCTCAGACCTCTCAGGACCTCCACTTCTACTTGACTCTGCTCCTGCTCCAGACTCAAACTCAACTAACTGTCACTCCTGCTCTGTGGTAAACAACTTAGCTCCTCCCACTAGTCAGGTGCCACCTAAACTCATCCCACTTTCTAGTGTAGTGTTGTGTGGGGAGTAAACCTGTGTTGATGTTTCTGTGGCACATTAACCCTTGGGGTGCCACATCAAGCATTACTCCGAGGCACTTGGAGTGGGGGACTGGGGAGAGTGAGCATTCGTTTACAATGATAGATAGTTTGGGTAGCTATCGTGGAAGACGATGAACTCACTTTTGTCCATATTCAGCTTACGGAAGCTAGCAGAGAAAAAGGCATTGTGGATTTTTGGAAGGTTGAGAGGTGATGTCGGGGCCAGAAAAGTAGATCTGGGTGTTGTCGGTGTAGTGATGGTATGAAAGGTCATGGGACTCAATGAGTTGCCCTAGGCCGAGGGTGTAGATGGAGAAGAGGTCCCGGAACCGAGCCTTGGGGGACACCGACAGATAATAATAATATTTATTCATTTATATAGCACTATTGATTCCATAGCACTTTACATACATGAGCAATGCTGTCTCTCTTGGAGCTCACAATCTAAACATCCTATCAGTATGTCTTTACAATGTGGGAGGAAACCGGAGTGCCTGGAGAAAACCCACGCAAACACGGGGAGAACATACAAACTCCTTGCAGATGTTGTCCTTAGTGTCCTTGGTGGGAATTGAACCCAGGACCTCAAGACCCCAGCACTGCAAAGGCTACAGTGCTAACCACTTGAGCCACCATGCTGCACCAGATAGGGGGTAGGGCGAAAAGGAGGTGTGGGAGTGGGTGATGCTGAAAGTCCAATCCGTTAGGTAAGAGGAGATCCAGGAGAGGGCTAGGTCAGTGATGCCAAGATATTCCAGAATCTAAAGTAGAAGGAAATGGTTAACAATGTCAAAGGTGGCAGATAGGTCAAGGAGGAGGATGGAGTGGTGTTGTTTGTTCTTGGCGGTCAGTAGGTCGTTGGTGACTTCGGTTATGGCTGTTTTGATTGAGTGGTGGGGTCAGAAACCGGATTGTAGGCGGTCGAAGAGGGAGTAGGAGGAGAGGTGGGAGGACAGTTCTGAATGGACGTGCTGTTCAAGTAATTTAGAGGCGAAGGGGAGAAGGGATATGGGGTGATAGTTAAAAACAGATGATGGGTTGCGGGGGGGATTTATATATATATACTAGCTGTAGTACCCAGCTACGCCCGGGTTAATAAATAACTGATGTTAGCTATAACAAAATAGAATTTGAATATGTCATATTAATGACCTGTAAGAAAATAGAAGCTGAGCTATTTTTGATTGCTATAGGCAGCCTAATAAATCTCCAGCCAATAGTAAACCCTCCCCCTGTACGGGCAGTATATGTTACCTAACACATACACATAATAGACAGCTCATGTGACTGACATCTGCCTTAATTCCCTAAATGGCACATGTGTTGCACATTGGCTGTTTTTAATCAGATGTTTATGCTTGGAAAATTAAAGATAGCACACGTATGAGGCGAGTTGTGTGAGGTGATTTGTGCACATCTGTGTCTGTCTGTGTGGTGTGTGTGTCCCTGTGGGGTGAGTGCATGTGTCCCTATAGGGTGTGTTTGTGTGTGTGTCCCGGGAGGGGGTCTGTGTGGTGTGTGTCTCTGTTGTGTGTGTCTCCTTGTGGTGTGTGTGTCCCTGTGGGGTGAGTGCATGTGTCCCTATAGGGTGTGTATGTGTGTGTGTCACTGTGGGGGGGTCTGTGTGGTGTGTGTGTATCTGTGTTGTGTGTGTCTCTTTGTGGTGTGTATGTGTCATGTGGGGTGAGTGCATGTGCCCCTATAGGGTGTGTATGTGTGTGTGTCCCTGTGGGGGGGGTGTCTGTGTGGGGTGTGTGTGTCTCTGTGTTGTGTGTGTCTCTTTGTGGTGTGTGTGTGTCCCTGTGTGGTGAGTCCATGTGTCCCTATAGGGTGTGTATGTGTGTGTGTCCCTGTGGGGGGAGTCTGTGTGGTGTGTGTGTGTCTCTTTTTGGTGTGTGTGTGTCCCTGTGGGGTGAGTGCATGTGTCCCTATAGAAAAAATACGATTTGGAAGGTGAAAATCCACAATTTGAAGCATGATACAGATGCACACATGGGAGATGGTTGTCCTGGTGAATCCTGAGATTTCTGAGTATTTTGGATGGTACCATAAAATGGACCCCAAAAACCGGAAAATGTGTGTGTCCCTTGGGGGTGTGTGTGTGTCTGTGTTGTGTGTGTCTCTTTGTGGTGTGTGTGTGTCCCTGTGTGGTGAGTGCATGTGTCCCTATAGGGTGTGTATGTGTGTGTGTCCCTGTGGGGGGTCTGTGTGGCGTGTGTGTGTCTCTTTGTGGTGTGTGTGTGTGTCCCTGTGGGGTGAGTGCATGTGTCGCTATAGGGTGTGTGTGTGTGTGTCCGTGGTGGTGTGAGTGTGTGTCTCTGTGTTGGGTGTGTCTCTTTGTGGTGTGTGTGTTTGTTCGGGTGCGTGGTGAGTATCCAATATTGGGGCTGCACCTTAGCGACTATACACTTGCTGTTACTCTTTGTGTGCGTGTGGTGTGTATACATGTCCCCATGCGTGGTGAATATCTCATGTTGGGGCCCCACCTTAGTGACTATATGCTGGTATGTGCTGTTAGTCTTTGGCGCTATCATTAAGCCCCTCTCATTCACAACTGTCAACTGGTAACTGTCACTTTTTCCCCATTATGTAGATAGGGGCAAAATTGTTTGGTGAACTGGAACGCGCAGGGTTAAAATTTCGCCTCACAACATAGCCTATGACGCTTTCGGGGTCCAGATGTGTGACTGTGCAAAATTTTGTGGCTGTAGTTGCGACGGTGTAGATGCCAATCCTGGATATACATACACACACACATTCAGCTTTATATATTACTAGCTGTAGTACCCGGCTACGCCCGGGTTAATAAATAACTGCTGTTAGCTATAACAAAATAGAATTTGAATATGTCATATTAATGACCTGTAGGAAAATAGAAGCTGAGCTGTGATTGATTGCTATAGGCAGCCTAATAAATCTCCAGCCAACAGTAAACCCACCCCTGGCCAGGCAGTATATGTTACCTCACACATACACATAATAGACAGCTCATGTGACTGACATCTGCTTTAATTCCCTATATGGCACATGTGTTGCACATTGGCTGTTTTTAATCAGATGTTTATGTTTGGAAAATAAAGATAGCACACGTATGAGGCGAGTTGTGTGAGGTGATTTGTGCACATCTGTGTCTGTCTGTGTGGTGTGTGTGTCCCTGGGATGTGTATGTGTGTGTCCCTGTGGGATGGGGTCTGTGTGGTATGTGTCTCTGTTGTGTGTGTCTCTTTGTGGTGTGTGTGTGTGTGTCCCTGTGGGGTGAGTGCATGTGCCCCTATAGGGTGTGTATGTGTGTGTCCCTGTGGTGGGGGGGTCTGTGTGGTGTGTGTCTCTGTTGTGTGTGTCTCTTTGTGGTGTGTGTGTGTCCCTGTGGGGTGAGTGCATGTGTCCCTATAGGGTGTGTATCTGTGTGTGCCCCTGTGTGGGGGTCTGTGGTGTGTGTGTGTATCTGTGTTGTGTGTGTCTCTTTGTGGTGTGTGAGTGTGTCCCTGTGGGGTGAGTGCATGTGTCCCTATAGGGTGCGTATGTGTGTGTCCCTGTGGGGGGGTGTCTGTGTGGGCTGTGTGTCTGTGTTGTGTGTGTCCCTGAGGGGTGAGTGCATGTGTCCCTATAGGGTGTGTATGTGTGTGTGTCCCTGTGGGGGGGTCTGTGTGGTGTGTGTGTCTCTTCGTGGTGTGTGTGTCCCTGTGGGGTGAGTGCATGTGTCCCTATAGGGTGGCTATGTGTGTGTGTTCCTGTGGGGGGGTCTGTGTGGTGTGTGTCTGTGTTATGTGTGTCTCTTTGTGGTGTGTGTGTCCCTGTGGGGTGAGTGCATGTGTCGCTATAGAGTGTGTGTGTGTCCCCTTGGGGGTGTGTGTGTGTCTCTGTGATGTGTGTGTCTCTTTGTGGTGTGTGTTTGTTCGGGTGCGTGGTGAGTATCCAATGTTGGTGCTGCACTTTAGCGACTATACACTTGCTGTTACTCTTTGTGTGCGTGTGGTGTATATACATGTCCCTGTGTGTGGTGAATATCTCATGTTGGGGCCCCACTTTAGTGACTATATGCTGGTATGTGCTGTTAGTCTTTGGTGCTATCATTAAGCCCCTCTCATTCAAAACTGTCAACTGGTAACTGTCACTTTTTCCCCATTATGTCGATAGGGGCAAAATTGTTTGGTGAATTGGAATGCGCGGGGTTAAAATTTCGCCTCACAACATAGCCTATGACGCTCCCGGGGTCCAGACGTGTGACTGTGCAAAATTTTGTCTCTATAGCTGACAGCTGTCGATTTTCCTCCCACACGTTTCCTTTCCCTTTTTTCCCATTATGTAGATAGGGGCAAAATTGTGTGGTGAACTGGAACGCGCAGGGTTAAAATTTCTCCTCACAACATAGCCTATGACGCTCTCGGGGTCCATACGTGTGACTCTGCAAAATTTTGCGGCTGTAGCTGCGTCGGTGTAGATGCCAATCCCGGATATACACACACACATACACACATACACACATACACACATTCAGCTTTATATATTAGATAGCTGTAGTACCCGGCTACGGCAGGGTTAATAATTAAGTGCTGTTAGCTATAACAACATTGAATTTGAATATGTCATATTAATGACCTGTAGGAAAATAGAAGCTGAGCTGTGATTGATTGCTATAGGCAGCCTAATAAATCTCCAGCCAACAGTAATCCCTCCCCCTGGCCGGGCAGTATATGTTACCTCACACATACACATAATAGACGGCTCATGTGACTGACATCTGCCTTAATTCCCTATATGGCACATGTGTTGCACATTGGCTGTTTTTAATCAGATGTTTATGTTTGGAAAATAAAGATAGCACATGTATGAGGCGAGTTGTGTGAGGTGATTTGTGCACATCTGTGTTTGTCTGTGTGGTGTGTGTGTCCCTATAGGGAGTGTATGTGTGTGTCCATGTGGGGGGGGTCTGTGTGGTGTGTGTGTGTGTATCTGTGTTGTGTGTGTCTCTTTGTGGTGTGTGTGTGTCCCTGTGGGGTGTGTGCATGTGCCCCTATAGGGTGTGTATGTGTGTGTCCCTGTGTGGGGGGGTCTGTGTGGTGTGTGTCTCTGTCGTGTGTGTCTCTTTGTGGTGTGTGTGTCCCTGTGGGGTGAGTGCATGTGTCCCTATAGGGAGTGTATGTGTGTGTGTCCCTGTGGGGGGGGTCTGTGTGGTGTGTGTGTATCTGTGTTGTGTGTGTCTCTTTGTGGTGTGTGTGTATCCCTGTGGGGTGAGTGCATGTGTCCCTATAGGGTGGCTATGTGTGTGTGTCCCTGTGGGGGGGTCTGTGTGGTGTGTGTGTCTGTGTTATGTGTGTCTCTTTGTGGTGTGTGTGTGTCCCTGTGGGGTGAGTGCATGTGTTGCTATAGAGTGTTTGTGTGTCCCTTTGGGGGAGGTGTGTGTCTCTGTGTTGTGTGTGTCTCTTTGTGGTGTGTGTGTGTTTGTTCGGGTGCGTGGTGAGTATCCAATGTTGGTGCTGCACTTTAACGACTATACACTTGCTGTTACTCTTTGTGTGCGTGTGGGGTGTATACATGTCCCCGTGCATGGTGAATATCCCATGTTGGGGCCCCATCTTAGTGACTATATGCTGGTATATGCTGTTAGTCTTTGGTGCTATCATTAAGCCCCTCTCATTCACAACTGTCAACTGGTAACTGTCACTTTTTCCCCATTATATAGATAGGGGCAAAATTGTTTGGTGAATTGGAGTGCGCGGGGTTAAAATTTCGCCTCACAGCATAGCCTATGGCGCTCCCGGGTTCCAGACGTGTGACTGTGCAAAATTTTGTCTCTATAGCTGACAGCTGTCGATTTTCCTCCAACACTTTTCCATGCACTTTTTCCCCATTATATAGATAGGGGCAAAATTGTTTTGTGAACTGGAACGCGCAGGGTTAAAATTTCGCCTCACAAAATAGCCTATGACGCTCCCGGGGTCCAGACGTGTGACTGTGCAAATTTTTGTAGCTGTAGTTGCGACTGTGTAGATGCCAATCCCGGATATACACACATACACACACACATACACACAAACACACATTCAGCTTTATATATTAGATATATATATATATAGCTGAAATCATGCAGCCAGTGCCAGGTGCCTGCTGTTTGTGCATCTACTGAGCAAATATATTTACACTGACAAGCAAAAGGGTAACAATGATTTGAACTTTAGCTTTTCGGGTTCCATATCTCACCAGCCTTAATTTTATAGGCAATTATTTAACATAAAACAAGGCACTGACTTGACAAGAATCTGCATAACTAATTTTATTCTAAATAGTTGCAAGTCAAATATATGTATTGGTACCTTTACACGCCGCGACGGCAGGCTGGATACATCGCGCTACTTCACGTGCACGAGCACGCTCAAACGGCTACAAACGGTGAACGCATCTCCTTTACACGCCGCGACAAGGTGCGCTACGCTACGTTACATCTATAGCTAGCTACATCGCCGGGTGTCGCAAGTAGCCATCTGTAGCGTACCTTACCTCATTTACACACCGCTACAACAAGCTAATATGGGCGGACCTGGTGCAGCAGGGACAGCACATAGGCGTGCCACAATTGTGGATTACGAGACGTCCGTACGATGATAGGACAAAGCAAGAAACCCATGATTGGGCAGGCATCGCAGGAGGCTGATTAATACATGATGCTCGAGCAATTGTGTAGTGTGACTGGTCAGCTCCTTAAATATGCCTCCCTATGCAGCGACTACCAATCGTAACGCAGGAGCTTCCTCCAATGATCGCTGAAGGGGCGCGGTATCCCGGAGCCTGTGTCACGCCCCAGCTACATACCAGGTACATCGCCTGGTGTATAGACATCCCTTCTGTAGCTTCTTTACACGCCGATACAGGTCGCTACAATCGGCTTTGTAGCCATCTGTTTTCGAGCAGAGCCCATAAACAGATGTATCTGTCGCCGGCTGTAGCGTCGCGTCTTCAGACGCCGCTACGACGGGCTACATTGACGCTACAAGCTACATTTGTAGCCTGTAGCGCGATGTATCCAGCCTGCCGTCGCGGCGTGTAAAGGTACCATATGAGACAGCCACGATAATTGGGTATGAAATTAAGGTAGTTTAATGCTTAAAACTGTAATGGATGGTGAGATATGGAGCCTGAAAATCAAATTTCAAAACATTGTAACCTGTTTTTGCTCATCAATGTACATAACCCTTGTCAAGTGTCAACTTTTACTCTCTGTGGCAGCTGGGCTATGGTATTGCAAACCTCCATAGAAAGAGCTCATATTCCAGTATCCTATTCACCTTTTGCAATTACTAGAGACCTGCGATAAGACTTGGCAATTTGACAGGCATTATGACATCGTGTAAAGCCTGATAATAAGGGTAGAGCAAATATTTTGGTCATCTCAATAAGCTACTAAATAGTTTTACACAACCACATTCACTAGCATTGTACCATACCTTGTTGTGTCTGCACAACATCTTGCGGCCATCCATTTCATCTGTGTTAGACTAAAAAAATTATTTAACACACTATGATAACAGGTTGGTTGCCATACACTACATGAGTGTCTGTGATTGGCTGTTGGAAACAGACTGCATTTCCTAAATCTGGACGGTGATTGTGCTTGGTTGCCATACACTTTACACTTTTTATGGCAACCAACCTGCCCTCATAGTGTGTTAAATAAATAAATAATTTTAAAAAAATGTGCAGAGCTTTGCTGTATTTTTAGTCTAGCACAAAAAAATGTGGACGGCTGCGAGCTGCCACCCTCAGGTGCCTAAGTTCACCTTGGCTGGCAATAAAATGTGTGGACTTCACCATATTTTTAATTGCCAGCAAAGGTAAAATTAGGCAGCTAAGGGCTTGTATTCTCAGCGTGGCAGGGGCCTTTGTTATTGGGTCCCCCCCCACACACTATAGAATAGCAGCCCGCAGTCGCCTTAGAAAGTGAGCATTCATAAGAAGCACCAATTCCTGTTGTTTTACCCGTCTCTTCCAATTGCTGTGTAGTGATTGCAAACTGGGTAATAAGGGGTTAATGGCAGCTTTTAATTTCAAGTAAATAGTAAACAAGATACAACACAGAAAGAAAAATTACATTAGAAATAAAAACCCAAAGACATTTAGGGACTCAATGTTTATTAACCCCCTCAGTTCGATCATCTTTTACGTCTTCTTCATTGGAGGCTATAGTGAAGAATACAGCATTCTGTCATCACAGCCAGCCTCCACTTACTGAACAAATAAGCTGTGAGCTCAGTCAGTAAGCAATTACTCACTGAGGTCACCCGAGGACAGCTCAGGTAAAAAGTTATGTGTGAGGGCAAAGCGGAGAAGATCCAGAATCAAACTGTTCGTGCCTGGGTACCTATTTGATTTGTAATGCACATATGGAGAGTGTGCATGAGATATTTTCCTTGTGTACCTATAAATTAACACTTTTTTTCTTTCTGTATATTTTCTAGAAAATTTATTTAAAGTCGCAAGTACCACATAAATTGAAAAAGGCCAGATAGGCCGAAAACGTTTTTTTTCTTGTGACAAATTGCAAAAATTATTTTTCTTGTGACTAATAAATGACTTATCAAGTTGAACCAAATATTCTCCTTGTATGTCTTTTTTGGTGTGCCAGAGCTATCCTTTATAGTTAAAACATGCCTGGATTCCAACCGCCACCCCGAGGAAGAAACGCACTGCAACATATCAGATTCCTCAAAGATACCGTCAACCCTGTTGAGGACATCCATTGTGTCTTTCACATATGATAGGAGGGCTTCCACCAACGGTTTAAAGTGGTAAGCGATAAACGCACACATCTGTTCACATAGACCAACCCATTCCAGACACAATCGGACACCCAGTCGGTTGAGAGATTCCTTGTGGATTTTGGGGAGCAAATAAAATGTGGGCACCTTTGGGCAAGAAACGCAGAGGTCATCAAACATTTTTTTATTGATAAGACCCTCCTCAAGGATATCCAGGATATCCCAAAGCTGTTTCTGAAATTTTGGTACAGGACTACAGGGTAGCTTATAAATTGCCCTATCTCTTAAATATCTGAGGGCTTTCTTTTCATATTTTTGCAGTGACCACACCACTACGTTTCCCCCCCTTGACTGCCAGCTTAACAACCACGGCATTGAATGACTTCAGTTCCTCTAATGCAGCTCTCTGTCTAGAAGTAAGATTATCAAATTTATGTCGACATGAAATATGTCTGTAGTCGCTAGTGTCAAGTCGAGTAAAGATGTCAATAGTGGATCGTGGAAGCAAAATATTAGGGAATCTACCAAGGGTGCAGTCATCATTATCATGGAGTTCTTCCAAGCTCAGCAAAGCTTTATTTTCCGCAGTATTCAAAGAATCAGGATTAAACTTCTTAAGTGCAGTCTTTTTAGTATTCATCTTCTAGAAAAAAGCTGCACATCTTTTATTGCAGAAAAAAGATTGAAGGAGTTATTAGGAGAGAAAGACAATCCCAAGGATAGCACATCAATCTGGGCATTTAGTGGGAGGCTCTTTAGTAGCTCGGGGGTTCTTGCCACACTTGGCATTTTATCTTCCCTTTTATCCTTCTCGGTCACTGTTCACTCCAGCACCCAAATGTGGACTCCATCCTCTAGACCACTGGGTTGGTAAGGAGGCTGATCTGGATCATGACACATGATTACGAGAAGGTCAACACCCTTTATCGAGGTATCCTCCATCTGTAAACCTGATTGAGTATTTTCATATGGGAATCATGTTTATATTTTGTAAACTTGAATTCCCTAACCTCTTTCTCCCTTTTAAAGGTATCCTTCTCAACCTCCTCATTGAATTTGGCCAAACCCACAGGAAACGACTTATCCTTCATAGCACTCTCCATCGCTTCTAACCGTAGTTCTATGGAATCTAAGGTTGACCCATTAAGCTTGATTAATAATTCAAGGAAGCCTATAGAACATGTGTTGGAGAGTTCCTCCCAGCTAGCCCTGAAGTCCTCACATTCTACCTCAAATGAAGTAAACACCTGTACACGCAACCCTCTAGGTATAAGATCATTATCATGATGATCATTAGAAATTCAACTGTATACGAATCTTTGTAGTCAAAAATTATTGTTGCAAGCAGGCTGTCACCATCCAAGGCTTCCAAGGAAGGGTTGCCATATCTAAAAGCACTGTCCAGCAGGTCCAGCCTCTCTTGATTGCATGCTCTGATATCCATAGCTCTAGGGTTAGCTGTGAAAAATACAGAACAAATATCAATTAGTAAAATTACCCAAATGAGCATATTATAAATATAAATCTTTCAGGTACATATTATTACCCCTCAGAAATGTGCATAGAAAGTGCATATAGATACTTCAAAATACATAGAAATAGGGAGATGAAAAATAGAGTATTATGCAAGAAAAAACAGACTTTATTATATTACAAAAGGTTTAAGTGGTGATAGTTACATACAGTGGAACACTGATCAAAATTAGATAACACTTTCAGGTGCCTGCAAGTTATTGTTGTTAATCTGGCACTTGGTGCTAATTTCCTTAATTATCTGACAAACCCTATTTAAAGGGAACCAACCACCCCAAATGACCCCCCCGGACTGTTAATATGTGTCCCTACACCCAGCACACACATTTGGGGCAATCGTTTTTGCTAAAAAAACTGTTTAGTAGAAGCTAAGATATAGCTTTATAAAGTTTAATCAATTCTGACAAATGGGTGTTACCTAGCTTTGTCCTCGTGCATTTGTTCGTGCCTGTCAGCCTCCTCTCCCCTCCTCCCTTCAGTGAAGCCCTTCCGTGCAAGCCGAAAATGCCCCGCCTGTCTGCTGCTGCCTGATAAATTATGCACGCCCCTCTCACCTTCTAAGAGCCTGGCCGCGTCATGAAAGGGGGCGGGGCTAAATCGCGTCATGCCGGAGCCCCCGCCCCCTTTCATGACGCGGCCAGGCTCTTAGCTGCAGAGATGGGCGTGCATAATTTATCAGGCAGCAGCAGACAGGTGGGGCATTTTCGGCTTGCACAGAAGGGCTTCACTGAAGGGAGGGGGGAAGAGGAGGCTGACAGGCACGAACAAATGCAAGAGGACAAAGCTAGGTAACACCCATTCGTCAGAATTGATTAAACTTTATAAAGTTATATCTTAGCTTCTACTAAACAGTTTTTTTTAGCAAAAACGATTGCCCCAAATGTGTGTGCTGGGTGTAGGGACACATATTAACAGTCCGGGGGGGTCATTTGGGGTGGTTGGTTCCCTTTAACTGGCAGCCTAACTTTCAAGTTTGCACTCACTTTGCAAAAATGGTGTGCCGTTCCAAAATGATTGAAACCCTCTGGCAGCAGGTTGTCCAGATGAAGGCTAAAGGGGTCACTCTGGTCATTCCAAGTCTGTGATTTCTAGATTATTTAATCTATACACCATTGCAAACTTTCTAAAGTCCCCCAAGAAGGCTGGTTGCCCTCGAAAGACAAATGCAAGAGTGGACAGGATAATGTGGGAACCTCCACGGGTAATAGTTTTAACACTGCAGCTGGAATAGATAGCCAGTTCAGCACAGGACAGAGTAAGGATCTGTCTCCTTATAAAGTGTCACAATGTTTAAAAGCATTTGGACTGAAAGCCCCACTCTACAGTGACCAAACCTTTCATTAGCAAAAAGAATCAAAAGGCTAGACCATTGGTGAGGTGCAGGTTGTGTGGACAGAGGAGAAGTGGTCCACAGTTCATTTTAGTCTAATTTATTTGGGTCTAATGGGAAACATAATGTTTGTTGGCAAACAGGAAAGACTGAACCGAAGAGTGTAAAAAGTCAGTGAAAGGGTTGGACGAAGTGTCAAGGTATGGTGAATGTTTTCTGCTGCAGTGGTTGGACCTCTCATATAGCTACATGGCAGAATTAATACAAGCGTGTATTAGAACCTTCTTCAACAATATGTGATTCCTTACTTGTATTCAGTACTCAATCAGCCAGCAATTTCCATGCATTACAATAGCCTCTGTCACACAACAAAATGGGTAAAGCAGTTCCTTTGAAATAAAAAACATTGCAACAATAAAATTTCCATCCCAGACTCCTGATCAAAACCCAATAGAAAATCTTTGGTGACAAAGTTATGACCAAGAAATTCACAATAGTAACACAACTTTAGAAGAGACATGAAAAGACAGGACCAATATCACACCAGACCAGTGTGAGAGACTAGTGATGTCCTGTGGCCGCAGATGTGCTGAAGCCATTCAAAGCAAAGGTCTATACACTTCCTACTGATTGGGGACTGTTGTAACCTTCACAAAATTTAGTTTTAAACTTTCTCTGTCTACAGTCATCGCTGTTCTATAATTATAATCATCGCGTTTTTGGTAAAATAAAGGCTTAAGTTGATAAACTTTGAGTATTTTGGATAACGCTGTTCTAGTGGCATGATGTACCCCTTACACAAAAATCTTCAAATATCGATCAATGTAGATTATATTCTGTCTGCAAAATATCAAGTGTTAATACATTGTTCTTTAATTCTTATCACCACTGTACATTAATGTTTCTAAACAAATGTGAGAAGATATATTCATTGAGGCATTCATTTTAGATGATGTGATTACATCAATTATATTGGCTCAATTTAAAAATATGATATAGAATAAAATGGTTTATCAATGTAAAAAAAGGATATAAATGCTGCAAAATTAAAATTCAATACATTTTTAACGTAATCATAAACTATATGGCTATGTTTTATAGTAATGTCAATACCAAAAACAATGGGAATACATTTATTTTCATGAGAAGAAATGAAGGTATTGATACCATATAATATGATTATCTAACCATTGGTGCATCTCATTCTAGGGCTTTTGTAAGAATATAATGATCAGAACATTAAAGGGATATTTCCATTTTAAGCATTCATAGCATATTCACTGGTTTGGTGATCTTGCGTTCATATTTTTGCTTACCCCATGCAATAATGAGCAGAATGAAGAAGTAATATCCTTTGCATATTGTCACCACCATTCAATAAAATCTACAGCAGGGGTCTCAAACTTGGCTGGGTTAGTGGGCCGCACATAGAAAAATATTGATATCGGGTGGCCGCAATGCTTGTAGGACTAAGGCTGCTTTCAAATCAGCAGTAAATGCTGATCACGGCAGTTGCGGTGAAAAAAATGCAACTACCGCGATTACAGCATAACGGCCGCGATCGTGGCACACTTGCGGCAAGCCCCATACAATGTCTATGGGGCTTGTGGTAAGTGTGCGGCAGGTGCGGTATCGGCACTTGCGGCAGGTGTGGCCGCGAAAAAAACGCGGAATGCAGCGTTTTTTTTTGCAGCCGCAAGTGCCGAAACCGCACTTGCAACTGCCGCGAACAGCGCAAAACGCTGATGTGAAAGCAGCCTAAGTGACATTTTTAGTAATACCAGATTTTTTTGCTCAATGTAGTAATGTCAAAATCCTGACACTTTTCTTGTAGTAATGTCCCCATCTTGGTCCCTTTCTTGTTGTAATGTCCCCATACTAGTCCCCATCCTGGTCCCCCTCTTGTACTAATATCCCCAACCTTGTCCCCTTTTGCAGTAATGTTCCCCATGCTGGTCCCCTTTTGTAATAACGTCCTCCATGCTGGTCCCCTTTTGTAGCGATGTCCCCATCCTGGCCCCCACAGTGTAATAATGTCCTCCATGCTGATCCCCTTTTGTAGCGATGTCCCCATCCTGGCCCCCACCATCCTCACCCCCATAGTGCAGTAATGTCCCCTATGCTGGACCCCTTTTTTACTGATGTCCCCAACCTGGTCTGCCTTCTTATCACACACTAACTCACGCACACACTAACTCAGGCACACACTAACTCACGCCCACACTAACACACTCACTCACTGTCACTCATGTGGAACAATAGGGGAGGGGGACCACAACCGATGAGCGGTACCTGGTGGTCTAGTGGGGGCGACAGAATAACAGATGTGGGGGTTCGCATCTCACCTTTGCAGGTTGCGCAACCTTGCACAACCTCGGCGTATCGCAGTGGATGGCTCCGGACTCCAGCATTCGAGGTGTCCTCCACGAGCAGCTCCTTCTTCCAGTCAGGTGACTCGAGCAAGCCGATCATCTGACCCTGTGACATTCTCAGCTATGTCACCGCAGGTCCTTTGGATTCTGTTAGCGGTGACTCTGGTTCACAGCTGCTCCTGCTGCAACCCTAGGATGGGGATATGATATTTGTACAGAAGTGTGAGATTATAACAGAAGCGCAAGAGCACAGGAGGCACACGTTTAATTACCTTTGATATACCACAATGCATTTCCATGGTGGTCCGCCGTTTTCATTACATAAATCCACCTGAGGAAGACGGCGGACTGCCGTGGAAACGTGTTGTGGTATATTAAAGTAGTTTAAACGTGTGCCTCCTGTGCTCTAGCGCTTCTGTTATAATCACACACTTCTGTACAAACTCGCAGGCACTCACACAGGCACGCTCACAGGCAGGCTCACAGGCAGGCACACAGGCAGGCACACAGGCAGGCTCACAGGCAGGCACACAGGCAGGCTCACAGGCAGGCACACAGGCACTCTCACAGGCAGGCACACAGGCAGGCAGGCTAACAGGCAGGCTCACAGGCACTCTCACAGGCAGGCACACAGGCAGGCTCACAGGCAGGCACACAGGCAGGCACACAGGCAGGCTCACAGGCAGGCACACAGGCAGGCTCACAGGCAGGCACCCAGGCACTCTCACAGGCTGGCACACAGGCACTCTCACAGGCAGGCACACAGGCACTCTCACAGGCAAGCACACAGGCACTCTCACAGGCAGGCACACAGGCAGGCTCACAGGCAGGCTCACAGGCAGGCTCACAGGCACTCACACATTAATACACACACACACTTTTGCTTTGCTAACCATGCTGGCGACGGTCCCGTGCATGGGACCGCCGCGGTCTCTGCTATAATCTTACTTCCGGCCGCTTCACTCTGCCGCTCGCTCTGCTGATGTGCCAGTTCAATGCAAGCCGCAGTCAGCCAATGAGAGGCCCGCAGGTGACCTCGGTGTATGACGTCACCTGCGGGCCTCTCATTGGCTGACGGCTTGCATTGAACTTACAGAGGGGCAGAGCGAGCGTCGGAGTGAAGCGGCCGGAAGTAATATTATAGCAGAGACCGCGGCGGCCCCATGCACTGGACCACCGTCAGCATGGTCAATTGTCCAAGGTGCCAGGGGCCGCACAGGGAAGCCCCAGGGGCCGCATGTTTGAGACCCCTGATCTACAGGGAGAGGTGGTCTTAATTTGCCTCAGCCAGGGTCTTCTGTAATAGTAATTAATTAATAATTTTTATCTTCTTATTGCTAACATTTTCAGCAGCATATTACAATTCAGTGGAGACATACGCAGATTATATCAGACATTACAAAGTGACACATAGTTTAATTAGCGATAAGCCTCAACTAAAATGCTCATTACTCGAAGTAAGCAGGTCTGAAACTCGATTCGAGTAATTACTGTCATGGAAGCCTAGGGTTAACTTGAACATCTATTCAGAAGGCTGGGGGACAAAAAAATCATTGAAAATGGATGAAACTGCAGTGAAATTATGTCATGCCTCAAATTAGATTGGGCAATCCTTTGGCAATGCTCTGTTTTTCTCTCCACTAAGCCACAGTTTGGTTCAGTTGCTGTCCAGGTTTTTATTATCTGTGTTGAATATGCGTCTATCAGAAATCCCTATTACTAAGGGCCGCTTCACACTGCGGCGTGATCCGGTCCGGGTCTGTCCTGGAGGACCCTGACAGCCATGGACTGGATCAGCACACAGGACTGAGGGGCTGTTATGCCCTCCGGTCCTGTGTGCAGTGCACGCAGTTCTCGCTGCAGGACCTGTCAGCGGCTGCAGCTGCGTGCATGGCACACAAGACCGGTGGGCATAATAGCCCCTCAGTCCTGTGTGCTGATCCGGTCCACGGCTGTCAGGGTCCTCCAGGACAGACCCGGACCGGATCACGCCGCAGTGTGAAGCTGCCCTAACCCAGTAACTGTAAAGTAAAAAAAACACAAATAGAGAAAAAAATGGTATAATGACACCTCTATAAATTCCCTTGTCTCTTTGGCTCAACATTGAGTGCAGCAAGATTGGGAAGCTCTTATGGGAGTTGTCACCTGACGCCTGTGCCCAGTGGCGTAACTACCGGCATAGCAGACATAGCGGTCGCTTTGGGGCCCGGCGCTTCTGGGGGGCCCGGACCCAGCGCCGCTAGGCTGCTATACCGGCAGCTGCCTGCGATACCTGTTGTGTGGCCGTCAGGTGGGGGGGTGGGGGCCCGGTGGGGAGCGCACGCGCCCGACGGGGCCTCCCGGCGAGGTGGATGCAGCTCCCACTCAAAGCGGCCGCAGGCGCCGGCCGCACACAGATCAAAGGGGCTGCCGCTGCCAGACTGTAGCCTGCTCTGCTGCCTGCCTGTGTGTTATCTGCGGAGTTGGTCTCCGCCTGGCCGGCCTGTTACCTCCTTACTAACCGGCCGGTGACCGGTCACAGCACAGCCGCACAGGACAAGCAGGAAGGAGCTTCACTGAGCCCGGGGAGAGGGTGAGAGGCGCAAATATTATCACTATTGTACAGTCAGTGAACAGCGGCTGCATGGGGAGGCCTTACTGTGAGGGGGGGCCTTTATACCCTGTGGTGGCTGGGACTCTGGGAGCTACCCTGTGCTGGGACTCTGGGAGCAGTGGGAGCTGTATACCCTGTCTGTGCTGGGAGCAGTGGGAGCTGTATACCCTGTCTGTGCTGGGAGCAGTGGGAGCTGTATACCCTGTCTGTGCTGGGAGCAGTGGGAGCTGTATACCCTGTCTGTGGTGGGAGCAGTGGGAGCTGTATACCCTGTCTGTGCTGGGAGCAGTGGGAGCTGTATACCCTGTCTGTGCTGGGAGCAGTGGGAGCTGTATACCCTGTCTGTGCTGGGAGCAGTGGGAGCTGTATACCCTGTCTGTGCTGGGAGCAGTGGGAGCTGTATACCCTGTCTGTGCTGGGAGCAGTGGGAGCTGTATACCCTGTCTGGGCTGGGAGCAGTGGGAGCTGTATACCCTGTCTGTGCTGGGAGCAGTGGGAGCTGTATACCCTGTCTGTGCTGGGAGCAGTGGGAGCTGTATACCCTGTCTGTGCTGGGAGAAGTGGGAGCTGTATACCCTGTCTGTGCTGGGAGCAGTGGGGGCTGTATACCCTGTCTGTGCTGGGAGCAGTGGGGGCTGTATACCCTGTCTGTGCTGGGAGCAGTGGGAGCTGTATACCCTGTCTGTGCTGGGAGCAGTGGGAGCTGTACACCCTGTCTGTGCTGGGAGCAGTGGGAGCTGTATACCCTGTCTGTGCTGGGAGCTGTATACCCTGTCTGTGCTGGGAGCAGTGGGAGCTGTATACCCTGTCTGTGCTGGGAGCAGTGGGAGCTGTATACCCTGTCTGTGCTGGGAGAAGTGGGAGCTGTATACCCTGTCTGTGCTGGGAGCAGTGGGGGCTGTATACCCTGTCTGTGCTGGGAGCAGTGGGGGCTGTATACCCTGTCTGTGCTGGGAGCAGTGGGAGCTGTATACCCTGTCTGTGCTGGGAGCAGTGGGAGCTGTACACCCTGTCTGTGCTGGGAGCAGTGGGAGCTGTATACCCTGTCTGTGCTGGGAGCTGTATACCCTGTCTGTGCTGGGAGCTGTATACCCTGTGTGTGCCGGGACTCTGGGAGCTGTATACCTTGTGTGTGCCGGGACTCTGGGAGCTGTATACCTTGTGTGTGCCGGGACTCTGGGAGCTGTATACCCTGTGCTGGGAGCTGTATACCCTGTGCTGGGACTCTGGGAGCTGTATACCCTGTGCTGGGAGCTGTATACCCTGTGCTGGGACTCTGGGAGCTGTATACCCTGTGCTGGGAGCTGAATACCCTGTGCTGGGACTCTGGGAGCTGTATACCCTGTGCTGGGAGCTGTATACCCTGTGCTGGGACTCTGGGAGCTGTATACCTTGTGTGTGCCGGGACTCTGGGAGCTGTATACCCTGTGCTGGGAGCTGTATACCCTGTGCTAGGACTCTGGGAGCTGTATACCCTGTGCTGGGAAACTGGGAGCTGTATACCCTGTGCTGGGAGCTGTATACCCTATGCTGGGAGCTGTATACCCTGTATACCACCACTGGGGCCTGTATATACCACCACTGGGGCCTGTATATACCACCACTGGGGCTGCTGTATATACTGCTGGGGCCTGTATATACCACTGCGGAGGCCTGTATATACCACTGCGGAGGCCTGTATATACCACTGCGGAGGCTGCTGTATACCACTGGGGCTGCTGTATATACTGCTGGGGCCTGTATACTACCACTGGGGAGGCTGCTGTATACTACCACTGGGGAGGCTGCTGTATACTACCACTGGGGAGGCTGCTGTATACTACCACTGGGGAGGCTGCTGTATACTACCACTGGGGAGGCCTGTATACCACTGGGGGGCCTGTATACCACTGGGGGGCCTGTATACCACACTGCTGGGGGCTGTATACCTGTGCTGGGGTCTACCCTCGGCTTATACACGAGTCAATAGGTTTTCCCAGATTTTGGGGGCAAAAGTAGGGGGGTCGGCTTATACACGGGTCGGCTTATACACGAGTATATACGGTAAACTGGGTGGCGTCAGACTGTTAACACCGATTCGGTAAGGGTATGTGTCTTGAAGGGGGCGTGTCATTGGGGGCGTGTCTTGGAGGGGGCCCCGTTCAAAAGTTTGCTATGGGGCCCTGACAGTTCTAGTTACGCCCCCTGCCTGTGCCTAGCAATAATTTACAGCTACTCACAGTCATCAGAACTGCAGCTTGATTGTGGATTATTTTGGAGCTTCGTGGTAAAAATTTTTTTCAATAAACTGGTGCAGGAGGGAAAATGCATTAAGTATTCAAATAAACTTTTCTTTTTCCCGTGTGTGTGTTTTTTTTAACTCTACACTTACTGAGTTATTAATAGGGTGTCTGATAAAAGTCTCTTCATTACTCACTACTGTGCTTGATGCCAGCTGACAATTTACAGTTGACATTAACCCCCAAAAATAATTACACTGATGGCCATTGCACCAAGGCAATTAAGAAAGGCCGGGGGAGACGCAAAAGAATTAATGCATTTATTGTGTTGCGCCAATCTTGGGAAGGGTGCGGACTGGTGTATTGTGGCTGGGAAGGCCAAATAATCATGGACCTTCTCAGCCTGGTAATACCAGCCCACAGATGTCTTCTTTACCTTGACTGGTTATTAAAAATAAACATGACCACACACTTTTTTTATCTATTTAAAAAAAAACGACCTGGGTCCTCTCTATTTTTGATCACCAAGTAACATAAATCAAACAACTGTGGGATGGTATTACAAGGCTGTGAAGGTCAATGTTATTGGACCCTTGACAGCCTAAATATGTCAGCCTGCAGCCACCCCAGAATTGGCACATCACATTAGATGCAACAATTCTAGCGCTTTGCACCTCCTCATATCTCTCCATATAGTGCAGTCTCAAAACTTTCCATAAAGTGTACCCTCAATACTTTCCATATAGTATAATACAGCCTCAAAACTCTCCATATAGTGCAGCTTCTAAACTCTCCATATGATGCAGCCTTAAAACCTACCATATAGTGCAGGCTCATAACTTTCCATATAGTGCATCCTCAAAACTCTCCATATAGTGCAGCCTTATATATGCAGCCTCATATCTCTCCATATAGTGCAGTATTATGTGTAGCCTTATATCTCCCATATAGTGCAGTATTATATGCAGCCTTATGTCTCCCATATAGGGCAGTATTATGTGCAGCCTTGTATCTCCCATATTGGGCAGTATTATGTGCAGCCTTACATCTCCCATATAGTGCAGTATTATGTGCAGCCTTATATCTCCCACATAGTACAGTATTATGTGCAGCCTTATATCTCCCATATAGGGCAGTATTATGTGCAGCCTTATATCTCTAGTATAGTGCAGTATTATGTGCAGCCTTATATATGACCCTTCTCCCCCCAATCCTCTGGCCATTCTGCACTGACTTATTTAAAAAGAAAAACTGTACTCACATCTCCCGGTTCCCTCGCTGCCTCAGTGTTTCCTCTTGTAGAAACTGATGGTTCAAGTGACAGGAGAAGGAGGAAGAGGTGTCGCCGGCCTGTGTTCCACTGTGCACTCAAGCAGGAAGTAGGAGGAGGCGGTACACACAGTAGAACGCAGGCCAGGAAGCCGGCAGGTCAGAGGAGGGGAGGGAGCAGCAGCAGGAAGTAAGAGGCTTCCCTCCCCTCCTCTCCTGACACACGGGCCCTATCTGCCCCGCTGTCACATGGAGGTGTGTCATCGGGGACGCACATCCATGTGAAACGGTCGCCTCACGCTGTGATCAGCGAACGCAGGGGGCGGCAGGTGGTGCGGGCCAATAGGTCCAAGCTCCGTCGCTACCGTGACCCCTGCGACCGCGATCGTTACACCACTGCAAGAAGGCATTGTCTGAAGTCTCCAAGAATGAAAACTTTACCACCAAAAAGTACTTGATTTATGTCAGCAACATGTGTGTGTTGTCATTAAATTATGTAGAAGTCTATGACATTCAATGCATGGTTTTATGCCATTGTGCACTCATCAATGATAAAACATTTAGAAGTTTGTAACTATTTGGTGGTGCTGGTATTAATTTCAATCCAGTAAACAGAAGTTTCATTGATTGGAATTGGTATGCAGTAACTAGGATGCATTGTTAATCCTCCTTGAAGCAAGTTAGCAGATATTCCTGTTGTGGCTGCAGATGACCTAATGTCTCCCTGTCCTCTTACATAATGTATAAGTAGATGGTAGAGGTAAGTTTTTCCATTGCCCTCAGGACAATCAATAAATAAGCACTTTGATGTTAAAGGGAACCTCTCAGGTCATTTATGCCCCAAAACCTATGACTATCTGTCCCTGCAGTTTTCTACTACATCCTAAAGCATCACTGTATGACCTAGATATAAAGTATAATGGTTGCAAAATGTTGTTTACATTTTACCCCATTGTCTTAACTTGTGGACGACGTGTGGGCAGTCTCTCAGCCTCCATGTCTCTACTCACTCCATGGTATCATGTCCAGTTAGGTGTGATAATGTAATTCAAAAGCACGAGTTTCAAATCTGTGGGTGGATTTTTCCTTATATGACGCACCACTGTGCGTCATTTCTGGTCCACTGCATTATGGGGGATTAGTATTAATATTATTATTATGTACTGGACAGCTTTGGAATGCACAAGCGGCATGCTCCAGAGCTGGTCAGTATAACCAATACATCCCCATACTGGAAATGACACACAGCGGCACGTCATACAAGAAAGAAGCTGCCCACAGATTTGAAACTCAGGACTGTGCTTCTGAATTACATCATCATGCCCACCACGGTGTGATACCACGAGCAAGGAGTGACATAGAGGCTGAGAGACTGTCCACATGTCGCCCACAAGTGTAGACAATGGGGGGAAAAATGTAAGTTATAAACAACTGTGATATGGCGGCCAGTCTTTGTCTGAATGGCTTGTACAGTGTTGGCCAAAAGTATTGACACCCCTGCAATTCTGTCAGATAATACTCAGTTTCTTCCTGAAAATGATTGCAATCACAAATTCTTTGGTATTATTATCTTCATTTAATTTGTCTTCAATGAAAAAAACACAAAAAGAATTGTCCTAAAGCCAAATTGGATATAATTCCACACCAAACATAAAAAGGGGGTGGACAAAAGTATTGGCACTGGTAGAAAAATTATGTGATGCTTCTCTAATTTGTGTAATTAACAGCACCTGTAACTTACCTGTGGCACCTAACAGGTGTTGGCAATAACTAAATCACACTTGAAGCCAGTTGATATGGATTAAAGTTGACTCAACCTCTATCCTGTGTCCTTGTGTGTACCACATTGAGCATGGAGAAAAGAAAGAAGACAAAAGAACTGTCTGAGGACTTGAGAAACCAAATTGTGAGGAAGCATGAGCAATCTCAAGGCTACAAGTCCATCTCCAAAGACCTGAATGTTCCTGTGTCTACCGTGCGCAGTGTCCTCAAGAAGTGTAAAGCCCATGGCACTGTGGCTAACCTCCCTAGATGTGGACGGAAAAGAAAAATTGACGAGAGATTTCAACGCAAGATTGTGCGGATGATGGATAAAGAACCTCGACTAACATCCAAACAAGTTCAAGCTGCCCTGCAGTCCGAGGGTCAACAGTGTCAACCCGTACTATCCGTCGGCGTCTGAATGAAAAGGGACTATATGGTAGGAGACTCAAAAAGACCCCACTTCTTACCCCGAGACATAAAAAAGCCAGGCTGGAGTTTGACAAAACTTACGTGATAAAGCCTAAAATGTTTTGGAAGAATGTTCTCTCTTTTTGGGCAAAGGCATCAACATAGAGTTTACAGGAGAAAAAAGGAGGCATTCAAAGAAAAGAACACTGTCCCTACAGTCAAACATGGCGGAGGTTCCCTGATGTTTAGGGGTTGCTTTGCTGCCTCTGGCACTGGACTGCTTGACCATGTGCATGGCATTATGAAGTCTGAAGACTACCAACAAATTTTGCAGCATATTGTAGGGCCCAGTGTGAGAAAGCTGGGTCTCCCTCAGAGGTCTTCCAGCAGGACAATGACCCAAAACACATTTCAAAAAGCACTAGAAAATGGTTTGAGAGAAAGCACTGGAGACTTCTAAGGTGGCCAGCAATGAGTTTAGACTTGAATCCTATAGAACACCTGTGGAGAGATCTAAAAATGGCAGTTTGGAGAAGGCACCCTTAAATATCAGGGACCTGGAGCAGTTTGCTAAAGAAGAATGGTCTAAAATTCCAGCAGAGCATTGTAAGAAACTCATTGATGGTTACCGGAAGCGGTTGATCGCAGTTATTTTGGCTAAAGGTTGTGCAACCAAGAAATTAGGCTGAGGGTGCCAATACTTTTGTCTGGCCCATTTATGGAGTTTTGTGTGAAATTATCAATGTTTTGCTTTTTGCTTTATTCTCTTTTGTGTTTTTTCATTGAAGACAATTTAAATGAAGATAATAATACCAAAGAATTTGTGATTGCAATCATTTTCAGGAAGTAACTGAATATTATCTGACAGAATTGCAGGGGTGTCAATACTTTTGGCCAACACTGTATATGTGGCGCCCTGCTCACTCAGGTAGCCACAAGGTTCCCTAGTGCACAGCTGGATTTCCACAGTAGGTACCACTTACATGCAATATCTTCCACCCCAGCACAGTAGGGGGAACTACACTCGCTAACTTTAGGCAAGATCCCCTATAAATACTGGTGCTGGGGGAGCAGTTAGGTAGAGCGTGCAGACGCTAGGAGAGCTGTGAAGTCGTCCTGCTGCTCGGTGCCGTGCTAGGCCAGATCCAGAGACCCGGAGTAGCCTTCTGCTGTCCAGCTAGGCCCAGGAGTGGGGTCAGAAGGCAAGGAGGACAGACAGCCATGGGAACAGAGGGACCAGTGGAGGTTTGCCCAGCTAACTACCGGACTTCGGGGACCCGCACCTGCGGGAGCGTTTTACGCCCCGCAGAGAACCCCGTTACACCGTGGAGACTTCAGTCACCCGGTCTCCCCTGCGTACTCTATAAAAGGGAGCCAGACACCATAGTGAGGAAAGGATAGCGGTGATCATCGAGGGTAACCCACAGACCGCACAGGAGGAGAGAGAGAAAGAGGGAAGAGAGGAGGCCAGCCAAGTTATACACGGGCAAGGCTTCAGCAACAAGGGAGAGAGAACTTAAGGAGGCCTTACACCCACTTGCTGTGGAAGGTCACTGTGCTTCTGGTCACCCATCAGTGCTCTGGATGAATTACCTGCAAGTTCCACCAGTAAAAAAGTAAAGAGACACTCATCGGCGTGTGTGCGTTATTCATCCCTGCTCCCCTGCTTCATAGAGACTGCTCCACTGCTTATACCCTGGCCACAGTCCTACTCCAAACCGTTCACTCAACGCTGCCCTGGAGGCCCAGCTTTACCTGTAGAAAGCTATACCCCCTTGCCGCAATATCAACGCCCAACGCCCTCCGGGGGACTGTGGTGGCGCTGGTGACCCCTCACCAGGTACTACAGGTGGTGTCATGAAATAACTTTTACCTCATCACCTTCAATTTACCTCCCCATTAGGAGTCTGCCCCAGGGTCACGGGCTCAGGCATCGCCACCAGTGATTCCCCCGGACCTCACGCCTGAAACCCGAGTACCTGGCACTGGGCGCAACATATACATTGCACAGGCAGAGGTCTGATATAATGTGAATGTTTTACTGTGTCTTGCAGCAGTAGAAAGAGTTAATGCAATTATGTGTATGAGTTAACACTCCTCCTCAAGGGGTGTGGTCATGGATGATATCATGTGACTTCTGACTGGTAACAGGATGTGGTGTCAGCTCAGGTTCTGGAGGCTAAAAACTGACTGTTTGGGTAGCACGTGGAAAGGCCCAGATATGGAGCTTGGAGCAGCTCCTGGAACAATGAACTCTCAGGAGACAGTATGAAAGTAGCCTGCTATGATTGCTGGACAAAGTAACCTCACTAGAAGGGGGTTGTGTACTGACAGAGGTCAGTGAGTGAGCTGTGCAGACGAACCCCACATGTGAAGTGATTGACTGGGTACAATAATTGTTTATATCAAGTGGTTTATGTGGCTAAATAAACCAAATGGACTTGAGCTAAATAGGAACCATTGCTGTCTGCTTGAATTACACTGTCAAGTGAGTGTACCCTGACCCACTGAGTGATCGCTATATCACATGTGGTGGAGAATGAGGGCAACTCGACCCTGTGGGGCATCGAAGCATGTTTGCTGATGGTAGCGCCGGAAGTGCATGTGCATGACTTGGTTGCTACGGGCGACCACACGACGAACACAGATACAAGCATCTGGTTGGTGGCTTGGCGGGGTCACGAAGACTCCAGGCTGTCGCACTCAAGTCCGTTTTTTTCTTGTGGCTTAGCGGGGTCACGAAGTTTGTCACCGCTCTCGACCCAGGTGCATGTGGGAGGAGTCAAGTGACTGGCTGTGAGACGTGGGCTCTGCTTGGTGAGCAGTAATACACCATGGGCTGGAGATCCTGGTTGTATGGGTGGTACAACCAGGAATGTTTAGTGCTTATCTACCCCCCCTTCCCCCTAGAACATCGGGTACTACTCATTGAAGTGCCCCTCCTGTTTTGTGTTGTTGCAGCTAGAGAAGTCTGGCAGCATGAAGGAGCTCTCGAAACACCCGCTGAAGAGCCAGCAGCACCAGCACCAACAAAGTATCCCCTATAGACTGGGTGTCCCAATAGGGGGTGGTGTCCAAAGGGGGTTAGTCACACAAAAGGAGGTGGAGTCCAAAAAGGGGAGGTTTCCCTAAATGGGATTAGGGCCCAAAAGGTGGCGGAGTCACAAAAAGTGGTACTTGCCCAAAAGGGGGCGGAGCATCCTGAATCCAAAGCGGAGGCGCAGATGGAATGTAGCCACGGTCAATTTTGTTTGTACTATGTGTGTCCGGTCTGCAATATGGACTACCCACCTTGCGGGTTCCATGTGCATGTTCCGTGGATGTCAATGGGGAATCCGTGTCTGGACTCGTAGACTCTGGGAGCCTGGTCACCATAGTGAGGGCTGCGCCTGATGTCTACCTGATCCCAGGAAGGATTGAAGTCACCTGCAATCATTGGGTCACTAAAGATTATGTCCAGGGTAGTCCTCGAGATGGCCAGGGACATTTCAAGCCATGATGTCGCTGTAGTCCTGAACTTAACTTGTCCAATGATAATAGGCCGGGACTCTAGGCTGTTTTCAGACTTGTGGGAGAATGGAACTCCTCTACAGCAGGAGGATGAAGGGCTCTCTGCTGATGGGGTTGTGTCTGATAAGGAAGTAACATCTCCCAAAACAGATGGTTCTGAGGTAAGGGTGACCAGGGAAAGTAATACATCTGCCCAACTTAGTGACCTGACGTCCCCTGAAGAGTACCACAGGATGACTGGTAGTGATGTGGTAGCTAAAAAGAAGATTTTTGTGTACTCACCGTAAAATCCTTTTCTCTTAGCCTCTAATTGGGGGACACAGGAGCGTGGGTGTTATGCTGCTGTCCACTAGGAAGCGACACTAGGCAGAATCTGCAAAAGAGTTAAGTGGTTCCTCCTCCGCAGTATACACCCCTGGAGCAGGCATTGCCTCACCAGTTTTGTGCTAA
Source organism: Allobates femoralis (assembly GCA_033576535.1). NCBI lineage: Eukaryota > Metazoa > Chordata > Amphibia > Anura > Aromobatidae > Allobates > Allobates femoralis. The sequence goes on from JARQOC010000002.1 coordinate 349,972,513, forward strand.
AGCAGTAGGAGAGTTAACAGATAATAACAGTAAAACAGATATAGCTAACAAGGTAATAACAGTGTATAAACATGTAAAAGTTAGCAGAGTAAAATTAGTACAATAAGTCCTGCAACTAAGCAGGCGTATGAGTAAATCATGAAGAGTTAACAGAGTAATAACCGTATAATGACGCCTGTAACTAAACAGGCTTACAGTACTAAAAGGCCTGTAACAAAACAGGCACAAGTTTAAACATTCAACAATTAACAAAGTGATAATAGGCAAGCATGAGTAGACATGTTAACCATGTAACAGCTGAGAAGCTATGTAAGAACTGTAGAAAAGGCCCATAAGGGCAATAGGGTGGGTGCTATGTCCCCCAATTAGAGGCTAAGAGAAAAGGATTTTACGGTGAGTACACAGAAATCTTCTTTTCTCCTTCGCCTCATTGGGGGACACAGGACCATGGGACGTCCCAAAGCAGTCCCTGGGTGGAAAAGAACAATGGAACTAATAACGCTGAACCTGGTCAGTGAAGAACCATGCACCGACAGGTGGGCTGCTGTCACCTGGAAGGAGCGTCTACCTAGACCAGCGTGTGCCGAGAACTGAGTGCAAGCACTGTAGTGACTTAATGATGTGTGGGCTGGCCATTTGGCGCCTACACTCCTTTTGCGTAGACACCTTGTGCCGAACGGCCCAGGAGGCCCCCACGCCCCTAGTAGAATGTGCCATGACCCTGCCGGAGGGCATGAGGTTTGACGGTATGAGCGTCTTGAATGGTTAGGCAATTCCCATGGTTAAAGAAGCTGTAGAGACTAACGTGACTATTCCTGCCCTCTGGAACAAGGAAGAGAAGAATCAGACCTCTTTGGAGGACACTGTGTCGGATACCTAAATGCGTAGGGTCCTGACAAGATCCTGCATATGTAGTTTCTTCGCGCCGATAGATTGAAGTCGGGTGCAGCGAAGACAGAGAGATGTCTTCATTTAGGTAGAAGGATTATACCGCCTTAGAAAAAAGGATGGAATCAGCCGTAGGGCAATCTTGTCCAGGAGGAAGACCAGAAACGATGGATTGCCTGAGGGCGCTGTAAGTACCGCTACCTCTGCAGAGAAAAGTTTGTGCCACGGAACCTACCACTGTTTGGATGGGAAAGCTAAGGGTAATATCCCACAGAGGCTCAAAAAGGGAGTCTTGTAGGGTCGTGAGATCGAAATGCAGATCCCACGGGTGAAGTTTTGTTGTATGGAGAATGTAAACGGCAGATCCTTGGAAAGAAGGGATTTCCTAGAAGTCTGGTGGCAATTCTTTTTTTTTTTTTTTTGGAATAAGGTGAAACTGAATGCAACCTGCTGTGTGAGGGCCCCTAAGGACAGACCTGAGTCTAGGTCTGAGTGGAAGAGACAGAGATCTTGGTATGAAATAGGGCCAAGGGAAATGACCTCTAGAGGAGTCTTAAGCAGAAAGAAAAACAAAACGAATACACGTGTGATGGCATATCGTCGATAAGGCTGGTTTCCTTGCTGTGACTATGGTCACTACAATATCCTAGGAAAAAAACTCTTGGGTTAAGTTCCAGTTGTCAAAGGCTATGTCATTAAGTTCAGAGTTGATGACTTCTAAGGGAGAACTGACCCTGGGAGAGCATTCATGGACTACCTGTTAGTCTTCTTGGTACTGCTGGTATGGGTTGGACAACATTTGCGTCCAAGCACCTGTGGGCCAGTCTGAGACCACAAGGATGATCCGAAGACATTCTTGTTTGACATTTCGCAATATCCTGGTAGTGGGGGATGAATATAGGGGAGCGGAAAAAAAGGGTCTAGTCTTAGACTAGTGCGACTATCCTATTGACTGCGGTCCTAGGACCTGGCCAAGAAGAGTCCACATCTGTAGTTCCCTGGCGGTGGCAGCCTTGACGGAGGACAAAATAATAATAATAATGATAATAAAGTATTTATATAGCGCCATTAGGTTACATGGCGCTTCACAAATGAGAGGGTAGACAACGACAAGTGGTAAAAACAACGACAAATCAGTCATACGGGTACATTAGGGCGGAGGACCTGTAGAGGAAGAGACCCTTTCCTTGAGTCCATCTCTTGGAAGGTTAGGAAAACCACTTCCTAGATGAGTACACCTGGAATGAGAACAGCTGACAGTACAGTGTTCAAGGATTCTACCCGGTGAAGGATGTGGCGAACATCTGTCATCACTTGGAGACTGTATGTTCCACCCTAGTAGCAGACATGTGCCACAGCTGTGGCATTGTCTGGCTGTATCCTGACCTGTTCAACTGCTAGACAGTGACTGAATAATGTGAGTACTAGACATACTACTCGAAGAGTCAATGATTGGGGGTATCTTCGAGTATGGACGAGACTACTGGCATGCATTGTGATGGAATTGCCTTCCATGCTGTCACTATCCTGTCTAGGAGTCTCCTGACAGTTGTGAAGGATTGAGGAGACAGCTGAAAAAGACTGCGGCTTACCAGCCAAAGAATTCATGCGTTGTCTGGGGAAGTTGGACTAGAGTTGAATATGTGTTGCAGCTAAAGGCCGCTGTTTTCGTCCGATGCTGTGTGTCCTGTGTGTGACTCCGTATGTGATGCTGCAGCATGTAGCCAACCGGAGTACGCAGCTTTGGAATTGTAGTAGACTTGTGCAGGTTAATCCGCCAACTGAGTCCTTCAATGTGTACAGTGAAAATGACACTGTGTTAGTAGTCCCTGAAAATCATGCATTAGTGGTTAAGACGTCCGGATATGGGAAACTCCTGAAATAAAGTATAGACATGGTCAACTTCAGCTGGATAAAAACTTCGTATTTTTGCGCTTCAGGTCTTCCAGTATCCTCTTTTGACTCTCGAGTCGAGAAGGGACTGACGGGAAAGAAGGTTCGGGCTACAGCCATACAGGGGACCGGAGGGCCCTTCTATTGGGTTAACGCAGTCGGGAGTCTGTGATGTCCTGCTTTGGAACAGGCTGTGCAGAGTGCTTGTGAGTGTTATCTCAACTCAAGTACCTAATATAAGTGCAGTGAGGAGATTGGCAGCTGGACACATGTTCTGCGTTTTGCGATCCAGAGTTTTGTTTTTTGTAGGCTGGGAAGGGAGGCCGGTTAGGCCTTGTGCAGTCACAAATTCAACCCGAGTCCCCAACAGTGGGATGTTGAGGAAGGAATATGACATTATAGCAATCTTGGCTACAGCCCAGCACCCACAACAATGGGGAGCTAAGGAGGGAATATGCCATGGGTCGTAGATTCCAGAGACATTAGCTGAATTACCCGTGCAGCTGCGGATCACAGTGTTTTAGCCTGTGTCTTGTGAGACTGGGCTGTCATCTCTGCCAATCAGAACTCCAGCTGTGGGATCTGGAGAGGAGTGGCTAACAGTCCTGGGACGCCTTACATTTTGTTGGGTAATTGTAGGTTGCATCAGTTTTAACTGGGCTGTCCAATTGTGAGGGGCAAGGAAGGAACCTAACAGCTAAACTCGTAGTGAGTCCACTGGAACTCAGTTGTCCCATCTGTGTGGGGGTCTGGGAAGGGGAGTGTTGGACGAGTATTTGGTGTCAGGCAAGGGTGAGTTACCTGAATTGCAACCCAGCTCCCCGATTATGGGGGGCTCCCCCAACAATGGGGGGGGGTTTGAGAAAGGAGAATGTCGGACCATCTGGAGCAGTGGTTCCTAATCGGGGTTTGATCAAAACCCCAGGGGTACGATGTATTGGTCTCACGCTTTTGGCAGAGCTTCCACCATGGAGGTCAACACACTTCCGATGGCTGCATGTAGATTTATCACTAAAGAAGGGTTCGGTGAATGTGCATATGAAACGGTGGGTTGGATACCTCAAACAAGGTTAAGATCACTGATCTAGTGGTATTTTAATTCCAACCCAGGTCCCCTCTGTGGGGGGCTAAGGTGTTTGCTGGAACGCAGTGTGATAAGGATCAGTGGTGGGACCAGGGTCCCTGTACAGATCTTGAGGCCCCAGCCTGGCAAAGTGAGCACCACCGAGAGTTAAGAACGCTCCGCAGAAACATAGGGAATAGACATGAGAGGATTGAATTGCCTCTTGTTTTAAAAACACAGCGTAGATGGAACATGCTCTGCGATGTTCTGTACTGCTTGTACCAGCAGTCTGCAGCCATGTATGACAGAAAACAGGAAGGGATTGAAGTGCCCTATGTTCTAGGAGCACAGCGTAGATGGAACATGCTATGCAAGTTCCATACTGCTGTGATGACAAACAGCAAGGGTTAATGAAACATGCTTTGCAGTGTTCCTTAGTGCTTGTAAGTGGTCCTGATGTGATCTGCACACTGAATTTTACTTCCATACAGTATGTATAATCACATTCTCCTCCTGCTATGCCATGCAGGGTGGCTTTGTAAGGAAGGCTGTCATGGGGTCCGTGGAGAAGGGGGGCGGGCCAGTGAAAAATGCGGGCCAGCTAAGGAAAAGGCGCGCAAGATGCAGCCAGATAAGCCTGACCCGCCCCCTTTATGATGCGGCCGGGGTGTGGACCACCCGCGCTGACATCAGCAGAAGGGCGGGCGGTAGGTGGGGAGGGGCGGTACCAGCGACACTAGGTCGGAGTTGGGGCCTCAAGTAAATGGTGGCCCCGGAAAAGTGAAGAGGCTGGCGCAGAAGTGCACAAGCCCTGCCAGTTCCGCTGCGTGGGACCGCCGCCGCCGGTCTGCCCAGGCAGTCTCGCCGCCCAGGAAGCCCCACCGCTGCCCCAGCAAGGGGGCACAGTCCCTAGGTACATGGGAGCTGTGGCCGACAGTTCTGCTGGGGAATTGCTGCACAGAGGGGAGAGTATAAGATGGCAGGGTAAGTGCCCTCTGTTCTATCATACAAAAAAAAGACAGAAGCAGCGTGTCCTCAACCCAAGGCCCCTGATGAATAGGGGAAATGGGGAGGATGGTGATGCTGACCCACTATGTAAACTCTGTAGGCTCTTTACAGCAGAGACTGTGAGCAGCCTTGGGGGGCCCTGCAGCCGAGGGAAAAGCCATGCACCATGCACCTTGGGGGCACCTGAAGCTGGTGTCTCAACCCAGTTCCCAGCCAAAGGGAATGGGGAGGGCGTCTGCTGATCCCATAACTTCTGTGCCTAAATACTGCAACCCAGAAGTTACCTGGTGCCGGTAGAGGAGATGTAAGGCCTTCATTTTCCCATGGGAGCCAAGGATCGGGGCCCCCTTTGCCGGTTTTTATTTCCAACTGTGTTGCTGCTTGCGGTGGGGACATGAAGCATTACTGCAACCCAGAGCCCCATCTGTGGGGACTGGGGAGGAATGCGGGCCTCAGAACTGGCAGGTCTGGAAATCACTTTAACCCTGCACCTCCAACAGTGGAAGGGCCGAGGAAGGAATAGCCCTTTTCTAACAAAATAGCTCGACCCAGAAGCTCAACTATGGAGTCTGGGGAGGTATCTGTGGTCTACATGTCCCTTCAAAAAGTAAAAATGCAGCTTCAAAAAGTAAAAATAATTGGAGAAAGAGTAAGAACGTGTGCCTCCTTCAGACACTAAGCAAAAACTGGTGAGGCAATGCCTGCTCCAGGGGTGTATACTGTGGAGGAGGAGCCACTTAACTCTTTTGCAGATTCTGCCTAGTGTCGCCTCCTAGTGGACAGTAGCATAACACCGACGGTCCTGTGTCCCCCAATGAGGCGAAGGAGAAAAGAATGAGCCGACACCAAGTTAGAGAGTGACTTGGGGTTCACCAGACTGTGGAGTGTGTCACAGGCTCAAGGGGTGACTGTGACTCTGAAAAAGAAAAGTAAGGAAGGACCCAGCAAGGATGGCAAATCCTCCCAGCGCAAAAGGAGCAAGTGCCACAAAGAAGCTGCCCAAGTGACCCTTGCTGATAATATGTCATCTGCTTCTATTCCATATGTGATTTTCTTCCAGACACTGAAAAGATCAGAATGTAAGGTGAAGTGTCATTTCCGTAGCAACCGCTGGGGCTGAGAAAGATATTGTGCTGTCAAAGTGCGGATGACACTATCCTTCAAGTAAAAGACAAGGAGAAAGAGCCACCCAGGAAGATGCTATAGGTGTCCGCTCCATTGCCTGAACAAGCAGCAGATGGTTGGTCAATTGGTGGCGCTGTAGGAGAAGAGAAGAAATCCTGGGAGAGCTAGTGGAGCAAGAGTCCATGATGGTCATGGAGAGCAGAGCAATAATAGACCCACCTCTGGGGTGGATGTAAGTGGGAAACAACACCACGGCAGAGATGGGTGGAGTTTTGCAGCAGATTGAAGAGATGGAGGGTGAGAAAACCTCTGAAGGTGACACTATAGAGACCCAGGAGGGCCCAAAGGTGACACTGCTGAGACCGAAGAGAGGGCTGAAGGTATCGTTGCTGAGACCCATGAGAAGGATGAAGCTGATACCGTTGAGACCCTGTTGAGGGCGATAGATGGGGCATCCAAAGATTGCGTGATGTTGCAGAGGTCACAGGTGAAGAACTGGAGACGCTGGACAGCCACAAGGAGATGTGGCTGAGGTTGCCAGGGGTGCTGTTGGACCCCAAGAGGGGGGAGGTAACTGCAGAAGTGGAAGAAGCCACTAGGAAAGGGAGAGGTGAAGTGAATACCTCCTCGGTTGTTGTGAGCTCGCCTGATTAGGTGCATGTCGGAGCCAAGATAAGGAAGCTCATAGAAATGCTCCAAGCACACTTGAAGCATGAGAAGCTATGGAGACAGGCTCTCGAGACTTGAGTGGGTGTTTTGGAGATGGAGAGGTCTCTGAGAATGGTGCTAGAAGGGGAGCAGTTGAAGCAAGACGGGCTGCGGAGACGAGCTGCTGGCGAGAAGCTGAGCTAGAGCATGACGTCTCTGATCTCAAAGGTCGCCTGGCAATGTGCCAGTCGAGGAACGTGGCCACCTTGGAGAAGGTAGAGCGACCAGTACCTTCCCCAACAAACTGCTGAAGAAGCGGAAAGTCAGTTGGCCCTGAGATCTGAGCAGGGTGACCATGTGGGGACCAGCAGTAAGACAGAAACATTTCTCTACCAGTGCCTGGTGGAGATACAGAAGGCTTGAGAGAAGAGTGTGCAAGGGCCATGATGACTTTAAGAAGGCCGTGGAAGCCTGTAAGGTGTACTGGTCCCCAGAAGCAAAATAGCTGGTGGTTCTGTCCACATCCGAGTCACAGTGGATCGGGTGGCTATCTAAGGGATATGAATTGTAAACAAAAAAGAGAATGTGCAACACACTGGGATCTAAGTTCAATAATCCAAAATTGTATTAATCAAATCATTAACAACACTATACAAAAGAACACAGACAGTCATGATTAAAAACATTTAAAAAGCCTCAGCTTTTATATAACAGCTGGCATGTTGGGTACCAACACTTGTTTAGCCACAACTTATATAGACCCTGGATGTCTATCAGCAAAATCAATACGCATGTGTGTTAATATTAAAGTCACTATGGTACAAATAATTAACACAGTTACAAAGTATAAGTGCAAATATTGACAGCAACCTGCTGCCCACAATGCATACAAGCAAGACCAAGATTGTTAAGTCAAAAGATGTCACTCAAATAGAAAATAGCAAAGTTGTAAAAAAAATACAAAAGCAACCGGTCTGTGAGGGTACCTTTACATGTCACAACATTGCATGCAATTTCACTTGCGATTTGCTGGTTGTAGTGAAATCATGGACACATTGTTCTATTTTGTTGCTGTGTTCAAATGTTTCAGGCAGCTGATACCCTGGTCACCTGATGAAGGCGGTATCAGCTGCTGATCCATGTTGTGAGGAGTGACCAGTCCACATTTGAGCAAGTAAAGAGAAGGTACTAAAAAGCTGTCCCTTGTGGTTTATCTCAACCCCCCCCTCAATACCACTAAAGCTTCTTCAATTTACTTGTCTCTACACCCTGGTGGGTGTGCGGTGCGGTGCTGCTGGAGGAAAGCTTCTTCGAGACCTGTGGGGAGAATAACAAGGTCGTCTCGTGGTAGCCATGTACAACAGGCGGCGGTCTGAAAACGACATGCCAGAGCAGCAAAACGTCCAAGGTTAGTGCATCTCCCCATTGCCTCCACTAGACCACCGGGTATTACACCAGGAGTGCCCCTCCTTGTCCTTCTTTTATCTTAGAACACATGGCTGGACAATGGACACGGGTGCAAGGGAAACACACTATCGTACTTACTGCTTTGGGTGGGGAAGGCCTCACAGAGATAGGACTCATACGCATGAGGTGACAGTGTCTGACAGGGTAAAAAGGTCTGACCTTTGGTGGTGACACAGACGACCCCCTGGTATAGGAACTAGTGATGAGCGAGCATGCTCTCTAGTACTTGGTAATCGCCCGTGCATCTCCGTGCTCGGGATGCTCCGAGCTCGCCGAGTACCGGCGAGATGCTCGGGCTCATGCCCGGGTCCCCGTCCCTGCATTTTGGTGCTCTTTACAGAGGCAGCCCACATGCAGGGATTGGCTGCAACACACTTTAATGCCACTGCCATGTTGGTTGTGGCATTACAGTGATTGCCTGCCCGCACAGCGCCGTCAGGTCTATATTAGACCTGACCGCGCTATGCTCAAGTCGGCGGCACACAGCTGATCTGACAGCTGTTCGGTGTCGGCACGGAAAGTGTAAACACTACAGCTGTAAGATCAGCTGTGTTTAAAGCTCCAACGCCGACACTGCCGGGAGATCAGCAGCGGCTGCCGCTGATCTCCCAGCGACGGGCGCCGCTGCTCACCCAGCGGCTAGCGCTGCTCATCTCCCGGTGGTGTCAGCGCAGGAGCTTTAAACACAGCTGATCTGACAGCTGTTTAAATTTCCCGCACTGACACCAATAATTGATGTCAGCTCGGGAAATTTAAACAGCTGTCAGATCAGCTGTGTTTAAATTCTCCCGCGCTGACATCAGCTGTTAGTGTCAGCGCAGAAAATTTAAACTAACAGCTATTCTGACAACTGATTCAGGTCCTTTAACCTGACATTTGATCATCTGATCGGTTTGCCAGCCAACAAACCGATCAGATGATATTAAATCCGGCTTGGACGTTGCGGGACCCTCGACCCTGGACTACATCGGTGGGGAAATTCTTTAATAAAGATGCAGTCTCTAAGTGTTTTTTTGTTTTATTTCTAATAACATATTTTTTCTCTGTGTTGTGTTTTTTTTAACACTTTACTAGAAATTCATGGCGGTCATTTCTAATATTGGTGTGACCCCATGAATTTCGTGATTAGGGCCAGCTGATAATACAGAGCTAGCCCTAACCCCATTATTACCCAGTGAGCCACTGCACCAGGGCCCTGGATGAGTTGGGTAGGGCGCCAGAAAATGGGGGCGGCTGCGGACTGCAATTCCCAGTGGGGGGACCCAGAAAGCTTCGGCCATCCTACGCTGTGGATTCCAGCCCCCAGCTGTCTAGTTATACCTGGCTGGACACCAAAATAACGCGAAGCCCCACATATTTTTTTTAATATTTCATGAAATTCATGAAATAATAAAAAAAAGGGCTTCCCTACATTGTTATGTCCAGCCAGAACCAAATAGGCAGCTGGGGTTTGGGCACAGCCCGTTCCTGCCTGCTGTACCTAGCTGGCATACAAAAATATGGCGAAGCCCACATCAAATTTTTTTTTTTAAACTCTATAAAAAAAAAACAAAACACATTTAGGGACTGCATCTTTATTAACTTCTCCACATCAGGGGTTAATAAAGATGCAGTCCCTAAATGTGTTTTTTTTCTTTTTGTTTATTTTTAATGAATTTTTCAAAAAAATTTTACGTTGGCTTCACCATATTTTTGTATGCCAGCCGTGTACAGCAGGCAGGAATGGGATGCGCCCAACCCCCAGCTGCCTATTTGGTCCTGTCTGGACACAACAATATAGGGAAGCCCTTTTTTTATTATTTCATGAATTTCAGGAAAAAAGAAAAACACGTGGGGCTTCGCGCTATTTTGGTGTCCATCCAGGTAAAACTAGGCAGCTGGGGGCTGGAATCCACAGCGCTGGATGGGCCAAGCTTTCTGGGCCCCCCCGCTCTGAATTGCAGTCCGCAGCCGCCCAACAAAATGGCACCTTCACAGAAGCGCCATTTTCTGGTGCAGTATCAGACTCATCCAGGGCCCTGGTGCCATAGCTCACTGGGTAATAAAGGGGTTAGGGCCAGCTTTGTATTATCAGCTGACCCTAAGCCCAAAATTCATGGGGTCATGCCAATATTAGACATGAGCGCCATGAATTTCTAGTAAAGTATTAAAAAAACACAACACAGAAAAAAAATATTTTATTAGAAATAAAACAAAAAAACACTTAGAGACTCCATCTTTATTAAAAAATTACCCCCCACCCCCCGACGTAGTCCAGGATTGAGGGTCCTCCGACGTCCAATCCCGATCCAATACCATCTGTTCAAGAACCTGAATCAGCTGTCAGCTCCTGTGTAATACTATTGTATAGGTTTTGAGGAGTCTGATCGCTTAAGGGCAATGAAGAGCAGAGACGGGTTCTTGGGTGCAAAGTATTTATAAACACACAGCAAAACAAGGTGAACTTAGTACACAGCAAAAGCACACAAACATAACACGACCCCAATATATACTGCCGAGCGCAGTCCTTATGGAAGCAGTCCGAAAAACCAATTGTCCAAAGCAGGTAAATTCGGATGCATGTAGTCCATAGCACAAGTCCTTGTACTGGAACGACCGGAAGATATAGTCCGTGGCAAAAGGTCCCCACACCCGGATGACCGGGTAACAAGTTTAAACACAGTTCCGAGTAGGTAATGAAACACAAGTTCCACAAAGCACACAGTACATACGGTAATAACCGGGAAGACGCTTACAAACTTGAACGTCCGAGCTTGAAGGTAGTAGCAGCGGCACCAGAAGCACGATGCAGGAAGCTGTAAGGTGAACCGAGATCTCACAGAGCTCCAGGGAAGTCAGAGGATCAAGGAGAACAGCTGAGCTGGAGCAGACCAGGAACCAGTATACTCAAGCAATGACAGGAAGAAGGGCAAACAAAACAATGATCTCCATGTTGACTGAGGGCAATATGGTCAAACGGCAAGCCGGAAAACCTGGAATACTGACATTCTGCCTGCTGTAAATAGCTGGCATACAAAAATATGGCAAACCCATGTCACATTTTTTTGAAAAATCCATTAAAAAAATAAAACATATTTAGGGACTGCATCTTTATTAACCCCTCAAGTGTATAATAATATAATAATATAATAATAACCATTAATTGTGATCCACTTGAGACTGGTGGAGAGGATAGGCGATGTTTAGATGACTTTAACTAGTGATCATGATAGACCGCCCTAAAAAGATGTGTTTTTATGGATCACCTTAAACTATGTAGGTTGTGGATACACCTAATTTCCTGTGGTAGAGCATTCCAGAGAATTGGTGCAACTCGGGATTAGTCTTGGAGCCGGGAATGGGAGGTTCGGATTAATGCAGAAGTGAGTCTAAAGTCACTTCTAGAGCGAAGAAAACGGGTAGGGTGATAGACAGAGATGAGGGAGGAAATGTAGGGAGGTGCTGCACTGTGAAGAGCTTTGTGTGTGAGAACAAGCAGCTTGAATTTCATCCTATAGTCAGGGCCGTATTTGGAGTTCCTGCTGCCCTAGGCACTCTCAGCGGTCAGCCCCCCCCGTCATGCCCCCCCTTGTCATGCCCCCCCTTTCTCCGCAGCCCCTCCCCTGTCATAGCCCCTCCCCCATCATCGCCTCCTGCTCACGTTGCGCCCCCCTACACACACACATTCTATGTAGTACATATAAAAGGTTTGTAGGGGCAAAATCCTGCAGACAGACTGTATTGAGATAAATACAAAAAATAATTATCTTTTAATGATTTTAATTGGTTTATGTGCAAGTTTATTCTCCAAGTGTTTGTATGTATTTCCAACCACACAGCAGAGACATACTGATAGGATGTTTACATTGTGAGCCCCAATGGGGACAGCATTACTGATGTATGTAAAGTGCTGTGGAATTCATAGTGTAATATAAATGCAAAACATATTATTCTTAATATGATATCAAAATACCAGGATCTGAGGATCTTCTATTTGGAGGTCAGGGGCTCTCTGATGCCATGTCGCTGCCTGTCTCGCTGTTTTCCTCTTTTGACACTGCAGTGCGGTAGACAAGAGATCATTAACTGGTTAATAACAAGAAGTATGGAGTGTGAACTAACTGAGCCATAAACCCCCCCCATACCATGTCCAGCAGACATTATAGGATTACTACATGGATTTTATTATTCGGGTACGGACACACTGGCGTGAAACTCGGATGAGTGCAATGTGTGATTTTATACTGCACTCGGACCAATGTTAACCAATCTCTGAGAGCAGATTGGCGTGTGACGGACGCTTTTTTCTCATCCAGATTCAGGATGACAAAAAAGTCGCAAAATGCTGCGACAGTCTGTGATTCACGTACGAGAATCACCAATGCAAGTCTATGGGTCCGACAAAATCACGGACCACACACTGACAGCACACGGACCATCCGAGAGGCATCTGTTTTTTCACTGATATATTCTCATTCTGTAGCTGAGAACACTGGAAAATGTTCCCGTAAATTATTCTACAGTAATAGCTGCTGAGAAAAAAAACAGATTGCACACGGACAGCACACAGATGTGATCTTTGAAAAATGTGGGACATGGTGGTACACTGTCTGTGCACAGCACGGAGCTGGGGACATGGTGGTACACTGTCTGTGCAAAGCACAGAGCTGAGGACATGATGGTACACTGTCTGTGCACAGCACAGAGCTGAGGACATGGTGGTACACTGTCTGTGCACAGCACGGAGCTGGGGACATGGTGGTACACTGTCTGTGCACAGCACGGAGCTGAGGACATGGTGGTACACTGTCTGTGCACAGCACGGAGCTGAGGACATGGTGGTATATTGTCTGTGCACAGCACGAAGCTGGGGACATGGTGACACACAGTATGTGCACACCACGGAGCTGGGGACATGGTGGCACACTGTCTGTGCACAGTGCGGAGCTGAGGGCATGGTGGCACACAGTGCACAGCACTGAGCTGGGGATATGGTGGTACACTGTCTGTGCCCAGCATGGAGCTGGGGACATGGTGGTACACTGTCTGTGCACAGTGTGGAGCTGAGGGCATGGTGGCACACAGTGCACAGCACGGAGCTGGGGACATGGTGGTACACTGTCTGTGCCCAGCACGGAGCTGGGGACATGGTGGTACACTGTCTGTGCACAGCAGGGAGCTGGGTACATGGTGGTACACTGCCTGTGCATAGCACGGAGCTGGGGACATGGTGGTACACTGTGCACAGCACAGAGCTAGGGACATGGTGGTACACTGTCTATGCACAGCAGGGAGCTGGGGACATGGTGGTACACTCTGTCTCCTCTGTCCTCCTGCACCCATGTTCTCTTCTCCTCTGTCCCTCCTGCTGCTCCTCTTCTCCTCTGTCCCCCTGTTCCTGTACTTCTGCCCCTCTGTCCTCTTTTCCTCGGTCCCCCTGCTCCTCTGTCCTCCTGCACCCATCCTCCTCTCCTCTGTCCCTCCTGCTGCTCCTCTGTCCTCCTACACCCCCGTTCTCCTCTGTCCCTCCTGCTGCTCGTCTTCTCCTCTCTCGCCCTGTTCCTGTCCTTATGCCTCTCTGTCCTCTTCTCCTCGGTCCCCTGCTCCTCTGTCCTCCTGCACCCCGTCCTGCAGCTCCTCTGTCCTCCTGCTGCACTCCGTCCTCCTCTACTGTCCCTCCTGCTGCTCCTCTGTCCTGCTGCTGCACTCTGTCCTCCTCTCCTGTCCCTCCTGCTGCTCCTCTTCTCCTCTGTCCCCCTCTTCCTGCTCCTCTGTCCTTCTGCACCCGCATCCTCCTCTCCTCTTTCCTCCTGCACCCTGTCCTCCTCTCCTGTCCCTCCTGCTGCTCCTCTGTCCCCCTCTTCCTGTCCTTCTGCCCCCAGCAACCCCGTCCTCCCCTCCTCTGTCCCTCCTGCTGCTCCTCTGTCCTTCTGCACCCCCATCCTCCTCTCCTCTTTCCTCCAGCACCGCGTCCTCCTCTCCTGTCCCTCCTGCTGCTCCTCTGTCCCCCTCTTCCTGTCCTTCTGCCCCCAGCAACCCCGTCCTCCCCTCCTCTGTCCCTCCTGCTGCTCCTCTATCCTTCTCCACCCCCATCCTCCTCTCCTCTGTCCTCCTGCACCCTGTCCTCCTCTCCTGTCCCTCCTGCTGCTCCTCTGTCCCCCTCTTCCTGTCCTTCTGCCCCAGCAACCCCGTCCTCCCCTCCTCTGTCCCTCCTGCTGCTCCACTGTCCTTCTGCACCCCCATCCTCCTCTTCTCTGTCCTCCTGCACCCCGTCCTCCTCTCCTGTCCCTCCTGCTGCTCCTCTTCTCCTCTGTCCCACTGTTCCTGTCCTTCTGCCCCCTGCAACCCCGTCCCCCCCTCCTCTGTCCCTCCTGCTGCTCCTTTTCTCCTTTGTTCCCCTGTTCCTGTCCTTCTGCCCCTCTGTCCTCTTCTCTATGGTCCCCCTGCTCCTCTGTCCTCCTGCACCCTTTCCTCCTCTCCTCTGACCCTCCTCCTGCTCCTCGGTCCACTTGCACCCCTGTTCTCCTCTCCTCAGTCCCTCTTCTGTCCATGTACTTCTGCCCCTCTGTCCTCTTCTCCTCGGTTCCCCTGCTACTCTGTCCCCCTGCACCTTCATCCTCCTCTCCTCTGTCCTCCTGCACCCCACCCTCCTCTCCTGTCCCTCCTGCTGCTCCTCTCTCCCCCTGTCCTTCTGCCCCTCTGTCCTCTTCTCATTGGTGCCCCTGTTCCTGTCCTTTTGCCCCCCTGCAACCCTGTCCTCCTCACCTCTGTCCATCCTCCTCTCCTGTCCTCCTACACCCCGTCCTCCTCTCCAGTCCCTCCTGCTGCTCCTTTTCTCCTCTGTCCCCCTGCTCCTATCCTTCTGCCCCTCTGTCCTCTTTCCTACTAGGTCCCTCTGCTCCTCTGTCCCCTGCACAGTCAGGTCCTCACCTGGTGCTGGCTGCGGACATTGGCCGGATGCAGCATGAGTAGCACCAGCCCAGCAGCAGCAGGAGCTCTGCCGCCAGACACACCATCTCCCAGCCTTTTGTGCCCGCTCCCTCGGGCCAGCTGCTCCCCCGTTCTCGGGGTCCATCAGGGGCCGGCTGGGTGGGGAGCCGCCAGCACCGCGGGTCAGGAAGAAACAGAGCTGTACGGAACCCGCACTTCCGGGTTCCGTACAGCTCCCGGTGGCTTCCTGTCAGCGGCGATCACTACCGGTATCAGCGCCGGGGCACAGGCAGGACATGCGGATGCCGCCACCGCGCACTGGACCACACCAGTGACACCCCCCTTCCCCATCAAAGACTCCGGTTTTCATATGGAGTCTGGGGAAGGGGAGGGAAGTAAAAAAAAAAAAAAAAAAAATACAATAAAAAACCGCTCCTCTAGTGCTGCCCCCTGGACCTGCCGCCCTATTAGAAATCCGGCCCTGCCTATAGTGTATAGGCAGCCAGTGCAGTAATTGGCATAGAGCGGAAGCATCCGAGTAATGGTTAGCTAGATAGATGATGCTGGCTGTTGCATTAAGGATGGACTGGAGAAGGGAGAGTCTAAAGTGGGAGAGGCCAATTAAAACAGAATTACAATAGTCAAGGCGGGAGTGCATCAGGGCCACAGTTAGGGTTTTTGTGGTTTCCAAGGTGAGAAGGGGGCGGATTCTGGAGATGTTCTTCAGGTGAAGGGCAAGAGCAGGCAAGAGATTGTATATTTGGCGTGAAGGAAAGATCAGAGTCAAACGTAACACCAGACAGCGAGCCTGCTGTCTTAGTGTAATTGTGGTGCCGCACACTGAGAGAGATGTCAAATTTATGGTGGGTAGTGGAGGGCGGGAGTAAGAGAAGTTCAGTTTTGGAGAGGTTGAGCTTCAGATAGAGAGTGGACATGATATTGGAAACTGCGGTTAGACAGTCATTGGTGCTCTTTATTAGAGTGGGAGTAAGGTCGGGGGAGGAAGTGCATAGTTGTGTGTCATCAGCATAAAGATGGTACTGAAAGCCAAATCTGCTGATGGTCTGTCCAATTGGGGACATGTATAGAAAGAAGAGAAGAGGTCCAAGGACTGAACCCTGAGGGACCCCAATAGTGAGAGGAAGAGGGGAGCAAGTGGAGCCAGCCAGAGAGATGGGAAGAGAACCAGGAGAGAGCCATGTCCTTAATGCCGATGAAGTGCAGCATGGAGAATAGGAGATGGTGGTCAACAGTGTTTTAGGCTGCAAAGAGATCAAGAAGGATAAGTAGAGAGTAGTCACCATTACGTTTTGTTGACAGAAGGTCATTGGCCACTTTGGTAAAAGCAGTTTCTGTAGAATGTAGGGGGCGGAAACCAGACTGTAATGGGTCTAGAAGAGAGTGAGTGGAGAGGTAACGGGTGAGGCGGGAGTAGACCAGACACTCCAGGAGTTTAGAGATGAAGGGGAGATTGGAGACTGGTCTGTAGTTAATTGTGCAGGATGGGTCGAGAGAAGTCTTCTTTAATAATGGAGTAATGATAGAGTGTTTGAATTAGAAGGGGAAGATGCCAAAGAGAGGGCGGGATGAAGATTTTGGTTAGGTGAGTGGTGACCATGCGAACGGTGTAAGTGAGCACACAGTGACCGTGCCCTCTGCAGAAATACATCTAGGCCGGGATACTGGGTAGAAATTGCTGGATGACCAGGTTCAAGATGTGAGCCATACAAGGCACGTATGTCACCTTGCCCCGGCGAAGGGCCGCACCAAGGTTTGCAGCATTGTCGCACATGGCATTCCCTGGCTGCAGGTTCAGTGGAGACAACCATTGATTAAACTCAGTCTTCAGGGCTGACAACAATTCCTCATCTGTGTGGCTCACATTTTCCAGACATTTTAACGTAAACACTGCCTGAAAGCATTGAGCCCTACTGCCAGCATAGTAAAGAGGTGTTCTGGATTCCTTCTGCGCAGTTTGAATGTGGGTCACATTACCAGACAGGCTTTGGGTGCAGGTGGAGGACCTAAAAGAGGTGGAGGAGGCAGGAGCAGTGGAGGATCTTCTAGATGCCGAGGTTTGATGCACAACTTGTGGGGGTGGCAAAACTTGTAGAGCAGCCCCTTCTCCTGCTGTCACCATAGTCACCTCCTAGTACCCAGTCAGCGACATGTAACATCCCTGTCCATGCTTACTCGTCCAGTTGTCTGTTGTGAAATGCACCCTATCACACACACAGTTTCTCAAGTTAGTGGTGAGGTTGTGTGCAACATGCTGATGTAGCGCAGGCACAGCTTTCTTCAAGAAGTAGTGGCGACTGGCTATCTGGTAGTGGGGCACTGCGTCGATCATAAGGTCTCAAAAATCCTCTGTATCCACCAGCCAGAAAGGCAGAATTTCCATAGCCTACAGCTTGCAGATTGAGAAATTCAACCTCTTAGCTTTGGCATCGGTAGGAGGAAATGCTATTTTACTTGTCCACACCTGAGGAACCGAGGGCTGGCTGCTGTGCTGAGAAAGGGTTGAGTAGGGTGTCCCAGAAAAACTGCTGGACTGTGAGAGAGGTGCAGGTAGACAGATTGTCGCATTCATAAAAAGGTGGTGTTCTCGATGTCTGACAGTGCTCAAAACTAGCTGGTGTTTCCACTTCCAAAACAGCTGACGACCTGTCAATCACACTGGCCGTTGCAGGTAAAGAGGTGGAAGTTCTGCGGCCTAAAGCCTGTGTGACAGCTGTCCCTTCAGTCATAGAGGATGAAGAAGCCACAGAAGTACTTAATGGGCAAGATGGTGGTTGGCCAGGCCTGTTAGGCCACATTGTAGCACAGTGAGCTTCCCACTGTGACTTATGCTTCATGTCCATGTTACGGTTCATGCGTGAAGTACTCAAACTATTGATTTTTTGGCCTCTACTCAGATTTTGTTTACAAATTTTGCAGATAACATGCAATCTCAAAAAAGTTCCAGGCTAGGCAAGGCTTAGTGCCCATGCGACCTGCAGAGGCACCAATAATTCTGCACAGAGGCAGAGTTGTGGCTGAGGATGCAGTTGTTGATGTGCTTCCAGTATTCTGTCTCTGTCCAGGAAACCGTAACCTAACCTCGTCACTAGCATCCCACTCCTCCTCTGCCAAGCTCATCAACTGCCTGCCTGTGGGTTGACAGCAATTGAGATCTCCAACCTCATCATCACCCTGTGTTCTCACACTCGTCCTCAGACCAACCTCTTCCTTCCCTGAGCGCAATGTCAAGTTGTTGTTCCAATCAGGTATCTGAGTCTCATCATCATCTGCGTCATTAACTCCATCAACAAAGGTTACACTTTGGGAAAGAGAGTCTACATTATGCTCAGACCCTTCTTCATCTGGGCCTGGATCCGAATCAAAAAGATTTTGGGCATCGGTGCAGATCATTTCCTCATCTTGACTCAATGAAGCTTTGTAGCAGACCTTTGATTCCCAGGCTATAGTATGAGTGAACAACTCTGAAGACTCACCCATTTGTATTAACCCATAGTCAGTAGGGCAGAAAACTATAAATGTAAAACTAGCAGAACTGAGTGGCCAATTAGTTGTACTACCCTAAATAGGTTTTGGTAAGTAGGTTTGAGCAGATGTAATAAAAAATTGTTTTCTGCGCTGTGTAGCAGTAGATTGCAACAGAACACTGGACCACAGCTACCTAGTCAAACAGTGGTACTACCCTAAATAGGTTTTGGCAAGTAGGTTTGGGTAGATGCAATACAAAAGTGTTTTCTACGCTGTGTGGTGGTAGATTTCAATAGAACACTGGACCACAGCTACCTAGTCAAACAGTGGTACTAGCCAAAAAGGATTTGCTTGGCTAGATGCATTAAAAATGGTTAGTTAAGACAGAAGGTGTAGCTTTCTTCATAACAGTGCTACACCAGTGCCTGGCACACACTGCTACTAGCCAAAAAGGATTTGCTTGGCTAGATGTAGTAAAAAATGGCTAGTAAAGACAGGAGGTGTAGCTTTCTTCACAACAGTGCTACACCAGTGTCTCTATATCCGGGACCAAGAGTCTCTAGGTCCGCTCCGCTGCTCCAAAGAAATATCAGAAACACCGGAATGTTTTGAAACAAGTAGTCTTCAGCTTTATTTTTCCAACGCGTTTCGGAGCTAACACCCAGCTCCTTCCTCAGGGAATGACCTGAGGAAGGAGCTGGGTGTTAGCTCCGAAACTTGTTGGAAAATAAAGCTGAAGATTACTTGTTTCAAAACATTCCGATGTTTCTGATATTTCTTTGGAGCAGCGGCGCGGACCTAGAGACACTTGGTCCCAGATAGAGTTTCACCCCCACGTTGTGTAAGTGTGGTCCCTGCTGCGGCTGCTGTGTTTGAGCGATCAAGCTGGTTGTGGGCTACACAACCGAACCAGGTGAGCAGTTTTCATACTGTATGGGACTTGTCTCCTAAATTAGGATAAGACCCTATGCGCATTCTCATTTTTTAGACACCAGTGCCTGGCACACACTGCTACTAGCAAAAAAGCATTTCCTTGGCTAGATGCAGTAAACAAAATGGCTGGTAAAGACAGGAGGTGTAGCTTTCTTCACAACAGTGCTACACCAGTGCCTGGCACACATTGCAACTAGCAAAAATGGATTTATGTGGCTAGATTTGACCAGATGCTGTAAAAAATGCTTGCACAGCATTGGAACAGACCTGCCTGGCAAACAATGCTATTAAGCCCTAAAAAGGGCTGTTCTTGAAAGTAGTCCCCAAACCTACTATCTATCTAACTTGGAATGGAATGGCTATCTAACTAGCTTTGTAGAGCACACAACAGCAGCGGCGGCTTCTGACATTGAGCTCCAACACTGATATAATGGTGAGGAGGGAAAATGGCTGGTTCTTATATGGCAAGGACATGTGACATACCCACCCAATGACACAAGCCCCTGTGTGCAAAAAGTGTACTTTGCTCTATGCGTGCTGATAGGCTGACAGACTGGACCACCCAAAGTAAGTGCGGGAAGGAAAAAAAATGGAGATCTGCATTATTTGACCACAGACGTCACCCCAGCCCCCACCATCCACTGTTCCTAGACACTGAAACTCATAATAACGTTGAACAAAAGCATTACTGAGAAAAGTCAGTAACGCTTTTGGTCAACCAACCGATATCGAACATAACCTCGAATTACTGGATTTTTAGCAAATTGTTTGCATTTGTCGAATGACTCGAACATAGCCCAAAACAGGTCAAATTTGAAATTGGCGAACATGTTCGATTGAAGATCTCTCATCTCTAATAATGAGAGTATGAACATTACATGATACAAAGTGCTGGTGGAATTGACCTGAACGGTGGTGAACAACTGCCGCTAGCAGGAAGAAGGGCAGAAAAAGTTTAATAGTGTAGACCTTACAAAATGAGATGGTTAGTGTGGGTACTGGGAGAAGAACTTTAAAAGCAGATTTTGTTAAAAGAAGCAGATCACTGTTGCCATCCATCTGCTGGATCTGAGTTTCAGTAAGGCTAGTTCCACATCACATTCTCCTCAGCATCTAAAATCCGCCTGAATCTCTGCACTTGTCATCATCATTAACACATACCGGTAGTAACCTCAGCATTTAATAGCGTTAACATTGCCATAGTGATGCATGGGTGAGCCGATTACAATTGCATTCAAATGTAGGCACATAAGTGCTTGCATTTGAAAGTATGCGGTTTTTGTAAGCGTACAGCTTAGCAGACGCTGATTGCAGACACTAAGGAGAATGTAGAGTATACCTAGCCTAATAGCCAAAAGGTTAAGAGAATTTGAAAGTAAAAAGTAATTGATGTACTGGACTGTGTTACATGCTTACTGTAAGGGCCACTTTACACACACCAACTTATCTGTCCAACTTCTGACCAACTTGCTGGTTGCAGTGAATTCATGGATACATTTCTCCATTTTGTGACTGTGTACAATGGAACAATGTGTCCATGATTTCACTGCAACCAGCAAGTTGGTCAGAAGTTGGACAGATAAGTTGGTGTGTGTAAAGTGGCCTTAAGTTCCAGAGGTCACAATTAAAGGAAACAGGAGAAAGCATGCAGAGAATAATAATGATATTAGTAGGATTTCTGTGTATAGCAGAGAAGGCGTTACATTCACTATTACATGGATAGCTGAGTTATAAGGGATATCTCCAGCAAATAGGAGATGGAACATAGAGAGAGTGTGCAGATAGTTTAGTGATTCGTGAAAAATCCCTTGTGTTATATGGTGAGAGTGAATGCATGTGTGTGGCTTAGGAATTTGAAAAAAGCATTTGAGCTATAATGTGAAAGCGGAGGAAAGAGATCCTGATAGAAATGTAATGCAGAGAATGTAGATATGAAAGAATGCAGCAGCTAGAACATAGATATTGTAAGTAGATATGGTAGAGCCAAAAATGAACTGAAAACAAGTTTGAGTATCTTGCTTATCTTACCTGTTTCCTACCCTGTTGAACTACCATGTGTAACTGCCTATTACTTTGACAAATCTGACACTTAAAATACATTTTGTAAAAGTGTGGCATAAATTGACTATGAATACTACAAATCTAAAATTGGGTTAGTTGTTTTCCTTTATTCCCCAGTGAATGGGTGTCTAGAAAGCAATATCATATCTCTATATGATATGTAGCCAGGGGCGTAACTACAACAGGTGCAGGGGTTGCGATCGCACCTGGGCCCTGCAGCGTAGGGGGGCCCCGAAAGTCCCTTTGGCCTATAGAAAAAGACTATTACTATTAAAGATTTGCAATAATTGGGGTCCCCGTTGGAGCTTTCGCATCGGGGCCCCTGGGCCTGAAATTACGCCACTGTATGTAGCTGTATTTCAATATGTTCTCTTTTGGACTAAAATATATCTTTAGTCCTTGCAACCAATATAGCCTTGGTGACCATATTACGGTATACCTAAAATATTTTCAAATTAATTTTACCTGTCATAAATTATTGAGAATCCTTTTTCCATCTCAACATAAACTGAATTCATAGAAGTGAACAAAGTGTTACTGGAATATTTTACAGTGAGATTGTCCCCATGCTCATGCAGATTTATCAGTATGTTAAACTGCCTAACAGCTCACTTTAAGGGCTAGGAGTTGACCTTACTGATTGCTAATTTTCAGGCTTCCCACACAGCAGGATCACAAGGAAATAAAATTACAGAGTTATTCATCCTCTGTGGGGTTTTTTTCAACATCGAATGTCTGCTGATTACCTTTCAATCATGGCAGAGCATTAAAACCTGACACCATATGCATTAGAATAACATGAAGAATACAAAAAACTATTTCATTTCCAAAATTGACGAAAATAAATACATGCTGGTGGAGAGAAGTAGGGATACATAGAGATCTAGCATTACTAACAAAGGTTGTATTAAGACCCATCACTAAAATTGTAACATTAAAGTATTCCTAGAAAGGGCAATGTTTTAATCAACAGCAGAAATTCTCTCTCCATTACATTGAACAACTTTATGCATATCAGCAATAGACCAAATGTTAAAAATATTAAAATGCTATAAATCATGATTTTTGTCAAGAGTAGAACCCTCAGTGAATGCATGATGTATTTTTAAATGATATAATCACAAGTTCAAGAAGAAATCAACAAAACACCAAAACAAGACGTAATCATTATTATGGGAGACTTGAATGCCAAAGTGGGCCACATCACACATGGAACGATTGTCGGAAACTTGGTGTAGGAAAAGAGAGTGAAGAAAGAATAATTGACTTTCATACAACAAATCAACTGTCCATCATGAACACCTTCTTCGAAAATCACAAACTGAGATTCTACACATGAACGTCCCCGAATGGGGTCTGAAAAAATTAGACAAACTACATATGAGTTCACCAAAGATGGATTGCATCAAACATTACAGCAAAAACTAGGCCAGTATGTGATTGTGGAACTGATCATGAACTTTTGAAAGCAAATATTAGAGTAAAAAACAAAAATATAGGACTTACATCGAGACAAAAAAATGGCTATTTATAAAAAAAATATTTATTAAGATTTATTAAGATTCCCTTAAAAAATACTCATAAGATATATACTGTGTACAAAAACTACAATTAAAACCATACTTCGAAAGCAAATCCAGTAAGTGAATTCAGTGAAAAATACACACCAAAAGGAAAACACCAAAAATGTATCCTTGCGATAGGTATCTCACATGAAGTATATGTTGATCAACTTTTCCCCACATATTTATATCCCTATTGGGAATAAACTGTGGTATAGTGGTGCTAGTGTCAACATATGCACCACATCTGTCCAAAAAAACATGTAGTGCCACATCTGGCAATGCCACATCCAGGTTGCCTCCACAGTTTTCACCTGGTACTAGTTTTTAGCAAATCTGGTCTGCTAGATTCACATCCCCAGAATTTTTCAGTCTACAACAACTGACATGCAAATCTGTTACAATCAAATATGAGTGGTAAGAGCTGTGGTCATGGTGGAAAGGAGAATAGGTGTGGTGGTAAGGGGAAAATGCTTGGTGTCTGTGGGCTAGGTAGTACAGTAACCAAAAGTTCTGCTCAACAAACCTCGGCTTCTAGGCAAACAAAATATCAACTTATTTTAGTGGACAGTTTGGTATCAACTCTTTTGTAAGCAGCAGCACATCACTACAACTTGTAGATGAGGCCCAGAAAGAGCAGGTGCTACAATGGATATAAAGTGCTCAATGAAGTGGCCTCTCCTCTACCTCAACTTCAACAGAACACACAGTGCAGTTCTCACAGGTGTCAGCCCAATTACCGTATATACTTGCGTATAAGCCGAGTTTTTCAGCCCAAAATTTGGGCTGAAAAGTCCCCCCTCGGCTTATACGCGAGTATATACGGTAATTAATACAGCAGCCCCCGGAGGTATACAGGCCCCCCCATCAGGCTCCAGGGCCCCCCCATCAGGCTCCAGGGCCCCCCCCCTTGAGCGGCAGCCTGTAAAGGAAAATCATACTTATCAGTGTCCCGCGCTGTCCCGCCGCTGCCATCACGATCCCGGGCTTCATTCCGCGTCTTCCGCACTTCCTGTGGTCGCGGGAATGACGTCATTGCCCGCGACCGCCGGAAGCCGGAAGACGCGGATTGAAGCCCGGGATCGTGATGGCAGCGGCGGGACAGCGCGGGACACTGATAAGTATGATTTTCCTTTACAGGCTGCCGCGCAACGGGGGGGGGGGCCCTGGAGCTTGATGGGGTGGCCTGTATACCTCCGGGGCTGCTGCTGTATACAGCCTGGCTGCTGCTGTATACAGCCCCTGGGGCTGCTGCTGTATACAGCCCTGGGGCTGCTGCTGTATACAGCCCTGGGGCTGCTGGATACTACCACTGGGGCTGCTGCTGTATAGAGCCCCTGGGGCTGCTGCTGTATAGAGCCCCTGGGGATGCTGCTGTATAGAGCCCCTGGGGCTGCTGCTGTATACAGCCCTGGGGCTGCTGCTGTATACAGCCCTGGGGCTGCTGGATACTACCACTGGGGCTGCTGCTGTATACAGCCCCTGGGGCTGCTGCTGTATAGAGCCCCTGGGGCTGCTGCTGTATACAGCCCCTGGGGCTGCTGCTGTATAGAGCCCCTGGGGCTGCTGCTGTATAGAGCCCCTGGGGCTGCTGCTGTATAGAGCCCCTGGGGCTGCTGCTGTATACAGCCCCTGGGGCTGCTGCTGTATACAGCCCTGGGGCTGCTGCTGTATACAGCCCTGGGGCTGCTGCTGTATACAGCCCCTGGGGCTGCTGCTGTATACAGCCCTGGGGCTGCTGGATACTACCACTGGGGCTGTATGTACCTCTGGGGCTGCTGTATACTACCACTGGGGCTGCTGTATACTACCACTGGGGCTGTATATACCTCTGGGGCTGCTGTATACTACCTCTGGGGCTGCTGTATACTACCACTGGGGCTGCTGTATACTACCACTGGGGCTGCTGTATATACCTCTGGTGCTGCTGTATACCACACTGCTGGGGGCTGTATACCTGTGCTAGGGTCCACCCTCGGCTTATACACGAGTCAATAGGTTTTCCCAGGTTTTGGGGGCAAAAGTAGGGGGGTCGGCTTATACACGGGTCGGCTTATACACGAGTATATACGGTACATGTTTCCTCACATGTCACAAGTCCGCCGTAGTGATTGTGGGTCAACTAAGATTGCCAAGTATGCAGAGCTGTTCATGCAAACTATAGCTTGCGAATTAGATGTCTGCTCCAAAGCTCAACAGGAAGAAGGGATCTGCACCGATGCATAAAATCTTTGTGAGTCAGATCAAGGACCGGACAACGAAAGGTCTGAGCATAATATAGACCCTCATTACTACACTTTAACCCCTATTGGTGGAGACAATGAGGCTGATGATAATTACACACTGATACCTGAGGCGAATGCCTACGTGAATTTGTGCTCAGTACAGGAAAAGGGTGGCTCTGAGGGCGAGGAATGTGACAAGAAGGAGGTAAAAGGGGAGTATGATGAAGCTGACGAGGTGAGGTTGTGGCTTCCTAGACAGAGATGGAGTGCTGAAAGCACATAAACAACTGCATCCTCAGTGACAACTCTGCCTCTGTGCAGAAGTAGTGTTGGCTCTACAGTTTGCATGGGTGCTAAGCTTTGCCTAGCCTGGCTCGTTTTCCAGATTGCAATGATCTAACTCACGTTACCTGCAAAATATGTGAGCAAAATCTGAGTAAAAGCAAAAAAATCAATAATTTAGGCACTTCATGCATGAACTGTCATATGGAAATGCAGCGTAAGTTACAGTGGAAATCTCACCATGCTAAAATTTGGTTTTAAGCTGCCTGTCCAACCACTGACCACAACATTAATGGCATCTGATGGCTTCTCCATCCTCCGTGACTGTGAGGACTGTTTTCACAGATCTTTGGCTGTACAACGTCCACCTTTTTACCCACATCAGCCAGTCTGATTGTCAAGCCATCAGCTGTTTTTGTATTGTTGCCCAATACAATATTTTTTTAAGGGACACATACCACTTTGCTGTGGTGTGACCAGGGACGGACTGGTCCACCTGAGGATCGGGAAAATCCCCGGTGGGCCCCGAGACATATGGTCACGTCCCTCAAGCCCCACCCCATACCCCCCTGGGCCCCCTGATCCAGTAATATCGCTAGTCATATCGGCAGCACTGCCGATATTATTAGCGATGCCTGTGCTCCTCAGCAGCTGCAAAGCAGGGAGTGTGATCTCCCTGCTCTGTGTGCTGCCGCCGCTGTGCCCCTCTGATTCCTGCCGACGCATGCGCAGGAGATCAGTCTCAGGATGATGACGTCATCGCCCTGAGACTGCTTCCTGTGTGCACAGCGGGAGCCGGCGCTCAGAGCGCTGTAGAGGAGAGACCGCCCCAGGCAGCGGCTGCCTGCACTGTGGTGAGTATGGGGAGGAGGGGCGGCGGGGCCCCCTGCTGGTGCTGGGCCCCCCTGCTGGTGCTGGGCCCCCCTGCTGAGCCCCCCTGCTGGTGCTGGGCCCCCTGGTGGTGCTGGGCCCCCCTGCTGGTGCTGGGCCCCCCTGCTGGTGCTGAGCCCCCCGGCTAGTGCTGGGCCCCCTTGCTGGTGCTGGGCCTCCTGCTGGTGCTGGGCCCCCCTGGTGGTGCTGGGCCCCCCAGCTGGGCCCCCATGCTTTTGCTGGGCCCCCTGGTGGTGTTGGGCCCCCCTGGTGGTGCTGGGCCCCCCAGCTGGGCCCCCCTGTTTTTGCTAGGCCCCCCTGGTGGTGCTTGGCCCCCCTGGTGGTTCTGGGCCCCTCTGGTGGTGCTGAGCCCCCCTGCTGGTGCTTGGCCCCCCTGGTGCTGCCGGGCCCCCAGGGTGCCTGGTGCTGCTGGGCCCCAAGGGTGGCTGGTACTGCCGGGCCCCAAGGGTGCCTGGTGCTGCCGGACCCCAAGGTGCCTGGTGGTGCCTGGTGCTGCCTGGCCCATGGTGGTGCCTGGTGCTGCCTGGTCCATGGTGGTGCCTGGTGCTGCTGGGCCCCTAGGGTGCCTGATGGTGCCCGGCCCCTGGTGCTGCCAGGTCCCAGGGTGCCTGATGGTGCTGGGCCCCTGGTACTGCCGGGCCCCCAAGGTACCTGGTGCTGCCTGTCCCATGGTGGTGCCTGGTGCTGCCGGGCCCCCTGGATGCCTGGTGGTGCCTGGTGCTGCCAGGCTCATAGTGGGGCCGGTCCCCCAGGGCCCCTGGTGGTGCCTTGTGCTTTCGGGACCCTGGTGGTGCCTGGTGCTGCCGGGCCCCTGGGTGCCTGGTAGTGCCTGGTGCTGCCGGGCCCTTGGTGGTGCATGGTGCTGCCGGACCCCTGGGTGCCTGGTGGTGCCTGATGGTGCCAGCCCCCTGGTGGTGCCAGGCCCCCCCTGGTGGCGCTGGCCCCCTGGTGGTGCCGAGTTCCCTGGTGGTGCCTGGTGCTGGAAAATGCTAGGGTGGAAAACTGGATAGTAGCAAGTCAGGAAGCCAAGCAAAAACCGAGAGAACAGAGAGGTACAAAATCATCATGAGAAAAGAGAGTCAAAGAACAAGGCCAAGGTTTAATCAATGTTATAGAAAACACTAGCACAAATTAGAATAAGGAAACAAGAATATAACTGACAAGCTGTGAGGAAGGTCACAGGGTAAATAAAGGGAGTGAGGTGGAGACATAGGCAGGAGCTCAGCAAACAGTGACCATATCTGGACTTCCCACATACCAACACTATCAGGATGTGAAGCACAATAGGTTCCAGCTACACTAGCCCTAGAGGACGAGTGTAGCTAGCACTCTCCACAATTCTCCATGTACCTCTCCCCAAAACCCTCATCACCTGCAGTGTGAACAGGGCAATGCCTGGTGACAGGGGCAGAAGGTAAAGAACGAAGTTCTGGCAGAGGTCTTTATCATCAGTGCCATCTATAGGGCGAACATGCCAGTGCCTAGTGACTGGGGTAGAAATTACAGGAGCAGGTCCAGATGAGGACGCATCATTAGCACCACCCATAAATGGTATATGGCGTGCCTAGTGGTCAGCTCAGGAATTACAGGGGTGGGGATGTGACAGTCACGTTTTGACTGCTGTGAGCTTCTCAGGTCCTCATCTGACATTGAAGCCCAGGATTGCATCTGCATCTCATTGCCGATGAGGCCCAAAGTGGGTCATGTGGTGGAGCTCCAGGTGTCATATGTGACCATGTCCTCTGCATGCCACTTATATTGATGACCCACCCTCTGCCCCTGGTGTAGTTATGAAGATGACCTCCTCCAAGTCAAACATTCCTTGCAGGGATCCATCACCAAACTACTGCGTAATGCCATCATTGCAGCAAGTTCAACTGCAGCAGCAGACAGTGTACCTGCATGGTACTGTACTGCTAAGATAGTGGTAACACGTTAACTGAGCTCCACAACTTTTTTTGTTTACCTTGAGGCCTGCCTCTTCCACTGACAGGATTCAGACCCAAGTAATCACTACTGAATTTTGATGTTTGCACAATCTTGTTGCCTTGATAGCTCCTAATTAACCCCTCTATGGGATGCTCTCAGAACTATCATCACTATCACAAATCCAATTCCCCAAGCCACAAGGTAAAACAACTGGATTGCATTAAGTGCAATGATTATTGAAGCATGACATCTTTGTAGGAGAAATATTGATAAAAACAAATACATTTATTCAGGTGAAGGTCTCCATTCACCACCATTTCATCTAGAATGCTGAAGGCTAGTGGGCACTGAATCAATGCAAGGAACACTTTAATATCAATTATACATACAGTATAACACAGTTTTGCACGTGCCAAAAGTCTGTATTGTAAATGTATGGCATGATATTTGAGCCCCAATGAGGAGAGTGTTACAAATATATGTAAAACGCTATAGAATTAAAAGCGCTATATAAATGATTAAATATTATTATTAGTATTGTTATTATTATTATTATTATATGAAATAATGATTGCACATTTTCTAGAAGCAATATCTATATTATGGTGTTTTATCATTGTGATCAGACCTATAAGATTATAGATGTGAAGCATATAATGGCCATATGCTGTTTTTATATGAATTGCTCTCACATAAGTGTAGAAAACATGACCTGCTGACCCTCTGTAATAATGAAGGCTTGCTCTCCAAAAAAGTAATAAAAATAAAATAAAAAAAAATATTCAAAAGGAATTCCCCAGAAAGTATTAGGCTTTCATAAACAAATGTTTTAAGGACATTGTAATCGTCACATTTCTGGGTGAAGGTGCCCAAGAGTGGACCCACTGGGCTGTGGTACTGAACTCCCCTGGGTGAGCTGGTCCTAGTTTAACCAACCCCTATACAGGGATTGTCAGGGGCAAGCACAAGGGGTATAAATACCACAGCTGCTAGTACCAGGGGGGCGGCTTGTAGGGTTAGCCTATACTACAGTATAGCTAAGGAGAATTCAAGGGATCAGAGCCCAACGCTAGGAGAGCAAGATTGGGTCTACCGAAGGAGAGCACAAGGAGAGCCTGACTAACAGCCAGAGAAGCAGAAGCTTACTAACTCAATAATCAGGCACCTCCCATCAGTGGAGGTGGCCCGATATACCGAAGGACGGACAGCTATTAATCAAGGGGAGTGTAAGGTTGAGCCATGCCGACTCCAACATTCACAGGGGAGGAGCACGACCGCGCCTAGTGCACCGCTGATTAGGTTCATGATTCTGGCCATTGTAGTGTGCTGATATGTGAAACCGGTGGTCAGCAGACAGGAAGGGGACTCGGCAATGGCTCCAAGACAGAGCACGCCTGGACACCGGATGCCCGATCGGTAGAGGAGCAGAGGATACAGACCCAGGAGAGGTGATCTGGGAGCGGTGCCAGGGCACCTAACAGTACCCCCTCCCTCATGAACCCTCCTCTGAAGGCGTGCTCATAACCTCGCCAGAATGAGTGGCGCATCAATGTTCTCCCGTGGCTCCCAGGTCCTCTCCTCAGGACCAGAGCCAATCCAGTCAATTAGGAAGAGGGTTTTGCCTCTACTTTTCTTCATAGCAAGGATGTCCCTGACTTCATAGACCTTCTTGGAGCTGAGAGGCCGTGGCACAGTGCTGAAGGATGGATGAAAGCAATTAAGCACCACTGGTTTCAACAATGAGACATGAAAGGAGTTAGGGATGCAAAGCGAGGCAGGCAGTCTCAACTTGCAGGCAACATCTTTGATGCGTCCCAGGATTTCGAAGGGACTGATATAACGTGGCCCTAACTTGTAGGATGGCACCTTCAGCCTGACATATCTGGAAGAAAGCTACACTTTATCGCCTGGGACGAGACAGGTCCAGTTATCGTGATGAGCATTGGCGAAGTGCCGAAAATAGGTGGTGAGGACTTGGTTAATGCGCTCCACCTGCCAGTTAGACTGAGGATGATAGGCAGAGGAGAAGTCCAATGTGATGTCCATATGCTTGCACAGCGCCCTCCAGAATCGGGAAGTCAACTGGACTCCCCTATCGGACACGACATGACGAGGAAATCCGTGGGGCAGGAAGAAGTGTTTGATGAATATCTTGGCCAACTCAGGAGCGGATGGTAGACCGAGCAGAGGAACGAAGTGGGCCATTTTAGAGAAGTGATCCACAATTACCCATATGACCATACAGCTGGAGGAGCAGAAAAGATCCGTAATTAAATCCATGGCTATGTTGCCACGGAGCCGATGGAACTGGGAGAGGTAGTAGACGTCCAGCTGGCAACTTCCTGGACACCTTATTTCTAGCACAAGACGGACATGAAGTAACAAAATCTTGGACGCCTTGACAAATAGTAGAATGATGATGGGAATGAAGGTGTGTCACGGTCCGCGCTACTCCAAGTTCAAGAAAAACTGACAAATGAGTCAGAGTTTCATCAAACAGATTTCTATTCTTTTATTCTCCATCCTCCAACGTGTATCAGGTGAGTGGTTCATAGCACCACCTTGACATCCTGTAGTGTCACTAGTGATAGGGCAGTAATGCGCCTCTTGTCCCCCACCCTTTTATATTTTGACAAATAGTAGGCCACCAAAAATGATGAGAGGTTAAAGAGAGAGAATTTTTAAATCCAACATGGCTGGCAATTCTCGATGAGTGTCCCCATGACAGGACCGTCTTCCTCTTATCCTTTGCCACGAAGGTATTACCCGGTGGAAGTCCAGCTATACTTAAGAGAGCCACAGTGATTATCTTGGTGGGGTCATAGATATGGAAGGACTCCTCCACATCCGACAGCTGGAAGGACTTTGACAGGGCATCAGCCTTGAAGTTTTTGCTGCCAGGCCGGAAGTGCAGTTCAAAATTGAAACAAGCAAAGAACAGGGACCACTGAAACTGCCGTGAGGTTGAGCCTCTGGGTGGACTGGAGATAAGTCAGGTTCTTATGGTCGGTGAAAATAATGAACGGATGAACGGCACCCTCGAGGAGGTGTTGCCACTCCTCTAATGCCAATTTGATGGCCAGCAATTCACGATTCCTGATAGAATAGTTGCTCTACGATGCGGTAAATGCTTTGGAGAGAAACCCACAGGTGACTAACCAACCTGAAGAGGATTTTAGGGAGAGGACAGCCCCTGCTCCTATGGAGGAGGCATCCACCTCTACAATGAACTATCTATTTACCTCTGGTCGGTGCAAGGTAGGAGCCTCGGAGAAGGAGTGCTTTAAGGTGGAGAAGGCTTCTTCAGCCTCCGGGGTCTTGTTGCAATTCTTTGCTCCCTTACTGATGAGTAGAGATGAGCAATGTTCGATTCAAATAGTTCGCCAATCTCAAATTCGAGTTGATTTTGGCCCTATTCGAGTCATTCGCCGAATTCGAACAATTTGGTTCAAATTTGGCGAATATCGAACATGTTCGATTTTGGTTCGAAAATGTGGCAGATGCGGTCAGAAAACCGCATCTGCACCATTTTGAGCCAAAATAAACATCACCTAGAAGAAATAAAGTGTTAAAAATAAAAAAATCATGTATGCTCACCTGTCCGCGGTCCACCGAAGCCTCCGGTATGGTCCTGTGTCTTCCAGGACTGGTGGTGACGTCAGTTCTCGCGGGAACTCCGATCACATGACCGGAGTTCCGCGAGGAACGTGACGTCACCACAGGTCCTGTAAGCACCGACCTTGCCGAAAGCATAAAATAGATATTTTATGTTTCGGACCCTTTCTTTAAGTAACTTTTACTTAAAAAAGGGTCCGAATCATAAAATATCTATTTTAAGCTTTCCGGCAAGGTCCGGTGCTTTCAGGACCTGTGGTGACGTCAGTTCTCGCGGGAACTCCGATCACGTGCCCGGAGTTCCCGCAAGAACGTGACGTCACCACAGGTCCTGAAGCAATAGACCTTGCGAAAGCGAAAATAGATATATTTTACTTAAAGAAAGGGTCCGAATCATAAAAATATCTATTTTAACGCTTTCCGGCAAGGTCCTATTGCTTCCAGGACTGTGGTGACGTCACGTTCTCGGGGAACTCCGTCATGTGACCGAGTTCCCGCGAGAACTGACGTCACCACAGGTCCTGGAAGACACAGGACCATACCGGAGGCTTCGGTGGACCGCGGACAGGTGAGCATACATGATTTTTTTATTTTTAACACTTTATTTTACTTTATTTCACTTCCACAATGTATGTATATACATTGTGGAAGTGAAACAGCCCCACAAGCCCGGTGTTTTCGTGTTCCGGGATGTTCGACGGTTTTCATCGAGCATTCAACCAACATTCGTCGAACACCCCGTCGATTCGGCGAATCGAATCGAACACGAACACCGGGGTGGCGGCTCATCTCTACTGATGAGACCCTATGATGGTTTGATCAAGGAAGAGAAGTGGGAAATGAATTGCCAACAATAATTTGCAAAGCCACGGAACCGCTGGATAGCCTTAGTCCCCATAGAATGGGGCCACTTCAGAACGGCGGAGAGCTTCTCAGGGTCCATCTGTAATTCGTAATCAGAGATGATGTACCAGAAAAAGGGTAAAGAGGTCTGCACAAAGACACATTTCTCCTTCTTGGTGTGCAACCGATTCCTCCTCAGTCGCAGGAGGACTTGCCGTATGTGCCGTCTATGAGAGGATAAATTCGGGGAGAAGATGAGGATGTCGTCCAAATACACCACTACACACATGTACAACAGGTTGCAGAAGATGTCATTGACGAACTCTTGGAACACAGCGGGGGCATTACACAACCCGTATGGCATGACCAAATACTCATAATGGCCTTCGCTGGTGTTGAAAGCCGTCTTCCATTCATCTTCAGCACATATGCAAACCAGGTTGTTGGCTCCTCAGAGGTCTAATTTCGTAAAGATGCGAGCCCCTTTGAGCCTGTCAAAGAGCTCCGGAATTGGGATTTTGCTCTTGACAGTGATTGCATTCAAGCCCCTGTAATCTATACAGGGTCGAAGGGTGCCCTCCTTCTTCTTCACAAAGAAAAACCCTGCGCCAGCAGGGGACGTGGATTTTCGAATGAAGCCCCTAGCCAAATTGTCTGTGATATACTCAGATATGGCTTTCGACTTGGCTTAGGACAATGGGTAGATTCGTCCCCTAGGTGGTGTAGCACCATGAACCAGGCCTATAGGGCAATCATACGGCCGCTGAGGCGGGAGGACGTCTGCCTCTGTCTTGTTGAAGACGTCCGCGTACTGCCAATAGTCAGCCAGTAAACCAGGAAGAACAGAAACTGGTTGCGGAGAACAAGGTGGCAGAAGGGACTGCAGGCATCTCTCTTGGCAGAGAGGACCCCAAAGCAGCACGTCCCCAGAGTGCCAGTCCAGGGCAGGTTGATGAGCTCGGAGCCAAGGAAGCCCGAGGAGCAGGGCAAGGGAGAGACCGTTAAGGATGTTGAAGGCAATTCCTCAATCTGCATCTCCACCTCTTCCGTCACCTCAGTGACGACCTCCTGTAGCGGTCTGCCATCCACTGACGCAATTACACGAGGTGTCAACAGAGGTATTACGGGGATTCCAAGCGAAGTCACTGCCTCTTGCGGAATGAAGTTTCCTGCTGCCCCAGAAACCATGTAGGCTAGCTCGGAGAAGAGTCTCTGCAGATGTATCACCTGCATGGGCAGGGTGAGGGGTTGAGAGGCATTGCTCTCGCCTAGGATGGCCTCTCTTACTTGACCTAGGCGGAGGAGTTTCCTGGTCTTTCAGGACAATACCGGCACTGATGGGATGCTTGAGCCGAGGCCATGGTTGCAGACTGCAGGGAGACCAGATGATTGTTCACCGAGGACATATAAGACAGTATGTGAGACTGTGTATCTCGTTGCACGGACAGCAGCTGCTTTAGGCTCACCAGCTGGGTGGCAGATGCAGGGTTGGAAGTTTGAAGGGAGGCTAACTGGGTATCCATGAACTGATGGAAAGCCAAGATACTGTTCTGATTTTCCCAAAGATAAGCCAGCTCCTTTTGCTCTGAGAACATGGTATCAGCGAGGTCCATGGCCTGATTATTTCGTCACGCTTCCAGAAGAAGGTACCCAAGAGTGGACCCACTGGGCCGTGGTATCCAAGTCCCTGGGTGAGCTGGTCCTAGTTTAACCAACCCCTATACAGGGATTGTCAGGGGCAAGGCCAGGGGGTCTAAATACCACAGCTGCTTGTAACCAGGGGGGTGCTCGTAGGGTTAGCCTATACTACGGTATAGCTAAGGAGGATTCAAGGGATCAGAGCCCGAGGCTAGGAGAGCAGGACTGGGTTTACCGGACGAGAGCACAAGGAGGGCCTGACTAACAGCCAGAGAAGCAGAAGCTTACTAACTTAATAATCAGGCACCTCCCATCAGTGGAGGTGGCCTGATATACCGGAGGTTGGACAGCTATTGGTCAAGGGTAGTGTCAGGTTGAGCCATGCCGACCCTACATTCAAAGGGGAGGAGCGTGACCGCGCCAAGTGCACCGCTGATTAGGTTCATGACTCTGACCATTGTAGTGTGCTGATGTGTGAGCCCGTTGGTCAGCAGACAGGAAGGGGACTCGGTGATGGCTCCGAGGCACAGCACGCCTGGACGCCGGATTTCCAATCGGTAGAGGAGCAGAGGTTACAGACCCAGGAGAGGTGAGCTTGGGAGCAGTGCCAGGGGACCTAACAGTAATCTTCCTGGACTTCCCAGCTGCTGCCACATCTGCCACTGTTTCCAAAATTCATACCTTGCAAGTGTATCAAATAACTGCAAACTTTTAGGGTCGTTTTAAAATTCAAACTTATTTTCTGAACATAGATGAGTTTTGTGAATCTTGGGGAATGTGTTTGGGTTTTCAATCCCTAGGCCAAATCAGCCATGTTTGGCTCAATTTGAAATTGGCGAACATGTTCAGGGAAGGTTCACTTATCTCTAGTATCATGTACTCGCTCTTTTGCATAAACCTAATCTCCAGTTTCTGGATAAGTATAATTGAAACTAATATAATGGAAGACAACGAGAAACTCGAGTATTTTTCTGGCAGTCCCACCTTATCATGGCAGTGGGCAGGAAAATCACTGAAATAGTGTAGGAACATGAGGAAGATGCCTGGAAACATATCCAATTCGTCGGTCGCTCCTGGAAAGCAAATAAATAATTTGAAAAAATGGTGTGGTAACCCCCCTATTTTTGATAACCAGCCAGCATAAAGCAGACAGCTGTGGGCTGTTATTATCAGGCTAAAAAGATGCATGGTTATTTGCCAATTCCCATCCTAAGTATAACAGCCCACTTTCACCCAAGATTTGGTGCAGCACATTAGATGCACATATTCTAGCGCTTCACCCTGGCACTTCCCGATTGCCCTGGTTACGTGACAATCAGAGTTACATTTTGGGGGTTTGATGTCAGCTGTGTAGTGTCAACTGGCATGAAGTCCAGGGGTTATTAATGGAGAGATCTATCAGATACCCCTATTACTAACGACTAGGTGAAAGAAAAAGAAAACACAAAGGAAAATTTGTTTATTTGAATAAAGACACCATTACTTTCCCTGGTTCACCAATTTATTATCAAATTTGTTCCCACAAAGTTCTGAGTAATCCAGGAGCACTGAATGCAGCTCCAGTGACAGTGAATAGCAGAAAAGTACAACTATTTACTGGCGCCGGGTACTTACTATAATGCTCATCGGCATCATCGGCTCAATGCTGCACTCAGCCAGACCCAGCGACGCTGATGACATTGTAATCAGTAAAATGTTCAATCACAGATGTCAGAGCCACATTCCTGGATTGTGGACTACGATGGAACTTTGTTGCAACATTTTTGATAATAAACTGGTGAACCATGGATAGTGTGGGGGAGTCTTTATTCGTAAAAACATTTTTTCCCATATGTTTTTTTTTCACTTTACACTTACTGGGTTAGTAATGCGGATGTCTGATAGATGCCTTTTCATTACAAACCCATGTACAACCCAGCCCATATGCCTGCTCTAATCTCAGCTCTCCCACCTACATTAAATTTCCCTGAATTACAGGGGACTCAACATCACACACCCCATGTGTCATACAAGACCAGATGATATAATGCGGGATGGCCAATCACAGTAATGCCTCCATATACCCTAGCAGCCTCCATATACCCCAGCACTGCCTCTATTTACATAAGCACAGTCTCCATATACCTCAGCAGCAGCAGCCTCCATATACCTCAGCAGCAGCCTCCATATACCCCAGCCGCAGCCCCCATATACCCAAGCAGCAGCCTCTATTTTCACAAGCACAGCATCCATACATCTCAGCAGCAGCCTCCATATATCGCAGAAGCAGCCTCTATATACGCAAGCACAGCCTTCATATACCCCAGCAGCCTTAATATAATATAATAGCCTCTGATAGATGCCTTTTCATTACAAAACCCATGTACAACCCAGCCCATATGCCTGCTCTAATTTAAGCTCTCCCACCTACACTGAATTTCCCTGAACTACAGGGGACCGAACATCACACACCCCATGTTTCATACAAGACCAGGTGATATAATGCAGGATGGCCAATCACAGTAATGCCAGTGGCCAACATGACTGTGGCATTACTGTGTATTTCAGTCAATCCACCCGTGCTTATTTTCTGTGAAAAAGCTACAAACCATGTGTGACTCGAGAACCCATGATACTTGGCTGAGAAACGAAAAACCCTTATGCCTTGTGCTTCTTTATGTAGTTTTGAGCAGTGTTGAGAAAGCTTGCCCATCACTGATAGCTG
Source organism: Allobates femoralis (assembly GCA_033576535.1). Taxonomy (NCBI): domain Eukaryota; kingdom Metazoa; phylum Chordata; class Amphibia; order Anura; family Aromobatidae; genus Allobates; species Allobates femoralis. Next base: position 350,009,683 of record JARQOC010000002.1, read on the forward strand.
TATTATATTGCCATATCAACTTTTTGTAAAATTGTTTTATTTTCTCTGTGCTTGTGGTTTGCACATCATTTAAAACTTTAATAAAATCTACAGTTTAAAAAAAAGCTTGTTTATTAATTATTAAGTCCTTAGTTAGAATCAGTTATTTAATAATTTCATATTTTGCAATACACTTGCCAAATTAACCTTTTAATTAAAATAACTCAGTATACAACTGACTTTAGTTAGATATTTTTTTGTTTTCAGGAATGGTGAAACAAATTTATCACGGTAAAACAATTATGCCACGCAACCTTATCATATTTTTAAATAAAAACCTAAACCAGATGGTGTCTAAAGATATGAAAACTAATTACATCTTTTTAAAGTTTCTTAACATCTAGCAAATTGTTTTTCCCCTTAAGTTAAGAATGCCTTTGTGTTCATAGACGTTTGATATTACCAAGGTGGACACAAAAAATAAAACATTGTATTCCTCCAGGATGAATACGTGAAGTCTTTTAAGCATTACAGATTGTTCTGCCATGATATTTGTTCTTGATAATCAAGTACATTACCATGAAGTCTATCTTAAAAAACAAATGCTCAACATATTTGGAGTGTACAAATAGACATTAAGGGGAAAACATACAGTTAGGGCCAGAAATATTTGGACAGTGACACAAGTTTTGTTATTTTAGCTGTTTACAAAAACATGTTCAGAAATACAATTACATATATAATATGGGCTGAAAGTGCACACTCCCAGCTGCAATATGAGAGTTTCCACATCCAAATCGGAGAAAGGGTTTAGAAATTATAGCTCTGTAATGCATAGCCTCCTCTTTTTCAAGGGACCAAAAGTAATTGGACAATGCACTCTAAGGGCTGCAATTAACTCTGAAGGCGTCTCCCTCGTTAACTTGTAATCAATGAAGTAGTTAAAAGGTCAGGGTGGATTGCAGGTGTGTGGTTTTGCATTTGGAAGCTGTTGCTGTGACCAGATAACATGTGGTCAAAGGAACTCTCAATTGAGGTGAAGCAGAACATCCTGTGGCTGAAAAAAAAGAAAAAATCCATCAGAGAGATAGCAGACATGCTTGGAGTAGCAAAATCAACAGTTGGGTACATTCTGAGAAAAAAGGAATTGACTGGTGAGCTTGGGAACTCTAAAAGGCCTGGGTGTCCACGGATGACAACAGTGGTGGATGATCGCTGCATACTTTATTTGGTGAAGAAGAACCCGTTCACAACATCAACTGAAGTCCAGAACACTCTCAGTGAAGTAGGTGTATCTGTCTCTAAGTCAACAGTAAAGAGAAGACTCCATGACAGTAAATACAAAGGGTTCACATCTAGATGCAAACCATTCATCAATTCCAAAAATAGACAGGCCAGAGTTAAATTTGCTGAAAAACACCTCAAGAAGCCAGCTCAGTTCTGGAAAAGTATTCTATGGACAGATGAGACAAAGATCAACCTGTACCAGAATGATGGGAAGAAAAAAGTTTGGAGAAGAAAGGGAACGGCACATGATCCAAGGCACACCACATCCTCTGTAAAACATGGTGGAGGCAACGTGATGGCATGGGCATGCATGGCTTTCAATGGCACTGGGTCACTTGTGTTTATTGATGACATAACAGCAGACAAGAGTAGCCGGATGAATTCTGAAGTGTACCGGGATATACTTTCAGCCCAGATTCAGCCAAATGCTGCAAAGTTGATTGGACGGCGCTTCATAGTACAGATGGACAATGACCCCAAGCATACAGCCAAACCTACCCAGGAGTTCATGAGTGCAAAAAAGTGGAACATTCTGCAATGGCCAAGTCAGTCACCAGATCTTAACCCAATTGAGCATGCATTTCACTTGCTCAAATTCAGACTTAAGACGGAAAGACCCACAAACAAGCAAGACCTGAAGGCTGCGGCTGTAAAGGCCTGGCAAAGCATTAAGAAGGAGGAAACCCAGCGTTTGGTGATGTCCATGGGTTCCAGACTTAAGGCAGTGATTGCCTCCAAAGGATTCGCAACAAAATATTGAAAATAAAAATATTTTGTTTGGGTTATGTTTATTTGTCCAATTACTTTTGACCTCCTAAAATGTGGAGTGTTTGTAAAGAAATGTGTACAATTCCTACATTTTCTATCAGATATTTTTGTTCAACCCTTCAAATTAAACGTTACAATCTGCACTTGAATCCTGTTGTAGAGGTTTCATTTCAAATCCAATGTGGTGGCATGCAGAGCCCAACTCGCGAAAATTGTGTCACTGTCCAAATATTTCTGGCCCTAACTGTATGTTAAAAGAATATCTAGTTTAAACGATGTCTATGACAAATGTAATTACAAACTAAAGTAAGAGATATAAAACATAACTTTTATTAAAAAATATTAAAAATAGCCACTTGTTATGTTAAAAAAGTATATGTTAGTCGACAATAATAAACTCTTTAACCACCAATCGATAAATGTGTCAACTCAACAAATGTTTGAGTTAATATTAGTGTAAAAAAGGCGACTAAAATAAGTCCTCCCTAAAAGATAATCATCGATATATAAGTCATGTTATTGACTTTCCAAAAATTAAAAACCATAAAGAGTAGAAAAATGTTAATAAGTAACAGTGGTCCCTGGAAAAAAGAGTATTTTTATTGATTCTGAATATTGTACTGGATACCCCTTTTTTCTTCGATCATTTGTTTGCCATACATTTCAACCATGCACCATCAAATCACTATTACCCCTACCTCTCCCCAAATTTCATCCGGCTCACTTTCCACTTTTGACCGAGTCACAGAAGAAGAAGTCTCCAGGCTCCTCTCTTCCTCACATTCCACCACATGCACTGCTAACCCCATCCCGTCTCACCTACTCCAGTCTCTCTTTTCGGTGGTCACCACTCACCTAACCAAAATCTTCAATCCCTCCCTCTTTTCTGGCATCTTCCCCTCCTCGTTCAAACACTCGATCATTACTCCATTATTAAAGAAAACTTCTCTTGACCCATCCTGCACAAACAACTACAGACCAGTGTCCAATCTCCCCTTCATTTCTAAACTCCTGGAGCGCCTGGTATACTCCTGCCGCACTCATTACCTCTCCACTCACTCTCTTCTAGACCCATTACAGTCCAGTTTCTACCCCCTACATTCTACAGAAACTGCTCTCACCAAAGTGACCAAACGACCTTCTGACAGCAAAACATAATGGTGACAGCTCTCTGCTTAGCCTTCTTTATCTCTCTGCAGCCTTTGACACTGTTTACCACCATCTCCTACTCTCCATGCTGCACTCCATCAGCATCAAGGGCATGGCTCTCTCCTGGTTCTCTTCCTAACTTTCTTACAGCTCTTTCGGTGTATCATTTGCTGGCTCCACTTCCTCCCCTCTTCTTCTCACTATTGGGATCCCTCAGGGTTCAGTCCTTGGACCTTTTCTGTTCTCTCTCTACACGGCCCCGATTGGACAGACCATCAGCAGATTTGGCTTTCAGTACCATCTTTATGCTGATGACACACAACTATACACTTCTTTCCCTGATCTTACTCTCACTCTAATAAAGAACACCAATGACTGTCTAACTGTAGTTTCCAATATCGTGTCCACTCTCTACTTGAAACTCAAAATTTCCAAAACTGAACCCGCCCTCCACTAATCTTCCTAAATATGACATAAAAAAATATATTGCAATCTGAGAGTCCTCAGTGGTTGATACCTTTTAATGGCTAACTGAAAAGATGGTAAGCATAGCAAGCTTTCGGGACGCTGCGGCCCCTTCTTCAGGCTAGTAATGACACAAATTCTGAAGACTCACACATATATACATAAGCAATTGAAAGAAAGAAAAAAAAATAAAAAAAAGGAAAAAAGAAGGCAAAACAGTGTTATATCCTCCGGTGGATATGACAGGTGACGTAAAGCAGAGTGGAGTAGGAGAGGGGTGGAGGAGCAGGGACAGAGAAACCAGATTTCTAAGATAAGCGGAACCAATTGTATTAATAATAATAATAATAATAATAAAGCTTTATTTATATAGCGTCAACATATTCCGCAGCGCTTTACAATATTAGGTAGATGTTTAGTACCCATGGAGATCTGAAAATACTTAGTTCTAAATGAGACAGTTCACAGAAGTGTCAAGAGTTCATAGTCCTATGATTTCAGTGTGTTGCAAGCTGTCTCCAAATGCACTTTCATTTTATATAGAAATCCATGAATCTGCTATCCCCAAATGTCCGTTCATTTTACATAAAATCCCATAAATCCATGTGAAATATTGAATCCGGTTTTGATTGTGTCAAAGGTCGTTATCAATTTGTATTCCCAAATTCTTCTCTCTCTCTGAGATTTGAAGTTACTCTTTAAAATGAGCAGTCTCATATCGGATTCAGTGTTGTGCTCAGAGCTGCAAAAATGGTTCGCTACAGGTAGGTGCATACGCTTTTCTTTTATTGAGTGGCGATGAGAATTCATTCTTTTTCTGAATTGTAATCCGGTCTCCCCTACGTACATGCTGCCTGTTGGGCATTTGGTACATATAATTAAATACACCACATTGCTTGTGGTGCAGCTGAAGCTACCTGGGATCTTGTAGTCCTGATCTGTCCCAGGAATCCTTATCTTGTCAGTTGTCATTATAGATGGACAGGTTTTGCACCTGTTCTGGTTGCAGGGAAAGGTTCCTGAAGCTGCTGGAGAGGACAGGGCGCTTCTCACAATGATGCTTTTCAGATTTGGAGGTTGTCTAAAACATGAGTGGGGGATCCGGAAATATTGATTTTAGTCGGGCATCTTTTTGTAGGAGTGGTTGCAGTTTCCGTGCGGCTCCTCTTAGCCCCTCCAGACTTTGATTGTAGGTGACTACAAGAGGAACTCTGTTATTTTCTTCTCTGGTTTTGTAATGCAGGAGATGATTCCTTGATATTCTGGTGGCTCTTGTAATCTGGTTCTCGATTGTTCTTGGAAGGTAGCCCTGGTTCAAAAAGGTCTTTCTAAGGCCTACAAGGTGATTGTCTCTATCTGTAGGGTTGGAACATATCCAGTTGTATCTGATGGCCTGGCTGTACACAATAGAGTTTTTTATGTGCTTTGGATAAAAGCTGTCCCATCGGAGATATGTTGGACGGTCAATTGGTTTCCGGTACAGGGATGTCTCTATTTCATTGTTCTGTAGCTTAATGATGGTGTCCAGAAAGCTGATTTCAGTGCAGGAGTAGTTGAGTGTTAAGTTAATGGTGGGGTGAAATTGATTAAAGTGTTCATGGAACGTCTTCAGCTTTTGCTCAGACTCCATCCAGATGATCAAGATGTCATCAATATAACGGTAGTAGGCCAGAGGTCTGATAGGGCAAGAGGATAAGAAGTCACCTTCAAGCTTGGCCATGAAAAGGTTTGCATATTGTGGTGCCATTTTGCTCCCCATTGCTGTGCCAGTCTCCTGTAAATATATGTTGTCGTCAAATCTAAAGTAATTGTGCGTGAGGATGAATTTTGTGAGTTCTACCACAGAGTCGGCATCAATCCCTGTGTTTTCCAGGAAGGTATTGCAGGCATTTAATCCATCCTGGTGTGGGATGTTGCTATACAGAGACTCCACATCCATGGTGGCGAGGATGGTTCCTTCTGGTAGAGGACCTATTGCTGACAGTTTATTCAATAGGTCAGTTGTGTATTGAATGTAGCTCGGTGTCTCTTTTACCAGGGTTTGAGAACACCCTCTACCCACCCCGAAATTTGTTCGGTGAGGGTGCCTACACATGAAATGATTGGTCTCCCTGGATTTCCTGATTTGTGAATTTTGGGAAGCATGTAGAATGTGCTTGTTCTTGGACTTTCTGGTATCAGGTCATCAGCTTTTATCGATATGTCAGGTAGACAAGAAACCAGCCTTTTTAATTCCTTGTAAAAGTCCTGTGTGGGGTCAGACTGCAATTTCTTGTAGTAGCGTCTGACCCCACACCGGACTATTACAAGGAATTAAAAAGGCTGGTTTCTTGTCTACCTGACATATCCGTAAAAACTGATGACCTGATACCAGAAAGTCCAAAAACAGGCACATTCTACATGCTTCTCAAAATTCAGAAATTATGTTGACTGGACGAGTCTGAGCAACAGCTGAAGAAGTTCCATGAACACTTTAATCAATTTCACCCCACCATTAACTTAACACTCAACTACTCCTGCACTGAAATTAGCTTTCTGGACACCATCATTAAGCTACAGAACAATGAAATAGAGACATCCCTGTACCGGAAACCAATTGACCGTCCAACATATCTCCGATGGGACAGCTTTTATCCAAAGCACATAAAAAACTCTATTGTGTACAGCCAGGCCATCAGATACAACTGGATATGTTCCAACCCTATAGATGGAGACATTCACCTTGTGGGTCTTAGAAAGACCTTTTTGAACCAGGGCTAAACCCTTCCAAGAACAATCGAGAACCAGATTACAAGAGCCACCAGAATATCAAAGAAAGTAATATTGTTGCGCCACTCTGTAATTGTCATCGGAAGCAGGTTATTTGAATGGGAACCTCACCTGTGCTTGTTGTGCTGTCTGCACAACAAGAATTAGTGCATTGATGTTTATCTCCCTGTGTCCTCGGCTAATGAGCGGCTGTGGATGATGAAGATTTTGCTGCGTCCTTAATCCCAGCACCTCACATGTGAGTCGTCACGTGGTGGGTCCGTGGGCGTGTTCAGGATGTCATCCAAGGTCCTATTGCCCGGAGCTGCTCCATACCTCACTCCGCATAGCGGAGGAATGAATGTATTTCAAAAGAGTAATAGGTATTTGTGTGAGCACTGGGGAATCAACCGGCACCAAGGCTATTATGAATAGTTACCTCTCGGCTTTATTTGTACAATAAAATAATAAGGCAGGGTCCTTTAGGCCACAACGCGTTTCTACGCTCTCCAAGCATCTTCCTCAAGTGGAATCCAATACCCAATACCAGAATATCAAGGAATCATCTCCTGCATTACAAAACCAGAGAAGAAAATAACAGCGTTCCTCTTGTAGTCACCTACAATCCAAGTCTGGAAGTGCTAAGAGTAGCTGCACGGAAACTGCAACCACTCCTACAAAAAGATGCCCGACTAAAATCAATATTTCAGGATCTCCCACTCTTATGTTTTAGACAACCTCCAAATCTGAAAAACATCATTGTGAGAAGTGCCCTGTCCTCTCCAGCAGCTTCAGGAACCTTTCCCTGCAACCAGAACAGGTTCAAAACCTGTCCATCTATAATGACAACTGACAAGATAAGGATTCCTGGGACAGATCAGGACTACAAGATCCCAGGTAGCTTCAGCTGCACCACAAGCAATGTGGTGTATTTAATTATATGTACCAAATGCCCAACAGGTGGCATGTACGTAGGGAAGGCCGGATTACAATTCAGAAAAAGAATGAATTCTCATCGCCACTCAATAAAAGAAAAGCGTATGGACCTACCTGTAGTGAACCATTTTTGCAGCTCTGAGCACAACACTGAATCCGATATGAGGCTGCTCATTTTAAAGAGTAACTTCAAATCTCAGAGAGAGAGAAGAATTTGGGAATACAAATTGATAACAACCTTTGACACAATCAAAACTGGATTCAATATTTCACATGGATTTATGGGATTTTATGTAAAATGAACGGACATTTGGGGATAGCAGATTCATGGATTTCTATATAAAATGAAAGTGCATTTGGAGACAGCTTGCAACACACTGAAATCATAGGACTATGAACTCTTGACACTTCTGTGAACTGTCTCACTTAGAACTAAGTATTTTCAGGTCTCCATGGGTTACTAACAATCTACCTAATACAATTGGTTCCGCTTATCTTAGAAATCTGGTTTCTCTGTCCCTGCTCCTCCACCCCTCCCCTACTCCACTCTGCTTTGCGTCACCTGTCATATCCACCAGAGCATATAAGGGCCCTTTCACATCAGCGTTTTTTGAAATTCGCGGCAGATGCGGTGAAAAAAACGCATCTGCCGCGATTACCGCATACCGGCTGCACTTGCGGCGCGGTTGCGGTAAATGCCATGCAAAGTAAAGGCGTACTTGCGGCAGGTGCGGCAAGTGCGGTTTTGCACTTGCGGCAGGCGCGGCCGCGAAAAAAAACGCCGTCAGCCGCGGTTTTTTTCGCGGCCGCACCTGCCGCAAGTGCAAAACCGCACTTGCCGCACCTGCCGCATGTACGCCTATACTTTGCATGGCATTTACCGCAACCGCGCCACAAGTGCAGCCGGTATGCGGTAATCGCGGCAGATGCGGTTTTTTCACCGCATCTGCCGCGAATTTCAAAAAACACTGATGTGAAAGGGCCCTAACACTGTTTTGCCTTCTTTTTTCCTTTTTTTTATTTTTTAATTTTTTTTTCTTTCTTTCAATTGCTTATGTATATATGTATGTGTCTTCAGAATTTGTGTCATTTACCAGCCTGAAGAAGGGGCCGCAGCGTCCCGAAAGCTTGCTATGCTTACCATCTTTTCAGTTAGCCATTAAAAGGTATCAACCACTGAGGACTCTCAGATTGCAATATATTTTTCTATCTACTGGCTAACACGGTATAAATATTCTTTAAATATGACATCTTTCTCTCAGTGTGCGGCACTACGATAACGCCTAGTCAGCAGGCTTGCTGTCTGGGTGTTACGTTTGACTCTGATCTTTCCTTCACCCCATATATACAATCTCTCGCCCGCTCTTAGTGCTTGCACCTGAAGAACATCTCTAGAATTCTCCTCTTTCTCACCTTGGAAACCACAAAAACCCTAACTGTGGCCCTGATTCTCCACCGCCTTGACTATTGTAAATATCTTTAAATTGGCCTTCCCACACTAGACTCTCCCCTCTCCAGTCCATCCTTAATGCCGCAGCCAGGATCACCTATCTAGCTAACTGTTACTCGGATGCTTCTGCATTATGCCAGTCACTGTACTGGCTGCCCATACATTATATGATCCAATTCAAACTGCTTGTTCTCACCCACAAAGCTCTTCACAGTGCATTACCTCCCTATATTTCCTCCCTCATCTCTGTCGATCACCCGACCCATTCTCATCGCTCTGTAAGTGACTTTAGACTCACTTCTACATTAATCCGAACCTCCCACTCCCAGCTCCAAGACTTCTCCCGAGCTGAACCAATTCTCTGGAATGCTTCACCCCAAGAAATTAGGTGTATCTACAACTTACATAGTTTCAGACGATCCATAAAAACACATCTTTTTAGGGCGGCCGATCATGATTCTTAGTCAAATTCATCTAGACATACCCTATTCACTCCATCAGTCTCAAATGCATCACAAATAATGGTTAGTGGCCACTTATACTGCTCCTATCTGTTCCCCATCTCCTCAAGTTTACTATACCATCATTGTATATAAGCACCAGTACTTTGTTTCATCCCCACCTCATTGTTAGACTTTAAGCTCTTATGAGCAGGGCAAACATAATTTTTATCTAATTATATGTAATATACTTTGTATTGTATTGTATTGTATTATTTTTTGTACTGTATTGTATTGTACTTTCTGATAACTGTTTCTTATGATTATATATATGATTGCACAGCCTCCATATACCTCAGCACAGCCTCTATTTACAGAAGCACAGCCTCAATATACCTCAGCAGCAGCCTCCATGTATTCCAGCAGCAGCCTCAATATACACAAGCACAGCTTCCATATATCTCAGCAGCAGCTTCCATATACCCCAGCAGCAGCTTCCATATACCTCAGCAGGATCCTTTATATACCCTAACCGCCTACTCCATATACCGCAGCATCCTCCTCCATATATCCTAGCAGCAGCCTCCATGTACCTCCGCAGCAGCCTCCATATACCCCAGCACATCCTTCATATACCCAAGCACAACCTCTATTTACACAAGCATAGCCTCCATATACCCCAGCAGCAGCTTCTTATACCTCAGCAGCAGCCTCCATATACCCCAGCAACAGAATCTTTACATACAAACACAGCCTCCATATACCCCAGCAGCAGCCTCCATATACCCCAGCAGAAACCTCCATATACCTCTGTAGCCTCTATATATCCCAGCAGCAGCCTCCATATACCACAGCGGCAGCCTTTATATGCCCCAGCAGCAGTCTCCATATACCCCAACAGCAGCCTCCATATACCCCAGCAGCAGCCTCCATATACCCCTGCAGCAGATTCCATATACCGCAGCAGCTTCCATATACTCTGGCAGCAGCCTCCATATACCTCAGCAGAAGCCTCCATATACCTCAGTAGCCTCCATATACCTTAGTATCCTCCATGTACCCCAACAGCAACCTCCATATATCCCAGCATCAGCCTCCTTATACCCCAACAGCAGACCCTTGGCACTTGTGGGCCTGTGTTAGTACTAGTCGTACATGTTTCTTATGCAAAAGTGTAGGTTCTTGTTAGAAAGTTTTATGTGCTAACTGTAAATGTATGTGTGAACATTATAAATATATTCAGCCATCTACAAAAGTGAATATAGAATTCTTTGTCCACAGATTTATGTATACATATTTTTGCCCTTAACTAAACTATATGATCAGCTGCATGATGTATAAGATTTTATTTAAATTACCAGACCCAAACACGTTATTTTGCAAGCATCTACTGATAGTATGTGCATTACCAATAATTGTATGCTGTTTCAGGCACTGACACACATACATGTCCTATTCATACTTGTTTGTTTTGTTTTTTCTTTGGTGCTGCCTTTGTTTATAATTGTCTATCTAACGGTCATAATGTTGATAAATTGTGCACATATTTCTTTTGCCCCATAGATTTTTGACAACTGGCCTATCATTTGCAGGGTTACATCTTGAATTTTTAATTGGCAAATCTAGAATTGGTGGAATTGTTCACTCCACCTGTGAAGAGATTTGGTGTTTGCTTAAGCCAATGGTACTTCCTGAACCTACGGAAGAAGACTGGTACAGTATTACAAATGTTTTTTGAAAGACATGCCAATTTCCAAACTGCATTGGCTCTCTTGATGAGAAGCATATCTGCATTAAGACACCACCTAATTCAGGGACTCAATTTTTTAATTATAAACATTGCTTTTCAATTGTGCTACCGTATATACTTGTGTATAAACCGACTTTTTCAGCCCAAAAATTGGGCTGAAAAGTCCCCCCCTCGGCTTATACACGAGTCATATACTTTTGTGTGAAGTGGGGGCTGTGTCCGGGAGCAGGAGGAGGCTGGAGGAGGTGGGGGAAGGCTGTAATATGAGCCGCTCATCACGTGGAGCCGCTCATCACGTGGAGCCGCTCATAACTTATTCATGATATGCACTGCATCCCCCGCCCATCCGCGGGGGGAGCAGTGCATATCGCATTACAGGCTCCCCATCACAGTATGGCGCTCCCCGCCACAGTAACTCCTCCCCATGCTGCTGCTGTTCACTGTACAATAAATACAGTGTTATTAGCTCTCACCCGCTTCGAGCTCAGTGCATCCTCCCGCCTCCCTGCGTGTCATGTGCCCGGCCGGTGACGTCATCGCGGTGAGCCCCGGTCACAGGACAAGCAGGAAGGAGGGAAGATGCACAGGCAGGAGCAATCCGCCGGCGGGTGAGAGCTAATAACACTGTATTTATTGTACAGTGAGCAGCGGCAGCATGGGGGGGGCGGTACTGTGAGGGGGGCGCCATACTGTGAGGGGGGGTGTCATACTGTGAGGGGGAGCCTGTATACACTGTGCTGGGAGCTGTATACAATGTGCTGGGAGCTGTATACACTGTGCTGAGGGCTGTATACAATGTGCTGGGAGCTGTATACACTATGCTGGGAGCTGTATACACTGTGCTGAGGGCTGTATACACTGTGCTGGGAGCTGTATACACTGTGTTGGGAGCTGTATACACTGTGCTGGGAGCTGTATACACTGTGCTGAGGGCTGTATACACTGTGCTGGGAGCTGTATACACTGTGCTGGGAGCTGTATACACTGTGCTGAGGGCTGTATACACTGTGCTGGGAGCTGTATACACGGTGCTGGGAGCTGTATACACTGTGCTGGGAGCTGTATACACTGTGCTGAGGGCTGTATACACTGTGCTAAGGGATGTATTGTATACACTGTGCTCGGGGCTGTATACACTATGCTGAGGGCTGTATAACTGTGATGAGGGCTGTATATACTGTGCTGAGGGCTGTATACCTGTGCTGAGGGCTGTATACCTGTGCTGAGGGCTGTATACCACACTGCTGGGGGCTGTATACCTGTGTCGAGGGCTGTATACCACACTGCTGGGGGCTGTATACCTGTGCTGAGGGCTGTATACCTGTGCTGAGGGCTGTATACCACACTACTGGGGGCTGTATACCTGTGTCGAGGGCTGTATACCACACTACTGGGGGCTGTATACCACACTGCTGGGGGCTCTACACCTGTGCCGAGGGCTGTATACCACACTCCTGGGGGCTGTATACCTGTGCTGAGGGCTGTATACCACACAGCTGGGGGCTGTATACCTGTGCTGAAAGCTGTATACCACACTGCTGGGGGCTGTATACCTGTGCTGGAGTCCACCCTCGGCTTATACGCGAGTCAATACGTTTTCCTAGTTTTTGGTGGCAAAAGTAGGGGGTCGGCTTATAAATGGGTCGGCTTATACACGAGTTTATACAGTATTTCGTTTTGTTCACAGCCCATATTGGTTCATTGCTGTTGATGTTGGTTCTTATGGGCGAACCAGCGAATATATTTAAGAACTCTATCCTGAGTCGTCGGTTAATTCAGAAGGATCTGAATGTTCCACCATCGGCAAAAATACCAGGCTCCCTGGGTGACCCAGTCCCTATTGTTATAGTTGGCAAGGGAAGAAAAAAGTGTACCTCTGTAGGGCCAAGCACAACCACGATGATATTAAATATGCAGGTGAAGTTTATTTACAAAAATGTGTGATGGCAGCAAAAAAGCCAGGAAAACAATTTAAAAGCATTTAAAACAGACTGGTCCTGACCAACCCTCGACTGTGTACAAAAAAACACTCAAAGTTATACAATTATTGACCACGGTCAAAGTCCAAAAACAGCATTACATAATTAATCACAATGAGTTACAATTTTTTTTATGGATATGTACATAACTAGATGGCGGCCCGATTCTAAAGAATCGGGTATTCTAGACTATGTATGTAGTTTATTTATGAAGATTTAAGAATAATGCAAAGTGAAGCTGGGTTTAAATCCTGTGACAATATCTTTGATTGCTTGCAGGAGGGCACAGCGGGCGGGTGCGGGCAGGAGCAAGCTGTGGAAGAGCAGGCGGGTGAGGGCAGGAGGGGGCCGGGGAAGAGTGGCTGTGTGTGTGCAGGAGGGGGCCGGGAAAAGCAGCCATATTAGGGCAGGAGGGAGACAGGGAACCGCAGTGGGGGGTGGCAAGAGGGGGCCAGACCCCTCTGGTACTATACACACAGGTGACAGTGCTGATGCTGGTGATACTATACACACAGGTGACAGTGCTGATGCTGGTGGTAGTATACACACAGGTGACAGTGCTGTTAGTACAATACACACAGAGGAGACAGTGCTGCTCGTACTATATACACACAGAGGTGACAATGGTGCTGGTACAATACACACAGAGGTGACAATGGTGCTGGTACAATACACACAGAGGTGACAATGGTGCTTGTACTATACACACAGAGGTGACAATGGTGCTGCAGGTACTATACACACAGAGGTGACAATGGTGCTGCAGGTACTATACACACAGAGTTACAATGGTGCTGCAGGTACTATATGCACAGAGGTGACAATGGTGCTGTAGGTATTATACACACCGAGGTGACAATGGTGCTGGTACAATACACACAGAGGTGACAATGGTGCTGCAGGTATTATACACACAGAGGTGACAATGGTGCAGGTACAATGCACATAGAGGTGACAATGGTGCTGCAGGTACTATACACACAGAGGTGACAATGGTGCTGCAGCTACTATGCACACAGAGGTGACAATGGTGCTGGTACAATACACACAGAGGTGACAATGGTGCTGCAGGTACTATACACACAGAGGTGACAATGGTGCAGGTACAATACACACAGAGGTGACAATGGTGCTGCAGGTACTATGCACACAGAGGTGACAATGGTGCAGGTACAATACACACAGAGGTGACAATGGTGCTGCAGGTACTATGCACACAGAGGTGACAATGGTGCAGGTACAATACACACAGAGGTGACAATGGTGCTGCAGGTACTATGCACACAGAGGTGACAATGGTGCTGCAGGTACTATGCACACAGAAGTGACAATGGCGCTGCAGGTGCTATACACACAGAGGTGACAATGGCGCTGCAGGTACTATGCACACAGAAGTGACAATGGCGCTGCAGGTGCTATACACACAGAGGTGACAATGGCGCTGCAGGTGCTATACACACAGAGGTGACAATGGCGCTGCAGGTACTATACACACAGAGGTGACAATGGCGCTGCAGGTGCTATACACACAGAGGTGACAATGGTGCTGCAGGTGCTTTACACACAGAGGTGACAATGGCGCTGCAGGTACTATACACATAGAGGTGACAATGGCGCTGCAGGTGCTATACACACAGTGGTGACAATGGCGCTGCAGGTGCTATACACACAGAGGTGACAATGGCGCTGCAGGTACTATACACACAGAGGTGACAATGGCGCTGCAGGTACTATACACACAGAGGTGACAATGGCGCTGCAGGTGATATACACACAGAGGTGACAATGGTGCTGCAGGTACTATACACACAGAGGTAACAATGGCGCTGCAGGTGCTATACACACAGAGGTGACAATAGCGCTGCAGGTGCTATACACACAGAGGTGACAATGGCGCTGCAGGTACTATGCACACAGAGGTGACAATGGCGCTGCAGGTGCTATACACACAGAGGTGACAATGGTGCTGCAGGTGCTTTACACACAGAGGTGACAATGGCGCTGCAGGTACTATACACATAGAGGTGACAATGGCGCTGCAGGTGCTATACACACAGTGGTGACAATGGCGCTGCAGGTGCTATACACACAGAGGTGACAATGGCGCTGCAGGTACTATACACCACAGAGGTGACAATGGCGCTGCAGGTACTATACACACAGAGGTGACAATGGCGCTGCAGGTACTATACACACAGAGGTGACAATGGCGCTGCAGGTGCTATACACACAGAGGTGACAATGGCGCTGCAGGTACTATACACACAGAGGTGACAGTGGCGCTGCAGGTACTATACACACAGAGGTGACAATGGCGCTGCAGGTACTATTCACACAGAGGTGACAGTGGCGCTGCAGGTGCTATACACACAGAGGTGACAATGGCGTTGCAGGTACTATACACACAGAGGTGACAATGGTGCTGCAGGTGCTATACACACAGAGGTGACAATAGTGCTGCAGGTACTATGCACACAGAGGTGACAATGGCGCTGCAGGTACTATACACACAGAGGTGACAATGGCGCTGCAGGTACTATGCACACAGAGGTGACAATGGTGCTGGAGGTACTATACACACAGAGGTGACAATGGCGCTGCAGGTACTATACACACAGAGGTGATAATGGCGCTGCAGGTACTATACACACAGAGGTGACAATGGCGCTGCAGGTGATATACACACAGAGGTGACAATGGTGCTGCAGGTACTATACACACAGAGGTAACAATGGCGCTGCAGGTGCTATACACACAGAGGTGACAATAGCGCTGCAGGTACTATACACACAGAGGTGACAATGGCGTTGCAGGTACTATACACACAGAGGTGACAATGGTGCTCTAGGTGCTATACACACAGAGGTGACAATGGCGCTGCAGGTACTATGCACACAGAGGTGACAATGGTGCTGGAGGTACTATACACACAGAGGTGACAATGGCGCTGCAGGTACTATACACACAGAGGTGACAATGGTGCTTGAGGTACTATACACACAGATGTGACAATGGTGCTAGAGGTACTATACACACAGAGGTGACAATGGCGCTGCAGGTACTATGCACACAGAGGTGACAATGGTGCTGCAGGTACTATGCACACAGAGGTGACAGTGCTGCTTTCCCCTGTGCAGGCCCCGGAGCTCCATTCTCCCCCTCCTCTCCTCCGGAGCTGGAAGGAGGAGCGCGATAGTGGGCGGATGTGGCCGGAAGCGGCCAGATAAGGCGAGTACCTTAACATCCCCTGCAGGCCCCGGTGCTCCCCTCTCCCCCTCCTCTCCTGCAGACGGCAGCGGTTAAAAATATCTCAGCATCTTTTATTCATACCTTTCCCGGCTCCAGCGGCGCGATCCAGCTCTATCCTCAGATGCTAACAGGAAGTCTTACGATGTAAGAGTCACATGACCGCTTATGTGACTCTTACATAGCGAGACTTTCTGTTAGCATCTGAGGATAGAGCTAGATCGCGCTGCTGGAGCCGGGAGAGGTGAGAATAAAAGATGCGGAGCTAGTTTTAACCCCTGCCGTCTGCAGGAGAGGAGGGGGAGAGGGGAGCACCGGGGCCTGCAGGGGGTTAAGGTACTCGCCGGATCCGGCCGCATCCGGCCACTATCGCGCTCCTCCTCCAAGTTTTAACCCCTGCCGTCTGCAGGAGAGGAGGGGGAGAGGGGAGCACCGGGGACTGCACAGAGGCACAGAGGGGAGCACCGGGGCCTGCACGGAGGCACAGAGGGGAGCACTGGGGCCTGCACAGAGGCACAGAGGGGAGCACCGGGGCCTGCACAGAGGCACAGAGGGGAGCACCGGGGCCTGCACAGAGGCACAGAGGGGAGCACCGGGGCCGAGAGAGAGAGCGCGCGCGCGCTTCGGCAACGGCCCGCAATGGCCTCGCGGCCATTGCTCGCGCCACCTAACGACTCACAATGGCCACTACGCGGCCAATGCTTCGTGTGTAACGTGGCTGCCTTGCAGCAGCCACTTCCACGACGACGGAAGTAGCGCCGAAAATGACGGAAGTGCGCTTAGGCAATTATATATTAGATACTGTATTAACAATATTTACCCAGACAGGGGCGATCTTAAAAGTAATATGCTCAGTTAGACATACAGTATATAATGAAACTCTTGCAGACAATCTAACAAGGGGAATAGTCCAAGGTCATTGTAGTCAGACTAAGTGACGCTACATCCCGGAGTAGCGTCACTTAGTCTGACTACAATGACCTTGGACTATTCCTCTTGTTAGACTGTCTGCAAGAGTTTCATTATATACTGTATGTCTAACTGAGCATATTACTTTTAAGATCGCCCCTGTCTGGGTAAATATTGTTAATAGGGATGGGCGAATCTACTCGCTAGGACTCGTTACTCGGCGAGTAGTAAGGGACTCGCAGGACTCGGTACTCTGCGAGTTTCCCAGTGTTTACTCGTACGAGTCCAATGCAAATCAATGGCAAACGCTGACAAAACTAGGATTGCCATTGTCTTGCATTAGACTCGGCTACTGTGCCAGTGATAGCAGGGAAACTCGCAAAGTAACTGCTGTTACATTGCGAGCCGAGTCCAGCTGTCTTCTCTGTGTGCTGGCTGCCGCAGCTCCAGGGTCCTAGAGCCCGCCTGCTCACAGAGATGATGTAGCAGTGCTGAGATTGTTCTCAGTCTGCTCATTCCCTGTGCATAGACATCTATATCTATGCACAGGGGATGTAGCAGAGATGACATCGCGTTTTGGACTGCGTCGGACAGAAGAGGATTTTTTTAATTAAAGATGGAGTCCCTAATTGCTTTTTTTTTATTTCAAATAAAATTTTTTCTCTGTGTTGGGTTTTTTAACCCTTTATTGGAGATTCTTAGTGGCTGGGTCAAACGTGGCCTGACATTAAGAATCTCGGGCTTAATACCAGCTTGTATAACAAAGCTGGTATTAACCCCTTTATTACCCAGCGTGCCACCGCCACCAGGGCCGCTGGAAGAGCGGGGTTCAGCGCCAGAGGATGGCGCTTCAATGAACGCGCCATCTTCTGGGGCGGCTGCGGGCTGCAATTTGCAGCGGGGGGTGCCCAGAAAACTTGGGCATCCCTGCGCTGCGGATTCCAGCCCCCAGCTGCTTAGCTGTACCTGGCTAGACATAGAAATTGCGCGGAGCCCCACGCATTTTTTTTTTATTATTTCATGAAATTCATGAAATAATTAAAAAAAAGAAAAAAGGGCTCCCCTATATTCTTGTGTCCGGCCAGGTACAAATAGGCACCTGGGGGTTGGGGGCAGCCCGTCGCTGCCTGCTGGATCCGGCTGGTTCCAGAAATACGGCGAAGCCCACGTGAAATTTTTTTCTGACAAATCCATAAAACAATGTAAATAAAAGGGACTGCATCTTTATTAACCCCTGGGCCATGGGCGAAGGGTTAATAAAGATGCAGTCCCTTTTTTAGGATTGTTTTATTGATTTTTCAGAAAAAAAATTACATGGGCTTCGCCGTATTTCTGGAACCAGCCGGATCCAGCAGGCAGCGACGGGCTGCCCCCAACCCCCAGGTTCCTATTTGTACCTGGCCAGACACAAGAATATAGGGGAGCCCTTTTTTTTTATTATTTCATGAATTTCATGAAATAATTTTAAAAAAATGCGTGGGGCTCCGCGCAATTTCTATGTCTAGCCAGGTACAGCTAAGCAGCTGGGGGCTGGAATCCACAGCGCAGGGATGCCCAAGCTTTCTGGGCACCCCCCGCTGCAAATTGCAGCCCGCAGCCGCCCCAGAAGATGGCGCGTTCATTGAAGCGCCATCCTCTGGCGCTGAACCCCGCTCTTCCAGCGGCCCTGGTGGCGGTGGCACGCTGGGTAATAAAGAGGTTAGGGCCAGCTTTGTATTATCAGCTGGCCCTAAGCCCGAAATTTATGGCGGTCACGCCAATATTAGACATGACCGCCATGAATTTCTATTAAATTGTTTTAAAAAAAACACAACACAGAGAAAAATTTTTATTAGAAATAAAAAAAAAAGCCATTAGGGACTCCATCTTTAATTAAAAAAATCCTCTTCCGTCCGACGTAGTCCAAAACGCGATGTCCTCTCTGCTCATCCCTGTGCATAGATATAGATGTCTATGCACAGGGAATGAGCAGACTGAGAACAATCTCAGCACTGCTACATCAGGCAGCAGGCGGGCTCTAGGACCCTGGAGCTGCGGCAGCCAACACACAGAGCAGACAGGACTCTTATCTGTGCGAGTTTGCCAGCGATTACTTGAAAAGTAAACGAGTCCAATGCAAATCAATGGCAAAACTAGGATTGCTTCAGGCTGAAGACGCATCTGTGATTTGTAAATCGCACACTACTCGCTATTACTCGCTTCCCCATTCATTAACATTGGACTCGCTAGACTCGCAACGAGTAGCGAGTCCCGGGCTCGGACTCGCTAGAGTCAAGCGATTCCGAGTAATTTAGGATTCGCCCAGCACTAATTGTTAATACAGTATTATGTACATATCCATAAAAAAAAATTGTAACTCATTGTGATTAATTATGTAATGCTGTTTTTGGACTTTGACCGTGGTCAATAATTGTATAACTTTGAGTGTTTTTTTGTACACAGTCGAGGGTTGGTCCGGACCAGTCTGTTTTAAATGCTTTTAAATTGTTTTCCTGGCTTTTTTGTTGCCATCACACATTTTTGTAAATAAACTTCACCTGCATATTTAATATCATTGTGGTTGTGCTTGGCCCTACAGAGGTACACTTTTTTCTTCCCTTGCCTTCTCATATCTCTACCTCTGTGCCGATGCACCCGTTTTATACTTGCTAGACAGTTGCACCCCTTTCATTCTCCCTTCAGCCTATTGTTATAGTTGGTGACGAGGCCTTTCAATTGAGGCTTGAGGTCATGCAGCAATATCCCAGACGCGGCTTGGATTATCATCGGCGTGTCTTCAATATAGACTTTCACGTCGCGTAGGATGGTAGAGTGCACATTTAGCATTTTAACGGGCAAATAGCGTGTTTTCATTTCACCCATTCAATTAAGTGAAACACATGTTGATACAGTGATTAAGGCATGTTTAATCTTGCACAATTTCACCAGAATTCATGATCAGCCTGCTGAAATTCCAACATCTGAACCACAGCAAAGACACTCCATATCCTCCTGCAGTGCAGGTTATTGTGCGTAGGTATGAGCCATCAGCACTGAGTGTTCGTGACATGTTTACAAACTTCTTCCTGTCACCAGAGGGATATATTCCTTGGCAGGATAAATATGTATTAGGCCCATAAATAGGGCGATTTATGTTATGTAATTTCAATATGTATTTAGCATTATACTTTCAAGGTATACAGACTTAACAATACTGTGAATCTATCTTTTTGTTCACCATTACAATGGAAAATATATCTGCACAGGTTGTCACAATAATAAACTGATTTTGTTTTTTTTTGTTTTTTTAAATTACAGACTTTTCATTTGATCATACCTCTTACGTTGTAGCCACGGAAACATATTATGTATTATGTTCCACGTTATTTTTAGGTATAGAACACAAAAATATTATACATTAAGAAAATGTAGTTGAAGTCATGAAAACAAATGTAAACTACACCATGAAAGGCAAACATTAAATGCTGGTATATGTTGGATTTTCTGTGTTTGTTGGACCGTTAGGCACTGCATTGGGAGTTGGTGGCCCATGTGTCTCATGTTGTACACTTTGAGTGGTGACAGCAATTCCCCTGGATGAGGATTGAAGGGGATGCAAGACTGTTTGCTGAAAGTGTTGACCATCCATTACACTTGTTTGATGTTGTGCATCATGTAAGGATGATTGTTGGACAATTAGCAAATGATCCCTGTGTTCAATACGACTTTAGACCACACCAATATTGGGATTTGACATTTCAGCTGGTGTATAAGTATGTTGCTTTTGCCATGAATTTCTGCTGTTACAATACTGCAGTTCTTGGTGATCGCTTGATGTCTTGTTGTGCATCACCAACACTGTGTTGTCTGATTGGTTGGGAACTGTGTTGCATTTGCACAACTGATGGTAACTGCTGAAAGGGAAGGATTGCAGTTCCTATATTTGTCAATGCTAATTGACAATGGTGAGATACTTGATTTTCAGACAACTGTGATGATGATGATTAGGGTAGTTGCGTGGACACAGTTTCAGCCATGCCAATCAAATTGTCTGGTGAATTCTGCCACTGTTCTAGAAGGTTGAACACAGTACGTGTGTTGAAGGGTGGTAGACATGCATCTGGGACAATTTTTATGGCAGCCCTTGCTCTAAGTCTCAGTGGACGTGGAAATTCATGCAAGTAGTTGCTGAGGCTCCATTCAAAAGCTTCCTCATCATCCTTATTCACTGTATGCACCAAATAATGTAGCACACCTTTGTGAACGTCTCGTCTCTGATTATCTGGGCTAAATCCCTGCTGCGCCTAAGCTGACGTACTACAGGTGACGAAAGAGGGGACATCAGAAGCTGCAAATTTACTGTGCCACTTTGCCCACCCTCCAGTGCAGAATGGTTATTTTCTGCGGTCGCTGGCTCGGCGCTCGATGCACATTCTGAAGGGCATGCAGATAGTGGCGGTGCTGCAGATGCTGATGCATTGTCATCCTGCAACACAGAAGGCACATATCTCTCTTCACCAGAATCGCCTGCCCGATCAGTATGTTCGGTTTCAGATGCAGAATGAAGTCTCAGATTGCTGTCGGTTCTACAATACAACAGGGATTGTGATGTTACAATATATGTATTGGCGTTTTTTGGGCGCTTCACAGCCACTTGGAGGGAGATTTCATTTCTCTCATTGGTCACAACAACTACGCCATATTTTGATGATGATATCAACTGCATTTTTAAAACAGCAACACATTTCAAATTAATATTTTAGGTGTAACCATACACACAAAAAATGCATAATGATATTGTGCAAAAAACAAAATAATACAATACCAATGTTGATATGCACATCACGTGAGCTTTCATCATAACATGGAAACAGTTGTCTTGTTATGTATATCCATGAGGCATCTTTCCTTCTCTGGTCAGCATACCCTGGATCTCTGGGATCCCACAGTTCGGGCCTCTCTTGTACAAGGACGATGAGCGTAATGAGATATGCGTTGATGTGGCTAATGGGCAGATATAGAAATGGCCATTTTTGAATGCTAAATATATCAATGTTTCATAGACTTCCTTAGCAGTAATGCATGTCTATATTTTTACATTTATGGTTTGCATACTTTAGCATTTCAACTATATCTTTGATATATGTCATGTTCAGTTATGTATCTGTTCAAACTGCATGTTAGGGAGTGCCATCAGGCTTCTTTTCTTTATTTAATATTGTCATTTTCCATTGTAGTGACTACTCACATTCAGAAACCTATGTCCAGCTTCACACCGCGGTTCAATCTGACCGGGGCTGTCCGGTGTAAACCGGACAGCCCCGGACCGGATTTTTTCCCCATAGGCCGGCTTCACTCCAACCAGATTTGCAAACAGAACTGGAGGGCAAATATGCCCTCTAATCCGGTGTGCAGCCAGATTCTGCTAATAGCAGCCGCAGCTGCTGATTTCTCAAGATCGTGGCTAGCAGAGAGCTAGCCGTGGTCCTGAAATTACAGCAGCGTGGAGCCGCCGGTGACCGGTGGCCGGATCCTCCAGGATCAGGGCAATCCGGCCCCATAAACTCCCATGTTAGGGAGTGATGGATCCGGGAGGATCTGGTAGAATCCAGGAAGATTTGATTTGGGGAGATTTTTCTCCCCGGACACAAAAATACTGCATGCTCCAATTTTGTGTCCGGGAGAAAAATCATATTCCTCCCTGATTCTTTCGGACACATGGAAACCGGATGGCAGAGAGTTGTGATCCAGCTCCATCCGGCCCCATAGGATACTATGGGGCCAAACTCCGGTCCGAGGCTGTCCGGTTTACACCAGACAGCCCCAGATCGGATTTCACCATGGTGTGAAGCCAGCCTAAAATGTTTCTGAATTGACCCTTCAACAAATCACTAAAGGCATCACAATGAGCATATTTCAATACAGAGACTATGCAGTCAAGTCACCACTTTATTTTATGTTAATCATGCACCATCAAGAGACATCATATGTTTCAATGTGCAGACATGTGAACAAACACAATCTTTATTCTTATATTCACAATTTACAGCCCACTTTCATCTGGTCTTGAGCCATGCTAAAAAAAGTGGGTACATTTACATGTAATATGTGTGTACCATCTAAAGCAAGAGGAAATTTCCCCCAAATAAAAATTTGGTGTTATACAGAAGTTACAAGAAAAGAAAATGAGAAAAAAAGTTAGGAAAAAGTATTATTCCTTTCTTTTTATAAATACAAATATAAGCAGATATAATGGTTTTGAATGTGCTAGACACATAATGATGAGAGCTTGTGCATTGCTAGCAGCAATTAAAGGGTGACTCTTTTTTGAAATGTCAGTACTCTGGTATTTATTAAAATAGTCCTGTTCTCTGTGAGTGGAGATAGGGACATTGACTGTCTATCTTGCTTATGTAAACTACACTGTAAATCACTAGAGTGAATCAATGCTAGGAAAGAAGCCGCTGCACTGTTCCAAAATCTCATTAATCATAATGTTTTTGTTGACAGAGCCATTATTCTGATGAGAGGGCCTTTGCATCGTTATCTAAGAACTTTTGTACCAATCTGAGGATTGCATTAGGCTTACAAGTGCTGAAAAAATTATTAGTAATAATCACACATTATTCGGAATCTACTGACATTTGCATGAAATATAACACTGATGTGGGCACATAATGTAAAGATACACCTTTTCATGTATTATATGATTAGGGTTACTAAAATGTAATTTTTTAAGAAAACATAATGATTTTAACCTTTACTGGAGCTATACCCTTTTCTAAACATCTACTACTGTATATTTTAAATAGGAATTTTATGGGCTTATTGTCATTTACCCTTACTTTTCAAAACTACACAGCCAAGCAAATCTTACGTAAGAAGATACAATTTTCAGCATTTCTTCATGGAGTATACAAGTATTAATATGTCTGCAGAGAAGACGTGTTCTTTAAATACAGGAGCAATACGACCAAAAAAGCTCAGTCATAGAAAGTGGTACACCTGAAAATGTGAACTAATAATGAAAAAAAAGAAAGTAAAGTTTCTTCAAAATGTGATAGCTGAATCTTCATTTTGGGAAAAGTATGTTTTAGGTTGCGACTTTGGTCATGACATCAGTTTCCTAGGGTTTAATGCTATAAGTCAATGCAATACTGTTATATCGTGTCACATTGGGACCCAAAGAGTCCTGAGACTGCAAATAAGCAGGTCTCCTGATGTCCAACTACATTGTTATTTTTTTTTTGGGGGGGGGGGGTTGCCATCAAGTAGCATCACTTATCAAACTTTGGTTGTGTAACAGGTATTGCAATGGTATTGTTCCTCATGATTAATAGGTTTAGATAGACAACACTGAATAACCATGCACAGTATACCAAAACATAAAACCATTACATAACTATTTTCAAGAGCACTTGTATTGTGATCTTGAGTCCTAGCCTTACTGTAAGTTTAATTACCAGGCCTGGACAAAGTGCCTCATCTGCCTCTCTGGCTGTTCAGGCCTCACCCATGAGCTATTAAAGTCGAATATCTGAAAACCACAGACTGTAGTTCTCACTATACTCTTCTCCGCCATCCGTCCACCACATTAGTCCCAAAATGTCCGCTATCTGGATTCTCAGGAAGCAGATAGTGGTGAATATGTTGGTGGAGGATGGTGCCATTGGCTCTGTCTTCCACAAATCATCATGTGGTTCAGCAGATGCGATAACATTATATTATCACATGTAGAGCATCAGTGCACCAGAACTTGGAGCAGAGGGCTAGGGGAATGGGAGTGAAGTGAGTATGTTAGAAAAGTACATAGAAGGTTATATGGAGGCTCAGAAATGTATATATAAGGCTATATGGGTCTAATATAGTGATGGGCGAATCCTAAATTACTCGGAATCGCTTGACTCTAGCGAGTCCGAGCCCGGGACTCGCTACTCGTTGCGAGTCTAGCGAGTCCAATGTTAATGAATGGGGAAGCAAGTAATAGCGAGTAGTGTGAGATTTACAAATCGCAGATGTGTCTCGGAAGCTTCAGCCTGAAGCAATCCTAGTTTTGCCATTTATTTGCATTGGACTTGTTTACTTTGCAACTGTAATCGCTGGGAAACTCGCACAGATAAGAGTCCTGTCTGCTCAGTGTGCTGGCTGCCACAGCTCCAGGGTCCTAGAGCCTGCCTGCTGCCTGATGTAGCAGTGCTGAGATTGTTCTCAGTCTGCTCATTCCCTGTGCATAGACATCTATATCTATGCACAGGGATGAGCAGAGAGGACATCGCGTTTTGGACTGCGTCGGACGGAAGAGGATTTTTTTAATTAAAGATGGAGTCCCTAATGGCTTTTTTTTTTATTTCTAATAAAAAATTTTCTCTGTGTTGTGTTTTTTTCAAAACAATTTAATAGAAATTCATGGCGGTCATGTCTAATATTGGCGTGACCGCCATAAATTTCGGGCTTAGGGCCAGCTGATAATACAAAGCTGGCCCTAACCTCTTTATTACCCAGCGTGCCACCGCCACCAGGGCCGCTGGAAGAGCGGGGTTCAGCACCAGAGGATGGCGCTTCAATGAACGCGCCATCTTCTGGGACGGCTGCGGGCTGCAATTTGCAGCGGGGGGTGCCCAGAAAGCTTGGGCATCACTGCGCTGCGGATTCCAGCCCCAAGCTGCTTAGCTGTACCTGGCTAGAAATAGAAATTGCGTGGAGCCCCACGCATTTTTTTAAAATTATTTCATGAAATTCTGAGATTCTGACTCTGAGACTCTGAGATTCTGACTCTGACTCTGAGACTCTGAGATTCTGACTCTGACTCTGACTCTCTGAGATTCTGACTCTGACTCTGACTCTCTGAGATTCTGACTCTGACTCTCTGAGATTCTGACTCTGACTCTCTGAGACTCTGAGATTCTGACTCTGACTCTGACTCTCTGAGACTCTGAGACTCTGAGATTCTGAGACTCTGAGATTCTGAGATTCTGACTCTGACTCTCTGTGATTCTGACTCTGACTCTCTGAGATTCTGACTCTGACTCTCTGAGATTCTGACTCTGACTCTGACTCTCTGAGACTCTGAGACTCTGAGATTCTGACTCTGACTCTCTGAGATTCTGACTCTGACTCTCTGAGATTCTGACTCTGACTCTCTGAGATTCTGACTCTGACTCTGACTCTCTGAGATTCTGACTCTGACTCTCTGAGATTCTGACTCTGACTCTCTGAGATTCTGACTCTGACTCTGACTCTCTGAGATTCTGACTCTGACTCTCTGAGATTCTGACTCTGACTCTGAGACTCTGACTCTGAGACTCTGACTCTGAGACTCTGACTCTGAGACTCTGACTCTTTGACTCTGACTCTGAGACTCTGACTCTGAGACTCTGAAATTCATGAAATAATAAAAAAAAATGCGTGGGGCTCCGCGCAATTTCTATGTCTAGCCATGTACAGCTAAGCAGCTGGGGCTGGAATCCGCAGCGCAGGGATGCCCAAGCTTTCTGGACACCCCCCGCTGCAAATTGCAGCCCGCAGCCGCCCCAGAAGATGGCGCGTTCATTGAAGCGCCATCCTTTAGCGCTGAACCCCGCTCTTCCAGCGGCCCTGGTGGTGGTGGCACACTGGGTAATAAAGGGGTTAATACCAGCTTTGTTATACAAGCTGGTATTAAGCCCGAGATTCTTAATGTCAGGCCACGTTTGACCCAGCCACTAAGAATCTCCAATAAAGGTTTAAAAAAACACAGAGAAAAATTTTTATTTGAAATAAAAAAAAAGCCATTAGGGACTCCATCTTTAATTAAAAAAATCCTCTTCTATCCGACGTAGTCCAAAACGCGATGTCCTCTCTGCTACATCCCCTGTGCATAGATATAGATGTCTATGCACAGGGAATGAGCAGACTGAGAACAATCTCAGCACTGCTACATCATCTCTGTGAGCAGGCGGGCTCTAGGACCCTGGAGCTGCACAGAGAAGACAGCTGGACTCTGCTCGCAAAGAAACAGCAGTTATTTGCGAGTTTCCCTGCTATCACTGGCACAGTAGCCGAGTCTAATGCAAATAATCGCAATCCTAGTTTTGTCAGCGTTTGCCAATGATTTGCATTGGACTCGTGCGAGTAATCGCTGGGAAACTCGCAGAGTACCGAGTCCTGCGAGTCCCTTACTACTCGCCGAGTAACGAGTCCTAGCGAGTAGATTCGCCCATCCCTAGTCTAATACAGTGAGACTGTGAGTAGAGATGAGCAAACTTTTCCAAACAAGGTTTGCCGATTTCAAATGCGGCACAGACATTGAGGATTCGGTTCGTGATTGGAAACCCAAACAATTTGTTAAAAAGTCAGAGAACTTGGCTTTGTTTGAAAAAAAGTTTGAAACTTTAAATTGGCCCTAAAACTTTTCTTGAAGTTTGGAGTCAAAACGCTCACCATAAGACCAATTAGCTGAGAACTCTGCTCACCTATAGGTTAGCTGAATTTACAGCTATCGGGTCTAACAGTTTCTTTCAACCTGGTGAATTAAAAAAAAGCTTTATTAGAAAGGTTTTAAGCTTCTTTGAGTTTTCAGGTGTTGCAACACCTGGAAAACGTTTGAAAGAGTGCCACATGTACCAGCTGTTGTGATCTCCCCTTAATGATCAATGACGGCTATACCCGTCATGGCTTTGAACTGTCACTGCATGTAAACAATCTCTTTGGTCAAAGAAATGCAGAAAATATCATCCTAAATTTACTACTAATATGAAGTCCAAAATATCATGAAAAACCATTCTTGGAATCACTAGGATATGTTGAAGCGTTCCAGAGTTATAACCTCATAAGGTGACAATGGTCAGAATTGCAAAAACGAGGCTTGGTCCTTAAGGGGTTAAAATGTCCTTTATAAATAGTTTTAAGAGCGCTTTTATATTTTACAGAGAAAAACCAGAACCAGTATAGGGTGGATGCTCACGGTCTGGAGGAGCTGTGTGTTGGACACAGCTCCTCCGGACCTGAGGGAAGCCGCAGGTGGCCGCAGGGAGACCGCAGCAGCCCTATACTCACCAAGTGCGGCGGGTGTAGGGCCGCTTTTTCTTGCAGTCACCTGATGGGAGCCGCTTTCGACTCTGTAGCATGAAATAAACATGCTGCAGAGGAGCGGACTGCCGGCAACCCGCACCGCAGCATAGTGAGGATGGGATTTGTTAAAGTGGCGCTACATAAATTAATAATAATAATAATCTATACTATAAAAGCCGAAGGCCACTTCCGGAAAACCCGAAGGTTACTTCCGTGATGGCCTCCGGACTATGGTGGTGACGTCACCACTGCAGCGTAGCCGGGCGGCGCCTGGCTACAGGGACCGGCGTAGGAATGTTCCGGCCAGAAACGTTCCCGTCTGTCCCGGCGCTTCCTCTCTCCTCCGCTCCAGCTTGTGCCCACTCCAGCCTGTGCCCGCTCAAGCCTCCCCTGTCCTCTGCCCTCTGGCCTCCCCTGTCCTCTGCCCTCCGGCCTCCCCTGTCCTCTGCCCTCCGGCCTCCCCTCTCTTCACCCATCCTCACCCCTCCGGCCTCCCCTCTCCTCACCCCTCCTCACCCCTCCGGCCTCCCCTCTCCTCACCCCTCCTCACCCCTTTGGCCTCCCCTCTCCTCACCCCTCCGGCCTCCCCTCTCCTCACCCCTCCTCACCCCTCCGACCTCCCCTCTCCTCACCCCTCCTCAATCCTCAGGCCTCCTCTCTCCTCACCCCTCCTCACCCCTCAGGCCTCCCCTCTCCTCACCCCTCCTCACCCCTCAGGCCTCCCCTCTCCTCACCCCTCCTCACCCCTCAGGCCTCCGCTCTCCTCACCTCTCCTCACCCCTCCTCACCCTTCAGGCCTCCCCTCTCCTCACCCCTCCTCACCCCTCAGGCCTCCCCTCTCCTCACCCCTCCTCACCCCTCAGGCCTCCGCTCTCCTCACCTCTCCTCACCCCTCCTCACCCTTCAGGCCTCCCCTCTCCTCACCCCTCCTCACCCCTCAGGCCTCCCCTCTCCTCACCCCTCCTCATCCCTCAGGCCTCCCCTCTCCTCACCCCTCCTCACCCCTCAGGCCTCCCCCCTCCTCACCCCTCAGGCCTCTTCTCTCCTCACCCCTCCTCACCCCTCCGGCCTCCCCTCTCCTCACCCCTTCGGCCTCCCCTCTCTTCACCCTCCTCACCCCTTTGGCCTCCCCTCTCCTCACCCCTCCTCACCCCTCCGGCCTCCGCTCTCCTCACCCCTCCATATGCAATGTACAGTATGTGTATATATGTGTGTATGTAGGCACTTCCCTCACTTTGTCCGCACTTCCCTCAACTTTGTACACACACATACACACACACACACACACTCCGCTATACTTACCACCGGTCCTGCGTCCGCTGCCTGGATCCTCAGTCGACATGTCCCCGCCCCCGAACTACTGGATCCAATATAGCGGTCGGTGGTAAGTATAGCGGAGTGTGTGTATGTGTGTGTGTGTATGTGTGTGCTGACCACTCTGCTCACGGCGCTGCGCTGACCACTCTGCCCACGGCGCTGCGCTGACCACTCTGCCCACGGCGCTGCGCTGACCAATCTCACCGCACTCACTGCTAACCACTGAGCCACCGCACTCACTGCTAACCACTGAGCCACCGCACTCACTGCTAACCACTGAGCCACCGCACTCACTGCTAACCACTGAGCCACCGCACTCACTGCTAACCACTGAGCCACCGCGCAGTGCTAACCACTGAGCCACCATGCAGTGCTAACCACTGAGCCACCGAAGTAGTGCTAACCACTGAGCCACCGCGCAGTGCTAACCACTGAGCCACCGTATACTCTGCTACCCACTGAGCCACCTGTATGCACACAATTAATTTCACCGCACTCCCCTAACTATTAGTAAGTAAACTATATATGGATTCTAGACTACCCGATTCTTTAGAATCGGGCCGCCATCTAGTAATAATAATAATCATAATTTTTGCAAGCGCTGGCCTTTTTTTTGGAAAATTCCTTGCTTTCCTGTTACATTACTTCATTCTACACCTGAGATCTCTCCAATGCTTTGCCCACTAGCCATATTCAACATTCCACATGAATTGGTTATGAACTGAAAAAAATCTATTTTCCAAATATGTCAGTCTTCAATAATCAATACCCCCAACCAAAGGTCCACGTATTACCTGTGTCATAGGGAACAGAATGTGTACATCAGATGCCTTCTGCAGCCGACCCAGTGGAGGGATTAATGAGGAGCTTAAGGCAACAAGATTGGGCAAGCAAGAATATCCCCTAAGCAATTGGATCCTGCCCGCAGAAGAGAAAGGACCCTAGGCAAAGGAAAGACATGTCACTTAGGAGGCTGGCGCCATCTTAGAATTGCCATACAGGGAAGAACCACCTTGTACCATGTGTCATGAATGTCTCTTTTACCTGGGATGAACCCAAAGGGACAGAGTTTACGTGATCCATGCTGCTGTATGATGAAAATGACCATAAGGATCTATCGAGTAATGTTGGCTTTATTCAACACGTTTCGGAGCATTATTCCAGCTCCTTCCTCAGGAAAACAGCCATAATGATATTATTGTAAAATATAAAGGGGAGGGGGACAAGAGGCGCAATAGTGCCCTATCACTAGTGACACTAGTTGTAGTGTGGTGGTGCTATGGAGCCGCTCACCTGGTCCAGTTGTGATCCCCACAACTGGTTTGAAGGCGTTTCGGAATCAAATGTTCCAAGCTGCTGCAGGACCTCCACCTACCACTGGATAGTGGTATGATCCAAGAAAATGATGGGAGTGATGTGTGTACCACGGTCCGCGCTGCTCTGGGTTCAAATAAGTCACCAAAGATGTCATCCTCATCATCAAAAATGGGTGTATGTAAAAATAGCGCCAAAATGGGTGGTTCCACCCATTTTTGATGATGAGGATGACATCACCAGTAAACAAATGACACCCCTTTTATGTGGACTAAGGGCTATAAAAACCCCCTCGGTGATAATGATTGTAATAACCCTGAGGAAGGCGCCGGGTGTGGCGCTGAAACGCGTAGGAGGAATAAAGAGGATGAAAAGCTGACTGACTCTTTGGTGAGTTATTTGAACCCAGAGCAGCGCGGACCGTGGTACACCATCACTCCCATCATTTTCTTATAATGATATTATTATCATTGGAATTATTATGGCTGTTTTCCTGAGGAAAGAGTGGGGATAATGCTACGAAACACGTCGAATAAAGCGACTATTACTCAATAGATTCTTGTGGTGTTTTTAATCATACAGCATCATGTAAATACTGTCCCTTTGGGTATATTTCTGATTACCACAATGTAAGTGTGAAGTGTGGATCCTGCTGCAGCTGCACCATACGAATATACTGGTTCTGGGTCACACAACCAATCCAGGTGAGCAGGGATAATTGTCACCATTTAATAGTGTTTAAAAAGATAAGACCCTAATGCACTTTTGTTTCCTAATTTTTAGTTATCTCTTACCTGGGAGACTTGTGACTGATTTTGGTCCTCTGTCTCATGTCTGTATTGAGACTTCATGTTAAACGTGTTTCTTTCCTTTGACAGTTCAGGAGTTAATGTCAGTCTCTGCTGCTAGCAAACTATCTAGCTCTTGTATGTGACTACTCTCATCCCCTTAATATGATCACATGGTTCCAGCATGCTTTGCTGGAGATTGCACCTCATTCCTGGTCTGGCTTCCTGAGGAGGAGGAAGCTCTCTGGAGAACCTGATTGTTGCCAAGCCATCTGCTGCCTAGGAGAAATGGCAGCTGGTGTGAAGTTGCCTTTGTTCCCTGTCTGTCTCCCCTTCCCTCTCGTCTTTTTTTACTGCAGTGGTTTGGACTAGTGTTCATGCCAGCCATTCCCTATTGAGGGCTACCATCAGGGCCAGTGAGGGCCTACATATCCTGATCGACGACGAGTTGAAAGAACTCATATAGGAAGATCAGGGCACAGCAGCAGGTGAGTGCAGAAGGTCACCTCTCCCTGTTCCCTATGAGCAGTGCCCTGCGCTTTATTTATTCCCCCCCTCCCCCCCCAGTGTCTCCTGGTCTGTTTGTTTTGTGTTATGTGCCAGACATTGTTGGTCCATGTGTCACTGTCACGTGTGTAGCTGGACATCCTCCTTAGTCGAAGCGTTAAATAATCTCCAGCCGGATGCCTTTTTTTTGTATCCGTTATAGATCCTGCTGTAGTGTTCACCCAGTTAAAGCAGAGTCTTTCACAGAGGGTGATGGATCTGCAGGAACAGGTTGTGCAGCAGCTGCGATATATCGCGGGTCTGATGGTCTCAGCCCAGGCCCAGCCAGAACCCAAAATTCCCCTCCCTGATAGGTTTTCTTGGGAGTGTGATAAGTTTTGGGCATTCCAGGAGGTCTGAAAGTTATATTTCAGGCTCTGCCTACGGTCTTCGGGAGAAAAAACAGAGTGAGGATCATTGTCTCCCTGTTGTGAGGAGATCCCCAGTCTTGGACTTTCTCTCTACTTAATGACTCTCCATCTATGCAGTCGGTAGATGAGTTTTTTTAATGGCTTTGGCCCTTGTTTATGGGAGCCCTGATCGCTTCTCTTTGGCAGAGTCGAATATCCGTAAACTACAACAGTGAACATAGCCAGCTGAGGAGTACTGTTTGGAGTTCTGGAGGTGGGCCACATGGAATGACCTGGCTCTTAGGAGTCAGTTCTGTCATGGGTTTTCTAGTAGCCTCTACTCCAGAGACACTGGAGGCTGCCATGTCTCTTGCAATCAGAATAGATCAACGCCTCAGGGAGAGATGCACCTGGACCCAGCCCCCTGTTCTCCCTATGGAAAAGGTCCCAAAGGGGCAGGTGGAGGAACCTATGCAGATGGGGGGTGTCCCCTCATGTTAAGTTAGCTGTAGTTCACTGTAGGATAGGGGCATGTTTTACTGTGAGTTTAAGGGTCACCTTGTTTGGGTTTGTCTGTCCAAGCGCAGACAAACATCTTAAAAGCTGTCTCCCCAGGCTGTATGGAGGGTGGCGACCTCGACATGTATGTTTCTTCCGTTTTTTTCCTCTCTTACATCTGCTATCTTTCTGGAACAAAGAGGGGATACCAATCCCACTCTTTGGGATTATGCTAAGTCTCAGTTTCTCTTCCAGTTTTCTGTGAGTGGAATTGTCCATACTGGAGACCTGACTCCTGAATGTATGGTTCCTAAGTCGGTTCTATCAAAGATGTCTTATCCCAATTCCCTTTCTAAAGAGCTGCCATCCCCAGGTTGTCTTGAAGAAGGCAACCTGGGTGTATACATTTCCTCTGTACTTCCCTGTGCTCCGGTTATCGTGCATAAGGTGCAATTGGAGAGAAGATGCATGATTTCTCCCTTTGTCCAGGTATTTTCTAGACCTATGTGTCCCCCCAGTAGAGGTGGTGGAAGGGGGGTGGTTTCACCTATGGAAGTTCCCCATTTTAAGGGGGGGAGTTGCAGGTTTCAGGGGTGGCAGCTCGGTTGTCAGTCCTTCAAGGGGATGTTCACGTTCCAAAAGACGCATGCTTGGTAATAAATGTGCAGGTCAGGACCTGCATGTGAATGACTGTATATGGGTGTCCACAACAACTGCCATCAAGTGGAAGTGCGCTTCAGGGACTCTGGGTTTGTTGGTCCATATCAAGTAACGGACATTAGTAACCCTTCCACTGTCCGTCTGGATCTACCCCTATTACTTGGTGCCTGTAACATGATTCACAGGTCATGGCTCCGTAGATGTGTTGTGTCTCCAAAGCAAACGTTTACTACATCTTTACCGTGCTGCGCTGGTGATATTCTTGAGGAAAGGGGGTTATGAAAGTGAACACTAGTAGCTCATGGCTTTCTTTCCGTAGGTGTTATCCTGCCTACTCCACTCTCGAGAGTCCGGAGGCCCCTCGTTAACGGGGAGGTACTGTTACGATGGTCTCTCTTAACTGGGAGACATGTGACTGATTTTGGTCCTCCGTCTCATATTTGTATTGAGACTTCACATTAAACCTTTTTCTTTCCTTTAGCAGTTTAGGAGATAATGTCAGTCTCTGTTGCTAACAAACTATCCAGTTCTTGACCAGGTGTGGCCGCTCTGTTATTATTCCAATTCCCTTTATATGATCTCATGGTTCCAGCATGCTTTGCTGGAGATTGAACCTCATTCAAGGCCTTGTTTCCTGAGGAGAAGGAAGCTCTATGGAGAACCTGACCATTGCCAAGCCATCTGCTGCCTAGTAGAAGTGGCAGTAGGTGTGAAGTTGCCTTTGTTCCGAGTTTGTCTCCGCTACCCTCTTGTCTTCTTTATTAGAGTTGAAGGAACTCATATAGGGACAGTAGAGAGATAATGGCACAGCCACAGGTGAGTGCAGGAGGTCACCCTTCCCATTCCCTATGAGCAGGGCTCCCTGAGGTATTTATTTTCCCTGTATCTCCCCGTCTGTTTTGTGTTGTGCACCGGACATCCTTAGTCCGTGTGTTACTGTCACGCATGGTAACTGGACATCCCGCTTAGTTCAAGCGTGATGCCATGTTACTGCAGTCCACACTTTGGAGACCTGATATATCCACTCCAAGACATGCTACAGTAAAGGAAATAATTATTTGATCCCTTATTGATTTTGTAAGTTTGCCCACTGACAAATACATGAACAGTCTATAATTTTAATAATTTCATAGTTTCATAGTTTTTAAGGTTGAAGGTAAACTTTAAGTCCATCTGGTTCAACCCATAGCCTAACATGTTGATTCAGAGGAAGGCAAAAAAAAACCCATGTGGTAACCTAAGTTCCAAATTGGGGAAAAAAAAATCCTTCCTGACTCCACACATGGCAAACAAACTAGTTTCCTGGATCATTGCTCTATCAAAGAATCTAGTATATATAACCTGTAATATTCAGGGGCTGACTGGCAAATTTCGGCCTGGGAGGCAAGCACACAGTAGTGGTCCATGAGTAGTGAGCTTCATGGGCAGAGCGGCCTCCCAGATCAACATGACAGATGGCCGGGAGGCCCCACAACTGCTGCTTGACCACTGGCCTGGGGGGTATCTGCCCTCCTGTCCCCTGGGCCAGCCAGCCCCTGGTAATATTACTGTATATTTTTCTAGAAAGTCATCCAGGCCCTTCTTAAATCACTCACTACAACATCATGCGGCAGAGAGTTCCATAGCCTCACTGCTCGTACAGTAAAGAATCTGCGTCTGTAATTTTGATTAAACCTTTTCTCCAGATGTAGAGCATGCCACATTGTTCCAGTCTCATGCCTAAGAGTAAAAAGATCATCAGAAAGGTCTCTGTACTGTCGCCTCATATATTTGTACATTGCTATAAGATCACCTCTAAGCCTTCGCTATTCCCAACTAAAAAACCCAAGTTTAATAACCTGTCTTGATATTGCCGACCTCCCAGTCGTCTGATATCCTTTGTCGCTCTTCTCTGCACCCGCTCTAGTTCAGCAATGTTTTTCTTATAGACCAGAATTGTACACAATATTCACACCAGTGACTTGTATAGAGGTAAAGTTATCTTCTCCTCATGAGCATGTATGGCTCTTTTAATACATCCCATTATTTTATTTGCCTTTGCAGCAGCTGCCTGACACTGGCCACTAAATGTTAGTTTGTCATCCACCCTTGCACCCATGTCTTTTTCAGTGATAGTTTTGCTCAGTGTTTTACAATTAAGCACATAATTATACATTTTATTTCCTCTGCCCAAGTGCATGACTTTACATTTATCCCCATTCAAGCTCATTTGGCATTTCTCAGCGCTTCTAGTTTACATAAATCTTCTTGTAATATAAAATTACCCTCCTCTGTATTGATTACCCTGCAGAGTTTAGTGTCATCTGTAAATATTTAAATTCTTCTCTTTATGCCTCCTACAAGGTAATTAATAAATATGTTAAAAAGAAGCCGGCCCAATACTGACCCCTGTGGTATCCCACTTTTAACTGTGGCCCAGTTCAAGTGTGTTCCATTATTTACCACCCTTTGTTTCCTATCACTGCGCCTGTTCTTAACCCAGTTACACATATTTTCCCCATCCCCATTGTTCTTATTTTATGTATAAACCTTTTGTGTGGCACTGTATAAAAAGCTTTGGAAAAGTCAATATACACAAAGTCCACTGCATTTACTTGGTCCAGTCAACAATTTACCTTGTCATAGAAGCTGATCAGATTAGTTGACATGAATGGTCCCTCATCAACCAATGATCATATTGGGTCATGAGGTTATTCTACTTGAGATACTCCAGTATAGCATCTCTTAGAAAACCCTCCAGAATTTTACCAACAGTAGAGGTTAGGCTTACTGACTATGGACGAACGAGTCTACTCGCTACTATTCGGTACTCGCCGAATAGTAGGGTACTCGGGATACTCGTTACTCTGCGAGTTTCCTAGCAATTACTCGCACAGTAATGAGTCCAATGTAAATCAAGGAAAATGCAATTCCTCTGCTGCTGCACCCTATAAAGAGGTCTGGCAGCAGAGGAAAAACCTGCAATTCCCTAATTCATTGTTTAGAAGCCTGAGGTAAAAAGCCGTAAGCTGTAAATTAAAACCGGAAGTCCCATAGAGTCCCATGTTACGGTGCGCCGGTTCATCCCGGACCGGTTTTGTCAGATTTTTATAACCGGATCAAACTGGATTGCCCTGGTCCAGGGCAATCCGGCGCCCCGTAACATGGGACTCTATGGTACCGGATTGCTCCAGACTGGGGCAATCCGGGAGAATCCGGTTTCAATTTACAGCTACCGGCTTTTTACCGCCGATTCTAAACAATGAATTAGGGAATTGCAGGTTTTTCCTCTGCTGCCAGACCTCTTTATCTCTTTACGGGGTTCAGCAACAGAGGTATTAATCGCAATACTCGCTTCCCCTTTGACTTAAATAGGACTCACTATACTTGTAACGAGTACCGAGTATCGGGTCCTACTCGTTACGAGTCTAGAGAATCCGAATATTTTAGTACTCGCTCATCCCTATTACTGACCTATAATTTCCAAGTTCAGTTTTTGTCCCCTTTTTGAATATTGTCACCACATGTGCCAGTCCTGTGGTACAGACCCTGTTATTATGGAATCTTTAAAGATTAAAAATAATGGTCTATCTATAATGCTACTTAATTCTTACAGTACTCAGGGATGAATCCCACCGAGGCCTGGGTATTTGTCAACTTTAGTGATTTTTAGATGGCGCTGCACTTCCTGCTGGGTTAAGTACCATATTTTTCATACCATAAAACACACTTTTTTCCTCCAAATTTGGGAGACAAGTGGGGGGTGCGTCTTATGGTCTAAACATGCTTTTGCTGTGGGGAGGGAGCTTTCTGCTTGCTGTGGGGTGTGGGCAGCGGGGGACTGTGATCCTAGGAGGCAGGAAGAGGTCTGGCACTGGGAAAACCACATGGTCCCGATACTTAAAGTGAAGGAATATTAAATAGCTGCTTCCCCGCCCACCAGTCAATGCTGAGCAGTGAGCGGGGAGCAGCTAATGCATATTCCTTCACTTAAACATCGGAGACACATGCTTTCCCCAGCTCCACAGGATTCCTGTAACTGTTGGGGAGATGCGTGTCCGGAGGAGAGTGAGGCAGCAGGACCACAGGAGGGAGTGCTGCATTTGTGCCTGGCCTGCAGGGACTGCAGATCACTGCATTCCCATGACCAGTTACAGCATGTGTGACATGCTAAGTGCCCTGACTGCTGAGTTTTCTTCATCATTGTAGAGCCTGTGGTGATGTAATGAAGAGGGCGGGCTGGAGCATCACATGACCATACAGAGCCCTCCCATTTCATTACATCACCACAGGTCTTGCAGACATCCATTAAAAGCTTCCTCTTACAGGACCTGTGGTGAGGAAATAAGAGAGGAGGGCTCTGTGCAGTCATCTGATGCTCCAGCCTGCTCTCTTCATTACATAATGAGAGGTCCTGTAAGCTGTAGAGAGAGCGTGGCTGGCAGTTGCAGGAGCTGTGGTGATGTGAGCACAGCAGTGCAAGTAAGGGCCCTTTCACATCAGCGTTTTTCATAATTCGCGGCAGATGCGGTGAAAAAACCGCATCTGCCGCGTTTGCCGCATAACGGTTCCACTTGCGGCACGGTTGCGGTTTTTTCAATGTAAAGTATAGGCGTACTTGCGGCAGGTGCGGCAAGTGCGGTTTTGCACTTGCGGCAGGTGCGGCCGCGAAAAAAACCGCGGCTTGCTGCGGTTTTTTTCGCGGCCGCACCTGCCGCAAGTGCAAAACCGCACTTGCCGCACCTGCCGCAAGTACGCCTATACTTTACATTGAAAAAACCGCAACCGTGCCGCAAGTGGAACCGTTATGCGGCAAACGCGGCAGATGCGGTTTTTTCACCGCATCTGCCGCGAATTATGAAAAACGCTGATGTGAAAGGGCCCTAAGAATTAATTAAACATTTATTAATTACAAAACATAAAAAGCACTCTTCCACTCCTGTGGTGAGCTATAACTCCCAGAATGCTATAGGATCTGCAGGACATGCTGGGAGTTATAGTTCTCCTATGGGATCTTAAAGCAGCACTCCAGTATTTTTTTCCAGTGCTGGAGTGGTGCTTTAAATATAAGCCCCTGTGCCCCCATTATACTCACCTTCCAGCGTCTTCATATGGTACTTTACAGACTCCACACTGGTTCCACAGTACAATCTCCTGCCCTTAGCTTCCGATATAATAACATACTATTACATATATAATAACACCACATTAAATAGTGTGTTATTTATGTTATTAAATATTTTACCACATTTTTGCTTCAAATATTTTTTTTCCCTATTTTCCACCTCTAAAATCTGGGTGCATCTTGTAGTCTGGGTGCATCTTGTAGTCTGGTACGTTTTATTGTCTGATCCGTCTTATAGCCAGAAATATATGGTAGATGACATTCAATGGAGAATTTTTGTTATCACTGATCATATTGTCTGTCATGGGATTTTCTTGTGTAAATACTGTTAAAAAAAAGTCGTTAAGCATGTTGTTTTTTTCCTCATTCTCATCCACCATTTCACCCAAACTATTTTTAAGGAGACCAACACTATCCTTTTTTAGTTTCTTACTATTTATGTAGTTAAAAAATATTTTGGGATTCTTTTTACTTTCTCTGGCAATGAGTCTCTCTGTCTCAATCTTTGCTGCCTTCATTTGCTTTTTACAGATGTTATTTAATTTTCTGTATTTATTTAATGCCTCATCACTACCTACTTGCTTTAATTCTCTAAATGCTTTTTTTGTGTCACTTATTGCACCCCTTACAGCCTTATTTAGCCATAGTGGTTTCCTCCTATTTCTAGCATGTTTATTCCCATAGGGTACATATTGTGTATAGGTCCTATTCAGGATGCTAATAAACTTCTGCCATTTGTGTTGTGTACTTTTATGTCTCAGGACATTGTCCCAGTTCATTGCACTAAGATCTCAATCTTTAGAAATCTGCCTTCCTGAAGTTTAGTGTCCTTGTAGTCCCTCTACTACACATCTTATTAAAGGATATTTGAAAACGTATTATTTTCTAATCACTATTACCGAAGTGACCTCCAACCCGTATATTTGATATGCGGTCTGGCCTGTTGGTTATTATTGTGTCCAGCAGTGCCCCCCTTCTTGTCGGGTCCTGAACCAGTTGTGAAAGGTAATTGTCTCTCATAGTTGTCAAAAACCTATTACCTTTGCTAGAACTGCAGGTTTCTGTTCTTCAATGTATTTCAGGGTAGTTGAAGTCTCCCATAATAATGACTTCTCCCTGAGTCGCTGCTTCATCTATTTGCTTTATGAGAATATTCTCCTCTACTTCCATTATTGTTGGGACTTATAACAAACCCCTATCAGTAATTTATTATTTTTCCCCCTCCCCTTTTCTCCACCCATAGTGACTCTACATTTTCATTAGATTCACATATATTATCACACAGGATGGGTTTTAAGGATGATTTTACATATAAAAACACCCTCCCTCGCTTATTTGTGTGGTCATTTCTGAGCAATGGTAGGTGAATTTTAACAGTGAGAGATAGAATATAAAAAAAAAAAAATTAATAAAATCACATTGTCTAAAATATATAAACGTATTTGCATTTTGGAGAGAAATAAGTATTTTATCATTCTGGCAAACAAGACTTAGGCAAGGGTCACACTTGCGTTTGCAATCCAGTTACTGGATCCAGTTTTTCATCCTGAAAACCTGATCAGGTGCCTGACCCATAGACTCCAATGTTAACAATTGTTTGCCAAAGTGCATTCTGTCTACTGGATCCAGTTTTTGAGAAGTCAGGTTTTAACACGGTCTGAAACATTTTTTGGCATTTTAGCAAAACCTGATCCGTTTTTTAATATGGGACCCTATGGGAGCCTAATCTAGTACCTGATGGTACATATAGGTACTATCAGGTACCTGATCTGGTAAAAATGCCTCCAAACAGACAAGGGGAAAAACTGGATCCAGTAATGCATCCAGTTACTGGATGCAGGCTCCCAAGTGTGACCCTAGCCTTAATACTTGGTGGTAAAACTTTTGTTGGCAAGTACAGCATTCAGATGATTTCGTAGTTAATGTTGAGCTTTGCACACATGTCAGGATGAATTTTGGTCCACTCTTCTTTACAGATCATCTCTAAAGGAACCTTCACACACAGCAATTTTGCTAGGCAATTTCACATGCTGGTTGCAGTGAAATCATGGACACATTGTTCTGTTTCGTTGCTGTGTACAAATATTGCAATGTGTCCATGATTTCACTGCAACCAGCAAATTGCCAGTGAAATTGCCTAGCAAAATTGCTGTGTGTGAAGGTTCCTTAAGGGTGCGTGAACACAATCAGTGTATGCAGCATT
Organism: Allobates femoralis; assembly: GCA_033576535.1. Lineage (NCBI taxonomy): Eukaryota > Metazoa > Chordata > Amphibia > Anura > Aromobatidae > Allobates > Allobates femoralis. Next base: position 350,050,597 of record JARQOC010000002.1, read on the forward strand.
TTGAACACAGCATCTTGCCCCTGTGTCCAAAATGCTGCATCATACAGTATCAGCATAGTGGATGGGATTTGGAGAAATCCCATGCCTTCTATGCTTAACCCGCACCACAGCATTCTTTTAGCTGCAGTGCGGGTTTCTGGCATTCCGCTACTCCTCCGCACGTTCATTTCATCCTGCGGAGTCAAAGGTGCTTGTCATCGGGTGCACGGAGGAAAAAGCCACCCTGCACCCACCACACATGGTGAGTACAGGGTGGCTGCAGTTTCCCTGCACCCACCCACGGGTTCACTGAGGTCCGGAGGAGCTGCGTCCAACATGCAGCTCCTCCAAACTGTGAGCACATACCCTAAATCATTAAGATTTTGAGGCTTTCAATTGGCAACTCAGAGCTTCAGCTTCCGGAGACTGGCTAAGCCACTCCATGACCTTAATGTACTTTTTTTGGAGCCACTCCTTTGTTGCTTTGGCTGTATGTTTTGGGTCATTATCGTGCTGGAAGACCCTGTCACGACCCGTTTTTAATGTCCTGGTGTAGGGAAGGAGGTTGTCAATCAGACATGTACATGACATCATCCACTGTCCCACTGAAGCAGTGAAGTAGTCCTGAGCCCTTACCAGAGAAACACCCCAAAACATAATGTGTCCACTGCCATGCTTGACTGTGGTGACGGTGTTCTTTGGGTCATAGACAGTGTATTTTCACTTATCTTTCGTATGTACTACGGTAGCGAATGAAAGCATATTACAGATTGTATAGAGTAATCAAAGTATTTCAAAGTTATATTTATATCAGTCTGTTCTTTGTTAAAAGGTTTTCTTATTTTTAATAGTTCAAAATTTTTTTTAGAATTGACCAAGTAGTTTCTAACATATTCTTTCTTCAATGATTTTATGCTGAACCAACTTTCCTTCAAAATATTACATCAAAAGTGATTTATAAGGTTCCACATTATATCTAAAATAGCAAAGTCATTGTGTTAATAGACCTTCAAAGCCATGCATTTTAAAAATTCTGCAAATTTAGGTCAGTGTTGAGAAAAAAAATGCCTCAAGTCCCCATGGTAACACAATGATAATTAATCAGAATTGCTAACTTAATTACAGGTTCCAGAAATTAGAACAAAGCACACCTCCATTAAACCATCCTTGTTGTAAATGAATTGCTTATTTAATTCCCTTTCAAAGGCTCATTTGCTTAAAACGGGCAGCTATTGCTAATTACAATCTGTTGACTGTTTGTTTGTTAACTCTTTCTAAACAGTTAAGACATTTGCTGTACCTCAGTATGGAACGTTTTGGAAGTTTTTATCAATGTTGCTCTTCCCACTGTAAACCATTTAAGGCAATCTTGTAATGTATTAATATTCTGAAGTAATACTGTGCTTTTTTTGATAATTAGTTAATACAAAGTTTTAGCAAAGCTTTTAGGCTTAGGAAAGATAAACACTAATATAACTTCTCTTTTAATGTATAAATGGGAGTTATATTTAATAATCCGGGATTAACTCCTTATTTGCTACACTAGTCAATTAGAAAGCCACTTATGAAAAGTGTAGATATTGCACCAAATTCCAGTATGATGGTAATTTTATCCACATCTTGTGTAGTCCTTCAGAAGATGAATGATTGATCATAACTGTACTCGGGAAAACAAACCGCCACAACTATGGCCTTCTACTATTTCCCCGATTATCCCCTTTACAGGGATCTGGACTTTGTTGTAGTGGCTCCTAAATTGTGTCCACAGAAAATTAACTAGAAAATTAAACTGAGAAAAAACTGAAGATATTGAAATCAAAGTAAGGGAATCCAAAACAAGGCAGGATAAAAGCAAAGGCAGAGATTGAAATAGCCAGGTCAGAGTGCATAAGGTGAAGCGAGAGTCAAAGGTTAAATGAGCATGAAAATTCAGAGGTCTGCGCTGATTGGCTGCCAAATCGGCCATGTGATTAGTCTACTGACTGACTCTAATTAGCCAGTTATACATCCAGATTGTCCAGAAGCACTACCTATTTACCTAGGTAGGTTGTTAGGTGCACCCAACATCTATGCAAGCACTCAGAAGACAGAAACTGTTGCACCTGAGAATATTTATTTATTTTAAAAGCAATTGCTCAACTCCCCATATTTTTCACTTGATAGCTAGTGATCACTAACAATATAACCATAGACCAACATCTTCTTTGATAGAAAAGAAATTTCATAAGTGCTTGTGTTATTGTTAAGTATTTACCTTCTACGGTATAAATACATACCAACTGCACAGCTAGATGTCCTTTTTACAGCACCTTACTGCTTTTCACATTTTAGTTAGGATTAATACGTCAGTAATACCATAGCTACATGATTATTTAAGATCTGAACCTGTGAAGGGTTCACCGAGTTTGGACAGACTTTAAAAAAATAATCAGTTTGGGAACCGGAGTTGACCCAAACTTGACATGAGCTTTCATGCTAAAAAATAGGTGGAAAAATGTTGTATTAAGGGCTAGGGGCTGCAAAAGGAAGCAAAATGGGGGTAAGAGAAGAACAATTGCCATGCAAACTAATGTGGATGAGGAAATGACTTATATTGGTTCTGTCACCATAGCAATTATGGTTACTTAGCAAGTAAATGTAATAGCAGTTTTAGAGTGACCCCAAAGAGACAGATTTCATAGCTTTCCCCCACAGAGCAATTATTTTAATTAAAGCCCTCTACAGAGCTTGCTTTATCAGAGACCAACAAAGCCAAGATCGGCAGAGTTCCCCAAAGAGTACTGATTACTTACAGAGCCTGTTTTCACAGTGGATCAACACAGTCAAAATTTGCACAGTTCCATCACAGAGCAACATTTATATTTAAAAAAGCCCCTACAGAGCCTGTTTTCACAGTTGACAAATACAGCAAATACTGGCATAGTTTAACCCGATAACAGCCTAACGCCTAGAGACGTCGGGAAAAAAAGGGTACTTATGGAATAAGCCTATAGCACCCCCTCGGTGACCAAAAATCTCCGGGGTTTCAGCTACTGGGGGTAGATGAGACCCTGCAGATTATGGATTGGGGGCTTTTTTACAGGTACCAGTAATGTGATGACCGATTTTTACTGGTCATGACATTACAAAAAATGTCACCGCCAGTAAAAAAACGGTCAAACATCAGGTCGGATGGTGCTTACAGAGCCCTGACCCACCCCGCTTCCCCCAGTCAGCCCAGTCCACCCGCCAGCCCCCCTCTCTTACCTGCCTCCAGCCGTGATCCTCCTGTCCCACAGTCTTTCTCGTCTCTGCAGCGCCTGTCAGAGCGCTGCCACTTCTCCTGTGCGCGGGCCTCTGTGTGCGAGCACTCCCAGGGGCATGATGGGTCATGAACAGAATAAGGACCCGATTTTCCCATACCCTGTTTTAACCGTTTTTCCCACACAAACAAATTTCGACTCCTGTAGCGTACACTGCAGCTGTTGCAGTTAAAGTTGGATTTGTGATTGAGCTGGCAGTCCACCATGAAGCTTGTAAAACATATAAAGGTAGAGAGATAAAGGGCACAATAGGGTCTTATCACTTATTACAAAGGTGGTGATTATAATTGTAAGTGCTCACCTGAGCTGGTTGTGAAACTCACAACCATTATTAGTGCTTAGTACAGCTGTGTCACACTTAGATTGTGCTAACTTTGCTGGATTTTGCTATGTGTGTTTATGTTTGCATTTCTTTAGGAACTGCATGAGGTATGGATGTGAAGGTCTTATGGTCAGTTTCTGGTTAATGTGAGGGTTGGGTGGGACTCACCTGAAATAACCTCCCCCTAGCCTTTAAGTAGCCTTTACTTCCAATAAGTGTTGCTGCTGATAGAGTTTCACTCTATACCTGAAGCTGTACTGTACAGACCTGTTTTGTTTGTGCTGAAAACCTTTGCTTTAGAGTTGCGGTATCCCGGCTCTGTGGAGGGAGGTGAGGGGTAATAGCACAGAGCTGGTGGAGGAGTTTAGGGAGAGGCTGGAGACCTGAACCTTCTCACCATCAGCGATACCTTTGGGGTCAGGGCCATTCAGTGTTCCTAGTCTAGAGTCAGACTAGTCTTCCCTGCTCACCATGGTTGTAACTGCCATTCCCTCATTAGCATTTTCACTACACCGTGACATTATCTGCAGCCCAAATCTTTTACTTTGAGTCACTATATCTGAGACTGTCTCAACTCATGCATTTTCTCGCCTGATGCAGACAATCTCTGAAGAGGTAACTGGTATGCAAACTCAGGTAGTGCAACAACTGCAGCAATTTTTGGGTTACCAGGCGTCGGTTCATGCTCAGGGCATGCCAGAACCCAAGGTCTCTCTTCCTCATAAGTTTTCTGGTGGAAGAGACAATTTTTTTGTTTTCCGTGAAGCCTGTAAGCTTTATTTCAGGCTCTGGCCCCGTTCATCTAGAACTGAGGAACAGTGGGTGGAGATTATCATCTACCTTCTTAAAGGGGACCTCAGATCTGGGCCTTTTCCCTCCCAGTCGACTCACCATCGCTATAGTCGGTGGAAAGGTTGTTGTGGGTATCAATTTAGGTGGCAGCTCAAGTCTGCCCGCTTACCTGCCTCTTTGACAAATCATTTAACATGTTACATGCACGGAGGAAGAAGGACTCTGATACAGGTGACGGTCAAAGCAAGTTCCTGTTTATTGTTTAACACATTGTTCTTTTATACCAATAAGTACATAACAGAATCAGGGAGGGCTATGCCCCCAATAGTCACTCATGATTGGATCAGTGGTCTAGACATCACATCATTGGTCTTAGGAAAACTGTAAAAATCCCTGTATTAGCATACTTCCCTTTATCAACTCTGTGGTCAGCTATCTTCCTCTTTTCTCATGGATGTACTCTAGCCAAGGTCTAAAATATCTATTGCCTCATCTTCCTATTACTTGCAGACAGTTTCAGATTATTAGCCATAAAATATCATTACATTGTTTTTGGCATGAAATAGATATTGCAAGCTTAGGAACATTTACTCAAGATGGTATGCAATGTCCTGTATGGTTTTCTTAGGGATATTTGCACAAGACAGTTGATCAACGTCCTGTTACAGTTTGTGGTCGGCCATTTTCCCTGATGTCCCAACTTGGGAAATAACCGTCACCTGTGCAAGTTGTGAGCAATATAGACTACGTGTTAGCAAATGTAAGCTTTTTCCTGCTGTGTTGTGCTATTATGTTATTGATCTGATAATGGTAACATATATGTATATTATAGATAGCATAAGCATTATAGTGAGTCTTCTGATATTTCACATTTTCATATAATCTGTCCACAACAACAAGGTTTTTTGCTGCTCTGGCTGAGGTGTATGGTGAACCTGATAGGGTGACTCTTGCTAATCTCCGTAAGCTCAAGCAGGGCACACAAGCAGTGGAGGAGTACTGCTAGGAGTTTCAGAGATGGGCGACTGACACCCAGTGGAATAACCCGGCCCTCAGGAGTCAGTTCTGCTTGGGTTTGTCAGCTAGACTGCAAGACACCCTGGTTCAGTACACTGCACCTGAGTCATTGGAGGATGCTATGTCCCTTGCCATACGGGTTGACAGACGCCTGAGGGAGAGACCGAAATCTACTATGTCTCCTGCTCCTATCCCTGCTGAGTAACCTACATCCCAAGAACACATGCAGTTGGGGGTAGTAAGTTCTCGTGTTAAACCTCTTGTGGCTACTGTTCACTAAGTGGGCGGAGCATGTTTTTTCTGTGGAAAATCTGACCATTTCATTAAGGTTTGTCCAATTCGCTCCGAGGCAACCATGTAGTCTCAGAAGCAGCCTACCTCAGGTCGCTCAGAAAGAGATGACCAGAGCGTTTATATTTCCTTCCTTGGCAAGTCTCCATTCACACTGTCTGCCAAGGTGGTGTTGTATGGGGTCAATTTGATGGATTCTCGCTTTGCTCAGGCTCATGATCTCGCTAGCAGTGCATTAATGAGACCCATTCCCATCACCTCGATTGACTCAGTTCCACTGAGACAGAAGGTCCTATTCCAAATGGTGGATAAAGTGAATTTGAGCATAGGAACTCTCCATCAGGAGGTCCTGTCCTGTCACCTCTTCGAGAACCTGCCCACTCCCATTGTATTGAGCCTTCCCTGGCTGGAGAAACACAACCCAGTGACTGACTGGCAGGCCAGAAAGGTTGTAACTCTGGGGGCCTTCTGTGTGAGTAATTGCCTAGCTAAAACAATTTCTACCATACTAGTTGCACCGACTCCTACCCCACTACCAGAAGTGAATGAGAGTGAACCTGGAAAAGGGGGTGGAGTCTGGACTACACCTCAGATTAATGGTGGGTCTTCAGGTGGAGGGGTCGGGGACAGTCGGTGGTTCCTGCTGTGCACTCCAGGGGAGGGAGCCTTGGCCCCAGGGGAACACTATTGCAGGTTGCCATCCTGGATGTGTGCCCTCTGACAGTGACCGCAGATTTAGAAATAACCTGCAGGTCCAGACCTGAGAGTGAACGAGTATGTGTGGATGTTGTCCAAACACGTCAGGTGAAGGCGTGCTACTGAAGCTCCTAGTTCAGGGGTTATAGGACCGTTTTGGATAACGGCTGTACCGACTTGAACTGCCCCCAGTTTTGGCGACCCGTAACATCTTTCATGTCTCATCACTCAAGAGATGTGGACTTGTTCGGATATGTCTGTTGTCAACTCCGGAGGCCTCTCTTAAAAGAGGGGTACTGTCATTCTTAGATTGTGCTGATTTTGCTGTATGCTGCTGTGTGTGTTTATCTTTGCATTTCTTCAGGAGCTGCATGAGATATTTGATGAGATATCATGAGATATCAGTTGCTGGTTGATGTGCGGGTTGGGTGTAACTGACCTGAAATCCCCCCCCTAGCCTTTAAGTAGCGTCTACTTCCACCAAGTGTTGCTGATGATAGAGTTTCACTCCATACCTGAATCTGTTGTGGCGCCCCTGCGGGTATTAGCCACAGTATAAGATCATAATAGTTGCACTCACATAGAAAGCCATGCCACTGCACTACCACCTTTGGCCAGTAGGGGGAGCTCCAGAGACACCAGAGATTTCCCTAGAGATAAAACACCGGTCTGAGGTAGATTTTCAGACAGTTGGAGCCAGGAGCTCAGAGTGACAGGAGCTGCATTGAGTTCCTGAGGACTGACTGACAGTTTTCTAGGGCCAAGCCATCGGTCTGAGGAAGAGAAAACTGATAAGAGGAACACTTTCAGAATTGGGTAGCATCATTATCTACCCTAGATAAAAAGCGCAGATACAGATACCGGATCCGTGGCTGCATTAGTTATATACAATACAGCAACCGGACAACGTGAGGTAACAACAAGCTTACAGGGCCAGACACAGCAACATACTAAGAGTTCAGCAGTACTCCCGGAGGGGGTAAGCAGAGAGAGACAAAGGACTTAAGTTGCCTGTTGAGTGGGACCCAGAGAGGACAGATTTGGGCTGGCAGCCAGTTCACACACGGCAGCAGGGCCACACAGACAGCGCAAGCAGGAGGTAAAAGGACCCGGTGGGGCCTGAGCAACTGACCCCCTATTGCAGACTCCGGACACGGGACTTGTTGTATTGTAGTTTGGTTGAAAGTAAACCAGTTAAACTTCATCTGTGCCTCAGCCTCTGATTTAACAGCTACCATCTATCCAGGATTGGGCCATCACCGCTGAGAGAATTTGCTGTGAATCAAGTAAGTGTCTGTGCCCTTAACATCTCCTCACCAGACTTCCATCTTCATCCATCATTAACTTTAACATCACCTGTCCAGGGGACCCTACAGCCCTACCCGGAAAAGGGCTACACCATCTCAGCTGTCTCTCACCATCATCCCCTGGCCAGTACAAGGCAGTGGTGGCCATATATAGCCACATTATTCCGGGTGGCGTCACAACAATAACATCTACAAACTTTATAAACTATATAAACTCCTAAATCCCCTGTAAATACCCCCCTTTAGGAGTGTGCCAGCCTGGGGCCACGGCCTGGGTCCAGCCACCAGTGACTCCCCCAAGGAAAGGGACCCTGCGCCGGGTATCCCGGTCCTCTAAGCGGGGCGGCACACTGTACTGTGCAGACCTGTTGTTTGTGCGAAAGACCTTTCTTTTGGAGTTGTTGTATCCTGATTCTGTGAAGGGAGGTGAGGGGGAATAGCACAGGGCTGGTAGATGAGTTTAGGGAGAGACCCGAACTTCTCACCATCAGAGACACCTTCGGGGTCAGGGCCATTCAGGGTTCCTAATCTGGGGGCAGACTAGTCTTCCCTGGTCACCCTGCCCATAACTGCCATTCCCTCTTTAGCATTCTCACTACACCGTGACAAGCTGCTGTTGGATCCACATTCCACGTGCACATTGGTAGATAAACATCCTGAATGATTGTATCTCTGAGGAAGGAGCGAGGATAACTCTGAAAAGTGTTGGAAATAAAGCACCATTCTCTGCAGATAATTTGGGGCCCTTGACCATTTACAGCATAGCGCAGATCATAGATGCACCGTCCTTTTGGATTTAAGTTTATCTTCCATGAGGCTTGGATTTGTTCCCCACAGCATGGGGGACATGCATACCAGGATTAAGGACATATATATCAGGAGGGGCAACATATAGCAGGATGAGGGCATGGATACCAGGATGGGGCCATATACAGGGGTTGGACAAAATAATGGAAACACCTAACGTTTTGGCATCATAATCTTCGAACATGTTATAAACATGTAAACCGTGACACATGTTAATGTTTTGTAGTTGATTATTTGTGTTAAATGATGATATGTGTATGTAAATTAACTGTTTGTTTTGCAGAATTGTAAGAACATTGATGAGAACCTGATGCCAATGCAAACCTTTCGGATTTTCAAAAAGGCCAAATTGTTGGTGCTCGTATGGCAGGCGCTAGTGTAACAAAGTGCCCGAATGCTTGGCGTGTCAAGAGGTACTGTATCCAAAGTAATGACTGCGTTTGAAAGAGAAGGAAAAACATCGGTAGCAAAGCACAGGTCCGGCCGAAAGTCGAAGTTGACTGAGAGAGACAGTCGGACTCTAAAGCGAATTGTGAGAGAGGATCGCAAGACCACGGCTCCCAAAGTCACTGATGAGCTCAATGAACACCTACAGAACCCAGTTTCCATGAAAACTGTTCTTCGGGAGCTGCACAAATCTGGATTCCATGGAAGAGCTGCAATTAGAAAACCGTTGCTCTCATTGACAAATGTTTCCAAGCATTTAGAGTGGTGTAGAAACCTCCAGAATTGGTCCCTCGAGCAGTGGAAACATGTGTTATTCTCAGACGAATCATCGTTTACCCCATTTTCCCACCTCCGGCCGAGTGTACGTTTGGAGACAGCCAAAATAAGCATTCCATCCAGACTGCCTTCTCCCAACCGTAAAACATGGCGGACGTTCTGTGATGATCTGGGGTGCTATTTCATGGAGATCCGCCGGGCCAATGATATCACCTTGTATGAATCCATCTCGGAGAATTGAGGCTGTAATCGCCGCAAAAGGTGGACCTACACCATATTAAACTAACATTTGTTGATTTTTCCTGGTGTTTCCATTATTTTGTCCAACCCCTGTATATATGCAGAGAACACATATACACATAATGGGGGCCTGGATACCAGGATGAGGGGCATGGATATCAGGATGGGGACATGTGTACCAGGATGAGGTCATGGATACCAGGATGGAGAAATGTATACTAGGATGGGGGGCATATATGTCAGGAAGGGTCATACATATCAGAACTAGCTGTAAAGCTCGGTGTTACCCAGGAGTAATGTATGTATAACCCATCCCTTTGTAGCTCTGCCCCTCCCAGTAGCCCATCATCTCCACATAGCACCACACCTTCATAGCTCCACCCATCCCCATAGTCCTGCCCCAGTATCCCCACCCCCTTCACATAGCTTTGCCCCTCCACTTAGTGCCAGGTCAGGGCTATGTGGGGTGAAGCTATATGGATGGGGCAGGACTACCGACAGAGGGTGGGGCTATGGGGAGGGGCAGAGTTTTGTGGCTTTGTGGAGTGTTGTTATGAAGGGGGTGTGGCTAATGAAGGGTGCATGGCTAATGAAGTGTGCATGGCTAATGAAGTGGGTGGAGCTATGATACATACATACACATGAACATTTATGCAGACATACTGTACACACACCCAGCTTTATATATTAGATGGGGGACCATCTAACCATAGATGGGGGACCATATGGACATGGGCATTATAAGGTGAGCCCCAAGACTGACCCCATTTAACATTAAAAACTATTTTTTATCTTTTCCTTCACCAAATTTGGGGGTGCATCTTATAATCCAGTGTGTCTTATAAAGTGAAAAATACAGTACTTCAGTATTTCTTTATGACTCCCACAAAAATGTGATTCAGACAAAAACCCTGATAAACCTACTCGCTATAACAAGGCATATAGAAACATTTTGGGCTCCACTTGGTATCCATTCCAGTGGTAGCCACTCATGGTATAAAAAAGATGCCTAAAATAAAAGGACACTATAGGAACAGAGACCAGACAATTCTAAGTGTCGCCAACTTAGGCTGGGGTCACACTTGCGTTTCTTTTCATGAGTTTTTGGAGACCTGCATTTTAAAAAAAAACATGTAAAAACGCACCCATAGGCCTCCATGTTAAAAAACGCATGCCCTAATAGCAAAAACGCATGTCTTAATAGCAAAAATGCATGTGTGACAGTACCATGCGTTTTTGTGTGCGTTTTTGCAATTATGTGTTTAGCTGACATCAAAAACGCATGCAAAAACGCATGGTACATTAGTACCATTTAGTACCATCCAAAAACGCATGCGTTTTCCATAGGGGCCCATGTTAAAAAAATGCATGCTTTTTCTAAAAAACGCATGCGTTTTTAAAACAGCACCAAAAAATGGTGCATGCACTATTTTTGAGTGCTGATTTAAAAACGCATGCAAAAATGCAGGGTGCCATCAGACACCTTAAAAAAAGCATGCAGAAAAGCATGCGTTTTTTTAAGGCACTAAAAAAACTCATGCCAAGTGTGACCCCAGCCTTAGTGAGTGGTTTCATTGGGAGTTTTGTGTGAATCATGATTTCTGGGAATTTTTATGGTAACTGTGACAAAAGCAGCCAGCGGAGAGTACAGGATAAATCTGAACTAAAACTTATTCTAATATTAAAGAGGATGTGTCACCCCCCTGCTGCATGGCAATCTTAATGCAACACTGAATGCAGCATGTCTGCTGCATTCAGGGAAGGGGTCCCCCATGTGTCTGTGTGCTGTGTACCCTGAAAAATACACTTTACAAAGCTTAGAGAAAAGTCAGAAGGGAGTTCACTTATCGAAAGGTACCGTCACACAGGGACATATCGCCGGCGATATTGCCGGGGATCGCGGGAGCGCGCATCCCTGACAACATCGCCGGTGAGCTGTCACACTGAGCAACTTACCGGCGATGTCGCCGGCTAGTTGCCGCGGCTATCGCTCGCTGGGTTGCCCAGCAACCCAGCAAGCGATAACCCGCAATGTTGTAGATAGGCGGAATCGCCCGTAACATTGCGGGTTGCCGCGTTACACAGGGCGATCAGGCAGAATCGCCTGAGCAACATCGCCAGGTTTCCCAACATTGTTGGGAAACCTGGCGATGTGACTCAGGCGATTCATCGCCTGATTATCGCCCTGTCACACGCCGCAATTCGCCGGCGATGTCGCCGCAACCTGGCCACGCCCCTCGGTTGCCGGCAACATCGCCGGCGATATCTCCCCGTGTGACGGTACCTTCAGAGTTCTGCTTGCCTCTATTGTTCTGCCTTTGTGTTCAGCAGACTCTGAAGAGGAGGGCGGGCCACACACACAAGAGGAGGCGGAACACACAGGCTGAACAGAGAGGAGGCGAGGATGTGTGAGAAGCAGAGCTCGGAGATAAGCAAAGTTGCTCCTGACTTTTCTCTAAATGTACCGTCACCCACGGCAATATTGCTAGGCAATTTCACTGGCAATTTGCTGGTTGCAGTGAAATCATGGACACATTGTTAGATTTGTACACGGCAACAAAATAGAACAATGTGTCCATGATTTCACTGCAACCAGTAAATTGCCAGTGACATTGCATGCAAAATTGCCACGGTACCTTTAGCTTTCTAAAGTGTATTTTTCGGGTACACAGCACACAGACACATGGGCGACCCTTTCCCTGAATGCAGCAGACATGCTGTATTCAGTGCTGCATTTAGATTGCCATGCAGCAGAGGTGTGCCAGGTCCTCTTTAACAAGGCAGAATGAATAAATAAACAGAAGTTCAAGAATTGGGTTTACTTTTATTGTTAAATAGTTTTTTGGGCAGTACATTGATAGAACGGCTTTATTCTTCTGGACCCTATGACTATATCGATTTCTGGATATGTTTTATGTTTTGCTATTATCATACACTAAAAATGTTTCTGTATAAAAAGTATTTTTTCCCATGCCATATTTGGAGACCTATGAGTTATCTTTTTGAGGACAGAGCTCATTTTTTGCAGGACGAGTTGCAGATTTTTTGGTACCATTTGGGGGTACGTAACATCTTTGATTGCTTTTATTTTTTTTTAGAATTCTTTATTTTGTCATTTTATAATTACAAAATTTAGAAACAAAGAACAAGTCTCATCATTATAAGTCACAAAACAGCATCCGAAAATATAATCAAGTTGGTTAGAGTGTTCAGTATTTCAATACAGCATTGAAACTAACTACGGAAGGTAGAACATCCTCTCTATGTATCGAATCAAATCTAGCTGTCAGTCAAAATAAAGAGACAAGCATTATAGATTCTATATACGTTCCGTCCATTACTGCAAAAAGAAAAATTGAAAATTAAAAAAGGAGGGAGAGAAAGTAGAAGAAAGAAAGAAATGCCAATATGTGGATGGGATGGGTGGGGGGGGAGGGATGGAGAGGTAGGGAAGGGTGGAGACGGGAGGTACAGGGGAACCTTCAAAGCTTCCGTGGAGTTAAGTATACACTCAGTAGCACAAGTTCACCCTCGTTTCAATTGGAACAAGCCCGTTAGGAATCTCTGTGAGTCTTATACAGATCAGATTGTTGAAAACTCATCCAGCTAAACCATGTATTTCTGAATATTCCGTAAGTGTCGTGTACAGCAGATGTCAAGTCCTCGAGGTGCATGAGGTCGTTCACCCTCTCTATCCACATTGCTACAGAAGGACACGTCTCCTTTTTCCAAAGTATCGGGATGCAGGATCTCGCAGCCATGACTAAGAACCTCATCAGCGAGTGTTTATATTTGTGTGGGGGGATCCTGCAGTGGTGTAACATGAAGAGACCTGGACCTAGATCATCGGTGTACTCCGTAACCGTCCGTATGATCTTTGTCACCTCTGACCAGAATGGTTGGAGTTTTCCACACTCCCAGAACATGTGAAGTAGAGTACCATTCGCCTCGCCACACCTCCAACACCTCGGATCCACAGAAGGGAAGAGTCTGTGCAGATGAGCCGGGACTCTATACCATCTCGTCAATAATTTATAATTTGCCTCCTGCAGTCTCGAACTTATTGAGGCAGAGTGAGCTAATGTGAAAATGGCTGATCTCTGCTCTGTAGATAATTTGAGACCTAGATCTGTCTCCCAACGTAGCATGAAATGGGGAGTCGGAAGATCCGGGGGAGAGATCAAACACGCGTATGTCTGTGATAATGCATGTCTACAGTCAACTGTGGTAGTAAGATTCAAATAATGTCTTGGGCCGTAAATACGTCTTCCTAGGAGGAAGCCCCTGAAGGTAATGTGCGAGTTGCACACATCTCTAAAAACCCAGCGCCGTCGGGCGTGTAATCGAGTTGAGTTGTTCGAGGGTTGGCCAAGTTTTACCATCACCCCATTTCTCAATCCTGTCTAGGTCCAACGTTATCCAACGTCCTTTGATTGCTTTTAATTCAGAGTTTTCAGAAACAGAGTGAACAAAAACCAGCAATTAATTTATTATTTTTTATGTTTTGTATGCCTTTCATCATGCACTAAAAGTGATAAGACAAATTAATTCTTTGTTTTGGTATAAATATTATTATTATTATAGTGCCATTTATTCCATGGTGCTTTACATGTGAAAAGGGGCATGCACAGACAAGTACAAAAAACACGGGCAATACAAAGCACACACAAGTACAGAAGAAGAGAGGACCCTGCCAGTGAGGGCTCACAGTCTACAAGGGAAGTGTGAGGCTGCCTTCACATTTGCATATGGGAACACAGCGTATGCTGCGTTCCCATACGCAGTCAAGCGCACTGCATTCCTATGTTTAACATAGGAACGCATAGTGCCTGCGTTTGCTGCGTTCGGGTGCGGATGTGGAAGATATCTGCTCCCTCCAGGGTCCCCCGTCCGCACCCGGGACGCAGCATGTTGCATTTTTTGTGCGCTCGGGGACCTTGGAAAATCAGCAAGCTTCCCCAAGTGCACAAAACAATGCATTGGCGTCAATGGGTCCGCAGTGTTCTGCGGAGAGAAACAGCTGATGTGACAGCTGTTTGAATCTTTCCGCGCCGACATCTCCTCTCTGTGTCGGAGCGGGAGATTCAAACAGCTGTCAAATCAGCTGTTTAACCTCGCTGACACGTCCTGGAGCTTACCGGCGGCCGGAAGGAGGAGATCTCCGCCGCTCATCTCCGCCTCCGGCCCGCCCCCGGACACCGCTGATTGGCTGCCCGGGCTCCATAGTGATGTGTCCGCAGGCAGACATTCTTGGCTGCGGACACAAAAAATGACCCTGCTTTTCACTGCGTTTGTGTCTGCATGCCATCAGCATGCAGACACAAACACAAATGTGAAGGCAGCCTTAGGATACAGTAGGTGAGGGTAGAGCTGATTGTGCGGCGATTTAGTAATAATTGTAGCAATACTAGATTTACATAGATATTTATGCTTAGCTGCTGTTGCACATATTAAAAGATTTAAAAAAAATAATTTGTTTTTGTGTCACCATAATTCAAGACCAGTAACGTTTTCATTATTTTGCCGAATAAGCCATATTAAGGTTTGTTACTTCTTGCAGAAAACTTTGGCATTTTCATTTATACCATTTTTTTGTTTTATCACTTTTTATTCATTTTTTTGTGTTTCAGGATGATGAAAAATCTAAATTTTTGATGTGTTTTTATTATTTTTAACTGTGTTTGCCATATGGAATAAATAATAACATGGCAGTTTTCTAACACAGAGCATTCTGGATTTGGTGATACCAATTATGTGTGCTTATATTATTATTTTTACACAAAACCTGTGTTTTTAAATGCAAAACAGCTTTTAGTTATTTTTGTGTGCTTTTTGGAACTTTTTTTTTACGCTTTTTAGTTACCTTTTTAACCTTTTTTAATTTTTACTTTTATGCAGATGTCATACACTACAAATCTCGTGTACTGTAGTATGAGACCTGTCAGGTCTGAATTGATATAGCCTGCTAAACCCTGCTCACAGCAGTGTCTAAAGGTCCCGTTACACGGCACGACAATGTCAACAACATCGTTGATACGTCACGGGTTTGGAGGCTTACCAGCGACATGGTTGCAACCTCGTTGTGTGTGACTCTGGCAAGTTGTGACGATAAATCGTTGGATCGGAGTTGACAGGTTTACCAACATGTAAATGATCTCAACTCCAAAAACCTTCTGTATCGTTTGTGTGACACCGCGATAACGATGTCGTGGACACATTCCCCATTCACAGCAATGAGCAGGGATCGTTCGCAACATTTGCGAATGATACCTGCTTACAACATCGTTGGTGAGTTGTCCACGATATCTAGACTGAGACAGCTCACCAGCGATATTGAAATGATATAAAAAACAACCACGCGCCCCGAGATCATTGCCGACATCATTTCAACGTCATGCCTTGTAACTGGGCCTTTACAGGTCTCCATAACCTGAAGTCATCCCATGCAATGTCAACCATCGGCACCAGTGATTATGGTTGCGGGGAGCAGATTGTGTTATAGGATGCATCCTTTTCTTGTTTTAACCATTTAGATGCTGCTGTCACAATCGATAACAGCATTTTAGCTGTTTATTGGCCCTGAATGGTTCCAAACCTGGTTGAGACTGATACCACAGGGTGTTAGCTGTCATATACAGCTGACACCCATGGGATTTTGTGCCCACTGGGGGTGCTACATGCCTATTCTTCAGTGCCATGAAAAATCGAAGATAAGGAATAAAGCCTCTTAACGGCCACTGTGAAAATGCATTCCTTCTGTCGTTATGGTGTTAAAAAGAAGCTATTATTTTCAATACATGAAGGGTTAAACAATGTAAAAATATATTTTTTGAACAGTAGTCTATCAATAACTTACCTAAAATTATGGAATACAAATACATTTCTAGTTTTGCCTTCCAATCGGTACTGTAGACTCATGATGCATTGTAGTGCACTGATAACCTGATTGGAGGCAGCACGGTAGCTCAGTAGTTAGCACTGCAGACTTGTTGCCCTGGGGTCCTAAGATTGAATCCCACCAAGAACAATATCTGCAAGGGGTTTGTATGTTCTCCTGTGTTTGTGTGGGTTTCCTCCAGGTTTTCTGGTTTCCTCCCACAGTTCAAAGACATTGTGATAGGATGTTTAGATTGTGAGACCCAATGGGGACCATATTACTGATATATGTAAAGTGCTATGGAATTAATAGTGCTATATAAATGAATAAATAAATATTATTTACCTTCAAAGCTGTTCTTCTTGTCCCCATCACAGCACTTCTCAAAAGAAGGCATAGAGGAAGAACTCGAATCTCGATCTTAGCATCTTATTTCCCTAAACTGGCTTATAAACAGTTGTGCTGTACTCTGTATTACTGTTTTTCATGGTTGTATGAAATGACATATCAAGACATTTATCTTACAACACCTTGTTTTGATTTGCTATAATTGATTTGATGTAAATTTGCAAAAAAAAAAAAAAAAAGCAAATGCAGTAAGGACTGCCAAGATTGAGTGTCCATTTTTCTTTCCACTTGAAAATCAAAAAGACCATAATTTAAAATACTGGTGTCTAGTAAGAACATTGAAGTACAAGCAGGCAAATATTTCCTAACTTTGTTTGAATTTATTTAAATTGTAATAAAGCTTTGTTTCTCATTTAATTTGAAATCTCTCAACAAGTGGATTTGATGCCTGTAATCAAGGAGTTGCTTGTTTGTCTCTGTACACCAAGCCCAAAGTTGAGAGCAATCAACCCCAGAGATCATCTAATTAGCAGTTTTCCTGATTGAGGCAACATTTTGTGGAAACGAGGATCAGAAGGGCTGAGATACATGAGGGCGCCTCTTATGTGGAATTATTTAACAAAGCTTTGTTGCTGAAAAAGCAACATTTCTAACACTCAGAAAAATAATAGTCTTGTACTAAGTTACAATTATCTCTAGTTAATGAGACAGCAGCAAAGTTTTTAGCTATTGTATCTCTAGTCACATTTGCAGTTGTCATATTGATATATATTAGGCCGGTTCCACCTCACGATTTTTGGTCACCCGAGAATATCCGTTTCAAAACGGATACACTCGGATCCGAAATCGATCCCATGTATCCCTATGGGGCTCGGATCGGATGTGTGCCTTTTCCAACTGATTTTGGCACCATCCGATCCTATCCGATTTAAGCACGGACACAAAAACGCAGCCTGCTGCGTTTTTGTGTCCGAGAATGAAATCTGGACAGCCTCGGATCAGAGCCTATCCGAGCCCCGATGACATGGGAGCTTATGGACATTGGATCCGAGTTGAACTTGGATCCGATGTTGGCTCCTTAGTGATGTACTGAGCATGCCCAGAAGCACTGCTCAGTACATCTTCCCTGTTCTCCCTCCTCCATCTATCTCCCCCCACTTATCTATTGTGACCGCCACTCATCTCTCCTGTCCCCTCTCTTTTTATCTATCCTTATCCCCTGCCTTTAGCCCTCCTTTGTCCTCCTGTATGTGTAAAATAATAATAATCCTCACAGAGGATACATCACCTCTCCGGGAGCTCCAGCATTGCGACAATCTTCTTCTGCCTGCAAGGACCTCTCATTACGCCACCGCGCCGATCAGCTGACATGTCAAATGATTGGTGCGGTGATGTAATGAGAGTTCCTTGCAGGCAGAAGAAGATTGTCGCAATGCTGGAGCTCCCGGAGAGGTGATGTATCCTCTGTGAGGATTATTATTATTTTACACATACAGGAGGACAAAAGAGCGCTAAAGACAGGGGATAGGATAGGTAATAAGAGAAAGAACAGGAGAGATGATGGAGGTAACAATAGATATATATATAGGATGGAGGAGGGAGAACAGGGAATATGCAGGGAGAGACAGGGACCAGAAGATCCACACGGATCCTGCATAGACTCGGATCGGATGGCTATTTGCCATCCAAGTGCAGGGATCCGTGTCAATCCGTGGCTATCCGTGGGGATCCTGCTGAGACTCAATCCCCACGGACAGCCACAAATCATGATGTGAACCCGCCTTACCTATATAAGTAGGCGATATAGTATAGTCAAGCAAAAACGCAGCATCCAATGTTATAGAAAAGAAACAATAAAGCTGGAAACACACTATCTGAGTGACATGCGAGTATCTCGGACAAGTCTCGGATGACTAACTCGGAATGGCCTACCCACTCTCTGGATGGGAATGTCAGCTGCTTGTGTTTCTAAGCAGCTCCACACTCCTGTCCTGACAGGGTGGAGACCATTCCGAATTAGTCATCCGAGACACGTCTGAGTGACTCGCATGTCACTCGGACAGTGTGTTTCCAACCTAGGTACTTATTTTGTGTACTGTAGACAACTATCTTTTCTCTTTAGATACAACAGTAAATTTAGAGACCAGAGAAAAAAAAAATTAGCAGGAGCTCAAATGGCAGTTATACAGTAAAGGCTAAGAAGTATCACAAAGCAAAGAGACAACCCACTTGTGGACTAGCTTTATTGGCAGAGGTTTAATAGAATGTTTAGACAGGCATACTGCATTTAACATGTTCTATGATTAATGAGTAATAGATCTTTCTGAATGCATAGACTTCCATTGTTCTAAGCAGCAAAGATCTTATTTACACAGGATGATGCGTTGTCAGGAACGATGATCTTTTAAGAAAACCAAAAGATCATTTCATTTACTGAATGACCATTTTTGTCATTCATCAGGGTGATCAGCAGCTTGTTTATGGTGTATGATAGTAATGAAAAAGCGCTCCTAGGAAAGCGTGTCCAGATACATAGACATTGGAAGTGGACCTTTGTTTTCAGGCTCAAACATAAATAATAAATCTCAAAGAACCAGTCCATAAAGAGATGGCTTCAGAGACAATGACTCATGAAGGTCCTTTTTTTAAGGGTATATTAAAATTACATAAGTACAAATATGACAGTAAAGATTGATTTAAAATGAAGTACATAAGTTTAATTACCATAAATTGACACAAACCGTAACCCATATTAATACCAGAGTTAAAGTTCTAAAAACAACACAAATGAAGTTATAAAAGAAGTAAAGAACTATTACACAGTTTATACATTCCAGTTGCAGTAAGCAGACGTGACTACATTATAAGACATTGTATTGCATCATATCATAAGCCTTGTGTAGTTACTTTCTTGGTCACAAAAAAACAATATGTTAAAGTTGCAGTAGTTAAAGAACTTTACAATATGGTACCATACCCCAAGAGGTCATTCCTATCTTACAAAGTAATAACACATTGCGAGGTTACACTGCAGATCAGAATCTGGGGGCTAAGCAGAACATCTTCCATGTAAATCATGGCCTGGGATAGATTCTGTTAAAATGTCTATATAACTTGTTATGACCGAGCTATCACATTAAAGTGTTCATGTGAAAATATATGATGAAATGCAGATGGCATGTTAGTTAACAGATGTAGAACTAAAAAAAATACTCATTATACATGTGCATTTCTTAATCTGAAATCGATATACATTTAATATAATCTATTATAAGAAAACAAATATTTTGGTTTGAAGCCAAAATGTCAATCTTTATAAAATGTAAAATAGTTTTCCCAATCTGTGATTTCATTGTAAACTGTCATTTCTCACAAGAAATTTTTGAGGAAAGTAGTTTATTGTGATACATACCTTTTTCCATTAAGAATACATTCCAGTATTTATTGCAAGAGACCCTACCGTCTTCATTGTTAGTATTAGCAATTGTTTGGTAATAGTTATTAACCCCTTCACGACCTTGGAATTTTTCGTTTTTATTTTCGTTTTTTGTTCCCCTGCTACCAAGAGCCATAACTTTTTTATTTTTCCGTCAATATAGACATATGATGGCTTTTTTGCGGGACGAGTTGTACTTTCATATGCAATAATTTATTTTACCATATAGTGTACAGGGAAATTGCAAAAAAAGTCTAAATGCAGTGAAATTGCAAAAAAGTGCAATGACACATTTGTTTTTTGGGGGATTTTAGTCGCCATGTTCACTATATGGTAAAACCGACATGACGGGGTGATGCCTCAGGTCAGTAGAGTTTACTGGTATCTAGGTGGTGAAAAAAATTCAGAAGTTTGAAGAAAAACAAAAACGGACTTTTTGCGCCATGTTCTGCGACCCGTAGCTTCTCATTTTTTTGATCTGGGGCTGTGTGTCGGCTTATTTTTTGCATCTTGAGCTAACGTTTCTAATGATACCATTTTTGGGGGGATCCGCAGTTTTGATTGCCCGTTATTACATTTTATAGCAATGTTGCCGCAACCAAAAACAACTGAATTTTGGCTTTTGGACCATTTTTTCCATTACAGAGTTTACGGTTCTCATTAACGGATTTAATATGTTGATAGATCGAGCGATTCTGAACGCAGCAATCCAAACATGTGTTTTGTTTTTTTTTTATACTTTTATTGTGATTTGGGGAAAAGGGGGTGATTTGAACTTTACTATATTTTTTTTTTTACAGGTTTTTAAAAACTTTATTTTTTCATTGATTCTTATTTTTACACTGCCTCTTTAAGAAGCACCTTGCTGCACAGTCCAATCGCTTCTGGGAGATACAGATGAATCTCTCAGAATAGCGGACCTGTTGTGGTTGGCAGCGCCTGCCAACCAAAACACGGAACTGCTCAGTGACAGCATCCATGGTCTAGCCAGGACATTATTATTATATTATAGTGGGATCTCCGGAGCAGGAGGGGAACAGCGCGTTCCCCGCTGTGGCCACCTTGGATCCTGCTGTCAGTGATTGACAGCGTGATTCAAGGGGTTAACAGTGCCGATCGGATCTGATCAGTGCTGTTACCTTGACATCTCAGCTGATGAGATCAGCTGAGATGTCAGGGCTTTGATGTGAGTGCCTCGCCAGAGCTCACATCAAACCCCCCCAACGGCCCATGACGTTGTACAACATCATAGGTCGGGAAGGCGTTAAAGTAATAAAGTTGCTCTGGAAATCTCTCTTGATACATTGAATAAGAAATCTCATAATATCTGATGGACATAGTGAAAATGTAAGAAATCTTGATGTGAATTTTAAAATACAACTGACTAAATTTGAAGAATAACCATTGTTTTTTTTATTTAATAAATTAGACTACAAGTAAAGATGAGACTTTGTAATATATTTTTTTAGACAATAATCTGTTTCTCCATCTATCAGTAATGAGAAAGATTATCAGCTCACTGAGGGATCAGTTTACAGTTTCTGCTTATAAAAGTCTAAGGAGACGGGGCAGCTGGAAGACAGAAATATTGAAATGACAGGTACAGATTATAAAGTATGCATTTCAGCTTTCATTCTTAGGAATTCCAATAATAGCTCCAAAAAATGTAAACAAAGTGACTATCCTAAATTGGATGTTTCAAATTGTATGGAAAAGGGAGTTTTTGTGATGTATTCACAGTACACGATTATGGTACGGTGGTACCGTATATGGTATAGTGGTGTTAATTCATGTGTAGGACAGAAAAATCACCTGATGTTTATAGAAAGAGAAAAATCTCACAGCTGATTTTTTAATACGTAATCCTTTTGTTTTCATAGGGCACTAAGCGATTGCCTCTTCTTGCAACATCTTTTACTCTTCTGCCATTGCAAACAAAATAAATCTTGTTCAACAGTATTGAGCTGTAAGTTGAACAAACATTTTACTGACATCAATGTTATGTATATAGCCACTTTTTGCCTGGGTATATGGCCGCATACCAGGCGGAATGGACAAGACAGATATCCGGTGTATGTATATATATATATATACATATATATATATATATATATATATATATATATATATATATATATATACTAGAAAAAGGCCCGATGCGATTGCATCGGGAGTGCGGTGAAATGAATTGTGTGCATCCTTAGATGTGCTAACAGGAACAGTAAACATGTATGACACTCTTTGCGCTTGTGAAAAAAGAATAGTTTTTATTAACATTTGCAAAATAAGAGCAAAGCATCATACTATAAGGTAATAGTGACAGAAAAAGAATGTACATAAGTTTATTATTAAGGTTCTTAGGTTTTAGATAAATATATTTGACTATGAAATGTAAAAAAAAAAGCAATAAGGAAAAAACTGTTTACGTAATAGATATATATGTACATAAAATATATTGTATATATGCATATACATAAAATATAAATAGAATGAATTACAGTAAAGAATACATAGCATATGTTTCTAAACTATGTGTAGTGTAGGTTTAGCAATGTTAAAGTAGAAATACAATTATATATGAACATGTATACAGTATACAGTATACATTCTTTATGGAGTTAAGTGTAGGGTATTATACAGCAGGTATACAGTCAGCTGCATGGGTAGCAGAGTATATACAGGTGGCTCTGTTGGTAGCAGAGTATACAGGTGGCTCTGTGGGTAGCAGAGTATATATAGGCAGCTCTGTGGGTAGCAGAGTATATAGCCAGCTGTGTGGGTAGCAGAGTATATTCAGGCAGCTCTGTGGGTAGCAGAGTATACAGGCGGCTGCGTGGGTAGCAGAGTATATACAGGCAGCTCTGTGGGTAGCAGAGTATACATGCGGCTGCGTGGGTAGCAGAGTCTATACAGGCGGCTCCGTGGGTAGCAGAGTATACAGCCCGCAGCGTGGATAGCAGAGTATATGCAGGCAGCTCTGTGGGTAACAGAGTATACAGCCTGCTGCGTGGGTAGCAGAGTATATACAGCTGTCTCTGTGGGTTGTAGAGTATACAGGCAGCTGCATGGGTACCAGAGTATATACAGGTAGCTCTGTGGGTAGTAGAGTATACAGTCAACTGCGTGGGTAGCAGAGTATATACAGGTACTTCTGTGGGTAACAGCTTTGTGAGCGTGATGGCGACCTTAATGGGCGTCCCGGTGGGTGGAGAGGTGATGTGACGTAATGGCTGTCACCACCGACTTGTTCTATGAGCACTGGGTACTTCCAGAGTGGAGGAAATAGGGGCGTGTCCTTGCTGTGAGGTAAATTTCATGAATGCGCGGTGATGGATGATTACTGCGCTCGTGCGGCTGTGAATGGCATCGCAACTGTGCCTGGCGTGACTGCGGCTCACGGTGGCGCGCAAGCACGCCATCGCTCATGGGGCTGTGAATGGTGATGCAACCGTTGGGGATGTTACTGCGGCTCGCGATGGCGCGGTGCATGCCGGAATAGCGGCACAACATTGGTGATTATATATATACTAGATGGCGGCCCGATTCTAAAGAATCGAGTAGTCTAGAATCCATATATAGTGTATTTACTAATAGTTAGGGGAGTGCGGTGAAATGAATTGTGTGTATACAGGTGGCTCAGTGGTTAGCAGGGTATATGGTGGCTCAGTGGTTAGCACTGTGCAGTGGTTCAGTGGTTAGCACTGGGCGGTGGCTCAGTGGTAAGCAGTGAGTGTGGTGGCTCAGTGGTTAGCACTGCACAGTGGCTCAGTGGTTAGCACTGGGCGGTGGCTCAGTGGTAAGCAGTGAGTGTGGTGGCTCACTGGTTAGCAGTGAGTGCGGTGGCTCAGTGGTTAGCAGTGAGTGCGGTGGCTCAGTGGTTAGCACTGCGCGGTGGCTCAGTGGTTAGCACTGCGCGGTGGCTCAGTGGTTAGCACTGTGCGGTGGCTCAGTGGTTAGCAGTGAGTGCGGTGGCTGAGTGATTAGCAGTGAGTGCGGTGGCTCAGTGATTAGCAGTGAGTGCGGTGGCTCAGTGGTTAGCACTGTGCAGTGGTTCAGTGGTTAGCACTGGGCGGTGGCTCAGTGGTAAGCAGTGAGTGTGGTGGCTCAGTGGTTAGCACTGCACAGTGGCTCAGTGGTTAGCACTGGGCGGTGGCTCAGTGGTAAGCAGTGAGTGTGGTGGCTCACTGGTTAGCAGTGAGTGCGGTGGCTCAGTGGTTAGCAGTGAGTGCGGTGGCTCAGTGGTTAGCACTGCGCGGTGGCTCAGTGGTTAGCACTGCGCGGTGGCTCAGTGGTTAGCACTGTGCGGTGGCTCAGTGGTTAGCAGTGAGTGCGGTGGCTGAGTGATTAGCAGTGAGTGCGGTGGCTCAGTGGTTAGCAGTGAGTGCGGTGGCTCAGTGGTTAGCAGTGAGTGCGGTGGCTCAGTGGTTAGCAGTGAGTGCGGTGAGATTGGTCAGCGCAGTGGCGTGAGCAGACTGGTCAGCGCAGCAGCGTGGGTAGACTGGTCAGCGCAGCGCCGTGGGTAGACTGGTCAGCGCAGCGCCGTGGGCAGACTGGTCAGCGCAGCGGCGTGTTCAGAGTGGTCAGCGCAGCACCGTGGGCAGAGTGGTCAGCGCAGCGCCGTGGGCAGACTGGTCAGCGCAGTGCGTGCTGAGGCTGGAGGGGTGAGGACAGGGGAGGCTGGAGGGCTGAAGAGAGAGGAAGCTGGAACGACGACATCACGCCACCTCTCCTCCACCTACAGGCTGCATACCTCTCTCCCTCGGTGTAGGCTGCACAACAGCGGTGTCCGTATCCACGGGGCCACTTGGCCTCCTGCCGTCCGGCAGAGGGCTGAGCCCCGGAGGCTGGTGGCAGTGCAGGAGCAGAGGGCAATTCGTGCGGCCGCCATTGCGCAGCCCTGGGCGCCGGAAGTGAGGAGGAGGAGCCAGCACTTGTGAAAGCAGCCGGAGGTAATGGCGGTCATCTCCCGAAGTGGTGTGTGGTAGGCGGGAGACGCCGGTCGTCTCCCGCCCGTGATGTGTGGGTGTTTTGAGCAGTGTAGGGGCGGCCGTAAGCGTGGCGGGGCTGGCTGAGTCCCGCTCCGCTTACGGCCGCCATCTTGGTCCACCCTGAGCGGGTGTAGTGCCCAAGCCACTTCCGTCGGGTGACGTCATTTTTGTCCCTTGAAGATGGAAGTGGCTCCGGCTTTTATATATGGCGGCCCGATTCTAAAGAATCGGGTCGTCTAGAATATTTATGTAGTTGACATACTGTGACTGACAGAACTTGTTAAGTCAACATGAGTGAAGTACATGTATATATATATATATATATATATATATATATATAAATATATATATATATGTATTATAGCAGCACTATGGTATATGGTGGTACATTAGAGCACATGTATAGCAGCACTATGGTATATGGCGGTACATTACAGCACATGTACAGCAACACTATAGTATATGGCGGTACATTACAGTAGATGTATAGCAGCGCTATGGTATATGGCGATACTCCGGTCCCCGTGGTCCCCCACTCCTCCTGGCCCCCGGTCGTCCACAGTAAAAGTAAAAAAATCATCAGTGAGGATACTCACCTGTCCACCGGCTCGCTCCACCTCCGCCTTCTAGGTCCTACAGGCCTTTAGGACCTGTCGTTGCCTGGGAAACTGATCAGCTGAGGAGGGGAGGGGGGGCAGGATTGTGTCAGGGGGGCAGGATTGTGTCGGGGGGCAGAATGGAGCGAGCAGGGCAGGATGGAGTCCGGGGGAAACAGGATGAAGCCGGGGGGAAACATGATGGAGCCGGGGGAAAACATGATGGAGCCGGGGGGAAACATGATGGAGCCAGGGGGAGGGGGGGGCAGGATGGAGTGAGCCGGGCAGGATGGAGCCGGGGGAGCAAGATGAGCGGGGGGCAGGATGGAGCGAGTGGGGCAGGATGAAGGGCGGCGGGGCAGGATGGTGGGGGGGCAGGGCAGGATGGAGCAAGCGGGGGGGCAGGATGGAGCAAGCGGGGGGGGCAGGATGGAGCAAACGGGGGGGGGCAGGATGGAGCAAGCGGGGGGGCAGGATGGAGCCGGAGAGCAAGAACAGCGGGGGGGCAGGATGGAGCGAGCAGGGCAGGATGGAGCGAGCGGGGCAGGATGGTGTGGGGGGCGGGGCAGGATGGAGCCGGAGGGGCAGGATGGAGGTGAGTGGCGCAGGATGGAGCGAGCGAGGCAGGATGGAGAAGGCAGTACAGGATGGAGACGGCAGGGCAGGATGGAGCCGGCGGGGCAGGATGGTGGCGGGGAGGCAGGATGGTGGTGGGGGTGCGGGATGGAGCCGGCGGGGCAGGATGGTGGCGGGGGGGCAGGATGGATATGGGGGGCAAAATGGATACAGGCGGCAGGATGGAGGCGCTCCTCCTGACCTCCTCCGCTCCCCATGGCCCCCTTACCCTCCGCCGGCTCGCTCCACCTGTCTTGCAGCTCCCAGGACAGGACCTGTCGTTGCTTGGGAAACCGATTAGCTGGGGGTCAGTGGATAAAGCGGGGGTCAGTGGGCAGAGTGGGGGATCAGTGGGCAGAGCAGGGGTTAGTGGGCACAGTCATTGGGCAGAGCAGGGGTCAGTGGGCATAATCAGTAGGCAGAGCAGGGTCAGTAGGCAGGAGTGGGGGTCAGTGGGCAGAGCTGGGGTGAGTGGGCATGGTCAGTAGCCAGAGGGGGGGGTCAGTGGGCAGAGCAGGGTCAGTGGGCAGAGCGGGGGGTCAATGGGCAGAGCAGGGTCAGAGAGCAGGATTGGGGGGGTCAGTGGGCAGAGCAGGGTCAGAGCGGGGTCAGTGGGCGGAGCAGGGGTCAGTGGGCACAGTCAGTGAGCAGAGCAGGGGTCAGCGGGCAGAGCGGGAGTGACTGAGCAGAGCAGGGTTTAGTGGGCATAGCAGGGGTTATTGGGCACAGTCAGTGGGCAGAGCAAGGGTTAGTGGGCAGAGCAGGGTCAGTGGGCACAGTCAGTGGGCAGAGAAGGGTCAGTGGGTAGAGCATGGGTCAGTGGGCACGGTCAGCTGGCAGAGCAGGGGTCAGTGGGCAGGAGTGGGGTGAAAGGGCAGAGTGGTGGTCAGTGAACAGAGGGCGGTCAGTGGGCAGAGCAGGGTCAGTGGGCAAAGCAGGGGTCAGTGAGCAAAGCGGGGGTCAGTGGGCAAAGCGAGAGTAAATGAGCAGAGCAATGTCATTAGGCAGTGTGAGGGGTCAGTGGGCCGAGCAAGGTCAGTGGGCCAAGAGGGGGTCAGTGGGGAGAGAGGGGGTCAGTGGGCATAGAGTGGGGGTCAATGGGCAGAGAGTGGGGGTCAGTGGGCAGACAGTGGGGGTCAGTAGGCAGAGTGGGGGTCAGTGGGCAGAGCAGGGTCAGTGGGCAGAGTGGGGGTCAGTGGGCAGAGTGGGAGTAAATGAGCAGAGCAGGGTCAGTAGGCAGTGTGAGGGGTCAGTGGCAGAGCATGGTCAGTGGGAAGTGTGAGGGGACAGTGGGCAGAGAGGGGGTCAGTGGGCAGAGAGGGGGTCAGTAGGCAGGAGTGGGGGTCAGTGGGCAGAGCTGGGGTCAGTGGGCATGGTCAGTAGCCAGAGGGGGGGGTCAGTGGGCAGAGCAGGGTCAGTGGGCAGAGCGGGGGTCAATGGGCAGAGCAGGGTCAGTGAGCAGGATTGGGGGGGTCAGTGGGCAGAACAGGGTCAGAGCGGGGGTCAGTGGGCAGAGCAGGGTTAGTGGGCAGAGTGATTGGGCAGAGCAGGGGTCAGCGGGCAGAGCCGGGGTGACTGAGCAGAGCAGAGTTTAGTGGGCATAGCAGGGGTTATTGGGCACTGTCAGTGAGCAGAGCAGGGGTCAGCGGGCATAGCGGGGGTGACTGGGCAGAGCAGGGTTTAGTGGGCATAGCAGGGGTTATTGGGCACAGTCAGTGGGCAGAGCAGGGGTTAGTGGGCAGAGCAGGGTCAGTGGGCACAGTCAGTGGGCAGAGAAGGGTCAGTGGGTAGAGCATGGGTCAGTGGGCACGGTCAGTTGGCAGAGCAGGGGTCAGTGGGCATGGTGAAAGGGCAGAGCGGGGGTCAGTGAACAGAGGGTGGTCAGTGGGCAGAGCAGGGGTCAGTGGGCAAAGCAGAGGTCAGTGGGCAAAGTGGGGGTCAGTGGGCAGAGCGGGAGCAAATGAGCAGAGCAGGGTCAGTAGGCAGTGTGAGGGGTCAGTGGGCCGAGCAAGGTCAGTGGGCCGAGCAAGGTCAGTGGGCCGAGAGTGGGGTCAGTGGGCAGAGAGTGGGGGTCAGTGGGCAGAGCAGGGTCAGTGGGCATAGTGGGGGTCAGTGGGCAGAGTAGGGATAAGTGGGCAGAGTGGGGGGGTCAGTGGGCAGAGTGGGAGTAAATGAGCAGAGCAGGGTCAGTAGGCAGTGTGAGGGGTCAGTGGGCAGAGCATGGTCAGTGGGAAGTGTGAGGGGTCATTGGGCAGTGTGAGGGGTCAGTGGGCAGAGCATGGTCAGTGGGAAGTGTGAGGGTCAGTGGGCAGTGTGAGGGGTCAGTGGGCAGAGTAGGGTCAGTGGGCAGAGCAGGGTCAGTGGGCAGTGTGAGGGGTCAGTGGGCCGAGCATGGTCAGAGGGCCGAGCATGGTCAGTGGGCAGAGAGTGGGGGTCAGTGGGCAGAGAGTGGGGGTCAGTGGGCAGAGAGGGGGTCAGTGGGCAGAGAGTGGGGGTCAGTGGGCAGAGTGGGAGTAAATGAGCAGAGCAGGGTGAGTAGGCAGTGTGAGGGGTCAGTGGGCAGAGCATGGTCAGTGGGAAGTGTGAGGGGTCATTGGGCAGTGTGAGGGGTCAGTGGGCAGAGCATGGTAAGTGGGAAGTGTGAGGGGTCAGTGGGCAGTGTGAGGGGTCAGTGGGCCGAGCAAGGTCAGAGGGCCGAGCATGGTCAGTGGGCAGAGAGGGGGTCAGTGGGCAGAGTGGGGATCAGTGGGCAGAGTGGGGGTCAGTGGGCAGATAGTGGGGGTCAGTGGGCAGATAGTGGGGGTCAGTGGGCAGAGAGTGGGGGTCAGTGGGCAGAGTGGGGGGTCAGTGGGCAGAGTGGGGGGGCAGCGTGGGGGGGGAGGTAAGTGGGCAGAGCAGGGTCAGTGGGCAGAGCAGGGGTGAGGGGGCAGAGAGGGGTCAGTGGGCAGAGTGGGGGTCAGTGGGCAGAGTGGGGGGTCAGTGGGCAGAGTGGAGCGGGCAGTTTGGGGGGAGGTAAGTGGGCAGAGCAGGGGTCAGTGGGCAGAGCAGGGGTCAGTGGGCAGAGTGGGGGGCAGAGCGTAGGTCAGTGGGCAGCGCTGGGGGATCAGTAGGCAGAAGAGGTTAGATCGGGACAGGACCTTTGATGACGTCACGGTCATGTGATCTGTGACTCCACCCATCATCGTGACGTCATCAGAGGTCCTGAAGCCCCAGGAAAAGTGCAGCGGCGGCCAGCTTGAGGGAGCTGTGGTAAGAGAGGGGAGGGGGGGAGACCGGAAAGTGGAGGGGGGCTGTGTTGACAGGCAGGGGTGAGCGGACAGTGGAGGGGGGCTGTGTTGACAGGCAGGGGGTGAGCAGACAGTGGAGGGGGGCTGTGTTGACAGGCGGGGGGTGAGCGGACAGTGGAGGGGATCGGACAGTGGAGGGAGCTATGGTGAGAGGCAGGGGGGTGATCGGACAGTGGAGGGGGGCTATGGGGGGTCTGGTGAGCTCTCGGGGGTCTGATGGCGGGCGGAAGTGGTGTGTGGCAGGCGGGAGACGACCGGCTAACGATGCGATTGCATCGGGATGCTAGGGCATTGCGAGTGAGTGAACAAAGCCACGAACATAGCCACGGAAGTAGCGCCGTGTGCGACGGAAGTCGCTACGGCAATTATATAATAGAGTACACTGAGCTGTAGGCTGATTTTCTGCTAAGGGGAAAAAAAACAAAACAAAAACCTCTTTAAATCTGATTTTCTAGCGAGTGTGGCGAGCTGAGTGTGACAGAGCGCAAGTGCGACAGAAGTAAGTGTGTGACTTGTGATTCAGTGACTTTGGATTCAGGAAGTTTGGAAGGGAGGACTTACTGAATTGCTGGTTGTATTTTGTTAATACTTTGCATTTCTTTTTACTTATCATTTCTGTCTGGTGCAATCCCCATTAGGAAATGAGCTCCATGATTGGCAATGCCATCCAGTGTACATCTTGCCACATGTATGCATTCCTTGACCAGCCGGTCGAGGGTGCATACTGCTGTGTGAGATGTGAGTACGTTGTGCATTTGGAAGCCCAGATACTGGATCTAAATGAATGACTGACAACGCTGAGATCCATAGACAATATGGAAAGGAGTCTGCTGCTCACTGAACAGCTGCTCAATGGGATAGATGTGGGGGAGGATGGTAGTATGGAGCTGCAGGACCGTGAGGTAGCCAGCTGGGTGACAGTTAGAAGGCGGGGCAGAGGGAAGGGTGCCAGGGAGGCTAGCCCTGATCTGGCACACCCCAATAAATTTGCTATGTTGGCAGATGAGGGGGGGTGTGAGTTCAGGTACAGCACTGCTACAGCAGGGCATGACCTCTGAAAGCCAGAGGAGTGGCTGCTCCAGTAAGGGGGAAAACAGGAGAGAAAGGCAGGCCAGACAGGTGCTGGTAGTGGGGGACTCAATTATTAGGGAATAGATAGGGCAATCTGTCACAAAGACAGAGATCGTCGAACAGTGTGCTGCCTACCTGGCGCTCGAGTCCGGCACATCGCTGATCGGGTTGACAGATTACTGGGAGGGGCTGGTGAGGACCCAGCGGTCATGGTGCACATTGGCACAAATGACAAAGTTAGAGGTAGGTGGAAGGTCCTTAAAGATGATTTCAGGGAATTAGGCTGCAAGCTTAAGGCAAGGACCTCCAAGGTAGTATTCTCTGAAATACTGCCTGTACCACGTGCCACACCAGAGAGGCAAAGGGAGATTAGGGAGATAAATAAGTGTAGGAAGGAGGGGTTTGGTTTCCTTGAGAACTGGGCCGACATCTCTGTTGGCTACAGATTCTATGCTAGGGACGGGCTGCACCTCAATGGGGAGGGTGCAGCTGTGCTGGGGGAGAAAATGGCTAGAAGGTTGGAGGAGTGTTTAAACTAGGGATTGGGGGGGATGGTATTCATTGTATAGGAGGGGAAGATAGTGTAAATAGTAACCTGGGCACAAGTAATAAAATTGGGGGTCGCATGGGGGGTGGGTTAGAACAGTCAATATAGTAGGAAGGAATAGAGGTAAAGAGAGATGCATAAAGTGCATGTACACTAATGCCAGAAGTCTCACCAACAAAATGGAGGAATTAGAATTGATTTTGTTGGAAAATACTTATGACATGGTGGGGATTTCGGAGACTTGGCTGGACGAGAGCCATGACTGGGCTGTTAATTTACAGGGCTATTGTCTGTTCAGAAATGACCACACAAATAGAAGTGGAGGAGGTGTATGTTTATACGTAAAATCATCCTTAAAACCCATCCTGCTTGATAATATAGGTGAATCTAATGGCAATGTAGAGTCCCTGTGGGTGGAGATAAGGGGAGGGGGAAAAAATAATAAATGACTGATAGGGGTTTGTTATAATTCCCCATTAATGATGGAAGTGGAGGAGAATATCCTCATAAAGCAAATAGATGAAGCAGCGACTCAGGGAGAAGTCATTATTGTGGGGGACTTCAACTACCCTGAAATACATTGGGGATCAGAAACCTGCAGTTCCAGCAAAGGTAATACGTTTTTGAAAACTATGAGAGACAATTACCTTTCACAACTGGTTCAGGACCCAACAAGAAGGGGGGCACTGCTGGACCTAATATTAACTAACAGGCCGGACCGCATATCAAATATACGGGTTGGAGGTCACTTGGGTAATAGTGATCATAACTTAATAAGCTTTCAAGTATCCTTTACTAAGAAGTGTAGTAGAGGGGCTACAAGGACACTAAACTTCAGGAAGGCAAATTTCCAACGGTTGAGAGATGATCTTAGTGCAATAAACTGGGACGATGTCCTGAGACATAAAAGTACACAACACAAATGGGAGATGTTTATTAGCATCCTGAATAGGACCTGTGCACAATATATACCCTATGGGAATAAGCATGCTAGAAATAGGAGTAAACCACTATGGCTAAATAAAGCGGTAAGAAGTGCAATATGTGACAAAAATAAAGTATTTAGGGAATTAAAGCAAGTAGGTAGTGATGAGGCATTAAATAAATACAGAAAATTAAATAACATTTGTAAAAAGCAAATCAAGGCAGCAAAGATTGAGACAGAGAGACTCATTGCCAGAGAAAGTAAAAAGAATCCCAAAATATTTTTTAACTACATAAATAGTAAGAAACTAAAAAATGATGGTGTTGGCCCCTTTAAAAATAGTCTGGGTGAAATGGTGGATGAGGATGAGGAAAAAGCCAATATGCTAAATGACTTTTTTTCAACAGTATTTACACAAGAAAATCCCATGACAGACAATATGATCAGTGATAACAAAAAGTCTCAATTAAATGTCACCTGCTTAACCCAAGAGGAAGTACGGCATCATCTAAAAATCACTAAAATTGACAAATCCCCGGGCCCGGATGGGATACACCCCAGAGTGCTGCAGGAATTAAGTACTGTCATAGATAGACTATTATTTTTAATATTTAAAGATTCCATAATAACAGGGTCTGTACCACAGGACTGGCGTATAGCAAATGTGGTGCCAATATTCAAAAAGGGGACAAAAACTGAACTTGGAAATTATAGGCCAGTAAGCTTAACCTCTACTGTGGGTAAAATCCTAGAGGGTTTTCTAAGAGATGCTATACTGGAGTATCTGAAGAAAAATAACCTCATGACCCATTATCAACATGGTTTTACGAGGGACCGTTCCTGTCAAACTAATCTGATAAGCTTCTATGAAGAAGTAAGTTCTGGACTGGACCAAAGAAATGCAGTGGATGTGGTGTATATGGACTTTTCAAAAGCTTTTGATACGGTGCCACACAAAAGGTTGATACATAAAATGAGGGCAATGGGGATAGGGGAAAATATGTGTAAGTGGGTTAAGAACTGGCTTAGTGATAGGAAACAAAGGGTGGTTATTAATGGAACACACTCAGAATGGGTCACAGTTAACAGTGGGGTACCACAGGGGTCAGTGTTGGGCCCGCTTCTATTTAATATATTTATTAATGACCTTGTAGGGGGCATACAGAGTAGAATCCTAATATTTGCAGATGACACTAAACTCTGCAGGGTAATCAATACAGAGGAGGACAATTTTATATTACAGGAGGATTTATGTAAACTAGAAGCTTGGGTTGCTAAATGGCAAATGCGCTTTAATGGGGATAAATGTAAAGTCATGCAATTGGGCAGAGGAAACAAAAGGTATAATTATGTGCTTAATTGTAAAACACTGGGCAAAACTGTCACTGAAAAAGACCTGGGTGTATGGGTAGATGACAAACTCACATTTAGTGGCCAGTGTCAGGCAGCTGCTGCAAAGGCAAATAAAATAATGGGATGCATTAAAAGAGGCATAGATGCTCATGAGGAGAACATAATTTTACCTCTATACAAGTCACTAGTGCGACCACACTTAGAATACTGTGTACAATTCTGGTCTCCGGTGTATAAGAAAGACATAGCTGAACTAGAGCGGGTCCAGAGAAGAGCGACAAAAGTCATTAGAGGACTAAGGGGTCTGCAATACCAAGACAGGTTATTAAACTTGGGGTTATTTAGCTTGGAAAAACGAAGGCTTAGGGGTGATCTTATAATAATGTATAAATATATGAGGGGACAGTACAGAGACCTTTCTAATGATCTCTTTACTCTTAGGCCTGAGACTGGGACAAGGGGGCATCCTCTATGTCTGGAGGAAAGAAGGTTTAATCATAATCACAGACGCGGATTCTTTACTGTAAGAGCAGTGAGACTATGGAACTCTCTGCCACATGCTGTTGTAATGAGTGAGTCACTACTAACATTTAAGAAGGGCCTGGATGCCTTTCTTGAAAACTATAATATTACCAGTTATATATACTCTTTGATAGGGCGTTGATCCAGGGAATTAGTCTGATTGCCGTATCTGGAGTCAGGAAGGAATTTTTTTCCCCCAATGTGGAGCTTAGTGTTGCCACATGGTTTTTTTTTGCCTTCCTCTGGATCAACATGTTAGGCTATGGGTTGAACTAGATGGACTTAAAGTCTTCCTTCAACCTTAAAAACTATGTATGTATATATACTTTTAACTTGAAAAACATACATTTTTGCAAACTACGCTGTGTGCAGAATTATTAGGCAAATGAGTATTTTGATCACATGATACTTTTTATATATGTTGTCCTACTCCAAGCTGTATAGGCTTGAGAGCCATCTACCAGTTAAGTAAATCAAGTGATGTACATCTCTTTAATGAGGAGGGGTGTGGTGTAATGACATCAACACCCTATATAAGGTGTGCTTAATTATTAAGCAAATGGCTTTCCTTAGGCAAAATAGGTCAAAAGAGAGATTTGACAGGCTCTGAAAATTGTGAGATGTCTTGCAGAGGTATACAGCAGTCTTGAAATTGCCAAACTTTTGAAGCGTGATCACTAAACAATCAAGCGTTTCATGGCAAATCGCCAATAGGGTCGCAAGAAGTGTGTTGGGCAAAAAAGGTGCAAAATAACTGCCCATTAATTGGGGAAAATCAAGTGTGAAGCTGCCAAGATGCCATTTGCCACCAGTTTTGCCATATTTCAGAGCTGCAACATTACTGGAGTATCAAAAAGCACAAGGAGTGCTATACTCAGGGACATGGCCAAGGTAAGGAAGGCTAAAAACGACCACCTTTGAACAAGAAACATAAGATAAAATGTCAAGACTGGGCCAAGAAATATCTTAAAGGGATCCTGTCACCTCCAGAACGCCTCCTAAGCTAGCAAAACATGTCCCTGCAGCAACATATCACTTATCTCACACTTATTTTGTCTCCTAAAAGCATCCTGTGAAAGTGCATAAAAACATTTTAATACTTACTCATTAGTGACTATAATTAGCAGGGGCTATATTCTTTAGTCACCAAGGCGGGCTGTTTTGCAGCCTCGAGGATCCACCCTCTCTCTGTGTGTGTGCTCTGCTTTTGCAGACTTTACCCTCCCCCCTCTCTATCACTCACAGAATGCAAATCATTAGTCCTGCCTTCAGCTCCACATCACAGCAGCACAGACAGAGAGAGGGTGGATCCTTGAGGCTGCAAAACAACATGCCCTGGTGACTAAAGAATATAGCCCCTGCTAATTATAATCACTAATGAGTAAGTATTAAAACATTTTTATGCACTTTCACAGGATGCTTTTAGGAGACAAAAGAAGTGTGAGATTAGTGATAGGATGCTGCAGGGACATGTTTTGCTAGCTTAGGAGGTGTTTTGGAGGTGACAGGATCCCTTTAAGACTGATTTTTCAAAAGTGGTATGGACTGATGAAATGCGAGTGACTCTTGATGGGCCAGATGGATGGGCCAGACGCTGGATCAGTAAAGGGCAGAGAGCTGCACTCTGACTCAGACGCCAGCAAGGTGGAGGTGATGTACTGGTATGGGCTGGTATCATCAAAGATGAACTTGTGGGACCTTTATGGGTGTAGGATGGAGTGAAGCTCAACTCCCAGACCTACTGCCAGTTTCTGGAAGAAAACTTCTTCAAGCAGTAGTACAGGAAGAAGTCGGTATCGTTCAAGAAATACATGATTTTTATGCAGAACAATGCACCATCACATGCATCCAACTACTCCACAGCATGGCTGATCAGTAAAGGTCTAAAAGAAGAAAAAACAATGACATGGCCCCCTTGTTCACTTGATCTGAACCCCATAGAGAACCTGTGGTCCCTCCTAAAATGTGAGATCTACAGGGAGGGAAAACAGTACACATCTCAGAACAGTGTCTGGGAGGCTGTGGTGGCTGCTGCACGCCAGGTTGACCGTAAACAGATCAAGCAACTGACAAAATCTATGGATGAAAGGCTGTTGAGTGTCATTATAAAGAAAGGTGCCTATATTGGTCACTCATTTTTTGTGTTTTGTTTTTGCATGTCAGAAATGTTTATTTCTAAATTTTTGTGCAGTTATATTAGTTTACCTGGTGAAAATTTGTTTTTTTTACTAAGTTGTCTAATAATTCTGCACAGTAATAGTTACCTGCACAAACAGATATCCTCCTAAGATAGCCAAATCTAAAAACAATCCACTCGAACTTCCAAAAATATTAAGCTTTGATATTTATGAGTCTTTTGGGTTGATTGAGAACATAGTTGTTAATCAATAATAAAAATAATCCTCTAAAATACAACTTGCCTAATAATTCTGCACACAGTGTAATTGTGGGTAGCCTTGCACATTTTATGGATCCGTTTCCAATTTTTAATATCTAAAGAAAAAGAAAATTGTTACAAAACTAATATTTATCTGGCCTATCAACAGTCGTTCCAGAGTCTAAATACTTAGGCATAGAGCACAATGAATTTTTACAAGTCCTCTGCAGCCTTTCACATGAGACACGAAAGCAGTTAGGAAGTGGTTGTTCAATAGTGGACAATACTTTTGAAGCACTGTGAAGACATGAACTCTTTTATGGTATATCATATGATGGTTTCTTATGTAGCCAGCCAATTCCTTGTAATTTGCTTATTACCTTGTGACAGCCACTCATTGTTCCTACAAGTCTTGCAGATGCCCGGTAGTGTTTAACGTGTGTAATGTAATTATCTCACCTTTTTGTCATAGAAGGCCAGAGAACTTAATCCTGCTAAAATTCCTTTGTATTACTATGTGGTTTGCTGATTCTATGTAAATTACTTCAGCTGTGGAGCCCACTGGGATGGGTACTCGGTACCGGACCAGGGAACTACTGGGATATCACGGCGGTCTTGATCCGGACCGTGTCCCGGGTTACGCAAGTAATGGAGGGATATTTACAGGGGAGATTGTCGTGCCGCCACCCACGGGTTGGGGTTAGGGTGACCACCGCTGCTGCAGAACCTCTGGGGATGATGTTTAGCAGCTGGTGATGTAACGGCTCTCCGCGGGTAGAGCTGGTTCCCCGGGGCAGTGGTGATAACAGTCTATCTATAGATGGATGCAGAGCAGGGGTAGTAGTAGAGATGACAGTTTTTGAGGGAGAACAGGGTTTGCAAGGTCACACAGACTCACGGTTTTGTAGTTTTCCAAGTCTTACTGCAGATGTTGTTCAGTAGATATTGTCCACGGACTCAGTACCGGGGCCCGGTTCCTCCCACCCTGACCGGTCCTTGGCTTCCTACTCCTGCGCTTTGTGTGTGGCCCTGCTGTTGCTTTAGCTGAGCTGCTGGCCCTGTCTCCCCTCACGGGTACGCACTTGCTAGGCAACTTGAGTCTTAGTTTTGTGTTTCTGACCCCGCCGTGTTACTTCGCTGTGGTACAGTGAACATATGAAATCCTCACTCATCCGTGTTTACTGTGCTGCTTGTAGCAGGCACAAAGTCGGATCCGGTATCCGGTCTTTGTGCTTCACCGGGGTGAGTTTTAAGGTAACTCTGTGTCCCGGATGTGTTCCTCTGCTTCTCCTACTCCTTTCCTCAGACCTTGGCCGGCCTGGAAGTGGACAGTGGACCGTGGGTTGGGCCTGACGCAGCCCTTTTACACCCAGGTCCTTTCCCTCAGTCCTCTCAGGAACTGCACTAACTCCAATTGACTAACTGTCACTGCCACTTGAGGTAAACAACATTAGCTCCTCCCACCACTCTGCTCTTCCCCACTTCCTCTCCACACCAGAATATATAGGGAAGCAGCTTTAGGTCGCCTTTCTGGCCTGGAGGAGCCTAGTGTAGTGTTGTGGGTTGTGTGGAGAGTCAACCCTTTGTGGTGTTACTGTGGCACACTAACCCGCTGGGTGCCACATTCCCCCTTAGTTAATGACAGTACTCCGGGGCTGTAGAAAAACAAACAAACAGGTAATAATACAATTAATATTTACAGAGTCTTAAAAAATAAAAATACAAAAATCACTAAAATTCAAAAAGAGTCCAAAAATTCAAAAGCAGTCTTTCGGGGGTTTAGTCTATTGCCTCCGGGCTGATAAATATTTACAAAGAGTTTTTATCACAACCAGTCAGTGGTAGTATGGTCCATAAATAAATAAGAAAGAAAAGTTCAAGAATATGCAAGAAGTTCGTACAGGATAGTCTCTGTAGATACTGGACTTTTTAAATGTTGCAAAACAAATATAAACACATACGGGTGTCTCTGGTTACAAGTGCAGTAGGCCTCTAGGCCCTTGGGTCACCGCATAAGAGGCCAAGTTCTTACTTTCCGTGGCTGCTACCTACACCAGGCTACTCTCACCCTTTCTATACACTTTACACAGTAACGGGTTCAATTTACATTTACACAAACATATTTACATTTTACATTTAATTTTACATTTCGATCTCTGTACCTAGCCAGTAACTGACCCTTGGTACTACGCTCTGATCTGCGTAATGCTAGTGTACTGGGTGTACTTAGTCTGATGGTGTGCATGGATGTGTACCTACTTGGAGTGTCTGGTACTATTGAGGATGGATATCTGACAGTAGGACTGGCAAGCTCACTGGGACCAGGAATTGGTTCTTCCTCTTCAGGCTCGACTTCCAGTTCGTCAGGTCTTGGGACTTCTGGTTGTACGGGTTTTGGTGTTGATTCAACCATTGGAGGGAAAGCAATCATTGGGACTACAACTGCTCCGTAGTAATTTGGCCATGTTTTGGGGAATCTCCTAGAATGGTATGGAATACTTCATCTTCCTTAACAGGTTAGACCTGTACGGATACTGTTACTTCTGGTGTCTTCGGAGTTTCAGGACACGTTTTAGATGGTCTCTTGACACAAATGCTGAGGTTCTCCCTTCGTCTTTGCTTATTAGACACATTTTTAGCAATTGGATGGTAAGACTGGTATATAGGGGTTGGTTTCCTACTGGATTTATCCCACATTTGTTAGTGGCGTCTCTTTTGCTTGGAGACACTCTTGCTCACCAGGTTGTAATGGGCGGGGTTGTCTAGAGCATGTTGGTTAAAGGATCTTATTCTTGTATTTCTATAGCTTGCTGGAGGACCTTTTCTACTACGACTCCTCTGATTATCTTGGCGATACTGCTGTTGACGTGATGGGTATTCCGCACATTGGATTGCTTTCAACATTCTGCGTCTGGTTTAAGAATTCCCATATCGAAATCAATTGGCAGCTTACCGGGTCTTGCACGCATAAGGTAGGCTGTGGTGCAGTTTGTAAACTCACCGGGACATGGTTATACAAGTCTACCAACTCGGGTAATTTATCTGGCCATTGATTTCTCTATGACTCTGGTAATGTTTTCAACAGGTCAATCACATTATGGTTCATCTTTTCGCATAAGCCATAGGCTCGGGGATGATAGGCTGTCGTGCGGATCTTCTTACAGCCGTACATATTGCAGAACTCTTGGAAAATCTCGGATTCAAAAGCTGAACCTTTATCTGCAAGGACTTGTTCCGGCTAGCCATGCGGTCTACAGAAATGCGTCCGAAATGATCTTGCAGCCGTCTTCGCTCTTAGGTCCTTGATGGGTACCACCACTAAGAAGCTTAGTAATGGTACACGATGGTTAAGGCATAGACATAGCCTGACCGGCTTGGTGACATCTTGACGTGGTCTATTGCAACTAACTCAAGTGGTTGCTTGGTTACTCTGGACTGGAGTGGGGCTCTCTGTTGATCTTTTCTTCTGAGGTTGCACGGGCCACATTTTCTACAGCAATCTTCAATTGTTTTCCTCATGCCAACCCAGTAGATTCTCTCTCTTAAGAGCACTACCAACTTCTTCCATCAAAAATGACCTGCACCGGTGTGGTAGGCTTCTAAGACCATTTTGACGTCTCGCTTGGGTACGATTATCTGCCAGACCAACTCTTGTGTTTTAGGGTTGGTATGCCTTCTACAGAGCTTCCCTTGATACAGGAACTACTTGCCTTTCTCTTTCCAGAGTTGTTGGGTCTCAGCCGGGGCGTTCTGGTTAGGGTACTCACCTTGCTGTGTAAGCAGTTCTTTCACTAGCTTCACAGCTGGGTTGCTATCCTGGGTGTCAGCCCATCCATGGTGTGCTAACGGGTTGAGATTTGCCTGCTGTTCTCCTTGGTAGATGCCGGGTTGATACTTTTCTACCTTACAACAATAAAAGGCCGGTAGCTCAATTTCTTCTAGCTCCTCCGGTTCCTCTTCCACGTCTTTCAGGTGTGGTATCCGGGAAAAGGCATCTGCGTTCCTGTTCTTGCGACCTGCCCTATATTTGATGACAAAATTATAGTTAGACAGCCGGGTTATCCATCGCTGCTCCAACGCACCTAATTTTGCTGAGTCCAGGTGGGTCAACGGGTTGTTATCAGTGTAGATGGTAAATTCTGCAGCTGCCAGGTAATGCTTGAAATGCTTGGTTACAGCCCAAAACTACTGCCAGTAGTTCTAACTTGAAGGAACTGTAATTCTCAGGGTTTCTTTCCGTAGGCAGGAGTTTCCTGCTTGCAAAGGAAATAACTCTCTCTTTGCCTCCTTGCTTCTGTGACAGTACTGCTCCTAGTCCCACGTTGCTGGCATCCATGTACAGAATGAAGGGTTGATGGTAATTCGGATACGCCAGGATCTCTTCTCCTGTCAGCGCACACTTTAGCTTGATGAAGGAGTCTTCCCTCTCTTCACTCCACTAGAAAGGAGGATTACGGTTTGAAGACCTTTTTTACTGTCCTACCAGGATGTCTTGCAGGGGAGCTGCTAACTTTGATAAATCTTCTATAATAGCCTACCAGGCCCAGGAATTGCCTCATTTCTTTCATGTTAGTAGGTCTTGGCCAATCCCTTATCACGGTGACTTTATCAGGATCTGGTGCTACTCCCTCTGAACTCACGACATGTCCCAGGTACTGTACCTTTGGCTTGAGAAGGTGGCACTTGGTTGGCTTGATTTTGATGCCGTATCCGGATAAGGCCTCAAACACTTCTGCCAGGTCTTGTAGATGTTGCTCATACGTCTTGGAGTAGAGTATGACATCATCTAGGTACAGAAGTATAGTTTCAAAGTTCTTATGTCCTAGGTAGCTCTCCATCAAGCGTTGGAAGGTACGATGTGTTGCAGAGTCCAAACGGCATACAATTGAATTCACAGAGGTCTATCAGCGCAGTAAACGCTGTCTTTTTTTTGTCGGCCTCTGCCACAGGAACTGCCAGTACCCACTAGTCAGATCAAGGGTAGAACAGTAGTTAGCAGTTTTTAATGCAGCTAATGAATCCTCAATCCTAGGTAACGGGTATGCGTCTGTGGCGCCCTGCTAACGCAGGTAACCACATTTCTCTCTGCTGCACAGCTGGGTTTCCACAGCAGGTACCACTACAAAGAACACCTTCCACCCCGACACAGTAGGGGGAGCTCAACCTGCTGCACTTAGGTAGGATCCCCTATAAATACTGCTGCTGGGGGCGGAGTTAGTCAGAGTGTGGCAGACGCTAGAAGAGCTGCAGGGAAGTTCTGGTGCTGGTGCCATGAGTAGGCACAGGCCAGAGACCCAGTGTAGCCTTTCAGTGTCCCACCAGCCTAAGTGGGACTGAAGGCGAGGAGCCTACAAGCAGAAGCAGGGAACAGGTAGCTCCGACTTTGAGTTCGTTCCAGATTGGAGAGAGAAGCCGGATATTGGGGATCCGCACCAGTGGAGAACTACAAGTCCCATAGGAAACCCCTGGGCACTGAGGAAGCTACAGCTACCCGGTCTCCTGAGAGAGTCAAGGAAAGGGAGCCAGGAACAGCAGGACGCTGCCGTGCCAGAGAAAGGTCGTCCCGGAGACGGCACAGGAGGGAAGGCGAAACAGACAAGAGAAGAGAGTGGAGGCAAGTCAGGATTTAATAGACTGTGCTTCAGTGAATACAAAAGAAAGGAGGCCTTATAGCCACTTGCTGTGGGAGCTCACTGTGCAGCCTGGGTACCCGTCAGTGCTCAGGACCATTTATCTATATCCCACCAGTAAAAGGTAAAGAGGCTTTAAGTGTGTGCGTGCATCCTTTCCTATTTCTCACCGTGCCCGCAATAGACTTTCCCTACTCCCACTCACCACCTCAGCTCTGCTATAACCTGTTCACCTCACTAAGCTGCCCCGGGGGACCCAGTCCCACCTGCGGGGACTAATCCATCTAAGCCGCAATACCATCGACCACCGGAGGACTGTGGCGGCGCTGGTGGGCATCACCAGACTCAGCAGGTGGCGTCACGAAGACAAAAACTGTATATAATCCCCTGTGAATAACCCCTTGTTCACTGACCGCCAGGGCCACAGCCTCGGGCAGCCACCCGTGACACCCCGGACTGTAACTGAGCCCGAGCCCTGAGTACCTGCCCTGGGGCGAGTCACGTCCTTATGTCTGATGCAGTTGATCTACCGGTAATCTACGCACTTTCTCATGGTCCTGTCCTTTCTGACCAACACTAAAGGTGCTGCCCAGGGGCTACAACTGTCTCTTATCACCCTGCAGTTTTCATTTCTTTGAGCATGTCTTTGGTGGTTTGGTAGTGAGCGGGTGGTAATGGTCTATACTAGGG
Source organism: Allobates femoralis (assembly GCA_033576535.1). Taxonomy (NCBI): domain Eukaryota; kingdom Metazoa; phylum Chordata; class Amphibia; order Anura; family Aromobatidae; genus Allobates; species Allobates femoralis. The sequence goes on from JARQOC010000002.1 coordinate 350,093,335, forward strand.
ATGAGCGAGTACCTTAATATTCGTGCTCGCTATACTCGCAGCGAGTAGGTAGCGGTACTCGTTACTCGTTGCGAGTATAGCGAGTACGAATACTTTTGCAGTGTATCTATAGATACACTGCGAAAGTAGCCTAAAAGTGAGTAAAAGTTGTTAAAAAATAATAAACTTACATACTCACCTGTCCGACGCCTGCACCGGGACTGGCAGAGAAGACATCCGATCACTGGACAAGGACCTTTCACTTCCAGCCAATCAGATGGCCTGTACCGATCTGGTCAATCCGATGGCGCCACGTCACAACTACGTCATCGCTAGCGGCCACCTAATTGGCCAGTTTGCAAGGTCCTGATAGTACATCTAGGACCTTGCAAATTGGCAAATCTGGTGACCGCTAGCGATCACGTGTTTGTGACACCAGATCACTACCAGCCATCTGATTGGCTGGTAGTGAAAGGTCCTTGTCCAGCGATCGGATGTCTTCTCTGCCGGTCCCAATGCAGGCGTCGGAAGGTGAATATGTAAGTTTATAATTTTTTAACAACTTTTAATTACTTTTAGGACTACTCTCTACTCCCGAATACACATAAGTACTCGGAGAGTAGTGAGTAGCCCAAATACCGCTACTATTCGGCGAATACCGAATAGTAGTGAGTATACTCGCTCATCCCTAGTCTTATACCTCTCTTTTATAGGCTGATGGTTACCTGTGGGTAAAGTGTGCTCTACCCCTTTAATTTGCCCAAAGTCTAACGGGTGTTTGCTGAATATCTGTTCATATTCCTTTACTACCCGGTATACTCCATGCTTTTGATGGGGAGGTGTAGAACATGTAGCTTTTGCCACCAGTCCTCCAGCTTCTCCCTTGAGCCATTGTCATCCGCCTGACTTGACGGGTTCAAGGGCTCGATGGCTGTGATGGCATTGTTATCAACCATGAACAATTTAGCCATAGTAGCATACTTTGGTTAAATGACCTCATCTTCTCCGCAATTTAAAAAGAGTAATGGCACTCTTCCCCGGTGTACTTCAACTACCCCTCTGGCTGTCAATATAGTGGGTCTATTGTCTGAGTACACGGGTTCCACCAGTGCTTGATACTCTTGCCCCTTAATGCCTATTGTGGCTCTACACCAGACCAGCATTTCAGTTTTGGGAGGTATTACAATGGGTATCGGATCCTTTACTCGAACACTGCCGATTTCACCTCCTGATATGTCTACCTGTTGTTTCATCATCAGGGCTTTAATTTCATTGCGCAGAAGCCTCTGCTGTCCGGTTCTGGTAGTCTCGGCGATTTGCTGTAAGACAGTAATTACCTCGGAAAAACAATTTTCAATTACATTAATTCCTAGTAACATTACTGGTTCACGATCTTGCCGTTCAACGTCTACAATAATAATACCCTGGTTCTGCAATTCTACCTTCCCAATCTGAATGGTCATTTCTCTGAACCCAACTTGTGGTACTAGTTGACCATTACTAGCCCATAGGTTCACTACAATGTCAGTTGGACCACTATTAATGTCTGAATCAGCCCAGTACCTTTTCTATAGAACATGTGGAATCGATGTTATCTGGGACCTGGTATCCAACAAGGCATTTAAGGGAATGCCATCCGACACAATAGGGATGACCGGAAGTCCTACCACGAATCTGTCACACCAGGCTGAAGGACCTTGAGAATTTACTCCTGAGAAGAGGCCCGCCTGCCTAGGGAATCCTCATTTAAAGCACATTCACGGCTAAAGTGACCTGGTTTCTGACAACGGCGGCAAATGGGCTGTCCATCCGGTTGATAGCAGTCGCTAGGTTGTCCTCTCGTCGCTTGATACCTCCTGGGCCTCATCCACGAGACATCTTCCTTGCTGGTCGCCAACTCGATCTTGTGTGCAGGCTTGAATCCTCGCAGCTCCTTGATGACTTTAGCCATGGAAATAACAGTATCTGTCAGGGCATCTAGCTTTTGGTTGAGGGCCTCATTAGAGATAGGCTCTCTGTGTTCAGCAGCAGTCTCTGACATGGCAGATGTCGCTGATACTCCTGGCTGCTGGGGTGCTGCTGTGGGGCCTTCGGTGAAGTTCAGGGCTCCTCTATCTGCTGAAGATGGATGGCTCTATCTTTTAACTCAGAAAATGTCATTTCAGGATTCTGAATAATCATCATAGTCAGCTGTCCTCTGTGAGAAGGGTATAAGAGGCCCTCTATAAACTGGTCAATTAGCATTTTGTCAGCTCCTGGGGCTAAGGCAGGTTCTACTAGTTTAAGTGCTTTGAGTGCTTCCTGCAAGTTTAAGGCATAGTCTCTTGGACTCTCCTTGGGCTTTTGTTGACATCCAAAGAACCTTAATTTAGCCCGGGTGTCAGCACTAGATTCAAATGCTGCTTTTAGTCCAGCTACAACATGCTCTACAGTGCCCTTATCTGTGTCCAGCCAAGACGCAACCTCCCGCTGTGCATTGCCAGATAATTGTCCAATAATCATGCCAACACGCTGGGCTTCAGTTAGGGGGTACATCACATAGTAAGCTTGTATTTTTTAATAAAGTCATTAAGGGTGTTGGGCTCACCGGAGTATTGGGGCAGCCACATTGCCCCCGGAGTATACGCCACCAGGAGCGGCATGATGGGTGCTGCTCCTTGCGCCGCGGCACCACCAGGTGCTCCTCTATTATCTGGTGCTGCAGCTCCTGGTTGTGGCATCCTGTGCCCCCTTAGTTAAGGTCGACCCTCCTGTCTTCCGCTTCCGCCTGGATGTCTCTTGAAGGTTCCGCAGTGCACCAGGGATTCTCTTCCCTTCCAGATGATGTCAGAGCGCTTTGCAGAGTGCCGCCCGCAATGACATGCCCCCTTTCCTTCCCGAGTGTTGCGCGCTCGTTAATGGTGGAATTTCAAAATTACAGTCCTTGTGGCACAGTTCAAATTCAGTTTGCCGCGTGCTCTGCAATGGCGGCAAGTTCAAAACAGTCACAAATCATGGCACACACTACCCGGTTTACCGGGCACGGTAGATCCTGTTTGTGACGCCAAGTTGTGGAGCCCACTGGGACGGGGTACTCTGTACCGGACCGGGGGACTGCTGGGGATATCACGGCGGTCTTGATCCGAACCGTGTCCCGGGTTCCGCAAGTAATGGGGGGATAGTTACAGGGGAGTTTGTCATGAAGTCACCCATGGGTTGTGGTGAGGGTGACTGACCACCGCTGCTGCAGAACCTCCGGGGATGATGTTTAGCAGCTGGTGATGTAACGGCTCTCCGCGGGTAAAGCTTGGTTCCCTGGGGCAGTGGTGATAATAGTCTATAGATGGATGCAGGGCAGGGGTAGTAGTAGAGATGACAGTTTGTGAGGGAGAACAGGGTTTGCAAGGATCACACAGACTCACGGTTTTGTAGTTTTCCAAGTCTTTACTGCAGATGTTGTTTAGTAGATATTGTCCACGGAGTCAGTACCGGGGAAAGTTTGCTCCCACCCTGACCGGGTCCTTGGCTTCCTACTCCTGCACTTTGTGTGTGGCCCTGCTGCCACTTTAGCTAAGCTGCTGGCCCTGTCTTCCCTCATGGGTACCCACTTGCTAGGTAACTTGAGTCTTAGTTTTGTGTTTCTGACCCCACTGTGTTGCTTCGCTGTGGTACAGTGAAGATATGAAATCCTCACTCATCCAGTGTTTACTGTGCTGCTTGTATCAGGCACAATGTCGGATCCGGTATCCAGTCTTTGCGCTTCACCGGGGTGAGTTATAGGGTAACTCTGTGTCCCGGATGTGTTCCTCTGCTTCTCCTACTCCTTTCCTCAGACCTTGGCCGGCCTGGAAGAGGACAGTGGACCGTGGGTTGTGCCTGACGCAGCCCTTTTACACCCAGGTCCTTTCCCTCAGTCCTCTCAGGAACTCCACTAACTCCAACTGACTAACTGTGACTGCCACTCTGAGGTAAACAATATTAGCTCCTCCCACCACTCTGCTCTTCCCCACTTCCTCTCCACGCCAGAATATATAGGGAAGCAGCTTTAGATCCCTCTTCTGGCCTGGAGACGCCTAGTTATTATTTTGATGTGATTCTAATATAATTTCAATGAACTTAGTCTTATACATACCCGCTGTCATCTTCATCATCTTGTTCTGGGTCTGCCCTCCTATTCTGCTCCTGATGTCACAAGGAGCAGGAGCAGAAGAGGAGGGCAGACCCAGAACAAGAGGGGGCGGTGGCAGACACATAGAGGGGTCGGAACACACAAGGAGGAGGCAGGGAGGATTGTGTCAGCAGTGAGGACCTCTTAATTAGATCCGACCCACAGGACCTCTTAACTGTAAAGTTTGCAAAGTGTTTTTTTTGGGGTGCAGGTGGGCTAGAGCCTTAGTACATAGCTTCCCTGAATTCAGCAGACACCCTAAATTCAGTGGTGCTGTCATTTTTGAAAGCACCAGGGGGGTTACAGGTCCTCTTTTAGCTTTCAATGCTAGACCAGACTCTGTGCCATACATGCAGGCTGGGTATTTTATTCTATGTCACTTGATCTTTGATCAGGAAATTCACCTTTATTGATCCTTGATCGGGGCAAAATTAAACCGGTGCCCTCTTGGAGAGCCAATTTCTTCAAAATTCCAACATCCCAGGACCCTAAACCATGAGTTTACAGGAGTTATGGTGGCTGATCGCTGACAATGAAGTCTGGCTGCGCCGACCTGAAAATTATGGTAAGTGAAATATTTGGTGGAGATAGCCAATATTCAAACAAATAGGCACAACCTGAGGCTCATGGGCCCGATGCGAAAGCTCCAATGGGGCCCCCAATTACAGCAAATATTTAAATAGCCATAGTCTTTTTTATAGGCAAAAGGGACTTATGAGGCACCCTAGGCCATCCATCGTAGTTACGCCCCTGATTGTAGGGCTTTTCTGGGACAGGATATCTTTGGGGTTTGATAGGCCAAATTTATAGGATAAACTAAAGCGATTTATATATATCATAGAGCTATTTCCATCCCATTCATTGGACCCTGTAATATAGAGGCCCCTTTTTTTTTTAAATAAACAAATATTTTGAAAAAAAATGTGTAGGGTCCTCCCCATTTTATAAAACAAGTCAAGGTAAAGCCGACAGTTGTGGTCAGGAATTCTCATGGTGGGAAGGGCCATGGTTATTGCCCCTCCCCAGCCTAAAACTGGCAGGCCGCAGCCGCCACAGAGCCTGCGCCTCCATAAGATGCTCCAATCCTGACGCTTACTCGGCTCTTCCCACTGCCCTGGTGCCAGTGGCAGTTGGGTAATGGTATTTGGCGTTAATGCCAGCTGAGATTTTTAATTAGTGCATTATACCTGTATATTGATATTGTCAGTAAAAGGACTGTATGCCTCGTGTGCCTATCCCGTTCCCAACGTGCGTTTCAAGTAAAACGTATTCTGCAATCTTTTTCCAATGAAAATGTTCGAACAGATTTATATACATTTACAGTTGTGGCCAAAAGTATTGACTCCCCTGCAACTCTGTCAGATAATACTCGGTTTCTTCCTAAAAATGATTGCAATCACAAATTCTTTGGTATTATTATCTTAATTTAATTTGTCTTCAATGAAAAAACACAAAAGAGAATGAAGCAAAAAGAAAAACATTGATCATTTCTAGTGATGAGCGAGTACTAAAATGCTCGGGTGCTCGAAGCTCGGGCCGAGCATCCCGAGATACTCGTGTACTCGGCCCGAGTAACGAGCCCAATGTTATCCTATGGGAGACACGAGTATTTTTATGAAATGACTGCCGGCTGCCTGGAAAAACCCTAAAAATGTCACAAAAGTCTCAGAAGAGTGCTCAAATGACATGGCAACACCATGGGGAAGACCCCTGGAAGCATTTCTCACTCAAAAGTCACAGCTCTGAACAATGTTGTCCGAGTTTCACGCCAATTTTACGGAGTCTCCAGAAAACCTTCCAAAATGACACCAAAATGAATATTTAGGTTGGAAATGTTAAGGGCACATACCCAATAGTGAGATACAGCTGGTGTATGTCACTTTTTGTGATTACATAAAAGATTTTACGTGAAAACATTGTGCGACACTCCGATGACCCTGACAAGAGACGTACATGAAGCCCTGTCTAGAAATAAAGTGCCCATTTTGAGGAACTGGGTCTATTGTAGTATCTTCCTTTGCAAGGGCAGTCAAAAATTGGGAGGTTCACCAATGCCCCTGGATACAGACATGCAGGATGGCCTGTAAACAAGAACTGGGTGTATTTTAGTATAGCCCTTTGGTCAGGGCAGCCAAAAATTGGGAGGCTCCTCTTTGTCCCTGGATAGAGATGTGCAGGAGGGCCTGTAACCCTCAAGTAGGTGTATTTTAGTATAGCCCTTTGTTCAGGCCAGCCAAAAATTGTGAGGTTCAACAATGACCCATGCTTACAGACATGTAGTAGGGCCTGTAACCCTCAAGTGGGTGTATTTCAGTATAGCCCTTTGGTCAGGGCAGCCAAAATTTGGGAGGCTCCTCTTTGTCCCTGGATAGAGACGTGCAGGAGGGCCTGTAACCCTCAAGTGGGTGTATTTTAGTATAGCCCTTTGGTCAGGGCAGCCAAAAATTGGGAAGTTCAACAATGACCCATGCTTACAGACATGTAGTAGGGCCTGTAACCCTCAAGTGGGTGTATTATAGTATTGCCCTTTGGTCAGGGCAGCCAAAAATTGGGAGGTTCAACAATGACCCATGCTTACAGACATGTAGTAGGGCCTGTAACCTTCAAGTGGGTGTATTTTAGTATAGCCCTTTGTTCAGGCCAGCCAAAAATTGGGAGGTTCAACAATGACCTATGCTTACAGACATGTAGTAGGGCCTGTAACCCTCAAGTGGGTGTATTATAGTATAGCCCTTTGGTCAGGGCAGCCAAAATTTGGGAGGCTCCTCTTTGTCCCTGGATAGAGACGTGCAGGAGGGCCTGTAACCCTCAAGTGGGTGTATTTTAGTATAGCCCTTTGGTCAGGGCAGCCAAAAATTGGGAGGTTCAACAATGACCCATGCTTACAGACATGTAGTAGGGCCTGTAACCCTCAAGTGGGTGTATTTTAGTATAGCCCTTTGGTCAGGGCAGCCAAAAATTAGGAGGCTCCACCTTGTCCCTGGATAGAGACGTGCAGGAGGGCCTCAAAACATTTTTCACATTGAAAAGATGCGGGTATCCTGTCTTTGTAATGCCCATTCAAAAAGAATGGGCGTAAAAATTTACCACTGGGGGTATACCTGAAACAACAGCCAAACTATTGTAACGGTCATCATGGTGGCACATGAGGAGAAGGAGGAGCAGTCCAGCGATTATCCAAGGAATAGGAAGACGACGTGGTGGATGATCCAGTAGCTGACCCAACCTGGCAGGAGTATATGCAGAGCGAGGACAGCAGTGCACAGGGGGAGGGAGGCATAGCATCCCAACAGGCAGTACGAAGCAGGGTCGGGTACGCAGGCATAAGGCAGGCAACCGTTCCCCGGAACAACAACACGACACAAGGTGCCTGTGCAAATGTTAGGTCTTCCCGAGTCTAGCAGTATTTTCAGTTGGCTCCAGATGACTCTAAAAAGGCCATTTGCAAGACCTGCCATGCCAGCATCAGCAGGGTACGAAAAGTAGCAGCCTGACCACCACCAGCATGATCAGGCACATGTCAGCCAAGCACCCGACTTTGTGGAAAGTACAACAGAGTCGAGGAGCGGTGCTTGCTGATGTCACTGCTACGTCTTTGCCTGTTGTGCGTGCGAGCCAATCCCCTGTCCATGCTGGCTGCGAACAAGCCTCCGACCCTGCACCCGAAGTTGCCCACGTACAAATGACACCACCATCAAGCACGTCCTTGTCCCAGCGCAGTGTTCAATTATCCATTCAGCAAACATTTGAACGCAGGCGCAAATACGCTGCCAATGCCCCACATGCCACAGTCCTGAATGATCACATTTCGCGACTCATTGCGCTACAAATGTTGCCTTTCCGGCTGGTGTAGACGGAAGCATTCTGCGACCTGATGGCGGCTGCTGTCCCACGTTACTCGGTCCCCAGCCGCCACTATGTCTCCAGATGTGCCGTCCCCGCATTGCATAACCACGTGTCCAACAGCATCACACGTGCCCTGAACAACGCTGTTTCAGCCAAAGTCCACCTAATAATAATAATAATAATACAGCTTTATTTATATAGCGCCAACATATTACGCAGCGCTTTACAATGTTAGAGTACAGAAAATATAATACAGTAAGTAATTACAGTAGAGAACAAATACAGTAGAATAATTGGATACAAAACAATAGGCATAGAATCAACGTAAAAAAGAAAATACAAAAAATAAAGCAAGAAATGAAGGTGACCCTGCTCAAAAGAGCTTACAATCTACAATGGGATAGGGGTTGCACAAGGTACAGGGGCTTATTGCACTGATGGTCCAGGCATCTCGAGGAAATGGGGCATAGAACTAAGCTTACATGGATGGTCATTATACAGTGTGTGTAGACCTTTTTGGTTTGGTGGAGTTTGTAGAAGAGTTATGTCCAGAGGGATAGCCCACTATCTACAGTACAAAGGACTTCTATTAGGGAGTATGATAGGCCGCCTTAAAAAGATGCATTTTTTGGGATCGTCTGAAGCCATGCAAGTTGTGGATAGTCCTGATTTCTTTTGGTAAAGCATTCCAGAGGTTTGGTGCAGCTCTGGAGAAGTCTTGGAGCCGGGAGTGGGAGGATCGGATTATTACCGATGTCAGTCGAAGGTCATTTGAGGAACGTAGAGCGCGAGTGGGGTGATAGACAGAGATGAGGGAGGAGAGGTAGGGGGGTGCTGCACTGTGAATAGCTTTGTGGGTGATAAGAAGCAATTTGAATTTGATGCTGTAGTATACGGGCAGCCAGTGCAATGACTGGCACAGAGCAGAGGCATCTGAGTAACGATTGGCCAGATGGGTGATCCTGGCTGCTGCATTAAGGATGGACTGGAGAGGAGAAACTCTGGTGAGGGGGAGGCCGCTTAATAGAGAATTGCAATAGTCAAGGCGGTAATGGATTAGGGCCACGGTGAGGGTTTTTGTTGTTTACAGGGTGAGAAAGGGACGGACTCTGGAGATATTCTTCAAGTGTAAGTGACATGAGCGGACGAGACATTGTGTGTGGGAGGAGAAGGAGAGATCGGTGTCAAACATAACACCCAGACAACGAGCCTGCTGCCTAGGCATTATCGTGGTGCCACAAACTGAGAGAGAGATGTCCGATTTAGGGAGGTTAGTGGATGGGGGGAGCAGAAGAAGTTCAGTTTTGGAAAGGTTTAGTTTCAAATAGAGAGTGGACATGATATTGGAAACTGCAGCTAGACAGTCATTGCTGTTCTTTAATACCGCAGGGGTAAGGTCAGGGGCTGAAGTGTATAACCACAGACACGTGGACAAGTGCTTGTGGGCAAGGCCGCTACATCTCCTTGACAAAACACTGGGTTAATATTGTGGAGGCTCTGACACAGTCTGATCGAGGGACGGAACACGTCCTTCCCACACCAAGGATAGCAGGCCCTACCTCTGTCAGGGTTTCACCGACACTCTACAGCTCCGGAATGTCATGCTCTTCAGCCTCCTCCTCCTCCTCCTGCTCATCCTCATCCACTGTACCCTCCACACCAGTCCCAAGCTGGAAGCACTGCAGCACTGCCTCTGCGAAGCGGCAACAGGCTGTGCTGAAGCTAGTCTGCATAGGTGACAAACCCCACAATGAAGAAGAGGTGTGGACAGCTCTGAAACAGCAGGCAGATCACTGGCTCACACCTCTGAACCTAAAGCCAGGAAAGGTCGTGTGTGACAATGGACGGAACTTGGTGGCAGCTTTGAGGCGAGGCCAGCTGACGCATGTTCCATGCGTGGCCCACGTGCTCAACCTGGTGGTTCAGAGGTTTCTAAAGTCATACCCAGAGCTGTCTGAACTGCTGGTAAAAGTTCGCCGTCTGTCTGCACATTTTCGCAAGTCACCTGCTGCTTCAGCCGACCTTGGCGGATTTCAGCGCCGTTAGCGTCTTACGGCCCACAGACTGGTGTGTGATGTCCCCACGCGTTGGAATTCAACTCTGCACATGTTGTTCAGGATATGTGAGCAGAAGAGGGCAGTTGTTGACTACCTGCATCACCTAAGCCGTCGGGAAATGGTTCAAACTCCACACATAACACCTGAGGAGTGCAGATGGATGTCCGACCTATGTACCGTCCTCCAAAACTTTGAGGACTCCACCCAGATGATGAGCGGCGATGACACCATTATTAGCGTCACCATACCACTACTCTGCCTTCTAAAACGGTCTCTGCTGAAAAACAAAGAGGATGCATTGCAGGCCGAGCGCGATGACTTGGAGCAAGAAACAGTAGTGGGTGTGGGTGAAAACACAGAGTCCAGCCTCATCTCATCACAACGTGCAGTGGAGGACTATGACGAGGAGGAGGAGGATAAAGACATGGAGCAACTCTCTGGCCAAATTGAGGATATGACATGCACACCAGTCATACCCTCGATTCAGCGTGGCTGGCCAGAGGACAGGGGAGATAAGGAGGAGGAGGAGGAGGAGGACAGCATGTTCAGTCATCGTGTTGGTCTGGATACTAAAGTGATGGCTGTTAAGAGTCTGGCGCACATGGCTGACTTTATGGTAAGCTGCCTGCCTCGTGACCCTCGCGTTCAGAACATCTTGGCCGACAATCTGTACTGGTTGGCAACACTGTTAGACCCACAGTACAAGGAGAACTTTATGTCTGTCATTCCTGAGGCGGAGAGGTCAGCCAAAACACAGCAGTTCCAGAAGGCCATAGTCACGGAAGTAGGCAAATCATTCCCCTCACAAAACGCTAGCGGCATAGGTCAGGAATCGGTGGACAACCAAGGCGTACGGCCGAGAGGGGCACAAGTCCAATCCGCCAAAGGTAGGGGAACAGTCTTTACGAGGTGGGACAGTTTTCTCAGCCCCTCACGTACCACAGCCCCTGAGGTGCGGGGTAGTGACACAAGAAATGCTAAGTTTGGTCAGATGCTGAAGGAGTACCTTGCCGATCGAACAACTGTACTGCGAGATTCCTCTGTGCCTTACAATTATTGGGTCTCCAAGCTGGACACGTGGCATGAATTGGCTCTCTACGCCTTGGAAGTCCTGGCCTGCACTGCCGCTAGCATTTTGTCACAGCGTGTTTTCAGTGCCGCAGGTGGAATCATTACTGATAAACGCAACCGCCTGTCAACTGAAAATGCTGACAGGCTGACTGAGATAAAGATGAACAAGGGTTGGATTGGGCCAGACTTCACCACACCACCAACAAATGACAACTGAATTTAAATTTTGTAATGGGAATTTGCCATGTACCTCCACTGACCCATGGGTACACACTTCTTGACTTCCGAGTGTCCAAGTGTGGGATCAGTAATGTCCGTGGACGTGCACTCAGCCAGTTGGTAGGAAGGAGGATCAGGTTGGGAAATGTGCGGTGCAGTATCACGGCTACTGACAATTGACCGTGTGGAAGACAGGGTGTTTGTGGAGGTGCCAATCAGACTTGAAGCATTATCCGCTATCCAAATAACAAGCTGTTGACACTAGTGTTGGTTCAAGAGCGTAGTACTGCAGCGGGCCCCAACAATTTGGGACAGGACGTGTGAGCGAGTAGATGTGCCACTTTCTTGTTGCGAAATTTGTGCTTGCACACGACCTCGGCCTCTGCCTGCACCACCATCACGTTCACCTCCTTGTTCCTTGCCAACGCCCTTGCGCATTTTGCTTGTATACAGCGACAACAGTCACAGGAGAGGATTTTAGTCCCTAACCTGTATCAAGGTATGACGTACACCAGTCTGGTGACTGTTCAGATCACAAGAGATTAGGATTTTAGTTCCCTAACCTGTATCAAGGTATGACGTACAACAGTGTGGTGACTGTTGAGATGACAAGAGTTAGGATTTTAGTTCCCTAACCTGTATAAAGGTAGTACGTACACCTGTCTGGTGACTGTAATGGTTTCAAGAGAGGACTTTAGTCCCTAACCTGTATTAAGGTAGTACGTATACCTGTCTGGTGACTGTAATGGTTTCAGGAGACGATTTTAGTCCCTAACCTGTATTAAGGTAGTACGTACACCTGTCTGGTGACTGTTTTGATGACAAGAGTTAGGATTTTAGTTCCCTAACCTGAAAAAAGGTATGATGTACAACAGTGTGGTGACTGTTGAGATGACAAGAGTTAGGATTTTAGTTCCCTAACCTGTATAAACGTATGACGTACAACAGTGTGGTGACTGTTGAGATGACAAGAGTTAGGATTTTAGTTCCCTAACCTGTATAAAGGTAGTACGTACACCTGTCTGGTGACTGTAATGGTGTCAAGAGAGGATTTTAGTCCCTAACCTGTATTAATGTAGTACGTACACCTGTCTGGTGACTGTAATGGTTTCAGGAGACGATTTTAGTCCCTAACCTGTATTAAGGTAGTACGTACACCTGTCTGGTGACTGTTTTGATGACAAGAGTTAGGATTTTAGTTCCCTAACCTGTATAAACGTATGACGTACAACAGTGTGGTGACTGTTTTGATGACAAGAGTTAGGATTTTAGTTCCCTAACCTGTATAAACGTATGACGTACAACAGTGTGGTGACTGTTGAGATGACAAGAGTTAGGATTTTAGTTCCCTAACCTGTATAAACGTATGACGTACAACAGTGTGGTGACTGTTGAGATGACAAGAGTTAGGATTTTAGTTCCCTAACCTGTATAAACGTATGACGTACAACAGTGTGGTGACTGTTGAGATGACAAGAGTTAGGATTTTACTTCCCTAACCTGTATAAAGGGTATGACGTACAACAGTGTAGTGACTGTTGAGATGACAAGAGTTAGGATTTTAGTTCCCTAACCTGTATAAACGTATGACGTACACCTGTCTGGTGACTGTTTTGATGACAAGAGTTAGGATTTTAGTTCCCTAACCTGTATAAACGTATGACGTACAACAGTGTGGTGACTGTTGAGATGACAAGAGTTAGGATTTTACTTCCCTAACCTGTATAAACATATGACGTACAACATTGTGGTGACTGTTTTGATGACAAGAGTTAGGATTTTAGTTCCCTAACCTGTATAAACGTATGACGTACAACAGTGTGGTGACTGTTGAGATGACAAGAGTTAGGATTTTAGTTCCCTAACCTGTATAAATGTATGACGTACAAAAGTGTGGTGACTGTTGAGATGACAAGAGTTAGGATTTTAGTTCCCTAACCTGTATAAACGTATGACGTACAACAGTGTGGTGACTGTTTTGATGACAAGAGTTAGGATTTTAGTTCCCTAACCTGTATAAAGGTAGTACGAGCCAGATCAATTTGTGAAGTACCTGGGGATTCAAAGTGCTCACTCTGCATCTAGATTTGTTCCTTGGGGGGTCTAGTTTCCAAAATGGGGTCACTTATGGGGGAGCTCCAATGTTTAGGCACATAGGGGCTCTCCAAACGCAACATGGTGTCTACTAACAATTTGAATAGAAAAAGAGCTCAAATTGTTAGCGGACAACATGTCATGTTTGGAGAGCCCCTGTGTGCCTAAACATTGGAGCTCCCCCACAAGTGACCCCATTTTGGAAACTAGACACCCCAAGGAACAAACCTAGATGCATAGTGAGCACTTTGAACCCCCAGGTGCTTCACAAATCAATCTGTAATGATCAAAAAAAAAGTTTTGTGGAAAAAAAAAAGTACTTTTTCATTTACGGATCAATTTATGAAGCACCTGGGGGTTCAAAGTGCTCACTAAGCATCTAGATTTGTTCCTTAGGGGGGTCTAGTTTCCAAAATAGGGTCACTTGTGGGGGAGCTCCAATTTTTAGGCACACAGGAGCTCTCCGAACGCAACATGGTGTCTGCTAACAACTTGAATAGAAAGAACTCAAATTGTTAGCGGACACCATGTCAAGTTTGGAGAGCCCCTGTATGCCTAAACATTAGAGCTCCCCCACAAGTGACCCCATTTTGGAAACTAGACCCCCCAAGGAACAAATCTAGATGCATAGTGAGCACTTTGAAACCCCAGGTGTTTCACAAATTGATCCGCAAATATGAAACAATAGTTTTTTTTTCCACAAAAAAATTATTTTAGCTTAATTTTTTTAATTTTCACATGGACAACAGGATAAATTGTTTCCGAAAATTTGTTGGGTAATTTCTCCTGAGTTCACCGATACCAGATATGTGGTCATAAACCACTGTTTGGGCGCATGGCAGGACTCAGAAGGGAAGGAGCGCCATTTCACTTTTTGAATGGAAAATTAGCTCCAAAAGTCAAATTGCGCTCATTCCCTTCTGAGCCCTGTCATGCGCCCAAACAGTGGTTTATGACCACATATGAGGTATCGGTGTACTCAGTAGAAATTGCTCAACACATTTTAGGATCCATTTTATCCTGTTCTCCATGTGAAAATGAAAGAATTGTGGCAAAAAGAAAATTTTTGTTAGAAAAATTAAAATGTCCATTTTTCCTTCCACTTTGCTTTAGTTCCTGTGAAGCACCTGAAGGGTTAATAATCTTCTTAAATGTAGTTTTGAGTAGCTTGAGGGGTGCAGTTTTCAGAATGGTTTTCACTTTTGGGTGTTTTCTGTCATGTAAACCCCTCAAAGGGACTTCAAATGTGATGTGGTCACAAAAAAAATGGTTTTGTAAATTTTGCTGGAAAAATGAGAAATTGCTGATGAACTTTGAACCCTTATAACTTCCGAACAAATTTTTTTCTTTTCCAAAATTGCACTAATGTAAAGTAGACATGTGGGAAATGTTATTTATTAACTATTTTGTTTCACATAACTCTCTGGTTTAGCAGAATAAAAATTCTAAATATGAAAATTGCTAAATTTTCAATTTTTTCACAAATAAACACAAAAATTATCGACCTAAATTTCATACTAACATGAAGCCCAATATGTCACGAAAAAACAATCTCAGAATCGCTAGGATGCGTTGAAGCGTTTCCAGAGTTATCTACTCTATAATTCCCGTAGGCATTTTCGTGTCGGCCCCCGAAAATGCCGTGGCTATGTCACACTGTGACGTCACCACGCGCGAGCAATGGCCGCGAAGCGGCCATTGCGAGTCGCAGTCCGAAAATAGAACCAGAGGCTCGGCCACAAAATTAGCGATGTACCGCTGAGGTAGCGCGAGCAATGGCCGCGAGGCCATTGCGAGTCGCTACCTCAGCCACCGCACCTGCCGCAAGTCTCTCTATACTTTCAATGGGGATCCATTGAGAGTCGCTGTGTAGCGCGAGCAATGGCCGCGAGGCCATTGCGAGTCGCTACCTCAGTCGCCGCACCTGCCGCAAGTCCCCCTATACTTTCTATGGGGATTACCGCAATCGCGCCGCAAGTGTAATGCTTATGCGGCGAACGAGGCAGATGCGGTTACACTTGCGGCGCGGTTGCGGTAATCTCCATAGAAAGTATAGGGGGACTTGCGGCAGGTGCGGCAAGTGCGGTTTTGCATGTGCGGCAAGTGCGGTTTTGCACTTGCGGCATGTTTGCCCGCGAAAAAACCCGTGGCTGATTGCGCTGTTGCTGGGTGGCAACCCATTTTGCCTACCAATCACTATACTCCCCTTTGCCTACCAATCACTATGCTCCCCCCTGCCGCAATTTTATAGTGTTTACTTTAACTTTTCCTCACAAATTATTCCTGCCTTGGTGATCCTGTGGACAGACGTCGGAAAACCAGTGCTGGAACCTCATCCCTACAAGACATCTTTTTGGGCCAATATAATCGATTATTAATTATTATTAATTATTAATATTATTATTATTAGTGTTAATATTAATTATTATTATTAATCGATTATGCCTTGGTGATCCTGTGGGACGGACGTCGGAAAACCAGTGCTGGAACCTCATCCCTACAAGATCAGCTAAGATATCTTTTTTGCCCAATATAATTGATTATTAATTATTATTAATTATTAATATTATCATTATTAGTGTTAACATTAATTATTATTATTAATCGATTATTAATATTAGAATTATATTGATATATTCATAATTATATATATATAGAGAGAAATATAGATATATATATATATATATAGATATAGATATATATTGATATATTAATCTATATATATAGATATATTGTATATTAATTTATATATATATATATTTTGTATATTAATCTATATATATAGATATTGTATATTAATCTATGTATATATATATATTGTATATTAATATATATATATATATATATTGTATATTAATCTATATATATATATAGATATTGTATATTAATCTATATATATATATATATATTGTATATTAATATATATATATACATATATTCTATATTAATCTATATATATATATATAGATATTGTATATTAATCTATATATATATATATATATATTGTATATTAATCAATATTATTTATATATATATATACATATATTGTATATTAATCTATATATATATATATATTGTAGAGTAATCTATATATATATATTGTATATTAATATATATATATATATATATATATATATATATATATGTATATATATACACATTATAATAAATTGTTATATATAATATACATAATTTATTTAACCCTTGTAGTGGTATTCCCGAGCCTGACTCGGGGTTAACATTCACTGCCAGAAGCGGTAATCCCGAGTCAAGCTGTGATTTAACAGCAGTCGCGGCAGATGCGGTGAAAAAACCGCATCTGCCGCACTTGCGGCGCGGTTGCGGTAATTGCCATAGAAAGTATAGGGGGACTTGTGGCAGGTGCGGCAAGTGCGGTTTTACAGCTGCGGCAAGTGCGGTTTTGCACTTGCGGCAGATTTGCCCGCAAAAAAACCTGCGGCTGACTGCGCTGTTGCTGGGTGGCAACACTTTTTGCCTACCAATCACTATACTCCCCTTTGCCTACCAATCACTATACTCCCCCCCCCCCCCCCCGCAATTTTATAGTGTTTAATTTCACTTTTCCTCACAAATCATTCCTGCCTTGGTGATCCTGTGGGACGGACGTCGGAAAACCAGTGCTGAAACCTCATCCCTACAAGACATCTTTTTGGGCCAATATAATCGATTATTAATTATTATTAATTATTAATATTATTATTATTAGTGTTAATATTAATTATTATTATTAATCGATTATGCCTTGGTGATCCTGTGGGACGGACGTCGGAAAACCAGTGCTGGAACCTCATCTCTTCAAGATCAGCTAAGATATCTTTTTGACCCAATATAATTGATTATTCATTATGATTATTTATTAATATTATTATTATTAGTGTTAATATTAATTATTATTATTAATATATTATTATTATATTGATATATTCATAATTATGTATCTTTTTGGCTCAATATAATTGATTATTCATTATGATTATTTATTAATATTATTATTATTAGTGTTAATATTAATTATTAGTATTAATCCATTATTAATATTATTATTATATTGATATATTCATAATTATATACAGTTAGGGCCAGAAATATTTGGACAGTGACACAATTTTCGCGAGTTGGGCTCTCCATGCCACCACATTGGATTTGAAATGAAACCTCTACAACAGAATTCAAGTGCAGATTGTAACGTTTAATTTGAAGGGTTGAACAAAAATATCTGATAGAAAATGTAGGAATTGTACACATTTCTTTACAAACACTCCACATTTTAGGAGGTCAAAAGTAATTGGACAAATAAACATAACCCAAACAAAATATTTTTATTTTCAATATTTTGTTGCGAATCCTTTGGAGGCAATCACTGCCTTAAGTCTGGAACCCATGGACATCACCAAACGCTGGGTTTCCTCCTTCTTAATGCTTTGCCAGGCCTTTACAGCCGCAGCCTTCAGGTCTTGCTTGTTTGTGGGTCTTTCCGTCTTAAGTCTGGATTTCAGCAAGTGAAATGCATGCTCAATTGGGTTAAGATCTGGTGATTGACTTGGCCATTGCAGAATGTTCCACTTTTTTGCACTCATGAACTCCTGGGTAGCTTTGGCTGTATGCTTGGGGTCATTGTCCATCTGTACTATGAAGCGCCGTCCAATCAACTTTGCAGCATTTGGCTGAATCTGGGCTGAAAGTATATCCCGGTACACTTCAGAATTCATCTGGCTACTCTTGTCTGCTGTTATGTCATCAATAAACACAAGTGACCCAGTGCCATTGAAAGCCATGCATGCCCATGCCATCACGTTGCCTCCACCATGTTTTACAGAGGATGTGGTGTGCCTTGGATCATGTGCCATTCCCTTTCTTCTCCAAACTTTTTTCTTCCCATCATTCTGGTACAGGTTGATCTTTGTCTCATCTGTCCATAGAATACTTTTCCAGAACTGAGCTGGCTTCTTGAGGTGTTTTTCAGCAAATTTAACTCTGGCCTGTCTATTTTTGGAATTGATGAATGGTTTGCATCTAGATGTGAACCCTTTGTATTTACTGTCATGGAGTCTTCTCTTTACTGTTGACTTAGAGACAGATACACCTACTTCACTGAGAGTGTTCTGGACTTCAGTTGATGTTGTGAACGGGTTCTTCTTCACCAAATAAAGTATGCGGCGATCATCCACCACTGTTGTCATCCGTGGACGCCCAGGCCTTTTACAGTTCCCAAGCTCACCAGTCAATTCCTTTTTTCTCAGAATGTACCCAACTGTTGATTTTGCTACTCCAAGCATGTCTGCTATCTCTCTGATGGATTTTGTCTTTGTTTTCAGCCTCAGGATGTTCTGCTTCACCTCAATTGAGAGTTCCTTTGACCGCATGTTGTCTGGTCACAGCAACAGCTTCCAAATGCAAAACCACACACCTGGAATCCACCCCTGACCTTTTAACTACTTCATTGATTACAGGTTAACGAGGGAGATGCCTTCAGAGTTAATTGCAGCCCTTAGAGTCCATTGTCCAATTACTTTTGGTCCCTTGAAAAAGAGGAGGCTATGCATTACAGAGCTATGATTCCTAAACCCTTTCTCCGATTTGGATGTGGAAACTCTCATATTGCAGCTGGGAGTGTGCACTTTCAGCCCATATTATATATATAATTGTATTTCTGAACATGTTTTTGTAAACAGCTAAAATAACAAAACTTGTGTCACTGTCCAAATATTTCTGGCCCTAACTGTATATATATATATATATATATATAGAGAGAGAGAGATATATAGATATAGATATATAGATATATAGATAGAGATATAGAGATATATCTATTAATATATATATATATAGAGAGAGGTCATATTATATATATGTATATGATTAGTATATATATATATATTGTATATTAATCTATATATATCAGCTAAGATATCTTTTTGGCCCAATATAATCAATATAATCGATTATTTATTGATATATTCATTATTATATATATATATATTTTAATATTACCGGTTGCGGTAATGGTTATGGGATTAATCTATATATATATCTTTTTGGCACAATATAATCGATTATTTATTGATATATTCATAATTATATATATATATTGATATACCTAGAAAAAATAACTAGAAAAAATACTCTGCAGCACTCGGTTACTACTAATGATGTACATATGCTAATAAGCTATATTGTAGGAGAAATAAGTTAAAAACTTACGTTTTTTCAAAAAACTCAAAATCTTATCTTTTTATTTCTGAAGTTCCTACATATATAGCTTATTAGCATATGTACATCATTAGTAGTAACCGAGTGCTGCAGAGTATTTTTTCTAGTTATTTGATCCAGCAGCCCTGCTGGCACCGGTTCACATTAGTCTGTGAGTGTTATGCAGTTTTTTTTCTGTTTTGTATCTTATGGAGTGGCTGGCTCCATGCTGCAATTTGCACCCTTGTTGACCACAGGTGATCTAGGGTCGAGATTGAGTCTGCCCACTGAGAAGTGGGGGGTGGACAAGGAGGACAGGGATGTCAGCGTTAGGACTCGTCGGACCTGAAGTCACTTTGTCGCAGTCGACGAGCAAACAGACATTGGCCAATGTGTGTACCAAGAACTTCAGAAATAAAAAGATAAGATTTTGAGTTTTTTGAAAAAACGTAAGTTTTTAACTTTTTTCTCCTACATATATAGCTTATTAGCATAGGTACATCATTAGTAGTAACCGAGTGCTGCAGAGTATTTTTTCTAGTTATTTGATCCAGCAGCCCTGCTGGCACCGGTTCACAGTAGTCTGTGAGTGTTATGCAGTTTTTTTTCTGTTTTGTATCTTATGGAGTGGCTGGCTCCATGCTGCAATTTGCACCCTTGTTGACCACAGGTGATCTAGGGTCGAGATGGAGTCTGCCCACTGAGAAGTGGGGGGTGGACAAGGAGGACAGGATGTCAGCGTTAGGACTCGTCGGACCTGAAGTCACTTTGTCGCAGTCGACGAGCAAACAGACATTGGCCAATGTGTGTACCAAGAACTTCAGAAATAAAAAGATAAGATTTTGAGTTTTTTGAAAAAACGTAAGTTTTTAACTTTTTTCTCCTACATATATAGCTTATTAGCATATGTACATCATTAGTAGTAACCGAGTGCTGCAGAGTATTTTTTCTAGTTATTTGATCCAGCAGCCCTGCTGGCACCGGTTCACATTAGTCTGTGATTGTTATGCAGTTTTTTTCTGTTTTGTATCTTATGGAGTGGCTGGCTCCATGCTGCAATTTGCACCCTTGTTGACCACAGGTGATCTAGGGTCGAGATGGAGTCTGCCCACTGAGAAGTGGGGGGTGGACAAGGAGGACAGGGATGTCAGCGTTAGGACTCGTCGGACCTGAAGTCACTTTGTCGCAGTCGACGAGCAAACAGACATTGGCCAATGTGTGTACCAAGAACTTCAGAAATAAAAAGATAAGATTTTGAGTTTTTTGAAAAAACGTAAGTTTTTAACTTTTTTCTCCTACATATATAGCTTATTAGCATATGTACATCATTAGTAGTAACCGAGTGCTGCAGAGTATTTTTTCTAGTTATTTGATCCAGCAGCCCTGCTGGCACCGGTTCACATTAGTCTGTGAGTGTTATGCAGTTTTTTTTTCTGTTTTTTTTCTGTTTTATATATTGATATAGATATATATATATATATAGATATAGATTAATATATATCTATATATATATATATACATGTCATATTATATATATGTATATGATTAGTATATATATATATTGTATATTAATCTCTCTCTCTCTGTCTATATATCTACTATATAATTGCCGTAGCACGTTTCTGTCGGACCCCGGCACGCCGTGGCTATGTCACACTGTGACGTCACCACGCCGTGCGAGGCATTGCCCGCGTAGCGGGCATTGCGACCCCTCGCCGCTGTCATCCCGCCACTCGGCATGAGGGGCCCATTGCCTCCACCCCCTGGGGGGCCCCGTGCTGACACCAGCCGCCCGCCGTGCGCCCGGAGAGGAGGGAGGACGGAACTTCCTGTCCGGCAGCTCTGCCCGCCCCTCCTCTCCTCCTACAGACCCCTCGCCGCTGTCATCCCACCACTCGGCATGAGGGGCCCATTGCCTTCACCCCCTGGGGGGCCCCGTGCTGACAGCAGCCGCCGTGCGCCCGGAGAGGAGGGAGGACGGAACTTCTCCTCCTACAGCACACGCACGCCGGTGGCGGTGAGTCTGCACTCCCCCCGGCCCTCACATCTGTCTGACAGCACCCCCCACCGGTCCTCACATGGGGGTCCTGGGTGCTGATCTTGCCCCAGGGCCCGGAGCATGCCAGCTACGCCTCTGCGCTCCAGCCTCCGCTCTCCCCTCCATCCTCCGCTCTCCCCTCCAGCCTGTGCTCTCCCCTCCAGCCTCCGCTCTCCCCTCCAGCCTCCGCTCTCCCCTCCAGCCTCTGCCCTCCAGCCTCTGCCCTCCAGCCTCCGCTCTCCCCTCCAGCCTCTCCCCTCCAGCCTCCGCTCTCCCCTCCAGCCTCTGCTCTCCCCTCCAGCCTCTGCCCTCCAGCCTCTGCTCTCCCCTCCAGCCTCCCCTCCAGCCTCTGCTCTCCCCTCCAGCCTCCGCTCTCCCCTCTGCCCTCCAGCCTCTGCCCTCCAGCCTCCGCTCTCCCCTCCAGCCTCTCCCCTCCAGCCTCTGCTCTCCCCTCCAGCCTCCACTCTCCCCTCCAGCCTCCCCTCTTCCCTCCAGCCTCCGCTCTCCCCTCCAGCCTCTGCCCTTCAGCCTCCGCTCTGCCCTCCAGCCTCCGCTCTGCCCTCCAGCCTCCGCTCTGCCCTCCAGCCTCCGCTCTGCCCTCCAGCCTCTGCTCTGCCCTCCAGCCTCTGCTCTGCCCTCCAGCCTCCGCTCTCCCCTCCAGCCTCTCCCCTCCAGCCTCCGCTCTCCCCTCCAGCCTCCGCTCTCCCCTCCAGCCTCCGCTCTCCTCTCCAGCCTCCGCTCTGCCCTCCAGCCTCTGCTCTGCCCTCCAGCCTCTGCTCTGCCTTCCAGCCTCCACTTTGCCTTCCAGCCTCCGCTCTCCCCTCCAGCCTCCGCTCTCCCCTCCAGCCTCCACTCTCCCCTCCAGCCTCCGCTCTCCTCTCCAGCCTCCGTTCTCCCCTCCAGCCTCTGCCCTAAAGCCTCTGCCCTCCAGCCTCTCCCCTCCAGCCTTTCCCCTCCAGCCTCTCCTTTCCAGCCTCCAGCCAATCCCCTCCAGCCTCCAGCCAATCCCCTCCAGCCTCCGCTCTCCCCTCCAGCCTCTGCTCTCCCTTCCAGCCTACGCTCTCCCCTCCAGCCTCTGCCCTCCCCTTCAGCCTCTGCCCTCCAGCCTCTGCTCTGCCCTCTAGCCTCTGCCCTCCCCTCCAGCCTCCGCTCTCCCCTCCAGCCTCCGCTCTCCTCACCCCTCCATATGCAATGTACAGTATCTACTATATAATTGCCGTAGGCACTTCCGTGTCGGTCCCCGAAAAGACCGTGGCTATGTCACTCTGTGACGTCAGCACGGCGAAGCATTGGCCGCGTAGCGGCCAATGCGAGTCGCTGGCCTGCGCGAGCAATGGCCGCGAGGCCATTGCTCGCGCAGGCTGAGTACGAGCAATGCGAGTCGCTGGCTTGCGCGAGCAATGGCCGCGAGGCCATTGCTCGCGCAGGCTGAGTACGAGCAATGGCCGCGAAGCGGCCATTGCGAGTCGCTGGCAGAAAATCGAACCAGAGGCTCGGCCTCAAAGTTAACGATTTACCGGTCAGGTAGCGCGAGCAATGGCCGCGAGGCCATTGCGAGTCGCTGCCTGAGCTGCGCTTCTAATTGGTCGGCGCCAGCGAGTCGTTACACTTGCGGCGCGCTTGCGGTAATCCTCATACAAAGTATAGTATTCTAGACACCCGATGAATTTGCATCGGGCTCATAGCTAGTATATATATATAGATATATATACATTATATAGATAAATATATATATATATATATATATATATAGAGAGAGATGTCATATTATATATATGTATATGATTAGTATATATATATATTGTATATTAATCTATATATATATATATATACACATTGTAATAAATTGTAATATATAATATACATAATTTATTTAACTTAATAATATATATAATATATTTTTTTGATATATTTTTATGATATTATTTATATATAAAAATATTTTGCATATATTGGTATTAAATAAATTATTGATCTATATGTTACACAATTATATACATCTTTTTCAGCCTTATATTAAATTTTTGTCTGAAATTATGGCAGTGCATGAATATTAAATCTATATTATCTGTTTATTATTCTTTTAACATCGATTGTCATCTATATGTAAATAATGCTCCTTACTTCATTAACTTCTTTGGTGACTTTTTTGAGCTTAAAGGGAACCAACCACCTCAGATGACGACTATAAGCAGTTAATACATGTCCCTGCACCCTACCTACACCATTCCAGCTATGTTTTTGCTAAGAATATTGATAAAAGCAAACCGAAATATGCACTTTGTAAGCTTACATGCCTGCGTACTTGAGGGCGTCTCCCTCGGGCTCTCGTACTAGAGGGCTGTGTCTTGTGCAGCATGATTGGCTTCCCTACCCCTCCCTCTCTCTTTGCAGGACGTCACTGAAGGGCGTTATATTATTTTTGTGTGGGCGGCGACGCAAGGCAGCTTCCGTCCCTGCACGTCATCGGAGCGAGACAGGGTCACGTGCACTAGCATCGTCACTTCCTGTCGGCTCCGTGTACAGACGAGCAGCTGATGGATGGATTGCCTGTGAGGCTCAGACCAAACGCCGAGCGGGCTTGTTATTAGCATTCACTAAGCTGAGCTACTGCAGGTACTCAGCTCCACGAGTTCAGTAGTGCTCCACCTGAGAGCCGATGTCATCAGCAGTCTCATTCCCCATGCATCTCCCCTTTATCATAATTGTGATATGTACTTTATCCTTTATATAAAAAGTGCATTAGTGGTTAAAGTTTTACAAGCACAATGGGCATACACATTCAATTTATAAGTAGCTACATGCTCCAAGGGACTTAGAAAAGAGTCTGAAGGATCACAAGTGGTGAGAAAACATGATCACAGGCTCATAGATGGCAGGGGCACAGATGACATGCTAACAAGGGCAGAGATGCCATGATCTGAGGGTCACACATGACATGAACAGAGGGTCACACATGACATGAGCACAGGTTCACAGATGACATGAGCACAGGTTCACAGATGACATGATAACATGTGCAGAGATGACATGAACAGAGGGTCACAGATGACATGAACAGAGGGTCAGAGATGACATGAGCACAGGTTCACAGATGACATGAACAGAGGGTCACAGATGACATGATAACATGTGCAGAGATGACATGAACAGAGGGTCACAGATGACATGATAACATGTGCAGAGATGACATGAACAGAGGGTCACAGATGACATGATAACATGTGCAGAGATGACATGAACAGAGGGTCACAGATGACATGATAACATGGTCAGAGATGACATGAACAGAGGGTCACAGATGACATGATAACATGTGCAGAGATGACATGAACAGAGGGTCACAGATGACATGAGCACAGGTTCACAGATGACATGAACAGAGGGTCACAGATGACATGATAACATGGTCAGAGATGACATGAACAGAGGGTCACAGATGACATGATAACATGTGCAGAGATGACATGAACAGAGGATCACAGATGACATGAACAGAGGGTCACAGATGACATGAACAGAGGGTCACAGATGACATGATAACATGGTCAGAGATGACATGAACACAGGGTCACAGATGACATGAGCACAGGGTCACAGATGACATGATAACATGTGCAGAGATGACATGAACAGAGGGTCACAGATGACATGAGCACAGGTTCACAGATGACATGAACAGAGGGTCACAGATGACATGATAACATGGTCAGAGATGACATGAACAGAGGGTCACAGATGACATGATAACATGTGCAGAGATGACATGAACAGAGGGTCACAGAGGACATAACAGAGGGTCACAGATGACATGAGCACAGGTTCACAGATGACATGAACAGAGGGTCACAGATGACATGATAACATGTGCAGAGATGACATGAACAGAGGGTCACAGATGACATGAGCACAGGTTCACAGATGACATGAACAGAGGGTCACAGATGACATGAACAGAGGGTCACACATGACATGATAACATGTGCACAGATGACATGAGCACAGGTTCACAGATGACATGAACAGAGGGTCACAGATGACATGATAACATGTGCAGGGATGACATGAACAGAGGGTCACAGATGACATGAACAGAGGGTCACAGATGACATGAACAGAGGGTCACAGATGACATGATAACATGTGCACAGATGACATGAGCACAGGTTCACAGATGACATGAACAGAGGGTCACAGATGACATGATAACATGTGCAGAGATGACATGAACAGAGGGTCACAGATGACATGATAACATGTGCACAGATGACATGAGCACAGGTTCACAGATGACATGAACAGAGGGTCACAGATGACATGATAACATGTGCAGAGATGACATGAACAGAGGGTCACAGATGACATGAACAGAGGGTCACAGATGACATGAACAGAGGGTCACACATGACATGATAACATGTGCACAGATGACATGAGCACAGGTTCACAGATGACATGATAACATGTGCACAGATGACATGAGCACAGGTTCACAGATGACATGAGCACAGGTTCACAGATGACATGATAACATGGTCAGAGATGACATGAACAGAGGGTCACAGATGACATGATAACATGTGCAGAGATGACATGAGCACAGGTTCACAGATGACATGATAACATGTGCAGAGATGACATGAACAGAGGTTCACAGATGACATGATAACATGTGCAGAGATGACATGAACAGAGGGTCACAGATGACATGAACAGAGGGTCACACATGACATGAGCAGAGGTTCACAGATGACATGAGCACAGGTTCACAGATGACATGATAACATGTGCACAGATGACATGAGCACAGGTTCACAGATGACATGATAACATGTGCACAGATGACATGAGCACAGGTTCACAGATGACATGATAACATGTGCACAGATGACATGAGCACAGGTTCACAGATGACATGATAACATGTGCACAGATGACATGAGCACAGGTTCACAGATGACATGAACAGAGGGTCACACATGACATGATAACATGTGCAGAGATGACATGAACAGAGGGTCACAGATGACATGAACAGAGGGTCAGAGATGACATGAGCACAGGTTCACAGATGACATGAACAGAGGGTCACAGATGACATGATAACATGTGCTGAGATGACATGAACAGAGGGTCACAGATGACATGAGCACAGGTTCACAGATGACATGAACAGAGGGTCACAGATGACATGATAACATGTGCAGAGATGACATGAGCACAGGTTCACAGATGACATGATAACATGGTCAGAGATGACATGAACAGAGGTTCACAGATGACATGATAACATGTGCAGAGATGACATGAACAGAGGTTCACAGATGACATGAACAGAGGGTCACAGATGACATGAACAGAGGGTCACAGATGACATGAGCACAGGTTCACAGATGACATGAACAGAGGGTCACAGATGAAATGAACAGAGGGTCACACATGACATGATAACATGTGCACAGATGACATGAGCACAGGTTCACAGATGACATGATAACATGTGCACAGATGACATGAGCACAGGTTCACAGATGACATGATAACATGTGCACAGATGACATGAGCACAGGTTCACAAATGACATGATAACATGGTCAGAGATGACATGAACAGAGGGTCACAGATGACATGAACAGAGGGTCACAGATGACATGATAACATGGTCAGAGATGACATGAACAGAGGGTCACACATGACATGATAACATGTGCAGAGATGACATGAGCACAGGTTCACAGATGACATGATAACATGTGCAGAGATGACATGAGCACAGGTTCACAGATGACATGATAACATGTGCAGAGATGACATGAGCACAGGTTCACAGATGACATGATAACATGTGCAGAGATGACATGAGCACAGGTTCACAGATGACATGATAACATGTGCAAAAGATGACATGAGCACAGGTTCACAGATTACATGAGCAGAGACTCACTGATGACATAACAACAAGGATGCCCACAGACATGATCATCCCGTAGAACAAAAACTATATTATTACATCACTAAATAAATGTTTATATTGTTGCCATCTCTGACCATGTTATCATGTCATCTGTGAACCTGTGCTCATGTCATCTCTGCACATGTTATCATGTCATCTGTGACCCTCTGTTCATGTCATCTCTGCACATGTTATCATGTCATCTGTGACCCTCTGTTCATGTCATCTCTGCACATGTTATCATGTCATCTGTGACCCTCTGTTCATGTCATCTGTGAACCTGTGCTCATGTCATCTGTGACCCTCTGTTCATGTCATCTCTGCACATGTTATCATGTCATCTGTGACCCTCTGTTCATGTCATCTGTGAACCTGTGCTCATGTCATGTGTGACCCTCTGTTCATGTCATCTGTGAACCTGTGCTCATGTCATCTGTGACCCTCTGTTCATGTCATCTCTGCACATATTATCATGTCATCTGTGACCCTCTGTTCATGTCATCTGTGAACCTGTGCTCATGTCATCTCTGACCCTCTGTTCATGTCATCTGTGACCCTCTGTTCATGTCATCTCTGCACATGTTATCATGTCATCTGTGACCCTCTGTTCATGTCATCTGTGAACCTGTGCTCATGTCATCTGTGCACATGTTATCATGTCATCTGTGACCCTCTGTTCATGTCATCTCTGCACGTTATCATGTCATCTCTGACCCTCTGTTCATGTCATACTGTGACCCTCTGTTCATGTCATCTGTGACCCTCTGTTCATGTCATCTGTGACCCTCTGTTCATGTCATCTCTGCACATGTTATCATGTCATCTGTGACCCTCTGTTCATGTCATCTGTGAACCTGTGCTCATGTCATCTGTGCACATGTTATCATGTCATGTGTGACCCTCTGTTCATGTCATCTGTGACCCTCTGTTCATGTCATCTCTGCACATGTTATCATGTCATCTGTGACCCTCTGTTCATGTCATCTCTGAACCTGTGCTCATGTCATCTGTGACCCTCTGTTCATGTCATCTGTGAACCTGTGCTCATGTCATCTGTGACCCTCTGTTCATGTCATCTCTGCACATGTTATCATGTCATCTGTGACCCTCTGTTCATGTCATCTCTGCACATGTTATCATGTCATCTGTGACCCTCTGTTCATGTCATCTGTGAACCTGTGCTCATGTCATCTGTGACCCTCTGTTCATGTCATCTGTGACCCTCTGTTCATGTCATCTCTGCACGTTATCATGTCATCTGTGACCCTCTGTTCATGTCATCTCTGACCATGTTATCATGTCATCTGTGACCCTCTGTTCATGTCATCTGTGACCCTCTGTTCATGTCATCTCTGCACATGTTATCATGTCATCTGTGACCCTCTGTTCATGTCATCTGTGAACCTGTGCTCATGTCATCTCTGACCCTCTGTTCATGTCATCTGTGACCCTCTGTTCATGTCATCTCTGCACATGTTATCATGTCATCTGTGACCCTCTGTTCATGTCATCTCTGACCATGTTATCATGTCATCTGTGACCCTCTGTTCATGTCATCTGTGAACCTGTGCTCATGTCATCTGTGACCCTCTGTTCATGTCATCTCTGCACATGTTATCATGTCATCTGTGACCCTCTGTTCATGTCATCTGTGAACCTGTGCTCATGTCATCTCTGACCCTCTGTTCATGTCATCTGTGACCCTCTGTTCATGTCATCTCTGCACATGTTATCATGTCATCTGTGAACCTGTGCTCATGTCATCTGTGAACCTGTGGTCATGTCATGTGTGACCCTCTGTTCATGTCATCTGTGCACATGTTATCATGTCATCTGTGAACCTGTGCTCATGTCATCTGTGAACCTGTGCTCATGTCATGTGTGACCCTCTGTTCATGTCATCTGTGACCCTCTGTTCATGTCATCTGTGAACCTGTGCTCATGTCATGTGTGACCCTCTCTTCATGTCATCTGTGACCCTCTGTTCATGTCATCTCTGACCATGTTATCATGTCATCTGTGACCCTCTGTTCATGTTATTTCTCACCATGTTATCATGTCATCTGTGACCCTCTGTTCATGTTATTTCTCACTATGTTATCATGTCATCTGTGAATCTCTGCTCATGTCAGCACTGACCCTCAGATCATGGCATCTCTGCCCTTGTTAGCATGTCATCTGTGCCCCTGCCATCTATGAGCCTGTGATCATGTTTTCTCACCACTTGTGATCCTTCAGACTCTTTTCTAAGTCCCTTGGAGCATGTAGCTACTTATAAATTGAATGTGTATGCCCATTGTGCTTGTAAAACTTTAACCACTAATGCACTTTTTATATAAAGGATAAAGTACATATCACAATTATGATAAAGTGGAGATGCATGGGGAATGAGACTGCTGATGACATCGGCTCTCAGGTGGAGCACTATTGAACTCGTGGAGCTGAGTACCTGCAGTAGCTCAGCTTAGTGAATGCTAATAACAAGCCCGCTCGGCGTTTGGTCTGAGCCTCACAGGCAATCCATCCATCAGCTGCTCGTCTGTACACGGAGCCGACAGGAAGTGACGATGCTAGTGCACGTGACCCTGTCTCGCTCCGATGACGTGCAGGGACGGGAGCTGCCTTGCGTCGCCGCCCACACAAAGATAATATAACGCCCTTCAGTGACGTCCTGCAAAGATAGAGGGAGGGGTAGGGAAGCCAATCATGCTGCACAAGACACAGCCCTCTAGTACGAGAGCCCGAGGGAGACGCCCTCAAGTACGCAGGCATGTAAGCTTACAAAGTGCATATTTCGGTTTGCTTTTATCAATATTCTTAGCAAAAACATAGCTGGAATGGTGTAGGTAGGGTGCAGGGACATGTATTAACTGCTTATAGTCGTCATCTGAGGTGGTTGGTTCCCTTTAATTTTTTTCTTGCGACCTCTTGCCGCTGTCAGCATACAACTCCAAGCCCTGTCAACATACACCCCCGATATGTCATCACCCCCCCCCATATGTCCGCACACCCCTGCTAATTTGCGGTAGAAGCTGTGAAAAACCGCATCTGCCGCGTTTGCCGCATAAAAGCATTACACTTGCGGTGCGGTTGCGGTAATCCCCATAGAAAGTATAGGGGGACTTGCGGCAGGTGCAGCAAGTGCAGTTTTGCACTTGCGGCAAGTGTGGCCGCAAAAAAAAACGTAGCTTTTTGCTTACCAATCACTATACTCCCCCCTGCCGCTATTTTAGTGATTAATAATATGTTTAATTCGCCATTTTATAGTGTTTCCTTTAACTTTTCCTCACAAATCATTCCTGCCTTGGTGATCCTGTGGAAGGACGTCGGAAAACCAGTGCTGGAACCTCATCCCTACAATATCAGCTAAAGATATCTTTTTGGGCCAATATAATCGATTATTTATTGATATATTCATAATTATATATATATATATATATATATATATATATATATATATATATATATATAGAGATATATAGATATATAGATATAGATTAATATATATATATATAGATATATATGTCATATTATGATTAGTATATATATATAATCTCTAGTATATAAATATATATATATATATATATATATATATATATATATATATATATATATATACACATAATAAATTGTAATATATAATATACATAATTTATTTAAGTTAATAATATATATAATATATTTTTTTTATATATTTTTATGATATAATTTATTTATAAAAATATATTGTATATAATAAAAATGATCAATATAAATATTACTACTTTGACTATATTGCTATGCAGAATGTATATTGATTGCTTCCTTAAATAATATACTGTAGCTATTATTGCATACATTTTTCTGTACTGTGCTCAATATGAGCTCTGACAAACAAAAAAGCTCTGTTAGAGCTAAGAATGCTGCACGCCAGCGCAAGAAGCGTGCGCAGGAAGATCCGGAAACAAGACGTCTCCGTTTGCTTAAGCTCACGGAGGATTTGAATAAAAGAATTGCAAAGGAGTCTGCTGAAGAAAGAAGCAGTCGGTTGGCAAAAAAAGCTGATGCGGAATGCAAAAGACGCAAAAAACAACAGGTGAAGGTGCAAGGAGAACCATTTACCTCTGATATGGCGTCCATATCTGGGTCTCCAACACTTTCTGAAACTCAACTGCCTATAACATCTGGCCGTAAACAACAAAAGGTGAAGGTGCAAGGAAAACCATCTACCTCTGATATGGCGCCTATATCTGTGTCTCCAACACTTTCTGAAACTCAACTGCCTACAACATCTGGCCGTAAACAACAAAAGGTGAAGGTGCAAGGAGAACCATCTACCTCTGATATGGTGTCCATATCTGTGTCTCCAACACTTTTTGAAACTCAACTGCCTTCAACATCTGGCACGGGTAAAGTGAAGGGCAAATGTTCTTCTAAAACAAGAACAGACAAGATTGCTTCTGCCATGACAAGACATCAATTGGCTAAAGTCAAACGTTTACAAATTATGTCACCTACCTCAAAACAACGCCATTTGGCCCATTTGGCTGCCTTACAGCGTCAACTACGCCAAAAAAAATCCTCTGTAAGAAGTCTCCAGTCACTACTTCTTTTCTTGAATGTGTTGACAGTTCTACACAGCCACGCCTTATTTATGTAGGCATCTACAAAAAAGGTCATCGGTTGCTCACTTCACCTACGTCATCAATCCCTATTGGCTTTACTGATGACGATACCGGTATTTTAGAACATACCTGTGGGCCCATGAATGTGTTATGTGAACATTGTGAAGCACAACATTTTGAGGCTGAAAGGCCATCTGATGGACAGTTCTCCCTTTGTTGTCACAAGGGCAAAGTTAAGGTACCATTACCTCAGTACCCTCAGCTCTTCACTACTTTACTGAAAGGAGACAGCCCATATAGTAAAAATCTCATGGAGAATATCAGGAGCATTAATAGTTCCTTTGCATTTGCTTCCATGGGTGCAAGTGTTTCTCAACCACCTGGACACGGTCCTTATTGTTTCAGGATTCACGGCCAAATTTACCATAGAACTGGAACTCTCCACCCCGCTGAAGGTCAAGTTCCAGCATATGCACAGCTGTATATTTTGGATAGTGCTACTGCTACTGAACAACGCCTACAGTCTCCAGAAAATCTTAAGTGTAATCCAGCCTTGATGAGAATTATTGCTGAGCAATTGGAAGGTCTTAATCCCTTTGTTTCAGCTTACAAAATGTTACGGCAAGTGGAGGAAGAGGAAGAACAGAAAGCATTGGAACATGGCACAAATATGCCTAATATCATCATGGCAATTAAACAAGACAGACAGCAAGACCCAAGACGGTATAACAACCCTACTGTCCATGAAGTCGCTGTCGTCTTTGAAAATGCTGATGGAGAGCCACCATTTAATAGAGACATTTTAATACATCTAAAACCAGACACAAATAATCCGTTGGCCCCCAAAACACAGCAAATAAGTATTTTACACAGTAATTTGGATGCATTACTGTATCCATTGTTTTTCCCTCATGGAGAGCAAGGGTGGCATGAAGCACTCAAGCAGCAAGGCCAACATCTTCGCAGGGTGACACAGCTGCAGTATTACTGTTATTTGCTGTCAGTACGGACAGAATTCAATCCTGTCCTTAATGGAGGTAAGCTGACACAGCAGTACTTGGTGGATGCCTATGTTAAGATCGAGGCCAATCGTTTAAATTTTATACGACAACACCAGAAGGATTTGAAGGATTTGAAGAACATTTGCTGAGAAAATCCGTAGAAAAAGGAATCCCCATTGGTAAGACGGTAATTTTACCATCTTCCTTTGAGGGAAGTCCCCGAAACATGCAGCAGAGGTATCAAGATGCCATGGCGATTGTAACTAAATTTGGAAGACCAGATCTTTTTATAACGATGACCTGTAA
The DNA here is from genome assembly GCA_033576535.1 of Allobates femoralis. NCBI lineage: Eukaryota > Metazoa > Chordata > Amphibia > Anura > Aromobatidae > Allobates > Allobates femoralis. Next base: position 350,126,860 of record JARQOC010000002.1, read on the forward strand.
TCCAAAATGGAGTGGAATTGCAACCAATTTGCAGCCATGGCAGCGTGCTGAACATCGCCCGGATTTAGTGGCCCGTGTATTCAGGATTAAACTTGAAGCCCTTTTGAAAGATATTAATTGTGGATTATTTGGTAAGGTTTGTGCTATGGTTCATGTGATAGAATTTCAAAAGCGAGGCCTACCACATGCTCACATTCTAATTATTCTGGATCCCAAATCAAAACTAAGAACTGAGGTGGAAGTGGACAATACTGTTTGGGCTGAAATTCCTGATCCATCACATTACCCTGTGCTCCATCAAATTGTCATGCAACACATGATCCATGGCCCCTGTGGACAACACAATCCCAATTCTCCATGTATGGAGAATGGAAAGTGTAAAAAAGCTTTTCCCAAAAAGTTTCAAACAAAAACTGTTATACCTGAGGATGCATATCCAAGTTATCAAAGAAACGAAGGACCTTCTTTTCCACACCATTCCAAGATGATTGATAATTCTTGGGTGGTTCCATATAACCCTTTCCTTCTATTAAAATATAAGTGCCATATCAATGTGGAAGTATGTGCTTCCATTCAGAGCGTCAAATACCTCTTTAAATATGTGTACAAAGGTCATGACAAAGCCAATGTGGAAATTTGTGAAACCAACATCAGACACGATGAAACTCATAAATTCATGGATTCCAGATATGTCAGTGCACCAGAGGCAGCTTGGCGAATCTTTGCTTTTCAAATGCATAGACAATCTCACAGCATTAGTCGTCTTGCAGTACATCTGCCTCATTCACAATCACTTTTTTTTCACGAGGGTGATTCTGCGGACAACATCAGTTATTCAATGGACAGACAATCAACACTCATGGCCTACTTTGCCCTCAATGAGAATGATCCCAATGCTCAGGAGTACTTATATCGTCAAATTCCTGAGCATTATGTTTGGAAAGAAGGTGCATGGGAAGTTAGAAGGAGAAGAGGTGCTTCAGTCATTGGTAGACTTTACACTGTTAGTATTCAAGAACAAGAACGGTATTTTTTAAGGCTGTTGTTACTCCATGTTAAAGGAGCTACAAGTTTTGACAACCTTAAGACTGTTAAGGAAGTCACATACCCAACGTTTAAAGAGGCGGCATTAGCCCTTGGATTGCTCTTCGATGACAGTGTTTGGAGAAAAACTTTATTGGATGCCTGTGTTCTCAATATGCCTGCACAGCTCCGTGACATGTTTGCATATATATGTGTGTTTGGTCCTCCTAATCATCCCCTGGAGTTGTGGCAAGAATTTAAACAACACTTCGTTCAAGATTACTGCCATGCCTACCACCCTGACACTGATGATTGTGAGCATTGTGAAGGATATGCCATGACTGATGTTGAACATGTTTTCAAATTTCATGCTAAACATTTTATTGATTTTAATCTGCCACGCCCAAAAAGAAAACCACACATTCGTCCTCAATACAACAAAGAAGAAGAGTTAGTAAGAGCACATGAAATGAAAGTTACCTTAAATGATCAACAACGTTTGGCCTATACTGCAATCCATCAAGCTTTAGAGGATACAAGTGATAAGCCAAAGTGCTTTTTCCTTGACGGTCCAGGTGGAAGTGGGAAAACATATCTCTATCATCTATTGATTCATGAACTGAGAGGAGAAGGAGAAGTTGTCTCACCTGCAGCCAGTACAGGGATTGCTGCTAATCTATTGCAAGGAGGAAGAACTATCCATTCACTGTATGGCATACCAATACCAATTAATGAGACATCCGTTTCAAGAATCAAAAATGATACTGATGCGGCCCAACATTTGAAGACTACCAAACTCTTCATCATCGATGAGTCTACTATGTTGTCAAAATACGCTTTGCATGTAATTGATCAATTATTACGGGATGTCATGACAACTAATGTCTCCAAGAAAAATAAATTACCCTTTGGAGGGAAAGTCATTGTTCTGGGAGGAGACTTTCGGCAGTGTCTTCCTATCATCTCTCATGGAACAAGGACAGACATCGTAGAGAGCTGCATTAAATATTCACGACAATGGCAGCTTTTCAATCAATTGCCACTCATTAACAACATGCGCTCCATTGATTCGGAATATAGCAATTGGTTAATTCAATTGGGAAATGGAGAATTGTCCAATGATTACAACCTTGGTGATGATGTCATTGAGATCCCGCAAGACATGATCTGCACTGGCTCTTTAATCTTGGATATATTTGGTGAAAACATTGTCATTGATGTGAATAATGATGAAAGTATTCAGAATGCTGCATCACATGCCATTCTTTGTCCCAAAAATGACGCTGTGGATTTGATCAATTCAAAAGTTATGGATTGTATTCCTGGAGAATACATTGAATATATGAGCCATGATTCCATTGATCCAGATGAGACGGAAAATCCCGAACAATATCCCGTGGAATTTCTAAATTCTCTAACACCAACAGGAATGCCTTCTCATCTCCTCAAATTAAAAGTTGGTACAATTATAATGCTTTTGCGTAAGTTTAACAGCAGAAAAGGACTTTGCAACGGGACTCGCATGATTGTTATTGCTTTGTTTGACAACTTGATACAAGCAAAAGTAATTTCTGGCTCGGATGAAGGAAATGTAGTCTTCATTCCAAGAATTGATCTCTGTCCATCTGAGACTGGATTGCCTTTCAAACTAAGACGTCGGCAATTTCCCGTGAAGCCTGCCTTTGCCATGACCATAAATAAATCCCAAGGCCAAACATTGGAGAAAGTGGGGATTTATTTGCCAGAACCTGTTTTTGGTCATGGACAATTATATGTGGCTTTCTCACGTGTGAAGAGACGATGCAATGTGAAGGTGAAAGTGGTGGATTCATGCATTCAAGGCAAATTGGTGCCTAACAGTGAGAAAGTCTTCACCAAAAATATTGTCTATCGGAATATTTTGGGATGAACTTTTGCCTATTTTATTTTTTTACCTTTTCTATTTAAAAAAAAAAAAAAAAAAAAAAAATTAGTTTAGTATTTACATTTTCTGTTTTTTATGTACATAGTTTATACAATATTTGTGGAAAAACACATTTCAGATTTCATTGGAGATGTGTATCATTCTGATTTTCTCACAGGGTGATAGAAACCACTATTTTAAGCTCCAGTACTCTACGTGCTGAGAGATTTGATTCTTATTCTTTAAAGGGAGAGGTTTTTGTGAACAGCTAAGAGACGGGTGGGACGGCTGTTCACACACATCTCATTAGCAAGGTGTGTTCCACATGTTTTAGATAGATAGGGACAAACATAAATTATTAATTAGATTCTACCACGACATTTTTCTTAGATTTTTTCACTTTGTTGAGGAATATACTAAATGATAATAATTGATCATGAAGGACTCACCAACAACATACTTGCTGTAATTTTCATAATTGCATATATGTAATTTGTACTTAACATGTGGTTTGTGCAGACAACATAGTTGCGGCAGTATCATCCACATCAACTGCAGTCACCTGTGGTTAGTTAGTGGATGCATCTTATGCACCTGCTGTAGCTATGTTAACTCCATTTACCGTAGGTTAACTACAAGTTTTTTTGTTATTGCATGGATATTGCTGCAAGTCTGTAGCTGGTAACTCCTTCTGTATCAATTTACAAAATTTTATTATTTACATCACAATCCTCAAAAAAACTAAGAAAAATCCAGCCATAAAAAATAATCTAAATTATATCAATTCGGATTTAGTTAGAGTAGGTCCCACCAGGCGTAAGGGCATCTTGACGCGATTGGTGGGCTGACACAAACTGGCTGATACACACATTACTACTGTTAATTCATCAATTCAAATGATTGACACATTAAGTAGTATTGCTACTTTGTGTTCTAAGACCCTTACAACATAATAGTTCAATTTTCCTTAAATGATATCAACCATACAAATATATGTAGTTGGTGTAAAGATGTCATTGGAATAATTGGATTATTATTTGAAAATCTTAAAAAATATTTAAAAATATTCTAGACACCCGATGCATTTGCATCGGGCTCACAGCTAGTAACCTCATAAAGGGACACTGGTCAGAATAGACAAAAATGGCCTGGTCATTTGGGTCAAAATAGGCCCGGGGTGAAGGGGTTAAAGTCCCATAGATAGTAGCAATGCTTGTCAGTAGGACTTCTGACATGAAGGGCTATTGCAATGTTCTGTTTGAGAAATTAAGCATGAAGACTCTGGCTGCATAGTGGGATGGGAGACCTCATAAAAAACAGCATGGGTCTATGTAAGCCAATAGGAACAAGGCCAATAAAATAGCATGAGAGCCAATGCTTCCATTGCCTTTTTCCATAGACATTCTCAAAGATACCATTATATTAAAACTGCCTTGAGTTAATGTAGACCTATTTTTAAATCCCCTAGAAGGTAGCAATGCTCGTAAATAGGACTTCTGACATGAAGAGCTATAGCAATGTTCCATTTGGGAAGCTAAGCATGAAGTCCATGGCTAAATAGTTGGATGGGAAACCTCATAAGAAGCAGCATGGAACTATGTAAGTCAATAGGAACAAGGCTAATACAATAGCATGAGAGCCAATTCTTACATAGACATTCTCAATGACACCATTATATTAAAACTGCCTTAGGTTAATGTAGGCCTATTTTAAAGTCTCGTAGATGGTAGCAATGCTTATCAATAGGACTTCTAACATGAAGGGCAATGGCAACATTTCATTTGAAAAGCTAACCATGAAGGCCCTGGCTGCAATGTTGGATGGGAGACCTCATAAGAAACAGCATGGGACTATGTAAGCCAATAAGAATAAGGCCAATACAATAGCTTGAGAGCCAATGCTTGTTTGAAGATTTCCATACACATGCTCAATAAAACCATTATATTAATACTGCCATGAGTTAATGTGGAACTATTTTAAAGTCCCATAGATGGTATCAATGCTTGCCAATAAGACTTCTGATGTGAAGGGCTATGGCAATGTTCCGCTTGGGAATCTAAGCATGAAGTCACTGCCTGAATAGTTGGATGGGAGACCTCATTAAAAACAGCATGGGACTAAGTAACCCAAGAGGAACAAGGCCAATACAATAGCATGAGAGCCAATGCTTCCCTTGACTTTTTCCATAGACATGATCAATGATACCATTATTTTAAAACTACCTAAGGTAATGTAGACCTATTTTAAAGTCCCATAGATGGTAGCAGTTTTTGTCAATAGAACGTCTCGCATGAAGGGCTATGGCAATGTACCATTTGGGAAGCTAAGCATGAAATCCCTGGCTGCATAGTTGGATGGGAGACCTCATAAGAAACAGCATGGGACTATGTAAGTCCATAAGAAAAAGGCCAATGCATTAGCAATAGAGCTTATGCTTCCCTTGACTTTTTCCATAGACATGATCAATGATACCATTATATTAAAACTACCTAAGCTAATGTAGACCTATTTTAAAGTCCCATAGATGGTAGCAGTTTTTGTCAATAGAACTTCTCGCATGAAGGTCTATGGCAATGTTCCATTTGGGAAGCTTAAGCATGAAGACCCTGGCTGCATAGTTGGAGGGGAGACCTCATAAGGAATAGCATGGGTCTATGTAAGCCAATATGAACAAGGCCAACACAATGCAATGCTTCCGTTGACTTTTTCCATACACATACTCAATGATACCATTATATTAAAACTTCCTTGAGTTAATATAGACCTATTTTAAAGTTCCCTAGATGGTAGCAATGCTTGTCAATAGGACTTCTGACATGAAGGGCAATCGCAATGCTCTGTTTGGGAAACTGAGCATAAAGGCTTTGAATGGGAGACCTTATAAGAAACAGCATGGGACTATGTAAGCCAATAGGAACAAGACCAATTCTTCCATTGACTTTTTCCATAGACATGCTCAATGATAACATTATATTAAAACTGCTTTGACTTAATGTAAACCTATTTTGAAGTCCCATAGATGGCAGCACCGCTTGTCAATAGGACTTCTGACATGAAGAGCTATGGTAATGTTCCATTTTGGAAGCTAAGCATGAAGGCCCCGGATGCATAGTTGCATTAAGAGGTCTCATAAGAAACAGCATGGGATTATGTAAAAAAATAAGAACAAGTCCAACACAAAAGCATGAGAGCCAATAATTCCATTGACTTTTTCCATAAACACGCTCAATGATATTAAAACTGCCTTGAGTTAATGTAGACCGATTTTAAAGTCCCCTAGATGGTAACAATGCTTTTAGACTGTACTTCTGACATGAAGGGCTATGGCTTCCATTTAGGAAGCTATGTGTGAAGTCCCTGGCTGCAAAAAGGAATCAGAGATCTCATAAGAAACAGCATGGGATTATGTAAGCCAATAGGAACAAGGCCAGTACAATAGCATGAGAATCAATGCTTCCATTGACTTTTTCAATAGACATGCTCAATAATACCATTATATTTAAACTGCCTTGAGTTAATGTAGGCCTATGTTAAAGTCCCCTAGATGGTAGTAATGCTTGTCAATATGACATCTAACATGAAGGGCTATCGCAATGTTCTATTTGGGAAGCTAAGCATGAAGGCCCTGGCTGTATAGTTGGATGGGTGACATCATAAGAAACAGCATGGGACTATGTAAGTCAATAGGAACAAGGCCAATGCTATAACTTGAGAACCAATGCTTCCATTGACTTATTCCATAGACATGCTCAATGATACCATTATATTAAAATGGTTTTGAATTAATGTAGGCCTATATTAAAGTCCCCTAGATGGTAGCAGTGCTTGTCAATAGGACTTCTGACATGAAGAGCTACATTAGTGTTCCAGTTGGGAAGCTAAGCATGAAGGTCCTGACAGCATAGTTGGATGGGAGACCTCATAAGGAACAGCATGAGAGTATGTAAGCCAATAGGAAAAAAGGCCAATACAATGCAATGCTTCCATTGACTTTTTCCATACTCAATGATGCCATTGTATTAAAACTTCCTTGAGTTAATGTAAACCTATTTAAAAGTCCTCTAGATGGTAGCAATGCTTGTCAATAGGACCTCTGACATGAAGGAGTATTACAATGCTCAATTTGGGAAACTGAGCATGAAGGCTTTGGATGGGAGACCTCATAAGAAACAGCATGGGACTATGGAAGCCAATAGCAACAAGGTCAATACCATGTAATGCTTCCATTGACTTTTTCCATAGACATGCTCAATGATACCAATATATTAAAACTGCCTTGAATTAATGTAGACCTATTTTAAAGTCACCTAGATGGTAGCAATCCTTTTCAATAGGACTTCTGACATGAAGAGCTATGTCAGTGTAACATTTGGGAAGCTAAGTATGAAGTCCCTGGCTGCGTAGATGGATGGGAGACCTCATAAGCAACTGCATGGGGCTATGTAAGTAAATAGGAAAAAGGACAATGCAATAGAATGAGAGCCAATGTTTCCATCGACTTTTTCCATAGACATGCTCAATGATACCATTTTATAAAACATACTTGAGTTTATGTAGACCTATTTTAAAGTCCCATAGATGGTAGCAATGTCGATGAATAGGACTTCTGACATGAAAGGCTATGGCAATGTTCCATTTGGGAAGCTAAGCATGAAGGCCCTGCATGCTTGGATGTGAGACCTCATAAGAAACACCATGGGACTATGTAAACCAATGGGACAAGGCCAGTACAATAGCATGAGAGCCAATGCTTCCATAGACATGCTTAATTTTACCATTATATTAAAAGTGCCTTGAGTTAATGTCGACCTTTTTTAAAGTCCAATAGATGGTAGCAGTGCTTGTCAATAGGACTTCTGACGTGAAGGGCTACAGTAAAACTCCATTTAGGAAGCTAAGCATGAAGGCCCTGGTTGGGTGGGAGACCTCATAAGAAATAGCATGGTATGACGTAAGCCAATAGTAACAAGGCCAATGCAATGGCATGAGAGCCAATGCTTCCATTAACGTTTTCCATAGAAATGCTCAATGATACCATTATAATAAAACTGCCGAGAGTTAATGTAGACCTATTTTAAAGTCCCATAGATGGCAACAGCGTTTGTCGATAGTACTTCTGACATGAAGGGCTATGGCAATGTTCCATTTGGGAAGGTAAGCATGAAGGCCCTGGCTGCATAGCTGGGTGGGAGACCTCATAAGAAACAGCATGGGACTATGTAAGCCAATAGTAACAAGGCCAATACCATGTATTTCTTCCATTGACTTGTTTCTTACTCAATGTTACCATTATATTAAAACTGCCTTGGGTAAATGTAGGCCTTTTTAAAGTCCCATAGATGGTTGCAATGCTTATCAATAGTATTTTTTAGCATAAAGGTCTTTGGAGATGTTCCATTTGGGAAGCTAAGCATGAAGTCCCTGGCTGCATAGTTGGATGGGAGACCTTTTAAGAAACAGCATAGGACTATGTAAGAAAATACAATAGCATGAGAGCCAATACTTCTGTTGACTTTTGCTATAGACATACTCAATGATACCATTATATTCAAACTGCCTTGAGTTAATGTAGACTTTTTTTTTAAGTCCCATAGATAGTAGCAATGCTTGTCAATGGGACTTATGACATGAAGGGCTATGGCAGTGTTCCATTTGAGAAGCTAAGCATGAAGACCTTGGCTACTTAGTTCGAGGGGAGACCTCATAAAGAACAGCAAGTGTCTATGTAAGCCAATAGGAACAAGGCTAATGCCATGCAATGCTTCAAATTGACTTTTTACATACACTTAGTCAATGATACCACTTTATTAAAACTGCTTTGGGTTAATGTAGGCCTACTTTAAATACCCATAGATGGTAGCACTGCTTGTCAATAGGAATTCTGACATGGAGGGCTGTTGCCATATTCCATTTGGGAAGCCGAGCATGAAGACCCTGACTGCATAGTTGGATGGGTGACCTCATAAGAAACAACAAGGGACTATTCAAGCCAGTAGGAACAAGCCAAATACAATGCAATGCTTTCATTAACATGTTCCATAGACATGCTCAAGGATACCATTATATTAAAACTGCCTTGATTTAACATAGACCTATTTTAAAGTCACCTAGATGGAAGAAGTCCTTGTCAATAGGACTTCTGACCTGAAGGGCTATGGCAATGTTCCATTTAGGAAGCTAAGCATGAAGGCCCTGGCTGCATAGTTGAATGGGAGACCTCATATGAAAAGGCATGGGACTATGTAAGCCAATAGGTAAAAGGACAATACCATCCAATGCTTCCTTTGACTGTTTCCATACACATACTTAATGATACCATTATAATAAAACTGCCTTGGGTAAATGTAGGCCTTTTTTAAAGTCCCATAGATGGTTGCAATGCTTGTCAATAGGACTTCTAGCATAAAGGTCTATGGAGATGTTCCAGTTGGGAAGCTAAGCATGAAGGCCCTGGCTGCATAGTTGGGGAGTAAACCTCTTAAGAAACAGCATAGGACTATGTAAGAAAATACAATAGCATAAGAGCCAATTCTTCCATTGATTTTTTCCATAGACATGCACAATGCTACCATTATATTAAAGCTGCACTGAGTTAATGTAGACATATTTTAAAGTCCCATAGATGGTAGCAATGCTTGTAAATAGCACTTTTGACATGAAGGGTTATGGTAATGTTCCATTTGGGAAGCAAAGCATAGTTGGATGGGTGACCTCATAAGAAACAGCAAGGGACTATTCAAGCCAATAGGAACAAGCCCAATACAATGCAATGCTTTCATTAACATTTTCCATAGACATGCTCAATGATACCATTATATTAAAACTGCCTTGATTTAACGTAGACCTATTTTAAAGTCACCTAGATGGTAGAAGTCCTTGTCAATAGGACTTCTGACATGAAGGGCTATGGAAATGTTCCATTTAGGAAGCTAAGCATGAAGGCCCTGGCTGCATAGTTGTGTGGGTGATATGAAAAGGCATGGGACTATGTAAGCCAATAGGTAAAAGTGCAATGCTTCCATTGACTTTTTTCATACACATACTCAATGATACGATACCATTATATTAAAATTGCCTTGAGTTAATGTAGACCTATTGTAAAGTCCCCTAGATGGTAGCAGTGTCCGTCAATAGGACATCTGAGATGAAGGGCTATGGCAATGTTCCGTTTGGAAAGCTAAGCGTGAAGGCCCTGGCTGCATAATTGGATGGGAAAACTCATAGGAAACAGCATGGGATTGTGTAAGCCAATAGGATCAAGGCCAATACAACACCATAAGAGCCAATGCTTCCATTGAATTTTTCCATAGCCATGCTCAATGATACCATTATAATAAAACTGCCTTGAGTTAATGTAAACCTTTTTTAAATTCCCATAGATGTTAGCAACGCTTGTCAATAGGACTTCTGACATGAAAAGCTATGGCAACCTTCCATTTGGTAAGCCAAGCAAGAATGTCCTGGCTGCGTAGTTGGATGGGAGACCTCATAAGAAACAGCATGAGACAATGTAAACCAATAGGAATAAGTCAATTACAATAGCATGAGAGCCAATGCTTCCATTGACTTTTTCCATAGACATTCTCAATGATACCATTATATTAAGACTGCCTTGAGTTAATGTAGACCTATTTTAAAATCCAATATTTGTCACTGGGACTTATGACATGAAGGGCTATGGCAATGTTCTATTTGGGAACCTAAGCATGAAGTCCCTGGCTGCATAGTTGGATGGGAGACATCAGAAAAAACTGCATTCAACTATGTAAGCCAATGGGAGCAAGGCCAATGCAATAGCATGAGAACCAAAGCTACCAATGCCTTTTTCCATAGACATGCTCAAAGATACCATTATATTAAAACTGTCTTGAGTTAAAGTAGACCTATTTTAAAGTCTCCCAGATGGTATCAACGCTTTTCAATAGGTCTTCTGACTTGAAGGGTTATGGCAATGTTCCAATTGGGAAGCTTAGCATGAAGGCACTGGTTGCATTATTGCATGGGACACCTCATAAGGAAAAGCATGGACCTATGTAAGCCAATACGAGCAATGCTAATGCCATGCCATGCAATGCTTCCATTGACTTTTTCCATACACTTACTCAATGATACCATTATAATAAAACTGCCAAGGGGTAATGTAGGCCTATTTTAAAGACCCATAGATGGCAACACCACTTGCCAATAGGACTTCTAACATGAAGGGTTATGGCAACATTCCATTTGGGAAGCTAAGCATAAGGACCATGGCTGCATAGTTGAATGGAAGACCTCATAAGAAACAGCAGGGACTATGTAAGCCAATAGGAACAAGGCCAAAGCTTCCATTGACTTTTTCCATAGACATGCTCAATGATACCATTATATTAAAACTGCCTTGAGTTAAAGTAGACCTATTTTAATGTCACCTACACGGTAGCAATGCTTGTAACTAGGCCTTCTGACATGAAGGGCTATGGCAATGTGTCATTTGGGAAGCTAAGCATGAAGTCCATGGCTGTATATTTGGATAGGAGACCTCATAAGAAACAGCATGGGACTATGTAAGTCAATAGGAACAAGGCCAATACCGTGCAATGCTTCAATTGACTTTTTCCATACCATATTAAAACTGCCTTGGGTTAATGTAGACCTATTTTAAAGTCCCCTAGATGGTAGCAATGCTTGTGAACAGGCCTTCAGACATGAAGGGTTATGACAACATTTCAATAGGGAAGCTAAGCATGAAGTCCATGGCTGTATAGTTGGATGGGAGACCTCATAAGAAACAGCATGTGACTATGTAAGTCAATAGGAACAAGGCCAATACAATGTAATGCTTCCATTGACTTTTTCCATACACATACTGAATTATACCATTATATTAAAACTGCCTTGGGTTAATGTAGGCCTATTTTAAAGTGCCATAGAGGGTAGCAATGCTTGTCATTAGGACTTCTAACATGAAGGGCTATGACAACATTCCATTTGGGAAGCTAAGCATGAAGGCCTTCTGTTAATAATTAATGCATAGTTAATGGGAGACCTCATAAGAAACAGCATGGGACTCTGTAAGGCAATAGGAACAAAGCAAATATAATAGCATGAGAGCCAATGCTTCCATTGACTTTTTCCATAGACATGCTCAATGATACCATTATATTAAAACTGCCTTGAGTTAATATAGATGTGGCGCCCCTGCGACCAGGGTGGCCACATAGGGAACTGCAGCCAGGCAGAAGGTAGGCAGTTTGTGCACCAAACACCCTCACAGCACACACAACCACAGGAGCACAGCACCCAACCCGGAGCCCGGGACTCTAGGCGGGAAAGGGATGGTAGGGTTTAGAGGAAAGTGGGTGGGGAGGTAGGTCAGGTGGTAGAACAATAGGAGGAACAATGGGAGGAGTTAGCCAGTAGGCCGAGGTAGGCTGAGAAGTAAAAACCGAACAACAAACAAAGTGACACTTCCCGGAGGGATAGGGCTCCCTGGAGATGCAGAATCCAAAGAGACACAGATCCATGGAGAGAAAGCTCGTCCATAGCCCACGGAGGAGTGAGGGCAAAAACCGGGTCCGAGGAGTACGGCAGCGTTGACTGGCTGCAGGAGGGAAAGGTTTCCCTGAAAGTACTTGGATAGCCGCACGGGTGGGAAAGAGCCGGTGATCCTTTGCAAGATAGGGACACCTAAGCTGGGCTGAAACCAGAGTGTCGGCTCTGAGTGGGACTGCTGCTACACGCCGGCTTCCCAGACAAACCGGCGGGGAACACGGATTCCAGATCAGTGTTCCTACTACAAGGGTTGGAGGCTCAGCAACACCTTAGAGGACCCAGACTTACTGCCCATACACTTAGGGAGAAGTCACGCTAAGGGACTGAGTTGCCATAATACAACTCACACGGAAGAGTAGTGAAAGAACAAGCCGGAAAGGTTACAGAAGGAGTGAGGGATCTCAGAGTGACAGCCTGGCTGTAGTGGGTTTAAAGTGTCCGGAGTTATCTGTGTTAAGAACTGAACTGTGTTGTAAACTGTTTGACTTGGAAGAACTTGCAAGTAAACCCGATGAACCCTGCTTCAGCCTCCCGTGTATGATTCCAGGTATACAGAACTTTGATTACACCTTTTACCCTGTCAGGAGCAGGCCAACCCGCAGCGGGCTCATCCACCTTGCTGCAGCATCCATCCATCCTCCTGACAGAAGCACACTGCAGTGGTGGTACCCTTACTGACCACAACCCGTGGGTGGCGTCACGACAAACAAATCCCCTGTAAATATTCCCTTTTACTTGTTAGAACCCGGGACACGGTCCGGACCAAGACCGCCGAGATATCCCCAGCAGTACCCCGGTCCGGTACCGAGTACCCCGTCCCAGAGGGCTCCACATAGACCTATTTTAAATTCCCATAGATGGTAGCAATGCCTGTCAATAGGATTTCTGACATGAAGGGTGATGGCTGTTTTTCATTTGAGAAACTAAGCATGTAGGCCCTGGCTGCATAGTTGGATGAGAGACCTCATAAGAAACAGCATGGAACTATGTAAGTCAATAGGAAAAAGGCCAATACAATAGCATGAGAGCCAATGCTTCCATTGACTTTTTCCATAGACATGCTCAATGACACCATTATATTAAAAACTGCCTTGAGTTAATGTAGACCTATTTTAAATTGCCATAGATGGTAGCAATGCTTTTCAATAGAACTTCTGACATGAAGGGCAATGACTATGTTCATTTGGGAAGGTAAGCATGAAGGCCCTGGCTGCATAGTTGAATGGGAGACGTGATAAGAAATAGCATGGGACTATGTAAGCCAATAGGAACAAAGTCAATACAATAGCATGAAAGCCAATGCTTCCATTGACTTTTTCCATAGACATTCTCAATGATACCATTATATTAAAACTGCCTTGAGTTAATGTAGACCTATTTTAAAATCCAAAAGACGGTAGCAATGCTTGTCAATGGGACTTATGACATGAAGTGTTATGGCAATGTTCCATTTGAGAAACTAAGCATGAAGGCCCTGGCTGCTTAGTTGGATGGAAGACCTCATAAGGAACAGCATGGGTCTATGTAAGCAAATAGGAACAAGGCAAATGCCATGCACTGCTTCCATTGACTTTTTCCATACACTTACTCAATGATACCATTATATTAAAACTGTGTTGGGTTAATGTAGACCTATTTTCCCCTACATGGTAGCAATGCTTGTAATTAGGACTTCAGACATGAAGGGCTATGGCAATGTTCCATTTGGGAAGCTAAGCATGAAGTCCCTGGCTGTATAGTTGGATGGGAGACTTCATAAGAAAATAGCGTGGGACTATGTAAGCCAATAGGAACAAGGCCAATACCATGCAATGCTTCCTTTGACTTTTTCCATACCATTATATTTAAAACGGCCTTGGGTTAATGTAGGCCTATTTTAAAGTCCCATAGATGGAAGTAATGCTCGACAATAGGACTTCTAACATGAAGGGCTATAGCAACATTCCATTGGGGAAGCTAAGCATGAAGGCCACGGCTGCATAGTTGGATGGGAGGTCTTATAAGAAACAGCATGGGACTATGTAAGCTAATAGGAACAAGGCTAATATAATTGCATGAGAGCCAGTGCTTTCATTGACTTTTTCCATCAACATGCTCAATGATACCACTTGAGTTAATGTAGGCCTATTTTAAAGTCCCATAGATGGTAGCAGTGCTTGTCAATAGGACTTCTAACATGAAAGGCTATGGCAATGAAGGGCTATAGCAATAGTCCATTGCGGAATCAAAGCATGAAGGAACAGGTTGAATAGTTGGATGGGAGACCTCATAATATACAGCATGGGACTATGTACTGTAAGCCAATAGGAACAAGGCCAATACAATAGCATGAGAGCCAATGCTTCCATTGACCTTTTCCATAGACATGCTCAATGATACCATTATATTAAAACTGCCTTGAGTTAATGTAGACCTATTTTAAAATCCAATAGATGGTAGCAATGCTTGTCTTATGACATGAAGGACTGTGGCAATGTTCCATTTGAGAAGCTAAGCATGAAGGCCCTGGCTGCTTAGTTGGATGGGAGACCTCATAAGGAACAGCATTGGTTTATGTAAGCCAATAGGAACAAGGCTAATGCCATGCAATTCTTCTATTGACTTTTTCCATGCTTAATAATACCCATGGGCGTATCCAGTGTGGGGCAGGGGGCTGGCAGCTGCCCCCCCCCCCTAGAAGGGAATCTGTCACCCCCTTTCGCCAGTGGAATTTCTACGAGAACTTGGCGGTGCATTTTCCCCGGGCGCAGCAGGGGGGGCACCACCTGGCCTTCTGCTGCAGCGCCCGAGGTTTCTCCCCGCCAGCCACATCTTCCATCTTCCATCTATCCCCCCCTGCAGTGTGAGCCGGCTTTTCTCTGCTCCCATTATCAGCTGACAGCGGGGGCAGAGAATCTGAAGCCGCCGATTCCTGCAGTCCATTGTACACGAAGCGTCTATTATGATTCCTGGCATTTCTGGGTCACGGCCATGTCATCAGGTTACCTGATTACACTGCTGACATCACCCGTCAGAGGCGACAGAAGGATGGAGTGCAGCATTCCACACTGGAGCTGAGGAAGACAGGGGGAAATATCGTACTTAGGGGAAGGGGGACAGGGTTGGGGGGGTGTATGAGGAGCAGAGTGGGGGGAGTATAAGGAGCAAACTGGGGGAACAAAGTGGGGAGAGAGTATGAGGCACAAGCTGGGGGAGTATAGTGCGACCACACTTAGAATACTTTGTACAATTCTGGTCTCCGGTGTATAAGAAAGACATAGCTGAACTAGAGCGGGTCCAGAGAAGAGCGACTAAAGTCATTAGAGGACTAAGGGGTCTGCAATACCAAGACAGGTTATTAAACTTGGGGTTATTTAGCTTGGAAAAACGAAGGCTTAGGGGGGATCTTATAATAATGTATAAATATATGAGGGGACAGTACAGAGACCTTTCTAATGATCTCTTTACTCTTAGGCCTGAGACTGGGACAAGGGGGCATCCTCTACGTCTGGAGGAAAGAAGGTTTAATCATAATCACAGACGCGGATTCTTTACTGTAAGAGCAGTGAGACTATGGAACTCTCTGCCACATGATGTTGTAATGAGTGAGTCACTACTAACATTTAAGAAGGGCCTGGATGCCTTTCTTGAAAACTATAATATTATCAGTTATACATACTAGATTCTTTGATAGGGCGTTGATCCAGGGAATTAGTCTGATTGCCGTATCTGGAGTCAGGAAGGAATTTTTTCCCCCAATGTGGAGCTTAGTGTTGCCACATGGGTTTTTTTGCCTTCCTCTTGATCAACATGTTAGGCTATGGGTTGAACTAGATGGACTTAAAGTCTTCCTTCAACCTTAAAAACTATGTTACTATGTTACTATGTAGTATGAAGAGCAAACTGAGAGGACAGGGTGGGGGGGAGTGGATGTGCATGTGGGAGTATGAGGAGCAAACGGGGGGCAGGGTTGGGGGAAGTATGAGGAGCAAACTATGGGAGAGGGTGAGGCGAGAATATGTAAACCAAACAGGGGGAGAGGATGGTGGGAGTATAAAAGAAGCAAACAAGGGGGAGAGGGTGGGGGAGTGATGTATGTGGAGACAGCATGAAGAGAAAATGGGGAATTTGAGGACACAATACGGAGCAAGGGGAGATGGGTATAGACACAGTATGTGGAGGACAGTATGGGAAGCAAGAGGGTAAATTTGAGGATCCAGTGAGAGAAAGATGGCTGTGGCACAATATGTGGAGTGAGGGGGATTATATGGGTGTGGAGACAGTATGCGGAGTGAGGGGCATGGTTGCGACATAGTATGTGGAGTGAGGAGGGATAGGTGTGGACACAGTCTAAGGAGTTAGGTTGGGATATATGGGTGTGGATACAGTATAAGAAGTGAGGGGGATGGCTGTGGCACAGCATGTTGAATGAGGGGGATCAGTGTGGACACAGTATGAGGTGTGAGAAGGATGGCTGCAGCACAGTATGTGGAGCGAAGGGGATGGCTGCTGCACAGAATAGAGTGTGAGTAGTGTGGGGTTGTATGGAGAGGGGGCAGCATGCAGGGACAGTATGTTGAGGATGGGGAGTTTGATGAGAGAGAACAGTTATAAACAGTGGGCAGTATAGGGGAACATTGTGTTAGAGGGCAGTGTGACCAGGGCGCCCAGTATGGAGGGAGAGGGCAGTGTGGAGGACATGTGCCATGAGAGGGACAGTGTGTAAATCATATTATGTGCAGGGAACAGTGAGGAGGAGCAATTATTTATTCTAGGGCACTGTGTAGGGCAGATATTTTTACTTAGAAGAATTTTGACAATTCTACTATTTTTAAGGGTATCGTGTCGGGATGTCCTGCAGAAGACTAGAGAAGATGGACGTCTGCAGAGATGAACTGCGGATGTGAAAAGCCATCAAGGTGCCTGGACAAGATGAAGGAAAGAATTAGACGACCCTGATTGGATACAACGTCATCTATAAGGTACCTGGATGTAAATAATTATTTGTGATAATGACTAATTCTCATACTGTAGTTCCTGTATGCTTCTATTGATGGCTGGTAACAACAACTCCCAGTAACCTTACCATTGTTAAGGATGTAGTAGGAGTTGTAGGTTCATGCAGTATAAATGTGTGACCTGACATTACAATTTTTTACCAAGTACTGATGATGGTTGTGATGATGAATTGTGTTAATGATGAGGGTTCTATTTATGTATTTCTGTACCTCTGGTGGATCTGGTGATGTATTTAAGTGGGTTTTGACATAGTGCTTCTGTATTGATAGGGGTTATTTGGATGTATTTCTGTACTGAGGAGGGTTGTGATGCTGTGTTTCTGCAATGATGATGGTTCTGGTGATGCATTTCTGTACTGAGAGTTTTGACATAGTGTTTCTGCACTAATGAAGGTTATATGGATGTATTTCTGTAACTATGGTGGGTCTGGTGATGTAGTTTTGTGTTGTTTGTGCTTTAGTTTTGTGCTCCCGAGACTCGGTCACAGGTGTGCTTGCAGTGAGCACGCAGTCCTGCGCCACTGCGCAGGCATGAGAGCAATGTGACATACATAGGAGCGGTGGCCTTTTCACAGGAGCGAGGCGGGCATTTCAACCAGTGGGGCGACAAGGACCAGATTGAGCAGATCCTCCCGGACCATTTTTAGCTAATTCCCATACCGCTCAGGAGATATTAAAAGTTCCTTTTTGAGGTACACAGGGGAACCGCTGAGTATATAGAGTGGTCACAGGAGTCCCAAATACATCATGTATAAAGTGGTGGGTAGGGGTTAGAATGGCCAAAGGAGTGACAGGTTCCCTTTAAAGGGAACCTGTCAGCTCTTTTTGAAATTCCCACTTCCTGTGGTACTCTGATGCGCTGGCTGAAACGTCATATCCGACCCGGTACATTGTGGGGGTTGATCATGTGTTCATTCCGGCTTCAATATGTGCACTGCGCATGTGCTGGGGCCCGGGACGAACACGTGATCAGCCCCCACAATGCATCGGACCGGATATGATTTTCCAAACAACTATGGCTTGCTTCCCCCCCTAGTTTGGATCCTGGGTACGCCCATGGTGAATGCAGTTCTGGAGCACAACACAGGAGGCAAAGACCTTCACAACTATCAATCATGCAGCTCTCAAAGACAAACACATGCACAGCAGCATCCAGCAATGTCAGCGCCATCTAAGCTCGTGACAGTACCGCCACTCAATGCAGAAAACACTTTTGTATTGTATCTGACCAAAACTAGTTACCAAAACTATTTACGCTAGTACCACTGTTTTACTACATAGCTGTACTTCAGTGTTCTTTTGAAAAGTACCACCACACAGCGCAGAAAACACTTTTGTATTGCATGTGACCAAAACTAGTTAACAAAACTATTTACGCTAATACCACTGTTTGACTACTTAGCTGTACTACAGTATTCTTTTGAAAAGTACCACCACACAGCGTAGAAAACATTTTTGTATTGCATTTGACCAAAACTAGTTACCAAAAGTATTTACGCTAGTACCACTGTTTTACACCTGCAAAAAACTAATTACCAAAACCTATTTAGGCTAGTACCACTGTTTGGCCACTCAGCTCTGCTAGTTTTGCATCCATTGTTTTTTGCACCAACAACTACACAGTTGCCAATTACTTACCCTCCAAAATGAGTGGTAAAAGGTCTGCTGATGTTGGAAAGGGTAAAAATCTTTGTGTCTATGGGGTAGGTGCTAAAGTAACAGAAACATCTGGTAAACAAATACCGTCTTCAAGCCAAACTAAAATGTCTACTTCTTTACGTGAACAATCTGATATCATCTCTTTCTTACGCAGCAGAGCATCTCTAAAACTTGTAGATGAGGCCCAAAAACAGCAGGTGCTTGAATGGATATCAAGCACTCCATTAAGTTGGCTCTCCTCCACTTCAACTTCAACATCACAAACACTGCAGTCCTCAGAGGTGTCACCCCAATCGCACAAGTCTCCAGCCGCCTTAATGACTATGGGGAAACACAGATGGGTGAGTCTGCAGACCTGTTCACTCATACTATAGCCTGGGAATCAGAGGTCTGCTCCAATGCTTCATTGAGTCAAGACAAGGAAATTATCTGCACCGATGCCCAAAATCTTTGTGAGTCGGATCCAGGCCCAGATGAAGAAGGGTCCGAGCATAATGTAGACCCTCATTCCCAAACTGTAACCCCTGTTGGTGGAGATAATGAGGCAGATGATGATGAGACTCAGATTCCTGATTGGAACGACAACTTGACATTGACATTGTGTTCAGGGCAGGAAGAGGTTGGCTCTAAAGACGAGTGTGAGAACACACAGGGTGATAATCAGGTTGGAGATCCCACTTACTGTCAACCCATAGGCAGGCAGGTGATGAGCTCATCAAAGGAGGTAGAGGAGGATGCTAGTGACGAGGTTAGGTTGCAGCTTCCTGGACAGAAACGGAGTCCTGAAAGCACATCAACAACTGCATCCTCAGCCACAACTCTGCCTCTGTGCAGGTCGCATGGGCTGTAAGCCTTGCCTAGCCTGGGCCTTTTTTCAGATCGCAAAGGATGACCCAACTCATGTTATCTTCCAAATTTGTAAACAAAAACTGAGTAGAGGTCAAAAACTCAATAATTTGAGTACTTCGTGCATGAACCGTCACATGGACATGAAGTAAGTCACAGTGGGAAGCTCACTGTGCTACAATGTGGCCTAGTGGTCCTGGCCAACCACCGTCTGCCCCATCAAGTGCATCTGCGGCCTCTTCATCCTCTGTGACTGTGGAGACAGCTGTCAGTCAGGCTTTCGGATGCAGAAGTTCCACTTCTTTACCCGCAACAGCCAGTTTGATTGACAGGTCGTCAGCTGTTTTGGAAGTGGAAACACCTGGTGGTGTTGAGCACTGTCACACATCCATAGCACGACCTTTTCATAAATGCGACATAATAAGTCTGCCTGCACCTCCCTCACAGACCAGCAGTTTGTCTGGGACACTCTACTCAACCCTGTCTCAGCACAGCAGCCAGTCCTCAGTCCCTCAGATGTGGACAAGTAAAAGACCATTTCCTCCCACCCATGCCAAAGCTAAGAGATAGAATTTTACCTTCTGCAAGCTATTGGTTACGGAAATGCTGCCTTTCTGTCTGGTGGAAACAGCGGATTTTCGAGACCTTATAGCTGTCACAGTCCCCCAGTACCAGATGCCCAGTCAAAACTACTTCTCAAAGAAAGCTGTGCCTGCGCTATACCAGCATGTCGCACACAACATCACGGCTTCCGTAAGAGACTCTGTGTGTGACAGGGTGCATTTCACTACTGACGAGTAAGCATGCACAGGGGCGTTACATGTCGCTGACTGGGCACAAAGTGACTATGATAACAGCAGGAGAAGGGGCTGCTCCACAAGTCTTGCCATCTCCACGGGTTGCGTGTCAAACCTCTGTATCTAGATGTTCCTCCACTGCTTCTGCCTCCCCACCTCTTCTAGGTCCTTTACCTGTGCCCAAAGCCTGTCTGTATGTGACTGCGTTCAAACTGCTCGACGGAATCAGCAACTCGTTCTATGCTGGCAGCAGGGCTCAACGCCATCAGGCGGTGCTTACATTAACATGTCTGGGAAATGTGAGTCACACAGCTGAGGAGTTGTGGGCAGCTCTGGAGACAGAGTTTAATCAATCGTTGTCTCCACTGAACCTGCAGTCAGGGAAGGCTGTGTGTGACAATGCTGCAAACCTGGGTGCGGCCCTTCACCGGGGCAAGGTGACACACCTGCTTTATATGGCTCACATCTTGAACATAGTGGTCCAGCAGTTTCTAGCCCACTATCCCAGCCTAGATGCGCTTCTGCAGAGGGCAAGGTCGCTGTGTGATCACTTCCGCTGTTCGCATCCTGCAGCTCAATGACTTGCATCCCTACAGAAGTCATTCGCCTGCCGGTTCACAGACTGAAATGCGATGTGCCGACACGATGGAATTCCACTCTACACATGCTTGCAGCACCTGTGGCAGCAGCAACGAGCCCCGTTGCAGTATGTTATGATATATAGCCTGGGGCAATGCGATCCACAGGTGGGGAAAATCATGCTGCTGGAGTGGTCTCAGATCAAGGACCTTTGCACCCTTCTGCACAGTTTTGAAATGGTTACTAAGATGCTTAGCGCTGACGATGCCATTATCAGCATGACAATTCCGGTCATCTACATGCTGGAGCATACTTTAACCGGTATTCGGAGTCAGGCAGTGGACCCAGAGGAAGGGGAGGAAGTACAGGAAGAGTGTATGCGGAAGGGATAACAAGATCTCAAAGGACCAGATTGTCGGCAGCACCAAGGTGGCTGCAAGGGAGGGATTAACGAGGCACATGGTAGCAGCCAGACTGTTGATGAAGTTGCAGGAACCGAGGAAGAAGTGGAGTAAGAAGAGGCGATGGGCATGGAAGACTCAGCACAAGAGGGAGATCTGGATCACATTTCTGTTGTGCGAGGTTGGGGGGAGAGGGCAGAGGAAGGAAGCGTGAATATTACCTTGCCGCCACCAACACAACAAGGACTTGGTCCTCCTGGATGTGAAAGACACATGAGCGCCTTCTTGCTGCATTACCTGCAGCATGATCCTCGGGTTGTTAGAATCCGAAGTAATGCCGACTACTGGGTTGCCACACTCTTAGATCCCAGTACAAGAGTAAATTTGGCCAAATGATTACTGCCCTGGAAAGGGATTCACGCATGCAGGAGTATCAGCAGAAACTTTTACTTAATCTTAGATCTGCTTTTCCCCAAAACGCGAGTGGAGCACATAGTGAATATCGCAGTTCTAACTTTCCAACCCTGGGGATCGAGTCGTCATCATCACTCAAACGTTAACAGTAACAATCTATCTAGTAACAGCAATTTTGTGAAATCGTTTCACCATTTTTGTACACATTCAATGCAACGCCAGAAGAGAGAACAAGTCTGACACATAGTGAACACTAGATAGGATGGTACAGGAATATCTACAGCTCAATATCATGCCATGACTGGACAACTAGACCCTTGTTCATTTTGGGCTTCCAAACTGTAAAAATGGCTTGAGCTTGCCACTCATGCCTTGGAGATTTTGTCATGCTACTCAGCCAGCGTTCTCTCTGAATGTGTCTTCAGCGCTGCTTGGTAGTGTGCTGATGGATAAGCGCACGCGTCTGTCCAATGACAGTGTAGACAGACTAACGTTTATCAAAATGAGCAAGTCATGGATCCGCAAGGACTTGCCACCACTTGTGTCAGCCTGGAGAGACTGAACAGTTGTGTACTTTACAAGTTGCTGCATAAACTCCACATTTCCATATTTCTACTCTGGGGAATTGATGCCACTTAGGTGGTGCTGTTCCTAATTTTATAAAAAAAATGGAGATTTTTGTTGGGGTCTCCTTGCTGTTTGTTGCTTGAACTTGAATAGGGCCCTCTAAGCTCAATACTTATCCTCGACACTCCTGCCCCTGTTTCTGAATATTCAACCTTTTTGGCCATCGAACCAGTCATGAACAAATTAGCTGTATTCACATCCACCATTTTTGGGTGTTTAAAAGCATTGTTTGGTCAATCTCCCATGTCCACTAAGCCTAACTTACCTACCTCTCTAATTTCCTGTAGTAATCCACAAAACTGATAGTGGTCCCATCTGTGTGTTGCGGGGCATAACTTACATGGGAACGCTTGCATGAGCTTTGAGTTTATCCGGCCTACTAGGCCCAGACAGGTCTCTGACCTACCTCTACATTATTTCATGTAGTACTCCGCAAAACTAATGGTGGTCCCACCTGTGTGTCGCGGGGCATATCATTAATGGGAATGCTTGCATGACCTTTCAGTTTATCTGGCCTACTAGGCCCAAACAGGACTCTGACCTACCTCTCCATTATTTCCTGTTGTATTCCACAACACTAATGGTGGTCCCACCTGTGTATAGCGGGGCATATCATTAACTAGTAAAAAGGCCCGATGCTGTCGCATCGGGAGTGTAGTGTGGGGAGTGAGGGCATGTGGGAGGGTAAGAAAGGTGAGGAGGGGCAGTGTGGGTAGGTGAAAGGGATAAAGAGGGGCAGTGTGGGGTGAGTGGGGGCATGAGGAGGGGCAGTGTGGGTGATTGGGGGGGTAAGGAGGGGCAGTGTGGGTGATTGTGGGAAGTTGGGGGGGTGAGGGGTAAGGAGTGATGAGATAGGGGGGGTAAGAGGAGTGATGAGGGTGAGTGTGGGGTAATCAGGGGCAGTGTGTGTGATTGTGGGCAGTTGGGGGGGTGGGGGAGAGGGGTAAGTAGTGATGAGATAGGGGGGTAAGAGGAGTGAGGAGGGTCAGTGTGGGGTAATCAGGGGCAGTGTGTGTGATTGTGGGCAGTTTGGGGGGGTGGGGGAGAGGGGTAAGCAGGGTGTATGGGTGAGTGGGGGTGGTGGTAAGCTGGAGCAGTGTGGGTGAGAGTGGGGAGTGTGGGTGAGTGTGGGCAGTGTGGGTGAGTGTGGGTGAGTAGGGGGTAATGAGGGGCAGTGTGAGGAGTGAGTGAGGGCATGGGGGGGAAGAGGAGTGAAGAGGGGCAGTGTGGGTGAGTTTGGAGGGTGATGGAGGGTGAGTGTGGGTGAGCAGGGGCAGTGTGGGTGATTGGGGAGTAATGAGAGGCAGTGTGGCTGGCTGTGTAACGTTAGTTGAGGAGTGGGGGTGGTGGTAGGAGACAGAAGGGAGGCGGCCCTGGAGGCTGCAAAGACAGTGGGTCGGCGGTGGCATGACAGGGAGGGCCGCATCGGCGGGCAGCATGTCTGATGAAGGGGTCCGACGATGGTGGCGGCGGCCCCTTCAGTAATAGCGGTGCGGCTGGTTGCGGCGGGGGGCCTGGAGGCGTTTCTGTAAGGTGCTTACCGTGTCAGCGGTGGGGCTGGAGGGTGGAGAGCGAGAGCGGCGGCGGCAGCATTAGAGCGGTGGAGGCAGGAGTGTGCGGCGACGGGAGGCTGGAGGGAGTGGGCCGCGCGGTGGCATAACAGGGAGGGCCGCAGTGGCGGGCAGCATGTATGATGAAGGGGTCCGCCGATGGTGGCGACAGGCCCTTCAGTAATAGCGGTGCGCCTGGCTGCGGTGGGGGGCCTGGAGGCGTTTCTGTAAGGTGCTTACCGTGTCAGCGGTGGGGCTGGAGGGTGGAAAGCGAGTGCGCCGGCGGCTGCATGAGAGCGGTGGAGGCAGGAGTGTGCGGCGACGGGAGGCTGGAGGGAGCGGCTGCTGCATGGGTGAAGTAATATGGCGGCACTTCGGGGTAGGCATAATCATCAGTTTAGCGCAGGCGCCCTTGCTCCATAGCGGCACAGTGGCCGGAAGTGCTAAACTGATGATTATGTATAGAGATGGGGACGCTTGCATGAGCTTTCAGTTTATGTGCTCTACTAGGCCCAAACAGGTCTCTGACCTACCTCTCTATTATTTCCTCTAGTACTCCCCAAAACTAATGGTGCTCCCACCTGAGTGTGGCAGTGCATATCATTGATGGGAAGGCTTGCATGAGCTTTGAGTTTATCCGGCCTACTAGGCCCAAACAGGTCTTTGACCTACCTGTCCTTTATTTCCTGTTGTATTCTACAAAACTAATGGTGGTCTCATAATTTCACTGCTACCAGTAAGTTGCCAGTGAAATTCCTAGAAAAGTTGTCACGTGTAAAGGTACCTTTAAAAGTCTTGAAAGGGTTTGGATGCAGTCCTACAAAACCTAAGACTGTTGTGCTATCTTTTATGGGCAATTGAAGTATTTATGATTCACTGAAGCTGGTGAGTTCAAATTTCAAAATATTCATTCATCTGTAGGAATAACCTTTCTCAGTTCACTTTTTTAAGTCATTTTTAACTATACAGTAACATGTTAAGGTATTGAAGTCTCAGATATTTATGATTAAAGTGAAGCTTCAGGTATGAACCATTGTAAATGTTTTGACAAGAAAATGCTTTTAGAGCAATTCCCTAATGTAGTGTTTTCACAAGTATTTCTCTTGGCTTGGCTACAGAAATAAGACTACAGAGAATTAAACTCCTCCTTCAAGTATCTATAGACACCGTCAGAATCAAAAATCTTGACATAACTTACAACAGCCTCTGTTGTATGAAGGAACTAGCTGATTCTGCCCCAAAGTGTTATATATTGCAAAACATTGCAAAGGGCATCTGCATTTATTTATTTGCCCATCGGTAAGGCTGTGTCAGGTTATATACTGTCAGAACCAACACACAATCATTCAAAATTGGACAACAATTGTCTGTAAAAAGACGAATTTCCTCTGTAGCCTTAAAAATCCACTATTTCTTTGCACAGATAACAGTATGAACCTTGACTCCTTGAAATAAGGTAAAAATGTTCCAAATCCCCTCGTATTTAGTGCACAGCCTCTGGTTTTTGGTAGATAGAGTTACTTTATGTAGTCAATATAGCAGTCAATAGCACGGTCACCGCTCTTCTTGAGATCTCTTGTTCTCAACCGAGAAGTAATTCCTGCTGTGTTTGGAAAACATATGATAAACTAATGTCCCAATTCCTTATATTACAAGGAACTGCTGGTCTCAAGAGCATACAATAATGCCCAATATTTTCCAACTCAATGCAGTTCAGTGATTTGTCGTTCTTTTTTTTAATTGATATCTAGTATTTATGAGCTCTGCTGGTCACTAAGTGGTAGAATGCTTAAAGGGCATGGTTGCATTATTTCAACTTTAATAAACATGTTCAGAACTTGATTTTGGGGTACTTACTTGATTTACATTTGCTACATATATAAGAATTACAGTTCTCCTCCTGAACGTTAGTGCAGCTTTCTTCACAGATAGGGAATTGTAAATACAATATCTAAGACAGGGATCAGGGCAGGGACTTGAGGGAAAGCAACACAATTATGGACAGGCAGTGTTTCTCAGGCACCACCTGAAAGGGGAGGGTGCCTTAAATAAATATAGTCCTCTACCGATAGGTTGCAGGGCAAAATAATGAACAGGTGTGCTGAAAGCGGATCATTCAGGATACTTTCAAGCGTGTTGATAAGAGAACAGAGCTTTAATTAGCAATAAACAGCTACAGATATGATAGGCTTTGTGGAATCAGGAATATACATATCTTAGGTGTCTCTGTGCAGCATCAACAGGCTGCTTCTCCTCTCATGCACTGACACAGCAAACTGGTTACAGTCATATGGTCTTTCCTGTGTGTGAGCCTCTGGGAGTGTTTATTTTTATCTAACTTTATAGACTATGCACAAACCTAGCAATAGAGCACTTCCATATACAGGAATGGAGTTGTTGCAATAAACATATTCCAACACCTCTACTCAACAACTACTTATCCTATTAGTTCCATTGTGGTTCTGAATTCCTCAAACTTGGCTTTTGGCAATGGTTTTGCCATACCATCACCTAACATCTTGTCAGACTCGCAATAAGCAAACTCTAGTACACTACGTTCCACTAAGTCATGTAAGTGGTGATGTTTAACGTCAAAGTGCTTAGTCCTTGCACTAATCTGATCACTGCTGGCAAGTTTAATACATCCTTGGTTGTCCTCATATACAGAAGTGCCTTCACTGCTTGTGTGTAATTCTCATTGCTGGAGTTTTGGCGAACCTTTGGCTTCTGAGAGCTCTTTTTCCTTGTGGCAGCTCTGTAAGCTCCCATGTCTGGAGTTGGTGAAGGGACTTCATTTCTTCATTAGAGGCATTTATCTACTTCTGCTTCTCATGGACAGGGAGTTTTTGCATCTCTAGCCATGACTGTGGCTCTGGTTCAGGTAGTGTTCTGACCATATTAAAAAGGTGTCTAGCAAAATGTATATATCAAAAAATAAATTAATTTTTGGAGTGCTTAAAATTTTAATTTTAATTTTAATTATTGTGTGGAGTGTGAAATAAAATCATTTGTAGTGTTTAAAAAGGTGCAGTTTGATCAATTTAAAGTGCCTAATAACAGTAGCGCTATAATCCCCACAGATATAAAATTAAAATGATATATACCATTTTAAATAATTGCTCATAATGAAAAAACCTCATGAAATATAGGCAAAACTCCTTTGTCATATATTGCTAGAAAATAAAACTGAAAACATATTTTATCCAATTCACAGAAGTAACCCAAAGATAAAAATTAATTTACCACTGTCAAATGTAATGATTTTTAAGGTTCTGGCAAATTTGTGGTTAACCTTTCAGTAAGGCTTAGACAACTCCGCTGTCTATTTTCTGCTCAACCTCTACAGACAAACTCTCAATCATAAGAGAATTGAAAGCCGTAAAATTTATGATTAGAACATATTCGGGGCAGCTGCATTGCAAGAAACACGTATTTCTATCAGACATATACCAAGGCATCAAGTGGCTCAATAAATTTAGCTCTAATAAATCTCAGCTATCTGGCTGTCTTTTCAGAGTTTACAAAAGATATGATGAAGCATTTCTTAAAGGCATGTATGTGAAAATGGTAATAATAATCTGCAAAATAACACCAATGTTTAATTATTGTCACCTTTTATAGCTCAGAAGAATGTATGTTGTGTATGTGTGGTATCAGTGTTAGGGTGCTTTCACATAACGATTTTTTCAGTTCCGATGCTGTCCGATAAAAATCGGACAGCATCGGACCGATTTTCGGACCCCATGCAGGCCTATGGGCATCGGACCGAATCGGATGTGCACTAAATGCCATCCGATTTGGTCCGATCCGAATCTGTCCGATTTTTTTATCGGTGCAAAAATCGGAGCTTGCTCCGATTTTTGCACCGAAAATAAAATCTGACAGATTCGGATCGGACCAGATCGGATGGCATTTAGTGCACATCTGATCCGACCCGATCAATTTAGCATGGGGCCCTATGGAGCAGGGTCCGAGAAAACATGTGATGTCTCCTCGGACCGATTTTAGTGTACTGAGCATGCTCAGTACACTAAAATAGCTCCTAAAAGTAAATTAAGGGGTTAATAAAAAAAAACAAAACTATGCTCACCTGTCCACGAGGCCCACGTCGTCTCCCGGCGTCTCCGGTGTCTCCAGGTATCTTGCCGTCTGTGCTGATAAGACCTGCCGTGATGTCACAAACACATGACTGCCAGGAACCAATAGCCGGCAGTCATGTGATTGTGACATCACGAGAGGTCCTGGCAGCACTGAGACAGAACAGCAAGGCACCGGAGACGCGCGGGACCGTGCAGGAGTCGTGGACAGGTGAGAAAGGAGAGAAGGAGAGGGGAGGACAAGAGGAGGAGGACAAGAGGAGAGGAGGAGGACGCATAGGAGGACCGGGGGCCAAGAGGAGAGACGCAGGGGATGAGAGGACCGGGGGCCAAGAGGTGAGACACAGCACCGGGGGCCAAGAGGGGAGACACAGGACCGGGGGCCAAGAGGGGAGACACAGGACCGGGGGCCAAGAGGGGAGACACAGGACCGGGGGCCAAGAGGGGAGACACAGCACCGGGGGCCAAGAGGGGAGACACAGGACCGGGGGCCAAGAGGGGAGACACAGGACCGGGGGCCAAGAGGGGAGACACAGGACCGGGGGCCAAGAGGGGAGACACAGGACCGGGGGCCAAGAGGGGAGACACAGGACCGGGGGCCAAGAGGGGAGACACAGGACCGGGGGCCAAGAGGGGAGACACAGCACCGGGGGCCAAGAGGGGAGACACAGGACCGGGGGCCAAGAGGGGAGACACAGGACCGGGGGCCAAGAGGGGAGACACAGGGGATAAGAGGAAAGGACCGGGGGCCAAGAGGAGAGGACAGGGGGCCAAGAGGGGAGACACAGGGGATAAAGAAGAGGACCGGGGGAGAGACTGACAGCTCTCAGGGAGCGATCTGACAGGAGGGCGGGCATCCTATTTTCTGTCGGAATCGGATGCCTATTTGGCACCCGATTCCAGGCATTAGAAGAATCCGATGCTGTCCGATTTATATCGGACAGCATCGGATTTTACAAAAATCGTAGTGTGAAAGTAGACTTAGGCTGGTTTCACATTGCATATTTTTTCCTGTCCGTGGGATCCTACTTTTTGTAGGATCCCACGGATAGGAGCAGACACCACAGGAGGTGACCTATTTCTGTGTCCGGGTCCGTGATTATAACGGATCCGAACACAGAATGAGCTGTGCGGGGTAATTTCACTTCCGCAATGTATATATGTTTACATCGCAGAAGTGAAATTTAAGTGAAAGCAGGGGTTAAAAATAAAAAGTATCGATTCTCACCTGTCCTGCAATCCCCCGATGTGCGGCATCTAGCTCTGGATGCTGAAAGGACCTGGCTGGGCGGGGCTACCTGCTCAGAATCACCGGTCACATGACCGGTTACCGCGGTAACCGGTCATGTGACTGTGACGTCATGCCAGGTCCTGTACATCCGCAGATGTCGACGGCAGTGGATCGCAGGACAGGTGAGAATCGATGTTTTTTTTATTTTTAACCCCTGCTTTCACTTAAATTTCACTTCCGCAATGTATATACACATTGCGGAAGTGAAATTAGATGGTTAGAAGTGATTTTAATGTACTGAGCATGCTCAGTACACTAAAATTGGGTTCGAGAAAATATCCATTGTTTTCTTGGACCTGTGCTTCATAGGCCCCCATGTTATGGGCCACAGATCATGTCGGATCCGATTTGGTCCAATTTGATCCACTGTGCCCAAAACCGGAGCAGTCTACAATTTTGGGTACAGCAAAAAATCGGACTGAATCGGATTCTACAAAAATCGGATGGCAATAAGGCCAAATCCGATGTGATCCATGGCCCATAGGATAACATGGGTGCCAAAATAGATCCGTTCCTGTCCGTGGGGTCCTACAAAATGTAGGATCCCACGGACAGGAAAAAATATGCAGTGTGAAACCAGCCTAATAGTGAAAATTCTATGTGAAAAAAAATAACATTTACAAGTTTGGTCCAAGTAATGCATTAGACTGATCCATATAAATAACAGATACACAAAGCTGCAGACTACAGAATGGATGGGAACATGGAGCTGCAAAAGTGAAGAGCCCAATAATTTCACTACCTAAGCGAATGTAATATAATAAAGAGTACCAATAGCTGGCTAAGTTGTGTCCTTCAAACCTCTCCAGAAATATAATGTAACTTTACATCCAAATTCTCAGTAATTTACTATAATCAGGTATACAATTACATCCCAGAGATGGCACAGGTCAGGACTTTCTCTCCACAGCAGAAGTTTGCATTTCCCTTCACGACCTTGGCCTTTCCCTGTTTTTGTGCTTTAAAGCGTAACCACCGCTTACATTTTATGTAATAGTAATGTATAGCAAGTGATTTTAATAAACTTTCAAATATCCTTCATTAGAAAATTAAGGTTGGAAACCATTCATAAACTTTCCACAAGGTGTCCCCACTACACTGTGTGTGAAGCAGACATATGTTATCAGTCTGATCCGTCTTTACTCTTAATACAGGGCATCTACTATATAATTACCTAATGTTCTCTGTCTGTCACGGAAATCGCGCGCCAGCTCCAGGACTCTCATTGGTGGCCGCAAGCGGTGGCCATCAATGAGTGAGGAGTATGCAAAACAGCCGCACGCCGCGATCGCGATGCAATCAGTGACGAGCGATTTCTGCCTCACAGACACCGCGCTGTCAGCCTCCTCCTGCTCGCACCCACCTGCAGCCCCCTCTTGCCCACTGCTACCGCCCACCGCAACCACCCGCCACTCCATTCCCACCCCCTCGCTCCATTCCCCCCTCACTCCATTCCCCCCTCGCTCCATTTTCCCCTCTCCCTGTCTCACCCGCACGCGGTGTTTACATCGCCGCTACACCAGGTAATGAGCGGTCATGTGACAGGCTCTGTGCACGTCACTTCAGCCCGCCTATCACATGACCCTCATTAGCTGCTGTAGTTTCCGGAGGCGATGTAAACAACGGGTTCAGGTGAGACCGGAGCGGATGGGAGGGTTGAATGGACGTGTGCTGACCACTGGCTCTCCATCCTGCGCTAACCACTGGCCCTCCATCCTGCGCTGACCACAGGCCCTCCATCCTGCGCTGACTACTGGCCCTCCATCCTGCGCTGATCACTGGCCTTCCATCCTGCGCTGACCACTGAGTCTCCATCCTGCGCTGACCAATGAGCCTCCATCCTGTGCTGACTATTCTGCCTCCATCCTCTGCTGACCACTGAGCGTCCATCCTGCGCTGACCACTGAGCCTCCATCCTGTGCTGACCACTGAGCCTCCATCCTGCGCTGACCTCTGAGCCTCCATCCTGCGCGGACCATTGGCCCTCCATCCTGCGCTGAACACTGGCCCTCCATCCTGCACTGACCACTCTGCCTCCATCCTGCGCTGAACATTCTGCTTCCATCCTGCGCTGATCACTGACCCACCACACAGTGCTAACCACTGAGCCACCGTACTGTGCTAACCACTGAGCCACCGTACTGTGCTAACCACTGAGCCTCCGTACTGTGCAAACCACTGAGCCACCGTACTGTGCAAACCACTGAGCCACCGTAATGTGCAAACCACTGAGCCACCGTATTGTGCTAACCACTGAACCACTGTACTGTGCTAACCACTGAGCCACCATACTGTGCTAACCACTGAGCCACCGTACTGTGCAAACCACTGAGCCACCGTAATGTGCTAACCACTGAACCACCATACTGTGCTAACCACTGAGCCACCATATACACTGCTAACCACTGAGCCACCATACTGTGCTAACCACTGAGCCACCATATACATTTCCAACCACTGAGCCACTATAAAGTGCTAACCCCTGAGTCACCGTATATAGTGCTAACTACTGAGCCAGCTTTTACTGTGCTAACCACTGAGCCACCGTATACAGTGCTAACCACTCATCCACCATATACAGTGCTAACAATTCAGCCACCATAGAGTGCTAATCACTGAGTCACCGTGTACAGTGCTAACGACTGACCCACCATACTGTGCTAACCACTGAGCCTCCATACATAGTTAACCACTCTGCCTCCATATAGTGCTAACCACTGAGCCACCATGCTGTGCTAAACACTGAGCCACCATACAGTGCTAACCACTGAGCGACCATATACTGTGCTAACCACTGAGCCACCGTGCAGTGCTAACCACTGAGCCATGATACAGTGCTAACCACTGAGCCACCGTACAATGCTAACCACTGCGCCACCATACTGTGCTAACCACTGAGCCACTGTGCAGTGCTAACCACTGAGCCACCATATTGTGCTAGCAACTGAGCCACCATACTGGGCTAACCACTGAGCCATGATATACAATGCTAACCACTGAGCCACCGTACTGTGCTAACCACTGAGCCACCATACTGTGCTAACCACTGAGCTTCCGTACTGTGCAAACCACTGAGCCACCATCCTGTGCTAACCACTGAGCCACCATATACAGTGCTAACCACTGAGCTACCATATACAGTGCTAACCACTGAGCCACCATACTGGGCTAACCACTGAGCCACCATATACAGTGCCAACCACTGAGCCATCATACAGGGGCGTGCATAATTACAAGGCAGCAGCACACAGGCCCCGCCTATTTGTGGCTTCCACAGAAAGAGAGAACTCACACAGGACAAGTAAATATAAAGTTTTCTCTACTTTACAAAAGCGATTTTTTTTCTGCAAAAGGGATGGCTAGAAATGATAAGAGGGGGTGCAGGGACAGGTCTAAAGATACGGGGGGTCAGTTTCTGGGTTTAGGATCACTTTAAGATCAGTGCAATCTCCTCTTTGACTGGCATAAGTTTCTTATTGGTCACCTGGCTCAACACAGCTCATTCAGAGTCTCCCCTTCTCTGCTGTCACATTGCCTTGCTCCCTATCAGCTGCTGGCCACACCTACTCAGCCATAAAATGCAATTTTTAAAAGAGCACAGAAAAATGTGAGAAAATAAGCCATATGGCACAAAAAAGCATGATCATAGCTGCTATGTGACACATCATTAAGAACCAGTGCAGTATTGTGGTTTTTTTTTAATGAAATAACATTTACACTTAAAGTTTTTCTTCCCTATTTCCAAAAGCCATAACTTTTATATTTTACTGTCAATATAACCATATGCAGGCTTTTTTTTGTGGGACAACTTGTACTTTTGAGTGAAACCATTAATTTTACCATTTAGTTTAGAGCAAAATGGAAAACAAATACCAATTGTGGTTAAATTGCAAAACAAATGCAATTTTACAATAGTTTTTTTTTTTTTTTTTTTTTTTTTTTTATTATTCACGGTGTTCACCACATGCCAAAACTGTCCCGGCAGTATGATGTCTCAGGTCAGTTTGAGTTCATAGATACCCAATGTGTATAGTTTTTTTTTTTTATTTACTTGTAGAAAAAAAATCCAGAAACATGCCAAAGAAAAAAATTATGTGTGGCACCTCCGTGGGATTGCCACAGAATCCACCGATGCAAGGAGGGAATTACACCTTGGTTCGCACAGCACACACCACCTTCCACCCCAGACCTGAAGGGGGAGCTCTACTGGCTGCCTTAAGTCAATTCCCCTTTAAGAACATCTAGCCCTGAGGGGAGGAGCTAGTGAGTCTAGAGTCTGCAGTGAGAGGGAAGAGAGAGGAGATGGAGGAGCTGGTCGCTGGGAAGGATCCAGGGTCAGGACCAGGGACCACTGACCGCTGTGCGCACACTAGGGAAAGGGTCAGAGGCAAGTGGAGAACGAAGGGAACTAAGAAAATAGAACCAGTTACTACAGCCCTTTAGTACACCCAGACTCCGGGTCCGACACTGCCATCATTTACTGAAACAACAAAAACCCAGAGGACTTAGGAGGAGTTCATCCCTAAAGCAAGTTACGGTAAGTAAAAGACGCTAAAACTGACCAAGCACAGGACCAGGGGCCATAGGAGAAACAGGGACCCCGCAGAAGGACTCATTTCAGTTTAGAGCAAAGCCCAGAGAGGGAGAAGAATTAGTGGGTTCAGGCTCAGGCAGGACTTACCCCACACCACAGAGCACAAAGACAGAGGATGCCTCACAACTTTCTAAGGTGGAAGTTCCAAGTTGCACCGGGGACCTGGTTACTACTCTGGACTGTACCTGTTACATTGTCACCAGTAAAAGGTACTGAAACAACAATCCCTGTGTGTCTGTGTGCCTATCTAATCGCTGCAATGAACCGTGTTGTCAGCAAAGACTTAACTACTGCTCCCCTCATCCATCCCAGGCACAGAGTAATCTGGGAGCACTTTTGTACGATCAGCAAGGTACTCCCTCAGCATCTTCACAAACTTTGCAGTCCTTGTGAACTACCCCGCACCTCAGGGCCTGTGCTACGGGTGGTGCTGAGAAAACTGTCCCAGATCTTTGAGAGTGCTCCACTACCTCGGCTGGATTGGACTTGTGCCTCTCTCG
This sequence comes from Allobates femoralis, assembly GCA_033576535.1. Lineage (NCBI taxonomy): Eukaryota > Metazoa > Chordata > Amphibia > Anura > Aromobatidae > Allobates > Allobates femoralis. The sequence goes on from JARQOC010000002.1 coordinate 350,161,669, forward strand.
GCCGGACGCCTTGGTTGTCCACCGAATCGTGACCTCTGCCGCTAGCGTTTTCAGAAAAGAATTTTTTTACTAATTCCACGACTATGGCCTTCTGGTAATGCAGCATTTTTGTAGACCTCATGCCTTAGAATAAGAGAAATAAAGTTCTCCTTGTAGCGTGGGTCTAGATGTGTCACCAACCAGTAATAAGATGTTGATAACGTGAGAGTCACGAGACAGGCAGCGCAACATAAAGTCAGCCATGTGCGCCAGACTGTTAACAGGCAAGACTTCAGGGTCCTCACCAACAGCATGACTGTCCATGCTGGCCTCATCATCCTCCTCCTTCTCTCCTCAGTCCTCTTGCCATCCACGCTGAACCGACGGTATGACGGTTGTGCCTGTATTACCATCAATTCCACATGAAAGTAACTCCATTTCTTCATCCTCCTCCTCCTCGTCATATCCTCCAATGCATGTTTGGATGAGATGAGGCTGGGCTGTGTGTAATCACCCCGTATGGTTTCTTGCTCCAACTCATCGTGCAATGCATGGTCTTTGATTTTGAGCAGAGAGCGTTTTAGAAGACAGAGAAGCGGGATGGTGACACTAATGATGGCGTCATCGCCGCTCACCATCTCAGTGAAGTCCTCAAAGTTTTGGAGGACAGTACATATGTTGGACATCCGTGTCCACTACTGAGGTCTTATGTGTGGAGTTTGAACCGTATACCGACGGCCTAGATGATGCTGGTATTCAACAACTACCCTCTTCTGCTCACAAATCCTGACCAACATGTGCAGTGTGGAATTCCTACGCGTGGGGACATCACACACAGTCTGTGAGCCGGAGGCTGAAACGCCGCTGAAAACCGTCAAGGGCGGCAGAAGCAGTAGGTGACATTCTAAAATGGGCACACAGCGGCGTACGTTGATGAGCAGATCCGACAGCTCCGTGTAGGATTTAATAAACCGCTGAACCACGAGGCTGAGAACATGGGCTACGCACATCACTGCTCTAGAGGAGATTTGCATGGAGGAAAGGGCCAACATGCCAGCAACTGTGTGTGCCAACCCTGTGAAGACTTACAGACAAACGTTTGACCTCTGTCATTGCCACAAAGGATGTATAACAAAGTATTGAGATGAACTTTTGTTATTGACATATTATTTCCACCAAAATTTGAAAAAAAAATTATTTCCAAATTAGATAATGTGATTTTGAGGATTTGATTTCTGTTTTGTCTCTCATAGTTGAGGTCTACTTATGATGTCAATTACAGGCCTTTCTAATCTTTTTAAGCGTGAGAACTTGCACAATTGGTGGCTGGTTAAGTACTTTTTTCCCCCACTGTATGCCCGTTCAGCATACCAATCATAAACTTTACAAGCTTTGGTCATCATCTGTAGTTCACATCATTTTTAAAAGTTAAGTATTTTGGGGAATTTAGGTTGTGTTGCTGTCATTTGGAGGTATTCGATTACAAACTAGGTATACATTTAATCATTCTTGAATTTATGTTCAAGTATTTTTATTGGTTTGCAAATAAAAGAACGGTATAACATACAGTATGATTAGCATAAATGATACAGAAATCAATGAAGTACAATAAAAGGAGATTAGTAATCTAGGTGGTACAATAAGAAGAAAGATGTACAATCTATATATTCATAGACCGAGGATGAATCAGAAATATATAACACTACTCAAGGCTTTAGTCGCTCGGTCAATGATTTACATAAATATCAATCATATTCCATTAATTTGACTATTTAATGTATAGCGAGTTGCTAAACAGTAATTAACTATTTACATACATGGAAGTACAAAGAGTACGTATATAAGAATGCCCGCTATGAATTAACGTGGGTATGATTTATTTGAAATAGTAATGCTAAATAAGTTGGATTGGGGTACGAAGATTAATCTGGTCATGTGCAATGTTGAGGTCTTTATGGTTGATTTGTAGGAGACATAATTTTATTCCACTCCTTTCATTTTTTGGAGTATTTTTTTAAAAGGTTGTTCTATGGGCGTATGTGTATTCGTATGTGTTGTGACATGCTATTTTCTCTATTGTGTTTTCCACCGTAGGGGGAATAGGGTCCCTCCAGAGGGCAGCAATGTTACTTTTAGCTGTGAGTAGAATCATTTTTGAATTTAATCAGAGTAAGTCCGCCTGAATTTTCTATGGAGAGTCATGTGCACCTACCAGTGATGATTAGTTTAACCACCATTACAGAAAAACACGCTCTGACATGACACTAACAGCAGGGCAGGCCAGCATCTCCAAGGCGTATGAGGAGAGGCAGGCCAAGTGTTCAGTTTGCAGATTTTTCCAGGGCCAATGTGTCGTCAGTCCGCGCTGCCACAAATAACTCGAATCAAAAGTTCACTCTATATATTTATTTGGATCCATCCAACACATTTCGGAGCCTGCTATGCTCCTTCATCAAGAAGTGTATGAGGTTAATAAACCGCCGATTGTTAAAAAGATAAGACTCTATCTGCGCTTGTTTTTTTTTTTTTTAGTTTATTAAGTGTTCAACTTGGACACACAATAACTAAAGGGAAGTGAATCATCATGAATGACGCAGGTATGGTCAGTTAAGTATCCCTTTAGCATCTTGTTCAACTTCTATCTCCTTGGCATTGCTACAAGCACAGATAGCACTGTTTGTGCACATTTCCCCCCACCTGTGTTGTAGCAGGTATTTGTGTCTCTCCCCATTACTGCTTTCTGTTGAAACAGAGACGATACCTCTGCCACCAGCGTTGTCAGAGAGTGATATTTTCAGCAAGTGATGTACAACGGCACCTCTTGAAGGATTCCATTGTACAACCCTTTTGTAACTCAAAAAGGAGAGAAGAAATTTTCTCCTTGTAGCATTGGTCGAGGAAGGTGGCTAAGCAGTATAGGTTTTGGCAAAAATGTGTATCACGCGAGGGTCTGAAAACAGACACACAGGAAATGTGCCATGGGGGCTAACCTTCAAACAGGCACAGGTATCTGTGTCACTAACATGAGGAAAATTATCCATCCCCTCCTCACGGTGCCTTGCCTACACCTCCTCCTCACCAGTCCATCTGTAGCAATGGGAGTCCACTTGATGAGGGCCTCCCAATTGTATAAAGGAGGGCCCTCCCTAATTTATAGTAGTCCTCACAAATGTATTAAAGGAGAGCCCTCCCTAATGTACAGATTAGATAACCTTCTGTGCCAGCAACAATGGCTTTGCTTATGCTGTGTTTTTATTAAGGCAATGGTTAGAGCACCAAATGAATAGAGGAGGGCCTTCCCAGGGGTGCATCAAGCCCCCCTACCGCCTGAGCCCTAAACTGAGGAGCGGGGGCGGGGGGGAGGTGAACTAGTAGCTCCCGGCCGCAGGTGAGAAGTGGGGGTGATTTGGGTGGGTGCTAGCGGCTCACGGCCACAGGTGAAGAGCGGGGAGGGGGGCTCTATCTAGCAGCTCCCGCCGCAGCAGCAGGGGAGAGGCTGTCTCTTACCGCAGCCGGCGGCACCCATCACACAGGAAGCCGCTGTGTGGTGCTGGTGCCGCCCCCTTCTGCACAGCCGCTCCCTCTGCCTACTTGCCGCCTGAGCTTAAGGGCTCACACTGTCCAATGGACGGTGCGGCCCTGGGCCTTCCCAAACATATGTTACAGGGCCACCTCTTGGTCCTCACCAAACACAGGTTTGCAGGCCCTAGGAACAATTGATTTGAGGACTGCAGAATGACATGGGGGAGGAACAGGAAGAGAAGGAGAAGAGTAGACAGAAACTGGCATACGAGTGGATGGAAACCATGATGAAGCTGGGCCGACTATTCATGGCGTGGGTAGGATGGGTGATGTCCCAGGCTGTCACTCTGTCTCAGCCTCCACCAGGTTCCCTCAGTGTGCCGTCAGAAGAATTTATCATCCTTGACTGTCAACAATAATATCTCCACGTGTCTGTTGCTACGTGGAACATCCCTTTATGGCGTTGCTGACAGCACGGTTGATATTATTTAACACATGGTTCTGTAAAGCAGGGTCAGAACAATACAATACAATAGTGGTTAGGAAACCAGTATCCTGGGGAAGCTAGCAATTTGGCAATGTTAGCGTTAAATGTTTTTGCCTGTGGGGGAGTATTTGTGTATTTATGTTTCCTTTTCAAGACCTGGGACAATGGCATTCTTCTTTGGGGCAATAAAAGTGGACAGGGTTCAGGTTGATTACTGTTTATGTGCAACCGCAGCTCATGGGCAGGTGGTGGGAGCGTCTGCTTCATGGACAGCAGATTGTGAAGGGCCCTTTCCAAAGTATAGAGGAGGGCCCTCTCTAATGTATAAATGAAGGCTCTCCAAAATATATAAAGAAGGGCCCTCCTAAATGTATAGAGGGCCCTCCCAAATGAATAGAGGATGGCCCTTCCCAAAGTATAGTGGAGGGCCCTCCCTAATGTATAAAGGAAGGCCCACCCTAAGGTACACATGAGATGACCTTCGGTGACAGCAACTATGACTTTGCTTATGCTGTGTTATTATTAAGGCAGTGGTTTCACCCCCAAAAGTGTAGAGAAGGACCCTCCAAAATGTATAAAGGAAGGCCCTCCAAAATTTATAGAGGGCCCTCCCAAATTAATATAGGAGGGCCCTCCCAAACATATGTTACAGGGCCACCTCTGGGCCCTCACCAAACTCAAGTTTGCGGGTCCTGTGAACAGTTGACCAGCCATAATAGTGGGGAATATGAACAGAGTATCATGGGGCAGCCACATGCAAGAGATCATGTAAACATTCTGTTTCCATAAGCCTAAATGTCAACATTTCCACAGATGGCAATTTGGCAATGTGCAGTTTTAGCATTTGTGTCTGTGGGTACTTGGCTGGTTATTTATGCTTCCTTTCCAAGCTCTCTGCTAAGGACAACTTTGACGCTTTGCTTGGACAACTAAGTGAATGAGGTTGATGTTTACTTTCTCTGTACAAGCACACCTTGTGGGCAGGAGGTATGAGCACCTGCTTCATATACAGCAGACTGTCAAGGACAAAGCACAGGTGACATGGCAGTAATTTCACAGACACAGATTTGGTACCCTGGTGTGCCACTCACCTACTGGGGTGCTTGGCTGCCAATGTGGTTACGTATATTTGTGGTGCTCAGGTTGCCTTTGCCCTGGCCTCTGCTAAGCTTGATATTGGAGCGGGGGCCTGGAGGAGCGGAGTATCGCCATATACCATAGCGCTGCTATACATGTACTGTAATGTACCGCCATATACAATAGCGCTGCTATATATGTACTATAGTGTACCACCATATACTATAGTGCTGCTGTACATGTACTGTAATGTACCGCCATATACTATAGTGCTGCTATACATGTACTGTAATGTACCGCCATATACCATAGCGCTGCTATACATTGCTGTAATGTACCACCATATACTAGAGCACTGCTATATATATATATATATATTATATATATATATATATTATATATACAGCATATATATATACATATGTAGTTCACTCACGTTGACTGAACAAGTTCTGTCAGTCACAGTATGTCAACTACGTACATATTCTAGAATACCCAATGCGTTAGAATCTAGTTTTATTTATAATGTTACAATAAAGATTGGACTATTTAAAAGAAAAGTGTGGTGCTGTAAATATCCTTTTTCATCATTACTGCTAAGTGGAGTCCAGCCTCTGTATTGCAGGCACCTGTGTTCTCTGCAGTAACTCAGTGACACACTACTATTTCCATTCCCTTTTCCCTCTGTAGAATGCTTTGTCTAAAGGTCCCGTCACACTTGACGACACACCAGCGATCCTGACAGCGATCCGACCTGCCGGGATCGCTGGTGCGACTCTGTCGGGATCGCTGGTGAGATGTCAAACAGTCAGATCTCACCAGCGATGCAGCAATGATCTGGAATGGATTCGAGGTCGTTGGGACCCTGTCACTCAGACCTGTAGTATTGAGATCGTTGGTCATTGTCCCTGTCCACACACAGCGATGCACGCTGCCCACCGGGAGCCCAATGACCAAAAAATGGTCCAGAACGGTTTGTAACGATCAGCGATCTCACGGCAGGGGCCTGGTCGCTGCTAAGTGTCACACAAAGCGAGATCGCTGCTAGGTCACTATTGCATCACAAAACTTGTGACTCAGCAGCGATCTTGCTAGCGATCTCGTTTAGTGTAACAGGGGCTTAAGCCCTTTAGGATATTTATATGTTTACTTTAATATTTGTTTTACTGATAATAATCTGTTAAAATAAGCAATTTGGGGGATTTTTTAAAAAGTAAAGAAAAGACATTGTTTCTTTCAGATCTTGGCAATTACCTACAAGGGTTCAAGAGGTTTTCTTTGAGATATCCAAAAACCCAATAATTATATTTGGCACTATTGTTCTGAGTGTTGTGTCTGTAAAAATGTCAGTATTATAGATAAACTCAGCTATGCTCCTTTCCCTCCCTCCTTGTATACTAATCATGGGATGAGCTCACTCTGGTGACATTTTATTCACCTTTACTTCACATCAAATCATTATGTTCTTTTTTTGGTTCCTGTTTTAGTAATAGCTGAGAAAAGACAGTATAAACTACATTTCCGTCGGGCCTTCCTCCTCTTTGGCATAATAAATATTGTAATCAAGAAGCCTCAGAGGAAAAAAAGGGCTTTCCAAAGTGATCTTAATGTCCTGCCATTATTCACACTCATGTCCCAGGAAATACGTGATTTGGGACTATGGTAATCTCTGATTTACTCATATGTTATTGCTGTTAGGGTAAGCTGAGGGCTCAGCATGAAGCAGGTGCATGGGGTCTCATTAATTTTAACCACTGTAATCGGCTTTCATTGTTCTGGAGCTGCTGATAAAAGTGTAGCAAATTCACATGGCCTACCACAGCTGGTAGATACCCAACATAAAGGGAAGTAGATTAAAAATACTCAAAGTAAAGGTCATATGTTTTACATTGTGGTCATTATTTACGTTTTTTTAGCTCCAAATAACTGTTATGGGACCTGTCTGAAGCTTGATTCTGTAAACGTTACAACAAATATCCAAATGTCATAGATCTTCAACTTTTTTCATGTGTAGTTTGTGAAATAATAGCATTAATTTAGCAGGTAACCATTTGCTATATATTTGTATTTACTAGATATTGCAGAGAAGTTTAGACACAAATTTGGATAGACACTATAAAAGATTCTGCTTGATAAAACTACATAGATTAGTGAAACTGATTGGGGCTTCACTAGCAGTGGCGTAGCTTGAAGCTCATGGGCTTCGATGCGAAAGCTCCAACGGAGCCCCCAATTATTACAAATCTTTACCATCAATATGCTTTAAATATAGGCCAAAGGGACTTTTGGGGCTCTCTAGTCTCCAAGGCCTGGGTGCGATCACAACCCCTGCGCCTGTTGTAATTATGCCCCTGCCCACTAGTCTATATTCTGTATATTTGTTGTTACATTTATCCAGAAAGGTGGGACGAGTGTCTTTTGTTTTGTTATTGCATATGTGAAGTGCTTGCTATGTGAGTGTGTGATTTTTTTTTCACCTAGCATCCATATGATATGTGAAGGACATGCGTATGCCATTTGTATACAATGCATTCTTAACATAAGAATACTTTATATACATTCTTGATAGTTGTCAGAAATAATAAAGAAATTAAATATAAATATACAGACAAATAGAATGTCACAAGCCCCCATATATTTTATGCACTTACACACCTTAGTGCATTTCAAGTGGCCCTAAAGTGTGTTTAGCCTTGTTTAAGCAAATGAATAAATAACATTTTTTTTTAAATATGTGGGTTACCAACTATGTTTTGTTACCAGCCAAGGTAAAGTAGAAAGCTGGGGGACGATATCATCAAGGGGAAAGGCCATAGTTATTTGGCTTGTCCCAGCCCAAAAGTCCAGCATGCAACCAATCCAGAAGTGTCGCAACATATTAGATGCACCTATCCTGGCACTAAGGGTACCTTTACACGTCGCAAAATTGCATGCAATTTCACTTGCAACTTACTGGTTGCAGTGAAATCATGGACACATTGTTACATTTGTACACTGTAATGGCCGCTTTACACGTCCCAATATTGTTCCCATATTGGATATAATGGCACAGGAGCACGCAAGTTTTTGGCACTAGTCCAAGATCGCATAGGAGATGTTACACAGGCAGCCGTCACACGGTTCAATATTGCTAACGATATCGTTTAAGCTATCTGCTTTTTGATCGCTTAAGCGATATCGTTTGTGCATCGCTACGTGCGATCAAGCGATTTTACAATGTAAAATCGCTTGATCGTTACATCGCAGATATGAGAGCCGGAGCTCATATCAAGCGATAAACGCTTGAACAATCTGCTTCATCGTGGTGTGTGACACCACGATGAACGATCTCCCAGCGGCAGAGCCTATGCTGGGAGATGGTATCTATGGTAAACGTCGGGTTACTAAGCGCCGTGCGGCGCCTAGTAACCCGATGTGTAACATAGTTACCAGCGATCTCGCTGGCCCACATCGCTGGTGAGTCTGCCTGTGTGACAGCTCACCAGCGATGTGAGCGATATTGTTAGCGATCGCGCGTGCACGTGATCGCTTACAATATCGCTCACGATATTGTAGCGTGTGACGGCCGCCACAGGGAGATGTCGGCAGGCTACTCAACTACGATGTCTACGCCCCCTCCTTTCTGCTGTGTACGAGCAACCCAGGGAACGACCATTTTACATGGGAGTGAATAGGGGAAGTTGTGCTCCAAATCACAGTTGCGTTGTCACACAGCACGATCCTGCCAGATCGTCAAGCCAATATCGGCCAGTCGGAGAGCCTGCACAATTCCCCAACGATATCGTTTTGGCATTGTTCTTGCATCGCATTGCTCATTTACACCATACAACACACGAACGATATCGGCGGGAACACCCGAACCACGTGACTTTTTATCATTGTTGGACAACGATATCGTGCCGTGTAAAGCGGCCATAACTAAATGGAACAATGTGTCCATGATTTCACTGCAACCAGCAAATTGCAAGTAAAATTGCATGCAATATTGACGCGTGTGATGGTACCTTTAGCCTCTGTTCTTCCCGATTGCCCTGGTGTGATAGCAAACAGGGTAATGGTTGTTTGGTTGATGTCAGATGAGTACTGTCAGCTGGTATCTATTCCTGTAAGGGTGCGTTCACACACTGCGTATTTGCTGCATATTTTTATGCGAGTGCTCTTGCAGATTTTGTAGCCAAAACCGGGAGTGGCTGATTAAAACCAGAAGTGGGTGATGAAATACAGAAGTGGAGCACTTGTTTCTATAAGGGTACCGTTACACGTCGCAACATTGCATGCAATTTCACTTGCAACTTACTGTTGCAGTGAAATCATGGACACATTGTTCCATTTTGTTGCCTTGTACTAATGGAACAATGTGTCCATGATTTCACTGCAACCAGTCAAGGTACCGTTACACATCGCAACGTTGCATGCAATTTCACTGACAATTTGTTGGTTGCAGTGAAATTATGGACACATTGTTACATTTGTACATGGCAACAAAATAGAACAATGTGTCCATGATTTCACTGCAACCAGCAAATTTGCCAGTGAAATTGCATGCAATGTTGGACGAGTGTCACCTGACTTTTGGTCAGTGTGGCTTGTGAGTGCTGTCCGAGTGCAATCCGTTTTTTTCTCAGCAGCTATTTACAGTATAATCATGTGCAGGAACATTTTGTACAATTGTCTGAGCTACAGAATGATAATGTATCACTTAAAACTCGCATCAGACTCGGATGGTCTGAGTGCGGTTCGAGTGCAATCCGTCTTTTTTCTCGGACCCATAGACTTGCATTGGCGAGTCTCGTCCGTGACTCGCATAGAATCACAGCATGTTGCGGTTGACTCGTAATCCGGAAATCAGATGCGGAAAATGTGTGCGAGACTCGGAAATGTGCTCTCGGACATTAGTTAACATTGGTCCAAGAGCAATGCGATTTATCCGTACAGTACAATCGGACGAGTACCGAGTAATCCCGCGATATTCTTTCTATGCTCGGGGTCCACCTCCCTGCATGTTGGCGCTCTTTACAGAGCCAGCCCGCATGCAGGGATTGGCTAATAGCCACTGTAAAGCCACAGCCCTGTTGGTTGTGGCTTTACAGTAATTGGCTGGCCGCACAGCGTGATCAAGTCTTTATAAGACCTGACCACGATGTGCTCTTCACTCTGCTCCACAGACAGGCAGTGTAGGGAGAGGTGCTGCTGATTGAGGGACAGATTTGTGGCCTTTCAGCTAGTGTAGGTGCAGGGCTGCTAATCTAATTACCACAACAGTCCTTCTGAGGACTAATAGAGATGTATACAGACAGGGAGGCAGGGTATATAGCAAACTTCGTTGTGCCAGTATACCAGCCTGCATCACATCTAGGGCTGGTGTACAGGCTGTAAATCTCATCCATCCCAAAACAGTGCTTTTAGGGATTAATTTAGCTCTCCAAACGTAGGAGTGGGTTGTAGCGGAAATTAGTATACGCCAAAACACTCTGTATTCTCGTCAGCGTTTGTGTCTGACTGGTCCACCTGCTGAGATTTAACCTCAAATCTGTAATCTCAGAGTCCAGCTAAAAACCAACTCTTGTCTGCATTCATTTACCATTTTTGTGCGGCAGGAGTGGGTTGTAGTGGAAATTAGTATACGCCAAAACACTCTGTATTCTCGTCAGCGTTTGTGTCTGACCAGTCCACCTGCTGGGATTTAACCTCTAATCTGCAATCTCAGTGTCTAGCTAAAAATCAACTCTTGTCTACATTCATTTACCATTTTTGTGCTGCAGGAGTGGGTTGTAGCGGAAATCAGTATATGCCAAAATACTATGTATACTCGTCAGCGTTTGTGTCTGACCGGTCCACCTGCTGGAATTTAACCTCTAATTTGTAATCTCAGTGTCCAGCTAAAAACCAACTCTTGTCTACATTCATTTACCATTTTTGTGCGGCAGGAGTGGATTGTAGCGGAAATCAGTATATGCCAAAATACTATGTGTACTCGTCAGCGTTTGTGTCTGACCGGTCCACCTGCTGGAATTTAACCTCTAATTTGTAATCTCAGTGTCCAGCTAAAAACCAACCCTTGTCTAAATTCATTTACCTTTTTTGTGCGGCAGGAGTGGGTTGTAGCGTAAATTAGTATACGCCAAAACACTCTGTATTCTTGTCAGCGTTTGTGTCTGACCGATCCACCTGCTGGGATTTAACCTCAAATCTGTAATCTCAGTGTCCAGATTAAAGCCAACTATTCTCTGCATTCATTTATCATCTTAGTACGGCAGGAGTGGCTTGTAGCTCCAAGTAGTATACGCCAAAACACGGTTTACGCATCAGCTTTTGTGTCTGACCGTTCCAGATGCCGGGATTAAACCACTCTAATCTGTAATCTGAGTGTGCAGCTAAAAAACAACTCTTGTCTGCATTCATTTACCATCTTAGTGCGGCAGGAGTGGCTTGTAGCTCAGAGCAGTATATGCCAAAACACGGTATACGCGTCAGCGTTTGTGTCTGACCGTTCCAGCTGCCGGGATTAAACTGCTCTAATCTGTAATCTCAGTGTACAGCTAAAAAACATCTTTTGGACGCCTTCATTTAGCTGTATACAGGCAGCACAACATTGAAAATGCGCAAGGCCGGTGGCAAGGGACAAGGAACTGGACGTGATGGTGGTTCAGGCAAAGGCCGAGGCCGTGTGCAAGCTCAAATTACGCCACAACAAACGCCCACATCATCTCGCTCGACCTTCCTGTCCCAATTTCTAGGGGACCGCAGCAGTACACCACTATTAAACCAAGACCAGTGTCAACAGGTTGTTAGTTGGATAGCGGATAATGCTTCCAGTCAGTTTGGCACCAGCACAAATACCCTGTCTTCCACACGGTCAAGTGTCAGTAGCCATGAGACTGGACCGCACAATCCACACCCTGATCTTCCTCCCACCATGCCGAGTGACCGGCCCCGGACATAACTGATCCCACACTTGGACACTCTGAAGAGCTGTTCACTTATCCATTCTTAGATTCTGGCCTCTCACCAGCTCCAGTTGAAGTGGGTCATGAGGAGATCATATGTACCGATGCACAAATATTTGAGCAGCCACGGGTCACGAAGGCAACGGTGGGAATGTGTCTCAACAAGAGGTGGAAGATGATGAGACATAATTGCCAGTAAGCCAGGAGAAGGACCAGGGTGCAGAAGTGGAAGACGACATGGTGGATGATCCAGTAACTGACCCAACCTGACAGGAGGACATGCAGAGCGAGGACAGCAGTGCACAGGGGGATTTAGGCGTAGCATCACAACAGGCTGGAAGAAGCAGGGTGGTGGCCACAGGCAGAAGGCAGGCAACAACAACGACAGAAGTTGCCAGTGCAACTGTTAGGTCTTCCTGAGTCTGGCTGTTTTTTAAGGTGTCTGCAGATAATTCCAAAAAGGCCATTTGCAACACCTGCCATGCAAGCATCATCAGGGGTAGCAAAAATAGCAGCCTGACCACCACCAGCATGGTCAGGCACATGGCAGCAAAGCACCCAACTTTGTGGGATGTACACCAGAGTCCAGGAGCAGTATCTGCGGGTGACACCACTGCGTCTTCCACTGTTATGCATGCAAGACAATCCCCTGTCCATACTGCATGCGAAGATGCCTTCTGTCCTTCACCTGTAGTTGCACATGCAGAAATAGCACCATCATCAACCACGTCCTTGTTCCAGCGCAGCATTCAGTTATCCATACATCAATCTTTGGAACGCAGGCGCAAATACGCTGCCAACGCCCCACATGCCACAGTTCTAAATACACACATTTCGCGACTGCTTGAGCTGGAAATGTTGCCTTTTGGGCTAGTGGAGATGGAAGCGTTCCTGCAACCTGATGGCGGCGGCTGTCCCACGTTACTCGATCCCCAGCCGCCACTATTTCTCCCGGTGTGCCGTCCCTTCATTACATAAGCACGTGTCACAAAACATCATACGTGCCCTTAACAACGTAGTTTCAGGCAAAGTCCACCTAACCACGGACATGTGGACAAGTGCTTGCGGGCAGGGCCGGTTCATCTCGCTGATGGCACACTGGGTTAAATTCTGGAAGCCGGGACCAAGTCTGAGCTTGGGACGGAACACATCCTTCCGTCACCAAGGATTGCCAGCCCTAACTCAGTCAGGGTTTCACCCACAATGTACAGCTCCAGAACATCATGCTCCTCAGGCTCCTCCTCCTCCTCCACTTCACCCTCCACACCAGTCCCAAGCTGGAAGCACTACAGCACTGCCTCGGCTAAGCGCAACAGACTGGGCTGAAGTTAATTTTCGTACGTGACAAACCCCACAATGCCGAAGAGTTGTGGACAGCTCTGAAACAGCAGGCAGATCACTGGCTCACACCGACTAAACCTATAGGCCAGGCATGGTCGTGTGTGACAATGGCCAGAACCTGGAGGCGGCTCTGAGGCGAGGCGAGCTGACACATGTTCCATGCGTGGCCCATGTGCTCAACCTTGTGGTTCAGCGGTTTATTAAATCCTACCCGGAGCTGTCAGATCTGCTCGTCAAAGTACGCCACCTGTGTGCCCATTTTAGAAAGTCCCCTACTGCTTCTGCCGCCCTTGCTGGCTTTCAGCGGCTTTCAGCAGTTGTTGAGTAAAGGCATCAACTAGGCCGTCGGTATACGGTTCAAACTCCACACATAAGACCTCAGGAGTGGACATGGATGTCCGACATATGTACCGTCCTCCAAAACTTTGAGGACTCCACCAAGATGGTGAGCAGCGATGAAGCCATCATTAGCGTCACCATTCCGCTTCTCTGTCTTGTAAAACGCTCTCTGCTCAAAATCAAAGACGATGCTGCAGGCGTAGCACGATGAGTTGGAGCAAGAAACCATACTGGGTGATTACACATAGCCCAACCTCATCTCATCCCAACGTGCATTGGAGGACTATGACAGAGAGGAGGAGGATGAAGAAATAGAGCTACATTCATGCGGCAATTGACGGTAATACATGCACAACTGTCAGACGTCGGTTCAGTGTGGATGGCCAGAGGACAAGGGAGAGGAGGAGAAGGATGAGGCCAGCATGGACAGTCATGCTGTTGGTGAGGACCCTGAAGTCTTGCCTGTTAACAGTCTGGCTCACATGGCTGACTTTATGTTATGCTGTCTCGTGACCCCCGCGTTATCAACATCTTGGCGGACACTCATTACTGGTTGGTGACACTTTTAGACCCACGCTACAAGGAGAACTTTATTTCTCTTATTCCTCAGGCGGAGAGGTCTACAAAAATGCTGCAGTACCAGAAGGCCATAGTCGAGGAATTAGTCGAAAAATTTCCTTCTGAAAACGCTAGCGGCAGAAGTCACAATTTGGTGGACAACCAAGGCGTCCGGAAGAGAGAGGCACAAGTCCAATCCAGCAGAGGTAGGGGAACACTCTCAAAGAACTGGGACACTTTTCTCAGCACCTCCTGTACCACAGGCCCTGAGGTGCGGGGTAGTGTCACAAGGACTGCAAGAAGATGCTGAGGGAGTACCTTGCCGATCGTACGAAAGTGCTCCTAGACTCCTCTGTGCCTTATAATTATTGGGTATCCAAGCTGGACACGTGGCAGGATTGTCTCTCTACGTCTTGGAAGTCCTGGTCCTGCCCTGCCGCTAGCGTTTTGTCAGAGCATGTACTTAGTGCCGCAGGTGGAATCATTACTGATAAATGCATCTGCCTGTCAACTGAAAATGCTGACAGGCTGACTCTGATCAAGATGAACAAGGGTTGGATTGGGCCTGACTTCACCACACCACCACCAAATGAAAGTGGAATTTAAATTTTGTGCCGGTAAATTGCCATGCACCCCGCGCACCCACACATGGGTACACACTTCATGACCTTGGCTACTTGCTGTACTGCTCCTCCTTCTCCTTATCCTCCACCATCATTTGATCAGTGTGACCATGGTTCATGATGCCACAAAAACATTATTTTTTTACATCATATTTATGATGATGATGACCCTAACCGATCAAAAGTTAGGCAGTAGTTTCATGTATAACCCCCAGGGGTAAATGTTTTAGTGCATTTTTACAGAATGGGCATTACAAGTACAGGAGACCCGCTCCTTTGTAATGGGAACAATATTTAGAGGCTCTCCTCCATGTTTCTTTCCAGGGGTATTGAATTGCCTCCCAAGTTTTGACAGCCCTCTCTAGGGCAATCCTACCAAAGACCCACTCCTTAAAATGGGCACATTATTAAAAGAGGCTCTCCTGCACGCCTCTATCCAGGGGCATTGAGGTGCCTCCCAACTTTTGGCTTCCCTGCCTAGGGCAATACTACAAAAGACCCACTTCCTTATAATGGGCACAATATTTAAAGAGGCCCTCATGCACCTCTCTATCCAGGGGCATTGAGTGCCTTCCAATTTTTGGCAGCCCTGCCTAGGGCAATACTACAAAAGACCCACTTCCTTAAAATGGGCACATTATTTAAAGAGGCCCTCATGCACGCCTCTATCCAGGGGCATGGGAGTGCCACACATTTAAAAAAAAAAAAAATCTTTCATATAATCCAAAAAACTAACATACGCCAACTGTCTCACAAATGGGTATGAGCCCTTAACATTTTCTCAAGGA
Source organism: Allobates femoralis (assembly GCA_033576535.1). Lineage (NCBI taxonomy): Eukaryota > Metazoa > Chordata > Amphibia > Anura > Aromobatidae > Allobates > Allobates femoralis. The sequence continues at coordinate 350,177,330 of JARQOC010000002.1, forward strand.
AAATCCATTTTGGTTTCATTTTGTAACGTTTTCTTGACAGTCCGTAAAAGTGGTGTAATACTCTGACAACATTGTTCACAGCAGTGACCTTGGAGTCTGAAATGCTTACAGGGGTCTTCCACATGCTGTTCCCATGTCATTTGAGCACTGTTCTGATACTTTTGTGACATTTTTAGGGTTTATCCATGCTGCCGGGGGTCATGCCACAAAAATACTCGGGTCTCCCATAGGATAACATTGGGCACGGTGCTTGGGCCGAGTACATGAGTATCTTGGGATGCTCGGCCCAAGCTTAGAGCACCCGAGCATTTTAGTACTTGCTCATCTCTAATCTTTAGTACTTATTAAATTAATTAGTTTTGCTAAAGAGGATCTCTGTATTCTTGCCTGATTTGTATATCAGTGAGCGCTACGTAAGTAGGGGCTCCTCCACATTATAGTATAATTTAGCAAGTCTTAAATTTGGCGCAGTTGGCAGGATACCTTATTGTTGCGGGTATATAAAGAATTAAGATACATTTTAAAATAATTATCGATCTTTTGTCACTTTGCCAAAATGTTCAAAAACGTAAGGATAAGTCAAAAGAAGCTGTTGTTGAGATTGCCGGCTGGACCGAGGCTCCATATAGCATTGTGGCACATGAGTTGCATAATTGTGGATTAGCAGAACAATGGCAGGATAAGCTCAAAGATTCTGAACCCTATAATGTTGTTGATGTACTTATAGGGATCCCTGCAAAGGCAGGTGATGTGGTAGCCCCTCGATGTTGTGAAGCTACTCGAGGGATCCCTGCAAAGGCAGGTGATTAGTGATGGGCGAATCCTAAATTACTCGGAATCGCTTGACTCTAGCGAGTCCGAGCCCGGGACTCGCTACTCGTTGCGAGTCTAGCGAGTCCAATGTTAATGAATGGGGAAGCGAGTAATAGCGAGTAGTGTGCGATTTACAAATCGCAGATGTGTCTCGGAAGCTTCAGCCTGAAGCAATGCTAGCTTTGTCACAGTCTCTGCCATTGATTTGCATTGGACTCGTTTACTTTGCAAGTAATCGCTGGGAAACTCGCACAGATAAGAGTCCTGTCTGCTCTGTGTGCTGGCTGCCGCAGCTCCAGGGTCCTAGAGCCCGCCTGCTGCTTGATGTAGCAGAGCTGAGATTGTTCTCAGTCTGCTCATTCTCTGTGCATAGACATCTATATCTATGCACAGGGATGAGCAGAGAGGACATCGCGTTTTGGACTGCATCGGACGGAAGAGGATTTTTTTTAATTAAAGATGGAGTCCCTAATGGCTTTTTTTTTTATTTCTAATAAAAAATTTTCTCTGTGTTGTGTTTTTTTTAAAACAATTTAATAGAAATTCATGGCGGTCATGTCTAATATTGGCGTGACCGCCATAAATTTCGGGCTTAGGGCCAGCTGATAATACAAAGCTGGCCCTAACCTCTTTATTACCCAGCGTGCCACCGCCACCAGGGCCGCTGGAAGAGCGGGGTTCAGCGCCAGAGGATGGCGCTTCAATGAACGCGCCATCTTCTGGGGCGGCTGCGGGCTGCAATTTTCAGCGGGGTGTGCCCAGAAAGCTTGGGCATCCCTGCGCTGCGGATTCCTGCCCCCAGCTGCTTAGCTGTACCTGGCTAGACATAGAAATTGCGCGGCGCCCCACGCATTTTTTTTTAATTATTTCATGAAATTCATGAAATAATAAAAAAAAAGGGCTCCCCTATATTCTTGTGTCCGGCCAGGTACAAATAGGCACCTGGGGGTTGGGGGCAGCCCGTCGCTGCCTGCTGGATCCGGCTGGTTCCAGAAATACGGCGAAGCCCATGTAATTTGTTTTCTGAAAAATCAATAAAACAATCCTAAAAAAGGGACTGCATCTTTATTAACCCCTCGCCCATGGTCCAGGAGTTAATAAAGATGCAGTCCCTTTTATTTACATTGTTTTATGGATTTGTCAGAAAAAAATTTCATGTGGGCTTCGCCGTATTTCTGGAACCAGCCGGATCCAGCAGGCAGCGACGGGCTGCCCCCAACCCCCAGGTGCCTATTTGTACCTGGCCGGACACAAGAATATAGGGGAGCCCTTTTTTTTAATTAGTTCATGAATTGCATGAAATAATAAAAAAAAAATGCGTGGGGCTCCGCGCAATTTCTATGTCTAGCCAGGTACAGCTAAGCAGCTGGGGGCTGGAATCCGCAGCGCAGGGATGCCCAAGCTTTCTGGGCACTCCCCGCTGCAAATTGCAGCCCGCAGCCGCCCCACAAGATGGCGCGTTCATTGAAGCGCCATCCTCTGGCGCTGAACCCCGCTCTTCCAGCGGCCCTGGTGGCGGTGGCACGCTGGGTAATAAAGGGGTTAATACCAGCTTTGTTATACAAGCTGGTATTAAGCCCTAGATTCTTAATGTCAGGGCACGTTTGACCCAGCCACTAAGAATCTCCAATAGAGGGATAAAAAAACACAACACAGAGAAAATTTTTTATTAGAAATAAAAAAAAAAGCCATTAGGGACTCCATCTTTAATTAAAAAAATTCTGTTCTGTCCGACGTAGTCCAAAATGCGATGTCCTCTCTGCTACATCCCCTGTGCATAGATATAGATGTCTATGCACAGGGATGAGCAGACTGAGAACAATCTCAGCACTGCTACATCATCTCTGTGAGCAGGCAGGCTCTAGGACCCTGGAGCTGCGGCAGCCTGTACAGAGAAGACAGCTGGACTCGGCTCACAAAGTAACAGCAGTTACTTTGCGAGTTTCCCTGCTATCATTGGCACAGTAGCCGAGTCTAATGCAAATCAAAGGCAATCCTAGTTTTGTCAGCGTTTGCCATTGATTTGCATTGGACTCGTGCGAGTAAACGCTGGGAAACTCGCAGAGTACGAGTCCTGGAGTCCCTTACTACTCGCCGAGTAACGAGTCCTAGCGAGTAGATTCGCCCATCCCTACAGGTGATGTGATAGCCCCTCGATTTTGTGAAGTTACTCGAGGGATCCCTGCAAAGGCAGGTGATGTGGTAGCCTCTCAATGTTGTGAAGTTACTCGAAGGATCCCTGCAAAGGCAGGTGATGTGGTAGCCCTCGATATTGTGAAGTTACTTGAGGGATCGCTGCAAAGGCAGGTGATGTGGTAGCTTCTCGATGTTGTGAAGTTACTCGAGAGATTCCCTACAAAGGCAGGGGATGCAGTAATATTGGGGTAGCGCAATGGGGCGCTAGCCTCAGCCTATGGGGCAGTTCATAGGAAAAATTCTCAGCTGGTTAAGAAAGTGAAGCGCACAGTGGTGTGCAGGGTTTGAATCTGTTGGCATGTTGCAAAAAAATGTTCAAAGTTGCATAACTTGTAAATTAAAGATAGATATATTTTGTTTAAGGGATAGTGCAAACACATTGCATTTGTGTATAACATTTGTTTGTCGAATAATTGTGTGTGAAAGGACGTGACTGGCATGAGACTCCTTGATTGAACTGAATGACCGTATGTATGTAATAAGAATTTAAAAATAAAAATCCTGACTGTATAAAGGAGTCCAATTAGGTGTCATCCCTGGTCAACTGGCATCAGGGATACAACGGAGGAACATTAGCAAGTGAAAAACACATATCAATTACACTTATGAGAATGAGATAAACTGAAACCAAGTATTTTGTTAACATTGCGAACCTAAGCAGAAAGACTGGGAATACATGTAGTCGGGCTTGTCCTGTCCGTGTTTTGCCGGTGGCCTATGGTTTTGCAATAAACTAACTAATATTTGGGGAGGCTGCAAGTGAAACAACTTGTAAATGCTCTGCAGATTTTGTGTGTGTTGTGCATGTTTCAGAAAAAGTTGGATGTCCGAGGCTGGTCCGAGGCTCCCTATAATATCATAGCGCAGGAATTGTTACATAGTAGATTGCTGATGCTTGAAATAATAAGATCAAGGATTGATAACCCCTCGATGTTGTTAATGTACTCGAGGGAATCCCTACCAAGACAGGTGATGCTATACAGTTAGGAAGGTGAAATTGGGTATTAGCTATTTTAGGCAAATAAAAGTGAGATGTTACCTCTAATGGTCCCTTTACACGCCGCTACAGAAGGTTGAAAACAACCGGGTGTCGGAGACAAATGTATCTTGCACCGTCAAATCAACCCGAGGTAGCGGCGTGTAAAGTAGGTTGTTGCCACCCGTCACTTTCGCACCTGTTTCAGAGCAGTGCTCTAAAACAGGTTGATTTCAACCCGATGGTAGCGGCGTCTAAATAAGGTACGGTAAGGTTTTTTCGCCAAACCTAGTTAACTCCCTGAGGCGTGACACAGCCTCCGGGAAACCGCCCCCCTTCAGCGATCATTGGTGGAAGCTCCTGCATTACGATTGGTTGTCGCTGCATAGGGCGGCATATTTAAGGAGCTGACCAGTCACACTAGACATTTGCTCTAGCGTCATGTATTAGCCAGCCTTCCTGCGCTGGCTGCCAATCATGATGCTATTGCTTTGTCCTATCAACGTACGAATGTCTCGTAATCCACAACTCTGGCACGCCTATGTGTTGTCCCTGCTGCATCAGGTCCTCCCATATTACCTTCTGTAGCGGCGTGTAAATGAGGGAAGGTGCTCTACAGAAGGTAACTTGTGGCACCGGCGGTGCCTCCAGAGGTAGAGTAACCTTCTGTAGAGCACTGTAGTGGTGTGTAAAGGTGGTATCGGGTACCGTTTGCAACCGTTGGTACGTGCTCGTGCACGTGAGACACCCAGTTGTTTCTAACCTTCTGTAGTGGCGTGTAAAGGTACCTTATGTGATAAAGAGGCATTGTCAACAACCAAAGATACTGTGTTTCATGTTGATGCTCATGTACCTATTGACTCACTTGAACATTTGTTTAATTCTGAAGCAGATAAAGCAGCAGCTATCCGACAGACCGCACCAGAACTGATAAAGAAAAAGAAACGTGGCTTCAGGGTACAGCCGTTTGGGCACACCAGAAAAGTGGACATTTGGGAAAAAAAGTCCACTTACAGGTGGGCCCAGGAAAGAGGTGTTTCACTTACACTTGACATAATAAAATAAATAATTTTACAATGTCCTGTTTGTCAACATTCACAGAAGAGAATGGTACCACACACTGTAATGGGACACATAGGCCAGGGCAGTTACCTGCTCAAATCTGGCAAATTAATTTTGTTGGCCCTTTGTCAGACAGCACGGGATGCAGATTCATCTGCACAGCAGAAAACACTTATTCAGGACTGATGGTGGGTTTTCCCTGTAAGGTAGCAACTCAGTGGAGTACTGAAAGGACTCTAGAACCCCCAAGCCGCAGGGTTGGTAGAGAGGATGAATGGGTTGCTGAAATCCACCTTGAAGAAGTTCAACAAGTCAGACACCCTTTATGGGCATTGAATGCATAATTTGAGTGAGGCATTACAGATAATCAACAACAGGCCTATTACTGACTCAATGACACCTCTCATGAGAATGTTGACACCTAACCTCACAATACATGAAACCCATGTGGTGGACATGGTTATCTTCTGGAATGTGCATAAAGAAGCCAAAATTCCAACAAGAGCTACCCCATCATCTGCTGGTTTAGATTTAAGTGCTCTGGAAACGGTGGTAGTTCCCTCAAGTAAAGTGAATCCCATTCCCACGGGATTGGGGTGTCAAATCCCCAAGGATTATTATGGACAGATAGCCACACGGTCAAGTCTGGTCCTAAAAGGAGCCATAGTGGTGGGAGTTATTGATGCTGATTATCAAGGAGAAATCAAGGTTCTCATGTTGAATCTAGGGGCAGAACCCTTAGCGTTGTCTACGGGACAAAGGATTGCCCAAATGTTACTCATACCTGTAAACTTGTCCCAAGTTAAGGAAGGAACAGCCCCTACAGAATTGATAGTCAGGGAAGATAAAGGTTTTGGGTCCTCCAATATCACAAATGTGGGGGACAAAATATGGGTACAGAATACCCAAGGACCGCCATCTGAGGCTAAGGTCATTGCAGTGGGAAAAGATAGAACTCTGCTAATAATGAGACCTGGAGTAGAAAAATGGGAGTATATCCCATAGGAAAAATGTTATTTGCGAGAATAATGGTTGATTTTAATTTACAGATTGGTGTTGGATATTGGGAAGATCTCATTTGAGAACAAAATGGAGAAATTTCTGTCCATAATATTCATCTCCATGGTCACTGGATGGATCAATTTACACCAAGAAGAGCCGATGGCCAACAAGTTTTTAATGCACCATCAAGTAATAGCAGAAGCATTGAATTACAGTCAATATACAGATTGTTGGATTTGCACTCATTCTCCTGTTACAGCCACCAGTATTCCTTTTCTTGCTATCACAGTATTGATGGAGGAAATTTTAATGTGGAACAATTGCTCAGACACCTTTGCCAATAATGATGCTCGAAATACTCGATTGTGGAATACTACAGTACCTATCCCTGTAGTAGGATGGGTTAATATTCCATGGTGGCAAGGAAATCTGAGTGGGACAGTTACTGTAGAAATTTGCAATATCTAAATTTTAAAGGAGGGGCTTGGGTGCCGAGAAATAAAACTGGATTAACTGATCTGGGACTTCTCCCTATGGACAATATATTGATAAGTTTTAGAACAACTACAAATACTGCAGACGCTTTTAACCCTAGCTTGCTAGAAAGAGTAATTCATGATGTATTGTGGCCTTATGCCAACATGTTCATTAGTGGAACTAATGATACTTGTAGTAATATATTAGGTAATTTAATATGTAATGAATCATCTGAATATCAAGCTAATGAACCAAGTTATGGTAACCCTGATGCATGATATTGTAGTCCTGTTGGACAGCAACCAGGGTGGTGTATGTTATCCAATGTCAGTATTTTTGTTGATTTAGTCCACCGGTTAGTTTTGCAGCACTCAGCTTTATGGGATCTCCCTAAAGGGATGTATTGGGTGTGCGGTCATAATGCTTACAAATGGCTTCCTGTAGGGGTTAGGGGTAGTTGTACCCTAGCTCGTTTGACTCCAGCCATCTTTGTTTTGCCCTATGATCTGGTAGATGCCCGTGCTTTACCTAAACATATGGTATTTAAAAGAGCTACAGATAATAAACTTAGGGAGTCCGGACGACCCCATGTGGTGCAAATGGTTATAGAAAACAAGATTTTCAGCACTTTATTTATATATACAATGGTTATGCAGATGTGTGATAAATTAGTAGAAGCTACTGATTATCTAGATGACCAAATATTTGCAATATTGGACATATTAAATACTTCTGTAGCTGTGCAGCAGCAATGAATAATAGTCACAAGTCAGCATACATTAGTACTTGATTATTTCTAACTGCCGCACAGGGGGTCATGTGTCAAATTACAGGCTCTGCCTGCTGTCACTATATAGACCCTGAAGGACAGTTACAACTACGGGTTAAATTGGACAATATACAACGGTTAAGAGACAAATATCAAAAAGATAACAATGATAACAAAGATAGTTGGTGGGCTAACAACTTTTCTTTTTTGAATTCCGCAAATTGGTTCAAAGGAGTTGGAGGGTGGTTAGTGGGACTCTTGCAGGGAGTTTTCCAAATAATATTGTTTTTAGTTTTGATATATGAATTAGTTAAAGTAATTATATTTGTGATCCGAGTTCAAAATCAGATATAATGATGGTCTATTTAAATTAGAAAGGTTTAGTATAAGTATGCTGTATCCTATCACTGGTGGGACATAATCTTTCTTTTCAGTTGAAAAAGCTAATATACTGGATATTATATGCGAAAAAATGACAGCAGCACTCCAACAAATCTTCAATAGCCTTTAATCGGCCTACAGGGCGACCCGCGACGTTTCAGCCACCACGTGGCTTTTGTCTAGCAACTAGTCTCAGCCCCCTTACTTCCTTTTAAAACCCACACAATTTACATAATGTACATAATATAAACATCAATTACACCCTTTATACCGTCTACACATTATACATTCTATATGCAGACTTTCCAATACCCCATACCCGACCATTCACTAGTGAAATGTGACATTGATTATAGCATTAACAGTACATCAAAGCTGCTTATTCACATAATGCCTCTTTCATGACCTTAATTGGTTGAATCCTCATCCCAGGTGGTGTGATAACAGTTACACTTGCGGTCTGTTATGGTTATTAGTGGCCCAAACACGTGTAGCCCCATTTCTCACCGCTCCATGGTGCACGCTGCCGAGTCCGTCGCACCGGAAGTGACGTTATTCTATGTGCGTCCCGCTTCTATGTTGCTAAGAAGCACAAGAAGCATTACGGGCGCCATCTTACTAACGTTCGCGCATGCGCGCTGCACTCCGCTGCGGGTTTACAACCCCGAGACCTTCCGGCTGTCGCCGCTCCTGGTTACACTCCTAATACCAACTTCAAACCTTTCTATATCACCTCATACAATGTCCTCACATAGGTTATGTAAGTTTTTTGCAGGTTTTGGGTGCATATATGTTTATTACCTCTAATAGGCTGCATCTCCATTCTTTATCACTAGGGGGAGCCAGAACAAACATACCAGCACACGTCCCCTCACCAATAAGCCTGCAAACTGCACCATACTTAGTGCAAGCCAGGGGGTCAGCGTACTCCCCCTCATGGCTATTCCAGCTCCCCGGGGACCACACATCTACACCAATCACATTCTGGCATACCCCCCTATTTATAAATACTGCACCACAACCACGTATTTTTTCTTTATATTCCATTTTTTAATTTTTTAATAAAGGTGACCAAAAATAATTCTATCCACATGGCGCTTACATATACAGCCAAACCATGTAAAAGGGCATTAATCACAATTCATGCCAAGGAACATTGAGTGAAATACAATTTCTTGGGGTATAATTACATGTATGGGGCACTTCTCATATATGACCGTTTGGCACGTCTATCACCCCCCGATGGGATTCTTGAGGATTTTCAACCCAAGTGTCGGTGCTGGAAGAAACCAAAACAGGTTACTAGACAGTGCGAGTGTACAAACAGTGACTAGTATCATTTACAGCATTAATCCCCGAAATGAATATGGAACAGATCACATAGCAACTGCCAGCCTATACTCAACGTTCAACCCATTTGGTTTTAACGTATTAAGGCGCCTTATCCACTGTAGTTCTTTTATATGCAACAACTTATTCCTATCGCCTCCTCTCCTTATCGCAGGTACCACATCGATAATCCTAAACTTCAGATCCTTTTCGGTATGTTTCATATCCAAAAAATGTTTTGGAACTGGTAGGTCTTTCCTTTTTTGGCGTATTGTGCCCCTATGTTGCCCTATTCTAGTTTTACATTCAAGTGTGGTTTCGCCCACATACCACAGTTTGCACGGGCATTCCAATAAATAAATGACGTGGTCTGTCATACAAGTAGCAAAATGTCGGATTTTAAACACTTCTCCTGTCTGCGGGTGAGAGAATTCTGCTCCCTTCACCATATACGAGCAATTCACGCAGGATACGCAGGGGTAACAACCCACCCGCGTGCCCCGCGTCAAAGTGGGCTGTCTGGACATTTTCAAAGGACCAAAATCGGATCTGGATAACTTATCCTTCAGATTTTTCCCTCTTTGGAATGAAATTAAAGGCTTAAGTTTAAACTCCTCCACTTCCGGCAAGCACTTCCCTAACATTGACCAGTGCTTAAGAATGATGTTAGAGATGTCCCTAGACTCCTCCCCGTATCTCATTACTAAGGGAATCCTAGCCGGTGTTTTACCTATAGGTGCAACTTTTTCCTTTTTATTTTTCATGCGAGCCAAACTATTCTGTAATAGGCCTTTAGGGTAACCCCTTTGAATGAACCTATTGGTGAGAATCTCGAACTTTTTTCCCAACTCATGCGCGTCACTCACAATTCTATCCACTCGTCTGTATTGTCCCAGGGGGATAGCTTTTTTTAAGGGTTCCGGATGATGGCTATTGTAATGCAACAATTTATTTCGGTCACTAGGTTTCGTGTACAATGTGGTTTCTAAACGTCCCTCTTCCAGTTTTACCAATACATCCAAAAACTGGATCTCCTTGTTTGAAACTACCTTCGTGAATTTAATAGACCCATCAATAGTATTTAAGAAGGAATGGAACACCTCCAACTCTTCTAACGTGCCTTCCCATAGTACAAATGTATCATCCATATACCTCCACCATTTCAGTACTTTACAAAAATGGCTTGAGGGATAGATGAATCTTTCTTCTAGTACCGTCATCATGGTATTTGCGTAAGAGCATCCCATTTTTGCACCCATAGCGGTTTAAGGTCTGGCGTGAGACCAACATTGTTTATGGAAAATGCAGTATACTGTGAAAAGTTTGCCGCCATGTCTGATCGCTATTCTTTGGATACCATATTGTTGAATATGGAATTTTTGCAGGAAGAGATTACACGGTTGCAAACCGATATTAAAGAGACAGTGTCAGCCTTAAAGGCAAATTTGAGTGAGGATGATTGCAAAAAGTTTATGGAGACTGTCATTACTAAAGTGGAAAAACTAAAAAAAGAGTTGGAGGAGACTAAACGAGTGAAGTGGCTAAGAGATATGGAGGACTATAAATCCGGGAATGTATATAATTGGCAGAAGGAGCCACAACCGGGTTGGAAAAAGAAAGGTGGTTGTTGGGCCCGACGCACTAAAAAGAGCGATGCGAGATTGTATGTAAACCCCATTGACTTTGTTTCTCCCAGATCACGTCGACGACGAAGGGGAGGACGGCACCACCGGCGCAACAAAAAAGAAGAACAGGGACAGGAGGCAGAAGCCAATCAAGAAGAAAGACGGTCTTTAATAATGAACATATCGGGTAAAAGTTTGAATGAGGCCCAAATTAATGTATTAGAAAAGGGTTTGAATTTTTGCCCCACCGGTCACGTCGAGTGGTTTAATGTGGATGTGGAACTGTATAAATTTTTTAGGATGATTAGGTTGAAACATTGGTTTTCCAAAAGGAAAGCGTTACCAAAGGCCAAATTAAGTGAATTTTGTTTGAGTGACTTTAAACTGCATAAAAAAAGTGAGTTTGATCCTGATGAGAACGTGTCGGTCATCGATGCATTCATAGCGGCGGTGAAAAGGGATGTGAAAGAGTTAGAGAATAAGGGCACTTATATATATATATAGAAAACCTAATATAACGAAGGAGGAGCATTTAGCTATAACTGAGTTGGCAAAAAATGAAGAGCTGATTGTAAGACAAGCAGACAAAGGAGGGGCGGTAGTGGTGCAGGACAGGCAAATGTATTTGAAGGAAGTATTTCATCAGTTAAATGATCAGAAAGTATACAAAAGGTTAGAGAGAGACCCAAAACACGACATAAAATGTATTATATCTAAGATTTTAGGAAAAGCGGAAATAGAAGGTGTAATAGATGGAGATATGGTCGATTTTTTGTACATGGAGCACCCAGTAACCCCAGTGCTATACACTATCCCGAAGGTGCACAAATCTATTGAACAGCCCCCGGGTAGGCCCATTGTAGCGGGCATAAATTCAGTATTTAATAATAGGTTCATTCAAAGGGGTTACCCTAAAGGCCTATTACAGAATAGTTTGGCTCGCATGAAAAATAAAAAGGAAAAAGTTGCACCTATAGGTAAAACACCGGCTAGGATTCCCTTAGTAATGAGATACGGGGAGGAGTCTAGGGACATCTCTAACATCATTCTTAAGCACTGGTCAATGTTAGGGAAGTGCTTGCCGGAAGTGGAGGAGTTTTAAACTTAAGCCTTTAATTTCATTCCAAAGAGGGAAAAATCTGAAGGATAAGTTATCCAGATCCGATTTTGGTCCTTTGAAAATGTCCAGACAGCCCACTTTGACGCGGGGCACGCGGGTGGGTTGTTACCCATGCGTATCCTGCGTGAATTGCTCGTATATGGTGAAGGGAGCAGAATTCTCTCACCCGCAGACAGGAGAAGTGTTTAAAATCCGACATTTTGCTACTTGTATGACAGACCACGTCATTTATTTATTGGAATGCCCGTGCAAACTGTGGTATGTGGGCGAAACCACACTTGAATGTAAAACTAGAATAGGGCAACATAGGGGCACAATACGCCAAAAAAGGAAAGACCTACCAGTTCCAAAACATTTTTTGGATATGAAACATACCGAAAAGGATCTGAAGTTTAGGATTATCGATGTGGTACCTGCGATAAGGAGAGGAGGCGATAGGAATAAGTTGTTGCATATAAAAGAACCACAGTGGATAAGGCGCCTTAATACGTTAAAACCAAATGGGTTGAACGTTGAGTATAGGCTGGCAGTTGCTATGTGATCTGTTCCATATTCATTTCGGGGATTAATGCTGTAAATGATACTAGTCACTGTTTGTACACTCGCACTGTCTAGTAACCTGTTTTGGTTTCTTCCAGCACCGACACTTGGGTTGAAAATCCTCAAGAATCCCATCGGGGGGTGATAGACGTGCCAAACGGTCATATATGAGAAGTGCCCCATACATGTAATTATACCCCAAGAAATTGTATTTTACTCAATGTTCCTTGGCATGAATTGTGATTAATGCCCTTTTACATGGTTTGGCTGTATATGTAAGCGCCATGTGGATAGAATTATTTTTGGTCACCTTTATTAAAAAATTAAAAAATGGAATATAAAGAAAAAATACGTGGTTGTGGTGCAGTATTTATAAATAGGGGGGTATGCCAGAATGTGATTGGTGTAGATGTGTGGTCCCCGGGGAGCTGGAATAGCCATGAGGGGGAGTACGCTGACCCCCTGGCTTGCACTAAGTATGGTGCAGTTTGCAGGCTTATTGGTGAGGGGACGTGTGCTGGTAGGTTTGTTCTGGCTCCCCCTAGTGATAAAGAATGGAGATGCAGCCTATTAGAGGTAATAAACATATATGCACCCAAAACCTGCAAAAAACTTACATAACCTATGTGAGGACATTGTATGAGGTGATATAGAAAGGTTTGAAGTTGGTATTAGGAGTGTAACCAGGAGCGGCGACAGCCGGAAGGTCTCGGGGTTGTAAACCCGCAGCGGAGTGCAGCGCGCATGCGCGAACGTTAGTAAGATGGCGCCCGTAATGCTTCTTGTGCTTCTTAGCAACATAGAAGCGGGACGCACATAGAATAACGTCACTTCCGGTGCGACGGACTCGGCAGCGTGCACCATGGAGCGGTGAGAAATGGGGCTACACGTGTTTGGGCCACTAATAACCATAATAGACCGCAAGTGTAACTGTTATCACACCACCTGGGATGAGGATTCAACCAATTAAGGTCATGAAAGAGGCATTATGTGAATAAGCAGCTTTGATGTACTGTTAATGCTATAATCAATGTCACATTTCACTAGTGAATGGTCGGGTATGGGGTATTGGAAAGTCTGCATATAGAATGTATAATGTGTAGACGGTTATAAAGGGTGTAATTGATGTGTATATTATGTACATTATGTAAATTGTGTGGGTTTTAAAAGGAAGTAAGGGGGCTGAGACTAGTTGCTAGACAAAAGCCACGTGGTGGCTGAAACGTCGCGGGTCGCCCTGTAGGCCGATTAAAGGCTATTGAAGATTTGTTGGAGTGCTGCTGTCATTTTTTCGCATATAATTACAAGGAGTGGCTTGTTGGACAGATTTGCACCCGGTTTTTGGTGCTGCTCAAAAGTTTCAAATTAATATACTGGATAAATCTGTCTAGTATTAGTAATTGCCATAATATTAATTATTCTCATGGAATTGCTATATGGCATATCAAATGTTCGGTAGGAAACCAAAAGTACTGATGGTGACCTATGGTAATGGAAAATAATACCTGTGCTCAAGGACCGATTGTGATACCAATGTGATAAGAATGGTGGGTGATTGTGTTTAGATAGGTATCCTGTTAATAGATAGTGATCACAGGTCTTATTATTCCTTATATTACTCAGTACAAGTTAATATAGCTGAACTTTCAATGATTTTTGTCTTGCCATGATGAGATTATGTGCTCAGGAGTTAGAAACAAGCAAGGTCAAATAAATTGCTATAATAAGATCATACCACAAACAAGTCTCTATGAGCGAGGTCAAGTTTACTTGTTTACTTGACAAGATAAGATCATGCGCTCAGAAGTTCTATACAAACAAGGCTCCGCAAGCAAGGTCAAGTAAATTGCTGACTTGCTATAATAAGAAAAGTAAACTGTGCATGTCTCCACGCATAACTTCAAATGTGTATAAAAGTTCGGGACGGCGCTCAGTGAGCAGGGACTTTCCGGAAGACAATTTGGACGCACTTTCTTCTGTGATGTTAATGCCAGGATATTCCCCTTCTCACTGATCGAGGTCCCCGATGGAGAGTGTGAAGCTGCAATATCCGGTAAACGTATTGATGCTTACTTGCTCCTATGTATGTTAAATATGTATTAGTAAGGGCTGCTATATTCTCTAATTCATCTTATGCCAAATCATGTGCCTAATTAATAATCTTTAGTACTTAAGAAATTAATTAGTTTTGCTAAAGAGGATCTCTGTATTCTTGCCTGATTTGTATATCAGTGAGCTACGTACGTAGGGGTTCCTCCCCATTATAGTATAATTTAGCAAGACACTCGAGAGGCCAAGCTTGAGGTTCTATGTTTCATGTGACTGATAATGGCAGGAGGAAGGAGAACCAGCTTTGGGATTGGATGGGCCAGCCTTCTGTGTATTGACAGCAGACTGTATGGTCGTGAAAGATTTGTTGCTGCTTGACAAATGCATAGATGCTTTGTCTACTATCCAAGACAGAAACTGTTCTCACTCTTCTGGCTTCCACACATGTTTACGCTTCAGACCGTGAAATTTTTTCAGACTCAGTGCCTTCTCGCGCACCACTGACAACACCACATCCACGTTCCTATCCCTTAACAACAGGCTTTTTTGGCATTTTGGGTTTTCTTGACAGATTTTCAGATGTGGATGACACAAGCCAACCTACCTATCACAGTACAGTCAAAATAGTAGGGAAAATAGCCTGGTGCATGCTTTGTAGCAGGCAGTAGGAAACGTTTAGACTACTGCTTTGCAGAGGCACTGATCACCTTTTTAAGTGTAGTAATGTGGACCGCAGCAGCCAGGATCTGACCCCAAAAACAATGGCGAAAATAGACCGGTGCTTTAAAAAAAAATCAGCACAACATGCTAGTACTGTTTGTCCTGGAAAAATAGAGTTTTACCTCTTACAAAAGCTGTTTTAATATGTACACTAGAAGAACACTTTAACATCTCCCTACCTAATACACAATCTCGCCCTCTCTGTACTCTGACTTTGTTGTGTGTCTTCAGCTTTGAAAATAGCTATTTTTTGGTGGTATTATGGATCAAGTGACCGCTTCTTTAAAATGTCCCTGCTCGAGTATCTATCACTCCCTACTCTACTCTGACCTAGTATACACTGCTGGTAGTCCTAAAAAGGGTCTTTGTTTTATCAAGAGGACTAAACACTCTCCCTAGCAGTTCAGCGATCTCTCCTTATGCTTGTGCTGTAGAATGCAGGCTCTGGATGCAATGTGCTCAAAAAGGTGGCATTAGTGCTTAAAGGGAACCAACCACCTAAAAATCCCTATCTAACCTATAAATATCTGTCCTTGGAGCCTAAAATGACTATTCTAACCATCCCTGACTGACTAAATCTACCTAACTATATGCACAATAAATCACTTTTTATACTTACCAAATCCTTGACTGATGGGCGTTCCTCCAGGGTCTTTGTCAGATAGGCGGGTCTCCTCGCCACGCTTGCTGCT
The DNA here is from genome assembly GCA_033576535.1 of Allobates femoralis. Lineage (NCBI taxonomy): Eukaryota > Metazoa > Chordata > Amphibia > Anura > Aromobatidae > Allobates > Allobates femoralis. The sequence goes on from JARQOC010000002.1 coordinate 350,193,081, forward strand.
GTCCATCTTCTTCTAGGATTCAAATTACCCGCCCATCGCGTCCTCGCAATGAGCGGGTCATGTGCTGCAGGCCCCGCGTCACTTCCGCCCACCATGTCGCAGGGTCTATGACGCACCCAGGCCGACTTCAGCATGCCATCTGCGCATGCTCTGAAGCCGGCCTGGGTGTACCAGTGACACGGCGGGCGGAAGTGACGCGGGGCCTGCAGCACGTGACCCGCTCATTGCGAGGACGCGATGGGCGAGTAATTTGAATCCTAGAAGAAGATGGACAGCAGCAAGCGTGGCGAGGAGACCCGCCTATCTGACAAAGACCCTGGAGGAACGCCCATCAGTCAAGGATTTGGTAAGTATAAAAAGTGATTTATTGTGCATATAGTTAGGTAGATTTAGTCAGTCAGGGATGGTTAGAATAGTAATTTTAGGCTCCAGGGACAGATATTTATAGGTTTGATAGGGATTTTTAGGTGGTTAGTTCCCTTTAAATAGACCCTATGATGCTGCACGGCCAGCCAATCATAGTAATGCCACAACCAAGATGTCTGCGACATTACCATGATTGGTTAAGAAGCCCAGCTTTTTTAGTGGCTGCAAAGGAGGCTCCAAACATGCAGGATAGTACAACCGAATATAGCAAGGCGAGTACACAAATACTCGCAATATAATGAGTAACATGAATACTGTACTATTCGTTCGAATAGCAACGAATACACTTGCTCATCACTGATTTAGTTGAGAGTCACCTTCTGGCCATTTGGTTTTATTGCACTTGCACTTTGGATAAATAATTCCCTATGTGATCTAATATATACATATGTTTTTTACACTGTGCTTGTTATTTGCTGTATTGTTTTCCTGTCTGTGCTCTTTCTTTTTGGTCTTCCCCTGTACAGTTGTGGCCAAAAGCAAAAGTATTGACACCCCTGCAATTCTGTCAGATAATACTCAGTTTCTTCCTGAAAATGATTGCAATCACAAATTCTTTGGTAGTATTATTTTCATTTAATTTGTCTTAAATGAAAAAAACAAAAAGAATTGTCCTAAAGCCAAATTGGATATAATTCCACACCAAACATAAAAAAGGGGATGGACGAAAGTATTGGCACTGTTAGAAAAATCATGTGATGCTTCTCTAATTTGTGTAATTAACAGCACCTGTAACTTGCCTGTGGCACCTAACAAGTGTTGGCAATAACTAAATCACACTTGCAGCCAGTTGACATGGATTAAAGTTGACTCAACCTCTGTCCTGTGTCCTTGTGTGTACCACATTGAGCATGGAGAAAAGAAAGAAGACCAAAGAACTGTCTGAGGACTTGAGAAACCAAATTGTGAGGAAGCATTAGCCCCTAAGGGCTAAAGTATATAGCCACTGCTAATTAACATCACTAATGAGTAAGTTATAAAACGTTTTTCTCCACTTTCACAGGATGCTTTTCTGATACAAAAGGAGTGTTAGATTAGTGATGGGATGCTGCAGGGACATGATTTTGAAGCTTAGGTGGCGTTTTGGAGGTGACAAGATCCCTTTAAGGCTGTGTGCACATGATCAGTATACACAGCGTTTTGGATGCAGCGTCTTGCCGCTGCGTCCAAAACACTGCGTAGTACAGTATAAGCATAGTGGATGGGATTTCTTGAAATACCATCCTCACTATGCTTAACCCGACCGCAGTGATCTTTTAGCTGCAGTGCGGGTTGCCGGCATTCTGCTCCTCCACAGCATGTTCATTTCATGCTGCGGAGTCGGAAGTGGCTCCCATCGAGTGACTGCAGGGAGAAGCCACCCTGCACCCGCCGTACCCGAGTACAGGGGCGGCTGCAGTCTCCCTACAGGCACCCGCTGCTTCACTCAGGTCCGGAGGAGCTGCATACAACACGCAGCTCCTCCGGACCAAGAGCACATAACCTTAGAGGCAATATACAGTTGTGGCCAAAAGTATTGACACCCCTGCAATTCTGTCAGATAATACTCAGTTTCTTCCTGAAAATGATTGCAATCACAAATTCTTTGGTATTATTATCTTCATTTAATTTGTCTTCAATGAAAAAAACACAAAAAGAATTGTCCTAAAGCCAAATTGGATGTAATTCCACACCAAACATAAAAAAGGGGGTGGACAAAAGTATTGGCACTGTTGGAAAAATCATGTGATGCTTCTCTAATTTGTGTAATTAACAGCACCTGTAACTTGCCTGTGGCACCTAACAGGTGTTGGCAATAACTAAATCACACTTGCAGCCAGTTGACATGGATTAAAGTTGACTCAACCTCTGTCCTGTGTCCTTGTGTGTACCACACTGAGCATGGATAAAAAAAGAAGACCAAAGAACTGTCTGAGGCCTTTAGAAACCAAATTGTGAGGAAGCATGAGCAATCTCAAGGCTACAAGTCCATCTCCAAAGACCTGAATGTTCCTGTGTCAACCATGCGCAGTGTCATCAAGAAGTTTAAAGCCCATGGAACTGTGGCTAACCTCCCTAGATGTGGACGGAAAAGAAAAATTGACAATAGATTTCAACGCAAGATTGTGCGGATGGTGGATAAAGAACCTCGACTAACATCCAAACAAGTTCAAGCTGCTCTGTAGTCCGAGGGTACAACAGTGTCAACCCATACTATCCGTCGGCATCTGAATGAAAAGGGACTGTATGGTAGGAGACCCAGGAAGACCCCACTTCTTACCCTGAGACATAAAAAAGCCAGGCAGGAGTTTGCAAAAACTTACCTGAATAAGCCTGAAATGGAAGAATGTTCTCTGGTCAGATGAGACAAAAGTAGAGCTTTTTGGGCAAAGGCATCAACATAGAGTTTACAGGAGAAAAAAAGAGGCATTCAAAGAAAAGAACACGGTCCCTACAGTCAAACATGGCGGAGGTACCCTGACGTTTTGGGTTTGCTTTGCTGCCTTTGGCACTGGACTGCTTGACCGTGTGCATGGCGTTATGAAGTCTGAAGACTACCAACAAATTTTGCAACATAATGTAGGGCCCAGTGTGAGAAAGCTGGGTCTCCCTCAGAGTTCATGGGTCTTCCAACAGGACAATGACCCAGAACACACTTCAAAAAGCACTAGAAAATGGTTTGAGAGACAGCACTGGAGACTTCTAAGGTGGCCAGCAATGAGTCCAGTCCTGAATCCCATAGAACACCTGTGGAGAGATCTAAAAATGGCAGTTTGGAGAAGGCACCCTTCAAATATCAGGGACCTGGAGCAGTTTGCCAAAGAAGAATGGTCTAAAATTCCAGCAGAGCATTGTAAGAAACTCATTGATGGTTACCGGAAGCGGTTGATCGCAGTTATTTTGGCTAAAGGTTGTGCAACCAAGTATTAGGCTGTGGGTGCCAATATTTTTGTCTAGCCCATTTTTGGAGTTTTGTGTGAAATTATCAATGTTTTGCTTTTTGCTTCATTCTCTTTTGTGTTTTTTCATTGAAGACAAATTAAATGAAGATAATAATACCAACGAATTTGTGATTGCAATCATTTTCAGGAAGAAACTGAGTATTATCTGACAGAATTGCAGGGGTGTCAATACTTTTGGCCACAACTCTATATATATATCTTGTTCTATTTATGTACTACTTAGTGTAGTGCGTAATTTTTGACATATCAATTCTGAAACATGTGTTACCAATAAAATTACTATATTTTACTAATTTGGCATGCTTTTGCTAGTTTTCTAACTATACATGTACTAATATTGGCTCTCGTGATGAATTTATGTACTGATGGTAGTTCTAATTTTCTAAACATATTGCAATCAGTGATAAGCAAGCAATAAAATGCCTCGTGCTTTACCCATTCCCAGCCTAAAAATACCAGCTCAAAGCTGCCCCAGAATCAGCACATTCATTAGATGCGCCAATTCTTGCACTTTATCTAGCTCTTCCCAATTGCCCTGGTGTGGTGGTAATTGAGGTAAGATTTTTGGGGGTTGTTATCAGCTGGCATCAAGCTCAGGGGTAAGTAATGGAGAGTTGTCTTACTGACACCTCCATTACAAACCAAGTAATAAAAAAGCACGCACATAAAAAAATATTTGATTTAAATAAAAAAAAAAAACACTATCATCATTCACTAATTTAATAAAAAAAATGTTAAAATTAATCTACTCCATCTTAGCCCATGTTCTTCTAATGCAGCTCTGGCGACTGGAAATAACAGTAAAGTACAGCTATTCACAGGTGTCTGGTAGTGGCAACAACTCTCATCAGTGTTGCTGGGTCTTCTATGTTGTCTAATAGCTGCAATACATGCGGAACGAGTACTTAAGCATGGCACTTAACACACATGATAGTTGATCGAGTAACGAATGCACTAAAGCACCCCAATGCTTGATCAAGTATCAAGCAATGGTGAGAACGTTTGTTCATCACTAGTAGCAATCCATATTGTGGTTCATGGTTATGTTAAAACTTATTTATATAGCAGGATAACGATTCTCCCCAGTGATAGTTATCACCTCACTAAGAGAGACAGTTTTCTCATATGACTTATTCAAAAAAGGAGTGTTAAGAGGTTAAAACTTAACATTTAATGATTTATTCTAAAAGACTAGATTGTCTCACAAACTATACACATAAATTATAACAGTGCCCAGGTGTCACACTATTAAAAAAGCTCCGTTATCCTACTAGGAGCTCCCTTTTATTCAAAGGTGTTATCTGTAGAGCTCAAACCGCCCTTCATCATAGTTCACCTTCAAACCTCTATGCTAGTTACACATATGTTGGTGTTATCTCTTACACCCCACAATAACTTGCATACATCCCCGCATATGAAAATCAGATAAAGCCCACTTCCCCTGTGTATAGGAAAGGTCTCACCGGCTTCTTTTCATCAGGGCGGGTATCACTCAGAGTTACTTCATTTCAGGAGGTCCTTCTGCCAGTGACAGCCTGATTTAGAACTCTCAAAGTAGTTTAAATGTCACCACCATGTTCCACTCCCTACGCGTTTCGGATTTACAATCCTCATCAGGGGATGTGTGGCTTGGTTTTCAGTGGGGTCCTAGAGACAGGTGCCCCTTGTGATGGTGTATGTCTCTGTAAGCAAGACATTAGATGTTATTCCCTCTTAGTTATGCCCTCTGGTGCAAAGCACCATAACCTACATATATAGTATCAGTCCCCCTTGGGTGCTATAGCCCCTTGGGTACTTACCCAACATAGCTCGGTGGTCTGAATGTGGAGGACGCCGCCGCGGCCATTCCGCAGCTTTTATAGCCGTATTTCGCGGCCGTCCGGCGTCCCCCGCCCCCGGAAATGACGCGCGTAACCTCCCGCGACGTCACTTCCGGTCCGGCGATCCCGTGGAATGCAAACATGCGTTCCACGCCTCATTCCCGGTCCGTTTTTCAATAGTGGGAGGAATCCAGGGCTTTTTGATTACTCCCCCGGATCATGAGGTCATCAAAGGAGGCGGGTTCCTTCACAGAGCCCATTCCTCCTAGTAAAGGAGCACTAATCATTACATCAATGCCTCCTTTTATCCAAAACAAGGCAAATGTAATGGTATCCCATCATTTATGTTACTCATACATTCTTAAGAACAAAATTTGGTTATTTTGGCATTCTATTCAGACGTCCCCTCAGGACGGATCCTTTTTGCACAGTTTTCTCATGATGTTATTACAGCATAACCCATACCAACCCAAAGGGGGCAGATATATATCACATATTTCAGATACAGACTGGTGATATGGCTATTTTTTGGATGATTTTTCATTCTATTTATGTTCTACTCAACGTTTTAGGGGAGTCATATTGTGTCCATTATGATTTCTACATATAGGTCTGCTGCCCTCAGATTACAGAATGGCAGGGTCTAGGACAGGTCGTCTACTACTATCAGATTACAGAAAAGCAAAGCAAAGTAAGATTTAGGACAGGTCATCAGCAGGGATAGATAAATCGTGTGTCAATCTAAATCCCCCTATACTTCCCCTCTGTCCCTGCCTAGCTGCGGAGGTCGGCACCCTAGAGTACCCCCTCCCCGCCCATGGCGCCCCCGCTCACCGTTGACTCTCCCTCCTAATCTCTCCCTCTTCTATGGTGCACCAAGAAAGGGAGAAAAGGAAAGTGCCTCATTTAATCCCTTCGGGGCCACTGTGTCCAAGGTGTAGATCCAGAACACTTCTTTTCTAAGGATCTTATTGTCCCAATCCCCTCCTCGCACGGGTGGTGGGACGTGATCGATACCTATGAACAGTAAACAGTTTTCATCTCCCCCATGGAAGGTATTAACATGTCTAGCCACTGGTTTGTCACGTCTATTGCGGATGTCACTCCGATGCTCCCCTATCCTTTTACGTAGTTCCCTGATTGTCTTCCCTACGTACTCGATGTTACAGGGACATCTCGCTTTATATATCTCTCCTCTCGTTCCACAGTTGATAAATGATCTTATATCGTAGGTACGATGGGTCACACTGCTGTCAAATGTTTTTGTAGTTATAACCTGACTGCAGCTCGTGCAATGTCCACACTTATAACTCCCCTTCACAGTACTCCTTATCCAATTTTTATCCTGCGCCAATAGATGGCTATGGACCAGTCTGTCTTTTAACGATCTTGGTTTTTTATATGTGATATTAGGACCATTGTTTAAATATGGACTTAAATCAGGGTCCATTTGTAAAATTGGCCAATGTTTGGCCATAATTTTTCTGATTTTATCTGCCCCATTTGAGTAAGTCGTGATCATGCGTATCTTATTCGTCTCCTCCTCCCTGTTTTTCTCTTTTGGTGTAAGAAGTTGTGTTCACTCCATAACCTTTACCTCTTTCCATGCCCGTTTAATCACACCCTTTGGGTATCCCCTTTCCGTCAAACGTTCTGTCAGGTCCTCTATCTGGGTATGGAAACTGGTCTCCGAGGAGCAGTTCCTCCTCATTCTGATCATTTGACTTTTTGGAATCCCTTTCTTGTGATTATTGGGATGTCCACTTTCCCACCTCAATAATGAGTTTGTGGCGGTCTGCTTACGATACGTACAAGTTTGTAGTCTTCCTATTCTGTCCCTTTCAATTAGGACGTCAAGGAAGGGGAGTCTCTCCCTTTGTATCTCGAAAGTGAACCTTAGGCCTAGGTTATTGTTATTTAGGCATTCTACTGTACCCCTGAAGCTTTCCTCCGACCCCCTCCAGATAACAAAACGTCATCTATGAATCTAGTCCATAAGATGATCCTTTCCGTGTCAATAGTGGTATTCTCACCAAAAACAATGGTTTCCTCCCACCAGCCCAGGAGCAAGTTAGCATAAGAGGGGGCCATGGAATTCCCCATAGCAGTGCCCCTGAGCTGGTGGGAGTACTTACCATTGAAGGTGAACACGTTCTTGGTTAGGCAAAACCTCAGTAGATCCATGACAAAATCATTATGTTTGTCAAACTGTCTCCCTCTACTCCTCAGATAGTATCTCACCGCCTCTAGTCCCTTTTCATGTGGGATTGAAGAATAGAGAGCCTCCACATCAATGCTGCATAACAGCATATCCTCCTCTAACACCACGTCCTCTATCCTTCTTAAGAGGTCAGTTGTATCCCTGAGATAGGAGTTCAGGGTGATTACAAATGGTCTCAGAATTTTGTCAATGTAGACTCCTAAATTTTGTGTTATACTGCCTATTCCCGAAACTATCGGCCTACCCTTTACCGGATTAGTCCCCTTGTGTATTTTCGGGAGGCAATAAAACGTCGCCATCACAGGATGATCTGGCATTAGAAAATCAAATTCCTTCTTATCTATAACATTTTCGAAAAGACCTCTATCTAGAAGGTGCCTTAGCTCTTTTTGAAAGTCCTTCATGGGACTACAGTTGAGGGTTTCATAGTTATCTTTATCCTTCAGAATTACATTACACATCTCAATATATCTGTCCCTGTCCATTATCACCACATTGCCGCCCTTATCGGACGGCTTTATGACAATGGATTGATCTTTTTAAAGTCCACAGACACATGTCATCTCATCCTTATTAAGATTGCGTTTATCGCTCCTTAAGTTGCCCAACCTCCCAACTTCTTCCGAGACCAAATTGACAAAAACGTCAACCGCACTCAGATCCCCCGTTGGTGGTGGCATCTTTGAGCTCTTATTCTTCAGGTCAGTAAATGGTCCCTCCCCTGTTAAAGTGTGGTCAGTCTGCCCTAGATGGAAGAGGGTTCTGATATCTTCTAAGAGGTCATCGGGGACTCCCAAATTTTTACTGGTTTTTCTATCCTCTTATATGAAATGTTTTTTCCACCTCAACTTCCTCGCAAACAAGTTGAGGTCTTTGATCGTTTCAAAGATGCTGAGATCAGTGGTAGGGACAAATGATAGTCCCTTACTTAACACCGTCAACTCAGTATCTGTCAGGCTTCTAGAGGACAGATTTACAACCTGTAGTTTTGTTATATTATTGGGGTTTGTAAGGGTATTGCCGGTCCCGGGCGGTTTCTTAGTTGGTATTTTGGGTCTAAAAAACCACCTCCTGGTCCTGGTCTTGGGGTATTATTAGGTTGATTACGGTTCTCCCCCCTTCCTTCTCCCTTTCCCCTTCTTTTTTTTACTAGTTTTCCCGGCTCCTCTCCCCTCCGCCTCTGATGTGTCTGTCCCTGTAGAGTAGTCCTCTGGTTCCGTATCGGGTTGGCCACTGGGAACCCCTTTGGGTGTGTATACATATGCTCTATTATTCTTAAAATCCTGCAAATCCCTCAGATAGAATTTATGTTTTCTTTCCTTAAGATGGTATTGAAATTTCTCTAGGGTACTCTGCAGAATAGTCTCTTTTGAGGCAAAGTCTGCTTCCCCTGAGAACTTCTTAGTGATTTCTTTTTGTTCTTTGAGGTTCTCATCCAGTTTCCCCAACTGTTTTTTCTCCTCCTCCAGCAGTAATTTCATAAGTCTAATAGAGCTCTCAGTTGCTTCTTTCTCCCATTTTGTGGCCAACTCAGGGTTTTTGTACCTGTAACCCGGTGTAAGGGTTATTCTCAAGTACCTGGGGACTATCCCTTCTCTTATGTAGCTCTCTAGGGACTGGACTTCCCACCATGAGATAATTCTATCCTTATAGATTTTGGTCAGTTCCTTAAATGCTCCTGTCAGGGTAGTGGAGTACTTTTTTTGTACAAACTCCCTTTCCGAGAAAACCTCTTTTGCCTCTGCAAACCACTGTTCCGTATTAAAGTCCCCTGATAGGAATCCAGCCATTTGCCTGTTTAATTAATTGATTTATATAGCAGGATAACGATTCTCCCCAGTGATAGTTATCACCTCACTAAGAGAGACAGTTTTCTCATATGACTTATTCAAAAAAGGAGTGTTAAGAGGTTAAAACTTAACATTTAATGATTTATTCTAAAAGACTAGATTGTCTCACAAACTATACACATAAATTATAACAGTGCCCAGGTGTCACACTATTAAAAAAGCTCCGTTATCCTACTAGGAGCTCCCTTTTATTCAAAGGTGTTATCTGTAGAGCTCAAACCGCCCTTCATCATAGTTCACCTTCAAACCTCTATGCTAGTTACACATATGTTGGTGTTATCTCTTACACCCCACAATAACTTGCATACATCCCCGCATATGAAAATCAGATAAAGCCCACTTCCCCTGTATATAGGAAAGGTCTCACCGGCTTCTTTTCATCAGGGCGGGTATCACTCAGAGTTACTTCATTTCAGGAGGTCCTTCTGCCAGTGACAGCCTGATTTAGAACTCTCAAAGTAGTTTAAATGTCACCACCATGTTCCACTCCCTACGCGTTTCGGATTTACAATCCTCATCAGGGGATGTGTGGCTTGGTTTTCAGTGGGGTCCTAGAGACAGGTGCCCCTTGTGATGGTGTATGTCTCTGTAAGCAAGACATTAGATGTTATTCCCTCTTAGTTATGCCCTCTGGTGCAAAGCACCATAACCTACATATATAGTATCAGTCCCCCTTGGGTGCTATAGCCCCTTGGGTACTTACCCAACATAGCTCGGTGGTCTGAATGTGGAGGACGCCGCCGCGGCCATTCCGCAGCTTTTATAGCCGTATTTCGCGGACGTCCGGCGTCCCCCGCCCCGGAAATGACGCGCTTAACCTCCCGCGACGTCACTTCCGGTCCGGCGATCCCGTGGAACGCAAACATGCGTTCCACGCCTCATTCCCGGTCCGTTTTTCAATAGTGGGAGGAATCCAGGGCTTTTTGATTACTCCCCCGGATCATGAGGTCATCAAAGGAGGTGGGTTCCTTCACAGAGCCCATTCCTCCTAGTAAAGGAGCACTAATCATTACATCAATGCCTCCTTTTATCCAAAACAAGGCAAATGTAATGGTATCCCATCATTTATGTTACTCATACATTCTTAAGAACAAAATTTGGTTATTTTGGCATTCTATTCAGACGTCCCCTCAGGACGGATCCTTTTTGCACAGTTTTCTCATGATGTTATTACAGCATAACCCATACCAACCCAAAGGGGGCAGATATATATCACATATTTCAGATACAGACTGGTGATATGGCTATTTTTTGGATGATTTTTCATTCTATTTATGTTCTACTCAACGTTTTAGGGGAGTCATATTGTGTCCATTATGATTTCTACATATAGGTCTGCTGCCCTCAGATTACAGAATGGCAGGGTCTAGGACAGGTCGTCTACTACTATCAGATTACAGAAAAGCAAAGCAAAGTAAGATTTAGGACAGGTCATCAGCAGGGATAGATAAATCGTGTGTCAATCTAAATCCCCCTATACTTCCCCTCTGTCCCTGCCTAGCTGCGGAGGTCGGCACCCTAGAGTACCCCTCCCCGCCCATGGCGCCCCCGCTCACCGTTGACTCTCCCTCCTAATCTCTCCCTCTTCTATGGTGCACCAAGAAAGGGAGAAAAGGAAAGTGCCTCATTTAATCCCTTCGGGGCCACTGTGTCCAAGGTGTAGATCCAGAACACTTCTTTTCTAAGGATCTTATTGTCCCAATCCCCTCCTCGCACGGGTGGTGGGACGTGATCGATACCTATGAACAGTAAACAGTTTTCATCTCCCCCATGGAAGGTATTAACATGTCTAGCCACTGGTTTGTCACGTCTATTGCGGATGTCACTCCGATGCTCCCCTATCCTTTTACGTAGTTCCCTGATTGTCTTCCCTACGTACTCGATGTTACAGGGACATCTCGCTTTATATATCACTCCTCTCGTTCCACAGTTGATAAATGATCTTATATCGTAGGTACGATGGGTCACACTGCTGTCAAATGTTTTTGTAGTTATAACCTGACTGCAGCTCGTGCAATGTCCACACTTATAACTCCCCTTCACAGTACTCCTTACCCAATTTTTATCCTGCGCCAATAGATGGCTATGGACCAGTCTGTCTTTTAACGATCTTGGTTTTTTATATGTGATATTAGGACCATTGTTTAAATATGGACTACTGAGGTTTTGCCTAACCAAGAACGTGTTCACCTTCAATGGTAAGTACTCCCACCAGCTCAGGGGCACTGCTATGGGGAATTCCATGGCCCCCTCTTATGCTAACTTGCTCCTGGGCTGGTGGGAGGAAACCATTGTTTTTGGTGAGAATACCACTATTGACACGGAAAGGATCATCTTATGGACTAGATTCATAGATGACGTTTTTGTTATCTGGAGGGGGTCGGAGGAAAGCTTCAGGGGTACAGTAGAATGCCTAAATAACAATAACCTAGGCCTAAGGTTCACTTTCGAGATACAAAGGGAGAGACTCCCCTTCCTTGACGTCCTAATTGAAAGGGACAGAATAGGAAGACTACAAACTTGTACGTATCGTAAGCAGACCGCCACAAACTCATTATTGAGGTGGGAAAGTGGACATCCCAATAATCACAAGAAAGGGATCCCAAAAAGTCAAATGATCAGAATGAGGAGGAACTGCTCCTCGGAGACCAGTTTCCATACCAGATAGAGGACCTGACAGAACGTTTGACGGAAAGGGGATACCCAAAGGGTGTGATTAAACGGGCATGGAAAGAGGTAAAGGTTATGGAGAGAACACAACTTCTTACACCAAAAGAGAAAAACAGGAGGAGGAGACGAATAAGATACGCATGATCACGACTTACTCAAATGGGGCAGATAAAATCAGAAAAATTATGGCCAAACATTGGCCAATTTTACAAATGGACCCTGATTTAAGTCCATATTTAAACAATGGTCCTAATATCACATATAAAAAACCAAGATCGTTAAAAGACAGACTGGTCCATAGCCATCTATTGGCGCAGGATAAAAATTGGATAAGGAGTACTGTGAAGGGGAGTTATAAGTGTGGACATTGCACGAGCTGCAGTCAGGTTATAACTACAAAAACATTTGACAGCAGTGTGACCCATCGTACCTACGATATAAGATCATTTATCAACTGTGGAACGAGAGGAGTGATATATAAAGCGAGATGTCCCTGTAACATCGAGTACGTAGGGAAGACAATCAGGGAACTACGTAAAAGGATAGGGGAGCATCGGAGTGACATCCGCAATAGATGTGACAAACCAGTGGCTAGACATGTTAATACCTTCCATGGGGGAGATGAAAACTGTTTACTGTTCATAGGTATCGATCACGTCCCACCACCCGTGCGAGGAGGGGATTGGGACAATAAGATCCTTAGAAAAGAAGTGTTCTGGATCTACACCTTGGACACAGTGGCCCCGAAGGGATTAAATGAGGCACTTTCCTTTTCTCCCTTTCTTGGTGCACCATAGAAGAGGGAGAGATTAGGAGGGAGAGTCAACGGTGAGCGGGGGCGCCATGGGCGGGGAGGGGGTACTCTAGGGTGCCGACCTCCGCAGCTAGGCAGGGACAGAGGGGAAGTATAGGGGGATTTAGATTGACACACGATTTATCTATCCCTGCTGATGACCTGTCCTAAATCTTACTTTGCTTTGCTTTTCTGTAATCTGATAGTAGTAGACGACCTGTCCTAGACCCTGCCATTCTGTAATCTGAGGGCAGCAGACCTATATGTAGAAATCATAATGGACACAATATGACTCCCCTAAAACGTTGAGTAGAACATAAATAGAATGAAAAATCATCCAAAAAATAGCCATATCACTAGTCTGTATCTGAAATATGTGATATATATCTGCCCCCTTTGGGTTGGTATGGGTTATGCTGTAATAACATCATGAGAAAACTGTGCAAAAAGGATCCGTCCTGAGGGGACGTCTGAATAGAATGCCAAAATAACCAAATTTTGTTCTTAAGAATGTATGAGTAACATAAATGATGGGATACCATTACATTTGCCTTGTTTTGGATAAAAGGAGGCATTGATGTAATGATTAGTGCTCCTTTACTAGGAGGAATGGGCTCTGTGAAGGAACCCGCCTCCTTTGATGACCTCATGATCCGGGGGAGTAATCAAAAAGCCCTGGATTCCTCCCACTATTGAAAAACGGACCGGGAATGAGGCGTGGAACGCATGTTTGCGTTCCACGGGATCGCCGGACCGGAAGTGACGTCGCGGGAGGTTACGCGCGTCATTTCCAGGGGCGGGGGACGCCGGAACGGCCGCGAAATACGGCTATAAAAGCTGCGGAATGGCCGCGGCGGCGTCCTCCACATTCAGACCACCGAGCTATGTTGGGTAAGTACCCAAGGGGCTATAGCACCCAAGGGGGACTGATACTATATATGTAGGTTATGGTGCTTTGCACCAGAGGGCATAACTAAGAGGGAATAACATCTAATGTCTTGCTTACAGAGACATACACCATCACAAGGGGCACCTGTCTCTAGGACCCCACTGAAAACCAAGCCACACATCCCCTGATGAGGATTGTAAATCCGAAACGCGTAGGGAGTGGAACATGGTGGTGACATTTAAACTACTTTGAGAGTTCTAAATCAGGCTGTCACTGGCAGAAGGACCTCCTGAAATGAAGTAACTCTGAGTGATACCCGCCCTGATGAAAAGAAGCCGGTGAGACCTTTCCTATACACAGGGGAAGTGGGCTTTATCTGATTTTCATATGCGGGGATGTATGCAAGTTATTGTGGGGTGTAAGAGATAACACCAACATATGTGTAACTAGCATAGAGGTTTGAAGGTGAACTATGATGAAGGGCGGTTTGAGCTCTACAGATAACACCTTTGAATAAAAGGGAGCTCCTAGTAGGATAACGGAGCTTTTTTAATAGTGTGACACCTGGGCACTGTTATAATTTATGTGTATAGTTTGTGAGACAATCTAGTCTTTTAGAATAAATCATTAAATGTTAAGTTTTAACCTCTTAACACTCCTTTTTTGAATAAGTCATATGTTAAAACTTAATCTCAAATCTCTAATGGTACCTTTACACGCCGCTACAGAAGGTTAGAAACAACCGGGTGTCGGAGACAAATGTATCTTGCACCGTCAAAACAACGCGAGGGTAGCGGCGTGTAAATCAGGTTGTTGCCACCGGTCACTGTCGACACCTGTTTTTGAGCAGTGCTCAAAAACAGGTTGATCTCAACCCGATGGTAGCGGCATCTAAATGAGGAACAGGAAGGTTTTTGCGACACCTATGACTACAACGAACAAAAGTATGTACACGCATCCCATAAAGAATTGTCGAGATTCAGGTCTGAATGCAGTTAAAATTATGTTTTAATACAAAAATTCAGTGCATCAGAACAAGACAAGACAATGTGATTAAATAAGGGCCCTTTCACATCAGCGTTTTTTTAAATTCGCGGCAGATGCGGTGAAAAAACCACATCTGCCGCGTTTAACGCATAACCGCGACACTTGTGGCACACTTGCGGCAAGCCCCATGCAATGTCTATGCGGCAAGTGCGGTTTCGGCACTTGCGGCAGGTGCGGCCACGAAAAAAAATGCTGTCAGCCGCGTTTTTTTTTCGCGGCCGCACCTGCCGCAAGTGCCAAAACCGCACTTGCCGCACCTGCCGCAAGTCCGCCTATACCTTGTATGGCGTTTACCGCAACCACGCCGCAACCGTGCCGCAAGTGCAGCCGGTATGCGGTAATCGCGGCAGATGCGGTTTTTTCACCGCATCTGCCGCGATTTGAAAAAAACGCTGATGTGAAAGGGCCCTAACATGGACAGGTAAGGCACAAAGGAGGAGGTGAGAGACACACAGTGCCATTATTCAAATCACAGGGTTAATCAAAGACATATACATCTCAGAGAACAACATAATATATTGGGTAATGTAAACATAGACACTTCATGTATATGGTAGAGCAAAGTTAAGTACAATCAGTTTTGCACACTAGGTAGTGTGACACAAAGCCCAAAGTAACCATAGAGCCCAGTTTAACATCACTTAATACCAGCTGTAGTCCCTGAGTACATATCACATTCCAAGCTCCGTACCCATAGTGATTTGTAGCAAAGCTGCGTGTCAGGAGAACCCCGACACGTGTTTCCCTTTATTCTTCAGGGGGCTGTGGTGCTCATGTGCAAAGGTCAGAGCTATTTATAGTTACCCACATGGTGTCTGTACCAATCGCGGCGCATAGAACTTCTCCGCCTATCAATCAGCGGAGACCTGTGACATGGCCTGCGCTGCGCTGGCTGGCCAATCATGATGTTATTGCTTAGTCCAATCCCCATACGAGCGTCTCGTAATCCTCAACTCTGGCACACCTATGTGTTGTCCCTGCTGCCCCAGGTCCTCCCATATTACCTTGTGGTAGCGGCGTGTAAATGAGGGAAGGTGCTCTACAGAAGGTAAGCTGCGGCACCCGTCGGTGCCTCCAGGGATAGAAAAAACATTCTGTAGAGCACCTTGTAGCGGCATGTAAAGGCGGTATCAGGTACCGTTAGAAACCGTTGGAACGTGTTCGTGCACGTGAGACACCCGGTTGTTTCTAACCTTCTGTAGCGGTGTAAAGGTACCATCAGATCTAAGTATTTTTATAAGGATTTGATGTGTTTCTGCTCCAAAAACGTAGTTTAAGGTAAGTAGAGTTTCTGCTCCAGTGTTGGAGCCAACACTGAGCAGAACCCCTCCACATCTTCAAATTTTGAAATACCTAAAACATTGTTCTGGTAATGTTTTATGGCACTGATTTGGTTTTGATGATGTATTCATGAAAATACCCCTTAACCCTTTCATGACCTATGATGTACCAATTCATCATAGATCGTGCTCCCCCAGTGAGCTCACATCATTCCTCTGACATCTCAGCTGAACTCATTAATTAGGATGTAGAGTTAACAGTGCTGATCGGATCCGTCTGCATACATTTACCCTCTTTATCCATGAAAATAAACTTATAGTTGACTATGTCTTGTGTTCTTCATCCACGTAAGTACATACGAATAGTCTCTTTCATATTGTCTATTGCATTTACATGCATTATTAAACTTGTTGACACCACTATGTAGATTGTAAAACCAATTAATTTAACTTTTCTTGACAAGTACAATGCAATATTTGTAACTAAAGGGCCCGTTACACACAATGATATCGTGAACGATATCGTTGCAATGTCACCGGTCTGGTGACATTGCAGCGATGTCGAAACAACATCGTTGGGGTGTGACACGTATCAGCGATCAACGATTAGACGTTGATCGTTGATCGTAGATATATGGTCAGGACCATAAGCCTACCGTTAGTCTCCTGCTGGACGGCCAGCATCAGCACGTATGACAGCAAGCCGCTGGACGGCACAGCAAGCGCTGGGAGATGGTAACCAGGGTAAACAGCGGGTAACTAAGTGCAGTGCTTAGCTTAGTCACCCAATGTGTACCTTAGTTACCAGCATTCTCGCTGATCCTGATCGCTGGTGGGTCTGCCTGTGTGACAACTCACCAGCTATCATATAACGATGTGGCAGCGATTCACATTGTTGGTCAGATCGCTGGGACATCGTACTGTGTAACGGGGCCTTAAGACTTCACCTACAACCTGCAATTTACAACACTGTGTTTTTAGTCACTTCTGCACCTGCAAAAGCCCCATAGTTGTGTAAAAAAATCAGCCAACATGTATTTATTACTATGGCTGTGTTTATGGTTTTGCACTCAATAACTAATACAGGCAGTACTTATAAGAGTCTAGAGGCACCAAGAAGTAAGAGGACCTCACTTCTTGAGTTTCATTTCTTTAGTTGAAATATTCCTTTAAGCTTTGTTCTGCAATGAATTCACAGCTAACACCAATTACTTTTTGTTCAGTTCATT
Organism: Allobates femoralis; assembly: GCA_033576535.1. Classification (NCBI taxonomy): domain Eukaryota; kingdom Metazoa; phylum Chordata; class Amphibia; order Anura; family Aromobatidae; genus Allobates; species Allobates femoralis. The sequence goes on from JARQOC010000002.1 coordinate 350,210,248, forward strand.
TTTTCGAGATGTTTGCAGGCTTTTAGCTTTTCTGCACTGTGTTTTCTATGCAATAATCAAAGTGTAGATGAGATTTTTTCCCATTTACCTAATAGATTCACTGCTGCTGCAACCATCAGTGACTCCTGTGACACCCCTGTCTCTGTATTTTCTTCCTAGTGCCTGCCTACACATGGCCACTTCTGTATAATAAGGCAGATCACAAAGAATTAAAAAGCTTTGTTCTCGCTTTGCATGCAGGTCAGATACATGTGGAATGGAAGTAGCCTCTGATGTAGTTACCTCGATCAGGGAGTGAAACGTGAATCATTTGCACATTGTGTCAGAAAGCAATCAGGCGCTAGCAGACCACTTAATGGCTGATATGGAAGTCTTGAAGTCCTACAGATATTGCAAAGACAGGCACACGTGTAGCGGGATATGGCGATTATAAACAATGTGAGTTACAACTTTTCTCATCTGATGATGAGCATCTGATAAATCAATTTTATACTATTTTCTAATTAATGATCTTGAATATACGTTTCATAGTTTTTTTTTACTGGATTTTAACTGTATCACTGTAAACACCTGTAACAGCACAAGACACTATATTGGAAATCACTGCATGGCACAAATGTACATATATGTTTAATTTTGTAAGCTAATCACTTAATAATTATTTTTAATATGATATATGTGAGCACCCTTTAAAACCCATGTTATTTCTACATGTTCACTTTATGAGTAAGGACTCAGTGTCCGAAACATCGCCAACCATGCCATAGGCAATAAAGGTCCACAAGTTTTTGATATTTTGTGCAGCTTTTTCATTTTTTATTTTATACATGGACACTACAACAGGTGTTGAAAAGAGCTCTGCGAAAAGAGCTCTGGACAACAGTAGGTGTTTTTGGTGCTGTTTCCCATTTTTTTATTATATATATATATACTAGCTATAATACCCGGCTACGCCCGGGTTAATAAATAACTGCTATAAAACTGTATAAAATCTAGCTCTACCACCATGTAGTGTGCTAAAGGGAAAAACAATTCCGTAAGATAATCAATATCTATCCCTTGCACCACAAAAAGAGGATTTGAGAAGTTCACTTTTGCTTTGCGTGGTTTTTTATTAGTTCATATGCGTGAGGACAGACAATCAATCAACGTTTCGACCCACATCGGGTCTTCGTCAGGATTGCACTTATGGTCCTAAAGCTGTAGATTAAATAGTAAAGGGCTTGAAACATCACTTAGGGGTTGAACCTGTTAATGAAATCACTCAGGTTCTGAGAAGAAAGCGTGTGTTACGTCAGATAAGGACAACTTCTCAAATCCTCTTTTTGTGGTGCAAGGGATAGATATTGATTATCTTAAGTAAAGCTTTTTGGGCAAAGGCATCAACATAGAGTTTACAGGAGAAAAAAGAGACATTTAAAGAAAAGAACACGGTCTCTACAGTCAAACATGGCGTAGGTTCCCTGATGTTTTGGGGTTGCTTTGCTGCCTCTGGCACTGGACTGCTTGACCGTGTGCATGGCATTATGAAGTCTGAAGACTACCACAAATTTTGCAGCATAATGTAGGGCCCAGTGTGAGAAAGCTGGGTCTCCAACAGAGGTCATGGGTCTTCCAGCAGGACAATGACCCAAAACACACTTCAAAAAGCACTAGAAAATTGTTTGAGAGAAAGCACTGGAGACTTCTAAGGTGGCCAGCAATGAGTCCAGACCTGAATCCCATAGAACACCTGTGGAGAGATCTAAAAATGGCAGTTTGGAGAAGGCACCCTTCAAATATCAGGGACCTGGAGCAGTTTGTCAAAGGAGGATGGTCTAAAATTCCAGCAAAGCATTGTAAGAAACTCATTGATGGTTACCAAAAGCGGTTGATCGCAGTTATTTTGGCTAAAGGTTGTGCAACTAAGTATTAGGCTGAGGGTGCCAATACTTTTGTCTGGCCCATTTTTGGAGTTTTGTGTGAAATGATTAATGTTTTGCTTTTTGTTTCATTCTCTTTTGTGTTTTTTCACTGATGACAAATTAAATGAAGATAATAATACCAAAGAATTTGTGATTGCAATCATTTTCAGGAAGAAACTAAGTATTATCTGACAGAACTGCAGGGGTGTCAATACTTTTGGCGACAACTGTACATATCTAATATGTAAAGCTGAATGTGTGTATGTGTATGTGTGTGTGTATGTTCGGGATTGGCATCTACACCGTCGCAACTACAGTCACAAAATTTTGCACAGTCACACGTCTGGACCCTGGGGGCGTCATAGGCTATGTTGTGAGGCGAAATTTTAACCCTGCACGTTCCAGTTCACCAAACAATTTTGCCCCTATCTACATAATGGGGAAAAAGTGGCAGTTACCAGTTGACAGTTTTGAATGAGAGGGGCTTAATGACAGTGCCAAAGACTAAGAGCATATACCAGCATATACTCACTATGGTGGGGCCCAACATGGGATATTCACCACGCACAGGGACATGTATACACACCACACAAAGAGTAACAGCAAGTGTATAGTCGCTAAGGTGCAGCCCCAACATTGGATACTCACCACGCATCCGAACACACACACACACCACAAAGACACAGACAACCCAAAGACACACACACACCCTATAGGGACACATGCACTCACCCCACAGGGACATACACATCACACAAGGACACACAAAACGAGACACAACAGACACCCCAAGGGACACACAGACTACACACCTATGGACACAGACACCCCCCACAGGGACACACACACATACACACCCTATAGGACACATGCACCACAGGATCACACACCACAAGACACAAAAAGGACACACACACACAAACCCCCCACAGACACACACATCCACTATAGGGACACATGCACTCACCCCACAGGGACACACACAACACCACAAAGAGACACACACAACACAGAGACACACACGTACCACAAAAGAGCCCCCCACATGGACACACACATATACACACACTATAGAGACACATGCACTCACACCACAGGGATGCACAGCACACACCACAAAGAGACACACACAGCACAGAGACACACACCACACAGACCCCCCACAGGGACACACACATACACACCCTATAGGGACACATGCACTCACCCCACAGGACACACCCACATACACTGTCGTGCCTTTCTTAGAAATGCGTGCATTAGTTTGCTTGAGACAATATATTGTTTGCTTGTTCAGCGATGACTTATTCATAGCGCATCTGTTGACCATGTTCCCATATTACATTAAGTTTACTTCATAGTCTAATTTTGGTTCCTCCAGGCTTATGTATTCCCATGAGGCTGTGCTCTAGGATCTGCCCCTTCTCCTCCAGAAGCCTTTACAGCCTCATACATGCTGACATCCTAATATGCTGATCCCTTTCTCTCTGTATTTCAGCTCATCTGCATTTTTCCCTCAACATAGCACAGTCGGTGAGTTTATAATATGCTACTGCCCACCTAAATGTACAATGTAGCTACATTGTTGTTTATCTTCTTATCATTTTTCTGCTATTATACTTATTGTGTATTTGCCATATCATGCAATCACATTGTGTGACCTGTAACAATGTAATGTTATATACTTCAGATATGCTTATGTTGTATTGAGAATTTCAATTTGTTTTTTCTAGTTTTACACTTAACCTATTAATAAAAGTTGAAAAGGACCCCCAGCATCCAAGCCAGTGCATTGATGGGAAAGAGTTTAGCTGTCTGTCAACTCGTTCTTCAGGAGTACAGAGCGAGGGTGCCAGAACACACACCACAAAGCGACACACACAACACAGAGACACACACACCACACAGACCCCCCCCACAGGGACACATACACACACAACCCAGGGACACACAGACAGACACAGATGTGCACAAATCACCTCACACAACTCGCCTCATATGTGTGCTATCTTTAATTTCCAAAAATAAACATCAGATTAAAAACAGCCAATGAGCAACACATGTGCCATATAGGGAATTAAGGCAGATGTCAGTAATATGAGATGTCTATTATGTGTATGTGTGAGGTAACATATACTGCCCGGCCGGGGGGAGGGTTTACTGTTGGCTGGAGATTTATGAGGTTGTCTATACCAACCAGTCACAACTTAGCTTCTATTTTCCTTCAGGTCATTAATATGACATATTCAAATTCTATTTTGTTATAGCTAAACATCAGTTATTTATTAACCGGGCATAGCCGAGTAGTACAGCTAGGATATATATATAGTTAATCAGCATAGGAACAGAAAGTGATAAGGAAGGGAAGATTCTGGATATCGGTGATTATGGTCATAACCGACAATAATAACCGATAAACAGAACCAACCCTATAAGATAATGTTTTTTTGCTAAATTTGCTAAAGTGCTAAATTGACCTACAAATTTGACCTACTATATTTACTAAAGTGAATAGACCTACAAAAAGAAAAGTTTAACTCGTTAGGTATAAACTTAAATGATCATTCATATAATTGGTTGTGATAAAACGCTTGGCAAATAGTGATTACCTAGCTTTTATTGTAAGAGGGTGACCTAACGGTCCTATGCTGCCCTGAAGATGTAACCAGATTTAATGTTATGTGAAGTTTAGGAAGTAATGTAGAATATAGAGCATAGAGTTTTATATAACAACTAGATGGCGGCCCGATTCTAAAGAATCGGGTATTCTAGCCTATGGTTAGCAGGGTATAAGGGGGCTCAGTGGTTAGCAGACTATACAACGGCTCTGTGGTTAGCAGAGTATAGAGGCGGCTCTGTAGTTAGCATAGTATACAGGCGGCTCTGTGGGTAGCAGAGTATACACACGGCTCTGTGGGTAGCAGAGTATACAGGCGGCTCTGTGGGTAGCAGAGTATACAGGCGGCTCTGTGGGTAGCGGAGTATAGAGGCGACTCTGTGGGTAGCAGAGTATACAGGTGGCTCTGTGGGTAGCATAGTATAGAGGCGGCTCTGTGGGTAGCGGAGTATAGAGGCGGCTCTGTGGGTAGCGGAGTATAGAGGTGGCTCTGTGGGTAGCGGAGTATAGAGGCAGCTCTGTGTGTAGCGGAGTATAGAGGCGGCTCTGTGGGTAGCGGAGTATAGAGGCGGCTCTGTGGGTAGCGGAGTATAGAGGCGGCTCTGTGGGTAGCGGAGTATAGCTGCGGGTCTGTGGGTAGCAGATTATACAGGCGGGTCTGTGGGTAGCAGATTATACAGGCGGGTCTGTGGGTAGCAGATTATACAGGCGGGTCTGTGGGTAGCAGAGTATACAGAAGGCTCTGTGGGTAGCAGAGCATACAGAAGGCTCTGTGGGTAGCAGAGTATACAGAAGGCTCTGTGGGTAGCAGAGTATACAGAAGGCTCTGTGGGTAGCAGAGTATAGAGGCGGGTCTGTGGGTAGCAGAATATACAGAAGGCTCTGTGGGTAGCAGATTATACAGAAGGCTCTGTGGGTAGCAGAGTATACAGAAGGCTCTGTGGGTAGCAGATATACAGAAGGCTCTGTGGGTAGCAGAGTATACAGGCGGGTCTGTGGGTAGCAGAGTATACAGAAGGCTCTGTGGGTAGCAGATTATACAGATGGCTCTGTGGGTAGCAGAGTATACAGAGGCTCTGTGGGTAGCAGAGTATACAGAAGGCTCTGTGGGTAGCAGAGTATACAGGCGGTCTGTGGGTAGCAGAGTATACAGAAGGCTCTGTGGGTAGCAGAGTATACAGAAGGCTCTGTGGGTAGCAGAGTATACAGAGGCTCTGTGGGTAGCAGAGTATACAGGGCTCTGTGGGTAGCAGATGTATAGAGGCGGCTCTGTGGGTAGCAGAGTATAGAGGCGGCTCTGTGGGTAGCAGAGTATAGAGGCGGCTCTGTGGGTAGCAGAGTATAGAGGCGGCTCTGTGGGTAGCAGAGTATAGAGGCGGCTCTGTGGGTAGGCGAGTAGATAGGGGCGGCTCTGTGGGTAGCAGAGTATAGAGGAGGTGCTCTGTGGGTAGCAGGTATAGAGGCGGCTCTTGGGTAGCAGAGTATAGAGGTGGCTCTGTGGGTAGCAGAGTATAGAGGCGGCTCTGTGGGTAGCAGAGTTTGATGTGCCATGAGGCTGGAGGGGTGAGAGGAGAGGTGGCACTGGAGGGGTGAGGAGAGGTGGCTGGAGGGTGAGGTGAGGAGAGGTAGCTGGAGGGGTGAAGCAAGGAGAGGTGGCTGGAGGGGTGAGGAGAGGTGGCTGGAGGGGTGAGAAAGGTCCTGCTGGAGGGGTGAGGAGAGGTGGCGCTGGAGGGGTGAGGAGAGGTGGCTGGAGGGGTGAGGAGAGGTCCTGCTGGAGGGGTGAGGAGAGTTGGCGCTGGAGGGGTGAGGAGAGGTGGCTGGAGGGGTGAGGAGAGGTGCTGCTGCAGGGGTGAGGAGAGGTGGTGCTGGAGGGGTGAGGAGAGGTGGCGCTGGAGGGGTGAGGAGAGTGGCTGGAGGGGTGAGGGGAGGTGGCTGGAGGGGTGAGGAGAGAGTAGGCTGGAACGGCGAGATCACCGCTCGGCACACCTCTCCTCCTCCAGGCTGCATACCTCTCTCCCTCCGTGCAGGCTGCACAGCAGCGGTCTCCGCAGCCCCGGGTGCCGGAATTGAGGGGGACGAGCCTGCAGCAGTGAAACCGGCCGGAGCTAATTCCGGTAATCTCCCGAAGTGGTGTGTGGCGGGCGGGAGACGACCGGCTAACACTGGTCGTCTCCCGCCCATGATGTGTGTGTGTTTTGAGCAGTGTAGGGGCGGCCGTAAGCGTGGCGGGGCTGGCTGAGTCCCGCTCCGCTTACGGCCGCCATGTTGGTGCACCCTGGACGAGTGTAGCTTTGTGGTGACGTCACTTTGGCCATGACAAAGTGACGGAAGTCGTGGCCAAAGTGACAGAAGTTGCCTTGGGCTTTTATATATTAGATATGACGCGTTTTGTAATGGAAAGTTTGTGGAAGGTAGGCATTCCCTAAATGCGGCTGCAGGACTGTCGATGGCGACAATATGATTGACAGTGATATCTACTGTTCACTGCTGTAGAATAACAGAGTAAATGTTTAGGTTTTTCTAATGTCAAATACACAGGTAGTTTTTTCAAGGATAATTGTAGAGTGGCAACCTATAAATATCCTCATAATCCTAGCCCAATTATTGCACAGATGTAAATCTAAAAAGATATGGGAATATACTCATATTACATACAAAAAGTGAGTTTTAGTTATAGACAAAGTGTAGTCCCAAAAGAGATAAAGGAACAGTTGGTGTAACAGGACACACTAAAATATTGACATCTGACATCCAAAAATAGTCATATCCCACAGAAAAATAGGAGCAAAGTTGCTAAAAACCCAGCAAGGATTGACTAAAATACACATCTGTATGAAGAGGTGTAAGGAAAACCTATACAAAGGCAGATGACTAAATTAGGTATATCAATCTGTTACAGATTTTACTGTTACAGAAAAACATAATACAAGAACACAAATAAACCAGAAAAACTAAATAGAAATAAATAAATATCATTGTATCTATTGGGGTCTGGGCAGTACCTTTGCCCAGAATATGTATTCTTTATAAATAATTCAGTCTATGCATATCTGACCAGAAATTAATAATATAAACTAGCCTGGAGATACAGATTAAATGGTAAATGCCCAGTGCTACCATTAAATAGACCCATGTCCTAGCAGGAGTTATTGCCTGGTACATAGAAAAAAATATATTAGAATCTGAGAGTTCTCAGTGGTTGATACCTTTTAATGGCTAACTGAAAAGATGGTAAGAAAAAGCAAGCTTTCGAGACACTATGGCCTCTATAACTGTGCATAGAGAATGACATTACCTGTAGCAATCATGATGTCCAGTAATGGAGTGCCCACAGCCTGCCCACCTCAATTGGTTTCACTGCCACTGTGGTTTCATGAGGAGGTAAGTAAGGTCTCTATCTGTCCATCTTTTATACATACAGTGATTGCCTGATAACACTCACATGTGCTGTAGTTTAGCTTTTGTATCTTTGTGTTGCGCATTCTCTTTGAGGGTAGTGCGCTCACACATGCCAATCGCTCACATGACACAGTTACATGATATTACTTGCTGTGCGTGTATAAGTCGGCCAGGTTACCAGACTGCAAAATGCTCAGCAACCCGACTGATAGTGACACTCCTACAGCAATGGACTTGCAGCACACACCAATGAAGTGCTTCAAAAACATGTGAGCACAGCACCTACAGCATCGTAAGATCAAAACCACATCAAGGTATTTCAAATATGTACCGCCAGATCCATCCGTTAACAAGCAGAGGGACATAGACATAGAAAATAGAAATGAAAACTCCCATTTTACAGGTAATATAGATCAACAACAAGACTTAACATTATATCCCATAAGTCAGGATATACCATATAAGGGTTGTAAAGCATACCATGGAATACCAATTAAATATAGACAAAAAAATTTAATGAGTAGTATTAATCGATGTAAATACTTACCGTAAGTCCCAAAAAAAGGTTGAGAAAAGTATTATAGACTTAAGTATTAAATCGATTTCTCTGGCTAACACGGTACCACAATATTATTTTGTATTGTACTATGAGTAGTATTAGAGACACGTCATAATGAGCACTATATTATTCTTTTGATATAAGTATTATCTTCACTGTATCTTTTCATCCATTGATCAGAAGTATTGATGAAATTCCAGACAGGGTGTCTGATAGCTATAGAAGCATGAGGGTCATGTATGGTGTGTCATGGCGAATAGAAACATCAAGGACAACTATGATGATGAACATAAATAAAAACAAGTGAATGCACATATATTAAAATCAAATTAAAAACAAACACCCTCCAGGATATTAAAGAAACATTTTGAAGCTCAAAGATCTATTATGTGAATTTTTATGTCACTTGTTTGAAGTAAAAGTAAAACTCACTTTTTGTATGCAATATGGCTGTTTTCCTATATCTTTTCAGGTTTATATTTGTGCAATTATTCGGATACGATAATGAGGATATTTATAGGTTGTGATATAACTTCTCATTGTTAGAGATAACTCCAATATTAACTATATAGATTTAAAAAAAAAAACACCAGACCTGGATCACTCAAGTAGGGTTCCTGTTTGGTGTCCAAGCGGCAGAGGCTTGTGATGTGAGATTTAAGGCTCAAAATTAAAAAACCTGTTTAAAAAACATACCAAATTGTGGTGGAACTAGGTAGCTTTTGAGACTTACCTACAAAAGAGATTCCTTAAAACTTGAGGCTGCAGGTGTTCCCCACATTGGATAATCCTGATCCTGCATTTGTAGAGAGGTGGGAAGACTCGTTTTCTAAATGCTCATGCACTCTTTTGGAACTTCTTATTGGGGGTTAGTGTTATGCCTTAGAAAAACATGGAGGGGTAAATTGATCCTCTTAAGAATAAAATACAAGAGAGTCTCAACACTAAAGAATTCACTAAGTCTGACAGTGAGTTGGATAGTGATATTGCAAGTGGCATAAGGAAGTACATGAAATTTAGGGCCAGAAATTCCAGAGAGGCCTCCAGGACACTCAAAATAAGAAAAGACAAAAAAACTGACAAGCAGGTGAGATCTCCATCTGTGGGGACGTCTGCGTCAGAGGGGTCATGTGGAGAACCTTTTTTAGACAAACATTGAAGGCAGGGAGATATAGGTGGCATGAAACCACCATCACACCCTCCCTCCCTCTGATACTCTACAAGAAGCAAAACAAGAAAAAAGAGAAGAAGAGAGCAAGTAGGTAATAATTATTTATATTTAATATAGTTCTCTCCAAAGCACAAATTGAGGTACTGCAAAAAGGTCTCCCTTTTTCACCTTCTATATGATCAATTCACCATCATTAAAGATCTTAAACTATTTGCAAGAAAGTTAAATAGGAATAACGCTGTGCTGCTAACAATTAAAGAAAGGTATGCCTTAGGAGAACTAGCTTCTCTGGTAGCGGAGCAGGATAATCTGCCTGGTGCTAACATACCTACGTACCTGTTTGATCGACCACAACATTTCTGCCCGACAGGCCTCTGACCTATTGTTGACGTTTTTGTAGACCCTGTCAAAAAAGAACTGTGTGCTATTCCTCAGAATATAGTTACAGTAATTATAATCTTATGTTTAGCCAAAGACAGGCCAGTAAGTAGCTGCAGTTGATAAACAAAGAAGAGGTGATCAACCAGCTGATAAAGGGAGAAATGTTGTGGCCCACAGATATATATGAGCGTGAGGTATACAAGCAGCTGAACTCTCATACCTGCTACAGAAAACTGGACTTCAATCCCACAGGATTATACAAGAAAATATTAGATTCTATCTTTTATGCGGCAATCATAAAGGTATATAACATCAAAAATGTGTGATGATCTTATGACTGATCTTATGATCTTATCCCTGTGGTATTTTCTGTCTTGCAACAAACTTCCAGTTCCAATATCAAGTAGGAGCCGCACACAGGATTCTTTTTGCAGCCTTGTAATCCTGGTGCCTGGCCTCCTGTAAGCAGCAGAACGTCACTTCCAGTTCCAATATCAAGTAGGAGCCGCACACAGGACTCTTTTTGCAGCCTTGTAATCCTGGTGCCTGGCCTCCTGTTAGCAGCACAACGTCACTTCCAGTTCCAATATCAAGTAGGAGCCATACACAGGATTCTTTTTGCAGCCTTGTAATTCTGGCGCCTGGTCTCCTGTAAGCAACACGTCACTTCCAGTTCCAATATCAAGTAGGAGCTACACACAGGATTCTTTTTGCAGCCTTGTAATCCTGGTGCCAAGCCTCCTGTAAGCAGCACAACGTCACTTCCAGTTCCAATATCAAGTAGGAGCCGCAAATAGGATTCTTTTTGCAGCCTTGTAATCCTAGCGTGTGCAGCAAGGAGGAGAGAAGTTCTGACTCCAGGGGACACTGGTATTAGAGTAACTGCGGCAGGAGGTGCTGGCTCCTTCAACAAACTGTGAGTGCTATCTTGCAACAAAAGTTCATAAATATTTACAAACCCCTTCTGGTAGACTCATTGTGTTGGGAATAGGGGGATTGTGTGAAAAGGTCTGCTGTTTCGTTGATTTTTACCTGCACAGATGTTTCATGACCCTGCCATCATACATCAAGGACACTAATGATATGTTGTGTCATCTTGAAGAGTTGTACATGCATGAGGACATGTACATTGTTACATGTGATGTCGAATCACCGTGCACTTCTTTAGAACATGACCCTAGGATAGCGGCATCGAGGGCCTTTCTGTTGATCACAGATATGGGTAGGGATTTGATAGACTTCATTATTGAACTATTGGTGTTTACCCTAACCCATAACGCTTTCAAATTTAAGGACCCCCATATCCTACAGTTACAGGGAACAGTTATGAAGGTGACTTGTGTGCCCACATATGCAAATCTTCCTGGGGCTGTGGCAGCAGGATATCATATACGATATGAGGGGTTCTGATGCTGTGATATATTGAGAACATTTTGTTCTTAAGGCAGGGAGTCGACACCTCACTGCAGGTAGTTCTTAATCAACTCAACACTTACAATTTAAACATCAAATTGACAAGTTTAAAGCAGATTATTCTTAAGAACCTCAGGGTATTAATAAACAGACGTCTTTCGCAAAAAGACAGCCACAAATGCCCTATTGTTTGCCATTTAATCCCACCATCCCCGAATGATCAGGGCCATACCAATGGCCAGTTTATTTGTATGTAACGAGTTTGTTTGGACCAGTCATTTGATAATCAGGTCCACATATTAGTCGATAAATTGAGAAGCAGAGGCTATAGCGATCGATGCATCAAGGAGGGGTATAAGAAAGCAGTAGCATCCCCAAGGGAACAGGTAATAACAGGGAGAATAAATTGATCACTAGCAAAACAACAACTGATTAGGTTTATAAGTACCTGTGACGCCCCACATGGTCAGGCGTCACACTAGGATATTGCACTCGTAAAAGTGGTGTACTTTTCCCCAACTGCAGGTGGATGCTGGGCTTGTGGGTGGGACCCATTCCTGCACTCCCACACTAGAATAGTGGTGGAAGGTTACTCCTGGGAGGGAGATATAGTCACCTCTAGAGGGAGTCAAGGAGTTAGTCGTAATTAGTAAGGAGTCAAGGAGGAGTGTGGAGCGAGTCGGGAGGTCTAACAGGACAGCTCCAAGCTGATTCTGAGGAAAGATGAAAGGGAATCCTGAGGGGATCCTGAGAGACGGTGCCTGATGCATGGGTCTGGGCCCGAGAGAAAGGGGGAACCCCGGCGTGAAGCGACCATACTCCAGGAAATTCCCCAGTTCACCACTGGAACGCCGGACCTGAGGATACGGCCAGAGTCCACCTCTGAAGTTGTCAACCGGCTGCGGTTTGTTCACCGGCTGTGGCACCCTGCCAGATGGAGCGGTCTGCCTGCTTCTTCACATTGAGGGAGGGGAGTCCCAAGACTACCTTCAAGGAGTAATTGGGTATAGACTCATCCTAGGCGGAGAAGAAAGGGCACGGGTTCGTCAACTAAGGCATACCACGGGTACCACCATACCACCTGACATCCACTTGCAGCCACCTGTAAAGCTACCTGTTTCTTTAACAATTTTTGCTGAACTGTGGACTTGTATGCTGATGACTGTTTACAGTAGAGTACCCGAGAGAGTGACTGCGCCTCCGTGCCTTTGTGCCATTTATCATCGACCTCTTTGCTTACAGCAATGCTGCCCCGGAGGACCAGCTCCACCTGTAGGGAGGTTTGCCATCCTTGCCGCAATACCATCGCCCTTTGCAGGACTGTGGCGGCACTGATGACTCATCACCAGGTACTACAGGTGGCGTCACATGACAATAACTCTTATCCCCTGTACATAACCCCTTATCGAAGTGTCACCCAGGTCACGGGCTCAGGCACGCCACCCGTGATATCCCCATGAACCCTTCTGAGCCTGATACCCAAGTACCCCACGGGCCTGGGGCTCGACATACAATTGGTGTGAGATCAGTTCATAAGAACTGGAACATGTTACAAATGGATGAGAACCTTTCTATGCATTTGACAAAACATACCTCTGTTACATGCAAGAGAGAACAATATTTGAAAGATCAGCTCTCTAGGAGCCATTATGTGCCTCCCCAATGAGATATTTGCTCGATTTAGGGTTCCAAGGTGGAGCTCAATAATGTGTGTGGGGGGGTCTGTTCAGCTTGCAGATATATGGAAAGAAAGCAAACACTGGATGATATAAAAACATTTACTATTACACATTTACTATTACATTGTATCATGTGTAAAACTGATATAGTGGTGACACGCCTACTCCAGGACCAGGGGAAGACTCGGGAACCGTGCGGTTACTCGTTGTTCTTCACCTTTTTTCAGTTCTTTTCACAGGGACAGACGGAAGCCAAGACCCTATGTTGTGATCCTGGCGGTATCATTTTTTTAATAAATGGGAGATGATGACAGGGAAAGTCTGAGGGGATAAAAAGGGTATTAGTGACGCCATCTGAGGTATGCGGCCAGGGTGGCCGCCCCTGCTTTAGGACCTCTGGGGTCGGTGACCGGCAGCTTAGATGGTTCCGCTCCCCACAGGTGGAGTGATGTACCCGGCTCGTACCTTGGCTGATGTTCACGCAGTCAGCATTAACCACGTTGTTTCAGGCGGCCTCTGCGGCCGATTGTTGCTGCTAATAAAAGCCTCACACACCACAACTGCAATTCCGTTACTTTTTCTCAGGTGTTAAACATGGCTGCTGGGCACGCTCCCTGCCAGTCCTCGGTACAATTCTTTCTCCAGAGCCAGGTTAGTGCAGTCAAGTCACGGTTGGTGCCCTTTCTGTCCGCTCTAGGTGACTCTCGTGGTTTTCCTCTCCATCAGCGCTATAAGGAGTCGTTCTCTCCTGAGGCGAGCAGGTCATCGTTCTGTTACCCAGGCTCTCAATGCTCTCCGCAGCACAGAGCTCCACAGGTGCCTATTTGAGTCCCGGTCGCCATTAAGTTCCTCTCCCGGGCACTGGTCCCTAGTTCGGCCACCTTCCCCAGGATGTGTCAGGTGTTTCGCTACAGCTCCCATTAGAAGTCTGGGGCCTCCAGGTTTACGGCTCGGGCATAAAGTATTCACACCGTGTTCGGGGCTTGGTCCCTGTGTCGACCACCAACCCCTCAGTCTCGTCAGATTCAGGAGTACGGTGGATCGCTGTCTCCTCCGCAACCCAAGGGCTCTTTTTCTTTCTCTGCCGGTCAGTCTCTCCCTCCCGTGGGCGAGCGGAGAGGTGAGGCTCCAGCCCACGGAAGTCGGCCCCACACCTCCTCTACACTCCCAACTACCACTTCTTGTCAGCTGGTGTTACTCCTCCAGTCTCCTTCTACTGAGTCTCCTCTACTCTGACACTCTCCTCTCCCCATATATGAACCTGGGTCCTCCCTTAGGGTCCACCCACCATCTCTGGGCCTAAGGGTCATGTACTATGTGTGTGCTCTTTGGGTTCAACTGCACCATCCCAGCACCTGGATAACAGGGGCACTACACTCCCTAATCGCGGGAATGCAGTACCTCTGGTGGTGGCTTACCCGGTGGGGCAACAACAATAGATATCTGCCGCGACACTACTATATATATGTGAAAAATTCAAATTAATGAGCGGCACTGAAAAGAGAAGATCAAACTGCAATGTGAAAATGTGTAATGCAGAAAACTGCCCTGCCACAGGGCAGTTTTCTGCATTACACATTTTCACATTGCAGTTTGATCTTCTCTTTTCAGTGCCGCTCATTAATTTGAATTTTTCACATATATATAGTAGTGTCGCGGCAGATATCTATTGTTGTTGTAAGTATGATTATTTTCTGCCAGCACCTACGTATACGGTCGATGCCAGTCTTATATATTTACATCTTACCCGGTGGGGCGCCATAGTTGTATATGTTACACCCCTGTGACTGGGTGGCCACAGAGGAGAACTGCAGCTGGGATTGGTAAGGCGGTCACCTAGCACTAACATCCCACACACACACTCCGATCCTGAGCCTAAGTCACTTCATGTCAGACAAGGGATGGCGATAAATGCTAAGTGGAGGGTGGAACGTAATACAACACCTGGGAAGGGTTGGAGGAACTAAAGTAGAACCCAGGAACACTAAGTTGGAGGAAGAAGTTCCTTGAAGAGAGGTTGCTTAGACAAAGGTTCCCTGGAGGGTGGTGAAGTGGGAAGCTTCCCCAAGCAGAAACACCCATCAGCTAGCCTGTGACCACACTGAGAAAAGTGGGGCCTGGCAGCCTGCACCACTGACGGCTGGTCGGGGACCCAGGTTGAAACCGAGGAAGCACAGAAGGAGCCAGGTGTGCCCGACTGACCCAGGACACTGGTGGCTGGGCAAAAGAACCAGAGTGCTGGCTCTGTAGAGGTGGCAAGGTAGCTTTAAGCCCCAACCACGAAACCCCAGCGGGGTACGGGAACTCTATGTCCCAGAACCTAACAACCGGTGTGGTGATGGAGAAAGCCATCGTAATAGGGCTAGTGACCCAAAGAGTGGTACAAGTCACTAAAGAGTCCATGACATCCGGACCGTAACCACACGCGGAAAGGAGAATGAGAGGGCCCGAAAGGTACACTGAGGGAAGAGTGACACAGATGAACCGTCCAAGCTGCAGTGAGAACCTAAGCCAGTAAAGAACTGTACAGTGCTGCTGTGTGAGCCCAAGTCTGTTGTTACTTTCTGTGAAAGGACTGTGAAGTTGATGTGAACTGTTAAGTGAGAAGTAAGAGTAAAAGCCCAGTAAAGCCCAGTACAGTGTGGACTCAGTTGTTTATCCACAGGAAAGAAGAAAAGCCACAACCGCGCAGAGACTGTGAATGCTGCCTGAAGGTACAGAAAACTTTACACAATTATACTACACTACATCTTCGGATGCCCTGGGGATCAGCCCTACCCGTAGAGGGCTAACCATCTGGCTACACCCACCATCTTCCCAGCGGTCCCGATTGCAGCAGTGGCCTCCTATAGCCACACACTACGGGTGGCGTCACAAACTACTGTTATAAATATTATTTTCCTCTTTTTTAATCAAACCCTTTTAATTGCCGCATCTGGGACCCTTGGGACCAGGTCACTTCACCGTGACAACCCCAGCTACACTAGCTCTAGGGCTAGAGGACGACAGGGCCTGGTCTCGAGTACCAGGTCCCCGGGGTGCAACATATACCATATGTCATGTCCATGTGAACTGATGCATATTGGTATGACTACCAGAAAATTATGACTCACCGTGGCCGGGGGTACACGTAGTGGGCGTTGCTTCTCCTCCTGTCACGGAACCGCGCCTGCGGTAGTGTAGGCCCGGTGGTCCAGATCAATAGGGGAATGGCGGAACAGTAGGGGTGATTTGTCTTCGTGACGCCACCTGCGGGTGTTCTGGTAACCTTACCAGCGCTGTTCAGGTCTCCGGGGGGGTGGTATACAGCGAGATGGAACGCTCCCCACAGGATGAGCGGGAATCCCCGGAGCCGGGAGCTGCGCAAGATGTTGTGAGGCAGCTGCGGGATGCTGCGCGCTGAATCCAGGAATAATGCACAACCACACAAAGTCTCTTTTCGGTACCTTTACTGGATGGTAGTCAGGTACACTCGGACCGGGATAGTGAAGTTGGCACTTATGGAGTTTCACAGCAAGCAGTGTTAGGCTTCCTTTCTCTACTTCTGGTGCTAAGGTCGGGTGGATGTGGAATCCAGCCGGACCGGGCAGTTTGTTCAATAGAATGGATGTCACCTGATTGTCAGCACTGAGAGCACTGTAATAGGGTGATGATAATTCTATCTTCTTCCCTGGGCTCTCGCTGGTGGGTGCGACAGGTGAACAGGGGGCTAGACTCCCTGTGAAGTATGCTGGTTCTCTGCGGTGGCTTTGTAGCTTCCACAGCTTCGGTTCCAGTCACCGGATGATTTGGAAAGAGTTGGATTAACTCTGTGTTCCTGAGAGGTGATCTCCTTCTTCCTCTTGTCCCAATTGCAGGGACTCCCACTTGCTAACAGGCTGGTTAGGCCTAGTGTGTTCCTCATAGGGTGGAGGTTTCACACAGGCTGGCAGCTCTTGTAGCGTCTACCACACTCTGAAGTTTCTCCCTCCAAGACTCTTTTTATAGGGGGAACTGGCTCAAGTGACCAGTGGTAGCTCCCCCTAGAGGCTCGGGGTGAAACCAGGTGTTCTAAGTGTTGTTTGAGTTGTGGTTTTGCTGTACTGTTACTTACTCCATTTGTACCTAAGGATTTCTGTGGTGCCCAACAGGTGCCAGGGTGCCACATTCCCCCTTAGTTAACCTCAGTTCTCCGGCTGAGGAAAAGGTTATTTTTACAACTTACCACTAAGCATATTATAACATTCAATTTACAAAGTCTTAAAGAAAACACAAAAATCACTGAAAAGGCGTGAAAAATGTGAAAAGGTGAAAAGCAGTCCGTACGGCACTAGTCCATCTGCCGCAGGCTGGAAAAAGGTAAAGTTAGTGGTCACACAAGTCCTGTGACAATTGTTCAAAGTTTGTGAAAGGGGAAAGGCAAAGTCTAGGGATACATGGTAAACTTTATACATTCCCTACGGGTGTCTCTGCTTGGGAGGCCGGTTACTAACCTTTTATACCTTACCAGGCACTTTCTGTCCCCAACTTAGTATACTTGGGACATAGCCCAGTTCCTCCACCCTTCTGTACACTACTTTTTACAGGTTTTGAAAAACAGTATTATATACAAACACTTACAGGTTACATTTTCCACTACATTTTAAACCCATTCTCCAAGCTTGTGTGGGGGTTGACCTAATGTACTTCGTGTGGATCTGCGTAGTGTGGGTGTTTCCAAAGCTGTTTGTGTAGTGTACGAAGAGGTTGGTAATTCTCTATGTCTGCTTTGTGTAAGACCATAGTAAGTGCGGAGTCTATCAACTGGACTGACCTTTGTAGGTAGTTGATTAGGAATGGCTTCTCTTACTGTGGGACTAGCAGGCTGACCGATTACAGGAATCTCAGGTTCCATGATAACAGGCTGCAATTCTTGCACTTGGACTTCTTCTTGTTGGACTTGTGGAATTGGATTTGGTTTTGACTGATCTTCTGTAGGCTGGTAGAAGTGCATAACTGGTATGAGGAATGCATCACCTATTTGTGGCCAATCAGCTGGTAAGTATCCAATTTCTGTAAGGACTAGATTTTCTTTGGTTTCTTCATCTTTAGTGACAGCAGGGTAACTGGTTGCTTGTGGGATTAACTGTGGCGGACATTTCTTCAAATGATCCCTTGAGACAGTTGCAATAGTATTCCCATTGTCTTTGCTAATAACACAAGTTTTTGAGTTATCAAAGTGTGACGGCATAACGGTGTAGGGTATGGATTCCCAACTGTTATCCAATTTGTTGGTTTTTCGCTTTCTTTTCAGCACCACATCACCTATAACTAGTGGTTCAGCTGAGGCGTGCTTGTTAAAGTCTTTCTCTTGCTTGGTTCTACTGATTTCCAGGTTCCTTTCAACACTCTCTTGTACCTTCCTGTACTTTTCTTGGCGTTGGATGACCCAGTCTTCGTCAGAAGAATCTTCTGTGGGTTCAACGGTTCCCATCTGCAAATCAATAGGCAGTTTACCTGGTCTTGCTCTCATCAAGTAAGCAGGTGTGTAATTTGTCGAACTGACGGGTATGTGGTTGTAGATGTCCACGAGATCTGGAAGTTTCTCTGGCCATTGATTTCTCTCTTCAACTGGTAAGGTCTTGAGCATGTCAATGACGATGTGGTTCATCTTCTCACATAAACCGTTCGTTTGAGGATGATAAGGTGTTGTGCGGATTTTCTTACACCCATACAGCCCTAAGAATTCTTGGAACAGAGCTGATTCGAAGGCTGGTCCTTGATCAGTTAAGACCTGGTCTGGATACCCATGGGGGCGACAGAAGTAACTCTGGAACGCTTTGGCTGCTACCTCAGCAGTTAAATCCTTAACTGGAACGACTACCAGGAATCTTGAGTAGTGATTGACTATGGTGAGAGCGTAGGTGTACCCGTTTCGACTTGGGGTAAGCTTCACGTGGTCGAGAGCAACTATTTCAAGAGGTTTGGTGGTAACAATTGGTTGCAACGGAGCTTTCTGAGTTAGATGGTCTTTTCTTCGAAGGTGACATGGTCCACAGTTTTTACACCATTTATCAATGGAACCTCTCATACCGACCCAGTAGAACCGATCCTTCAGGAGTCTCTCCAGCTTCTTCCATCCAAAGTGTCCGGCATCATCATGGTATGCTTCAAGGATCATCTGGACTTCAGTCTTGGGAACTACGATCTGCCAGATGAGTTCATGGGTTCTCGGATTGAGGTATCTTCTGCATAGTTTACCTTGGTAGACGAACAACCTTCCTTTCTCCTTCCACAAGCGTTTAGCATTTGGTGAGGCATCAGAGTCCATATTGGCGTGTTCTTGAGTGATGAGATCCCTTACCAGGCTGACATCTGGGTAGGGATGAGCGAGTCTACTCGCTAGGACTCGTTACTCGGCGATTCTTAAGGGACTCGCTGGACTCGGTAATCGGCGAGTCTTTTAGCGAATACTCGCTCAGTAACGAGTCCAATGCAAGTCAATGTTTTGTCAGAGTTTATTTTATCTCACTCGCTAGACTCGCTCTATCACATCGCTATATAGCTTGAATCTCCCCAAACAGCAGCGAGTCTGAGCGAGTCTACGAGTCCGAATCCTAGCGAGTCTGCGATTCCGAGTCCTGTATTCTCTATTCGGGACTCGCGAATCCAGAATCTTTTATGTTACTAGTCAGCATTGCGTGTTAGGTCAGAAAACTTGTGAAGAAGGACAAGCATCTTAGCCAATCATAGTCAGTAATGCCATAGCAGCTTTGGTTGTGTCAGGACTATGATTGGCTGCTGTCCATCGTGATGCCTATGTCATCTATGACAGGCAAGGCAGTATATAAGGCTTGCCCCCGCCATTTTGGGCACATTCCTGAGAAGAGCTGACCTAGTGCAGGGAGACTTGGAGCAGATCTAGGGACAGTTAGGCAGTGTAGGAGTCACATATAACCCAAAAGTTCTTTTCAGAACTAACAGGACGGAGTGTAGGAGTCAAGATTCCTCACACATAACCCAAAAGTTCTTTTCAGAACTACCAGGACGGAGGATTGCTGTACAGGACTGTAAGGAAGGGGAGATAGGAGCAGCCTTACAGTGAATCCAGCACCATCCTCAAAGCTTAGTTCACCCAGCTTTCCGCAGAGCTGTAATCCTAAGCTTTTTCTTATTTTTGGCACTAGTCTACCAAATAATTTTGGTGCCATTTTTCCACAAAAAATTTCCTGTGCCAGTGCGTTGCTGTACGGTGTCCTGCCTGCAGCTCGCACGGTACTTGTAAACTTGCACGCAGCCAGCACCGCAGCCTAACAGTGCCTGGTTCTGCGTACTAAACAATTTTTTCCTGTGCCAGTGCGTTGCTGTACGGTGTCCTGCCTGCAGCTCGCACGGTACTTGTAAACTTGCACGCAGCCAGCACCGCAGCCTAACAGTGCCTGGTTCTGCGTACTAAACAATTTTTTCCTGTGCCAGTGCGTTGCTGTACGGTGTCCTGCCTGCAGCTCGCACGGTACTTGTAAACTTGCACGCAGCCAGCACCGCAGCCTAACAGTGCCTGGTTCTGCGTACTAAACAATTTTTTCCTGTGCCAGTGCGTTGCTGTACGGTGTCCTGCCTGCAGCTCGCACGGTACTTGTAAACTTGCACGCAGCCAGCACCGCAGCCTAACAGTGCCTGGTTCTGCGTACTAAACAATTTTTTCCTGTGCCAGTGCGTTGCTGTACGGTGTCCTGCCTGCAGCTCGCACGGTACTTGTAAACTTGCACGCAGCCAGCACCGCAGCCTAACGGTGCCTGGTTCTGCGTACTAAACAATTTTTTCCTGTGCCAGTGCGTTGCTGTACGGTGTCCTGCCTGCAGCTCGCACGGTACCTTCCATCTCTGTTAAAATATCTTAGCCTCTAGTGTGTACCTTTCACGAAATAGTACCTGCTACTTGTTTTACAAGCCCCCAGAAAGCCACCAGAAATTATAAAATGTCACACAAAAAACCAAATCCCAAAAAAAGTCTTGCTAAGGGACAGGGACGAGGTACAGGCATTGGTAGTCGTGGCCAACTATCCACCAGTTCGGGCAGACAGACGAGGATTGATCGATCGTTCCTCCTGTCTAACTTTCCCCGTCAGGAAAGTAAACGAGTATTGAGGCCGGAAGACGAACAGCATCTAACGTCTTGGCTGGCAGACAAGACCTCAACAACAGGTTCTTGCAGCACTCAAGGTTCCTTGAGCACTGTGTCTACTGTTCGTACATACCATGCTGGGTCATCTAATCCACAACCTCTTCACAGTTCCTCAGACCAACAGCAGCCCCATGAAAATGTTGACACAGACATGGGTCACTCAGATGACTTATTTGGTACATATAATCCTTTACATGAATCCGGTTTGCCTGACTCCGTAGTAGATGAGATACTTGATGAAGAATTGTCCAATCATGGACAAGTTTTAGAGACACCCCGGCCACATGAACGTGTCTTTCAGCAAAGTCTTAGACCGTCTCAGGAGTTCGAGGATGATGATGATGAGACAGTGACACACTTGTCATCTGGGGAGCAAAATCTATCTTGTTATCGGGAAGATTTAGAAGAGGAAGGGGTTGATGATGAGACAACTGATCCCACGTGGAATGTTGCGATGCAGAGCCAGCAGAGCAGCACGGAGGAAGAAAGTGTGTATGTCCCACCAACAAAGGCACCAAGGCCGACTCCTCCCACCAGAACTGAAAGAGTCACCACTGTTGCCCAAAATGTGTCCACTGTGGCTCAAAATTTGTCAACTGTTGGACAAAATGTCTCAAATGTGGGCCTCAGTAATCCCTCAGGGAGTACAGTCAAGCCTAGAGGTCGGTCAGCCACTGTGTGGAAATTTTTTAAAGATGGGCCTTCTCAAGAAAATGTGGTCATCTGTACCATCTGCCATGCAAGGCTAAGCAGAGGCCACGGGAAAGGAAACCAGAGCACCAGCAGTATGCGGAAGCACATGGCTGGTCAGCACCCTATTCAGTGGTCAAAAGTGCAGCCTTCCACAACAGTGTCATCTGACCCAAAGACTGCGACGGTAACTCAGATACGTCCGTCACAATCAAGTGTTGCTGAAGCTGGTCCAGCTCATATGTACTCATCACAAGCAGCGGTTGCAGAGAGACTGAACACGAGTGCAGACAGTTCTCGGTCAGCAACATCCTTACAGTTATCAGTGACACAGCTGTACGAAATGAAGCAAAAATACCACTCTTCCACCCATTAGCCAAAAAAATAAATGCCCAGATAGCTAAGTTGTTAGCAGTCGAGATGTTGCCGTTTAGGCTTGTGGGTACAGACTCTTTCCGTGAGCTTTTGGCTGTGGCAGTACCACGCTACTCGGTTCCAAGCCGCCACTACTTTTCACGTTGTGCCGTCCCCGCGTTACATGAGCATGTCATTAACAACCTCAAGCATGCCCTCACCAACGCTGTAACCGGGAAAGTACACCTTACTACGGACACGTGGACAAGCAGTTCAGGACAGGGCCGGTACATCTCGCTCACCGCGCATTGGATCAACGTTGTGGAGAGTGTGCCAAACGATGTTAGTGTTACATCAAACATCCTACCCACGCCACGGATAGCTGGCACAACCTCATTCAGGGTCTCTGCATCATCCTATATGTCCACTACCCCATCTTCCGCTTCCTCGACCAATCCTCAATTGCCCTCAACATCACGGCCAAGTTGGGAGGTTTGCTGCAGTGCTTCAGCAAGACGCCAACAGGCTCTGCTGAAGCTGATCTGTTTAGGTCACACACCGCACACTGCAGTAGAGCTGTTGAAATGTATGAAGGAACAGACAGATGAGTGGCTAACCCCACTCCAACTCCAGACCGGTCTCGTGGTGAGCGACAATGGTCGTAACCTAGTGGCTGCACTAAAGCTCGGAAACCTTGTGCACGTCCCTTGCATGGCTCACGTGCTGAATCTAGTAGTGCAGAAATTCCTGCGTACATACCCAGAGCTATGTGACCTACTGGAGAAGGTGCGTCGAGTTTGTGCACATTTTCGTCATTCGTCAACAGCGGTTGGAAAACTTTCATTGCTTCAAAAGCAATTGAATTTGCCCAACCACAGACTCATTTGTGACATGCCGACACGATGGAACTCTACATTCCATATGTTATCGAGGATCAATGAGCAGCAGAGGGCAATATCCGAGTATCAGTTGCAACATGCCCGTCAGACCGGCAGTCAGCCACGACATATTAGTACAATGGAGTGGGTGTGGATCGCTGACACATCTGAGGTTCTTGATAATTTTGACTACTGCACAAAACTGGTGAGCGGTGATCAGTCCATCATCAGTGTCACTATACCCATGCTGTGTCTGCTGAAAGAATCCCTCATTAATCAGAAAAATGAAGCATTGAGAGCCCAGCAGATGGCTATGGAGCCAGATTTAAACAGCGCAGTACCTAGCCAGCAAAGCCAGTATGACCAGGCAACAATGGCTCCTGAGGAGGAACAGGAGCAAGACGATGAAGAGGATTTATTTTTTGTTGGTGCCGATGTCAACCCAGATGGTACTCACAACCCCAGCTTTGTGTCTGTCCACCATGGCTGGCCTGGAGAGGAGGAGGCGGAGACAGACTTTGCGGATACAATGGGTATTGAACATCGTTCTGAGGACACTGAAGACATGACTCTATGCAGCTTAGGACACATGGCTGACTTCATGTTGACTTGTCTGCTAGAAGACCCACGAGTGATTAACATATTGCACAACGACCTCTACTGGTTGGCCACCTTTCTGGACCCACGTTATAAAGATAAATTCACCTCGCTGCTGTTTCAGTCACCACGTGGCTTGACAATTGACTATTTCAAGAGGGTTCTTGTGGATAATATGCTTCGAATATCACCGTCAGACAACACTCTGCCCATAGTTAGCAACTCTGTGCAACAGCAGCCTTTGGTCGGGGCACAATCATCCACGCTGTCCAGAAGAGATGCTGGAAAGATGTCCGCAAAGTGGGCTATGTTCAATAAGCCATCGAACCTGCAGCGCCATGTTGCTCCAGTAACCATCTCTCGGAGACAGAAACTTACCAACATGGTACAAGAATACTTAAGTGACAGTACCTGCTTCCTGACTGATGCCGCAGTCCCGTTTAATTACTGGGTCTCCAAGCTCCACACTTGGACAGAGCTCTCGTTGTATGCCTTGGAGGTGCTGGCATGCCCTGCAGCTAGTGTGACATCAGAGCGGGTTTTCAGTGCCGCTGGGGGTATCATAACTGATACCAGGACACGTCTTACTCCAGAGAATGCAGACAGGCTTACTCTAATTAAGTTTAATAGGAACTGGATTTCACAAGACTTCTCGAGCCCTGAAGACGACAGTACTCAGAGCTGAAGTGCCACGTTCAACATCAATATGATATAATTAATCATTGTATTATATTGTGTCTTTTTGGTACAAGCAGTATGTACAAGACCAGTAACGATTTGCGTAACCATGTTCCTGCAACCTGGTAATGAGGCTGCTTCATCTTAAACCAACACTACACCTTAACTTCGGTTTCATTAACCATCACAACACCTTTTCACAAGGAATCAACCTTTATTTTCTGTTAGCAAACATTTAAAAGCCCCTTGGGCTAATTTTTTGAGCCACCCTGGCTAACAAGCTGATCATGGCCCTTAGGCCTGCATTTATAACCAAAATGCAAAACAGCCCCTTGGGCTAATTTTTGGAAACACCCAGCCTAAGAGGCTTATCATGGCCCTTAGGCCTGCACTTATACCCAAATTGCCAAACAGCCCCTTGGGCTAATTTTTTGAGCCACCCTGGCTAACAAGCTGATCATGGCCCTTAGGCCTGCATTTATAACCAAAATGCAAAACAGCCCCTTGGGCTAATTTTTGGAGACACCCAGCCTAAGAGGCTTATCATGGCCCTTAGGCCTGCATTTACACTCAAAATGCCAAACAGCCCCTTGGGCTAATTTTTTGAGCCACACAGGCTAACAAGCTTATCATGGTTTGGGAGACACCCTGGCTAACAAGCTTTGTATGGCCCTTAGACCTACATTTATACCAAAAATGGTAAACAGCCCCTTGGGCTAATTTTTTGAGCCACACAGGCTAACAAGCTTATCATGGTTTGGGAGACACCCTGGCTAACAAGCTTTTTATGGCCCTTAGGCCTACATTTATACCAAAAATGGGAAACAGCCACTTGGGCTAATTTTTCCAGGCACCAATCCTATGCCTGCATCGTGGGCGTTGCTTGGACTATCATCCTGCTGGAGCCTGTTGAAGGGTCCCACTGTACGCTCCATACAAAACGCGTAGACGCGATGTGTAGCATGTAGACGTCCCAGCCTCTCACATGTGTGTTCATAGTCTTGTTGCCATAGCGAGGCATAAAGTAACCCCCCAAACACAGGCACTGTTTGTCAGCAACAGTTGTATGTGGAGTCATGATTTGACACTTAGTAACCAAGGTGACTTCATGCGCCATGCGGGCCGTAAAGTACTTGCTAATGATGCTCTCTCCCCTGTCCCCCACGCCAACTGTCTCGGGGTAATCCTTGACTCCTCCCTCTCCTTCAAGCCCCACCTGTAGTCCCTAACCAAGTCCCTGTGACTCCAACTCAAAAATATTTAACCAATTCGGTCGTTCCTCAATCCTGACACTGCTGAAACACTCATAAATGCCCTCATCATCTCCCGCCTTGACTACTGCAACCTCCTTCGCATAGGTCTCCCTGCCAACTCTCTTGCAACTCTCCAATCTATACTAAACTCTGCTGCCCGGCTAATCCATCTGTCCTCACGCTACTCCCCTGCCTACCCCCTCTGCCAAGCCGTTCACTGGCCCCTCCGGCCCACAGAGAGCTCACTTTAAAACACTGACCATGACATTCAAAGCCTTACACAACCTATCCCCACCATACATCTCCGACATGATCTCCCGATACCATCCCTCACGCAACCTGCGTTCATCCCAAGAACTTGTCCTACAGTCCACCCTCATCTCCTCTTCCCACAACCTCATACAGGATTTCTCCCGGTCATCCGCCATGCTATGGAACTCCCTGCCCCACCTCATCAGTCAGTCGCCTACCCTCTGAACCTTAAAGATACTTATAAAGACTCACCTCTTCCGACAGGCCTACAACCTGCCATGAGACCCCGCTACACGCCCCACGACCGACACCTTCCCCACCCTATTGTATCCCCACCCACCCCTCGTAGAATGTGAGCCCACGCGTACAGGGTCCTCTACTATTGTACCTGTATGACCTTATTGTCTATGTTTATTGTACTTGTCCTTCTCTACCTTTTCCTCATGTAAAGCGCCATGGAACCTATGGCCGCTATATAAATAAATAATTATAATAATTATGATGACTTGAAGCCCAACCAAAAAAAAAACTCCACATTCATTCCTTGAAAAAAGACAGACACAAAGCTGGTTTTTAAAACTGTGTTTAAAAAAAAAAATGGCAGCACTGTTTGGACATTCCAAAAAATACTACCTTTAATTAAGGTAACTACATCAACAACAATAAATGGAGCCCTACAGGTCCTGGTAGGTGGGCTGTCCGTCCTGCAAAAGGTCAAGGGCCCCACGGATGGCCTGGCCGAACCCTTCAGGGTGGATCATCTGAACAGGTGTAGGGAACGGTGGTAGGTCCCTGTTCGCTGGCCACTGGCAGTGAGGCAAAGCCCTGTGGGGTGGGACTTGGCTGTCCCGTGTTGTGGGCCTGCCCAGCCTGTTACAGTTTATTTTCCACCCATCCAAATATTGGAACACATCACCGGGGTCGTTTCCTGGCTGACAGGCTTCCAGCACTATCTGTAATGCTGACCTTGCCCGCAGTAGCCTGTCAAATGGAATATTATCCATGAATGGTATAATACTGCGGGCAAAGTCAGCATTACTCTGTTGCACACTTAATTGTGCAGACCCCGGGATGGGACCATAAGCTGGGCCTGCCGCTGGTGGCGTCGGTGGTGGTGCTGGCCCTGCCGCTGGTGGTGGCGGTGGTGGTGCTGGCCCTGCCGCTGGTGGTGGCGGTGGTGGTGCTGGCCCTGCCGCTGGTGGGGGCGGGTGGTGGTGCGGACCCTGCCGCTGGTGGCGGTGGTGGTGGTGGTGGCGGGGACGGCGGTGGTGGTGTTGATGGGCCTGCCGCTGGTGGCGGCGGTGGTGGTGCTGGCCCGGCCGCTGGTGGCGGCGGTGGTGGTGCTGGCCCTGGCGCTGCTGGCGGCGATGCTGGTGGTGGTGGTGGTGGCGGCGGCGACGGCGGTGGTGGTGGTGGCGCCGGCCGTGGTGGTGGTGGTGGGTGTTCTCCACGCCGCCTTCTGTTTGGCGGTGGAGGGTTCACAGCACGCCGCCCTCTGTAGTAAGCTTCTCTGTGGGTAAAGTAAAAAAAAAATTTGGTGAATGCATTGCATTTGGAAACAAAAACATAGGTCAAACATTAAGTTGCACGCTTTTTAGACTCTGTGTATCTGTGTATTATTAATCAGATATTTGTTATTATTATGAAAGAATAACCAACTGTACATAACATAAAGGAATACGTGACTTTCTTTGCTAATTCCATACTAATACATAATTTTTCACCCCCTGATTAACACCCACCCCCCCCCATCCCATCTAATCTAGACGATCAATAACACCAATGGTTCACATGAAAAAAAAAAGTCCCCTGACTTCACTTTTTACTTGACATACTTAATTCACAAAACTTTTAGCTTATATCATCTATATAAAGCAGGGAAGGGGTTGAAAGGTATACAATATATATATATATAATCTATTTATATAATCGGGAGTTTGAAATTCCGGCACTGTAGCCTAATCCCAAACTCCTTAGCGTCACTGCGAGCGGAGACGCGTATGCGCCTTCGCGAGCCGCAGACGCTTAACTCACACAGCCGCTATAGCGTTTTCTCGAGCGGCCTCGCGCCCTCCGTTCACAGCAAGACCTGCGCCCCTCACAGCGCCCAATCCGCCCCGGCATGCTGGCATTTGTACTTCCCCGTCTGTGCACCCACAGGTCTTAGCAGATCACTGATGCTGACAGCGGGGGGGGACAACACACACAATCAAATCAGGAGGAGGTCAGTGTCAGGAGGAGATGACAGACACCCGCCGGGGCCTGTGACACTGCAGAGGTCACAGCGGGGCTGTGTGTGCGGACAACGGGGAGGCCGGGGGCTACGGACGTACGCACACGTCCTCTGCTCCTGGAGATGTGCCGCGGTTCCGCGCTCGCAGCGTATCTGACGCTGGAGCCGCGCTCACCACGCCCACACCACGCCCTCTGCCAAACAACCCACACTCTCACTAACCTCCTGCAGCTAACCACACCCCATGTTTACCTTTGCCATGATGTCATTTAGCTGCGGCCGCTATCTTTAATAAGGTCAGAAATGATGGCAGTAATCGGATCTCTGCTCCCTCTAGCACGCCCCAACACTGTAGCACCATCTATTAACCCTATTCTCATCACCTATATACTCTGCTACCCACTGACCCGCCTGTATACTCTGCTACCCACAGACCCGCCTGTATACTCTGCTACCCACAGAGCCGTCTTTATACTCTGCTACCTCAGACCCGCCTGTATACTCTGCTACCCACAGACCCGCCTGTATACTCTGCTACCTCAGACCCGCCTGTATACTCTGCTACCTCAGACCCGCCTGTATACTCTGCTACCCACAGACCCGCCTGTATACTCTGCTACCCACAGAGCCGTCTTTATACTCTGCTACCTCAGACCCGCCTGTATACTCTGCTACCCACAGACCCGCCTGTATACTCTGCTACCTCAGACCCGCCTGTATACTCTGCTACCTCAGACCCGCCTGTATACTCTGCTACCCACAGACCCGCCTGTATACTCTGCTACCCACAGACCCGCCTGTATACTCTGCTACCCACAGACCCGCCTGTATACTCTGCTACCCACAGACCCGCCTGTATACTCTGCTACCCACAGACCCGCCTGTATACTCCGCTACCCACAGAGCCGTCTTTATACTCTGCTACCTCAGACCCGCCTGTATACTCTGCTACCCACAGACCCGCCTGTATACTCTGCTACCTCAGACCCGCCTGTATACTCAGCTACCCACAGAGCCAAAATGGAAACTAATGTATATATTTATAAATAATACTAAATGTACACAACAGTGCTGCAGACACATACCTTGGCATACGGGCCACGGGTGAAGGAAGGACAGCCGGTCATAAAAGTGGTAGTGGTTGAGCAATGGAGCGGCTCCCGGTTGTCTCTCTGAGTACTGCCGGTACTGCTTCTTATGCTGGTCCCGGCAGCTCCTCCACCGTTTTTTAAGATGGTCAACTGTGAAATGATTTGAAACCGGGTTTAGAGATGTGTAATATTTGAAACAACAAAAGTATGTGTACAAATCAACAATAACATTTTATTCATTTTGTGTGTGTAATGTGTATACAAGGCACAGTGACACGACAGTGTGGAACATCATCAACAGCATTACGGACATTGAGCTCACGTGGCCACAATCACAAATGAGGCAGGACACATGTCAACGCATAGAGAATGTAATAGTGCGGGCACCAGACTCTGGTCATTAGTGGTATTTATATAAACCCAATCCCTTGGCCGAAAGAGCCAGGAGGATCAGACATTAAACTCATTGTACTGTTGTGAGCCCATCCAAATATAGGCAACTATGCGGTGGAGCATGATAACACATTCAGGGTCCTGTATACCCTGCTATGGGGGCCCTGTATTCCCACTGCTGGGGGCCCTGTAAACCCACTGGGCCACTGTCTACCCACTGCTGGGGGCCCTGTATACCCACTGCTGGGGGGGCCTGTACACACACTGAGGGCCCTGTATACAGGGACTGACTGACACCCTACAGTTTGGGTCGCAACCCTCCCTCACCGGCCCGACACAGGTGAGGACGGGGGGTGGGGGGGGGGGGGGTGATGACTGGCGGCCGCCTCACAGTCACCGCAGCTCCCGCATTCTCCTATGGCTCGCTCCCAGCCGCAGCCTCGCGCTCCTCACAGCCGCTCGCTAACAGTCGCAGCCGCACGCCACTCACAGACGCTCACTCCCGGACGCAGCCGCGTGCTGATGACGTCATCGCGCGCCCAGGAGCTTCCGTTTCCGCCTGCTGCTTCAGGGACATGCGGATTATTCATGCTCCTGCAGCCGCATGACCCGTGGCACCTGGGCCAGTCCGCCCCTGCCTGTATACCACAATATGGGGGGATGTATACCCATCTGGGGGCCTGTATACTCTGCAGGGGGAGGTGTATACTCTGATGGGGGGCTGTCTACCAGTGATAGCCGCTGTATACCAGGATGGCGGTGAATATGTTTTCATAGTTTTTCGGGGCAAAAATAGGGGGTCGGCTTATACACGGGTCGGCTTATACACGAGTATATATACAGTAAATGCAATATATAACGTGTGAACTCATTTAACTTACTTAGATTGCTCTGTTCCTCATGGTCACTCCGATGGAACGCAGGGAACATCTCTTGGGCGATCTCTCTCCAGGCTGTATTAATTAGGGTCGTATCCCCATACTCAGGATCTGTAGGGAGCCATAGAAATGGACGAGCCTCCACAAGTGCAATAAGACGCAGTGTGTTCACCGTGCCACGTCCTGCTGCCATGATTGCACTGATGAATGGATTGCTCTGTGTGTGCGCCTGTCAGCGCGACTCGCTTCCTGTTTCCTTAAAGCATGGTGTGTGCTGGAGAATCGCTTCCCTCGCATCATCGGCTACAAGCCTCAAAATAAGAGAAAAACCAGCGAGTTTGGACTCGCACACTTTCAGAGACACATCAGCGAGTTGTAAATGTCATTATTCGCTATTACTCGGGTCCCTATTCATTAACATTGGACTCGCTGGACTCGCAACGAGTCCCGAGTCCTTGACTCGGACTCGTTGGGGTCTTGCGATTCCGAGTCTTTTCGGACTCGCTCATCCCTACATCTGGGTCGTTGGCCTGAGCCTCCTTCCAGTCATGGTGAGGTAATGGGTTCACGGTCCTCTCTACACGTGTCTGGTTTCTCTGATGACAGGTTGCTGTACCGGAACGGTGGAAAGCAGGTAGTTCAATCTCTTCTAGGTCATCTATGTCTTCTCCCTCTTCAGGAAGATGGGGCATTCGGGACAGGGCATCAGCATTGCCGTTCTTGTAACCTGCCCGGTACTTTACAGTAAAGTCGTAGTTGGCGAGTCTTGCTACCCAACGCTGTTCTAGGGCTCCCAGCTTTGCAGTCTCTAAGTGTGTTAGAGGATTGTTGTCTGTAAAAGCTGTGAACGGGGCGGATGCCAGGTAATGCTTGAAACGCTCTGTGATCGCCCAGACCAGGGCCAGGAACTCCAGCTTGAAGGAGCTGTAGTTTTCCGGATTCCTTTCGGTGGGACGGAGCTTTCTGCTTGCGTAGGCTATCACCTTCTCCTTGCCCTGCTGGCGTTGAGATAGGACTGCTCCTAAACCTTCGTTACTTGCGTCAGTGTACAACAGAAACGGTAGATTGTAGTCAGGGTAGGCCAGGATCTCTTCTCCGGTTAAAGCATCTTTTAACGTTTGGAAGGACTTGTCCTGCTCTGGGCCCCAGTAGAACGGGGGTCCCTGATCTTGCCGTTTTTGGATTGACCTACTAAGAGATCTTGCATGGGGGCGGCTATCTTGGTGTAGCCTTTGATGAAGCGTCGGTAGTACCCAACCAGTCCTAGAAATTGACGTACCTCTTTGTGATTGATGGGTGCTGGCCAGTCCTTGATGACGGTGACCTTATCCGGATCCGGTGCTACGCCTTCGGCGCTGACCACATGTCCTAGGTATTGGACCCTGGGTTTCAGCAGGTGGCACTTGGACGGTTTCAGTTTCATCCCGTACTTGGACAGTGACTCGAACACTTCACTCAGGTGTTGGAGGTGATCTTCATAGGTCTGAGAGTAGACAATGACATCATCAAGGTATAACAAGACAGTCTCAAAGTTCTTGTGGCCCAAACAACATTCCATAAGTCTCTGAAATGTTCCTGGGGCATTGCACAAACCGAAGGGCATACTGTTGAACTCGCATAGTCCCATAGGAGTAGTGAAGGCTGTCTTCTCACGATCCTCCTCTGCAACAGCAACCTGCCAGTACCCACTAGTGAGATCTAATGTGGAGAAGTAGTTGGCAGATTTGAGTGCAGCTAGTGACTCTTCTATGCGTGGTAACGGGTATGCATCCTTGTGTGTGACTTTGTTAATTTGCCTATAATCTACACACATCCTCATACTACCATCTTTCTTTTTAACCAGGACTAGTGGTGCGGCCCAGGGACTACAGCTATCCCTAATGACTCCTGCATTCTTCATGTCCTGAAGCATCTCTTTTGCTTTCTGGTAGTGAGTAGGTGGTATAGGCCTGTACCTTTCTTTGATAGGTGCATGGTTGTTGGTGGGGATATGGTGTTGTACCCCTTTAATCCTCCCAAAGTCAAGTGGGTGTTTGCTGAACACTTGCTCATACTCCCGAACCACCCGGTATACTCCATTTTTCTGGTGAGAGGGTGTATTGTCAGTTCCTACACTGAGGTCTTGACACCATTTCTCTAACTGATCTTTGGAGTGAGGGGGTTCATCAGTGACTATTTGGTTTGAGGATTTTACATCAATCACAGCATCATCCTTCACTTGGTACAATTTAGCAACAGTTGCATATCTAGGTAGTCTGACTTCGTCATCACCATAATTCAATATGCGTACGGGGACTCTCCCCTTTCTTACATCAACCAACCCTCTGGCTGTCAAGAGCGTAGGACTACTGTCGGACATTACAGGTTCTACTACAGCTTGGTAGTCCTGCCCTCTGAGGCCTATGGCTGCTCGACACCAGATCATCATTTCACTTCTGGGTGGTACCACAATTGGAATGGGATCTGTGACTCTTACTCTGCCAATCTCACCATTTGACATTGTTACCTGTTGTTGATACACCAGAGCTCTGATCTGCTTTTGGATAGCCCTCTTTTCTCTGGGTTTACCGGCTTCAGCACTCTGTTGGAGTAAAAACAACACTTCATCGAGACATTTGATCATGACATTGGTACCCAATATGACATATGGATCCTTGTGGTTAGGCTTATCCTGGACCACTAAGATACCCTGGTTTTTCAACTGCACCCTTCCCACCTTTACTGTAGCTTCCCACTGTCCCTCTATGGTAACCGGAATACCATTACTGGCTTCAAGGTTCATCTCAGGGTTGGGGGGTTCTAGCTTAACATCGGGCCAGAACTGCTTGTAAAGGGTACTGGGGATGGATGTCACCTGGGATCCAGTGTCTATCAAGGCGGAGATAGCGATGCCATCGATGACGATTGGTAAGTATGGACAGTCTCCCACATACTTGTGTTCCCAGCTGGACGTAGGGCCTTGGCAGTCTACTCCTGGGGTTGGCCCTTCTCGCCCAGGGGTCGCTCGTTTAAAGGACGGGATTGCAGATTGCGTCCTCCTAAGTCGTTCTGCTGACTGTTGCGGCGTCTGTCAGGACTGCGGCGGTCTGCAGGTTTTCCTCGCGACGGCTGTGTCTTTCTCCTCATCCACGGGACGTCGTCTGGACTGTCGGCGAGTTGAATCTTGTCCGATGGCCTTGCATCTGTCTTGGGTCTTCTCCCAGCTTGTAGCTTGGCCACGTCTTTCATCAGCTGCTCGACATTAGCACACAGTTGATCAAACCGGTCAGGTGTTACAGTCTGTGCACTGGACTGAATCGCAGGGATTGGAGATGCTGCTGCCGGCACGGAATGGGTGTCAGCGTATTGCTGCTGCTGCGATGAAGTGGGATCAGGTACTTCAGCGAGTCGCTGTCCCCAAACTGTTAAATCTCTCAATGTGTCAAACTCTGCGCCTGGATTTTGTATGGACCACCAGCTTGCTTGCTTTCTATCCTCAGACAGTTTAAGGCCCACAATAAATTGTCCAATTAACGCTTTGTTCTCATCTCGAGCACTGTCAGGATCGACTTGTTTTAACAGTCTGTATGCTTCTTGCAAGCGCAGTGAATAATCAAGGACAGTTTCTTGTGCCCCTTGGTTACAACGATAGAATGACAGTCTTAATCCAGCTTCGGTATGGCACTCAAAGACCCGGGTTAATCTAGCGAATATCTGCTCCACAGATTCCTGAACTTCTACAGGCCAGCTGCGGCTCTGCAGTTCGGCTGCACCGGTTAATTGTCCCATAATAACTGAAGCTCTTTGCTTACCGGTCATCGGGTACATGTCCAGGGCCTGGCATATCTTCCTCTGGAAGTTCTCCAAGGTGCTGGGTACACCGCTGTACTTGGGTAACCAGGTCGCACTAGGAACGTAGGGTAGAGACATCGGCATAATCGGAGCGGGTTGCGGTAGCATACCGCCGACTGGTTGCTGTCCATCTAAAGGTATATTTTGAGGTGCCGCTTGGTTTAGCGGGGGCACCGCGTGATCGGGAGCCGGGTTACTCATGGTCGCTCCCCCTTAGTTAAGCGTAGCCTTTCCCTCGGTTGCAAACGGAAGTGTCGGCCTCGCGGTGAGGAGTGAGGCACCACGGGAGTTTCCGGTTCCTGCTGCGTACAGGGGAAGTCGTCAGAGCGTGGGGGCGGGGCCAATCTTCGCGCCCTCTGCACAGTCACGCCCCTTCTTTTCCCGCCTTTTCGCGCAGCAATGGCGGACCAAACGTACAGTTCGATATTTACAGTCAATAAATAGCACACAATACCCGTGATAACGGGCCTGCTCGTATCCTGTTCGTGACGCCAAATTCTGACTCACCGTGGCCGGGGGTACACGTAGCGGGCGTTGCTTCTCCTCCTGTCATGGAACCGCGCCTGCGGTAGTGTAGGCCCGGTGGTCCAGATCAATAGGGGAATGGCGGAACAGTAGGGGTGATTTGTCTTCGTGACGCCACCTGCGGGTGTTCTGGTAACCTTACCAGCGCTGTTCAGGTCTCCGGGGGGGTGGTATACAGCGAGATGGAACGCTCCCACAGGATGAGCGGGAATCCCCGGAGCCGGGAGCTGCGCAAGATGTTGTGAGGCAGCTGCGGGATGCTGCGCGCTGAATCCAGGAATAATGCACAACCACACAAAGTCTCTTTTCGGTACCTTTACTGGATGGTAGTCAGGTACACTCGGACCGGGATAGTGAAGTTGGCACTTATGGAGTTTCACAGCAAGCAGTGTTAGGCTTCCTTTCTCTACTTCTGGTGCTAAGGTCGGGTGGATGTGGAATCCAGCCGGACCGGGCAGTTTGTTCAATAGAATGGATGTCACCTGATTGTCAGCACTGAGAGCACTGTAAAAGGGTGATGATAATTCTATCTTCTTCCCTGGGCTCTCGCTGGTGGGTGCGACAGGTGAACAGGGGGCTAGACTCCCTGTGAAGTATGCTGGTTCTCTGCGGTGGCTTTGTAGCTTCCACAGCTTCGGTTCCAGTCACCGGATGATTTGGAAAGAGTTGGATTAACTCTGTGTTCCTGAGAGGTGATCTCCTTCTTCCTCTTGTCCCAATTGCAGGGACTCCCACTTGCTAACAGGCTGGTTAGGCCTAGTGTGTTCCTCATAGGGTGGAGGTTTCACACAGGCTGGCAGCTCTTGTAGCGTCTACCACACTCTGAAGTTTCTCCCTCCAAGACTCTTTTTATAGGGGGAACTGGCTCAAGTGACCAGTGGTAGCTCCCCCTAGAGGCTCGGGGTGAAACCAGGTGTTCTAAGTGTTGTTTGAGTTGTGGTTTTGCTGTACTGTTACTTACTCCATTTGTACCTAAGGATTTCTGTGGTGCCCAACAGGTGCCAGGGTGCCACAATTACATGTAAGTACTTTGGAATAAGTTTATGATATATTTAATGCAGAAGATTCAACAAATCTAGATGAGTTGAAAACCATAGACACTTTTTAAAAACATTGGTGCAATCCTAATGGTCTGAAAGTGAAGGGTATCGACAGATTTAGTTTAGGTGCCAGGAATTATTAAGAAAGGAAACTAGATGGATGGTCACATGGGACACTAATAGTGATGAGCGAATAGAGTAATTTTCTCACTCTCTATACTCGTAACGAGAAGTTCTTAATACTCGCATATTCGTCCGAATAGCAAGTGCAATGTTAGTCATTTAGTGATAGGCACCACCCACACACATCCGGCTATAAAATGAGTGTTTCCAGGACAGAGCGGGAGGATAGGCTTTTGTAAGATTTCACTGCATAAAACACCTTGCTATGCCCCCCCAGACGAACCCCAACATTCAATTTGCTCTCCCTGACATGCCAGCTCACCTTGTGCACTGATGGAGCTGACAATTTGTGTCAGATCGATAATGATCGACATATCACTGACGAGCACCAGCGATAATCGCCGAGTAATGAATATCGCGAATACCATCCTATGTGGGCAAGTAGCGAACAGTAACGATTACACTCGCTTATCACTCGACACTATGTGACGAAGGAGATTGCATGAATCCTTGAGCTTCAAAACATTTCTTTAACATCCCGGAAGGTGAATGTTTTAATTTGATTTTAATATATGTGCATTTGCAGTACTTGTTTTTATTTATGCTTCTCATCCTAGTTGTCCTTGATGTTTCAATTTGTCATGTCACTCCATGCTTGCCTTGATGTCCCTCTTGCTGCTTTAGCCATCAGATACCCTGTCTAGAATTTTATGAATATTTTTGATTAATGGATAACAAGATACAGTGAAGATAATGAGCGCGATATTATTGTTTTGATGTAAGTATTCCGATGTGTCTATTAGGGTACCTTTACACGCCACTACTGGCGGGTGGATACAACCAGCTGCTTCACGTGCACGAGCACGCACAAACGGTTACAAACGGTAATCGCACCACCTTTACACGCCGCCACAAGGTGCGCTACAGTAGGTTACATCTATCTCTAGATACACTGCCGGGTGTCTCAAGTCACCTTCTGTAGCTCGCCGTACCTCATTTACACACTGTTACAACAAGCTAATATGGGCGGACCTGGTGCAGCAGGGACAACACATAGGCGTGCCACAATTGTGGATTACGAGACGTCCGTACGCTGATAGGACAAAGCAAGAACATCATGATTGGGCAGGCATTGCAGGAGGCTGTTTAATACATGACGCTCGAGCAATTGTGTAGTGTGACTGGTCAGCTCCTTGAATATGCCTCCCTATGCAGCGACTACCAATCGTAATGCAGGAGCTTCCTCCAATGATCGCTGATGGGGCGCGGTAACCCGGAGCCTGTGTCATGCCCCAGCTACATACCAGGTACATAGCATGGTGTAGAAACAACCCTTCTGTTACTTCTTTACACGCCGATACAGGTCGCTACAATCGGCTGTGTAGCCACCTGTTTCAGGGCAGTGCTCGGAAACAGGTGCCGCTACTGCCGGGTGGCTACTACCGTCTTCACACGCCGCTACTACGGGGTATATTGCCGAAGCAAGATACATTTCTCGCAAGTAGCTGGTTGTATCCACCGCCAGTAGCGGCATGTTAAGATACCCTCAGAGATTAGAGATAGGCTAGGGTCACACTTGGAATGCGTTTTTTAAGGTGTTTTTTCCCAGCATGCGTTTTTGCATGTGTTTTTGCACTTAGGTGTGGGGCATCCTTAAAAAACGCATGCAAAAACGCATGGTTACCATTTAGTGCCATTCAAAAACGCTGCATGCTGTGTTTTTTGGTGCTTTTTCAAAAAATCATGCATCATGCAGTATTTTTTGGTGCTGAGCCAAAAACGCACCCAAAAAATGCATGGCCCTTTAGACATGCGTTTTTGGCATTGGGGCATGCATTTTTAACATGGGAGTCTATGGATACGTTTTTCCATGCGGTTTTCATAAAAGTCATGTGTGAAATCTGCATGGAAAATCTGCAAGTGTGACCCTAGCCTTACTTGATCAAACATGTTCGCCGATTTCAAATTCAACCTGTTTTGGGCTATGTTTGAGTCACTCCACGAATGCAATCAGTTTGCTAAAAATCTGGTAATTCGACGTTATGTTTGATAACGGTTCGTTGACCAAAAAAAGTTACTAACTTTTCACATTAATGCTTTTGTTCAACATTATTATGAGTTTCAGTGTCTAGGAGTAGCGGGCGAGAGGGGGGGCTAGGGAGAGGTCTGTGGTCAAATAATGCAGATCACCATTTTCTTTTTCCTTCTTACTGTGAGTGGTTCGGTCTGCCAGTCTATCAGCACGCATAGAGCAAAATGCACTTTTTGCGCACAAGGGCTTGTGTCATTGGCTGAGTATGTCACATGTCATTGCCATGTAAGGATCGGCCATTTTCCCTCCTCGCCATTTTATCAGTGTTGGAGCTCAGTGTCAGACGCCGCCACTTCTGCTGTGTGCGCTACAAAGATAGTTAGATAGAGATTCCATTCCAAGTTAGATAGATAGTAGGTTTAGCGACTACTTCCAAGAACAGACCTTTTTAGGGCTTAACAGCACTGGCTAGTAGCAGTGTGTGCAGGGCCGGACTGGGACCAAAAAGCAGCCCTGGAAGATAAGTCCCACCAGCCCACATACTATATCACCCATCAGCCCCAATCAGTGAATTTTGCTTTTACATTATCGTGGCCTCATCACTTTCTCAAAGGAGTTATCTGAGAATTTACATGTGAATGGTGCAGCAGTGGGAATAATCAACCACAGCTCCATTTACATGGTGAAATTCAGAGAAGCCACGTTTCCTGGGATTGTGGGGTCCCAGCGGTTAAATCCAGAGCGAAGGAAAGTCATCACCTATACAGAAGAGAAGTGATGACACCATATTGGGGATAATTAATTTAAACAACAGTTAAATGCTGAAATTCACAAAGTCCAATACCAGCTCTCTGACAACAGGACAGGAGAAGTGGACTGTGCAGTGTATATACACAAAATAATACAGATACTGAGGATTACACCCAGAGAAAAACAAGATGCCAGCACAGCCGGAAATTGCAAAAAAAAAATATATGTATTTCTACACCTGTTTATGCCATACTGCACAAAAATAGAGACATTTAGCAGGAGATTGCAGCATTGAATCTCCTGAGCTACTCCTCCAAAACGTCAAGGAATGTCTCAATTGGAGTAGTCCTAACTCTACGTATTTTTATAATTCTGATGTGTCCAATAGACAGCATAATACATTGTAAAGAGGACCATTTAAAGCAAACACTCACCCATACTTGTCAGACATAGCTTCCCATGCTGCCAGGAGGTTTTTTTGGTAGCTGTTCACATGCAGCTGCCTCCTCCAGCCTTGAGGTTTTTTATATTAGCTTCATTCACCAAAACCTGACATGCTTTACCCATAAAGTTGGGATGGTCTGGTGGGGGTTAAACTGTGAAATAGCCCAGACACCTGTGGTGCAAGCTGCAGGTGTCTGAGCCTCAGTTGCTCTTCATCCACTGGACCTCCTGGCAGCATGGGAAGCTATGACTGACAAGTATGGGTGAGTCTTTGCTTTAAATGGTCCCCTTTACAATGTATTATGCTGTCTACAGGACACATCAGAATTATAAAAATACGTAGAGTTAGGACTACTCTAACCCTGAGGAGCGGGGCTAAACGGGAGAGAAAAAAAAACTCTGTTTAAATGCTGCAGACAGGGAGAGAATGATTGGCAGCGGTGGGCAGATTACACATGCAGGGGGTGTGAATCTGCCCTTGGCTGCAGCCCCTAGCCACCTCCTTAGTGGCTGTAGCATGTAAGTTTTCTAACTGTATTTACTCGGGGTACAGGGCTGCTCAAGTGCTGGGGGACCCCTTGTCTGCATGCTGCAGACATGCTGTATTCAGTGCTGTAATTAGATCACCATGCCTGGTTTGTTTACAGGTCCTCTTTAAGGATAGACCGCATTGTCTCCAACTCCTGAAAGTTGTAATATAGCGGACCCCCATATCCTGATCAGTTGTCCTCCCGGAGCCACACCCAGCACAAAGCAGCTCAGCTCTGGGTGTGTTTTGCTCTGAGATTCACTCTTTTTATGCTCCTGTTACTGTAACCTCTTTCTCTGAAGTGTGACGCCAAATCTTGGGCCTGCTCCTCAAATGTAATATCAGAAGAGCAGATGCGTCTAATCCGCAAGAACTGACCGGTCGGGACGGCGCGAATCGTAGATACATTATGGGCAGATGATGAGTGTAGTAAGGCATAAATGTGGTTATGGGCCACAGGGACTGTGTATTGCCTACACTTCTAAGTGAAAAATGATTGATACTAGGTGCAGCCTTATGTTAGTAATAAGTCCATTGCATTGACCCCTTAATACTAGGTGTGGGTGTCTCTTGTAATTTTGCTTGTTACCCTTGGTGTTGGACAGCTTGATCTCCTAAGACATTCCCAACTGCCTAATACTATAGTGACAGATGGTTTATTGCTCTATGGAGCTTATAGTTGTCAACCGTCATAGGATTACATTCTGTTGTACTTAGATGCATAGAGCGCCATTATAAGCACTTGTTTTATTAGCCTTGCAATACATATATAAATTACAATCTGTATTTGAGTATGTACGTTGTTACTCTACTTTTTCATCGGGTTTCCTGGGAGGGTTTGTTTTTGTAATGGGTTTTTCTACAATATAAAAACAATCTGCATTTTTGGAAGTATGTGCATTGAGTCTAATTTCAGTTATGGTGGCTTCACACCTGGCGACGTCACTAGCGACATCGCCGAAAAAGTGACGTATCAGCGATGTCGCTAGCGACATCGCGCTGTGTAAACGAGCGGCGCGACCGCGTTTTATCACCGGTCACAGGTTGACAGGTTTACGGGAAGAACCGTAAACCTGTCAACCTGCGACCTGCGATAAGGCTGGATCGCGCCGTGTGACATCGCCAGAACGATGTCGGCGGTGATCCAGCCTATACCGCAGCGTTGCTGCGGATCGCTCGCTGGGCTAAGCCCAGCCCAGTGAGCGATGTCACCGCCCGCATCACTGCGGTGTCGCCGGCCGCAGCGATGCTGTGTGACAGCTGGCCAGCGATGTCGGAACCGAGCGGGCACCCGCGCATCGCTTCCGACATCGCTGTCCAGGTCGTGCTGTGTGACGGCACCATTAGAAGTGTAATCTCAATGCTTCTTTTAAGCAGATTTTGAGAATTTGCATCAAAATCTGCATGTATATCCAGATACCAGCCTATAAGAGTTCAAAAGTGCTGTGTCAATATGTTTTTTTCCCTTGCAGATTTGTTGCAGATTTTGGGGCAGAAAAAAGAAATATGAAAAACAAAAACAAGAAAGAACTGAGAAAAAAAATATCTTCAACAAGTCCTTCTATAACCCAAATGCCAAGTAACGGATAGGTAACTATCGCACCAACCCACCAATGCCTTTACGAGGGTTCACTGAAATTGTCTTTCATCACTTTCTGCCTTGTCCTGGATGATTGTCACAATTTTTCCTAGTACTTCGCTGCCGGATGGTTTTAGGGGGTTGCAGCGGCTACTCCTCTATAGGCATTCTCTGCCACCACCTGCCCCCAGCACTGTCCATCATGGCCACTGCTGGAGAGGATGATGGAGGATCTAGGGGATGACGACATTTTGTAGAACAGACACAACAAGCATGAGGAACACAGACAGGCTCTCTGGTTTTGGTTGCATCTGGCTGGCCAACCAAGAGACACCTAGGCTGAACGCAATGCCAACTTCTCTCCAGATCTGCCTCCTCCTGCCACTTTTCAAATTGGTCTGTGGTGGCAACTCGACATGCAAACCGCAAACCACCTCTTGCTGCCCCACAACTTCATGAAAGTGACCTCCTCCCTGACAAAGATGCTACATAGACTTTGTGGAAGATTGTCACATAGCAGGGAGGACCGGTTGACGTAGCATTGATGCCCAGGGCCATGTTCCACTAATAAACCAAACCCTTTATCTGGCAGGAATGCCACCACCTTGTCTCGGGTACATTGTAGATGTTACTAGCCTTAGGCCCATATAACCAGTCTTAACAAAGGAGACAGGACGGGGAGGTTGATACTTTATCGGTTAGTTGCTTGGAGTGGGTAAGGGTCCCCACTTGGCATTGTCTCTGGAGGGGTATTGCACATTGTTCTGCCCATTCAGGCTCCGTAAGAGAAAGCAACTCTAGTTTGAAACTTGATACAACCTTTGAGGTGTTTGGGATGTTGTATGTTATCTTGTTATGACGTTTAAATATGTTTTACACAATCTGGCAGTATTTCTGCATATCCAGGTGTCATCTCCTTTAAGAGCACAGTGCTTCTTTTCTGTGAGACCACCAGCCATCTTCAGATGAAAACCAGCCAAGATTTCATGCAGGAACCCATATGTTCTCTTGCTCCTGTGGACTTTTCCCTCCTGTGAACTCCCATCATCTTTATCACGTAAATTTGGTGAGGGTTATACTTCTGTCTGCGTGCTTTATATTTTAGAGCCTAATATGATTGTGCTGCATTATTTTATTTTTTTTACATAGGGATTATGTCTGTGGGGATTGTGAGGCACCGCTGGCATGATCCCCATGGCCGGGGCGCATCACATGCAGGATCAGGGTATGATCCTGTGCACACTGGCCATTTTTCTGTGATAATGCTGTTTGAACCTGTTCTGAACACGGAGTTTAAAGTGACTAGTGAGTGGCTCATGAAATCGAGGAATGGGATGTAATGAGTGATTGCTGACAGCCCAGGTCGGTGTGTCAGGTGGGTGTGTCCGGAGGAATAGCAGCCCAGCTGGTTGAGTCAGAGTGGGTGTGGCAGGGACGATAAGAGCCTGCCAGCTGTGGGATGAGATGGAAGCTGAGACTCATGCTGAGAGATGATTACCAGCCAGAGAGCAGAGCAGTCCAGTCCAGAGCTCTGTGTGCCTGGAATAATGGGAGCATGCTAGCTCCATGCCGGTGCCTAGGTCCGGGGTCGTGGCAGCACCTGGAAGGGGAAGCTATGGCTGAACCTGGTGGATACTGGTCCGGGCGTGGGGTGAAACACGCCCGGGAAAGGAGCCCGTGGGGATGCCTGGTGGATCCTGTGATACAGGTAGCGAGACCCGGATCCGTGCCCGGTAAGAAAGCAGTTCTCAAATGCTTGTGCGAACTGTGCACCTGGTGTGTGAAATGTGCCAGGCGAGCATAGCCACCCGAGGTCCGACTAGAACGTCAGTGAGGGACCTGTGTTAACTATGTGTATGAGGGCTTAGGCAATTGCCCTGAATGAGAGACGATGGCCTATATGTAAGAGCCATGTATAATGATGTGGAGAGAGAGTGACCCAGCTAGTGTGGATGATATTGGAGGATTTCCGTCCCTGTGGGACGAGAGAGAGGCTTGCCCTACTGCTTGCAGTGGGTACCCGTCCCTCAACCACAGCCTCTAATGGTGTGGGTGTGCCTGTGGTGCCAGACACAGGGGTAATAGGGCTCCTAGAAGGGTAGCCATGGCTCATCCGTTAGGGTGCTACTCAGACGCAGGGTACAGTCGTTGACCTGGAGACCTGCCATGAAATGAGATGGAGGTTTGGTGGCGACTGGTGGCCCATACCGTGGTGAGTAGGCCATGGTGACGCATGGTTAGCCCGTATTCTAAGGTTTGCCAATCCCTGTAATGGACCATGGAGGAGCCACAGTCCATGGGTGTATTATGATGGGCTGTGAGCGGATGTGTGGATGCATGTGATCCATGGATAGTGTATGATGGATCACATGTGGTATGTAAGGTCCCGGTCAGGCAGGAATTCTGACTACGGGATATATATATGGAGTCATCGGGCTGGGTGACAAAAGCCAGGCGGCAGGTACCGCCATTGGGACCCAAATCCCTGTTATGAACCCGGAGGGGTCATCGCCGAAATGTAACTTATGTATTTATGTGTAAAGTGTATATAGGCCGGAGGCCGTAGCTACCACGGGAGCAAGTGTTAGAGCTCCAATGGGGAGAGAGGTGGTTACCGGTCCCGGGTTACAATAATGGCATATGTGCAATGTTATATGTAATATCAATGTATTATGTGACGTGTATGTGTTAAATATTAAATGTACTAACCCGGTTATTGATGCTGTTGAGAAATAAACGGGTAGTTACATGAAAAATTATACACATGTGTTGGCGTCATTACGCAGCAAGCGAGTCCCCGGCTCGCTACCTCACAGGATGTATTTGTGTTCTATGATCCTCCATTTTTATTGTAACTATCCTCTGTTCTCTACTTTGTCAGGGCTGTTTGAGATGTGTGCCCAGCATTTATTTATGCTTTCAATACTGTGCACTGTCATAGCTTGTGATGTATGTGTCCAGTGCTCATGTATTTTCTCTCTACTGTATTATTACTACTGTTGTTTATGTGATATGCTTCGTACTGATTTATATTACTTGTATTCTTATACTTTTACCAAACATATCATAGTGCATCCATGCATTACTCTCCATTGAACAATAAACAATAGACTACAGAACCAACAGTCTGTTTATTTGGGATACAGAGACGTTTTAGCTGTATACTGGAACTCGCACCGTATATAGCGCGACCTATGCAGATCACGCACGGCTTGGATAAAGGCCCTTCTGCCTCCTCCACCCCCTCCTTTTCCTCCTCATCATGGTCCTGTGGTCCTGGTGGTTTGGGGGCTTGGGTCCAGTAGCTGCAACACTGGACATGTGGTGCTCCCAATCCCAGATGCCATAGGGAAAGAGTAACGTCTTGACTGCTGTGAGCTCATCAGGTCCTCTTCTGGCATTGGAGCCCAGGAATGAATCTGCACCTCATTGGAGATGAGGCCCAAGTGAGTAGAACATTGGAGCTCCAGGTGACAAATGTCTCAATCTCCTCTGCATGCCGTTCTGAG
This sequence comes from Allobates femoralis, assembly GCA_033576535.1. NCBI lineage: Eukaryota > Metazoa > Chordata > Amphibia > Anura > Aromobatidae > Allobates > Allobates femoralis. Next base: position 350,255,172 of record JARQOC010000002.1, read on the forward strand.
CCTTGTATTGCCGACTCACCTTCTGCCCCTGGGGTGGTTAGGAAGATGACATCCTCCGAGTCGAGGTCATTCATGCCTTGCTGGGAATCCATCTCTAAAGTACTGTGTAATGCTGTCATGGAACCAAGTTTAACTGTAGCAGCAGATAGTATACCTGAGTTGTACTGGAACTGCACTGGTAAGATACTTTGCATAAGGAGCCCACTTCTTCCAGTTAGTGACAGGATTCAGACTCGAGCAATCACTAGCAGCTTTTAATGCTTCAACAATCTTGTTACCTAATGCCTGGCTCCTAATAGACCCCTCTATGTGATGCTCTGCAGAACTCGCCACAAGAGGAAGATTAGCATATATGTGAAGGGAGCACACCAGGAGTTGTGTTCAAATCATTACAAAAGCTATATTTACAGATATGTAGACAAACACATTAAAAACAGTTAAAAGAACATGTACAGAGGGGCCCCAGTCCTGACAAGATAATATTGCGCAAACATATAAGATGAGGGCAAATCACTGTGACATCAAAAAATACAATTATGTTTATCTGACAGGATGTAACAATATGTAGCGTTCCTAAGGCCGCTATTCAGATGTCTTAGAGTATGATATATTATACACAATTACTGAAATAAGTTTCTCCACAAAAACACGGACACCTGAGTATGTTCCACAATTGACAATGTAAATGAGGGTCAAGGGTATACAGGAATTGTGATTTACCTGGACAGTTGGTAAATGTCTACCAGGAACGTAATCACAAAAGAGAGTCACACATATGTGTTCAACCCACGTGGAGCTAGATCATTCAGAATAATTGGTAAGGGGTGATCACCATGGTGTTCGTTGGGGTAGTGCATATAATAGTGCAACATACAATTGCATACTTGTATTCTGGAATATGGGTAGCACAAAGGCGGGGTGTAATGGGGCCTCTCATCAGAGATTTGGCCTTGGAGTTCTTTATAGCTACCGGTCAATTGTATCCAGACAACAGGCGTAACAAGTAAATAACAAGTAGTTATGCAATTGTTATGATCTTTAATCAGCAGGGAAGATTCCAAATGAATGTTACCCCAATAAACCTGCTAATCACATAGTGGTCAAATATATTCAGACAGGCTGTGGAATAATCTGTAATAATAAATATAGCAAAAAAAAACAATTATCACCAAATAATTCAAGATAAGCAGAGCTAGCACATAGCTATGATATTGCACTGGGGCATTTTGTAGGGAGCAACCACCTATGGCAACTGTCAGGGTCATTAGTATAAGGGTGTATTGATCCTCAGTTTCCTTGTGCACCAAGATATGGGCAACATAAAGATAAGAGGGCTTCTCACAAATTGTCAGCCCTGAAACCCTTTATAGCAGTTGGTCTATTATAACTTAGACAATTGTACCCCTTGGTGTAGGTAAATGACAAGCAGTTAGGATCATTGTCACTCGAAATCGTAATTAATAAATGTCACCCCAATAGTGCTTGGTGATTGTATATGGTGAGCAGAATTATCTATAATGATATAAGGTACAACCAAATATCAGTAAATCATTTCCAGGTGGATAATGCTAATGTGGCGCACCTGCGTCCAGGAGGCCATAAAAGGGAACTGCAGCCAGGCAGGTAGGACACTTGTTGCACACCAACACCCTCACAGCCCACACAACCCACGTGACAGAGGAGGTAACATCCAGCCCTGAGATTAGATACTCTATGAGATTGAGGGGTGGTGGATCAGAGGAGTGGGTTGGGCACACCCGAAGTCAGGTGACTTGAGAGTATATAGGAAGGGGGAGGAGTGAAGGAAGTTAGTAGGCCGATGTGAGCTGAGCTGCAAAGATAGAAAGACTTACACACGTTCTGTGAGTGCAAGGCCCAGGAGCGCAGAATCCATACTGAGCCAGTGTGAGCCAGAGGGGAGAGAAAGCCCATCTGACGCTAATGCCACCAGGAGTGTGACAGAACAGAGAGGGACGGTGGAACCCGTGCCCTAGACAGCAGCTAAAGCCACTGACTGCAGGTGGAGAAGCCCTCCTAGTATACTGAAAGGAACAGAAAGGAGAGAGCCTGGTAGAGCCTCGTGCTGAGGACTGCTGGAGGCTGGGCTGAGTAGAGTGTCGGCTCTAGAGGGGACCGCAGTTTACCCGGATCCCCAAACAACACGACGGGGGACCACAGCTCCACGTTAGGGTCCCCAACCCAAAGGACAGGCAGCTCAGTGACAACCAGGAGGGCCCACCAGGGGTCCGAGTCACCGCCATACTGTCCAGCGCACCACCCACCACCCGTACAGACAGAGACCGTAGACAGCCCGGAAAGGACACTAAAGACTGTGTGAGGGGTCACAGAGAGAGAGGCCTGGCTGCGGAGCAAAGGGAACCCGGAGAGGGAGAATGTGCCCGTGTATTGAGAACTGTGCTTGAACTGTAAGAATTGCAACTGACTTGTAAACTGCTTGAAGAAGTGAAAGTAAAAGACACGGAAAACCCTGAATTGGCCTCTCTTGTCAGTCTCTATCTGCAGACTATTCCTCCCATACAGGTTGCAGCAGATTCCCACCTACAGAGCTACAAGCCTGTCAGCACCAGCAAGGAAGAGAGATCCTGCAGTGTCTGCAAAGTAAGTGTCCTGGACAATTCCACAACCCTTAACTCTTACTGCCCCGGGGGATACAGTTCTTCCCACTGGAACTATACCATCTCCGCTGCCACTCCATCACCCCCGGAGGTTCTCCAGCAGCGGCGGCTCCCATTACTGGCCGCATCAAGTGGGTGGCGTCACGAGTGACATTTCCCCTGTAAATATTCCCCTTTATTTGCTGAGCCAGGGACACGGTCCGGACCAAGCCACCCGTGACTTCCCCGGCACCGTCCGGTCCGGTACCGAGTACCCCAGTCCCGTGGGGCCCGACACTAAAGCATATGAGAGATTGAACAAAGTAAAGAAGGTGCTCTGTCAGTAAAGCCCCTGTGTGACAAGTCAGACCTGGAACTAGGGATAAGCGAGTCTACTCGTTACTACTCGTTACTCGGCGAATAGTTGGGTACTCGCTCTACTCGTTACTCTGCGAGTTTCCTAGCGATTACTCGCACAGTAACAAGTCCAATGTAAATCAAGGGAAATGCAATTTCTCTGCTGCTGGACCCTATAAAGAGGTCTGGCAGCAGAGGAAAAACCTGCAATTCCCCATTTCATTGTTTAGAAGAAAGCGGTATAAAGCCGCCGGCTTTTAAACAATGCTGACCGCCTTTGACAGTTTTCCTGCCGCCTGACAGCAGGATCCTCCGCTCCCCACACCGCCTCCCCACCCTATCCTAATTTAGGATCGGGTGGGGAGGATACGGGTGGAGCAGAGGATCCTGCTGTCAGGCAGCTGGGGAGCGCAGAACCGACCGCGGCCAGCAGGGAACTATCCGCAGTTGTGAACTGTGATAAAACCGGATTCTCCCGGATTGCCCTGGTCCGATGCAATCCAGGACCATAGACCCCCATGTTATGGTGCGCCGGACTGCACCAGACGGGTACAATCCGGGAGAATCCGGTTTTCCAAAGCCAGATTTGAAAATCGGATTCAATCCGGGTAAACGGGTACAATCCTCTAGGGTGCAATACCTCTAGGTACCCAGTGTTAATCAGCAGAATTTTCACACAGGGGCTATATGGTTAAATTAACTTAGCTCAAACCAGTGATTCAAAAATTAATTTGGTGATTGTTGATAATGGGATCAATCTCACTCTGTGCCACTTTTTTGAAAACATTCCAAGCTTGTATTTGCTGTGGTTTTGATGAATCAGTCATAATCTATATCACTTGATCACTCATTTTCCACACATATGTATCTTGTGGTATCGGTGTACTACTGATTATTTTTACACCTAAATTCAATGCAGGGCCTCAGCTTTGGTTGGTGGTGTTGTCCAGCTTTTAAATGTTTTTAAATGTCTTGTTTGTTCCTGTATATACATATATCTTTTGATAATAAAATTTGGATGACTCTTATGGAGTGTTTTTGATTGTTTCCCAGATCCAGGTCGCATATGCATGCTGTCTTGTCTCTCTTTGATAATGTCAATATTTATGCTTCTAATTGTGAACCACTTACTATAGTGGGGGTTAGAGAAGTACCCATATAAGTGGGGAGGGTGGAATTACAAGACTAGGGGATTATTGTGGTAGCAGAAAATCCCAATAACTGAGATCCTTACATTATTATCGGTACAAATGTTGTTTGCAATTGCATGGGTGAAGTGTTGTTCTAGTATCAACAGATTGCAGAGACTGCCAAACCTGGGCAGAAGTAGGTTCTTCAGAGAGAAATAAGAGCCCTCCTGCACCAGCAACAGGTCAAACTTACAGGTGGTGAAATTGGTACCGCACGGGTAACAGACCCGCTTCCTATTGTAATACCTCCAATGAGTGAAATGATGATTTGGTGTCGAGCAGCTATAGGTCTAATAGGGCAGGACTATCAGGGGGTAGTGGAGCCCATCAACTCAGAGCACAGGCCTACACTCTTGACAGCCAGGGGGTAGTCAATGTACACAAGGGAAGAGTACCAGTTTGCATCTTAAATTGTGGCAGTGAAGAGGTCAAACTACCCAGGTATTCCACCATTGCTAAGCTGTACACTGTGCATAACAACGAGATACAAGCAGTGGGACCCTTACCTCTTCCTAAAGAGGCAGAAGATAAGAACGCTAAGGGGCAGCTAGAGTCAGCAGCTCTATGTAGGAACTGATTCCACTCCCATGCATAAAAAGCAAGGTGTCTACTGGGTAGTCCAAGAATTTGAACAAGTATTTAGTAAGCATCCACTTGACTTTGGTAGGAGCAAAGGGGTAGACCATCATATCCCCACAGGTATACATCCACCAATCAAAGAGCGATACAGGCCTATTTCACCTGCACACTATTAAAAAGCCAAAGAGATGTTACAGGACATGAAGGAGGCAGGGGTCATAAGAGATAGTTGTAGTCCCTGGGCGGCTCCACTAGTCCTAGTCATAAAGAAGTCATGGCAGCATGAGAATGTGTGTAGATTACAGGCAAATAAGTCTCATAACACAAAGATGCTTACCCGTTGCCTCTCATTGAAGAATTACTAGCTGCATTGAAGTCTGATAATTTCTTTTCAACACTAGATCTCACTAGCGGGTATTGGCAGGTCTCAGTTGCAGAAGAAGACCGTGAGAAGACGGCATTTGCCACGCCTATGGGCCTATGTGAATTTAACAGCATGCCCTTTGGACTATGTAATGCTCCCGGAACGTTCCAGAGGCTGATGGAGTGTTGCCTGGGGCATTAGAACTTTGAAACGGTACTTCTTTATCTAGATGTATATCATGTCATAGTATATCCATGTATGTCATCAAGTACCGGGCTGGTCATAACAACGGCAATGCAGATGCCTTATCCAGGATGCCTCACTTAGCAGATATGGGAGCAGATGAGGATGAGCTGGAAGAGCTAGAGCTCCCGCCTTCCATCAGTTAAGGACATCTCAGTGTCAGCAAATCCACACAGAACTTCCTGAGAGAGTAGTGAACCCATTACCACACTTTGGTTGGAAGGAATCCCAAGACAGTGACCCAGCTAACAGTTTAGTAGAGGGACTGATAACTCAGGAGTCCGCAAAACTACCTCCAAATCCTCCACCAGAAGCTAAACACCTGTGGAAAAAAAAGAAGCAAATTGTTCATTTACCAGGAAAAGCTCTGTAGAAGATATATCAACCCTCATGAAATAGTCTGAAAGATCGTAGTACCCCGAACAGAAATCTAAATGGTACTAAATGCCTACCACAACCAAACTTGAAACTTTGGGTAGAAAAAGCGGGAAATGTTGCTCAAAGACAGATTCTTCTGGGTTTGCATGAGAGGATGCATAGAAAGATGGTGTAAAGACTATGGACCATGTAGCCTACGCAGAAATGACCAGGTGAGTCAAAGAGAACCACTCCAATCCATTGTAACAACGCAACAACTCCAAATTGTAGCCTTGGACCATGTGAAATTGACTCCAAGCAGGACAGACTACACTTATGCTTTGACAGTGGTGGACCACTACTCCAGATTCCTGATAGTCGCACTCGTAAAAGATTTCACAGCTGCAACAGCCGCAAAGACCTTCAAAAATGTCTTTTGTAGGCCACTAGGCTACCCAGAAAAAGTTTTAATGGATAGAGTTTCAGCGTTTGAAGCCGAAATCTTCCAAGAGTTTTGTCAATCCAATGGGTTATGTGAGAAGATGAACAACATCGTAATAGACATGCTCAAGATACTGCCTCTTGAAGAAAGAAACCAATGGCCGTAAAAACTGCCTGATCTGGTAGACATGTACAATCACATCCCAGTGAGCTCCACAAACTGTACACCCGCCTATCTCATGAGAGCCCGTACAGAAAGACTACCCGTAGATTTGGAATTAGGAGTCGTTGAACCCAAAGCAGATACTTCTGACTCTGACTGGAACACCAACCGTCTAGAACAGTATAGACAAGTCCAAACTTGCATTGAAGACAGTCTAGAAAAATCTGGACAACGACAAGAGAAAACTTCAACAAAAATGCATCAGTAGTAACCCGGAAGTATTGTCTTAAAAAGAAAATGGAGAAGACATAAATTAGATGTTCAATGGGAAAGAGAACCCTACACTCTTTTGAAATCCAAGTTTAATAACACCCAAGTTTGCCTCATCAGTAAAAATGGAGGAAAAACTACACAAACAGTATCCCAGGACCATTTGAAAAAGTGTCCAGAAGCATGGAAGACCAAGACCTTCAAGATTCTCCAGAAGGAAAAGAAACAGAATCCTGTGAACCCCCAACACCAGGTCTAAAACCCAAAGAAAAAGTCATATCCACAATACTTGGAGACTTCCCAGAAGATTGGCCTCAACATGAAGGAGCAGTAATAGTTCCAACCATCAACTTGTACCAGTCTCAAGAAACCATCCCAAGAAGTCAGGAAGAAACACCCATTGTCAGAGAACCAGAGGATCCTGCAATCAGTACACTTGCTAATCCTGTAGTGAGACTAAGGCCACGCAGACGCTTACCTGACTTACCCATATTGCATTCTCCTGACACATCACCTGAGATAGCCACACCTGTCGTGCATAGATCAAGTCGTAGCTCACGTGGGCAACCCCATCCAGGTATGGAGATTGGGTACAATAAATGTAAGATAACCAAGAAACATGTAAATAGTAGCTCTTGTAAAAATGTTAGCAACAATAAATAGTAGTATGCAAAAGGGTGAAGAGTAGGCCAAAACAGGTCACACCAGGTACAGAACATCAAAAGAGGGGTGAGTGGAGTTGGTGTAAGGAACTGTCTAGAAAGAGCAAAATCTTGGCCAATAGGTGACCCCAGGGCCTGGAGGCCTACAGCGCTTATGACCGGTAGAGACCCCTGTAGTACCTAGGACTCCTACGCCGAGGCACCCGTAGTAAGTGTTGTGTATTCTGAACTTTTAAGCCTACAGAGACTTTGCCTGTAAGGACTTTATTGAACTTTTGAAACACGTTACCCCTTTTTACCCGGAGCTTACAGAGACTGTGCTGTAAAGACACCTCAAAATAACTTTCCCCTTGTTTTATAACCTTAAAAGGATCATAGTCACAGGACTGGTTGTGACAACTAACTTCTTTTTCCAGCCTGCAGTGAATGGACTAGCACCATATGGATTGCACCTGTTTTGCCATTTTTCAGTGGTTTTTGTAAATTTTGTGTTTTGAGATTCTGTAAATATGTTACCTGTTATTATATGTATATGTTAACCCAGAAATGTTTCTCAGTCCAGGAGTACTGACCTTACCTAGGGGGAAATGTGGCGCCCTGCTCACACAGGTAACCACAGACCCATCTACAGTGCGGATGGGTTTCCACAGTGGGTACACAGACACAAACAGCACCTTTCACCCCAGCACAGTAGGGGGAGCCCAACTTGCTACCCTTAGGCAAGATCCCCTATAAATACTGGTGCTGGGGGTGGAGTTAGTTAGAGTGTTCAGACGCTACAAGAGCTGTGAAGATGTTCTGGCGGTCGGTGCCGCGTTAGGCCCAAGCCAGTGTCCCTGAACAGCCTTTGAAGTAGTCCTGCAGGGTCCAAGAGTGGGGTCGGAAGGCGAGGAGAGAAGAGAGAGCAAAGTGGGGACAGAGGAGCCATCGTTAAGTTCACCCCAGACAGCACCCGGACACGGGAGTCCGAGTCTACTGGAGAGCACCTGGCCCAGTAGAGAATACCGGTCTACCATGGAGACTTCAGTCTCCGGGGCATCTGTACAGTCACCCACCAGAAAGCCAGGCACCGCGGAAAGAGGAATAGTGGTAATCCGTCAAGGGTTTCCCAATGACAGCACGTGTGATAAGAGAGCAGAGGAGGCCAGCCAAGTTTCACAAGTTGCAGGGGCTTCACACACACGGGAAAAGAGACAAGGAGGCTTTATACCCACTCACTGTGGAGACCCAGAAGTGCATCCTGAACATCCGGCAGTGCCCTGGACGTTTACCTGCAATTCCACCAGTAAAAGGTAAAGAAACAACCAGTGGTGTGTGTGTCAGTTCCGTACCCGTGCCCCTGCCATCCACAGAGACTGTCCCGTTATCCAACAGCCCGGCCAAATCCCTGCTCCATCCCCCATCATCATCACCAAACTCCCCAGGGATCCAGCTCCGCCTGTGGGGAGCTTCAACACCTAGCTGCCCCTCCATCATCCCTGGAGGCCTCACACAGCGCTGGTGCAGTCACCAGATACCACAGATGGCGTCACACGAACTTTGTTCCCATTTCAACTACCCTTTTTTAAAAGCAGACCGCCAAGACCACGGGTCTGGGCCGGCACCAGTGACATCCCCAACCGCAGCAGAGGGCCCAGGCACCCAATTTCCCATACCCAGGGAAGCGTCACTTACAAACTATTTTTCACAAATTTGCACTTCAAAAGCGAAGTAGAATTTGGGTATTGCTATATTCATAAAAAATTGATATATATTCATAACAAATTGTGGTATATTTTCTTTTACTATTACCTCTTGTGAAACAGAATTTTGGAGCTAAACCATCATTTTGTTGGAAAAACCTTTTTAATTTCATGTCCCCAAAATTGTAAAAGTCTGTAATGTACCTATGGGTTAAAAATGCTCACTGCACACAGAGATTAATTTCTTGAGAAGTTAATTTTCCAAAAAAGGGTCATTTGGGGGAATTTTCTTGTTCTGACACCTTAGCGGCTGTTCAATTGCCAACAACAAACTATTCCAGTCACATTTAGTCTTCAAAAGGTAAATACTAGTGATGAGCGAGTATGCTCTGCGCTGCTCGGTACTCGCATGAGTATCACTGTACTCGGGCTACTCGGAGAGCACCGAGTAATCTCGCGATACTCGTGCTGTGCTCGTGGTCCTCATCCCTGCATGTTGGCGCTCTTTAGAGAGCCAGCCCACATGCAGGGATTGGCTGGCAGACCACTGCAATGCCACAGCCCTGTTAGTTGTGGCATTGCAGTGATTGGCCGGCCTGCACAGCGTGACCGAGCCTTTATAAGACCCGGCCGCGCTATGCTCTCCACACAGCCATCCAGACAGTGAGTATAGGGAGAGTGTCTGCTGCTGCTTAGGGACAGATTTGCGGCCCTCATAAGTAGATCTGGAGCAGGGCTGCAAACTGCTGCTGACCACAACAGTCCTTCTCAGGACTAGTCTAGGAGGATATAGGCAGGGTGATCCAGATTTCAATCCAAGCTTTTCTGTGACCATAACAGTCACAGGACTGTTGTACTTACTACCTTGATACAGGTTAGGGACTAAAATCCTTCTCTCCTGTGACCATAACAGTCACCAGACTGTTGTACTTACTACCTTGATACAGGTTAGGGACTAAAATCCTTCTCTCCTGTGACCATAACAGTCACCAGACTGTTGTACTTACTACCTTGATACAGGTTAGGGACTAAAATCCTTCTCTCCTGTGACTATAACAGTCACCAGACTGTTGTACTCACTACCTTGACACAGGTTAGGGACTAAAATCCTACTCTCCTGTGACCTGAACAGTCACAAGACTGTTGTACGTACTACCTTGATACAGGTTAGGGACTAAAATCCTTCTCTCCTGTGATCATAACAGTCACCAGACTGTTGTACTTACTACCTTGATACAGGTTAGGGACTAAAATCCTTCTCTCCTGTGACTATAACCGTCACCAGACTGTTGTACTTACTACCTTGATACAGGTTAGGGACTAAAATCCTACTCTCCTGTGACCTGAACAGTCACCAGACTGTTGTACTTACTACCTTGATACAGGTTAGGGACTAAAATCCTACTCTCCTATGATCATAACAGTCACCAGACTGTTGTACTTACTACCTTGATACAGGTTAGGGACTAAAATCCTACTCTCCTGTGACCTGAACAGTCACCAGACTGTTGTACTTACTACCTTGATACAGGTTAGGGACTAAAATCCTACTCTCCTGTGATCATAACAGTCACCAGACTGTTGTACTTACTACCTTGATACAGGTTAGGGACTAAAATCCTAGTCTCCTGTGACCATAACAGTCACCAGACTGTTGTACTTACTACTTTGATACAGGTGCCAGGAGGGCACCGAAACGCGTAGGAGGCAGGAGGAAATAAAATATTTCGTTGGAAGTTCCATCTTCACGTGTTTTTCTTTGGAGTGGATGATCGTGGCAGCGCGGACTGTGACACACCATTTTCTTCCCTATCATCTGATGTAGCTCCACACTTGTGTGGATGGTGGAAGTCCTGCAGCGGCTATCTGGTAATAATCATCTAAAACGCCTTCAAGCCAGTTCTGGGTTACACAACTGCCCCAGGTGAGTGAATTCCTGTTTTCACCGCTTATACACTCAGTGCCACATTGATAGGGCACAATTGCGCCTCTTGTTCCCCCCCTCTTTTATCTTGATACAGGTTAGGGACTAAAATCCTTCTCTCCTGTGACCATAACAGTCACCAGACTGTTGTACTTACTACCTTGATACAGGTTAGGACTAAAATCCTTCTCTCCTGTGACCTGAACAGTCACCAGACTGTTGTACTTACTACCTTAATACAGGTTAGGGACTAAAATCCTTCTCTCCTGTGATCATAACAGTCTCCAGACTGTTGTACTTACTACCTTGATACAGGTTACGGACTAAAATCCTACTCTCCTGTGACCTGAACAGTCACCAGACTGTTGTACTTACTACCTTGATACAGGTTAGGGACTAACATCCTACTCTACTGTGATCATAACAGTCACCAGACTGTTGTACTTACTACATTGATACAGGTTAGGGACTAAAATCCTACTCTCCTGTGATCATAACAGTCACCAGACTGTTGTACCTACTACCTTAATACAGGTTAGGGACTAAAATCCTACTCTCCAGTGACCTGAACAGTCACCAGACTGTTGTACTTACTACCTTGATACAGGTTAGGGACTAAAATCCTACTCTCCTGTGATCATAACAGTCACCAGACTGTTGTACTTACTACCTTGATACAGGTTAGGGACTAAAATCCTACTCTCCTGTGACCTGAACAGTCACCAGACTGTTGTCGCTGTATACAGGATCAAAATGCGCAAGGGCGTTGGCAAGGGCGTTGGCAAGGAACAAGGAAGTGGATGTGATGGTGGTGCAGGCAGAGGCCAAGGTCGTGTGCAAGCACTAATTTCGCAACAACAAAGGGGCACATCTACTCGCTCGCACGTCCTGTCCCAAATTCTTGGGGCCCGCAGCAGTACACCGCTCTTGAACCAAGACCAGTGTCAACAGGTTGTTACTTGTATAGCGCATAATGCTTCAAGTCAGATGGGCACCTCCACAAACACCCTGTCTTCCACACGGTCAAGTGTCAGTAGCCGTGATACTGCACCGCACATTTCCCAACCTGATCCTCCTTCCTACCACCAGGCCGAGTACACGTCCACGGACATTACTGATCCCACACTAGGACACTCGGAAGAGCTGTTCACGTATCCATTCGCAGAATCTGGCCTCTCGCCAGCTCCTGTTGAAGTGGGTGATGAGGAGATGGTATGTACAGATGCCCAAATATTTGAGCAGCCACGTTCTCACGAACGGAACGTTGGCAACGTGTCTCAACAAGGGGTGGACGATGATGAGACACAATTGCCAGGAAGTCAGGAGGAGGATCAGGGTGCGGAAGAGGAAGACGACGTGTTGGATGATCCAGTAGCTGACCCAACATGGCAGGACGATATGCAGAGCGAGGCCAGCAGTGCACAGGGGGAGTGAGGCGTAGCATCCCAACAGGCAGTACGAATTAGAGTCGTGTCCGCAGGCAGAAGGCAGGCAACCGTTCCCCGGAACAACAACACGACTCAAGGTGCCTGTGCAAATGTTAGGTCTTCCCGAGTCTGGGAGTTTTTTAAGTTGGCTCCAGATGACTCTAAAAAGGCCATTTGCAACACCTCCCATGCCAGTATCAGCAGGGGTACGAAAACTAGCAGCCTGACCACCAACAGCATGATCAGGCACATGTCAGCCAAGCACCCGACTTTGTGGGAAGTACAACAGAGTCGAGGAGCTGTGCTTGCTGATGTCACTGCTACGTCTTCGCTTGTTGTGCGTGCGAGCCAATCCCCTGTCCATGCTGGCCACGAACAAGCCTCTGGCCCTGCACCTGAAGTTGCCCACGCACAAATAACACACCATCAAGCACGTCCTTGTCCCAGCGCAGCGTTCAATTATCCATTCAGCAAACATTTGAAAGCAGGCGCAAATACGCTGCCAACGCCCCACATGCCACAGTCCTGAATTCTCACATTTCGCGACTCATAGCGCTAGAAATGTTGCCTTTGCGGCTGGTGGAGACGGAAGCATTCCGCGACCTGATGGCGGCTACTGTCCCACGTTACTCGGTCCCCAGCCGCCACTATTTCTCCAGATGTGCCGTCCCCGCATTGCATAACCACGTGTCCAACAGCATCACACGTGCCCTGAACAACGCTGTTTCAACCAAAGTCCACCTAACCACAGACACGTGGACAAGTGCTTGTGGGCAAGGCCGTTACATCTCCTTGACGGCACACTGGGTTAATATTGTGGAGGCTGGGACCCAGTCTGAGCGAGGGACGGAACACGTCCTTCCCACACCAAGGATAGCAGGCCCTACCTCTGTCAGGGTTTCACCGACACTCTACAGCTCCGGAATGTCATGCTCCTCAGCCTCCTCCTCCTCCTCCTGTGCATCCTCATCCACTGAACCCTCCACACCAGTCCCAAGCTGGAAGCACTGCAGCACTGCCTCTGCGAAGCGGCAACAGGCTGTGCTGAAGCAAGTCTGCATAGGTGACATATGAATCAGGTTATGACGGCATCACCACTTTAAGCGTAGGTGCAGGCAGAAAATAATGTACTTACAATTACGGTCATCTGCCGCGACACTACTATATATGATAAATGAAATAAATGAAATAATGAGTGGCACTGGAAACATGAGGATCAAGTGAATGTATGAATTGCAGAAACTGCTCTAAGGTAAATAGGATAAAATGGAGATCTTAGTTCCCGTTAATGGCCACTAGCGGTTAAGCTTGGCATCCACTTACAAGGAGCTCTCCACTGCCAAGTCCTAACACTATGCCCTAGTGAATTGTGAGTGTGAATAGGTTTATATGCCGAAGGTTTAATTGGGAATGATGAAAAGGTGTGTGTAGGGCTCTAACAGTGTTGTCCATGTGTGGACACCAAACTAGGGAAAGGGGGGGAAGGGAAAATAATATAGTGGGAGCTCAGTCAAAAATAAGCAATATATGAATCAGGTTATGACGGCATCACCACTTTAAGCGTAGGTGCAGGCAGAAAATAATGTACTTACAATTACGGTCATCTGCCGCGACACTACTATATATGATAAATGAAATAAATGAAATAATGAGTGGCACTGGAAACATGAGGATCAAGTGAATGTATGAATTGCAGAAACTGCTCTAAGGTAAATAGGATAAAATGGAGATCTTAGTTCCCGTTAATGGCCACTAGCGGTTAAGCTTGGCATCCACTTACAAGGAGCTCTCCACTGCCAAGTCCTAACACTATGCCCTAGTGAATTGTGAGTGTGAATAGGTTTATATGCCGAAGGTTTAATTGGGAATGATGAAAAGGTGTGTGTAGGGCTCTAACAGTGTTGTCCATGTGTGGACACCAAACTAGGGAAAGGGGGGAAGGGAAAATAATATAGTGGGAGCTCAGTCAAAAATAAGCAATATATGAATCAGGTTATGACGGCATCACCACTTTAAGCGTAGGTGCAGGCAGAAAATAATGTACTTACAATTACGGTCATCTGCCGCGACACTACTATATATGATAAATGAAATAAATGAAATAATGAGTGGCACTGGAAACATGAGGATCAAGTGAATGTATGAATTGCAGAAACTGCTCTAAGGTAAATAGGATAAAATGGAGATCTTAGTTCCCGTTAATGGCCACTAGCGGTTAAGCTTGGCATCCACTTACAAGGAGCTCTCCACTGCCAAGTCCTAACACTATGCCCTAGTGAATTGTGAGTGTGAATAGGTTTATATGCCGAAGGTTTAATTGGGAATGATGAAAAGGTGTGTGTAGGGCTCTAACAGTGTTGTCCATGTGTGGACACCAAACTAGGGAAAGGGGGGGAAGGGAAAATAATATAGTGGGAGCTCAGTCAAAAATAAGCAATATATGAATCAGGTTATGACGGCATCACCACTTTAAGCGTAGGTGCAGGCAGAAAATAATGTACTTACAATTACGGTCATCTGCCGCGACACTACTATATATGATAAATGAAATAAATGAAATAATGAGTGGCACTGGAAACATGAGGATCAAGTGAATGTATGAATTGCAGAAACTGCTCTAAGGTAAATAGGATAAAATGGAGATCTTAGTTCCCGTTAATGGCCACTAGCGGTTAAGCTTGGCATCCACTTACAAGGAGCTCTCCACTGCCAAGTCCTAACACTATGCCCTAGTGAATTGTGAGTGTGAATAGGTTTATATGCCGAAGGTTTAATTGGGAATGATGAAAAGGTGTGTGTAGGGCTCTAACAGTGTTGTCCATGTGTGGACACCAAACTAGGGAAAGGGGGGGAAGGGAAAATAATATAGTGGGAGCTCAGTCAAAAATAAGCAATATATGAATCAGGTTATGACGGCATCACCACTTTAAGCGTAGGTGCAGGCAGAAAATAATGTACTTACAATTACGGTCATCTGCCGCGACACTACTATATATGATAAATGAAATAAATGAAATAATGAGTGGCACTGGAAACATGAGGATCAAGTGAATGTATGAATTGCAGAAACTGCTCTAAGGTAAATAGGATAAAATGGAGATCTTAGTTCCCGTTAATGGCCACTAGCGGTTAAGCTTGGCATCCACTTACAAGGAGCTCTCCACTGCCAAGTCCTAACACTATGCCCTAGTGAATTGTGAGTGTGAATAGGTTTATATGCCGAAGGTTTAATTGGGAATGATGAAAAGGTGTGTGTAGGGCTCTAACAGTGTTGTCCATGTGTGGACACCAAACTAGGGAAAGGGGGGGAAGGGAAAATAATATAGTGGGAGCTCAGTCAAAAATAAGCAATATATGAATCAGGTTATGACGGCATCACCACTTTAAGCGTAGGTGCAGGCAGAAAATAATGTACTTACAATTACGGTCATCTGCCGCGACACTACTATATATGATAAATGAAATAAATGAAATAATGAGTGGCACTGGAAACATGAGGATCAAGTGAATGTATGAATTGCAGAAACTGCTCTAAGGTAAATAGGATAAAATGGAGATCTTAGTTCCCGTTAATGGCCACTAGCGGTTAAGCTTGGCATCCACTTACAAGGAGCTCTCCACTGCCAAGTCCTAACACTATGCCCTAGTGAATTGTGAGTGTGAATAGGTTTATATGCCGAAGGTTTAATTGGGAATGATGAAAAGGTGTGTGTAGGGCTCTAACAGTGTTGTCCATGTGTGGACACCAAACTAGGGAAAGGGGGGGAAGGGAAAATAATATAGTGGGAGCTCAGTCAAAAATAAGCAATATATGAATCAGGTTATGACGGCATCACCACTTTAAGCGTAGGTGCAGGCAGAAAATAATGTACTTACAATTACGGTCATCTGCCGCGACACTACTATATATGATAAATGAAATAAATGAAATAATGAGTGCATAGGTGACAAACCCCACAATGCAGAAGAGGTGTGGACAGCTCTGAAACAGCAGGCAGATCACTGGCTCACACCTCTGAACCTAAAGCCAGGAAAGGTCGTGTGTGACAATGGCGGGAACCTGGTGGCAGCTTTGAGGCGAGGCCAGCTGACGCATGTTCCATGCGTGGCCCATGTGCTCAACCTGGTGGTTCAGAGGTTTCTAAAGTCATACCCAGAGCTGTCTGAACTGCTGGTAAAAGTTCGCCGTCTGTCTGCACATTTTCGCAAGTCACCTGCTGCTTCAGCCGGCCTTGCCGGCTTTCAGTGCCGTTTGCGTCTTCCGGCCCACAGACTGGTGTGTGATGTCCCCACGCATTGGAATTCAACTCTGCACATGTTGGTCAGGATATGTGAGCAGAAGAGGGCAGTTGTTGACTACCTGCATCACCTAAGCCGTCGGGAAATGGGTCAAACTCCACACATAACACCTGAGGAGTGGAGATGGATGTCCGACCTATGTACCAGATGTTCTCTGAGGAAGGAGCTCGGGAGTAGGCTCCGAAACGCGTCGGAAAATTAAGGCTGTAGCTGTACCAGACATTCCCGTGTCTGTGTTTCTTTGGTCCCGGAGCAGCAGCGCGGACACCGTAGCACTTTGTCCAAGAATCTACATCACGACCACGGTCACCGTTGGAAGTGCGGGCCCTGCAGCAGCTGCTTGTACGCTATTCTACCAGTTGTGGGTTTCACAACTGACAAAGGTGAGCAATTCCACATCGATAAGTGAAAGTGTGTTATTGAGATAAGACCCTATATGCGCATTCTTTCTTTCACACGACCTATGTACCGTCCTCCAAAACTTTGAGGACTCCACCAAGATGGTGAGCGGTGATGACGCCATTATTAGCGTCACTATACCACTACTCTGCCTTCTAAAACGGTCTCTGCTGAAAAACAAAGAGGATGCATTGCAGGCCGATCGCGATGACTTAGAGCAAGAAACAGTAGTGGGTGTGGGTGAAAACACACAGCCCAGCCTCATCTCATCACAACGTGCAGTGGAGGACTATGACGAGGAGGAGGAGGATGAAGACATGGAGCAACTCTCTGGCCAAATTGAAGATATGACATGCACACCAGTCATACCCTCGATTCAGCGTGCCTGGCCAGAGGACAGGGGAGATGAGGAGGAGGAGGAGGAGGAGGACAGTATGTTCAGTCATCGTGTTGGTCTGGATACTGAAGTGATGGCTGTTAAGAGTCTGGCGAACATGGCTGACTTTATGGTAAGCTGCCTGGCTCGTGACCCTCACGTTCAGAACATCTTGGCCGACAATCAGTACTGGTTGGCAACACTGTTAGACCCACGCTACAAGGAGAACTTTATGTCTCTCATTCCTGAGGTGGAGAGGTCAGCCAAAATGCAGCAGTTCCAGAAGGCCATAGTCACGGAAGTAGGCAAATCATTCCCCTCACAAAACGCTAGCGGCAAAGGTCAGGAATCTGTGGACAACCAAGGCGTACGGCCGAGAGGGGCACAAGTCCAATCCGCCAGAGGTAGGGGAACAGTCTTTACGATGTGGGACAGTTTTCTCAGCCCCTCACGTACCACAGCCCCTGAGGTGCGGGGTAGTGCCACAAGAAATGCTAAGTTTGGCCAGATACTGAAGAAGTACCTTGCAGATCGAACAACTGTACTGAGAGATTCCTCTGTGCCTTACAATTATTGGGTCTCCAAGCTGGACACGTGGCATAAATTGGCTCTCTACACCTTGGAAGTCCTGGCCTGCCCTGCCGCTAGCATTTTGTCAGAGCGTGTTTTCAGTGCCACAGGTGGAATCATTACTGATAAACGCACCCGCCTGTCAACTGAAAATGGTGACAGGCTGACTCTGAATAAGATGAACAAGGGTTGGATTGGGCCAAACTTCACCACACCACCAAAAAATGACAACTGAATTTAAATTTTGTTATGGGAATTTGCCATTTACCTCCACTCACCCATGGGTACACACTTCTAGACTTTGGCTAATCGCTGGACTGCTCCTCCTTCTCCTCATGTGCCACCATGATGACCGTTACAATAGTTAGGCTGTTGTTTCAGGTATACCCGCAGTGGTAAATTTTTTCGCCCATTCTTTTAGAATGGGCATTACAACGACAGGAGACCCGCTCCTTTTCAATGGGAAAAATGTTTTGAGGCCCTCACGCACATCTCTATCCAGGGACAATGTGGAGCCTCCCAATTTTTGGCTGCCCTGCCAAAGGGCTATACTACAATACACCCACTTGAGATTTACAGGCCCTACTGCATGTCTGTATGCATGGGTCATTGTTGAACCTCCCAATTTTTGGCTGCCCTGCCAAAGGGCTATACTACAATACACCCACTTGAGGTTTACAGGCCCTACTGCATGTCTGTATGCATGGGTCATTGTTGAACCTCCCAATTTTTGGCTGCCCTGCCAAAGGGCTGTACTACAATACACCCACTTCAGGTTTACAGGCCCTCCTGCACGTCTCTATCCAGGGACAATGTGGAGCCTCCAATTTTTGGCTGCCCTGCCAAAGGGCTATACTACAATACACCCACTTTCTTACAATGGGCACTTCAGGTTTACAGGCCCTCATGCACGTCTCTATCCAGGGGCATTGGTGAACCTCCCAATTTTAGACTGCCCTGGCAAAGGAAAATACTAGAATAGACCCAGTTCCTCAAAATGGGCACAATATGTCAAGACAGGGCTTCATGTACGTCTCTTCTCAAGGACATCGGAGTGCCGCACAATGTTTTCACGTAAAATCTTTCATGAAATCACAAAAACGTAACATACACCAGCTGTATCTCACTATTGGGTATGTGCCCTTAACATTTCCACCCTGAATATTCATTTTGGTGTCATTTTGGAAGGTTTTCTGGTGACTCCGTAAAATTGGCGTGAAACTCGGACAAGATTGTTCACAGCTGTGACTTTTGAGTGAGAAATGCTTCCAGGGGTCTTCCCCATGGTGTTGCCATGTCATTTGAGCACTCTTCCGAGACTTTTGTGACATTTTTAGGGTTTCTACATCCTGCCGGCAGTCATTTCATAAAAATACTCGGGTCTCCCATAGGATAACATTCTGCTCGGTACTCAGGCCGAGTACACGAGTATCTCGGGATGCTCGGCCCGAGCTTCGAGCACCCGAGCATTTTAGTACTCGCTCATCACTAGTAAATATCATGTTTTCCCTTTTGATCCCTGGTGTGTCCAAACAGTAGTTTTCAAACAAATAGGATAGTTCTGCATTCAACAAATATTTCTTTTCAAACTGCTGAGTCTATTTTTCCTATTACTCCTATTGTGAAATTGAGATGCCTGAGATGCCCAATTTTTTATGACTTTTATTTTTAAAGGATTTCCAAAAAAGATTTTGTGAATTTTTAAATACTCCAGTGTGTTTAGCTGGTTCCAACTCTAATTTCCTCAACTTCCTCCAAAGCTGTGCAGCGCTGTGCAGCAGCGGGGATTATGTGCTCCTCCCGGATTAGAACAGCATCTCAGGGGTGAGCTGATTTTTTTCTTATTATTCAGGGATTTCTCATGGCTGGCGTTCACACATGGAACAGTAGAAGAAAATATTAGGATCCAGCACCAGATAGATATCGTGTGAGATCCTACTATTTTCTCCTAGTTGAAGCTAAAGCAACATTTTAGTGGAAAAATCATAATTTTTCCTTTTCTTGCCTGATGTTATACATTTTTGTGAAGTACCTGGGGTCTAAATGATCAATGTATCCCTAGATGAATTTCTTGAATAGTGTAGTTTCCAAAATATGAAAAATGATGGGTTTCTGCTGGAGTCCTCATTCTATTCCAGACGAATTTGGGCTTCAACAGTCAAAGCACACTTTCCGTTCTATGAATTGCAGTGTACTCAAAGAGTAAATTCTAATTATACCACATGAAATTAAAACATTTTAGACCACAGAAAAATTTTAGTTGAAAGAATGCAAAGAATGCCAGAGGACCAAGCTGTGGGGTGAGCGGGCTGCAGAGTGAGCAGGCTGCAAGGTGAGTGGGCTGCAGGGATTGGGCTGTAGGGTAAGCAGACTGTGGGGTGAGCGGGGTGGGCAGGCTGTAAGGTGAGCTGGCAGTCGGGAAAGTGGAGAGGGCAGGCTGCAGGGTGAGCAGTCTGTGGATTGAGTGGGAATTGACGCAAGCAGGGAGCAGAGTGAAGGGGTTGTGGCATGAGCAGGCTGCGAGGTGAGCAAGGTGAGCAAGCTCAGAGACTATTTTCTGAGGTGAGTAGGCTGTGGGATGAGTGGGCTGCTGGGACAGGGCTGCAGAGTGAGCGTGCTGTGGGGAGAGCAGTCTGCGGGGACCAGGCTGCAGGGTGAGCGGGCTACAGGGGGAGCGGTGTGATGACACAGCCTTTCTCAATGATGGTCATTACTTCTTAATTTAGCCAGACATATTGGTCATTTGTTTATTATCTCATGTTTGTTAAGTCATTGTTTCTTGACAGACTATTCAGAGCCTTCATTGTCTGAATTTGCATATTGCTAATTTAATGTAAATGACCTCCCCCTCTGTCTACAGCACTGGGAGGAGAATTAAGCATTCAGATTGAAATGCCAACCAATAAGAGAACAGCCTTTTCCATCAATCCTGGAAGAACACAGTATACACTGAGGTGTATTTCTTTAGTCACCAGCAGTTAATATGCTACATGGCTTCAACCTAGGGGCTCCAGTCCAGGTTACAAGATCATAACCTCAGTTTAGGTTGGGCTGTGGAGTGAGCAGGCTGTGGGGTGAGTGTGGTGAGTGGGCTGTTGGGTGAGCGGTCTGCGGGCACTGGGTTGCAGGGTGAGTGGGCTTCAGAGTGAGTGAGCTGTGGGGACAGGGCTACTGGGTGAGTGGACTGCAGTGAGCAGGCATCTCACTCTGTGCCACAGCTGTGAAGCAGTGCAGTACACTGATCACATGACCGTGACACACCACACATCTTGTGTGGTCAGTCGGAGCGCGCATGCCCACTTACTAATTCATGTGCAGCAGGTGGTTACTATGGGAATGTTTAGGCAGTTACATCATGAAGATGGCATCAGAATGAGTACTGGGAATGCGCACTGCGTACATGCATGCCCATTTACCTATTCATGTCCCCCGATTCAGCATGTGTGGTGGGGGATGTCTGGGGATGGAAGCAGGTGCTTTGTATGCGTTGGTGACTTCCTGGTGTCAATAGTGGGTGTCGTCGCCGCAAAACCACTAGCGTTATTTGCAAGGGGTCAGTACTGCTAGTGGGTGCCATATTTGCACACCCATCACTTGGGTGTGCAAATATGGCAGGTGCATCGGAAGTTGAGTGCACATGATAGAAGGACATTAAAAGTTAATAACGGAAAAGACAGCATGATTATGTAAGTAGAACAGAGGGCAAAACTCCAGTCCTCAAGACCCACCAACAGTCAAGGTTTTCAGTATTTCCTTGGCGTTTAACAGTTGATAATTCAATCTCCAGCACAAGTGACGATTCCAACTGTCAAATGCCAAGGAAATCATGAAAAGGTGCACTGTTGGTGGGACAATGTTGTTGTGCTGCAATTTTATTTTTTTATATACATTTTATGCTGTTAATGTTTGACTCCTGTGAGGTAGCGCACACCGAGGGGATGACGGAGTATTCGCTTGGCAGCGGAATTGACATAAACAGTCATATTATTAAAATTACATAAAGTCCAACGGTTAATTAACAAGCCTCATAAACCGCATATGGTATATAGTGCATACATGAACGGGGCAGGCATGTAATTTCAGACTGCCCCAACGGTCAGTATGACACACACATTTTCCAGTTAGTCCGTTATAGCAATCACTGTAGTGCCCCGCTAAGAGCGCGCTACAAAAGGGTACTGCACTCCTGACTGAAGGTGCAGTATGCTTTGTTTTGGTAATGAGTAGTAGAAGCCTGAGGCTCTAGCACAACATGAAAACACCTAGTGATAGGGGGACCAATCGACTACCTGTTATTAGGGTAAACAGTCCTGGTGGGAGGAGAGGCTAGGTGATAAAGCAAGTGGGGAAAGCAGCAAGGAGTTAGAGTGCTGTGCAGTGAGTTGAAGGTCTGCTGAGAAGACAGTGAACAGGAAGAGAGCTGGGGAGCTACAGAACAGCAGAATTGAAGCTAACAGGGAGGGCACCTCAACCTGGTGACCCAGAAGAGAAAGGGGCCAAGAAAGAGAAGGGTAACCAAATACCCTAGCCCAATCCAAACCGGAGTACTGGCTCCGAGGTGGCTCATCTGGCTAAATCTCTAAACCACAAACCTGGAGTGGTCGATGACTTCTAAAGGTACCGTCACACGCGGCAATTTTGCTAGGCAATTTCACTGGCAATTTGCGGGTTGCAGTGAAATCATGGACACATTGTTCCCTTTTGTACACGGCAACAAAATAGAACAATGTGTCCATGAATTCACTGCAACCAGCAAATTGCCAGTGAAATTGCCTAGCAATATTTCCGTGTGTGATGGTACCTTTAGGAGCACGATCCAACCACCCTACACCAAGCACAGTCCCCACCAGAAGCACTAGACTGAGTTGGGTTCTCCTTGGAGAGATAAGGTGATCCCATATATCTCGAAGGGCCTGGTCTAACAAGAGGGATCCGTGCAGGGCAGCAGAGCAAGGGACAGAGAGCGTGATAGAGAAGGAACACCATTGGAGCTTCAGAGGGACACTGCTCATTGCCAGAACCATCCGGTCCACTACTCTGCAAAGAGAACTACATTACCCAGTAACCCTGCAGAATACCGGAGTAGGGAACCCGTTCAGAGTGAGCAGTGTGTCGGTGATTTCTTTCTATGAACTGTGATTTACCTGCCTTGCTCCACAGTGACTGTGCTGCCCTACTCCACCATTCCTACTTCTAACACCCCAGGGACATCGCCCTACCTGTAGAGGGCTACTATATCTGGCTGCCGTCCATCACCCCATAGGTTCACGCAGTGCCTGTGTCATCTCCGGGACTTAGAGGTCATTCCCTTTTATTATTTTTGCTTTTGCCTTTTTTCATTGACCACCAGGGCCACAGACTCGGGCACGGCCACCAGTGACCTCCAGCCTGAGATCTGAGTCCCCTGAGGCCTGGGTGAGTCAATTTGGCGTCACGAACAGGATTCGCACAGAACCGTATCTAAGGGTACTGTGCGTCTTACGGAACTTTATTGGCCATTTTGGAACTTTGTCTATATACGGCACTAAAGAACTCTTCCCGCCATTTTCTACTGGGCCCAAAATGGGGGGTCCAGCAATGTAAAGGACAATGTGTTGGCCCAGGGGCATGTCTCGGCTCCTCATCATGGAAGGGCCATGGCAGAGGCGCCAAACTACTTGCCCGCCCCAATTGCTAAGGAAAAACCAAGGTGGTGGGCCAGAGACCTTAGCCCGCCCATTGACTATAAAACAAAAGGAAGAGGGCGTGGCCGGGTCTTTGCAAGGAGCTATGCCACCAAGACCTGCGCCAGCTACGACGGGTACGGGTTTTGGAGAAGAAAGCATGGCGGCCATCCGATTAAGAGAACTGATGCGGGAGGTAGAGGAAGAGGTCCGCGCCGCCATCAGTGAGCCACAGTTGGTCTCCTTCCACACCACCGATGGAGACCCGACCTTCTGGGAGACCGCGCTCCAACATCTAAGAGTCCAGATTCTGCAGAACACCGAGTGGACTATCCGGTGCTGGAGTGCCAATATGGCCAGCAAACTATGCCGTGCGGCCATGCGGAGGCAGACCGATCGTCCATACCTGGAACCGGTGGTGAGGGATGAGCTACCTGAGACCCACCCGGTTACTGGTGAGGACCCGGTGTTATCCACGGTTGTGGAAGAAGAAGAGGCGGGCAGCCATGAAGGCCCACAGAAGGATGACCACGAGGCGGGCAGCCATGAAGCCCCGCAGGAGGACGCCCACATGGTGGCTGCACTAGATAACCCAACAGACCCAGAGCGGGATGAGAAACAGCCACCTACTGAGGAGCCAGACCTAGTGTTTGAGGCCATTGAGCAACAAGAAGATGATGACTACCAATTTCCCGATGAGGACAAGGAACCATAACAGTCTGGCTCCCAGGAGGAGGTTCCAGCACAGAATCCCACCAAGCAATCGTCACCTGAAGCCCGGGTAGCTTGGTGGGGCGTAGCAGCAACCCTAATGACCAGTGGTGGTAAGGTGAGAACAACTGTGGAAAGCTACCGCCAAAGCCAGGAGACCAGCAGTGCGTCTAACCGCAGAGACTTTGTGCGCACCTTTTACCGGTCTGAGGAAGCGGAAAAGCAGCGACACATAGGCCCATGAACTGGAGAACTTACAATTAAGAGCGGAGGCCCATCGCCAACAACCCATAGCTCCAGAGCACCGGAAACGAGGTATAGTGACAACATTTAACCTTGATAACAGTTGGGGTTTTGCGAGAGAGGAAGGACTGTACGAAGAGGTCTTTGTTTCACGTCGGGATGTTGAATCACATATACCTAAAGGACACCCGGATCATGATTTGTACAGGCAGGACATGATTTCTTATGAAAGACATGCAGGACCTAGAGGTTGGTACGCCTTGAGAGTACGTAAATGTGAACTGTAAAGAACTCAGTACCATGCCGTAAAATGTAAATAATGAACATTGCCTTGCTTTTTCTACTTGAATGCCATAGACTTTCATGAGGACATTTGATTTTTCTACTTTATTGTGTGCTGGGATGATGTGTGCAGCGGCCCAGTGGTAACCTGGACATTGGAAAAGACAGTGATAGTAACCACTGGGTCCGCAATAGTTAACCGTTTCCATTGAACTGGTAATTGTTTATTTTATTTTGTAACATATAAAGATATAGTACCTCCCGAACGGGAAGATTCAAGAATACCTGTTGTTATTAAAAGTGTTTTATTGGGCAGCATGGTGGCTCAAGTGGTTAGCACTGTAGCCTTTGCAGCACTGGACTCCTGAGGTCCTGGGTTCAATTCCCACCAAGGACACTAAGGACAACATCTGCAAGGAGTTTGTATGTTCTCCCCGTGCTTGTGTGGGTTTCCTCCAGGCACTCTGGTTTCCTCCCACATTGTAAAGACATACTGATAGGATGTTTAGATTGTGAGCTCCAAGAGAGACAGCATTACTCATGTATGTAAAGTGCTATGGAATTAATAGTGCTATATAAATGAATAAATATTATTATTATATATTGTTGTTATGCATAAAAACGTCACTCTGTACTTGGTAGGGTAGACTGGACTCTAGGGGACAAGTGTAATTTACTAATCGGGAGTGTAGCGCCCCGCTAAGAGCGCTCTACAAAAGGGTACTGCACCCCTGACTGAAGGTGCAGTATTCTTTGTTTTGGTAATGAGTAGTAGAAGCCTGAGGCTCTAGCACCACATGCCAACACCTAGTGATAGGGAGACCAATCAAACTGCCCTTTACTAGGGTAACCAGTCCTGGTGGGAGGAGAGGCTAGGTGATAAAGCAAGTGGGGTAAGCAGCAAGGAGTTAGAGTGCAGTGCAGTGAGTTGAAGGTCTGCTGAGGGGACAGTGAACAGGAAGAGAGCTGGGGAGCTACAGAACAGCAGAAGCAAAGCTAACAGGGAGGGCACCTCAACCTGGTGACCCAGAAGAGAAAGGGGCCAAGAAAGAGAAGGGTAACCAAATACCCTAGCCCAGTCCAAACCGGAGTACCGGCTCCGAGGTGGTTCAGCCGGCTAAATCCCTAAACAACAAACCCGGAGTGGTCAATGACTTCTTAGGAGCACGATCCAACCACACTACACTAAGCACGGTCCCCACCAGAAGCACCAGACTGAGTTGGGTTCTCCTTGGAGAGTTAAGGGGATCCCATATATCTCGAAGGCCCTGGTCTAACAAGCGGAATCCGTGCAGGGCAGCAGAGCAAGGGACAGAGAGCATGATAGAGAAGGAACTCCAGTGGAGCTTCAGAGGGACACTGCTCATTGCCAGAACAACCCGGTCCACTACTCTGCAAAGAGAACTACATTACCCTATAACCCTGAAGAATACTGGAGTAAAGAACCCATTCATAGTGAGCAGCGTTTTGGTGATTTCTTTCTATGAACTGTGATTTACCTGCCTTGCTCCACAGTGACTGTGCTGCTGTACTCCACCATTCCTACTTCTAAAACCCCGGGGACATCGACCTACCTGTAGAGGGCTACTACATCTGGCTGCGGTCCATCACCCCGGAGGTTCCCACAGTGCCGGTGCCATCACCGGAACCTACAGGTGGCATCACGAACAAATCATTCCGTTTTATTATTTTTGAATTTGCCCTTTTTCATTGACCACCAGGGCCACAGACTCGGGCACTGCCGCCAGTGACCTCCAGCCTGCGCCTGAGATCTGAGTCCCCTGGCCTTGGTGAGTAATCACTGACCTTAGTCAATCCATAATAGTGATCACTGACCTTAGTCTTTGTTGGGGAGGATGCTTCCTCTGCAGGATCACAGACTCCTGTCTGGTCCGGGCTCAGACCAGGTTCAAGTGCCTGAGTCCGGGGTGATCCAGGCTCCCTAAGGTCCTCTCACCTATTGTGCACTTGGGAAAGCACTCCTTCGGGTCGCAAAGCTCCTCTACATCTGGTAGTGCAGGACCTTTCTTGACCTCACTGCCCATGTGACCGGGAGGGAGTCTGCTTATGTCCGATGTGTCACGCCCACAGAAGGATCCAGGTTTGACAAACACTCCCCTGGCTTTCAAACCTTCAGTCTTACACATCTAATGCCTTACCAGAGTCTTGGAACCAGACAATCCAGCACCGACACCTGTTTGGCAGTCATCCCCTGCACCACAGTCCTTAATGACAGAGTTGTCTAAGACATCACTTCCTGCATGGGGGCATAGTTACAACGCCAATATGTATCTCGCTGATATGCAGCCCCATAGTAACAGAGAAGCCAAATGCATCACTTCTGGAGTAGTGCTTAAGTTACAGCTCAGATGTAAATATCCTCCTTGTGCTATGTATCATCACAAATTATCTGGACACAGATGAACATGCTGGCAATATGGAGGTGACTGGATTTATTGAGATCAATTTGTTAAACCATCAATAACAGGAGGAGATTTAGAGAGGATTTTGTTGCAAAGTGTCCAATGAGCATCTTACTTTAACTGCTTTGTTTGATCCTCCCTATGATCTCTCCCCTTCCCCTACAGCCCACTCCCACTCTTTATTCCTTTGCAGTGCCCAGCTTCAAGAGTGAAAATACGCCCCTTCCAATGATGACTGTCCCCAACAAATTAACTCATGATATCCACTTTCTGAATCCTTCATCTTTATCTTTTCCCATAGTGGACTGTTCTCTATCCCATTTTCTGTCATTCTGAAGTATATTAATGTTTTTTTTTTCCTAGTTAATCCCTATATTAGTGTATATACGGCATCTTATTTATTAGTTCCTGCCTATAAGCTCAGGAATGGGTATAGTTCCTGAGAGTTGTAGGTTTTTATCGCTTTGCATTGGCAACACATCCTCCTTCACGTTTAGGGAGTATACCATTTCAGGTCAGTGGGGAAGCCCACGGTGTTGAGCAAATTTTCCTCTTCTTGAGGGGTGGGGTATAGGCCATTGAGCCACATAGGAAATTATATTTATGGGTATGTACCCTAATGGACCTCAAATATATCTTTCCTTCCTATATAATTCAGTGTTTGTCCCAGTGTTGAAAAGTATTTCCATGTTGCCCCTTTATCCTCTACTGGGAATTAGGTGTTTTCCATGCCCCAGATGATGAAGTCACACACACCACCATTACTAAGGTGATGGTCTTTAACAACCTGTCTGTGACATGACTGATCTGGCAAACAAGCTTTGTTCTCAGGATCTGCCCCTGAGGTTTTTTCTGTTGTAAATCACAACAGGATCTCCACAATGTAAAATTGTAGAAATTATTTGTATTTTTCTTATATGTCGTATGATATATAATGTCAGTTTTGTTTTATATTTATAATTTGTCTTGTCTCTTTACTACATCTTAATCTTTTATACAGCACAAAGTCAGTAAAGAAAAAAGAAAACAGCCTCACTGTGATTTAATCTGAAAAGACACCTCTGTATTATTAAGTTTGATATCCATGTAGAGTAGCCGTTGACGTCGTCACGAACCATAGGCATTAATGAATAAAAATCCTGGCGAGGTCAGTCTTGTGTTAAAATCTTTAACTTTATTTTCAAAACGTAATAAAATCCATGTTGGTGCCAACACCTCAATTTATGCTGCAATGGGTGGTTGACTTAGATATGAATCTAATCCCAGAGCAAAGAACGGAAATATATACATTAGCACACACTACCTCGATTAGCTCACGACTTCAAGAAGCTAATTACAAACTGCTTACAGGATGGTATAGAGTCCCCTCGAGACTACATAAAATGTTCCCTTCTATTGACCCGATGTGCTGGAGATGTGGAGAGGCTGAGAGTACCTTTATTCATATCTTTTGGGACTGCAAAACTCTTGACCCATTCTGGTCCAAAGTGAGAGAAATCATCAGAATTGTCACAGATTACAGGGGAGACCTAGGCCCCAGTTGTCTTGGTGAAGATAGACGGAGAGTATATTATAGTTATTCCATTTGGGTATATGGAAAATCTATTAGCGGATATAGACTATATATTCTTGTTATGTGGCTTGCCGCAAGTGTGCCGCAAGTGCAGCCGTTATGCGGTAATCACGGCAGTTGCGTTTTTTTCACCGCAACTGCCGCGATCAGCGAAAACCGCTGATGTGAAAGCAGCCTTAGTCAGGTCTTGTACCAATATGGATCTTATTATGTCTAGAAAATAAAGTTGAAGAATTTAATACAAGCCTGACCCCTGCAGGAGTTTTATCCATTAAAATCCTTTATACAGCATCCTTTATATATATATATATATATATATATATATATATATATATATATATATATATATACGGTATATATATATATACAGTTAGGGCCAGAAATATTTGGACAGTGACACAATTTTTGCGAGTTGGGCTCTGCATGCCACCACATTGGATTTGAAATGAAACCTCTACAACAGAATTCAAGTGCAGATTGTAACGTTTAATTTGAAGGGTTGAACAAAAATATCTGATAGAAAATGTAGGAATTGTACACATTTCTTTACAAACACTCCACATTTTAGGAGGTCAAAAGTAATTGGACAAATAAACATAACCCAAACAAAATATTTTTATTTTCAATATTTTGTTGCGAATCCGTTGGAGGCAAGCACTGCCTTAAGTCTGGAACCCATGGACATCACCAAACGCTGGGTTTCCTCCTTCTTAATGCTTTGCCAGGCCTTTATAGCCGCAGCCTTCAGGTCTTGCTTGTTTGTGGGTCTTTCCGTCTTAAGTCTGGATTTGAGCAAGTGAAATGCATGCTCAATTGGGTTAAGATCTGGTGATTGACTTGGCCATCGCAGAATGTTCCACTTTTTTGCACTCATGAACTCCTGGGTAGCTTTGGCTGTATGCTTGGGGTCATTGTCCATCTGTACTATGAAGCGCCATCCAATCAACTTTGCAGCATTTGGCTGAATCTGGGCTGAAAGTATATCCCGGTACACTTCAGAATTCATCCGGCTACTCTTGTCTGCTGTTATGTCATCAATAAACACAAGTGACCCAGTGCCATTGAAAGCCATGCATGCCCATGCCATCACATTGCCTCCACCATGTTTTACAGAGGATGTGGTGTGCCTTGGATCATGTGCCGTTCCCTTTCTTCTCCAAACTTTTTTCTTCCCATCATTCTGGTACAGGTTGATCTTTGTCTCATCTGTCCATAGAATACTTTTCCAGAACTGAGCTGGCTTCTTGAGGTGTTTTTCAGCAAATTTAACTCTGGCCTGTCTATTTTTGGAATTGATGAATGGTTTGCATCTAGATGTGAACCCTTTGTATTTACTGTCATGGAGTCTTCTCTTTACTGTTGACTTAGAGACAGATACACCTACTTCACTGAGAGTGTTCTGGACTTCAGTTGATGTTGTGTGAACGGGTTCTTCTTCACCAAATAAAGTATGCGGCGATCATCCACCACTGTTGTCATCCGTGGACGCCCAGGCCTTTTAGAGTTCCCAAGCTCACCAGTCAATTTCCTTTGATTTTGCTACTCCAAGCATGTCTGCTACCTCTCTGATGAATTTTTTCTTTTTTTTCAGCCTCAGGATGTTCTGCTTCACCTCAATTGAGAGTTCCTTTGACCGCATGTTGTCTGGTCACAGCAACAGCTTCCAAATGCAAAACCACACACCTGGAATCCACCCCTGACCTTTTAACTACTTCATTGATTACAGGTTAACGAGGGAGACGCCTTCAGAGTTAATTGCAGCCCTTAGAGTCCATTGTCCAATTACTTTTGGTCCCTTGAAAAAGAGGAGGCTATGCATTACAGAGCTATGATTCCTAAACCCTTTCTCCGATTTGGATGTGGAAACTCTCATATTGCAGCTGGGAGTGTGCACTTTCAGCCCATATTATATATTTATTTGTATTTCTGAACATGTTTTTGTAAGCAGCTAAAATAACAAAACTTGTGTCACTGTCCAAATATTTCTGGCCCTAACTGTATATATCTTATATATAATTGCCGTAGCGCACTTCCGTCATATTCGGCGCTACTTCCGTCGTCGAAGACGTGGCTGCCAAACGGAAGTAGCGCTCCGGCAACTATATATAACAACAATACCACAATACAATAGAATATATAGTCAAGCCAGGGCCGGCGCCACTACAGGGGCCCACCGCTGCCCACACACATTGTCAATGCTTCCCTGCATTCTCTGCATTCTTCTATCTTCTGAGGCAGGCCGGCAGGCAGCCCCTGTCCCTGTCACTAAGGCCGCGGTCGGGTATCCAGGGGGCATGTCCGCACCACTCCCCCAGCAACACCCACATCCAATCCACAGGCGGCTAAGCAGAGTGAGTGGCACACGTCGGAGGAGACCGCCCCACTCCTCATTCATCACTGCTGTGCCAGTGTCCGCCCCATCCTCCTCGGCTCTATTTCCGGCAGTGATGCCGGCCTTCTCCCCGGCACTGTGTCTGCTGGGGGCTCAGGTTTGGACCCTGTACTCTGAGCCGCCGCTGCTCATCAACACCGGCCCGTTCCACACTGGTGACAGCGCGACACAAGCAGGTGAAGGTAGGAGGGCGCCGCTGACCCCCACTCTGCCCACTGACCCCCATTTAGCCCCTCACCCTGCTCTGACCACTCACCCCCACTCTGACCACTCACCCCCCTACTCTGCCCACTGACCCCCCAACTCTTCCCCCTGACCCCCTCTCTGCCCCCTCACCCCCACTCTGCCCACTGACCCCCACTCTGCCCACTGACCCCCACTCTGCCCACTGACCCCCACTCTGCCCCTCACCCTGCTCTAACCACTCACCCCCACTCTGACCACTCACCCCCTTCTCTGCCCACTGACCCCCCAACTCTTCCCCCTGACCCCCTCTCTGCCCCCTCACCTCCACTCTGCCCACTGACCTCCCCACTCTGCCCACTGACCCCCCACTCTGCCCACTGACCCCGGGTCATTCCATGTCAAGTGATCCAAAAATGAATATTTTTTTTCCCTGACGTCCTCAGATTTTTTTAAATTTTTTTCTATATGAAGAACAACTTTATCTAATTACAAAAAAAAAGTTTTGAATTTTTTTCTTTATCAGTTAATTTTTTACAGATTTTTAAAGTTTTAAAAAAGTGTGAATTTTGGCCTCGTATGGCTTTACATTTTCTATCATATCTCGGGCTAGAAATAAGATAGAGAAACAAAATAAACACCAATCTACTCAGAACTGTCCAGGCTTTCATCAGATATGTCACAAGAGGATCTTTGTTAATATTTTACCCATGTGATCGCAAGCGCAAAACTTTAAAAAAGCATTTCCGAAAAATCAGCGCGCTTTAAATATTTCAAAAACTGCCCATGTGTCTGCTTTGCTCTTAGCCACATCTGTACCAAATTTCAAGTTGGGATCGCAATGGGATCATATTTTAACATATTTTACTAGTAATAGCGTCAATGGGTCATTCCATATCAAGTGATCTAAATATGAATATTTTTTTTACCTGACGTCTTTAGATTTTTTTTTTTTTCCTTTATGAAGTACTACTTTAGTTAATTACAAATTAAAAGTTTAGAATTTTTTTCTTCATCAGTTAATTTTTTACAGATTTTTAAAGTTTAAAAAAAGGGTGAATTTTGGCCTGGTATGACTTTACATTTTTTTATCTCAGGCTAGAAATAAGATAATGAAGTGGGAGAGGCATCATTTTACTCAGAACGGTAACAGCTTTCATTTGAGATGTTACAAGACTATGTTTCTTTATATCAAATTCAAACTATTGACGGGCAATTGTGAAAAAATGACTGATTGTGTTCTTGGTGATTTTTGAATTGACACTATAATAGTTAAATATTTTGCACTTAGGTCCAATGAATGCGTCCATGGGGTCAAGCTGGGACAGAGTCATCACAAATTAGCCTTATTTGCAGATGACCTGCTACTTTACATCTCCCAGCCCCTGGTCTTCATCCCTTCGGTCTTAATGGAGTTTGAACGGTTCGGACAATTGAGCAACTTTAAAGTGAATTGCTCCAAAACTGAGGCACTCAATATTTCTTTGCCTGGAGAATTGGTTTCTCATCTATCTAAACAGTTCCCATTTAAATGGAAAGTAGAAGCCATTAAGTACTTGGGAGTCCTTATACCAAAAGATCTTAAACAAATATTCAATTTAAATTATCAACCCCTTTTGACTAACGCGGAATCGGCATTTACCTCCTATAGACAATTAAAGCTATCCTGGTTCGGGAGAATAAACGTAGTCAAGATGGATGTCTTGCCCCGACTCTTATATACTTTTCAGACAGTTCCTGTTCTATTGGATAGAGGCTTCCTCTCCCAAATGCAATCTATGATTCTTAGATTTGTCTGGGGGGGCAAGAGGTCCAGTTGCGAATGAATATCCTATCCTTGCCCAAGACCAGAGGAGGGGTTGGACTACCCAACATACGAGCGTACTTTGTGGCTTCCTCTCTTGTTAGAGCTCTAGATTGGCATTATCATGCGTCTTCCAAGAAATGGGTAGGGGTGGAGCAAGAGGGTTTGGGGATTCCGCTGAAACACCTGCTTTGGATTTCCCCTAAAGACTCCACAGACCTAGTACCTTTGACAGACATGACCAGAAACACCTTGAAGGTATGGCACCTAGTGACGAAAACCCTCCGCTTAAACGACAGACTTAGCCCTTTGACTCCCCTTTTTCCAACCCATCTTTCCCACCCAGATTTGACAGGCAGAGATTTTTATGTTGGCGGATTGTGGATGACACCCGAGTAGGACAGACTCTGTCCAGTGGTGGTTTGCCCCCGATGGCAGAGCTACAACTCAAAGAACCTACGAGACCTCTTAAGTGATTCGAATTTCTCCAATACAGAGCATACTTATATTCAGCTGACCACTCTTGCAGGGTAAGATTGACGCCCAACGTATTGGAGAGGTTATACCAACTGGAGGCTCCACCGAGGTGCAAAATATCAGTTCTATACCAGGCCTTAGGGTCCATGAGAGAGCAGGGCACCCTTTACTTCCAACGTGCTTGGGAGAGGGAATTGGGGTGTAGCATTTCAGAAGCTAATTGGCAGAAATGCTTTATATTTACTCACTCACTAGCTAGCGCTTGTTCTGCACAAGAAAGAAGCTATAAGCTGCTCACTAGATGGTCTTTGTGCCCGACGACACTCCGGAACATGTTCCCTGGAACCCCTGATACCTGCTGGCGCTGTGGGGAAGAGAAGGGTACAATGATACACATTTGGTGGAGTTGTGGGGAAATCCGGCGGTTCTGGTCTGAGGTTTTCAATGCATACGCCCGGATAACAGGTAAACAAGCCGAATGCTGCCCAGAATCGGCAATGTTATCCATTTTTCCAGGTCCTATTGGGCTACAGAAGAGGGATATTCTCCGCTTTTGCATCTCGGCTGCTCGTGCTGTGATCCCGAGTTTCTGGAAATCAAGCCGGGCTCCATCTCTACTTGATTGGTTCAAAGAATTGATGGACATATATCGAATGGAGGAGCTCGCAGCTGATGCGTCGGGATCTCGGAACAAATTTTTAGGGATTTGGGTTGAATGGATTCTTTTTCACGACTCTGCAGAATTTAGGAGTATCTTTTCCAGCACAGATAATATGGCTCGACCTCTGGCTGATGGGGAGCCAGTAGGATGAGTACCCTTTCTCCTTCCCATACCTCACCCGTCCCCCCCCCTCCTTTTTTTCTTTTTTTCTTACGTGGCTTTTCTTTCCCAGTATAACTTTTTCTAATGGTTTTTGTTTCTCTTCTCTCTCTCTCTCTTCTTTTCTATCTCTCTTTTCTTCCCATCTGATACATTCAGTCTAGGTATTTCCTTTCTACACCTATACCTTCAGAATTCTAGTGAACATTAGACAGGTATCGGAAACTCTGAGCTGTGAGTAGATCATTAATATTTCGGCCTTCCTTTCCGGTACACCAGTCGATAGACTATTCCAACTAGGCCTCAACGGGTAATGACCCACTTACGTGGTCAACCTGTTAGAAGGGGCCAAGTGATAAAAATCATTCTGCTGGGGCTGCTTGTCCCCTTGACATCAGAACATCTCAAAACCCTGAGAAAGGTTGTATACTTGAGTGTTTGGAATTATATTTAGATTGTAGTATATATTGCACCAGAGATAAGCGCAAAAGTAAATTTGCAGCTTATCTTAAAGTTACTAATAACTTTGTGAATTCTCTTTTTGTATATTTTATATGTCTCAAGATTTTGTTAAAAGATTGAATGTATGTCTTTCATATGTTTTTTCAAAATTTAATAAAAATGAGATTAACCATAGTTAAATATTTTAAAATATGATCCCATCACGATCCCAACTTGAAATTTGGTACAGATGTGGCTAAGAGCATAAAAGACACATGGGCAGTTTTGGAAAATTTTTATTAAAACGTTTTTTCGGAAATGCGTTTCAAAATGTTGCGTTTGCATTCGCATGGGTAAAAAATTAAAATTAACAAATATACTGTTGTGACATATCTGGTAAAAGCCTGGACAGTTCTGAGTAGAATGGTGTTTATTTTGTTTCTCTATCTTATTTCTAGCCCGAGATAAAAAAATGTAAAGTCATACCAGGCCAAAATTCACCCTTTTTTTAAACTTTAAAAATCTGTAAAAAATTAACTGATGAAGAAAAAAATTCCAAACTTTTAATTTGCAGTTAACTAAAGTATTCTTCATAAAGGAAAAAAAAAAAAAAAATCTAAAGACGTCAGGTAAAAAAATATATTCATATTTAGATCACTTGATATGGAATGACCCATTGACGCTATTAATAGTAAAATATGTTAAAATATGATCCCATTGCGATCCCAACTTGAAATTTGGTACAGATGTGGCTAAGAGCAAAGCAGACATATGGGCAGTTTTTGAAATATTTAAAGCGCGCCGATTTTTCGGAAATACGTTTTAAAGTTTTGCGCTTGCGATCACATGGGTAAAATATTAACAAAGATCCTCTTGTGACATATCTGATGAAAGCCTGTATAGTTCTGAGTAGATTGATGTTTATTTTGTCTCTCTATCTTATTCCTAGCCTGAGTTATGAGGAGAAACGTAAAGGCAGGCAACCGCGAAATTCACACTTTTTCCGAACTTTGAAAATCATTTAAAAAAAAAATAAATTTAAAAAAAAATGTTTTTCTCTTCACATTTTGCATTGTCTGACATGCTATTATCAAATAACAAAATCTCAAAAGAATTAAAAATATAGAGGTAATAATCATTGGTTCACTTGACATGGAATGACCCCCCCCACTCTTCCCACTGACCCCCCACTCTGCCCACTGATCCCCCACTCTGCCCACTGACCCCCCACTCTGCCCACTGACC
Source organism: Allobates femoralis (assembly GCA_033576535.1). Classification (NCBI taxonomy): domain Eukaryota; kingdom Metazoa; phylum Chordata; class Amphibia; order Anura; family Aromobatidae; genus Allobates; species Allobates femoralis. The sequence continues at coordinate 350,291,347 of JARQOC010000002.1, forward strand.
CCCCACTCTGCCCACTGACCCCCCACTCTGCCCCTCACCCCCGCTCTGCCCACTCACCCCCACTCTGCCCACTGACCCCCACTCTGCCCACTGACCCCCCACTCTGCCCACTGACCCCCCACTCTGCCCACTGACCCCCACTCTGCCCCTCACCCTGCTCTGACCACTCACCCCCCTACTCTGACCACTGACCCCCCAACTCTTCCCCCTCACCCTGCTCTGACCACTCACCCCCCTACTCTGACCACTGACCCCCCAACTCTTCCCCCTGACCCCCTCTCTGCCCCCTCACCCCCACTCTGCCCACAGCGCTGCGCTGACCACTCTGCCCACGGCACTGCGCTGACCACTTTGCCCACGGCGCTGCGCTGACCACTCTGCCCACGGCGCTGCGCTGACCACTCTGCCCATGCCGCTGTGCTGACCACTCTGCCCACGCCGCTGCGCTGACCACTCTGCCCCCGCCGCTGCGCTGACCACTCTGCCCACGCCACTGCGCTGACCACTCTGCCCACGCCGCTGCGCTGACCACTCTGCCCACGCCCCTGCGCTGACCACAGAGCCCCCGCCCTGCGCTGACCACAGAGCCCCCGTCCTCTGCTGACCACAGAGCCCCGTCCTCTGCTGACCACAGAGCCCCCGTCCTCTGCTGACCACAGAGCCGCCGTCCTCTGCTGACCACAGAGCCCCCGTCCTCTGCTGACCACAGAGCCCCCGTCCTCTGCTGACCACAGAGCCGCCGTCCTCTGCTGACCACAGAGCCGCCGTCCTCTGCTGACCACTGAGCCGCTGTCCTCTGCTGACCACAGAGCCGCCGTCCTCTGCTGACCACAGAGCCGCCGCACTCACTGCTGACCACAGAGCCGCCGCACTCACTGCTGACCACAGAGCCGCCGCACTCACTGCTGACCACAGAGCCGCCGCACTCACTGCTGACCACTGAGCCGCCGCACTCACTGCTGACCACTGAGCCGCCGCACTCACTGCTGACCACTGAGCCGCCGCACTCACTGCTGACCACTGAACCGCCGCACTCACTGCTGACCACTGAGCCGCCGCACTCACTGCTGACCACTGAGCCGCCGCACTCACTGCTGACCACTGAGCCGCCGCACTCACTGCTGACCACTGCGCCGTCGCACTCACTGCTGACCACTGAGCCGCCGCACTCACTGCTGACCACTGAGCCGCCCCACTCACTGCTGACCACTGAGCCGCCCCACTCACTGCTGACCACTGAGCCGCCCCACTCACTGCTGACCACTGAGCCGCCCCACTCACTGCTAACCACTCACCCACCGCACTCACTGCTACCCACTGAGCCGCCTGTATACACACAATTAATTTCACCGCACTCCCCTATTACTAAATAAACTATATATAGATTCTAGACTTTAGAATCGGGCTCACAGCTAGTATATATATACTATATAATATATATACACCAGTTCACATTAGTCTGTGAGTGCTGTGCAGTTTTTTTCTCTTTTGCATTTTATGGAGTTGCTGGCTCCTTACTGCAATCTGCACCCTCATTGACCACAGGTGATCTAGGGTCGAGGTGGTGTCTGCCCACTGAGAAGTGGGGGAGCGGACAAGAAGGATAGGGATATCAGCGTAGGACTCACCGGACCTGAAGTCACTTTGTCGCAGTCGGTGAGCAAACAGACATTGGCCAATGTGTGTACCAAGAACTTCAGAAATAAAAAGATAAGATTTTTGAGTTTTTTGAAAAAACGTACGTTTTTAAACTTTTTTCTCAGGTATATATAGCTTGTTAGCACATGTACATCAGTACATCATTGGTAGTAGCTGTGTGCTGCAGAGTACTTTTTTCTAGTTTATATCCAGCGTCACTGCTGGCACCAGTTCACATTAGTCTGTGAGTTCTGTGCAGTTTTTTTCTCTTTTGCATTTTATGGAGTTGCTGGCTCCTTACTGCAATCTGCACCCTCATTGACCACAGGTGATCTAGGGTCGAGGTGGTGTCTGCCCACTGAGAAGTGGGGGAGCGGACAAGGACGATAGGGATATCAGCGTAGGACTCATCGGACCTGAAGTCACTTTGTCGCAGTCGGTGAGCAAACAGACATTGGCCAATGTGTGTACCAAGAACTTCAGAAATAAAAAGATAAGATTTTTGAGTTTTTTGAAAAAACGTAAGTTTTTAAACTTTTTTCTCAGGTATATATAGCTTGTTGGCACATGTACATCATTGGTAGTAGCTGTGTGCTGCAGAGTACTTTTTTCTAGTATATATATATATATCTTTTTTTTTTTTTTTAAGTAAGCATTTTGTAACATTTTTATTAGCCATTGTATTTGAGCCTATTAAGTTCTTGCCCTTTAAGATAATGTAAAATATGGCGCGTTAATATTAATTTAGGATGCTTAGCAATATACAGAATGTAGAGCGTACAGTGACATATTTTTCCTATCCAAATGCAAGAAGGAGAATCTGATTCCAAAAGAAGAAAAGTGTGTATATACAGTAATTCTCAAAAAAAAAAATCAAGATTTATAATTTCACAATTTGACTTATTGTTATGGATGATATCACAAGTGTCATGCCATACTCTAAAGTTCTACTGCCATAATCATCTTGATTACATGTTGATTCTGAAGTAGTTACTGAACGTAATTGATTAGCTGAGATAAAGTACTATCACTCAGGGCGAAACAAATCATTTTAACTCTTTGATTTGGGAAGCAAAATCAAAGAATCCTACTAATAAACAGTAACTACAACTAAATGGATTTTTCGTTTCACAGATATCCATGTTTTTGCTATATGTGACTTAATAATAATTTTAATGAAAATGAATAATAGTGAAGATTGTTTAACTATATAACTTGAATATACTAATGCATTAATTCAGTCTTATGACACAATTCTCTTTTGGACCTGGTTTTATTTAATTGTGGTAAATTCTGCCATTCACTCTCCTGTCAGTTCAAGTCTAAAGGCCCCGTTACACATAGCGATATCGGTAATGATATTACGGCAACATCAAATATTTTGTGACATAGCAGCCACTTCACCAGCGATATCGCTGTGTGTGACACTTAGCAGAGATCGGCCCGCTGCTGGGAGATCGCTGATTGTTAATGAATGGCCTGGACCATTCTTTGATCGGCGATCTCCCGCTGGGCATGCTGGATCGCTGTGTGTGACAGGGGCAATGACCAGCAATCCCCATTCTGTGGCTGAGAACATGACAGATCCCAACAACTCTCGGGTGTCGCCGCATTGCTGTGTAATCGCTGGTAAGTCTGCCTGTATGGCTTCTCACCAGTGACCACATAGCGATGCACCAGCGATCCCGGCCAGGTCGAATCATTGTCGGGATCGCTGGTGCATTGTTACGTGTAACAGGGCCTTTACTCATGGTCCTCAGCGATCAGTGCTGACCTCATTTCTGAGGCATAAACATTCTTCAGACTGGGTCAGAGAGGCAAGGGATATACACAAACCTTTAAACCTTAGGCTATGGTCACAAATACAGTAATCATTTCCGTTTTTGCCTCCTGTTATAGGAAGCAAAAGCAGAAATTGATGTTTCCACTACTGTATCCGTTCACATTAATTATCATGAAAATTACACAAATAGTTATCTGTGATTGGCCAAAATGGCTACAATCCGCTTATTTTGATGGATGGAAAGTGTTGAGTGAACAATGGTTTTTATTCGGCAAAAAATACTAATCTCCAACGGATACGCATAATGGAAGTGTAAGGGTAATGCATCTGTTAAAGGGATCCTGTCACCTCCAAAACGCCTCCTAAGCTACCAAAACATATCCCTGCAGCATCCTATCACTATTCTCACACTCCTTTTGTCTCCTAAAAGCATCCTGTGAAAGTGGATAAAAACATTTTAATACTTATTCATTAGCGATTATAATTAGCAGGTGCTATATTCTTTAGTCCCTAGAGTGTGTTGTTTTGCAGCCTGAATGATCCAGCCCTCTCTCTCTCTGTGCTGCTGTGATGTGGAGCTGAAAGCAGGTCTAATGATTTGCATTCTGTGAGTGATAGAGAGGGGGGAGGGCAAAGCCAGCACAAGCAAAGCAGCACAGAGAGAGAGAGAAAGGGTGGATCCTGGAGCTGCAAAACAACACGCCCTAAGAACTAAAGAATATAGCCCCTACTAATTATAATCCCTAATGAGTAAGTATTAAAACGTTTTTATGGATTTTTACAAGATGCTTTTAGGAGACAAAAGGAGTGTGAGATTAGTGATAGGATGCTGCAGGGACATGTTTTGGTAGATTAGCAGGCAATCTGGAGATGATAGGATCCCTTTAATAAAGCATCTGTTACTCTGTTAGTTAAAGAGGACCTGTCACCCCGCTGGTGCATGCAAATGTACATGCACCCCTGAATGCAGCATGCCTGCTGCATTCAGGGAAGGGCTCCCCCATGTCTCTAGCTCCCCAGTGCACTGAGATATACACTTTATAAATCTTACATTTACTGAGCCAGGAGGTCATTCCTTATTCTGGAGTCAGAACTGGCACGGAGGTTTTCCTCTGCCTCCTGCCGCTCTGTGCCACCTCCTGCTGCTCTGTTCCTTCTCCTTATTGTGTCCGCCCCCCTTCTTGCCTGCGCAGATGTCTAACCATCTGTTCTCACCCAGGCACACAGCGAGGACAGGAGCCTATGGCTGACGTGACGGAATGTAGATTGCCATGCACCAAGGGGGTGACAGGTCCTCTTTAACAGATTATTTACATTACACTGCACATGCTCAGAAAACTACACTGTTCAATAAAATTTTAAAGTTCAACCTTTAGTCAACCATGAGACCAGAATGACTATATGGAGATTGATTTCGCCTTACACATGTTTACCAAAGTAAGTTTACCTAGCATCAGGGGCTAACCAGGCACTTTCATATAGGGCCTGGGCCCTGAATCAGAAGTGCACTGCTCTGATTCTCTTTGGCTGCATGTTTTTTTTTAATAAAGTTTAATTTGTAATATTCTACAAGGTACAGAGCCTGCATTTCAGTGTACACAGGCACACATGAGCATTACCTTTTGTAGCCCACCATGGTGTGGAAACAGATCTCCCTGTTCTGCTTGTTCTGCTTGGTTCTTCCTCAGCTCCTGCAGCCTCCTTCTTTCTGGAGATGAGCAAATCTTTTGAAGTTTGGGTTCGATTCACCGAATGGGTATATATTCACCAAATAGATCAGCTGTTTGCTGAACTTCATTCAAATTTATGAGAGGCAAAATCAAGGGCCTAGAAAAAGCCTTCAAATGGTACAAAAGCTGCCTAAACATCTCATATTAAGGAAAGACAGCAGGAAAAGTGCCATCTTTTCCACAGAGTTAAAATGTTCATCATTGTCCATTATGGATGCATGGGAAAAGGCCTGGCCCAGTATTTCCAGCTTGGACATTGATCATGAACAAGGAGATGAGTGAAGGGTATAAGCATGGTGCGCAGAGAGCCCTGCTATATTCACAAAACTCACAACAAAGGCACCCTAACCAGATACCACCAAAGTGGCATCAATTGACCCAAAATAAAAGTTGTACAATGATGAAACCTGCCTGTATTTCAAGGTTAAATATTAATTAGTAACAGGTGGATGAGTGTCAGGTGTAGGACTGCTGCGCTGGGGGCCCTCATCCGTTATGCAGCCACTACAATAAATTTTATGCTCTGCAACCCTCAGTTGGCACAAGTATTAGTTTCACAAAGTACTATGGGTTTAATTAGTCAGCTGGGTCAGTCACATGTATTGTCCTATTGGGCAGGGGGTCCTCAAAAGTAATGCAACTGCACCAGTAAATGTTATTCTACACCATCCTCAGGTTGCACAATATCAGTTTTATGGAGTACTACCGGTAGAATTAGTCAGGTGGGTCAAACACATCTATAGGCCTATTGGGCAGGGGGTCCTCATAAGTAATATAACTCCTCCAATAAATTTTATGCTCCACCACCCTTAGGTGGCACAATTATCAGTTCCGTGGAGTACTACCAGAAGAATCAGTCAGGGTACCTTTACACGCGGCTACATTTCTAGGGTGGCTACAGGTAACTTACTGGTTGCAGTGAAATCATGGAGAGATTATTCCATTTGTACACAGCAACAAGATAGAACCTTGTCTCCATGATTTCACTGCAACCAGTAAGTTACCTGTAGCCACCCTAGAAATGTAGCCGCGTGTAAAGGTACCCTCAGTCACACATACAGGCAGAAAGCCCTGCTAAATTCACAAAATGCACAACCAAAGACACCCCAGAAGAGTCTCCACATTTTAAAAAATTATGGCCAGATACCGCCAATGGGTCATCAATTGACACAGTATAAAAATTGAATAATGACACAGATTGCATGCATGCTGCAGGGTCTGGGACAGAGCCTGGCCTAGGATTTCAAGGTTAAACATTCATTGGTACAGGGGAATGAGTGAAACGTGTAGGCATCATGCTCACATAACCCTAAATTCAGGAAACAGACAAGGAGACCCCCAAGAAGAGTCTTCACATTTCCAAAAATGGCATCAATTGACCCAGAATAAAATCTGTATAAAGGTACCGGCAGACAGCACGACATTGAAATGAAGTCGGCAACGATCTCAGGGGCGATGTCGTTGATGATGTTGTGCCGTGTAATGAGGCCTTAATAGTGAGGTGAATGCAGCATGCTGAAAAGTACAACATCGCCTACTCTGCCCAGTCTGCCCCTGGGGTGAAAAAGTCCTTGGAGATCCATGACTTGTTCATCTTGATGAAAAATAGGTGGTCTACACTTTTAGGGGACAGACTGATGCACTTATCTGTCAGGACATCACCAGCAGTGCTGAAGACACGTTCTGAGAGAACGCTGGCTGCTGGGCATGACAAAACCTCTGAGGCATGACTGGTGAGCTCAGGCTAAAAGGGTCAAATTGTCCTTCCTCTTCCCCCGATGGCATGGATATTGAGCATTAGATACTTCTGCACCAACCTCTCTAGTGGTTCACTATGTGTCAGGCTTGTACTCTGTTCTGTCGGTGAATGAGATGGCCTAAACAATTGGTCAAAAGACACCAACAAATAGCTTCAGACAGTTAAACTGTTGCTGCTAATGTTTCTATGCTCGATGTTCCACAGATTGGAAATGTAGATCTGCCATGTTTACTGTGTCCCTCACTTCTGTGTTGGTGAAAACCAGTCCTAACATTTTCTACCAACTTTTTTGACATTCCAGAATGTGTATGTCCCTGTCCAAGGTGGGAAGCATCTGGCTAAATTTACTTTAACATGAATGCAAGAGTGTGGCAATCCAGTAGTCATCACTAATTCGTATCCTAATGATACGGGCATCATGTTGCAGATAGTGTAGCAAGTAGGCGCTCATGTCTCTGACACATCCATGAGGTCTTAGTCCTTGTTGTGTTAGTGAGGGCATGAAAATCAAACTTCCTTCCTCTGTCCTCTCCTGCCAACCTTGGACAACAGAGAGGCGAATAATTTCTTCACTTTAAGTTACTGTTTGCACCATTACATACTATGCCAGAGCTTGTTGGTGCTGCCACAGTCATTGCAACATATGCAGAGTGTAATTCCACTGTGTTGTCACATCGCACATCGCATATTAAACAGTTAACTATTTGTCCGGAAATATGTTGAGAAACTCCCGTGCCACATCCCTTAGTTATATTAAAAGCTTGTAGGAAAGCGATTATGACTTTGAGGAAGCTGCTTAAATGTGGCACGGGAGTTTCTCAACTTCCTTAGTGAAGTGCAAATTTGCATATATGCATATATTTGAGAGGAGGGAAGTGGCTTACAATCTCCTCACCTACTTCCCTCTCTCCATAATGTTGAGAGCAAGTTCCTAGACCTCCGGAAATATGGAAATACTCTGAAGTGATGTTAATTCATGAGCCGCAGGGTGAGATTGGTGAAAGTGAGCACATAGCGACCATGCTTTTTTGAAACCGAAGCAGTGGATGAAGATGTAGAGGTTTGTCACAAAAGCCTTGACGATTTAAAGACTTGAGGAGTAGCTCCTTCCCTGAGTGGCCCCACAGCCACACATTGGCCAGTGAGCAAGCTGTAATGCCCCTGGCCATGTTTGCTCAATAAAGATATGCACAACCTATCAGGCACAGAGTTTCTTAAGGAATGGGTGGTATTATCTACAACATCCTGGTGTAGCGGAGGCACAGCTTTCTTCAAGAAGTAATGGCTGCTTGGTAACTGATGTTGGGGGGATGTGATTGCCATCACCTTTCGGAGAACGTCTGTATCTACCAGGTAGAAAGGCAGCATTCTCATGGCCAACAAATTGGAGATGGACAAGTTCAAGCTGTTTGCTTTGGGTGTGTAGGAGGAAATAATCTTTTATGTGACAACAACTGTGGGACCGAGTGCTGGCTGCTGTGCTGAGAGGGTGGAGTAGGGTGTACTCAATAAACTGCTGAACTCTGAGGGAGGTGCATGCAGAGCTGTTATGCTGGGTTTACAAACAAGTGGTGTGCTCAGTATCTTAGATTGGTCAAAACAAGCAGGTAGGTCCATTTCCATAACAGCTGAGAGGCTATTCTTCATCCCAACTTTAGTGGGTAAGCAAGTGGAGGTTCTGCGGCCACACAACTGTTGGACAACACTTACCATGGAGGAGAAAGAAGCAGAATATATGGTTGATGTGGTGGTTGGTGGTTGGTGTGGCCTGCTAGGTACAGTTTTACCACAGTAATTTTCACACTTTAAAAAAAAAAAAAAACTTTGCCAATAACGTGAGTTGGGTCATCATTTGCAGTGTCAAAAGAAACCCAGGCTAGGCAACCCTTGCCATCTTGGACAACGGCAGACCCGTGTTCACTGCTGTCCAGAGCCAGAGTTTTGGCTGAGGTTACAATGCTTCTCGTGCTTGCAACCCTTAGTCTTTGTGCAGGAAGACGCAACCTAAACTCCTCTTCTTCTTCCTCCTCGACCTCCCCTGCTGAGCTACTCAGCTGACTCTCTGTTGATCCACTCCTTGCTAGTAGAGTTACCCTCCCACTCTGCCTGCCCTGAATACACAGTACAGTGCTCCTCAGGTATCTGAGTCTCATCATCATCACCTCTCCCCAGGGGTTAACGTTTAGTGACTAGGGTCTGGATTCGGCTACAACCCTACTTTGTCTCTGGATCCAACTCCAAAAGATTTTAATCATCGGTTTAAAAGCTTTACTCCCCTGATGTATGTGAATTTTTGGAGCACACCAATGCTGCCCATTGAATAGAATGTGTGAACATCTCTGCAGAATCGCCCATCGGTGATTCCGCATAATCAGTTGTGTGGTTGGAGAGTTGTGACACAGGATGACACGTGGGTAATTGGTGCGCCACTTTTGAGGACTGTACTGTTTGTGATGTTGAGTAGGAGGAACTAGAGGATAGGCCATTTGATGCAATGCTTGCTATAAATGATGTGTAAGAAAAGCTCTTTCTGGGCCTCATCTACAACTCGTATCACTCTGCTGCTGACAAACAAAGAGACTGGAGTAGGCTGCCCAGTAACAGAAGTTGCCACTTCCCTTGGTGTATGAGGAGCCAATGTTTGGTCACTACAACTTTCAGTGACATTATCAGTAGCACCTACCACATGTACACCTCCAACACGAAGCCTACTCCCCTTTATAACAACCTTTTTCCCCTTCCCCCCACGACCTAAGGATCTCCCACTCATGTTTTATGCACACAGATTTGAAAAGCACTTGTTTGAAGCCAATCACATCCTTTTTAGTACAAACAGAAGGATTTGACAATTACTGGTTAGAGACTAAGCAATGCCTTTTTAGGGGAAACTGAAGGATTTGACAATCACTGGTTAGAGACTAAACAAAGCCTTTTAAGGGGATACAAGGATTTTGCAATCACTGTTTAGAGGCCAAACACAGCCTATGTGCTGACTAGTAAATAGTGGAGCAGATTTTTTACTCTTAGAAATCCCAGAAGAAAAAAATGCAGAAGAAAAATGGCTCTTTCAGGCTAAAAATGTCTATTTAGAAGAAACTGAAGTATTTGACAATCACTGGTTAAAGGCCAAACACAGCTTTTTATAGGAAACTAAAGGATTTTGCAATCCCTTCTTTGATGCCAAACACAGCCTTTTTAGGAGAAATTGAAGAATTTTACAATCACTGCTTAGAGGCTTAGAGGCCAAACACAGCCTATGTGCCGACTAGTAAATAGTGGAGCAGATTTTTTGCTGTTAGAAATGTACACCTGCAGAAAATAATTCAGAAGAAAAATGGCTGTGCTTACAGTTGAAAACAGAAGTTTCCATACATATGCATGTTTTTATCACTAACTAACATAAAATCAGAATAGAACTTTCCCGTTTTAGGTCAATTAAGATTACCTTAATTATTAATATTTGCAAAATGTCAGAGTAATGAGAGAGATAAAAGTTTTAAGGCAATTTTATTACTTTCTGCAAAGTCACAAATTTAGATATATTTCATTAGTATTTGATACCATTGCCCTTAAACTGTATGACGTAGGTCAAACAATTTGGATATCCTTCCACAAGCTTCTCACAATAATTAGTAGAAATTTGGGCCCATTCCTCCTGGCAGAACTGGTGTGACAAATGTTTGTAGGTTGCCTTGCTCGCAGCTGTCTATTAAGCTTTGCCCATAAATTTTCAATAGGATTGAGATCTGGGCTTTGTGATGGCCACTCCAAAACATTAACTTTGTTATCCTTAAGCCACTTTATAAGCAGTTTGGCAGTATGCTTCAGGTCATTGTCCTTTTGGAGGACCAATTTCTGCCCATGATTTAACTTCTTGGCTGATTTTGTAAAAAGTTGCCTCAAGATTGCCACATAACATTTTCATCATGATGCCATCTATTTTGTGAAGTGCATCAGTTCCTCCTGCAGCAAAATAACCCCACAAGATGATGCTGCCACCCACATGTTTCACACTTGGGATGATGTTCTAGGCTTCCAAGCTTCAGCCTTTTTCCTTCAAATGTAAAGATGGTCATTAAGGCCAAACCTTTTTATTTTAGTTTTGTCAGACCACAGGTAGGGATGAGCTAGTATACTCGTAACTATTCGGTACTCGCCGAATAGAATGGTATTTGGGCTACTTGCTACTCCGCGAGTTTCCTTGTTATTACTCCTTAGGAGTAGCGAGTACAATGTAAGTCAATGGGAACATGTTACATGGGGGGAGGAAGAATCCTGTGTTCCTCCCCTTGTGTGACATGTGTTGACATGGAGTTTCACTTTCGGAGTGTATGTACATACACTCCGAAAGTAAAATAAAAGTTAACAAAAAGATGTAAAAAAAATAGAATACTCAGCCCTCCGCCGGCTGTCCCGGGACCCGAGAAGACCTCCAATTGGCTGCAAGGACCTTAAAATCTGATTTGCCGGTAGCGATCAGCTGATGTGTCATGTGACATTTTAGCCTTTTCAGCCTATTCCTCAGCCACCAGACCCCTTTGTAGGGTTCAACAGAGTTAGTGCTCGCATTTCCCATTGACTTACATTGGACTCGCTACTCGTAACCAGTACCCGAGTATTAGGACCTACTCATTACGAGTTTAGCGAGTCCGAATAGTTCACTACTCACTACCTAACCACAGGACATGTCTCCAAAAATGTATGTCTTTGTTCCTGTGTGCATTTGAAAACATTAATCTGGATTTTTTATGTTTCCTTTGAAGTTATGGTTTCTTCCTGGCAGAGTGGCCTTTCAGCCCATTTTTATACAGAACTTATTTCACTGGGGATAATGACACAATCTTACCAGCATCTGACATCATCTTCACAAGTATATCTAAAGGGCTGAGAATGCACAATAGGGTCTTATCTCTTAGACAGAATCAAATTTATGATGTCAGAATTGCTCACCTGGTTAGGTTGTGTAGCACACAACCAGCTTGATCGCTCAGAAAATGCAGCTGCTGCTGGGACTGTACTTCCACAGGTCACTGCGGTCTTCAAACAAATCTTTCTGGACAAAGTACCTCAAGGTCCGCGCTGTTGCCAAATGGATATAGTAACACCAAAGACAACAAGATATCTGGGTACGGTGATAACTGGTTTATTTCCTACGCGTTTCAGAGCCACATACCGAGCTCCTTACTCAGGGAACAATCTTCACAAGATCTTTTTCTCTATTTTTTTAGTTTATATATACATATCTCTAGGACAGAGAAGCCCCTTTCCTGAGAGGTATGTTTGTACTTACGTATAATTGTTTCTGCAGATGAACAAGGCACCTTCAGGTATCTAGAAATTTCACCCAAGGATGAGCCAGTCTTGTGCAAGTCCACAATTTTCTTCCTGATGTCTTGACTGATTTCTTTAGATATTGTATAGTATTAACATATAGTAAGGTATCAGATATTAGAGGCAGTTTTAGAGTAATCCAGCTGATAAAACTTCAGCACCATGGACAGCATTTACTGGAAAATTCAAGCACTGCTGCTGTTTGGAAGTCAGTGCTTTCCATGGTGCTAAAGTTTTATCTACAGCACCATGGACAGCATTTACCAGACGATTTAACCAATTGGCTTTCACCACTGCTGTCAGAGTGGTGAAAGTTGATGGGTTGCTGTGCTGGCAACCCGGCAATTTCAAACACTGCTGCTTTGATAGCAGTGGTGTTTAAACCAATCGGCTTTCACCGCTGCTGTCACAGCAGTGACACCTGATTGATTACTGGGCCGGTAACCCACCAATTTCAAACACAGCTGCTTTGACAGCAGCAGTGTTTGAATTCGACGCTAAATGTTGTCGGCTGGGCTGAAGTCAGCACTGAGATGACAGTCAGTGCTGACCTCAGTGCTAAAGTTTGCTCGGTGGGATTATTCACCATGCTGAGAAATCCAGCCGAGCAAACTTCAGGACCGCGGACAGCAGCACACTGACTTGCACCACACACTGACTCTTGCAGCATACTTGCACCACACGCTCATGCATACAGCCATGCACACACACACCCACACGCACTACACACGCACCACACTCACAGTAAAAATGCACAGCACTAGAATCACTGTAATGCATCAAAAACACTCTGTTTTTGATGCAAGACAGTGTGCCTCCACCCTGATGGAGGGGTTTTGGTGTCAGTGCAGATTAAAAAGAATAAAGGGGACAGGATAGACTTGGATGATAGAGCAAAAAGAGAAGTTTATGTGTGTTTTGAAGGTCCACTTGGATACGACTTGAAGAAGAAGGTAAAAGAAAAGATAAGGAAGGATAAATAAATCATGTTCCAAATTATTATGCAAATTAGTTTTAAGTGTCATAGGGTTTTTTTTTTTGTTTTTCAATGAAACCCATTGATGGTATTGTGTCTCAGGGTTCTTCGAATCACTAAAATCAATTTCAGATACCTGTGATAATTAGTTTGGCAGGTGAGCCCAATAAAAGGAAAACTGGGTGCTTTACAATATTAAGCAGGCCACAGTTTTCACGTATCATGGGAAAGAAAAAGGATCTCTCTGCTGCCGAAAAGCAACAAATAGTGCAATGCCTTAGACAAAGGATGAAAACATTAGATATTGCACGAAAACGTAAGCGTGATCGTCGTACTGTGAAGAGATTTATGGCTGATTCTGAGCACAGATGTGGTCGTGCAGATAAAGGCAGAATGAGGAAGGTTTCTGCCAGGCAAGTTCATCAGATTAAGAGACCAGCTGCTAAAAAGGCCTTACAAACCAGCAAACAGATATTTGAAGCTGCTGGTGCCTCTTGAGTCCTTCGAACTTCAATCTGTAGGATCCTTCAGAGGCTTGCTGTGGTGCATAAACCTAGTATTCATCCACCCCTAAACAGTGCTCACAAGCAGAAACGGTTGCTGTGGGCCCAGACATACATGAAGACTAATTTTCAAACAGTCTTGTTTACTGATGAGGGCCGAGCAACCCTGGATGGTCCAGATGGATGGAGTAGTGGATGGTTAGTGGATGGCCACCATGCCCCAACAAGGCAGCGGTGTCAGCAAGGAGGTGGAATAGTCATGTTTTGGGCCAGAAATATTGGGAAACAGCTGGTAGGCCCCTTTACGGTTCCTGAAGGTGTGAAACTGACCTCTGCAAGTATATAGAGTTTTTGACTGAGAACTTTCTTCCATGGTACAAAAAGCAAAAACGTTCCTTCAGGAGCAAAATCATCTTCATGCATGACAATGCACCATCTCATGCTGCAAAGAATACCTCGGTGTCATTGGCTGCTATGAATATACAAATAGAGTCCATGGAGCCTCGTTTAGGAGTCTCAAACACAGGACTAGCCAGATATCCCACCAGGGAAGGACCTAGCCATGCTTCGTGATAGTGGCTGCTATGGCCATAAAAGGAGATAAACACATGGTGTAGTCACCATCTTCCCCTGACCTCAACTCTATAGAGAACCTTTGGAGTATAATCAAGCAAAAGATCTATGAGGGTGGGAGGCAGTTCAAATCAAAACAGAAGCTCTGGGAGGCTATTCTGACATCGTGCAAAGAAATACAAGCAGAAACTCTCCAGAAACTCACAAGTTCAATGGATGCAAGAATTGTGAAGGTGATATCAAAAAAGGGTTTCTATGTTAACATGTAACTTGACCTGTTAGGATGTTTTGGAGTTGAATAACTTTTTATTTCAGTGAATGTGACCTCATAATGCTGCAAATTCAACAAATGAGCATTTTCAGTTCTTTCAAACACATCAAATGTTTAGAAACTCTACTGTGCCTAATAATTTGGAACAGTGCATTTGTAATTTTTTTTAATTTTGAAGATTATACTGTTATCATTGGGAGGTTTCTTCAATAAAATATGATGTATACTCTAATGGGTGATTACACTGACTGTCATTTGCACTGACCATTTAGGAAAATCAGAGAAAAATAACATTTGCATAATAATTTGGAACATGGTGTATGTGGAAATATTTTCCCTCCTTCCATTGGAGAAATTCAATTTAGACAAAGGGAAGAAAAATGAGAGTAAAAAGGAAGAGGAGGATCGAGTTAGGTGAATTTGCCTGTGATGGCCCCTATCCAAATAAATATCCTAAATGGGATAAGGCGATGTTATTGGAGGAGGGATCTCATTGTAGTATAAAAATTCCTTCTTCGCCATATGCAGTTCTTTTTAAGTTGAAAATTTTTATGTCATCTCTTGAACGCCAGTGGGTAGTGAGTAGTGATGGGCGAGTCCTAAATTACTCGGAATCGCTTGACTCAAGCGAGTCCGAGCCCCGGACTCGCTACTCGTTGCGAGTCTAGCGAGTCCAATGTTAATGAATGGGGAAGCGAGTAATAGCGAGTAGTGTGCGATTTACAAATCACAGATGTGTCTCGGAAGCTTCAGCCTGAAGCAATCCTAGTTTTGTCAGAGACTCTGACAAAACTAGGATTGCCATTGATTTGCATTGGACTCGTTTACTGTGCAAGTAATCGCTGGGAAACTCGCACAGATAAGAGTCCGGCTGTCTCCTCTGTGCTCGCTGCCGCAGCTCCAGGATCCTAGGGCCCGCCTGCTGCCTGATGTAGCAGAGCTGAGATTGTTCTCAGTCTGCTCATTCCCTGTGCATAGACATCTATATCTATGCACAGGGGATGTAGCAGAGAGGATATCGTGTTTTGGACTGCGTCGGACGGAAGAGGATTTTTTTAATTAAAGATGGAGTCCCTAATGGCTTTTTTTTTTTATTTCTAATAAAAAATTTTCTCTGTGTTGTGCTTTTTTTTAAAACAATGTAATAGAAATTCATGGCGGTCATGTCTAATATTGGCGTGACCGCCATAAATTTCGGGCTTAGGGCCAGCTGATAATACAAAGCTGGCCCTAACCTCTTTATTACCCAGCGTGCCACCGCCACCAGGGCCGCTGGAAGAGTGGGGTTCAGCGCCAGAAGAAGGCGCTTCAATGAACGCGCCATCCTCTGGGGCGCCTGCGGGCTGCAATTTGCAGCGGGGGGTGCCCAGAAAGCTTGGGCATCCCTGCGCTGCGGATTTCAGCCCCCAGCTGCTTAGCTGTACCTGGCTAGACATAGAAATTGCGCGGATCCCCACGCATTTTCTTTTTATTATTTCATGAAATTCATGAAATAATTAAAAAAAAAGGGCTCCCCTATATTCTTGTGTCTGGCCAGGTACAAATAGGCACCTGGGGGTTGGGGGCAGCCCGTCGCTGCCTGCTGGATCCGGCTGGTTCCAGAAATACGGCGAAGCCCATGTAATTTTTTTTCTGAAAAATCAATAAAACAATCCTAAAAATGGGACTGCATCTTAATTAACCCCTCGCCCATGGTCCAGGGGTTAATAAAGATGCAGTCCCTTTTATTTACATTGTTTTATGGATTTGTCTGAAAAAAATTTCACGTGGGCTTCGCCGTATTTCTGGAACCAGCCGGATCCAGCAGGCAGCGACGGGCTGCCCCCAACCCCCAGGTGCCTATTTGTACCTGGCCGGACACAAGAATATAGGGGAGCCCTTTTTTTTTAATTATTTCATGAATTTCATGAAATAATAAAAAGAAAATGCGTGGGGATCCGCGCAATTTCTATGTCTAGCCAGGTACAGCTAAGCAGCTGGGGGCTGAAATCCGCAGCGCAGGGATGCCCAAGCTTTCTGGGCACCACCCGCTGCAAATGGCAGCCCGCAGCCGCCCCAGAAGATGGCGCGTTCATTGAAGCGCCATCCTCTGGCGCTGAACCCCGCTCTTCCAGCAGCCCTGGTGGCGGTGGCACGCTGGGTAATAAAGGGGTTAATACCAGCTTTGTTATACAAGCTGGTATTAAGCCCGAGATTCTTAATGTAAGGCCACGTTTGACCCAGCCACTAAGAATCTCCAATAAAGGGTTAAAAAAACACAACACAGAGAAAATTTTTTATTAGAAATTTTAAAAAAAGCCATTAGGGACTCCATCTTTAATTAAAAATATCCTCTTCCGTCCGACGTAGTCCAAAACGCGATGTCCTCTCTGCTACATCCCCTGTGCATAGATATAGATGTCAATGCACAGGGAATGAGCAGACTGAGAACAATCGCAGCTCTGCTACATCATCTCTGTGAGCAGGCGGGCTCTAGGACCCTGGAGCTGCGGCAGCCTGCACAGAGAAGACAGCTGGACTCGGCTCGCAAAGTAACAGCAGTTACTCTGCGAGTTTCCCTGCTATCACTGGCACAGTAGCCGAGTCTAATGCAAGACAATGGCAATCCTAGTTTTGTCAGCGTCTCTGACAAAACTAGGATTGCCATTGATTTGCATTGGACTCATGCGAGTAAACGCTGGGAAACTCGCAGAGTACCAAGTCCTGCGAGTCCCTTACTACTCGCCGAGTAACTAGTCCTAGCGAGTAGATTCGCCCATCCCTAGTAGTGAGAAATAAAATTCAAGTGTGTGGGAGAATGGCAAAGTGTTTAAATTATTCACAATTCATGGTTTAGTTGTCTTGCTGTTTGGAGTCATGCTAAAGAAGGAGATGAATATAGTTTTGCTCATTCAGCATTTGTCATTTCCAAAAGATTTGTCAGTAAATGACATAATATATCCAGAGATTTACTCTGTGGTTTATACTTCTCTTGATGCCACAGTCCATTGGGTCCAGGCATATGAGAAAGGGACATTTTTGACAAAAACAGACATTAAATTGGCTTTTCACTTGCTGCTAGTGCATCCAGAAAGTATGCATTTGTTAGGATATTTTTGGGACAGTTCCTATTTTGTAGATGAGTGTCTCCTGATAAGCTGTTCAATTTCTTTTGCTTTATGTTGGTGTGTTACATAACATAGAAAAGGAGTATAGACTTAAATTATCTTGAAAAAGTATCAAATTTATTTAGTATTGACAAAACGAGGACAAGGAGGGGAAGATCAAAAAAGTGCTCTGTGCAAATAGCCAAAAAACGGTTTGCACATGTTACAGTTTATCAGACACACATAACATGTCCTGTCCTTACATATGGATATTGGTGTCTGCGCAGAGACCCATATACAATAAGACACATATAGGGGTACCTTATACATCAATCACCTACTAGCCGCATGGATAAGGATTTACAATGACATTACAACATGTTCCATATATTATATCCTATACGGACTATTGTGGATCAAAGGTAGAATAGGTACACACATGTATCACACCCAGTATATGGGTAAAGAGCGCGGCACCTAGTGAGGTTTTCTGCTGACAGGCATATATCGGCGTGTAATCTAGCTAATGCGCATAATTACCAGGGCCGTCACTGGCCATCTTGTACAGAGCAGCAGAGGTGAGAGGTGGTCCGGACCGAGGGACCCCAACGCGTTTCGTGACCTCAGTATACCGGTCACTTCATCAGGGGATGCTCCAGGCTCCTCCATCGGAGATTTTTATATCGGCGCACCCGTGTCACAGGACACTGCACCGCCCACCGCACCGACGTCAGGTCGCACGCGCGCGTGCGGTCACAGGGACGCGTCACCATAGCGACCGCGCGCGCACAGAGCCCAGACATCAGCGCCGGCAGGCAGGAGATCCTGCAACACTGTGCGCACAGTATACAGGGACAATAAGAGAGGAATTTGCATCAATTACCTTAATCTGTCTATTAACCCAGTATGCCGCATGTTACATTACTTAGAATCACACAGTATAATATGACAGTGCATAATATCAAATATAGCATACTGGTGAGGCGTTTTCCTGATTCCTCAATAGGTTATGCAATTTCCACAACACTTAGTCCTCAAATTCTTCCTTAGGAGACCTTGCTTGTCTGTGTCACAAGAGCCAAAAAAATATCCCACCGAAGCCAAGGGAGGAACCTAAAAAATCCTTAAGAAGAGGAGATAAAAACATAAATTGTCAGAAAAAACTCTGACTAAAAGTTTAAGAGGTACAAAAAGATCAGGACGCACCAGGCAGCAGCGGCTACAGGAAAGGCGCAAAGCTTAAGTCTTCGTTTAGACCACTAGGTGACATTGTGTCCAATGCCACAATCCACTTTGTTTCCCGTTGTGACAGTACTTTTCGGACATCACCACCCCTAATACCACCGTGTTCCTACGCTGTATTTACTACCAAAAATCCACAAGGATGCCGTCGCTCCTCCGGGGCGTCCGATCGTTTCCGGGATAAGAGGGCTTTGCAATCCAATATGCAGATTCATTGATTATTATCTAGCATTTGCTCGTCCGCAGAATTGTTCGAAAAACAAGCCCAGGATTTGAAGGAGCGCTTTCGTGAAAGGGGGTATAGCAATAGGTCAATTAAACGGTCATACCCCTCGGGACTCCCTTCTCTATAGTCCCAAAAAATCTGAAACTCCCGAAGTCCAACTGATTCGGTTTATATCCATCTTTAATCAGGGGTGGGATAAGATGAGGGAAATACTAAACAGACATTGGCCAATACTCCTCTCAGATCCTTATCTGAAAGGTTCCCTATCTGACCGCCCATTTATGACGGCCAGACGTGCAAGAAATTTGAAGGATTTACTAGTCCGTAGCCACCATTTAACAACTCCACTAGGCCTGTTTGGAGCTAGGAGACCACTAAAGGGATGTTTTCCCTGTGGTCACTGTGTGGCCTGCGGGAATGTCCAGCGCATTGCTTCCTTTTCCTCCTCCGATGGCTCTCGCTCTTACGATATCCGTGAATACGTGTCGTGCGGCACGAGTTGCGTGGTATATTATGCCACGTGCTCCTGCCGTAAGATATACGTAGGGAGGACATGCAGGGAGCTGAGGAGGAGGGTGAGGGAGCACGTGAGGGGCATTGTCGCGGCCCCCACAGTGAAAGACCAAACCACTTTGAAGACATTACCACGTCATTTCCTGAAATACCACAATAGTGACCCGTCGACCTTGATGTTCAGGGGTATTGACGTGGTACACGGTGGTATTAGGGGTGGTGATGTCCGAAAAGTACTGTCACAACGGGAAACAAAGTGGATTGTGGCATTGGACACAATGTCACCTAGTGGTCTAAACGAAGACTTAAGCTTTGCGCCTTTTCTGTAGCCGCTGCTGACTGGTGCGTCCTGATCTTTTTCTCACCTCTTAAACTTTTAGTCAGAGTTTTTCTGACAATTAATGTTTATCTCCTCTTCTTAAGGATTTTTTAGGTTCCTCCCTTGGCTTCGGTGGGATATTTTTTTGGCGCTTGTGACACAGACAAGCAAGGTCTCCTAAGGAAGAATTTGAGGACTAAGTGTTGTGGAAATTGCATAACCTATTGAGGAATCAGGAAAACGCCTCACCAATATGCTATATTTGATATTATGCACTGTCATATTATACTGTGTGATTCTAAGTAATGTAACATGCGGCATACTGGGTTAATAGACAGGTTAAGGTAATTGATGCAAATTCCTCTCTTGTTGTCCCTGTATACTGTGCGCACAGTGTTGCAGGATGTCCTGCCTGCCGGCGCTGATGTCTGGGCTCTGTGCGCGCGCGGTCGCTATGGTGACGCGTCCCTGCGACCGCGCGCGCGCGTGCCACCTGACGTCGGTGCGGTGGGCGGTGCAGTGTCCTGTGACACGGGTGCGCACACTTCCGGTCATGTGACCGGCTTGCGTAACGTCACTTCCGGTGACGCGAGCCGATATAAAAATCTCCGATGGAGGAGCCTGGAGCATCCCCTGATGAAGTGACCGGTATACTGAGGTCACGAAACGCGTTGGGGTCCCTCGGTCCGGACCACCTCTCACCTCTGCTGCTCTGTACAAGATGGCCAGTGACGGCCCTGGTAATTATGCGCATTAGCTAGATTACACGCCGATATATGCCTGTCAGCAGAAAACCTCACTAGGTGCCGCGCTCTTTACCCATATACTGGGTGTGATACATGTGTGTACCTATTCTACCTTTGATCCACAATAGTCCGTATAGGATATAATATATGGAACATGTTGTAATGTCATTGTAAATCCTTATCCATGCGGCTAGTAGGTGATTGATGTATAAGGTACCCCTATATGTGACTTATTGTATATGGGTCTCTGTGCAGACACCAATATCCATATGTAAGGACAGGACATGTTATGTGTGTCTGATAAACTGTAACATGTGCGAACCGTTTTTTGGCTATTTGCACAGAGCACTTTTTTGATCTTCCCCTCCTTGTCCTCGTTTTGTCAATACTAAATAAATTTGATACTTTTTCAAGATAATTTAAGTCTATACTCCTTTTCTATGTTATGTAATCTTTCTGGAGTAGCTTCTGAAGTATGCCCCCTAACTTTAGTGAGGTCTACGTCTTACTATGGAATTCTGCTTGATAAATGTTGGTGTGTTAGTTAATTTTTGAACCCTGATTGCCTGATTGCAGGGGAAAATGGTGCGTAGGTGAATAGCCAGAGTTTTGATGTGAGGGCGGCTTTTACAATGAATTTGTCATTATTAGAGATTTTTCCAAAAGTTTTGGGCCTGTTTATTTGAGTTGAGCAATTCAGCAATAAAAAAAAAAATCAATTTTCATTGTGATAACATGTCAGTTGTAATAATACATCTGGTTCATCTCCTCTTGTTGTGCGCCTGGTAAGGTGTTGTGTTTTGCAGTGCCTTTGCATTAATGTGTGAGTGGTGTCAGTACATGTGCCAGGGGGCGAAAATTAAAGAGGACCTGTCACCCCACTGCTGTATTGCAATCTAAATGCAGCACTGAATGCAGCATGTCTTCTACATTCAGGGAAGGGGTCCCCCATGTGTCTGTGTGTTGTGTACACCGAGATATAGCCTTTGTAAAACTTACAGTTAGAAGCCATGGAGGCAGTCACTGTGGCTGGAGGGAGCTCAATTGAATGGGGCCATTCCATCCCCCACTGCCTCTCTTTGCCACCTCCTACTGTGCTGTTTATGCTTTCTCTGGGCAGGAATCTGGAGCTGACGTCAGGACAAATGGTTTGCATGCTGTGAGTGACAGAGAGGAGGAGAGGAGGAGGGCAGAGCCTGCACAGCAGAAGCAGCACACAGAAGCAGAGGGGGAGGGAATGGCCCCAGTCAATCAAGCTCCCTCCAGCCACAGTGACTGCCTCCATGACTTCTAACTGTAAGTTTTACAAAGGCTATATCTTGGGGTAAACAGCACATAGACACATGGGGGACACCTTCTCTGAATACAGCAGACATGTTGCATTCAGTGCTGCATTTAGATTGCCATGCAGCAGGGGGGTGACAGGACCTCTTTAAATTGATGATTCTTTCTCTCAATTGCAGTCCAACTAGTTTCAGAGTCTAGTGACAGAGACAGAGTCTGTCTTCTGAAAATGGCCGGCGGAGCTCTTAAAGCTGTAATTTGAGCGTTAAGCTCATTGATTAGAGCATCACTCTCAGGGGGTAGATAATTGGTGTATGAGGCAGGTTTGAAAGAATAGGTGGACTGGAGGCAGGACTTTTGTGAGGGAGAGCTTGATGAGAATTCATTGAGGGCACTGCTATGTTGATTAAGTAGGGCAATGACTGAAAGAAAACCCTTTGCAAAGGTTAATGGTTTTATGTCAGGAATAGCATTGGGTTTTAAGGTCATGGTTTTATTGATGTTACAAAACATTTTCTTGTTAGTCAAAGTTTTGGGACAGGTCTTCTTAAGGTGGTTATTTGTACAGTTTTTTTTTTAAGCTTCTGGAGGAAGTGGGGGCTCGGCTGGGGTAAGCGTGAAACTCCCACTTTGAGGAAACGTAATTGTGACTAAGATTTTCTTTCTCATTTTTGGAGCTATGAGAATAGGAGAACTGGTGTCCCCATCATTGTCAAGGGGAGGTGGTGTATTGGGTCCGGAGGTTGTATGGTTAGATGACAACATTGAGTCTTGGATAAAGCAGTTAAAAACAGAACAATTTGGTAGGGGAATAAGCGTTATTCTGGGGGCATTAAAGGGGTAATATGTCAGGTGAAATATTTGGGCAGGCATAAAACTTTGGGGGCAACTGTTCTGGCCCATTGATGAAGCATAGAGGTAAGTCATTCTTGTCTAGGTTCAAGTTTGTGTCAATTTTTAAGAAGTGTCTGAAAATTTCTAAGACTAGAAGCGGACTGGTTTTAAGCTCATTTCTTCCGAATTGGGAAAGCTACAGAGGAGGATAAATAGGGACTTCCTGCTGGGGTCGGGCAGGCAGAAAATAGGTTGGCTGGAGTCCAGGCAGTAATAACTCTATGTGCATCCTCATTTGGTATGAAAGGGGAGGGAGCAGAATGGGGACAAATGGTTCAAAGGGGAGGTATTAGGTTACAGAGATATTTAAACATATATATTTTAACATACACTATATTGTGTTATTTTATGTCCTTTCTCCCTCCCCTCTCCTGCCTCTTTCTCTTTTTCCTTCTAGGCGGTATATAACTAGTCTGGATTGTTAGTCACTCATTTGTCTATTGGGGACTTTAAGGGCTGCTGTGTGTGAAGAAATGGGCAACAGCTTAGTTTGTCAATAGATCACATAATAGTGAGGTGGATTGTGGTTCGCAGTATGCATTGACGACAAGTGTTTCCAGAGTTTTACCAATTCTTAAGGTTGGATCGTTCCCCCAATGTGTTGGTGTAGCATGTGGGGGAAAATGATTTGGGGGTTTACCCCTGTAGGGAGTCAATTAGAGATATACATTGGTATCTACTATGACTATGGTCAAAATGCCCATAAATGAAGTTGTTTGGTCAGATATAGTTCCTAGGAAAACTTGGCAAGCAGTCCAGTCCAGAATAACCTGAACAGGGGAGCTGGGAGTTTCATGGTTTGTAACGGGGGTTGTAGTTAGCCTGGCGCTCCACATGGTCAGGCGTCACAGTGGAGTATTGCACCTGTAATAGAGGTGTAATTACCCCTAGCTGCAAGTGGATCCTAGGTTGGTGGGTGGGACCCATTCATGCACTCCCACATTAGACAACAGGCGTCTGAGAGTCGGGACAGTTGAAGAAGGAGTGTGGAGCGAGGTAGAAGGCTTACCAGGACAGCCCTACGCTGATCCGGAGGAAAGGAGAGAGAAGATCCTGAGGGGATCCTGAGAGAGGGCGCCTGACATGCAGAGTTTGGGCCCTAAAGAGAAAGGGGGAACCCCAGCGTGGAGTGACCATACTCCAGGGGATTCTCCAGTCCACCACGGGAACGCCGGGCCCGAGGAAACAGCCGGAGTTCACCTCTGAAAGTCGTCAACCGGCTGCTGTGGTCCGTTTATCGCCATAGCACCCAGCCAGATGGAGCAATCTGCCTGCTTCTTCACCATGAGGAAGGGGAGCCCCAATACTACCTATACAGAGGCATTGGGTATAGACTCATCCTAGGTGGGGAAGGAAGGACACGGGTTCATCAACAAAGGTTTACCACTGTTTCCACATACCACCTGGCATCCACTTGCAGCCACACATAGAGCTACCTGTTTGAATACCATCTTGCTGAACTGTGGACTCTGTATTTTGATGCTGAACATTTACAGTAAAGTACCCGGGAGAAAGTGACTTTGCCTTTGTGTGGTTATCTTCATCAACCTGTTTGCTTACAGGTACGCTGCCCCGGAGGACCAGCTCCACCTGTAGGGAGCTTTGCCAACTCAGCCGCATTACCATCGACCTCCGGAGGACTGTGGCGGCGCTGGTGACCCATCACCAGGTACTACAGGTGGCGTCACATGACAAATTCTTATCCCCTGTGCATACACTTTTATTGAAGTGTCACCAGGCCATGGGCTCAGGCGCTGCCACCCGTGACATCCCCGCAAAAGCACCCACCGAGCCTGATAACCGAGTACCGCAAGCCCTGGGGCTCGACATATCTTTTTGGCGTCACAAACAGGATCTCGTACCCGGTATTACCGGGTATTGTGTGCCATGGACTTTTGAACTGTATTGAAAAGAACTTTTCCCGCCTTTGCTTAGCGCCAAAAATGGGTTCCCGCCATCACTGCAGGAGGACCCAAGATGGCGCCGTAGCCATGTACTAAACACCATGTGTAGGCCTGGGGGTGTGCCTCAGCCCCTAGAAGAAGGAGGGCCAAGAAGGAGGCGCAAAAAAGTGTGGCCGCTCCGATTGTCATCAATCAGGGGGGGGCGGCCGACAGGAAGTTCTCTGGGAGTGGCTGCCGATAAAGAGACAAACCGGACGAGAAGGACAGAACTTGGAAGGATCCTTTATACCCAGCAGCATGGTGGCACCCCGTTGGAGAGATATCGTGCGCGAGGTCGAAGAACAGGCCAGAGCCGCACAAGGAGACCCGCCAGTGGCATCCCTCTTGACAATAGAGGGTGATGCCGACTACTGAGAGACAATTTTGGACGGCTCCGCCAAGACATACAGGAAGCCTTGGAGTGGGTGTGCCGGCAGTGGAGCGCAGAGAGGGCCTGTGAACTGATGACTATGAGAGAAGGCCGAAAAGCGCAAGAGGCAGCGGTAGCAGTGCAGGCAGTCGTGGAGTACATTGCTTCCTTACCACCTGTACCACCACCAGTCCAGACCCGAGACGCAGAGACCCAGACCGAACACCTTCCCGTAACCGCAGCTATCTCCAGCGTGGCCGTCCCCTACAGAACCAGACATTGTCATCGAAGCTGAGGAAGAGGGAGACAAGACAGACTAAGAGTAACCGGAAGACATAAAAGGAGCATCAGGAGGAAGTACCGCAGAGGCTGCATGGTGGTCCGCTTGGCAGCAGCAGCAGCAAGGTACCCCCATCGTTGTAAGCACAGACCAGAGCGTCGCCCAGAGTCCCAACCGGCAACTCACCACCACCAGAATACCAGTCATCCCTTAACCAGCGAAATCAACTGGCAAGACAAAGACGCAGAGAAGAATGGTTCCAAAAAGAGCAAGGTACCGGCGACTTCGTGATGAAGCAAGATCACAACCCCCGCTTCTGTTGGAGTTGCGCCGCCAGGGAACCATAGTGTCTGTTTACCAAGATGAAGGATGGGGATTCTTAAGTGAACCCGGACTTCAGGAGGACGTCTTTTTTGCTCGAACAGACGTAGAGTTGTACCTGCAGCCTGGACACTCGGATCGTGATCTATACCAAGGTGAGCAGGTATCATACCGAGGTGAGCAGGTTACCTTTGAAAGGTATCCAGGCTGTTAGGCTGTTTCGCCATACGCATATCCCGCCAACAATAAAAGTCCCATTATGGAGACTTGAACTGTATATAGCCCCTTTTTCAGCCATTTCCCATTTATTTTATCCCTTTTTGCATTCCAGTATAATGAGAATTGCCTCTGTGTGTTTTGAACCCTGAAGACACATGGACTTTTGTTTGGAACTTTTATTGCCCCTTTTGTTGATGATGTGTGACATACATGCAGCCGTCCAGCAGGGATAACTCACACTGGACTGTGCTGGACAATACATTACTGCCAGACCCGCACTGTTAGTACCAGTCCCCATTGGGCTAAGTTAGATTATGTACTATATGCAGATAGCAGCCAGAGAGTAATAACTTTGTCAACAGGTGACCCGAGGACCATGGGGTCTATTATACTAACTACTGCAAAGCGTGTGTAACGTTGTAAGAAATGTGCCTCCTAGAAATAGGAAGAAATCAAAATATGCTTGAATGTAAATAGTTTACCCATTGAATATGATGTTGAATATAAAAAGAAAAATATTTTTCACTCTCCGGTTAACAAGTACCTATACTCGAGGACGAGTATGTTCCATCAGGCGGTTATGTGGTGCCCCACATGGTCAGGCAGGCCAGTGGGGTATTGCACCCATAAAAGAGGTGTAATTACCCTTAGCTGTAAGTGGATCCTAGGTTGGTGGGTGGGACCCATTTATGCACTCCCACATTAGAATAGGAGTGGGAGGTTACCCGGGAGGGAGATATATTCACCTTTAAGGGATCAAGAAGACAGAGTAGTCAGACAACAGGCGTCTGAGAGTTGGAGAAGGAGTGTGAAGCGAGGCGGAAGGCTTAACCGGACAGCTCTATGCTGATCCGGAAGAAAGGAGAGAGAGGATCCTGAGGGGATCCTGAGAGAGGGCGCCTGATGTGCAGAGTCTGGACCCTAGAGAGAAAGGGGGAACCCCAGCGTGGAGCGACCATACTCCATACTCCAGGGGATTCTCCAGTCCACTATGGGAACGCCGGGCCCGAGAAAACAGCCGGAGTTCACCTCTGAAAGTCGTCAACCGGCTGCTGTGGTCCGTTTATCGCCACAGCACCTTGCAAGAAGGAGCGGTCTGCCTGCTTCTTCACCACGAGCCCCAATACTACCTATACTAAGCCATTGGGTATAGACTCACCTAGGCGGGGAAGAAAGGACACGGGTTCATCAACTAAGGTTTACCACGGGTCCCAGCATACCACCTGGCATCCACTTGCAGCCACCCATAGAGCTACCTGTTTGAATACCATCTTGCTGAACTGTGGTACTACAGGTGGCGTCACATGACAAACTCTTATCCCCTGTACATACACCCTTATTGAAGTGTCACCAGGCCACGGGCTCAGGCGCTGCCACATGTGACAACCTCTCTGACCCTTGAGGAAGCCCCCAAAGAGGGGCGACACGCGTTGGGTGAGGGTCTTTTGGCCCACAGCTGATCATATGTCATGTGACTTCTATAACTATGGTAATATGGACGCATATACTACTTGTTAGCTTATCCAGCTTGCATTGAATTTCTTTATCCTAAAGTTCTCTCAATATGCTCTCTTTATACAGGTTGATTGTAGTTCCCTTTATCATGAAGATATTTATCTATTGAGATCCTTTGATCATTGTATGACTTCTTGCCCTAAATAATCCTTACTTTTAGGGAACTTTTAACCTGCATCTATTGAGAGACTTTTTTGACATATAACTTTGTTGATTATTGCAGTCCTATACCTTAGAAAGCGGTGGTGAAGGTGTTCCCTTCAACTTATGCAGGTTTCTGCTTTTTACTTGTTTTTAATTGTGTGTTTTTTGCTACTTGTTTGTACCTTTTGATGAATTAATAAACTTATTTGTTATTTATACCTGGCTCTGATCCCAATCCATTATACACGCTTCTTTTTCTTGTATTTATAATGGTTCTTTATTGCGTGGGATTGGTTGATCCTCTTTGTGCCCCCCAATCTTTTACGTTGTTTAACCCCGCGAAAGCACCCACCGAGCCTCATACCCGAGTACCCTAGGGCCTGGGGCTCGACATTAGGCATTTCGACTTGAAATCAAGGAAAGAGGAATTTTGTCAGAGTAATGGGGTGCACTTAAACTCAGTTGGGACGGCTTTAAAGGGTTTAGGTTTTCAAGGAGTGGGGCGACCACTTTGTTGGTGGGGTGACTTGCATTAATGCAAATGCTCACTGTGGCGGTGGTAAGGTGGGTTTTTGGAGTTGATGGAAATATTATAGTAGTAGATTTTACAGCTGTTAGATATTAAACTGCTCCTTTATTTTTTGGATTGGTGATTACCTGGTGGATTTTCATGCTCTCCAAGGTGGTTCCCAGAGAGTAGCTGTTAGGGAAAAACATTTTCCAGCAACAAAGGTGCCCCTCAACCTGTGGTTGTGGCTCAGGGAACGCTGAGTTTTTTATTAATCACTATATGGGTGTCCACCAGGTTTTTGGAACTCTAAGAACCTTTCTTATTTTGAGTATTATTTATTATTGTTACGTTTTGTATAATAAAGGGTCGACTTGGCCAATTTATTGAAAAAAATTGGTATGTGTTTATTTACCTTGCTGTTCTGTTCGGTCAACAATGATAGAATCAGAATTTTTTAAATTTAAGGCTGCCTTCACATTTGCGTATGTGAACGCAGCTTATGCTGCGTTCCCATACGCAGTCAAACGCATGCGCACTGCGTTCCTATGTTTAACATAGGAACGCATAGTGCCTGCGTTTGCTGTGTTCGGGTGCGGATGCGGACGATATCTGCTCCATCCAGGGTCCAGTGTCCACACCCGGGACGCAGCATGTTGCATTTTTTGTGCGCTCGGGGACCTTGGAAAATCAGCAAGCGTCCCCAAGCGCACAAAACATGCATTGTCGTCAATGGGTCCGCAGTGTTCTGCGCTTGACAGCGCAGGAGAACGCTGCGGACCCACTGAAAAATCTCCCGGTGGCCGCCGGTGATGTCACAGGAGATCACCGACGGCCACCGGGAGATCAGCTCAGCCTCTGATGGTCTCCTCCTCCCTGCCACCGGTAATACCCTAGTGGTGTCGGCGGGGAGAAACAGCTGATGTGACAGCTGTTTGAATCTTCCCGCGCCGACATCTCTTCTCGGTGTCGGCGTGGGAGATTCAAACAGCTGTCAAATCAGCTGTTTCTCCCCGCTGACATGTCCCGGAGCTTACCGGCGGCCGGGAGGAGGAGATCTCTGGCGCTGATCTCCGCCCACGGACACCGCTGATTGGCTGCCGGGCTGCACAGTGATGTGTCCGCAGGTGGACATTCTCCGCTGCAGACACATCAAAATGACACCGCTTTTGACTGCGGTTGTGTCTGCATGCCATCAGCATGCAGACACAAACGCTAATGTGAAGGTAGCCTAATTTTTCATTTGTTTATGAACAACCATGCTCACATACAGTATAATAATGCAACAGGTATTCAAATAAAACACTTAAATTAGCTAAAAATCTAAACTTTAATAGGTCCGGTCAAAAATTACTGTAACATTTTAATTGCATAGGTAAACCGGAACAGAACAGCGGGATTAAGGGGAATCTGTGTGAAATATGGGAATTCACATTTTTGATTTAGGGGAAAGCAGAGTTAATGGGAAGCAAAGTAATCTAGAATAAGGTAGTTAAGGATAAATTAGCCCACAACAGAGCCATGGACATAGTGACCCATGACTCTCCTTTGTAGGGCCACTAGGGGATAATGAGAATATGAGAGAAAATGCAGGCTTCAATCTGGTAAAAAGTTTAAGGGAGTTGGGAAAATGGATGTGGAGTGGTCAGGTTTGATCAGGACTATATTAGTTTAAGGGAAGGGTTGGGGGATACCAAGAGGCTCATAGACACCATAACAAAAGGTCCCAACCTCCCATCCTGTGTTCAATCTCAAGTGCAGAGTAGCAGAAAATACATTTTGGACAATGTATGAGGTGTTTAGGGTCATTTTGGCGAGTGGTGGTGAAGTGGGCTCTTAAAGTTTGTGGAAAAATTGTGGTATGGTGGTTGTACACCAGGTGGATGTTATCCCTTCTCTTTTATTTTTTGAACAGAGATCTCCAGGGTGGGTCCCTAGGAGTCTGTTAGGGAAAAGGTTTTTTGGCAACAGAGGTGACCAAAGCCTTTATTTATTACTCTAGCATTTTGAATACTAAACAGGTGCCAGTACTACTGTACAAGTAATGAGTGGAAGTTAGAGGATCCTCTTAAAGAAGAAGTTACAGGTCTGTGAGAGCCTGAAATCTCGCTTGTTTGTAGGTGACCAAATACTTATTTTCCACCAAAATTGAAAAAATCTTTCCAAATCAGACAATGTGATTTGTATTTTTATTTGTATTTGTATTTGTATTTTGTCTCTGACAGTTGAGGTCTACCTATGATGTCAATTATAGGCATCTCTCATGTTTTTAAATAGGAGAACGTGCACAATTGGTGGCTGACTAAATACTTTTTTTCCCCATTGTATTATTAATTTACAAGACCATTTCTAGTTTCCTATGTTAAAGAATTGCAATCAGCAATAAACTGTAAAAAAGAAAAGCGCAATAGAGTCTTACCCAGGGAGAGGAAGGATAAGCAGGGAAGCAATATAGTGCTCACCTTGTGTGGTTGTGACTCACAACCAAATGAAAGCTTTAGAGGCAGCTGCCACAGAAACCACATGCACCAAGGCAAGACAGTTATGCAGGAATTCAGTGTTTAATACAATTTTTCCTGCAATATATCTGTAACAAATGGATGATATACTGTAATTTGTCAACCTTTGGCATCGTTTTTTTTTCTTTTGGTTGACAAGTTTAATCCAATTTATGATGGAAACAATAAATGAGATAAGACTTGCCAATCAAAGTCTATAGATCCGCAAACACATTTGGATGCTATACAGAGTCACATTGCTCACTAAATAACATCAGTCAAGATGTTGAAAACAGTTATTTTTTATGACACCACTAGCACCTAAAAATATGATCCTGTTAATGACCTGTAACTCAACTTTTCACTATGTGATTGTCAATTAATTAACACTGCTACAACACATCAGAGATAGACCGGGTTCACAAGTCTGTATTTTCTCCATTTGAGAAAAACAGTCAAATTTTGCTAATCAGACTCAAATTAGAGTTTCATCAGAGGCTGATTACAGTGAGATATGTTTTTCTCAGATGAGGAGAAGAATGCAAAAAAGTGTGTCCATCTTCTCCAGTCTGTCTGTCTGAAAATCAGATCACACTCAGGCTGGCTTCAGACTGCGTCTGAGATGCGATCCGTAGCTGTCCGCTTGAAGCAGACAGCCGCGGACCGGATCAGCACACAGGACCGGGGGGCTATTATGCCCTCCGATCCTGTGTGCAGCCGCACGCAGCTGCAGGCACTGACAGGTTAGGACCGCGGGCGCCGCGGTCCTCACCTATCAGCAGCAGGAACTGCGTGCGGCTGCACACAGGATCGGAGGGCATAATAGCCCCCCGGTCCTGTGTGCTGATCCGGTCCGCGGCTGTCTGCTTCAAGCGGACAGCTACGGATCGGATCTCAGACGCAGTCTGAAGCCGGCCTCAGATGTCATCCTAATGCAGTCCTATTTATTTTCATGATCCAATTGAGTTGAATGGCCAAGTGGCAACCGATTCTTAAGGCCCAGTTACACACACAGACAATTGTGCAGAGATTGCTCACAGATCTCTAGTTGCAGTGAAATCACGGACACATTGTTCCATTTGTACACGGCCACAAAATATGATTTCACTGCAACCAGAGATCTGCCAACAATCTCTGCACAATTATCTGTGTGTGTAACTGGGCCTTTAGCCTGAGGAAAATATCAGCCATGTGCTCTGCCTCCTTAAGTAACATTGGCCCAAGTGCTATCCAATGTTTTGTCGCTTAACCCTACAATGCGTATCGGGGGCCTTTTAGGCCCTGGTGCTTAATTTTTTGCTATTATCTGAAAAATTACTTTAGCTAGAATTTTGAAACTCTACAGTGCTGTGCAAATTAATTGGGACAAAGCATTTTTCTTTAAGTAAAATCTTAAGTTGGGGTTACCAGTCAGTAATTCAAACCAGTTTTAACTGCTTTAAACAGGTGTGAGTGTACGACCTTGAGTAACAAAATGTGGTTTGACTGGTTTTAGTCAGAAAATAACAGCTAGCTGCCCCCTCAGCTTCAGTTGAGAGCTTGTTTCTGTGAGGAGTGGTTTAGTGCACTTTTTCTCTCAGTGTGATTCGTACCTGTAAAATGAATGTTACTCCACGGAAGAGGTCTAGAATTATTACTCTTAATGAACATAAAAGTCTGACTGTAAGAGAAATCGCTTCCACCGTTGGTATTGGAAAATCTACCGTTTCAAGAATAATTTGCACACACAATGAAACTGGATCCGTTTCTCCAAAACAAAAAGAAAAATGTGGAATAAAAAGGAAAACAACACCAAGAACTGATAAAACACTTATCAGAAATAGTAAAACTAATGGAAAAAAAACAAGTAAAGACTTGCTTTGTCCCAATTATTTGCACAGCACTGTAGGTATTCCTCAATGTCGTTGTTGGCAATATCCATTTGTTCAAATAGATTTTTTTATGGGCATTTTGGTGTAACAATGCTTTTTTGAAGAAAACAACATCTGTATGGAATTGGTGGCTTTTTAGGTACCTGCTATTTTTATCATGTACTCAGCAGTGTTTGTGTCTCAAGTTACTTTATGTATAGTTAGGGTTGCTGGTGGAGGGGCCAGGGGGTGCCTTGTGAGGATGTCATATGATTTTGGGAGTGAGTGATAAGACCATGACATCATCACAGGTCCTTCTGAACACAGTAATGAGCTGTGTAGAGAGTACTGAGGACAGTATACACTGTGAGTTAATTGCTAAAGGACCTGTGATGATATGATGTTGGGAGGAAGTCTGACTCATTTTCAGTCTCTTTGTTTCTATAAGAAGCTTGCAAAGGCTAGAGCTTGTGAGCCACAAAAATCCAGAGAATTGTACACCACCTAAGAGAAAGTATAAAAGGTAAGAGCTGCTGAGGGTGAGAGGAGGAAGGGGGCATGTTATTCTTACAGTGTGTTACACACAAGCAAAGAGTGGACAACCCTAATTGTGTTCATTGTTTTTTCTTTTAGCTTGCTAACTTCTAGTCAGCAATGGCACACTCTTCCTCCAAGCATCTGACTGACCAAGAGATTGATGCAATTATGTTTCAAAGTGATGATGAAAGGGAACTATCTTTGTCCAATGAAGAGTACCTGCCACCAGCTAATCAAACATCCTCATCCAATGATTCTTCTGATGATGAAGTGGATCCAGTGGATCCTGAAGAAGTGATAACTAAAACATTCAAAACAAATGTTTTTGGGACAGTAATCCTTCATTAGTTGGACGTACTCCAATATATAATATTGTGAGACATGCTCAAGGAGCTGTGGGAGGTCCCAGGTACTTTTCCCCTAAAGATGTTTTGTGTACTTTTTTTCTGACAATATTGCAGAAGAGGTCATTTTATGTTCAAACCTAGAAGGAAGACATATGACTTCTGCAAAAAATATGTCCTGGAAAAATATCTTAAATGAGGAACTTCATGCATATATTGGCCTTTTACTGCTGTCAGGGAGTCAAAAATCGTATGATGTTCCAATCAGAGAATTATTTCTGGACCCAATTTCTGATCCACACTATATAGCGACAATGGCAGTGGACAGATATGAGGAAATTAGAAGAAACATTCGATTTGATGATAAGCGATCTCGTGCAGCGAGGTTCCAAACAGACAAATTAGCCCCTATCAGTTATGTCCAGAACATATTTATCAAAGATTGCACCAAACTTTACAATCCTAGTACTAATGTTACAGTAGATGAGCAACTTGTACCCTTCAGAGGACATTGCAAGTTTATACAATACATGCCCAGTAGGGATGAGCGAGTCTACTCGCTACTATTCGGCTACTCGCCGAATAGTAGTGGTATTCAGGTACTCGCTACTCGTCGAGTAAATTAGGATTACTTGGGAGTAGCAAGTACTGAATACTTTTGCAGTGTATCAATAGATACACTGCAGAGTCCTGTAAAAGAGAAGAAAAGTGGTTAGAAAAAAAAAAATCGTATACTCACCTTAACCGACGGCTGCAGCGGGACCTGCCGATTGACATCTATGCATGTTAAAGGACCTTTCACTCTCCCAGCCAATCAGATGGCTGGGAGAGATCTGGCCAATCAGATGCCGCCACGTCACAATCACGTGATCGCTAGCGGCCGCATGATTGGCCAGATGGAATGGTCCTCGGTGTACCTGAGAGGACCTTTCCATCTAGCCAATCAGGTGGCTGCTAGCGATCACGTGATTGTGACATGGTGGCATCTGATTGGCCAGAGAGTGAAAGGTCCTTTAACATGCATAGATGTCCATCGGCTGGTCCCGGTGCAGCCGTCGGTTAAGGTGACTATCCGATTTTTTTATTTTGTAACCATTCTTCTTCTCTTTTACAGGATTATTGCAGTAGTACTCTGAATCGCTATACTCGCAACGAGTACTGAGTACCGGGACCTACTCGTTGCGGGTATAGCGATTCTGAATACTACAGTACTCGCTCATCCCTAATGCCCAGTAAACCAGCCAACTATGGAAAAAAAATCTTCTGAATGTTTGATTCTGCAAATTATTATGGCATAAATGGGATTATCTACTGTGGCAAAGACGTTGATGCACCAGTACAGAAAGATCTAGGGCCTGAGATTGCGAAAACACTTGTTGTACCAATATACAATTCAGGTAGAAACATTACCATGGACAATTATTTTACCAATGTTTCACTGGGCAATTTTCTGCTTGAAAAAGCTGTTACACTTGTTGGTACTGTGAAGCCAAGCTGACAAGAAATTCCTCAAGCAATGAAACACAATCCATAGTGAGCACTTTATGAGAGTGTCTTTGGTTTCAACAACAAAGCGACATTGGTATCTTACAAAGCGAAGAAGAAGAAATCTGTTATATTACTCAGTACTATGCATCATGATTGCATTATTGACAGCAATGACAGGAAATTGAAACCAGAAGCCTTCCTGTACCACAATAAAACTAAAGGAGGTGTAGACAAAATTGATGAAATAGTGGGAGAATATTCATGCATGTAGTAATTTTTTCAAATATGCTTGATGTAGCAGCCCTGATTCATTCATTCATTCATTCATCATTTATACAGAAACTCATCCAGAATTTCATGCAAGGAGGAAGGACATGAGATGGTCATTCTTGAAGAACCTTTGCCATGAACTTGTAATGTCTCACATGATAGAGCAAACCAGCATGAAATGCTTGCAAAAGCAAACTAAGAAGCAATGAAATGGTGTGGTGTACAATTTCAAGGTATTCTAGGGCCAAGAGAAAGAAAATTAAAGTGTTGTTTGAATAGTCCAAGAAACTTAGAGAGGAAAACTGAGCGATATTGTACCACTTGTGAGGAAAATATCTGTAAAGAACATTCTTCAGAAAAGATAACATATGAAAATTGTTTGGAAGACCAATAAAATTGAAAAGAAAAAGTTAGAAAAGAAATGTAGCTGCAGTAAATTTACTCTAGATTTATATACCTTTGTGTGTTTTTTTCATATCTTTGAAATTTAGAAAAAAAAATGTTTTTTGATATTTTCTACAAAAAAATTATAATTAAAATGTTGTGCATTATTCATATCTTATTTTGCAATTTTAAAATAAACTTGTAAAATTATTTATGGCACTTTCTCCATATGATTTGCACCCCATTACGTAAAAGTGTAGAATTTTGACGTCTTACATGCTAGATTTAACACTCAGACCAAACACATGGCCATCTGCACAATTTCTTAGGCTAAAAGCCACTTTACACACACAGATATCTGTGACCAACTTGTGAACAGATCTCTGGTTGCAGTGAAATCATGGACATATTGTTCCATTTTGTGGCTGTGTACAAATGTAACAATATGTCCATGATTTCACTGCAACCAGAGATCTGTTCACAAGTTGGTCACAGATATCTGTGTGTGTAAAGTGGCCTTAAGGATCGAGTTGGGTATACGAAAGTTTTCTAACCGACCGAGACCGCTTGCATGCTCACTTGCATATAACTTGTATACTAGAGTTCATTGCAATACATCAGAGTATTTGTTTAATAAAAGGTTTGGATTGACTTCTGTTCTTTTAATATAGAAACAAATGTAATTTGGGGGTAGGAGTTGAAAGGGGTTAGAGTAGAATGAGCTAACACATTCCCTTTTTCATTGTGTATAGCTTTATAAATTGTGTTTATTTAACAGATATTCAAGCCTTTATTTTAGTTCTAGGCTAGGGTCACACTTGCGTTTTTTTCATGCTTTTTTGGAGACCTGCGTTTTTAAAAAAACATGTAAAAATGTACCCATAGGCCCCCATGCAAAAAACGCATGCCCCAATAGCAAAAATGCATGTCTAAAGTGCCATGCGTTTTTGCCATGAGTTTTTGCACTTATGTGAGAAGCTGCCTTCAAAAACGCATGCAAAAACGCATGGTACATTAGTACCATTTAGTACCATCCAAAAACGCATGCATTTTCCATAGGGGCCCATGTTAAAAAAATGCATGCGTATTCTAAAAAATGCATGCGTTTTTAAAACAGCACCAAAAAATAGTTCATGAACTTTTTTTGGGTGCTGATTCAAAAATGCATTTAAAAACTCATGGATGGCTTAAGGCACCTAAAAAAAACGCATGCTGAAATGCAAAAAGCATGCAGAAACGCATGCTTTTTTTTAAGGCACTAAAAAAACTCATGCCAAGTGTGACCCTAGCCTTATTTGTATTTGTTCTATTCTTAAATCATCCCTGTGATATAATCCTAGATGGTCACCATCACCTATTTCAGATTTAAACCCATCCCACTCACATTCTGAACAACATTGTGCAGCCTGAAAAAAATCCTGTGTCTCTACTATCAGGTTAAGGAACAGTAATATCATAACTTATCTGTTTAATGTAGGCACTATGCACTCCTATGTTTAACATGGGAACATGACTTCATCAGCTGTTCATTTGAATTAGCGGGGCTGGAAAATCGACTTCACCACTGGCTTTCCCGCCAGCTACTTTAAATGAACCAGCGGCAGCGGCATGGAGAAAGAAGAAAAGAAGAAGAAAGAAGAAGAAGAAAGAAGAAGAGGAAGAATGAAGAGGAACAGAACTGCAGGACAGGATTCACCTGCAGTCGACCTCGGAAGAACTCATCTTCATCAGTGTCTGTGTGCTTGCCAGCAGATGGCAATGCGCACAGATTGAATCCCACTAATTTTTTGTACACGGCTGTCTGCATGCGTATAAAGCAAGCACACAGCTATGCCCAAAAAATACAACATTTTGCGTTCGGCATGCGCATACATTATGCGCAGCCGAACGCAAACGCAGCTGAACGCAGCCACACACAGGAACTATGTGTTCCCATGGTAAACATAGGAGTGCATAGTGCCTGCATTTTGCTGTGCTCAGGGATGCTGCGCATCGTGCACAAATATGAAACCAGCCTAAGTATAGAGGATTTCATTCTATTGTCCCATGTTCCCTTGTAAACCTTTCAGGGTGAGTGCTAAGATACAGTAAGTTATGCATGTTCACAATGGTGCTCCTGAGCCGGACAAATGAGATAAATCTCTTGAATAAAATTCCTTTAGACTGGGAGCCCAACTTAGGGTAAGTTCACACAGGAAGGTTTAGTGGCGTTCAAACCGTCAGAAAACCGCTGGAAATTATCAGTTCTGAGCTCTGAAGTCTCCAGCTGTGTTCCGGCGGTTTTCCGGCGGTTTTCCGGCGGTTTTTTACAGCGTGTGCACAGCGGTTTATAGTCGTTTTTCCCAGCGGTTTTTCCAGCGGTTTTCTATGAAGGATTTTGTTCATGGAACTGATCCAAAACCGCTCGGAAGAATTGACATGTTGTATGCTGCTAAACCGCTCGGAAACCGCTCAACCGCTGGCGGATCCGCTCACATAAACCGACTATGTGTGCACAGCGGTTTCTAAATTACATAGGGTTACATGTAAGTCCTAACGCTGCTAAGGATTTACATAAATTTAAATAAAACCTATGCTAAACCGCCGGCGGTTTTCGCTGCTAAACCGACGTTAAAACTGTATGTGTGAACTTACCCTTAGTGTGTGAATTGAAGGAGTTGCAGTCTGATATAACTGATGATGGTTATCTTGGAATACTTATCAGGTAACCCCTAAAAGGTTTCTGGACTCTTTACTTTACAATAAGAATAAAGCCAAGTTAGAGTTTATTTGTTCATGAGGTTTGTCTTTAAAAGTATCATTGCCTACTCTGCACCCCAACACAAAGAGCTTGATAGTTTATAAAAAAAGTCATGAAGAGAGCCAGCACTACCTGAAGATAGAATGTAGTATAAAGTGCTCATCTGCACTAATTCAATCCTAACTGTATTAACGTTATAAAATTGAGATTTTGGTAAAAATTTGTACAATTTTATGAGCCAACCTGCACATCACGGCAATCTCATCAGGGTGGTCCTACTCTAAATATTCTGTTATTTCATTTTACATTTTTTTGTTACTGGTTAGTGGCTAACGCTCACTTTGTCATGCACACTTGGCCTTAGCTGTTATTTCTATATTGATTTTGGCAATTCTTGGTAGCTGTTCACATGCAGCTATCATACCCTGTCCACAGGCGTTGTTAGTTACTGGCACCACCTGCTTGGGCCTGTCCTGCTTTTTCTTAAATAAATATAAAAAAAAACAACAGATGGCAAATTAGGTACAGGTATTTACAAGAACCCCACAGACCGAAACGGTCTATTACGGTTTGATAGCTGCCACCCCCGTTCGATCAAACATAGCTTACCGAGATCACAGTTCAAAAGGGTAGGAAGACTTGTTTCGGAAAGGGACTCCCTCCCGTTGAAACTGCGTGAGATGGGTGACAAATTCCATGAGAGACATTATCCAGAGGATCTTCTCCTATCAGAAACAGAACAAATCTTAAATAACAAAGAGTCACCATCTCCCGTAGTCAAAGCGGATAGAGTACCCTTTGTGCACAACCATCACCCCACAATGCCCAAAGTATACAACATTATTAAAAAACAGTGGCCCTTAATGAAAAAGGCATATCCGAAAATTAATATTTTTGAGAATCCGCCTATAATGTTCAAATGGAGGCCCCTGAATTTAAAAGACACTCTGATCAGAGCAGACATCAGTAGCAGATCAAAACTACCCACACAAACCTTCTTGGATTGAATAAATGCAGTTGCACACTTTATACTGCATCCTATCCTCAGGTAGTGTTTGCTCTCCACATGTTTTCCTGAAAGTTTATACCTTTTAATACAATGTTTAAATATATTAATACAGAAATTTCCCACCAGTAGGATATAGGACATCCCCGTAGGATATGTCCCACTCCCCAGGAGCTACTCAGAAACATATATATACATGAAAGAAGAGTATATACTCCAGTCATCATATTCAAAATTTCCTTTATTTTTTACAACAAGGAAAGGACAGGACAGAGGTGTAAGTGCCGTGGAACAGAGGCACACCGTAGTAATATTCAAGGTTTTAACATTGGTTACTCACTACAAGGTATATACATATATCCAAATGTCTATATAATCCTATAAAGAGGGGTATTACAGGACTGTAGTCAAATTATCAGCTACTCAGCAATAAAATCATATTACAGGCATCAGATGGAGCGCAATCAACCCTCTCCCTGTGTGCCCTGTTACAGATGGCCGCCGACGGACCGGGTAATGTTACTGACATCCTTGTTTGCTCCCTACTTAACTGACACTGTTCAGTATCCTCTTTAATGTCCTTTTCCTTCTAATGGGTCTTATTTGGTATTCATGAATCCGGGCATAGCAGCAATAAGCACTAGGCACTTTGACAGGGGCACCTGTAACTACACATGACCTTTGTATGTGAAGGATATATGTACATCATTTGGTAGAGTTGATTGCGCTCCATCTGATGCCTGTAATATGATTTTATTGCTGAGTAGCCGATAATTTGACTACAGTCCTGTAATACCCCTCTTTCTAGGATTATATAGACATTTGGATATATGTATATACCTTGTAGTGAATAACCAATGTTAAAACCTTGAATATTACTGCGGTGTGCCTTTGTTCCACGGCACTTACACCTCTGTCCTGTCCTTTCCTTGTTGTGAAAAATAATTGAAATTTTGAATATGATAACTGGAGTATATACTCTTCTTTCATGTAAACGTTTAAATATAGTATGTCAGTGCAGTAGTGCTGCAGTTCACTCGGGTGGTGTTTGCAATAGGTTAGTGCTGTGAATGGTCCACACCAGCATGCTACATTAAGCTTTGTGTGTCAACAGGCAGCACTTTGTCTTCTTCTGGGTTCCCCAAACCTAACAGCCTTGTTGGACTTCCCCTTTTCTTTAAAATATGTAAAAAGGGACAGCGCCTCACATGTTGATGTCAATCCAAATGCTAAAAGCATTTGGATTGACATCAACATGTGAGGCGCTGTCCCTTTTTACATATTTTGGATTTGTGATCTGGGTGGAACTCCCTGGAATGATGTGCATCTCACAGATTGGGTAAAGTAACAAAAAAAAGCAGACTTTAATACTGGCGCTGTGTCCTTGGCTATTTCCCCTTTTTTCTGTCTGTCTCACAAGTCTTCTCCAGACTCCCAGCAGCTGAGTCTTGCTGTCTCTGTTCTCTCATCTTCCCACACAACAACCAGTACTGAACTCCTTCTCCAGCCCTGAGCTTTCACCCCTTCATAGCTCTCTCTTGGCTGGCAGACTCCTGACTCAAAGTGAAACTAAAATGGCCTCACATTAAAACTCTTCACTGCTCCCAAAGAGGCCTAAGGCTAGGTTTACACTTAAAAGGCACAATGTGGTAACCACCTCCATTACCGGATGCGGTTTTACCATGTGCCTTCATACTATCTTTTGATAGTAAAATTGCAACCCTCATTCAGCATCTGGATGTATTAACACATCCGGTT
Organism: Allobates femoralis; assembly: GCA_033576535.1. Classification (NCBI taxonomy): domain Eukaryota; kingdom Metazoa; phylum Chordata; class Amphibia; order Anura; family Aromobatidae; genus Allobates; species Allobates femoralis. The sequence goes on from JARQOC010000002.1 coordinate 350,332,396, forward strand.
TTGGAATGTGAGCTTTTGCAATTTTAAAAACTGCATCCAGATCTGGATCCGGTACCGCAAGGTACATTTAAGTACCTTGTGGTACCAGATCCGGTCCCATAGGCGGCCCATGTTAAAAAAAACGCATCCGGTTTTGCAACCGCTCCGAAAAATGCAGCCTGCATGATTTCCACTGCAGGCTGCAAAACCGGATGCGGCAACTGGGTTGCAAATAGTGCAATCCGATTTTTCTATTGAAGCCTATGGGTTGCAGATCCGGATGCGGTTTTGAGCATTTTTAATGCTTAAAACCGGATCAGGATCTGCAAGCTCAACCGCAGATGTGACCCTTGCCTAAGACATACTTAACCCCTAGTAGCATACCAGCCATCCTACTTAACAGTTCTTTTAGCATAACTAAAGGCCCAGTCTCACATAACGACGCATCAGCGATCCCGATCTCGATAACGATGTGCAGAGATTGCTGGTGCGTCGTTTACACATCGCTGGTAAGATATCAAACAGGCATCTCACCAGCGATGTGAAAAACGACGCACTTAGCGATCCAGAATTATACCGAGGTTGTTGTGAATTTTCTCTCCACAGCGTAGCATTAAGATCGTTGCTCATTATCTCTGTCAAACACAATGATATAGCGTTCCCAGCGGGAGCACAACGATGCAGGAATGACCCAGAGTAGTGTGTAACGATCAACGATCTCACAGCAGGGGCCAGATCGTTGGTGCGTGTCACACAGAACAACATCGCTATTGGGATCGCTGTTGCATCACGAAATCCATGACGCAACAGCGATCTCGTCAGCGATCTGTTTGTGAGACAGGGCCTTAACTCTGCTGCACCCATACAGCATTCCTATCTTCTGTTGTGCTTATCACTACAGTACAAATACACTTCATAACCATCATTGTACAGGGACACTTCACATAAACATTTCACCACCGTACATTCTAATATTCAAACTTTACTGCAGGTGGCATAGTCAACCCTCAACCCCCCCCCCCCCCCACACACACACACTCCAGTACTATGTCAAAAAATTGCATCAGAATATATTACTGTCTCACTATATAGCTATGATAGATAAACAGGCACAACGTTCAATAATTTCACAATACAATTCAATTATTTTTAAGTTTTTGAAGTTGCTCAAATTTACAAAACATGCCTTTTGGTTTGCTCTTGTTAGTGAGTATGTCATTGCTCTTTGTCAAAGCCTTGTCAGTGGTGCCTGTAAATATGACACTTTTGGTGGAGGAATTTATATACGTGTGTGAGTAATGCAGCTCTTCTGTGATTTATAGAGCTTAAAATTTACCAGTTTTATTGCTTCAAATTAAATCAGCTCAGTTTGGAAGACGATAATCTTATTAAGTATTACAAATGAGGAAAAAACACTCCTCCTTGACTATTTGCTGTTTGAAATGTCTATGAATCTTTCTCACTGTGGATATGGTAGTAATCCTAATGTAAGTAATATTTTTGTGACATTGTCAAAGCTTATTTCTTGAAATATTAAAATGTACAAAACAAATTATTTATCCTTCACCTAATGGCGGTCTATAAAAGCGGCATCTGTGCAAATAATGTACCTGGATTTCACATTTTTATTTTAAATTTATTGCAGAACTTTACTCTGTAACATAAATTTGCTTTCCTATGCTCAATAATTTAGTTAATATGTTTAGCACACCACTTATTTCCCAGCATGTCATTACCATTGAGCTAATAAGTTACCGTTATATTTAACAATATTATTTTGGCATTTTGCTTTTACAGCAGATCATGAAAGAATACCATATTTATTATTAAGAAGACCTATCCGGTCTACTGACATGTCTGTCTTAGTCAATACTTGCATTCTTTATTAATTAAAATGTCTGGAGCAACTTTACTTAGAACATTGCATTGTGCTTTTCATCTGATATACCTTCTAGACATTTATTAAAAAAACAACAGCAAGTTGGTTCGACTCCCCTTGTGAAAAATGTGTGTTGCTACATGGTCTGGTACTGGCAACACTGATTGGAAAGTCATATTACATAGGACTCACCTCCAGCTGTTAACATACACAGTAGGTGTCACTTTGTAGGGAGAAAAACAGAAGAAATGGACAATGCAAACTTCTAATAAGTGAGGATTTAGAAAAACTGGTAGTAAATCACTTAAATGACTCTCTCAGAAGCTTACTGGACCAAGCAGCGCCTCTCACCCTCTGAACCTCCAAACACAGAGTGAAACAGCCATGGCTCACATCACAAACTAGATTCCTCCAGCGATGCTCTAGGAGTGCTGAATGTCTTTGGAGGAAAACCTGCACTCCAGAAAACTTCATTCACTATAAATTTATGCTGAGAACCTACAACTCTGCCTTCCACCTCGCTAAACAATCCTACTTAACCACCCTGATCTCCTCACTATCCAACAACCCAAAAAACTCTTTGACACCTTTCACTCTCTCCTCAGTCTTAAAGTCCAGGCCCCTATCACCGACCTCTGTGCTGATGATCTGGATTCTTACTTCACAGAGAAAATAGAAAACATCTGTCAGGAAATCAACTCCCAACTTCAAATCGCTATTACCCCTACCTCTCCATATATTTCCTCCGGGTCAATCTCCACTTTTGTCCCAGTCACAGAAGCAAAAGTCTCCAAACTCCTCTCTTCCTCTCGTCCCACCACATGGACTGCTGACCACATCCCCTCTCACCTGCTCCAGTCTCTTTCTCCGGTGGTCATCACTCACCTAACCAAAATCTTCTATCTCTCCCTCTCTTCTGGCCTCTTCCCCTCCTCCTTCAAACTCTCAATCATTACCCCATTATTAAATAAAACTTCTCTTGACCCATCCTGCACAAACAACTACAGACCAATCTGCAATCTCCCCTTCATTTCTAAACTCCCGCAGCGCCTGGTCTAATCCCGCCTCACTCATTACCTTTCCACTCACTCTCTTCTAGAATCATTACAGTCTGGTTTCCACCCACTACATTCTACAGAAACTGCTCTCACCAAAGTGACCAACGACCTTCTGACAGCAAAACATAATGGTGACCACTCTCTGCTTATCCTTATTGATCTCTCTACAGCCATTGACACTGTTGACCACCATCTAATACTCTCCATGCTACACTCTCTCCTGGTTCTCTTCCTGTCTTTCTGACCATTCTTTCAGTGTATCATTTGCTGGCTCCACTTCCTCCCCTCTTCCTCTCACCATTGGGATCTCTGAAGGTACCGTCACATGCGGCAATTATGCTAGCAATTTCACTGGCAATTTGCTGGTTGCAGAGAAATCATGGACACATTGTTCTATTTTGTTGCCGTGTACAAATGGAACAAATGGAATGTAAGCTGTCATTATTTTGCTCTAATTATTGTGTTGTATTATGCTTTTTATTGTATTGTATTGTTTTTTGTATTGTATTGTATTGTATAGTACTTTTTGATAAGTGTTTCTTATGATTGTTTAAACATGAACGTCTGTATTGTGAAGCGCTGCGGAATATGTTGGTGCTATATAAATAAAGATTATTATTATTAAATATTTTTCTAGAAAAATGCAAGTGTTTAGTCAAAAGCTTTAAGGTCCTTTTTAATCCCTTAAGGACTGCCAATATGCATTAAAGTGGTGACCATTAAGGGGCCTTATTCTTTACTACTGTTTTAAAATCATGGTTAGAAATGGGTGAATAGAGTTATTATTGATAGTGTTTTTTGGAAACAATCAGTGTATCAGTGTTGATTAACTCCTTAAATACAGCTGTCAATTGCAACAGCAGTATTTAAGAGGTTAAAAGGGTTAAAAGGGTAAAAATAGTCTGGGTGCAATGGTGGATGAGGATGAGGAAAAAGCCAATATGCTAAATGACTTTTTTTCAACAGTATTTACACAAGAAAATCCCATGACAGACAATATGATCAGTGATAACAAAAATTCTCAATTAAATGCAACCTGCTTAACCCAGCAGGAAGTACTGCATCGTCTAAAAATCACTAAAATTGACAAATCCCCGGGCCCGGATAGGATACACCCCAGAGTGCTGCAGGAATTAAGTACTGTCATAGATAGACCATTATTTTTAATATATTTAAAGATTCCATAATGACAGGGTCTGTACCACCGGACTGGCGTATAGCAAATGTGGTGCCAATATTCAAAAAGGGGAAAAAAACTGAACTTGGAAATTATAGGCCAGTAAGCTTAACCTCACTGTGGGTAAAATCCTAGAGAGTTTTCTAAGAGATGCTATACTGGAGTATTTGAAGAAAAATAACCTCATGACCCAATATCAACATGGTTTTACGAGGGACCGTTCCTGTCAAACTAATCTGATAAGCTTCTATGAAGAAGTAAGTTCTGGACTGGACCAAAGAAATGCAGTGGATGTAGTGTGTATGGACTTTTCAAAAGCTTTTGATACGGTGCCACACAAAAGGTTGATACATAAAATGAGGGCAATGGGGATAGGGGAAAATATGTGTAAGTGTGTTAAGAACTGGCTTAGTGATAGGAAACAAAGGGTGGTCATTAATGGAACACAATTAGAATGGGTCACAGTTAACAGTGGGGTACCACAGGGGTCAGTGTTGGGCCTGCTTCTTTTTAATATATTTATTAATGACCTTGTTGGGGGCGTACAGAGTAGAATCTCAATATTTGCAGATGACACTAAACTCTGCAGGGTAATCAATACAGAGGAGGACAACTTTATATTAAAGGAGGATTTCTGTAAACTAGAAGCTTGGGCTGATAAATGTCAAATGAGCTTTAATGGGGATAAATGTAAAGTCATGCATTTGTCTTTACTTAGGAACAAATGTAATCCCCTTACCCTCCCCAGGGTTTCACCCACTAAGTGTGAGCTGCACCCTGGCTCTTGCATGTCAATATTGGACAGCACCAGCTGAACGCCAGCACTGCCCAGACTAAGATGCAGCAGTTAGGTGTTACGGTCCCTTTATAGCTATATAGCCCGTATACTTTCTATTCTCATTCCTTTAGGACTTGGTGCCATCCATTATTTTACTTTAACATCTATATACATGGTACACGGCCAGCATTATGTCACTTCATAAATCTTTATTAAAGAAAAAAATTACAAAAAATGGGATTTACATAACCAAATTTTCTTTCGCACATAAGGGTGAGTCATCACAGTGCATGACAAATCAACGATGACATAATATTCATCCGTTGAATAATCTTCTGTAAAAAGACAAAAAACAAAATCAACACATTAATACATACATACAAACATATATCAATAAAATTCACCCTATCTATCCATCTCAACGATCAAGAAATAATACCTTATAAAATAGCACTTAATTTAAAATCCACATTCAATCCATGTGGCTTCATTGAGTTTAGCCTGAAGATCCACTCCAATTCTTTTAATTTTAGCAGTTTCTCTCTATCTCCACCGTGCCTTAAAGGGGGCACCATGTCTATAATCCGACAGTTTAAATCTTTTTCTTTGTGTCTCTTTTCCGTGAAGTGCTTTGGCACAAAATTCCATTTTCTTTTTCCTTATAGTATACTTATGTTGGATTAGTCTTGTCCTAAAATCTAGCGTCGTCTCGCCTATATACCAAAGTCCACAGGGACACTCCAACAGGTATACTACATATTAAGATGAACAAATTAAAAAGTGCTTGATCTCATTTGTTTTCCCATTATTCTGATTTACCAACTTGTTCCCCTTGAGCATGTAGCTACAATTTACACATCCCAGGCAGGGGTGACATCCCCTCCTGGTCTCTCCTGTTAGTGTGCCTTGTCTCGACTTACTCAATGTCCCTATATCCTTTAAATTTTGACCCCGTTGATATGTAATTAATGGGGGATATCTAAAATCTTCAATCTGTGGTAAACAGTTATGCAACATTGACCAATGCTTCTTGATAATTTTAGAAACCTCCTCACTTTCTTCTTCAAATGTAGTTACAAATGGTATTCTTTTTCCCATATCCTGTCTTAATTGGGCCTCCCCACAAATTTCATTCAGCACTTTCTCTCTTTCTCTTTATTGTGTTTTAACAATCTTTTAGGGTACCCTCTTTCTCTAAACCTTTTTACCTGTACATCTAGTAATCCCTCTAGTTCTTCATTGTTACTCACTATTTTTTTGACCCTCATCATTTAACCAAACGGGATGTTTTTTTTTTAATTCTTCAGGGTGTTGACTCTCATACCTTAACAATTTGTTTCTATCCGTTGGATTTGTATACAGTGTGGTAGTGATTTCACCATCAACTATCTTTTTTTTTTTTTTTAAACCAATAGATTTTTATTAGGATTTTGTAGTTAAACAAAGGTAAACTGTAACAATGGTACTAAATATTGCAAACAGTGTATATATAAGAATTGAAACATGAAAATCCACATTGGAAGAACTGGGAGAGGAGAATAATGGAGAGGGGGGAGGGAAGATGAGTGTGCCAGAGAATGAGGTGAATTGGTCTGTTATGTTGGTGAATCTTCTAATTAGAGGGATGTAGGGACTGTATTATATCTTGAGGAAGTCCAAGGGTCCCACCAGGTGGCAACTCTCAATTTGCGTCTCAACGAATGGGCTAATGCGAGTTCATGCGCATAATGGGAATTTAGTCTCGTAAGCAATTCAGTTTTCACAGGTATCTCTGTGGACCTCCAATGAGCAGCAATTGTTTGCCGCACTGCGATCAAAACATTAGTAATGATAGGTTTGAGGGGTATAGGGAAAGTATCCAGGTCGATTCCCAATAATGCTAAGGGGGCAGTAAGGGCAAAAGGGAGGCCTGTAAGAGAGCTCAGTAGCAACTCCACCTCCTTCCAAAAACCATTGATGTGTGGGCAGGACCACCACATATGAACCTCCGTTCCATGGACATTGCATCCCTTCCAACAATTTGGGGAGGGGGAGGGAAGAGGAGCTTTAAATTTGGCAATGCGTGATGGTGTTAAATACCAATTAAACATAACTTTTTTGGATTGCTCCAAGTGGTTTATGCAGCGTGTATAGAGTGCTGCATGGCCTGATGCTGATAACCATTGCTCTCTGGTGGCATCGAAGGCAAGTCTGGTCTCCCATCTGGTCATATAGGGTAATTTATGTTCGCCTTGGACATCTAGTAAAGCCTTATAGATAATAGAAGTACCATTACTCACAACGCCTGTGCGCTTGAATAGTGATTGTAGAGGAAAAGAGATCTCCTCCATGTCGCAAGTGGGGATGTCAATTGTAGAGAGGAAGTGTTTCAGTCGGAGGTAAGAGAAGATAGAGGCAGATAGAAGAGAGAGTTTCGCTGCAAGCGAGTCATATGGGAGGAGGCAATTTTGGTGTAGTAGAGAGGAGAGCGGTGTAATGTCTCCCTTGCCCCAAGAGGAGAAGGAGATGTCACCCATTAGAGAAGACACCGCCTTGAGAGTTACATAGCGGTATAAGAATATGAAATGAGATCTAAAAAGTTTCCGCCAGGTCGTCAATAAACATGAAATAGAACGTAGGGAAGTAGGCGGTGTATAACGTCGCAAGAGGTTAATTTGAAGGAGGAGCCGAAGGGACCCAGATGGAGCAGAGGTAGCCTCAATCTGTAGCCAACGAGAGATAGGGGATTCTGACCACCAAATTCTCGCCACGTCCAGCGTGAGCACTGTATAGTACATTGCCACATCTGGGACCCCAAGGCCACCCCTGTTATAAGGGAGAGTAAAAGAGGTATGGGCCACTCGGGGGACCCTATAGTTCCAAATAAATCGGTTCAGAGTGGACTGTAGGAGAGAGAGATAACGTTTCGTGATAGTGATGGGGATGCATCGCAGAACATACAGGATTTTTGGCAGAAGCATCATTTTTACTGTCTGGATGCGTGCTATCCACGATAATTGATAAGAAGAGTAGTCTGCACATGCAGTTCTTAAAGTGGAGAGTAAGAGATCACAATTGCGGCTGATAATGTCTTTTAGTGGAGTAATTTGGATTCCTAGATAGCAGAATTCTCGGGGAGACCACTGGAACGAGAAGCGAGAAGAGAGGTCACGTTGGGATTCGTTTGAGAGGTTTACAGGAAAGATCGTAGATTTAGACAGGTTAAGTTTGTAGAAAGAAGCACGGGAAAAATCAGATAAGATAGAGAGAATAGTGGGTAGGGAGCATGTAGGATTAGTGCAGGAGAGGAGGACATCATCGGCGTAAAGACTGATCTTATGGTCTACGGGACCCACTGTGATGCCCGAGACGTCAGGGTGAGTGCGTATAACTGCGGCTAGTGGCTCCATCGCAAGGGCGAATATGAGAGGGGAGAGAGGGCAGCCCTGCCTAGTTCCGTTGGTGATGCGGAAGACAGAAGAAGAGAAACCTCCTGCCCGTACAAATGCACAGGGGGAGGAGTATAAAGCCAGTATCGCTGATTTTATATTGCCAACGAAATTGAACCTGTCCAGGACCGCAGCCAGATATCCCCAATGTACCCGGTCAAATGCTTTTTCTGCATCCAATGAGACCAGTACACCTGGGACATCTCTCCCCTCTAAGATCTCCAAGAGATCAATAACCCGCCTTGTGGCATCTCTCGCTTGACGGCCAGGTATAAAACCAACCTGGTCTAGAGCAATCAAGGACGGAAGAACGACCTTGAGACGGCCCACCAGCAATTTAGAGTATAGTTTCAAGTTGCAGTTCAGCAACGCTATTGGTCTGTAATTTCCTGGGTCAGTGGGGGATTTCCCAGGTTTCAATAAGGTTGATATAGATGCCTGTAGACCTTCCGGTTTAATGGTCCCCCTTTCCTGCCAGATTTGAAATAAAGATAGAAGATGAGGGGCTAAAGACTGAGCAAAGGCCGCATAGTAACGATAAGAAAAGCCATCAGGCCCAGGAGCTGAGGATTTCTTCGCAGAGCGTATAGCTGACATGATCTCTGATAGAGTAAAAGGGCTGTTTAGATAGGACAATTGCTCAGGGGAGAGTGAGGGTAAATCTGCCTGGTCTAGAAAAGATGAGATGTGTTCCGTTGTCGGTTGTAGGGTGGATTGAGAAGAAGATAAGTTATACAAGTCCTCATAGTATTCGGGAAAGCGCTCTGCAATAAGAATGGGGTTGTGGATCGGTATTCCCATTGGAGAGGTAATATGCGTGATTCTAGAACGTGCCTCTGTTTTCCTAATACGACGTGCAAGGATTGCCCCTGCTCTGTCCCCCATGCCATAGAAGCGGGCCTTGACTTTTTTTTAAATGATATTCTACTTTTGTGAGCATGAAGGCACGTAGTTGGTGTCTGGCGGTCGAGAGATCTGAAAAGAGAGCTGTGGTGGGGGAATCAGCATATGTACGTTCAAGGATTTTAATCTTAACCAGATAGGACTCCAGAGTCGCAGAGTATCTCTGTTTAGCTAAGGAAGCTAACTTGATCAGATGTCCTCGCATCACCGCCTTATGAGCATACCAGAGTATGTCTGGAGATATGTCATGCATAGCATTAATCAAGAAAAATTCAGAGAGTTGTGCTTGAAGGGCTTCTGTGTTAGATTCGGAGGTTAATAGGCGCTCATTCAATCTCCATGGAGCTCTAGGTTCACAAGGATAAGAGTCGGCAAAAGTCAAGTGAATGCGGGCGTGATCGGACCAAGATGCGGTGCCAATGCCAGCTTCCGTACAAAGAGGGAGGAGGGAGTCATTGATTAGTATATAGTCAATGCGACTGAACGACTTGTGCCGGGGTGAGAAAAATGTGTAATCCCTCTCGGTGCTGTGTAGATAACGCCAAATATCATGCATATGAAAGGAATGAACTAGATCGCCCAAATCTGATCTATAAGCAGAGGAGGAGGAGCAGTCCAGAGCCCTAGATAAAGGAGCGTTTAGGTCACCCGCTATAATTTTATGTCCAGCCATATCTGGAGTGAGACATTCTAGTAAAGTTCTCAAATAGGACTTTTGTCTCGAATTAGGGGCATACAGGACCAAGAGGGAGTACGAGGCGCCATTCAGGCGGCATTTCAGGAGTAGATAACGCCCCTCAGGGTCTGGGAGGGCTGAGATAAATTCAAAAGCAAGAGAGTTACTGATGAATATTGCTACGCCAGCTTTTTTCGTTTGTGGCGTTGGAGAAGTATCGGTGAGGGAACTGTCGTAAAGAAACACGGGCGTTGTCTCCCTCCAGCAGATGCGTCTCCTGAAGAAAAACAACACCCGGGCGAGACCTTCTCAGTTGCGAGTATAGTAGTGAACGCTTGTGCGGGGAATTTAGGCCGTTTTGTGTTTAAAGATAGAACAGACACAGGCATATTAAGGCAATAATAGATCGCATTATGGGATTACCAACAATTATATTAGTCTCTGGAGACATCTCTGCACACAGGGAGGGGGTGGGGAGAGAGGATAGAATATGGTTATATAGAAAATAAAAAGTTTGTAACAACAGGGCTACGGCTGGGTAAACATATAATCTAACCCAGTGTAAGCCAGGGTGAGCAACATGGTTACTCAAAAACAAAAAGAAAAAGAAAAAAAACAGAATGTGACCAAAAAAAGAGGTCATAAAACAGTAAACAGTCATTAGTAGTCTGTATCTGAGCTACCACTCAGAAAGACAAGAGCGAGCAGAAGGTGTCAGTTCACTCGCTCAGCGGGGCTGAGCTCCCGAGGTCAAAGGAGAAAGTAGATAGTAGAAGGGAAAGAGAAGAAACGAGGAGAGAAAAGAAGAGAGAATAGAAATCAGGGGGGAGACTGACCAGAAGAAAAATGAGAATAAAGAAGAGATAATGAAACAATGAAGAAATACGACCTGGGAGATGGATGGTAAGTCCAGGAAGGCAGTCCCGCGGGCATCCCCTCACAAATGAAGGGAGAAGGAGTAAAAATTATCCACACTCGACCAGCGTTGATTTCAGGCAATCTTCCATTCTGGATCAATTCTGCGTCGCAGGGAAGATGAGTTCTCCGGGCTGTGGGCAGATGAACGCTCAGAAGGGCCAGTGGAAGACGGAATCAAGTTCCAAGTTTTCAAGAGCTGGGCAGCCCTAGCAGCGGAGCGGCACACATGGAGCTTCTCATTTCTCTGGATGAGGAGATGGGTCGGGTGGCCCCAGCGATAGGGTATGTTCTTCTCTCGCAGGAGCGATGTGTACGGCCGATATGCTCGGCGGAGCGTTAAAGTCCCCGGTGATAGGTCAGGAAACACTTCTAAGTCTGCAAATTGTGGTGGCAGCGATGTAGCAGCCCGTAGGGCTCTTAGAAAGTCTTCTTTCGCTTCGTAGAAATGTATGCGCCCGAGCACATCACGGGGGAGTTCAGCCCTGCTCCCAGGAGGCTTTGGAACTCTGTGAATTCGATCTATTTTTAGATCACGCGGCTGAAGGTCAGGGAGAACCTCCAACATGAAGCTTTGCAAGAGCGCACGCAGCTCCTCAGTAGGGACTGACTCGGGAATGCCCCGGAGTCGGACATTATTTTGCCGGCTCCTATCCTCCAGGTCACAGTTTTTGGCTTGGATCAGGTCTGCTGTGTGGCGGAGCTGGTCATGATCATCCATGAGCTGATTGTGAGAGCGGATCAGCTCAGCTAGTTTGTTCTCCACATGGTCCGTTCTCCCGCCAAGATCCGCCACCTCACCTCGGAGATCAGCTAGTGCAGTTGTTATGTCCTCTTGTAGGGACGTACGGAGGTCTCCTAGGAGTTCCTTCATGAGTGCCAGGGTGACTGGGGTCTCTAGGGGTAGAGAAGCTGCAGCTGAGCCCTGTGCTTGTTGTTCCCGGCGGGAGGCTCGCGCCGCTCGAGGGGAGGCCGGCGCCATGTTAGAGGCAGAGAGTGAGGAAGAGCGGCCCGGAGGAAAGTAGTCTGATACTCGGCTTGAGAAAAGATCCTGACGGCTTTTAGTTTTCCCCATCGATGCAGGATCAGTTCGGGAAGGGTACTGGAGAGTTTGGGGTCAGTTTGGTCGGTGTGGCCGCTGGAATAGCCGCTTCTATGCCCGCAGGACTGGGAGCTCCTGAGTTAGGTGACCTCCAGCATGTGCAGCCAGGCCACGCCCCCACCATCAACTATCCTCACCTTAACATCCAAAAATTTTTTTTTTTAACATATCAATATGAATTTAATAGTTTCATTAATTTGATTAAGGAATTCCAAAAACATCTGTAACTCTACTTCTATACCTTTCCAAAGGAGGAAGATGTCATCTATGTACCTCCACCCCTCAATCACTTTGTCATAATGTTGGGATACAGAGATGACATCCTCCTCCAATGTTGACTTTACAATGTTAGCATATGCAGACATCACATTGGCGCCCATAGCGGTTCCTTGCATTTGAATGAAAAACTCATCACTAAATATAAAATAGTTCTGTTTTAAAACAAGTTCAAGTAAGTCTATCACCAGTTGTTTAAAGTCATTACTATATGTTGTACTTTCTATTTTTTTCTTTACAGCATACAGTCCATATTCATGACTTAGAGACATATATAATGATACCACGTCGAATGATGCTAAAATTACTTCTTCGTGCAGTTTTACCCCTCTCAGTACTTCCAGAAAGTGTCCCGTATCTCTTATATACAAAGGTGTATCTTTCACTAATGGACTTAGGGTCATTTTTAGATAGGATCTTATCTGACTTGTCACTGACTCTACCCCGGACACTATAGGCCTCCCAGGCGGGTCAGTGAGGAACTTGTGGACCTTCGGAACCACATATATTACTGGTGTTCTGAAGTTATTTACAGTAAGGTAATCTAATGTGTCTTGGTTGGTAAGCCCTTTTTCCTTGGCTGATTCTAAGATAGATTTTATATTCTTTTGAATGACAAATTTCGGGTCATGATCTACCTTTCTGTATACCTCAATGTCATGTAACTGACGTCTGATCTCTCCTACATATTTGCACCACAATGTGTTTGCTCTCATGTTATTATAACTCCTTTGGGGTGTTTACTATTGTGCTCACGGTACTGGCTGTACACCCATCGCACATGCACAGTGGTGTTTCTGAATCTATACACCCATGCAAACACAGGGAGAACATACAAACTCCTTCAGATGTTGTCCTTAGTGGGAATTGAACCCAGGCCCTTGGGACTTCAGTGCTGCTAAGGCTGCAGTGCTAAACACTTGAGCCACCGCATGCGCACTTGCTCCTAGCACTCCGGTGAAGTTTCCCTTACACCGGAGTTTGCGCATAAGTAATTCTATACTCTGTGGGTGCTCTTCATTACGTGTGCCAACAATTATTTACAGGATTTGCGGGCAATCTCTATAGAATTTTTTAATAGAGCCCACAAATTTCGTTTTTACTCATTATTTAGGCTCCTCAGTTTGGACCATTGTCTTTACTTAGGACCAAATGTAATCCCCTTACCCTCCCAATGGTTTCACCCACTTAGTGTGAGCGGCACCCTGGCTCTTGCGTGTCACTTACTGGACAGCACCAGCTGAACGCCATCACTGCTCAGACGAACACACAGCAGGTAGGTGTTATGGTCCCTTTATATCTATATAGCCCGTATACTTTCTATACTCGTCCTTTAGGACTTGGTGCCACCCATTATTTTACTTTAACATCTAGTTACATGGGACACGGCCAGCATTATGTCACTTATGAATCTTTATTAAAGAAAAAATGTACAAAAAAATGGGATTTACGTAACCAAATTTTCTTTCCCACATAAGGGTGAGTCAACACAGTACTTGACAAATCAACGATGACGTAATATTCATACGTTGAATAATCTTCTTATAAAATAGCACCATGGAGTAACTCAAATAGATATACTTTTCAACATTTATTTGAGATGTGAATATTTCAAAACATTATAATTATGTGCATAAAACAAAATAAAAGCATAAAACGGAGGATTTAAAAATCAAACTAAACTTATACCAGTGTTGTGCATGGACCGCACTAACACTAGAAGGTTCCAATTAATTAGTGAAATCAGGCTATAGTGATAATGCACATTTGCGCCCCCTTTTTTCTCTTTTTGTTCTTTTGCATTGTAACCTTAGATTTCACTAAACTAAAATGAAAAAGAAAAAAAATTATTACAATCAGGATTGTGCACTCTTAGTGTGTGTGCTAAAGGTAACGTGCAGCCCCCCTACTCTTACCTTCAGCAGGTCACGACTTTCTTTTAGGTGCAGTAGAAGCCTCTGGATTTTTGAAGCTCAGAAAGTTTCTTTTTCCAGAAACAAGAAAGCTGACTCCTTCCTCCAAAGTCTCTTCAGCAAGCAGCACACAATGAACAAGATGTTGTCTGTCCTCCTGTTCCTGTGTGTTCATGACCTGCGATGATGTCAGAGATGCATGACTTTGTGAGGGAGTCTCCCTCCCAAGATCACATGACCATGTATTCAGGCAGAATCCACACTCTTCCTAGCAACAGCAGAGTCATGAAGACAAAGTCTTCCCCAGCAACAGTACAGACAAAAAGACTGAGGATCACATGTAAACCAAGTACAGGCCTAAAAGGTCCCAGGTATGTGAATATGGGGTAGTCCCAAAAAAGATTGTTTTACCAAAAAGGCCTATAATGTAATATAACTGAGGAATACCTAGAGTTGCAAAATTCTAACTAAAGTAATCTTGCAGAAAATAGAAAACATGTAACCTAGCAGGCCTACGAGGCCCCAGGTATGCGTTCTAAGGTTAATAAATGGAAGGATACCGGAGTTCTCATGCAAAAAATATAAAGTTTAATACAAATCATCACATGAAACAAGGGATCCAACACATTCATTTACAAATAACAGCAAGGACAGGTTGGGCAGTGTAAGGAGACAAAGACATAGTGGGTACAATGTAACCATAATACAACATTTGGACTAGATTACAAAATTACTCAGTGTGTCTACACAGGATCCTCAGCCCACGTCCATATAAGTCTCAGTCAATCATAATGGACAGGGAATCCTTCCCATATAGACATATACATAGTCACAGCATAATCCCTATGTCTATAGTGAAAAAAACCATAAAATCAAAAAGGTTAAATTGTCATACCTAATGCTGTAAGGCAGCACCCACAGTGTCAGGGAGGAGCCTATTGCTGTATTATGATTACATTGTACCCACTATGTCTTTGTCTCCTTACACTGCCCAACTTGTCCTTGGTATTATTTATAAATAATGTGTCGGATCCCTTGTTTCATGTGATGATTTGTATTAAACTTTTATATGTTTTGCATGAGAACTCCGGTATCCTTCCATTTATTAAATAGTACACTAAACACTCGTTTGGTATTTTTTGAAAAGTAATGCTAAAAGTCCTGGTATCACCAATCTGTAATTACTCCTCTATAAAACTGTCCATGTTATTTTATTCCTCTGCATGACTATTCTATCCGCTCCGCCGCAGTGCTTTGGTCTCTTTCTCATCATATTATCCATCAGCTCCATCTTGTTTTTAAAAAAAAGGTAATTAAAAAGTCATGTGTAAACAGGAAAATGGTAAGAAGACCAAATGCACACCCTATATTACCCAAAAAACATGCAGTAAAAATGGCCCATACGGAAGAAAAAAAACATCAGAAAGAAATTAACAGCTTGTAGTTGGTGTATGTGTAAATATTTTTGTAAAGTTTTTAGTGTGTAAAAGTGGTATGATGGTAAAGTGCAATGTAAGTACTGGGCTATACCTTACCTCTGGGGATGCTGTAATAGCTCTCTCAGAGGCATGCTGGATCCGACCACTGGGCTAATCCTGTAGGGATTGTGGTACGTCGTTACTGATCACTGGGGCTGTAAACAGGCAGTATACTCCCACTCGGGGAACCTTGGGGCACACCTCACATCGTGGTATTATGATAACCTAGCAGGTATCTAGGCGGCTGTTATAGATACCCGGGTACATACTACCAGCATATCTCTGCTTGACGCAGCCTGTTATACTCGGGAGACGTGACTAACTGATGATATACCCATGGTTGTATACTGCCACATGGCTGCATATATACCCTGGGTTTTTATAGGTACTACCCTGCCTGCTTACCTATGGTACCATGTAACTACCAGGGCTGTATATACCTCTGGGCTACTGGATACTACCACTGGGGCTGTATATACTTCTGGGGCTGCTGGATACTGCCACTGGGGCTGTATATACCTCTGGGGCTACTGGATACTACCACTGTGGCTGTATATACCACTGGGAGGGCTGCTGTATACCACACTGCTGGGGGCTGTATACCTGTGCTGGGGTCCACCCTCGGCTTATACACGAGTCAATAGGTTTTCCCAGATTTTGGGGGCAAAAGTAGGGGGGTCGGCTTATACACGGGTCGGCTTATACACGAGTATATACGGTACACTAAACACTAATTTGGTCTTTGTTTGAAGAAGTATACATAATTGATATCACCACATCTGTAATTACTCACTCTATAAAACTGTCATGTTATTTATTCCATATGATGAACAATCATAAAAAACACGCCAAACAAGTCACTTTTTCATCATATTAACACTCACATTTTTTTTTTTTTTTTAAATAATTAAAAAGTCATATGTAAAAGAAAATGGTAAGAATGAAAATGCCAACCCATACTACAAAAAACATGCTGTAATATGGCTCATTCGGAAAAAAAAAACAAATAAAAAATTTACAGCTCATAGTATATGCTGATGTGAAAATATTTTTTGTAAAAGTTTTTAGTGTGTAAATGTGGCAAAGCATAAAAAACCTATGTAAGTCTGGTATGACTGTAACTCTGGTATGACTGTAAAGCTCCCGTCACACACAACGATGCACCAGCGATCCCGACAACACTAACAATCCTGTAGGCATCGTTGGTGCGTCGTTACCTGGTCACTGGGGAGCTGTCAAACAGGCAGATCTCCCCAACTACCAGGGACCAGGGAGCCACCTCCACATCGTGGTAATTATGATAAACAGCAGGTATCTAGGCAGAGCTGTTGCATAGATACCCGGTGTTTATCATAGTTACCAGCGTCCTCCCTGCTTAGCGCAGCCTGTAAGCAGGGAGGACGCTGGTAACTATGATAAACACTGGGTATCTAGGCAGCATGCGCTGCATAAATACCCGCTGTTTTTTATAGGTACTAGCGTTCCTCCCTGCTTAGCGCTGGTAACCATGATAAACACCAGGTATCTAGGCAGCACGCGCCCTGGATACCAGGTGTTTACCATGGTTACCAGCCGTGAGATCGCTGATTGTTGGTCTCTCGATGCGTGCTGACAAGGCGCGAGACCAACTACCTAAAAATGACACAGAGCACTTTGTAATGATCAGCGATCTCACAGCAGGGGCCTGATGGCTGCTAAGTGTCGCATCATAATGAGATCGTTAGCGAGATCGCTGTTACATCAGAAAACCTGTGACGTTACAACAATCTCGCTAACGATCTCGTTATGTGTGACGGGGGCTTAACTCTGATATGACTGTACCTGTACTGACCCAAAAAATAACTTAAGCAAAAATACAGAACCTCCCTTGGACATCATACTGTGATAGGGCAAACTATTCTGAGAACCTTAAATAAACCATATTACTGTGAGTATCTAGACATCCATAAGTTCATAGTGACACCACTTGAGTCCACACCAGTGTTTTGATGTAGTAAAACATTTGTTATACATCATCTACAAGTGTTATAGTGGTATCATGCAGTAACAAACAAGTTAACTTCTTTTGACAAAGAGGGGGCAATGAAGAGAGAGAACAAGAGACAGGCACTAGGGGCAGCTTCCGTAGGAACAAGTTGAGATTTTTAGTCAAAAATTCAAAAACAAAGTTTTCATTAGGCACAAATGTTAAACCCAAACTTCAATACCTCAATCTGTGAGGGGGTAAGTACATGTGTTGAAAGTTAATTACCTTCAGACTCACCCCTTCTTTACTGGTTGTTTTGGAGATGTTGACACCTTTTTGGCTGGATCTTTAGTCCCACCCACTTTCGCCACCTCAAAACTGGTTAATGGCCTCGTGATTGAATTTGGGATGCAATTGATTCTTATTCTAATGATGATAGGAAAGACAAAGACACAATTTCTCGTGTTGTATCAGCTGGAATTTTACGTGTTCAGGGTTGTTGCGTCTCTTTTTGTTCCTCCATCGGTACACCCGGTTGTTTTTGAAGCCTGCAACATCTCTTTGAAACAATCTTTTTCTCCCATTTGTTAAATTATTTTTCCATTGTCAAGTTTAACTGGCCTAGAGCTTCAGTTCATAGTTTGGCTGATAATTTCACTCTTATTTCCTCAGCCTCTGCTTCAATCTCTCGGATAGCTTTCTCATTGGAGTCAATCAGAAGGCTCGTGAAGCCATGGGAGAATGTGGTGGCAATAGACTCCCACTCTTTCCTAAATATCCTCCTCAATTGCAATAAAAGAGGGATATTCTTGGATACGGAGGCCTCTGGTTATTAGTCTTTTTAATATATCTCTGCATGAAGGCCTTGTTCCACCAGAGATGTGTTTTGCGGTGCAACAAGACCTTCATGCTACTAATGAGCTCACTGTTTGCCTTGGCTTCAGCTAGTGGCACCGCCTCTCCCTCCAAGCAAAATACTTTGTCGAGTTGCGTAAGCCACAACTTTTCGTGGGCTTTATGGTCCATGGGTCCTGGTGGAAAAGCTGAGAATAAACACAGTAACAATAGCATAAGCAAAAGCACAGGACCTCCCTTGGACATCATACTGTAATAGGAAAAACTATTCGAGAATCTTAAATAAACCAAAATGCTGTGAGTGTCTGGACGCCCATAAATTCGTAGTGACACCACTAGAGATGAGAGGTGTTTTGGGGTGTGTTCGAGTTTTCAATGAATGCGAACAATTAGCTTCAAATTTGGCAGTTCGAGGTTATGTTCCATAACGCTTCGATCACCAAAAGCACAACTGACTTTTCACAGTAATACTGTCATTTATGTTAACATCCAGTTTCAGTGTATAGTGTGCGGGGGAAGGGTTTTGATCAGTGCTGCAGAAATAATGCCGATCTCCATTGTTTTTTCTCCTAACCGCATATACAGTGGGGCGTGCAGGCTGTCAGCCAATCACAACACACAACAAAGAGCATTTTTTGCACACAAGCAAGGACATGTGTCATTGGCTGTGTATGTTACATGTCCTTGCCCATTAAGACTCAGCCATTTTCCCCATCGCCACCATTTCTTCAGTGCTGCAGTTTGTGTCAGTCAGGCACCGCTACTGCTGCTGTGGGCGCTATAAAGTGTTAGATAAATAGTGAGTGAATCTCAAGTTAGATAGACAGATAGGTTTAGGGAGTAGAGACTAATTAGAATTTCAACCCTTTTGAGGGCTACTTCAGACAAGTAGGGAGTAGGGATTAGTTGTAAATATTAGCCCTTTTCAGGGCTACTTCATACAAGTAGGACTTTATATCAGCCTTTGAGGCTACTCATGAAGTAGGCTATATAATATCAGCCCTTTTGAGGGCTAGGTTAGAGCAGTTCCAAGCAGTTTTTTGCCAGGCATGTCTGTGCCAGTGCTGTGCAAGTGTTTTTCTTAGCATCTGGGCAAATCTAGCTCAGACAATTCTTTAGGTCAGGCAGTGTAGCACTGCTGTGAAGCAAGCTACACCACCTGTCTTCAGTAGCCAATTATTTACTGCAGCTAGTCCAGGCAATTTTTTTGGGCTAGTAGCAGTGTCTGGTAGTCATCAGCGTATTAAGTTAATTTCTCAAAAGAAAATATTTAGGATGTAATAAGTCTAGTTTATGAAATATTAGATTACCAACTTATTTATAAAAATATCGCACATCCACTTGCTCTGGACAGCCACAACATAGAGGCTCCTAAAAATCCCCTATTATGGGGGAGACCTCGATTGTAAGCTGTGTTTGAACCAGTTCATGTGCAATTGACACACTATGGGTTCATATTGTCGACTGGGACATCTTCACATTCTTTTGAAATCCTAACTCCGTGGTTAGTCCTTAATAAATTGTGGATGTCTGGCTTGCCTAGTTACCTTATACAAGGGAAATTTTTATGCCCCACTCTATTCAGAGGATCTCTTGGCCTCTAATTTGGTCATCTATTAGAAGTATCACACATACGTAATCTGACCATTAACAAGACAAGTCGTAACACCATCTCCAAGCCTTCTGATGAGCTCCCTTATACGAAGCGCATTAAGCAATTGGAGAATAACTATCCATTCAAAAACAGGAATCGTTGTAGATCGTCACTGATCTCTGGGAGGACTACTGAAATGTGATCCATTTGGACTATGAAGATAAGTCTAAAATCATGACTACCTCCCCTCTTCCCTATTAATGTATTTTCCCTGTTAGGGCCTTCTTAGGGCAAGCCACCGGTGAGTGGGGACACCACTATTTTATGGTGTGTTAAAATCTCCACTGATAAGCAGGGGAAAGGATAGGGTCTTGATAAGTCCTCCCTACAGCTTGATCTATCATATAAGTATTCCTTTTTATTGCATGTTGTTGTTATATTGTTTCTCAAATCTGTGGGTCTATGACCTTTATATATTTTTGTAATAAAGGCGATATTTTTATAAATAAGTTGATAATCTAATATTTCATAAACTAGTCAGCGGTGTAGCCCACTTGTTAACTAAGCTACACTGCCTCTCTAGTTCAGACTAATTTTTAACTGCACCTAGCCTAGGTAATAGTTTGTGCCTAGTAGCAATGTCATTTAGATAGTGGCGTAGCCCACTTGTGAACGAGGTACACCCCCTGTCTAGTTCAGACTAATTTTTAACTGCACCTAGCCCAGGTAATAGTTTGGGCCTATTAGCAGTGTCATTTAGATAGTGGTGAAGCCCACTTGTGAAACAAGCTACACAGTCTGTCTAGTTCAGACTAATTTTTAACTGCACCTAGCCCAGGTAATAATTTGTGCCTAGTAGCAATGTCATTTAGATAGTGGCGTAGCCCACTTGTGAACGAGGTACACCCCCTGTCTAGTTCAGACTAATTTTTAACTGCACCTAGCCCAGGTAATAGTTTGTGCCTAGTAGCAATGTCATTTAGATAGTGGCGTAGCCCACTTGTGAACGAGGTACACCCCCTGTCTAGTTCAGACTAATTTTTAACTGCTCCTAGCCCAGGTAATAATTTGTGCCTAGTAGCAATGTCATTTAGATAGTGGCGTAGCCCACTTGTGAACGAGGTACACCCCCTGTCTAGTTCAGACTAATTTTTAACTGCACCTAGCCCAGGTAATAGTTTGGGCCTAGTAGCAGTGTCATTTAGAGAGTGGTGTAGCCTGCTTGTGAAACAAGCTACACTGCCAGTCTAGTTCTGACTTATTTTTTACTGCACCTAGCCCAGCTAATAGTTTGGGCCTAGTAGCAGTGTCATTTAGATAGTGGTGTAGCCCACTTGTGAAACAAGCTACACCGTCTGTCTAGTTCAGACTAATTTTTAACTGCACTTAGCCTAGGTAATAGTTTGTGCCTAGTAGCAGTGTCATTTAGAGAGTGGTATAGCCCAATTGTAAAACAAGCTACACCTCCTGTCTAGTTCAAACTAATTTTTACTGCACCTAGCCAGTAAATAGTTTGGGCCTAGTAGCAGTGTCATTTAGATAGTGGTGTAGCCCACTTATGAACCAAGCTACACTGCCTGTTAGTTCAGACTAATTTTTAACTGCACCTAGCCCAGATAACAGTTTGGGCCTAGTAGCAGTGTCATTTAGATAGTGGTGTAGCCCACTTGTGAAACAAGCTACACCGTCTGTCTAGTTCAGACTAATTTTTAACTGCACTTAGCCTAGGTAATAGTTTGTGCCTAGTAGCAGTGTCATTTGGATAGTGGTGTAGCCCACTTGTGAAACAAGCTACACAGCCTGTCTAGTTCAGACTAATTTTTAACAGCACCTAGCCCAGGTAATAGTTTGGGCCCAGTACCACTGTTTGGCCCCTCAGCTCTGCTCGATTTCCATATACATTTTTTTTCCCAACAACTGCAGAGTTGCCAATTTGGTCACATACAAAATGAGTGGCAAAAGGCCTGCAGCTGGTGGAAAGAGGAATCGGCGTGGTGGGAAGGGCAAAAATGTTTGTGTCCGTGGGGTAGGTGGTAAAGCAACAGTAACATCTGCTGAAGAAAGACCATCTTCCAGCCAAAGTAAGATGTCTACTTCTTTCTGTGGACAATCTGATATGATCCCTTTCTTACAGACACGACCATCGATACCTATTGTAGATGAGGCACAAAAAGAGCAGGTGCTTGAATGGATCTCAAGTGCTCCATCAAGTGGCCTCTCCTCCACCTCAACTTCAACATCCTAAACCCTCCAGTCCTCTGAGGTGTCACCCCAATCGCACTTGCTTCCTCACAGCTCCCAAGTCTCCAGTCGCACTACTGAGTATGGGGTAACAGAGTGTTGAGTCTGCAGAGCTGTTCAGTCACACTGATAGCCTGTGAATCAGAGGTCTGCTCCAAAGCTGCAGTGAGTCCAGACGAGGAAATGATCTGCATTGATGCCCAGAAGCTTTGTGAGTCGGATCTAGCCCAGATGAAGAAGGTTCTGAGCAAAATGTAGACCCTCATTCCCAAACTGTAACTCCTCTTGGTGGACACAATGAGGAAGATGCTGATGAGACTCAGATACCTGATTGGACCGACAACTTAGCTTTTCGGTCAGGGCAGGAAGAGGTTGTCTCTGAGGATGAGAGTTGTATAACACACAGGGTGATGATGAGGTTGGAGATCCCACTTACTGTCCACCCACAGTCAGCCAGTCGATGAGGTCAGCAGAGGAGGTGGAGGAGGTTGATAGTGACGATGAGGTTAGGTTGTGCCTTCCTGGACAGAGACGGAGTACTGGAGGCATGTCAACAACAGCATCCGCAGCCACAACTCTATTTCTGGTGGCTCTGCAGGTCGCATGGGCTCTAAGCCTTGCCTAGCCTGGGCCTTTCTTGACTTTGCCAAGGATCACCCAACTCATGTGATCTGTAAGATTTGTCACCAATCTCTGAGTAGAGGCAAAAACTCAATAGTTTAGGTGCTTCATGCATGAATCGTCATATGGATATGAAGCACAGGTCGCAGTGGGAAGCTCACTGTGCTACAATGTGGGCTAGCAGGGGTGGCCAACCACCATCTGCCCCATCAAGTGCATCCATGTGCTCTTCATCCTCTGTAACTGTGGGGACAGCTGTCACACATGCTCTTGAATGCAGACCTTCCACCTCTTTACCCGCAACAGCAGTGTGATTGCCAGGTCGTCACTTGTTTTTGAAGTGGAAAATGCTGCTGGTGTTGAGCTCTCTCAGACATCGAGAGCACCACCTTTGGATGAAGGCAACATTATATCTCCACCTGCACCTTCTTCACAGACCTGCAGTTTGCCGGGGACACCCTACTCAACCCCGTCTCAGCATAGCAGCCAGCTCTCCGTCCCTCAAATGTGGACAAGTAAAAGACCATTTCCTCCTAGCATGACAAAGCTAAGCGTTTGAATTTCACCATCTGCAAACTGTTGGCTACAGAAATGCTGCCTTTCCGCCTGGTGGACAAAGAGGATTTTAGAGACCTTATGCCCGTCGCAGTGCTCCAGTGCCCCAGTACCAGATGCCCAGTCCCGCTACTTCTTCAAGAAAGGTGTGCCTGCGCTAAACCAGCATGTCGCACACAACATCACCGCTTCCTTGAGACACTCTGTGTGTGACAGGATGCATTTCACCACAGACACTTGGACCAGTAAGCATGGACAGGGGTGTTACATGTCGCTGACTGGGCACTGGGTAACTATGGTGAAGCTGAAGAAGGGTCTGCTGTACAAGTCTTGCCGTCCCCACGAGTTGTGCGTCAATCCTCGGGTACGTAGCAGTTCCTACACTGCTTCTGCCCCCTCAACCTCGTCTTGGTCCTCCACCTGCGCCCAAAGCCTGTCTGGTAATGCCACCCGAGTTATAACTGCGCACAAGAAATCCTGCACACCTCCTTACTATGCTGGCAGCAGGGCTCAACGCCATCAGGCAGTGTTTACCTTGAAATGTCTGGGAAATGTGTGTCACACAGCTAAGAAGTTGTGGTCAGATCTGGAGACGAGTTTCAGCAATGGTTGTCTCCACTCAACCTGCAGCCAGGAAGGCCGTGTGAGAAATGTTGCAAACCTGGGTGCGGCCCTTCGCCGGGGCAATGAGACACACGTGCCTTTTATGGCTCACGTTTTGAACCTGGTTGTCCATCAATTTTAACACACTATCCGGCCTAGATGGGCTTCTGCAGAGAGCACGGTCGCTGTGTGCTCACTTCCGACGTTCGCATTTCGCTGCTCAAGAGTTGCATCACTCCAGAAGTCTTTCGGACTGCCGGCTCACCAGCTGAAATGCGATGTGCCGACACGCTGGAATTCCACCTCACATGTTGCAGCGACTGTGGCAGCACCACTGAGCCCTGGTGCAATACGTTATGACATATAGCCTAGGCCAACGAGATTCAGAGGTGGGACAGATCACGCCGCTGGAGTGGTCTTAGATCAAGGACCTATGCACCCTTCTGCACAGTTTTAGAAATGGCGATGAAGATGATTAGCGCTGACGATGCTTATTATCAGCATGACTATTCCGGTCATCTACACAGAACGCTGCGGAGGCATCTGCAAGTGTGAAGGCAGCCTAAGTAATTGCTGCAGCTTAAAAATCTGAATAAACCCAA
Organism: Allobates femoralis; assembly: GCA_033576535.1. Classification (NCBI taxonomy): domain Eukaryota; kingdom Metazoa; phylum Chordata; class Amphibia; order Anura; family Aromobatidae; genus Allobates; species Allobates femoralis. The sequence goes on from JARQOC010000002.1 coordinate 350,356,995, forward strand.
TTAAAAAATGTTATATACTGCAAAAAGTACCAAAGCAATCTTCAACTCATCAAGCAAAAAATAAGTCCCGATACGGTCCAAAAAAAAGCCCCTCAAGCAGCCTGAAAAATGAAAATAATACAGCTCCAGAACATGGTGATGAAAGAACTTTATTAAAAAAAGCATTTTTACTGTGTAGTAGGAGCAAAACATAAAAAATATAATTCTGGTATCATTGTAATTGCACCAACATGAAGAATAAATCTGTCTTCTTACTAATACCGCATGGTGAAAACTAAAATTAAGAACTATTCTTCGACTGCTTTCTATTTGTTTACCTACAAGAATCAGAATAAGGGTGCAGGCACACTAGCATCAAATACATGCAAGTGCAATGCAAGAAAAACTCGCATTGCACTTGGACAATGTCAAACAATTTAGTCAGGTCAGATTGGTAGTTTTTTCTCTGCCAAATTCTCAATGCTGCCAAAACGCAGAATGCTGAGATTGCACGCGTATCTCACAAGCAAGTGGCCAATGAAAGTCTATGGGAGCACAAAAAAAATGCACACAGGCAGCACACTAAGCATTTGTATCATTGTCCACCCTGCATTCCTTCCCTCCATGCACTGGTTGTAACCCCGTATTACTATGAATGGAATAAAGAACTTTGCACATGAAGTGATGATCTGGTGAGTGCCATCCTTGCTCTATAAGACAACGTGCACACACAGAGTATTTGATGAGTTTTTTACTTCTGGATTTGTAGCCAAAACCAGGAGTGGATGATAATACAGAAGTGGTGCAGGTGTTTCTATTAGACTTTTCCTCTGATTGCTCCACTACTGGTTTTGTCTACAAATCCTGAGGTAAAAAAATCATCAAATACTCAGCGTGTGCACGTGGCCAAATCTGTTTTATATGACTGCTACATATTTGGATTGAGCAACGCCAGCTACAACCCACAGCTGGTGTCCTGGTTTCAATACAATGCCAGTACAGCTGCTAGTGCCCGGAATTCTTCGCTTTGCTGAAATGAATAAAAAAAGCATGTGGTTTCACAGTATTTTTAAGTCTATCCTGATGAAAGCAAATAGCTGCGAGCTAACACCCTCAGCTACCTAAGTTTTACATTGACTGCCAAAAAAAAAATGTGTGGGCTTCGCCATATTTTTAATTGCCAGCCAAGGTAAAACTAGGGCACTCTGCCCCCATCCTCCATGGATTATTTTTTATATTCAGATTGTAAGACTCACTTCTGTTTTCCCCCTAATTTGGGGAAAAAAAGCACATCTTACAATCCAAAAATACGGTAGCTTTATACTGAAAGCAGTCAAAAAATATTTTGTACCCCAAATTGTTGCCAATAAAACTCCTAACTTATCCCACACAAACCAGACCTCACTCAAATTCAAGATATGTCTCTGGAAATATACTGTAGTGGTCTCCCACCTTACTGGTGGAACAAAGACTCAAGAAAAGTGACATGGCTACCACCTCCTCAGATAAAATCCAGTGAAATTTGTGGTCCTTAATCCAAATGTCCCCTCTCTCTGAGCCACCCTGTACCTAAATCATAGTAAAAGGCCACATATTTGAGCATTTATTTAGTGGGGAGAGCCCAAGTAACAATTTATGGTGCCCATGTCACCAGAAGATCAAGTGTATGACTCTAGACTGGCATGTTTTCAATTGTCCAGAAAAAAAGCATGCCATGGATTTTACAAAATAGTTACTGTAGCCATACATGAATTCACTGAGAGGTGCAATTTCTGCAATAGGGTAATTTTTTTCCTTTTCTGCTGTTCTAGGTAACTAAGGGACTTTATAAATGTTGTCCGCAAACCATTCTTAAAAACTTTGTGCTTCAAAAAACAAATAGGATTCTTCATTCACAGCCTTGTTGTGTGGTAGTTGTTTATGATAACATATAGGGTTTCACTACTTTTGGGACAAATTGCATAACAAATTATGGGGTCTATTTTTCTGCTATTATCCATAAAAAATGTAATTTTTGTTCTCATCCTTATTTTAAAATGTTCTGTAAAGTATCTACAGGTTTACCATGCTCAATACACCCCAGATGAAATCCTTGATGGGTCTAGTTTCTAAAATGGTGTAATTTGTGGCTGTTTCTGCTGTTTTGGTACCTTAGGGGCTTCTGCAAATGAAACATATTGTCTGCAGTTTGTTCCAGTGAACAAATTCAAATTTAAATTTTTACTTTGAGTTCGAGTCCAAATTTAGCTTTTTCCATTCCGAGCCCAGCTGTATGTCCACAGAGAGCTTTTGACTACATGTGGGTTTCACAAGCCCATAAGAAAGTGAGTAACAAATTGTTTGGTAAACATTTTGTTATTACTGTGATGAATTTGCCACCAAACCCGCACCTGTCTAGTGATCCTCTTATCATCAGCACAGTCAGGGAAGTGACTGAGGATAATGTGAGGGACTGCAGCTATCCTGTAAGTGCTGGTTTATTAAGGTGCCTCAGTGAAAGTGGTATATGCCTTCCAGTCCCAAGCCAGAAGTACATATAATAACCACCACCCTGTCACTTATAGAGGTTCTAAAAAACACGAACAACAATTGCTGCCAACAGTTCCTCATTCGATTATAAGCCCCATATTATTATTATTTATTTATATAGCGCATTAGGTTCCATGGTGCTTTACATGAGGATAAGGGAGACAAGAACAAGTACACTAAATCTAGGCGATCAGGACGTACAGGTACAGGAGGGGCAGGGACCCTGTCCACGAGGGCTCACAGTCTACAAAGGGTAGGTTGGGATACAGTAGGATGGGGAATGTCAGGTATGGGGGGGTCGCCTGGGTCTCATGGAAGGTTGTAGGCTTGACGACATAGGTGAGTCTTCAGGTGACACTTGAAGCTTCTCAGGTAGGAGAGTGAGGGTTTTTCTAATGTGTTCAGCCAGGGAGTTCCAGAGTAAGGCAGATGCCCGGGAGAGTCCTGGACTCGGTTGTGCGAAGAGGTGATGAGGGGGAAGCAGAGGATAAGTTCTTGGGAGGAGCAGAGGTTGCGATGAGGGTAGGTATCGGGAGACCAGGTCGGAGATGTATGGTGGGGCCAGGTTGTGTATGGCTTTGTATGCCATGGTTAGTGTTTTGAATTGGGATCGCTTGGAGGCGGGGAGCAGTGAAAAGGGCTTGGCAAAGGGGGGAGACAGGGGAGTAGGGGAGGACAGGTAGATTAGCGGGGCAGCAGAATTGAGGATAGACTGGAGAGGTGTGATGGAGTTAGCCGGAGGCCATTGAGAAGGAGGTTGCAGTAGTCAAGGCGGGAGATGATAAGAGCATGAATGAGTGTTTTAGCGGTGTCGTGGGTGAGGAAGGAGAGGATCCGTGAGATGTTCTTGAGCTGGAGCCGGAGGGATGTGGTGAGGGCCTCGATGTGGGGCTTGAAGGATAGGGAGGAGTCAAGGATTACCCCAAATAAACTAAAAGAAGGAGCAAGCGCAGATAGGGTCTTATCTTTTTAACAATCAGCGGCTAAAGGGCCGTAATGATCACTGCTCACCTTATCAGGTTGTGTGACACACAACCAGTATAAAAACATGTAATGGCGGCTGCTGCTGGACCCACACCTCCACGTGCTATGTGGTCAAATTCCAGAGTTTTCCAGGGACAATGTGTCATCGGTCCGCGCTGCCACAAATGACTGAATCAGAAGTTCACTCTATACCTTTATTTGGATCCATCCAACGCGTTTCGGAGCCTGCTATGCTCCTTCATCAGGGAAGTGTATGAGCTCATACACTCCCTGATGAAGGAGCATAGCAGGCTCCGAAACGCGTTGGATGGATCCAAATAAAGGTATAGAGTGAACTTCTGATTCAGTCATTTGTGGCAGCGCGGACCGACGACACATTTTCCCTGGAAAACTCAAGGATTACCCCAAGGCACTTGGCTTGTGGGACTGGGGAGAGGGCGCAGTTGTTGACACAGATGGATAGGTTGGGAAGTGGGGGGAAATTTCTTGAGGGGAAGACTATGAATTCAGTTTTGTCCATGTTGAGTTTAAGGATGCGAGCAGAGAAGAAGGATGAGATGGAGAAAGGCATTGTGGGATCTTGGAGAGTAGGGAGGTGATGTCAGGGCCGGACAGGTAGATTTGGGTGTCGTCGGCGTAGAGGTGGTACTGGAGGCCATGGGACTCAATGAGTTGCCTAGGCCGAGAGTGAATATGGAGAAAAGTAGGGGTCCCAGGACCAACCTTGGGGGACTCCGACAGAAAAGGGTAGGGTGAGGAGGAGGTGTGGGAGTGGGAGACGCTGAAGTCATGTCGACTAGGTATGAGGAGATCCAGGAGAGGGCAAGGTGGGTGATGCCAGGGATTCCAGGATCGGAGAAGAAGGGAGTGGTCAGCCGAAGTCGAAGGCGGCAGACAGGTCAAGGAGGAGGAGGATGGAGTAGTGGTGTTTGTTCTTGGCGGTCAGTAGGTCGTTGGTGACTTTGGTCAGGGCTGTTTTGGTGGAATGGAGGGGTCGGAAGCCGGACTGTAGGTGGTCGAAGTGGGAGCACGAGGAGAGGTGAGAGGACAGTTTGGAGTGGACGTGCTGTTCAAGTAGCTTTAGAGGCGAATGGGAGGAGAGATATGGGGCGATAGTTAGAGACAGAGGTAAGGTCAAGTGAGGTTTTTTTAGGAATGGGCGTGATTAGGCGTGTTTGAAGGCCGAGGGGAAGGTGCAGTGCTAAGTGATAGGTTAAAGAGGTGGGTGAGGGCTGGGATGAAAATGGAGGTGTGGTTCGGAATGAGGTGGGATGGGAGGGGTCGTGGGCGCTGGTGATGAGGTGTGATTTAGACAGGAGGGAGGAGAGTTGGACTTCAGTTATGGGGGGGAAGTGGCTAATGGAAGAGGAGGGCAGTGTAGGTGGGAGGGGGAGTGGGGGGGATAGTGGACCGAAGCTGTTTCTGATCTTGTCGATCTTCTCCTTGAAGAAGGTCGCAAAGTCTTCAGCAGAGATGAGGGGAGAAGGGGGAGGAGCAGGCGGGCGAAGTAAGGAGTTGAAGAGCTGTTTGGGGTTGCGGGACAGAGAGGTTATTAGGGATGAGAAGAACGCTTGCTTGGCAGTAGCAAGTGCCGTCTTGAAGTCAGTGATGGATTGCTTGAACAGAGCAAAGTGCTCGGAGGTGTGGGACTTTTTCCATCTCCTCTTCGGCGACCCTGGACGCCCGTCTAGGTTTTTAGTGAGGGTGGTGTGTAGGGTTGCCTGTTAATGCGTGGAGAATGGAGAGTGAGGGGGCGCTAGGTCGAGAGCTTCGGTATTGTGGTGTTGTATAAAGTGGTGGCAATGTCAATGTCGTCAGCGGAGGTTATGTCGGTGAGAAGGAGGAGGGATTCAGAGAATAAAGGAAGATCAAGATCTTTTAGGTTTCGGCCAGGGTGATCAAGTTTGTGGAGAGGGGGTAGTGTGGCAGGGGAGGAGAGGGCGGAGAAGGTCAAGAGATGGTGGTTAGACAGTGTGAGTTCTGAGGTTGCGAGGTTAGAAAGGGAGCAAAGGCGGATAAAGATGAGGTCAAGCGTGTGACCTTGTTCGTGGGTGGAGAGGAGGACCATTGGGAGAGCCCTAGGGAAGTGGTCAGGGAAAAAGGTTGGAGGCGGCTGGCGGGGAGTGTCAATGGGGATATTGAAGTCGCCCATGATGATGGTGGGGATGTCAGTGGAGAGGAAGTGAAGTAGGCAGGTGGTGAAGTGGTCAAGGAAGGAGGCGATGGGTCCGGGGGGTCGGTAGTGATGTATGGAGGTTGCAGGGGGAGAAGTTTCAGACCGAGTGAGCTTCGAAGGAGGGGACAGTGAGGAGGGGGCGAGGGGATAGGGCTGAAAGGCGCAGGAGTTGGACAGGAGTATGTCGACTCCACCGCCGTGTTTGCCAGAGGGACAGGGGGTGTGGGACAGGCTGAGGCCGCCGTAGGATAGTGCAGCAGGAGAGGCCTGTCGGAGGGGGTGAGCCAGGTCTCGGTGAGGCCAAGGAATGACAGTTTCCTGGAGGAGATAAAGAGTTTGTGGATATCTGGGAGTTCGTTGCACATTGAGCGGGCATTCCAGAGTGCGCAGGTAGAGCGATAGGTGGGGATGGGTTGGGGAATGGGTCTGATGTTGGTGGGGTTGCGAGGGCAGGTGGTGTTGAGGTTGCGAGGGTTGGCAGTGGGTCGTGGCATGAAGGTTGTTGTTGAGATGTGGTGGGGGGGCCAGGATTGGGGGAGATGTCACCGGCAAGGAGGAGGAGTAGGCAGAGGGTTAGCAGGTGTGAGCAGGAGAGCTTGCGAGGTGGGTGTGCTTGTTTGGTGATTGAGGATTGAAAGTGAATGAAAAGGTCAGTGAAGTGGGTGAGGTGGTTCGGCAGGATGGATGGTGAGAGCAGTATTTCGTTGCTGGGAGGGGGTATAAGTGGGGGTATTAGGAAGTGGAGAAGGATGGGAGTGAGAGTGAGGAGTAGCGGGAACATTGCGTACGGAGAGCAGGAGTGAGTGTGGCAACAGGGGTCAGAAGCAGAGGGGGGAAAGTTGTGGTAGTGGGTGAATGGTCTTGAGTGGGAGCGGTCATCGGGATGAGGTGATGACTGGGGATGAGATGCAAGGTGGGGGGTCGGATTGAGAGGCCGGATGGGGCAGTTGGGGATTGGTCGAGGCAGTCGGGGTTGACAGAGGCGGTTGCGGTGTCGGCTGATGGAGCAGCCGTGGGACAGGTGAGACATCCAGGGGTCACTCCGGGGTGGGTGGCATCAAGGTCATGAGCTACGGTCCAGGGGAGATGTGGCTGGGGACGAGATCTAGTGGTCCGGGACAGGATGGTGGAGCCGAGGACGAGGTGATACAGCCAGTGTGTGGAGGAATAGTAGTCAAGAGGAGGTAAGATGGCTGGGGAGGATGGGTAGAGAGATGACTAGTTCCTTGATTGGAGGGATTTAAGGAGTTAATATGAGATTAAGTAGTAAGGGGTGGTAGTGAATAGAAGAGAGACATTGTGGTGACTTTCTATTCCTTTACCTGTCAGTCTTTTCCATCCATTTCTAGTCTATTTCTAAGTATTATATTAGAAAATGTGCTTTGAAAGATGTGTTTGAAAGAATGATATCTGGATCAGACAATTGGTTCAGACTTATTGAGTCAGATATTATATTGGCGGTGGGGTGAAGTGACCAGATGCTGAGAGTTAAACAAAGGTAATAAAACGTTGGAGGGGCTGGAGTACTCACTCCAGGTCATGGAAGAGTGATCATGAGGAATGATGAAAAGAAAAGACATGAAAGGTAAGAAATTATAAACATATATAGATATTAAAATGCACAGTACATAGACAGTCAGTCCAGGAAAGCTGAGTAGACGATCACAATGCGTACCTAACAACATTAAATGCACAGTACATAGACAGTCAGTCCAGGAAAGCTGAGTAGACGATCACAATGCTACCTAACACACATTAAATGCACAGTACATAGACAGTCAGTCCAGGAAAGCTGAGCATATCAGGGTCATAAACCAACCAAGGTAGCATACATGTTAAATGAGCACATGTATGTGGGAATTTTGTGATCGAGATAATAGAGCAACCTAAGATTAAATTATATATGTATGACCATAAGGGCACACTAGATAACACATACAGAAGAGTTACATAGATATTACAGTCAGTTAACTAATATAAGATAAATGGGGTACACATAGATGTACAGACAATCAAAACCAGTAACCAGATTATTATGCTTGTTACCACACGGGGGCAGTGTAGAGCCACAGGTTTCTTTTCCCCAACACATGACATGATGAGTCCCCCTTGGAAAATGACAAAGAGGGAGGCGTCGGCTGAAGTGTTATATCCTGGGCAGCCACTCCCAAATTGCTCTGTTCCACCTTTGGATTTCTTGGACTCTCATCCCCTGTTCCTTTGTACTAACAATTATTAAAACCTATTAATGGCTATAACTTCCCCCTGGAGGATCTGAGAGGAGCGTTTCATGTCCTATTGAATCTACGGACTGTCCTCTATGCTCTAAGACTAAATCATAGTTTCTCTAGCCGACTCTTAGCCATCGTTCTGTGTCTCTTAATGCACGGTGATAGATTGAAATGGTTAGTATGTGGGCACTTCAGAAGGGCCTCAAGAGTCCAGTGATATGTGCAGTACATGTGTGGGATGTTCATATTTTATTATAATAAGCTGGCTCCTCTCTGTCTGGTTTAATTGTAAGAGGTTTGCAGGTTTCCTGCCCCATTTCCTCCCATAGCACCTATATATAGCACCCATAAATGAGTGTGCGGTAAGCTCTGTAACAGTGGGAAGGCAGATGTCCGTGGGAGGCTCCCATCCTAGCAATCCCACACACCCACTAAGGCAGATGGTTTGGGCCCATACCCTAGAAGGGGGAGTTAGGGGAGGAGGGAGGTCACACAGTGAGTTTTAGTCCGCGCTGAGATAAGACGGAGAACGGGGAGCCTCCAAAGAGAGAAAGGAGACTTCCAGGGAGGGAGCCTGGAGAGAGAGAACAGGCATCCCAGACTGAAGGAGGGACTCCCCGAGCATCCATACTCAGGGGGGGAACCCTGGTCCACTTTACCAGAGTATCGGTTCCGAAACGGTCAGGGAGTTCAACCCTTGAGCCGAGAACACCGGAGGTCGTGGGTCTATTTCCCGGCCTCGACAACCTATCTGGTGGGATTAATCACACCAGGATAACCAACCGAGGTTTGAGCTCACCCAACGGGCCTGGTATTAAGCAGGCTACCCCAGGACAGGCACCAGCAGCGGGATATGGGTTAGATCCAGGAAGGCATACCACAGATTTCCAGAAACTTTGCAGCCCACTATGACTACCCGGCCAGAGAAAGACTGTTTCGCCACTGAAAACTGTACCACTATCTGCATCGTTCCAGTAAAGTACCCGTCTAGAGTGACTGAGTCTCCGTGTATCTGTTTCTCTGCTATACCGTGTTCTGCTCATTGTCATCATCAGCATCTCCATTACCACCGTTGCATCCCTGCCCCAGAGGGCCAGCTCCACCTGCAGGGAGCTGTACCATCTTGGCTGCAATACCCCGCCCTCCGGAGATCTGAAGCGGCGCTGGCGCTCAATCTCCAGAAACTGCGGGCGGCATCACGTGAACTTTATAAATTCCATTTATCCCATTTCAACTGACCCCTTTTTAAAAGCAGACCACCAGTGCCACGAGACTGGGCAGGCCACCAGTGACAACCCAACACAGCAGAGGCCCAGACACCCGAGTCCCCATACCCTGGGCGAGTCAATAAAATAATGTTAATAACAAATTCTGTGTACGTAGTTCCTGTGGGTTTAAAATGCTCACTATACCCCTGGATAAAATCTTTGAGGGGGTAGTTTCTAAAAACAGGGTCACCTTGTGGGGTTTCTATTGTTTAAATACCTTAGGGTTCCTGTAAATGTGACATGTGGCGCATAATCTACTTCAGACAAATTTGTATTTACAATTCAAATGGTGCTTTTTCCATTCCAAGCCCTGCTGTTTGCCCAAGCAAAGGCTTTTGTCCGCATGTAGGGTATCACCGTGACACTGGGGACAATATTTGCTGTCCAATTTGTCATGTTATCCATTGAAAAAGTGAAAAATTGGGGCTAAAGTTACATTTTAGAGGTAACATTTTTTTTTGTAACATTATACTTTGAATTAATTTTCATATAGCACCTTTTTGTCTGCAACACTGCCGTCATGTCCACAAGGCTGCAGCCAGTAAGTGAGATCAGCTATTCTACCCATGTTGATGGCATGAGCCTATAAGCTCGGTTATTGGCTGCTGCGTTGTCAATATGATATCATAACTGCAGACAATAATTGACACTGGGACTCATCGATGGACCCAAGATGAGTTAAAAAAAAGTTCAATTTCTGAAAAGAAGTTGCAGCTAGAGGATAGAGTTTTTCCTAAGCTCCTTTAAGATTTGGTCAGATTACATATGGCTAGACTACACATTGCCTAAATATAGGTTTTTCTCTACTATTTAAGCAATGTCCTATTAACACCATCCAAACATATGCTAGTAGAATATGACGAGCACGATGACAAATATCAGGTTAATAACAACTTCTATGTTAGATGTATATACTGGACATAAAGGCAACATATAATATGAAGCTATTCCTAAACATATTAATGTAAAGTGTCTTTATCAGCATTCAATTACTGTAATGTGATGTATGAAATGTGATGGCTAAAACTATTAATTATGAATTCTAGGGAGTGCCATGATTATATTAGTTTGGTGCGCTCTCTAAAATGAGTAAGGTGTAGTTACAAACTGAGGTGACTTTGTCAGACAGTGAGTAATAGCCATTGCAATGTGCACTTTACAATATCTTTTCCGCAAAGAACTGGTTAATATTCACTCATCTTGCTCTTGCAATTACTGGCACTCCAGCTTCAGAAAAATAAGGCCGAATAGACTGAAAACAGGCCCTACATAAAGGAGAGTGCATTATTTCTGTAAATTGCTGTAATTTCCTGCAAACACGGCTAGGCCCTGTAACTTCAAAGAAAGAAACAAAACGGCAAGCTACAAGATGGCACTAAACAGCTGTGACATAATGAAGGCGAAACGGCTCCTAACACTTCCTAATTGCCGAGCAGATCAAACATTGAAGGCACAGCTGAAATGGATACCTTACATTGTGATGGGACACCACAGGTGAAGAGACAAGAAAAAAAGGGGCTTACAAAAAAAGAGAGATTTATTTTTGGAGATGTATGTCTCATCCTCCAAGAGCCTTTAAAAGCTTGAAATGCAGGTTAGTATATATTTTCTTAGAAATCTATTGTAATTATATAAGTAATAGGATATATGTCTGTCTTTCTCCCACATATCTATTTAGGTAGACATGTACAGTATGTGTGTCTGTCTACTCGTGTGTGTATAGATAGAATGAAAACTAACAATAGCAGCAAAATCATTGTTATTACATTTTTTCATTCAGTAGAAATATCTTCAGAATATCTCGCTGTTCTACTGACCTTCAGATTAAAGTTTCATTATCTGCTAGTGGGGTGTCTCTAAGCCATATTTAACATTAAGTACAACCGGCGACACCTCCCTGTGTGAAATGTGCTAGCCAGAAAAAAAACGTGAAACAAGAAAAAGATATCGGCTGCACACTAACACTAAGCATATAAGTAATAGCATACTGGCTAATGAATGCTATAGCATGGGTATATCTAAAGCTGTTCAAGTGTGAATGGGGCATAAAGGCATAGCAGAAAACTGCTTCATGACACAAAGAAAAAAAATGAGAACTTAGCTGATTCGATGGCCAAAGCATGTGAACCCGGTATCCACGTCATGGTGTCTCATCTTACCGGGTTCTATCCTTGTGCCTCTACCTGCAGTATAAATTGCGTATATTAGGCTGGAAACACACTGGCGTGGATCACATCCAAGTGCTGTCCGTGTGTTGTTCATGTTTAATGCGATTTTAACAAGGCATTTCTCATGCTGTATAAAGTGATAAGAGTTGACAGAATAGAGTGATTGAAAACAATAGACAGGATAGATAGGATAAAATAGGTAGATCGGGTTCACCTGTCTCCTGCTGCTTCTTCCAGTAGACAATGGTGTCAGCGAGATGATGTCACCGTTTACCATAACCTCTGCTCATTCAGTCATCATAGAGCGGTGGGGTGGAAGCATTATTTCTCCTCCTGTTTTGGGATGTAGCAGAGCTGAACATTTGTAGAAGAAAGAAGAGAGAATAAAGAAGACCCAGATCCTGTAAAGGGAAGTAATAAAGATGGAGTCTCTAAGTGTCTTTATTTCTAATAAATAATTTTTTCTCTGTGTGGTGTATTTTTTTTAACCCTTTATTGGAGATTCTTAATGGCTGGGTCTAACTTGGCCTGACATTAAGAATCTCAGGCTTAATACCAGCTTGCATCCCAAAGCTGGTATTAACCCGTTTGTTTGCCAGCATGCCACAGCCACCAGGGCCGCTGGATGAGCCTGGTAATAAGCCTGGAAATGGCACTTATTATTAATGCACCATTTTCAAGGGTGGCTGTGTGGCTGTTGATCTTAGCGTGGGTGGGGCCCTATAACAATGGGCCCTCACTCCGCTGGGAATACCAGCCCTCAGCTGCCTAGTTTTGCATTGGCTGGCAATGAAACATAGTACGAAGCCCACGCATTTTTTTTCTCAGCCAAGTGAAAATTAGGCAGCTGAGGGTGGCAGCTCACAGCTGTCTGCTTTCATCAGGCTAGACTTAAAATTGCTGCGAATCCCCACGCAATTTTTTTTTAATATTTATTTATTTCACACCCTATAGTGCCAGTTTGGTTGCCCTACACTAATGTGTATGGTAACCAAGCAGAATCACTGTCCAGATTGAATTATTCCAGTCTGACTACAACAGCCAATCACAGAAGCTCTAAAACATTGTGAGCTTCTCTGATTGGTTGTTTGTCTGACAGTGCAGGGAATATGTAATTAGCTTAATAGGTGGCCCCGGAAGTAGCTGTGGGAGACAGGTGAACCCGATCTACCTATTCTATCCTATCTATCCTGTCTATTCTTTTTCCAGCGAGAAACACCATGTTAAAATCGCTCTCCCTATGCTGTCCCTGTGCTGTCCGTGAGCTGCCCATGTGCGGTTCATGATTTTGTCTGACCCATAGACTTGCATTAGCAAGTCTCACGCGTGAAACGCATACTGTTGCAGCATGCTGCGACTGCTTTCTCGTCCGTCTCTCGGACGAGAAAAAAATGCCCGACACTTGCAAATGTGCTCTCGGACATTAACTAACATTGGTCCGACTGCAATGCGAGAAAACATGCATTGCAGTCTTCCGGCTTTCACGCCAGTGTGTCCATACCCTTAGTGTCTATGCTACTATGTGCAATTAAAAACCTGCGTGTATGGGTGAGTCAAGGACCTAAGCTACAATAAGATGAAGAGTCTCCACATGGCTACAGGGCAGATGAGGGCGCACGGTCAGAAAACATATCAGCATTAACAGTAAGTACAACCGGCGACACCTCCCTCTGTGAAAGGTGCTAGCCAGAAAAAAACATGAAACAAGAAAAAGATATCAGCTGGATACTAACACTAAGCATATATGTAATAGCATATTGCCCATATATGCAATTTATACCGCAGGTAGAGGCAAAAGGATAAGATGAGACACTTGACGTGGTTACCGGGCTCACATGATTTGGTCATCGCATCAGCTAAGTTCTCATTTTTTTCTTTGTATCATAAAGCAGTTTTCTGCTATGCCTCAAAGTCACATTTAATCATCAATAAAATTTGCAGTTTATGATAATTTATCACAGATTTTAATTTTAGTCTATAAATACATAGTGAATGATCAATCAATCATCCATTTCAATCCATATATTCATTAAAAGCAAGGGACAACTATATTTACATTTTTAAAACACTGTATATAATGTTGTTTTGCTTTTGCAGGTAATATGATTGAATGTGGGGGGAATTGTATAAGTAGGAATTTTCTGGAATATTGATGTAAGCTTGTAGCAGAGGACAGTACAAGGAGTCTTTCTTTACATCAGGCACAAGGCCTTATTACAAGTTAGTTTTGCACTTATTGCATATTCACTAAAATTTTATATAAAATGTATTTGATGCAAATTGAATGTTTGTTCTTATGCTCTGTTATCTCTACAGTCTGCAGTGTGTAATAAATTCTCCGGACCTCATTTGTTCTGCTAGTCCAGCCTTCAATGTAAAGCCTCATTTAGACATCAATTTTTTGACATATAAGAAAAGCGAAAAGTATCATTATTGACTTTCATGACAGTTTCATTACATTTTAATCAGACTATCATTAGGGTTCCTACAAAGTTTGGTCAAAGTTTAACCCCTTTCCAAGTTGGGACATATTGGTATGTTATATAGTGTGGTGTGTTCCTGCAAATGGACATACCAGTACGTCCTGGTGATCATGAGGGCACAGCGGCTCTGTCTGAGCGATCGTCACTTGGAGCTCAGCTTAAGTGATTGCCAAGACCCATCTCTTACAGTCTGGCATTGTGTCCACATCGCCCCTGGGTGATTAACCCCCTAAATGCTGTGATCAAAAGCAATCACAGCTATTATGAGGTTGGGTGAGGGAGGGCATTCCATCTCCCACCTGGTGGAGGCCCATGTGACGTGATCACAGAACCCCGCTTGTGTCAGTGCAAAATTGAAAGGTGTAATGTATTGCAATGCTAGTGCATTGCAATATATTATAGCATAGATTAGATCAATAAAAGTTAATGTCCCCTATAGGGACTAAGGAAAAAAAATCAAACAGATTAAAAAAAAATATTTACAAATATTTAAAAGAAATCAGAAAAAAAATATTTAAAAAAAAAATCAGAGAATAAAGAACAATAATTATTTATAATACCAAAAATAAGTGTCTTTATGTAAAAATAAAACTAAACAAAAGTACACATATTTGGTATTGCTGCTTCGAAACAACCTGATCTAAAAAATTGGCACATTAGTTAACACCTTCAGTGAACACCTTAAAATAAATGAATAACATAGCAATAACTATGTTTTTTCATCTTATAGCTGACAAAAAATGTTGAACAAAACGTAATCAAAAAGTCATATGCAATTAAAAATGGTATCGCTGAAAATGTAATCTTGTCCCGCGATAAACAAACTGGGACTCAGCTCCATCAGCAAAAAAAAATAAAAAGGTTAAAGCTCTCAGAATTAGAGATGAGCAAACCTTCCCCAACCATGTTCCAAATTTCAAATTAAGCATAAACATTGACAATTCAGTTCGTGATTGAAGAACCCAAGCACTTTACTAAAAATTCTGAGAACGCATGTGCATTGCAACGCATCTCAAATCTTTGTTCCTTGAAACAGGCAGATATTTTGAAGTGCATAAATCCAGAGGACCAGGGTACACAACGATCCGCACTGCTGAGTTTAAGAAAGGACCACAATGTTGGTATATAAAAATGTTGCTTTATTTTCTCTATGCGTTTCAGGGCTGTCCCAGGGGACACCTGCAGGCTGTAAGTTTTTGGAAAATTTTCAAATGTGGCAGCAACTGTGAAGTCCTGGAACTTTAAAATATCCTTTAATCATCACTTTATGAGAGCTTTTATTTTTTTTAATTTTATTTTTTTTTATATTTTTTTGTTTGTTTTATTTTTTTCTTTAGAGAGCAAGCCTTTGTTATTGCAGAGGGTAAGCAGAGTGTGAGGTCATCTCTTTTACACTAACCTGCTAGCCATTCAGATAAAAATTGCAAATGTCTATTATATGCTTACCATACATGGTCTTTTAGGTCTGTTCACAGTCATGAAACACCATACTATGGATATTGATCTTGAAAATGTGCAATCTTTTTATTTCCTTTCATTCTATACATTTAGAATACAGATTTTAGTCAAGAAAACAAGTGTTATTATCGCATTAAACTTGGACCTGTTCATGCATTGATCACTAGGTTTATTCAATATTCCATGAATGTTGAGCTGAAAAAACTATTTTCTTTTTCTTATTTATCCTCCAAATATGCTAGGCTTCAATAATTACTCCCCCACACCACAAGCCCAGGTTTAACTGTGGCATGTGGAATGAGATTTGTAAGTCTGGAGCCTTCTATAGTCCACACTATGGATGGATGGCTTAATGAGGAGCTAGGCAGCAACATTCGGCAAATATTAATATCATGTAAATGATTGGGTCCTGTTGCTAAAAGAGATGTGCCCCTAGGCAAAGAGAAGATGCTTCACCATGGAGGCTGGTGCCATCTTGGGGTAGCCATAATGCCAGCAACATTATATTACCATGTACCTGCAGTTTGCACTTTGGAGACATGATGGGTCCACCCCAAGTGATGCATCCTCTGGAAGACATGATATTTTTCACCACCCTAGGGGCCGAGGGTCTTTCACCAGAACCAGAGCAGCCGACAGTGGAGATGTCTACTTATGTGAACTGTAGCATGACCAAACACCCTGTGTTGGGCAAATCGAGAAGTAAGAAGACGAGGCGGTAGTAGTGGCAGAAGCCCGTTTCTCTGCTTTCTGTAGGCCTGAGGCCTTTGACCTCTGGTATTCCACCAGCAGGAAGCAGGAAGCGTCATCAGCTGTGATGCCTAGGATACAGTCATACCACACTGCTTGCAAAGACGCTGTCCCACCTACACACATCTTGCCTAACGGTTGCTTCACAGGGACTCTGCTTAATTCCTCTGTCCCCACCTTACTGTATTTTACTATTAATTGTTGTTCATTTGCCTATATTAGATTTCTGGGTATTAGTCCCCATTACGCCCTGCATTTTGCCCTCAGTCCACACTTAGGAAATAGATCTCATATATAAATTACTACCATTTCTTGGATCATGTAAGCAAAATATAAAGTACATATTTGTCTTCTATAGATCCTTGTTATCAACAAGACTGTTATACTAGTAATGGCCTTTATATTAATTTTTGAGCTCCTTTAACCAGAATTTTCTTCAGGTTTAGAGAAAACTTGGCTCCCGCATTTCATGTCCTCAGATTTACCAACCCTTACTCTGGGAGACTTTAACATTCCCATAAACAGCCCCATCTCCCCATCTGCATCCCAGCTCCTATCTCTAACTACCTCTCTTGGCCTATCACAGCTCTCAACCTCTAAGACACTCGAAAACGGTAACACCCTTGACCTGGTCTTTACCCGGCTCTGCTCATTCTCCCCCTTGGATAACTCACCTCTACTCTCTGACCACAACATTCTTTCCTTCTCACTCACTAACCCTCGGCCAACACAGCCCAACCCTACCTATCACACATCCAGAAATCTACAGGCCATTAACCCTCAAGCACTCAGACTCCCTCATTACCTCTCTGTCCCCAATCTCTTCAATCTCCTGTCCAGATCAGGCAGTAAATCACTACAATGACTCTCTCAGAAGCTCCCTGGACCAAGTAGCGCCCCTCACCCGCAGAACCTCCAAACAGAGAACAAAACAGCCCTGGCTCACACCACAAACTCGATTCCTCCAGCGATGCTCTAGGAGTGCTGAATGGCTATGGAGGAAAACTCGCTCACCAGGAGAGTTTATCCACTATAAATTCATGCTAAAAACCTACAACTCTGCCCTTCACCTTGCCAAACAGACCTACTTCACCACCCTGGTCTCCTCACTATCCAACAATCCAAAAAAACTCTTTGACACCTTTCACTCTCTCCTCAGTCCTAAAGTGCAGGCCCCCATCACTAACCTCTGTGCTGATGACCTGGCTTCCTACTTCATGGAGAAAATAGACAACATCCGCCAGGAAATCAGCTCTCAGCCTTTCCAAGCGCTGACACCCCCATTCTTCCCCACATCTCCTCTGGTTCACTCTCCACATTTGACCCAGTCACAGAAGAAGAAGTCTCCAGGCTCCTTTCTTCCTGTCGTCCCACCACATGCACTACTGACCCCATTCCCTCACACCTGCTCCAGTCCCTCTCTCCAGTCGTCACCACTCATCTAACCAAAATCTTCAATATCTCCCTCTCTTCTGGCATTTTCCCCTCCTCCTTCAAACACTCGATCATTACTCCATTATTAAAGAAAACAACTCTCGACCCAACCTGCACAAATAACTACAGACCAGTCTCCAATCTCCCCTTCATCTCTAAACTCTTGGAGCGCCTGGTCTATTCCAGCCTCACCCGTTACCTCTCCGCTCACTCTCTTCTAGATCCATTACAGTCTGGTTTCCGCCCCCTTCACTCTACAGAAACTGCCCTCATCAAAGTGACCAATGACCTTCTGACAGCAAAACGTAATGGTGACCACTCTCTGCTTATTCTCCTTGATCTCTCTTTTGACACTGTCGACCATCAGCTCCTACTCTTTATGCTGCACTCCATTGGCATAAAGGACACTGCTCTCTCCTGGCTCTCCTCCTATCTTTCTGACCGCTCTTTCAGTGTATCTTTTGCTGGCTCCACTTCCTCCCCTCTTCCCCTCACTGCAATAAGCCCCTGCACCTTGTGCAACCCCTATCCCGTTGTAGATTGTAAGCTCCTTTGAGCAGGGTCACCTTCATTTCTTGCTTTATTTATTGTATTTTTTTTTCACATTGATTCTATGCCTATTGTTTTGTATCCAATTAATGTACTTTATTTGTTCTCTACTCTAATTACTTACTGTATATTTTCTGTACTCTAACCCTACATTGTAAAGCGCTGCGGAATATGTTGGCGCTATATAAATAAAGCTATATTATTATTATTATTATTATTATTATTATTAGAAGTGAACACCTATGGGTTCAGATTAGGTTTGGAAGCTAAGCAGAATTGGTCCAGGTAAGTGCAAGAATCTATGGGTAGAATGGTTGTTTAAATGAACAAACTGCTCTTTTAAACTGTTCTCTAGGCATCTTCATACAATATCGTACCTGTGCCTTTAATAGTTATGGTCATATCAAGGTCATTGCAGTTTTATTATTTATTTTATTTTATTTAGAATTCAATGTGCACCAAAGACCTTTAACAAGAGTCTTCTGCTTAATTTAAGAACTCAAAGTTTTAGTTTTAGAAAAACATCAAGCAGTTACCAATGTAACCTGAAAAGTGAATTACAAAATCTGCATACAGTAGTTTATCAACGGAAGCTATAGTCTGTAGAAATCGTAAATAGTTGAAGACAGATATCAAAGCTGAAAAATTGGTTTACATCACTTAAAACAATTTTAAAAAATATTTAGAAGATTTTCTGCAACTACCAACTTGATGTCCTATCCATACTGACTGTCTACATATTGTATAAAAAAATTTAATGATATCAGTAACTTAATAAAAGATGTAGTATGACTTCAGTACTCATCTGGCTTTAACTACCAAAGCTGGCAACGTGCCCCTATTTCCTTATCATGCAGCGCTATGCTGTATTCACACAGTGCCATCTGTTAGAATTACATGACAACAGGTAACATTTCTTCTAAAACATATTGCCTGTCACTGAGTATTGCATTGCAGTTTATTTCGATGAAGCAATATGCACAATCCTATACATATGACAGCTTGCCATAAACATTATTTTGGTAAATGCAACAGATGACAATATTAAACATTATTTTTAAATTCCTATACTCTGTACATCACAGAGCATATTAAGAAAGACTCGTACAATTTATATGTAAAATATATTTAAAGAAAACCTGCCAGCACAATTTTGTAATGTAAAGTAAAAACATGGCTGAAATAGTGCTAGAATATTGATTTAATTCATACCTTTGCCAAGGAAATCCACTTTGTGGCTCTTTTGTCATCGGCATTTGACATTTTCTACTAATTAGGTCTTCTCCTCCCTGTCTGTGATTCTCCAGACTATCTGCCTCTGAGTGTTTGTGAATGTCAGGGCATTGCTTAGATTTAAAACAGATTATGCAGGTCATTCTCTGACCAAAGGCATGCCAAAGAACTGCAGACAGGGAGGCAAAAAAACAGTGTATACTGCAGGCCCCCTTGCACCAAATGTATGGTAGGGAAACCCCCAAAGCCGAGGTTGAGGTCCACCTGCTGGCCTTCAGTGAGGGCTGCATGATGACTCAGCGAATATGGTGGAGGAGGAGGCTAGATCTCAGAGTAACAATGGTTGTCACGCTTCCGGGGAAAGCGCCCTAGAGTGGACCCACTGGGACGTGGTACCAAACTCCCCTAGGGGACCTAACAGTACCCCCTCCCTCACGACCCTCCTTCAAAGGCGCGCTAAGAGCCTCGCCAGAATGCGTGGTGCATGAATGTTCTCCTGTGGCTCCCAGGTTCTCTCTTCAGGACCGAAGCGAACCCAGTCAATCAAGAAGAGGGTCTTGCCTCTACTCTTCTTCATGGCAAGGATGTCACTGACCTCATAGACATTCTCGGTGCTGAGAGGCCGTGGCACGGTGCCGGAGGATGGATGGAAGTGATTAAGCACCACCGATTTCAACAACAAGACATGAAAGGAATTGGGGATGCGAAGTGAGGCAGGCAGTCTCAACTTGTAGGCAACGTTGTTGATGCGTCCAAGGACTTCGAAACGACCGATATAACGCGGCCCTAACTTGTAGGACTGCACCTTCAGCCTGACGTATCTGGAAGAAAACCACACCTTATCGCCTGGGAGATAAGACGGTGCATCTAAGTGTCTCTTATCGGCATGTCTCTTTATCCTGCCGGAGGCTTGTGTAAGGGCATCCTGGTCTCACTCCAGATCTTGGAAAAGTCCACAGACAATGCATCGGCCGCCGGGTTGCCAGACGCTATGGAGAACAGAAGAGGTTAACCAGGATGTTGCCTGAATACCACGACAAATGGAGATTTAGCTGACGACTCACTCAAGTGATTGTTGTAAGCGAATTCCGCCCAAGGAAGGAGACTAGGCCAGTTATCGTGATGAGCATTGGCGAAGTGCCGGAGGTAGGTGGTGAAGACTTGGTTAATGCGCTCCACCTGCCCATTGGACTGCTGATGATAAGCCAAGGAGAAGTCCAATGTGATGTCCATATGCTTGCACAGCGCCCTGCAGAACCAGGAAGTGAACTGAACTCCCCTATCTGACATGATATGATGAGGAAATCCGTTGAGCTGGAAGATATATTAGATGAATATCTTGGTTAACTCAAGAGCGGATGGTAGACCGGGCAAAGGAACCAAGTGAGCCATTTTAGAGAAACGATCCACGACTACCCATATGACCGTACAGCCGGAGGAGCAGGGTAGATCCGTAATGAAATCCATAGCTATGTGTTGCCAAGGGGTCGATAGGACCGGAAGAGGCAGTAAACGTCCAGCCGGTAACTCTCTGGACACCTTATTTCTAGCACAGGACGGACATGAAGCAACAAAGTCGTGGACGTCTTCATGGATAGTAGGCCACCAATAGTGATGAGAGATCAAAGAGAGAGACTTCTTAACTCCTACGTGACCGGAAATTCTCGATGAGTGTCCCCATTCCAGGACCGCCCTCTTCTGATCCTGTGCTACGAAGGTCTTCCCCAGAGGAAGTCCAACTACACGTAAGGGAGCCACGGTGATTAGCTTGGTAGGATCAACGATATGGAAGGTCTCCTCTTCCACATCCGACTGCTGGAAGGACCTTGACAGAGATCAGCCTTGACATTTTTACTGCCCGGCCGGAAATGCAGTCCGAAGTTGATACAGGCAAAGAACAGGGACCACCGGAACTGCCGGGGTTGAGCCTCTGGGCGGACTGGTTCTTGTGATCCGTGTGGATAATGAATGGATGAACGGCACCCTCGAGAGGTGTCGCCACTCCTCCAGAGACAATTTGTTTGCCAGCAATTCACCCGATAGAGTAGTTGCGTTCTGACGAGGTAAAGGCTTTGGAGAAAAACCCGCAGGTGACTAACTGACCTAAAGAGTATTTCTGGGAGAGGACAGCCCCGCTCCTATGGAGGAGGGTCTACCTCTACGATGTACTGTCTGTTCACCTCTGGATGGTGCAAGGCAGGAGCCTTGGAGAAGGAGTGCTTTAAGGTGGAAAAGGTGTTCTCGGCCTCTGGGGTCCAGTCACAGGCTTTTGCTCCCTTACAGATGAGAGCCATGATGGGCTTGATCAAGGATGAAAAAAGGGAATATGAATTGCCGGTAATAATTTGCAAAACCAAGGAACGCTGAATAGCCTTAGTCCCCACAGGACGGGGCCACTTCAGCACGGCAGAGAGCTTCTCAGGATCTCTCCGTAATCCGAGTCAGACATGATGTATCCAGAAAGGGCAAAGAGGTCTGCTCAAAGATACATTTCTCCATCTTGGCATACAACCGATTCCTCCTCAGTCGCAGGAGGACTTGCCGCACGTCCCGTCTATGAAAGGACAAATCCGGGAGAAGATGAGAATATTGTCCAAATATGCCACCACACACATGTACAACAGATCACGAAAGATGTCATTCATGAACTCCTAAAACACTGCGGGAGTGTCACACAACCCGTACGGCACTACCAAATACTCATAATGGCCATCCCTGGTGTTGAAAGCCGTCTTCCATTCATCTCCAGCACGTATGCGACCAGGTTGTATGCTCCTTGGAGGTCTAATTTTGTGAAGATGCGAGCCCCTCTGAGCCTGTCAAAGAGCTCTGGAATCAGCGGCAGGGGGTATTTGTTCTTGACGGTGATGGCATTCAAGCCTCTGTAATCTATGCAGGGTCGAAGGGTGCCCTCCTTTTTCTTCACAAAGAAAAAACCAGCGCCAGCAGGGGACGTGGATTTTCGAATGAAGCCCCTAGCCAAGCTGTCCGTGATGTACTCAGACATGGCTTGTGACTCGGCTGGAGACAATGGGTAGATTCGATCCTTGGGTGGTGTAGCACAAGGAACCAGATCAATAGGGCAATCATACTGCCGATGAGGCAGAAGCACCTCTGCCTCCGTCTTGTTGAAGACATCCGTGTACTGCCAATAGGCAGTTGGTAAACCAGGAAGAACAGAAGCCGGTTGCGGGAAACCGGGCGGGAGAACAGACTTCAAGCATCTCTCATGGCAGAGAGGGCCCCACCGCAACACGTCCCCTGAGCGCCAGTCCAGGACAGGTTCATAAGCCCGAGGAGGGCATGGGAGAAACCAGGCATGACGTAGAAGGCAATGTTTTCACGGTGTAGAGCCCTGATCTGCACCTCCACCTCTTCTGGCACTTTGGTGACGATCTCCTGCAGCGGTCTGCCATCCACCGTTGCAATCACGCGAGGCGTCACCAGAGGTATTACAGAGATTCGCAGTCGAGTCACCACCTCTTGCTGAATGAAACTCCCTGCTGCCCCAAAATACACGTAGGCTAGCTCAGAAAAGCGTCTCTGTGGACGTATCAAATGCACGGGCAGGGTGAGGAGTTGAAAGGCATCGCTCTCACCTAAGACGGTCTCTTTTACGTTACCTAGGCGAAGGAATTCTCCTGGTCTTTCAGGACAATATCAGCACCGGACAGATCTCCTCTCCCTGGCGGTTTCACGGGAGCGCTCTTGGAAACGCAATTCGATGCGAGTGGCTAGTGAGATCAAGTCCTCCAGCTCATCTGGGATATCCTGACCCGCGAGTCCGTGCTTTATCCTTCCGGACAGACCACGCCAGAAAGCTCCGGTCAGCGCCTCATTATTCCATCTCACCTTGGAGGAAAGGATGCGGAAACGAATGGCGTATTGCCCAACAGTGAGCGTCCCTTGACGGAGGTTGAAGAGTGACTTCGTAGCAGATGCGACCCGACCGGGTTCATCGAAGACCCTCCAGAACGTCAAGTGGGAGACCGCTGGGTCATCATGCTCCCATAAGAGGGTTAACCCACGCCAGTGCCTCGCCCTCCAGGTGGGACACCACGAAAGCCACCTTGGCCTGATCGGTGGGGTACTGTTGTGGCAATTGTTCAAAGTGTAAGCAACACAGGTTGAGGAAGCCACGGCACATCTTGGGGTCTCCGTTGTATCTAGGTGGTCTCCCGAGGTGAGGCGGAGGGTTTGGGACGGCACCCGGGGACCGGTCATAGGATGCGGTCCGAGCCGAGGCCGTTGTTGCAGACTGCACGGAGTCCAGATGTTCATCTATGGAGGAAATGTACGACAGCCTGCAAGACTGCATGTCTCGTTGTGCTGACAGCTCCTGCTGTAGGCTCGCATGCTGAGTGGCGGATGCCGGATCGGAGGTTTTGCAGGGAGGCAAACCGGGTATCCATGGACTAAAGACAAGCTGCTATACGGCTCCGATTCTCCCGAATATAAGCCAGCTCCTTTTGCGCTGAGGACAAGGTACCAGAGGGGTTCATGGCATGATTATTCTGTCACGCTTCCGGGGGAAGGCGCCCTAAAGTGGATCCACTGGGCCGTGGTACCGAACTTCCCTGGGTGAGCTGGACCTAGTTTACCCAACACCTATACAGAGATTGTCAGGGGCAAGCCCAGGGTGTCTAACTACCACGGCTGCTAGTACCAGGGGGGCGGCTCATAAGGTTAGCCTATGCTACGCCACAGCTAAGGATTCCGGGTAACAGTACAAGGCTAGGAGGGCAGGAATGGTGATACCGGGGAAGAGCACAACTAGGGTTCCAGGTAAACAGGGTACAAGGCTAGGAGAACAGGAATGGCTCTACTAGAGGAGAGTATAAGGAAGCTCTGACAAATAGTCAGCAAGGTAGAAGCAAACTAACTTAATAATCAGGCACCTCCCATCAATGGAAGTGGCCTAGTATACCAGAGGAAGAGCAGCTATTGGTCAAGGGGAGTGTCAGGTTGGACCGTGCTGGCCCCTAGAGTCACAGGAGTGCACCTAGTGAACCTCTGCTTGGTCTCATGAATACGACCATTGTAATGTGCTCATGTGTGAGCCTGGTGGTCAGCTGACAGGAAGGGAACCCGGTGACGGCTCCGAGACACAGTACGCCTGGATGCTGGATGCCCGGTCAGCAGAGGAGCAGAGGATGCCGACTTGGGAGAGGTGAGCTGGGGAGCGGTGCCAGGGGACCTAACAATGGTCATGTTGTAGATGATAGTGTGGTGGGAAAATATTTTGCCCTATATAAATAAAAATGATGTATGATGGAGGGACATCAAAAAATTAAGGTTGAAGGCTGGCTGATGGCCCCAGCAAATTTATGTGACTGCCAAAAATTTGTGGGGATTTTGGGCTGCCAACCTCTGTGGACAGAAAGGGACAAATCAGAGCCAGGTTGGGCAAATCTTAACCTCTTTAGTATCCTTTGAATACTAGATGTCTGCAGATTTTTCCATCCTTGTGTATATAAAGATGCATTGGCAACTTCCTTGAGCACAAGCACTTGTCCACATGTGGGTGGTTAGGTGAGCATTCTCAATAACTGCATTCGTCTTTGCATGGGTGATGTTAGGAGATATTTGCTGGTGTAGGGCAAGGATGGCACATAAGTCAAAATAGTGTTTACTGGTGAACGAGTACCAAGAGATGGATGCCAGAATAAGGTTACAGAAAGACTCAGTGTCCATAACCCTAAACAAAAAACATTTCCAGATCAATCAATCTGGAAATGTGGCCAGTGAGCCTGTGAATGGGTGGATGGCAGGGCATTTGTGTTTCCATAAAAAAGGCCAGGTGTAGGAGAGCTGAACAATGCACTTAGGGTGCCTTCACATTTGCGTATGGGAAAGCAGCGTATGCTGCGTTCCCATACGCAGTCAAACGCATGCGCACTGCGGTTCCTATGTTTAACATAGGAACGCATAGTGCCTGCGTTTGCTGCGTTCGGGTGCGGATGCGGACGATATCTGCTCCTTCCGGTGTCCAGCATCCGCACCCGGGACGCAGCATGTTGCATTTTTTGTGCGCTCAGGGAGCTTGAAAAATCGGCAAGCATCCCCAAGCGCACAAAAAATGCATTGTCTTCAATGGGTCCGCAGTGTTCGGCGCTTGACAGCGCGGGAGAACGCTGCGGACCCATTGAAAAATCTCCCGTTGGCCGCCGGTGATGTCACAGTAGCTCACCGACGGCCACCGGGAGATCAGCTGAGCCACTGCTGTCCTCCTCCTCCCCGCCGCCGGTAAGCACCAGGACCTGTCGGCGGGGAGTACAGCTGATTTGACAGCTGTTTGAATCTTCCCGCGCCGACATCTCCTCTCGGTGTCGGCGCGGGAAGATTCAAACAGCTGTCAGATCAGCTGTTCTCCCCGCCGACAGGTCCCGGTGCTTACCGGCGGCCGGGAGGAGGAGATCTCCGGCGCTGAACTCCTCCTCCGGCCCGCCCCCGGACAGCGCCGATTGGCTGCCGGGCTCCCTAGTGATGTGTCCGCAGGCGGACATTCTCCGCTGCGGACACATCATTTACACACTGCTTTTGACAGCGTTTGTGTCTGCATGCCATCAGCATGCAGACACAAACGCTAATGTGAAGGCAGCCTTAGATAAATTATTTATGCATGTTTTCAATGGTGCTTGTGTAGCATGTTGATATAAGTTTCCAGTAAAGAGTTTGTATTGCTAATCTTTTAATCATACTGCAATGACGTAGTCCGTGCACTAGAGCTCACCATTAGGCAAGAAAAGAAAAAGCCAGGAAGAGATTAAGTCCGGGAAACTGGAGGAGGAGCAAATGTATGGGGGAGGGATGACCAAAATGTATAACGGAGGGCCCTCTGAAATGTATGGTAGAAGCCTACCTTGGGTCTCTCCCACATGTATCAGTGAGGTCTGCATGATGGCCCTGCAAAAATTATGGTTGAGAACTATCTGCTGTCCCTATCAATATTCGGATTGAGGGCCGCCTGATGACTCTGTAGATTGGGTGGAGAAGTATAAGGAGGAGGAGGACAAATAAGAGAAACCCTAATGCAATATTACACACTGTCTGTATGGTGCTAGTGTAGTGAGAGCTTGCTTTCTTGAAAGTAAGAGATTTTTGGTCTGCATTTTTATTACTGCTGGTATAATAATAATAAAGTGATCCTAACTAAAATCTTGTCTAGTGTGGATTAATACACTTATTCATTGGAATTAGTGCAGGTGTTGTTTTTACAGTAGGATTAGTGTGTGCTAGGCATCTTGTTAGAGATTGGTGCCATCCAGTCCTTCATGCTGGCCTACACAACCCCAAGTCCTGCCAAAGCTTTCAGAAGTGCACTACTGCCCTCGATAATATTAAAAATATTTTAGTATTTTAGTTTATATAGCGCAGACTTATTTCACAGCACTGTACAGTTTAGGCTGTTGCTCTAAAAGACTTTTCTACAAGGACAAAATAAGATTTAAAATTTTGACAAATAAAACTGGACTCAAAAGGGTTTAAGTTCAGCAAAACTGGCAAACAGATATACTGTGGCTTGTTCTTCGCTTACTACAAGAGCAAAATTTGATTTGGCATTAAACTAAAATTGGGAGGACAGGTATCAAAGTTGGGCTGTAACGGCAGAGAAACAGGCTGTTACTTTGAATGACATAATCTCAAAAGGAAGAAGATTTAATCTAGTCTCGATATAACCTTTTGCTTTCCATAACTTTTTCTTATAGAGGACCCATATGTGATTTGTCGCTTTTATGATACATTTTCCTGACACAAGTTTGAACCCTGGCTCACAACACAGACCATTTTGGAGAGGTGCAGATAAGAGGTCACGTTCTTGAGCAATGCTATGAATGGGTTATGTAAGCAACGTATGTGTATGATAAAGAGGCATAGTGTAAACTAACCTAGGTTGACTAAGGTCCTTCCACTTAACTTTATCCAGAGTGTATTGATATGCTTCTTTTCAATTTTTACCCAGCTAATCACAAAATGAATTAGCTTAATGAATGTAGGACTCCCACTAGAGATGAGCGAATCTACTTGTTAATATTCGCTACTCGCATGGATATCACGGTATTCGGGCTACTTGACAATCGCTGACTATTTGTGTAATCGCCTCGTGATATTCGAGTGTCCTGCCCTTCATGTTTGGCACCTGATTTTCAGCCACTAAACATGCTCGGATGTGAAGGTCTTGTGCTCAGTTGCTGGTTGATGTGAGGGTTAGGTGTGACTCACCTGAAATCCCCTCCCGCTAGCCTTTAAGTAGCCTCTCCTTCCACCAGATGTTGCTGCTAATAGAGTATCACTCTACAGTCATGGCCAAAAGTTTTGAGAATGATAAAAATATTAATTTTTACAAAGTCTACTGCTTCAGTTTTTCTAATGGCAATTTGCATATACTCCAGAATGTCATAAAGAGTGATCAGCTTAACAGCAATTACTTGCAAAGTCAATATTTGCCTAGAAAATGAACTTTAACACCCAAAACACATTTCAACATCATTGTAGTCCTGCCTTAAAAGGAGCAGCTAACATCTTTTAGTGATTGTTCCATTAACACAGGTGTGGGTGTTGATGAGGACAGGCTGGCGATCAATCAGTCATGATTAAGTAAGATTGCACCTCAGTCAACAATCTATCGCATCATCAAGAACTTCAAGGAGAGAGCTTCCATTGTTGTCAAAAAGGCTCCAGGGCGCCCAAGAAAGACCAGCAAGCGCCAGACCGTATCTTAAAACTGTTTCAGCTGCGGGATCGGACTATCAGCAGTGCCGAGCTTGCTCAGGAATGGCAGCAGGCTGGTGTGAGTGCTTCTGCAGCACTGTGAGGTGGAGACTCTTTGAGCAAGGCCTGGTTTCAAGGAGGGCAGCAAAGAAGCCACTTCTCTCCAGAAAAAACATCAGGGACCGACTGATATTCTGCAAAAGGTACAGGGAGTGGACTGCTGAGGACTGGGGTAAAGTCATTTTCTCTGATGAATTCCCCTTTTCATTGTTTGGTACATCTGGAAAACAGCTTATTCGGAGAAGAAGAGGTGAGCGCTACCACCAGTCTTGTCTCATGCCAACTGTAAAGCATCCTGAAACCATTCATGTGTGGGATTGCTTCTCAGCCAAGGGAATCAGTTCACTCACAGTCTTGCCTAAAAACACAGCCATGAATAAAGAATGGTACCAGAATGTCCTCCAAGAGCAACTTCTCCCAACCATCCAAGAGCAGTTTGGCGCCCAACAATGCCTTTTTCAGCATGATGGAGCTCCTTGCCATAAAGCAAAGGTGATAACCTAAATGGCTCAGGGAACAAAACATAGAGATTTTGGGTCCATGGCCTGGAAACTCCCCAGATCTTAATCCCATTCAGAACTTGCGGTCAATCTCAAGAGACGGTGGACAAACAAAAACCAACAAATTCTGCCAAAATGCAAGCATTGATTATGCAAGAATAATCTGCTATCAATCAGGATTTGGTCCAGAAGTTGATTGAGAGCATGCCAGGGAGAATTGCAGAGGTCCTGAAGAAGAAGGGTCAACACTGCAAATATTGACTTGCTGCATTAACTCATTCTACCTGTCAATATAACCTTTTGGTACTCATAATATGATTGCAATTATATTTCTGTATGTGATATAAACATCAGACAAACACAAATAAAAACCAGAGGGCAGCAGATCATGTGAAAATATAATTTTGGTGTCATTCTCAAAACTTTTGGCCATGACTGTATACCTGAAGCTGTACTGTGCAGACCTGTTTTGTTTGTGCAGAAGACCTTTTCTTTGGAGTTGCTGTATCATGGCTCTGTGGAGGGCGGGAGGGGAGAATAGCGCATGGCTGGTAAAAGACTTTAGGGAGATGCTGGAGACCCAAATTTTCTCACCATCAGAGATAACTTCGGGGTCAGGGCCATTCAGGGTTCCTAGTCTAGGGTCAGACTAGTCTAGACTGGTCACCCTGCCCATAACTGTCATTCCCTCATCAGCATTCTCACTACACTGTGACAATTACATCCAGAAAAAGCACATTGTGAGAAACAGAGCAAGCAGCATCTAGGGAGAGTGTTCCTGCAATCTAAATATTTTAACAGCTCTTTTAAGAGCTACCTTGAGTGTAAAATAGGTCAGTATAGTATAGGACTTTTGAACATCATTCCAGTACCTCTATATTACAAGAATACCACAGCTCTTGTTAGGCTAAATCCACTATAAACTAGTTCAGAATAGAAGGGAGGAAGAGTTTGTGGAGAATGGAGAACTTTTAAGCAGCCTTCTATGCTGCTGTTCATATCCAATCCAGCCACAGTCTTTTGTGGTGTTTATTGAAATCCACAAATCCTTTTGCATTCCTGTCATTTTTGGGGTTACAGTTCACTAGTTCTGTGCGGTAAAAATATCACATAATAATCCGGCGCTAGTGTGCTGTTCAAATCCAATCCAGGTGCAATCTTTTATAGTGTCCTTTGAATACCACAATTGCTTGCGCATCCTTTCATTTATGGGGTTATAATTCACTAGTTCAGTGCCGAGAAAATATCACAATTTTGTCCGGTGCTAGTGTGCTGTTGAAATCCAATCCAGTGTCAGCCTTTTGTTGTTGTGAAATCAACAGCTCCTTGTGCACCTCTATCATTTTTGTGATTACAGTTCATCTAAAATTTCACCCAAAAAAAGTTAAAAAACCTGTAATTAAGGGATGTAAGTGTAGGTGCGGATAGTGGGCTTGGTGTTGACAGAGATGCCCAACAAAGCACTGAATCTGTGAAAGGTCAGAAAAAGTTTGATCATGCATCTACTATGTACATGTCAAAATTTGCTGATCCCCTCGTAATCCTGTCTTGAAGCCAGAAGAGTGTGAGCAGGTTCTGGCTTGGATGACAGTTAAGGACTCTAGTCACTTCTCAACCAGCACCAAATCTCCCACCTAGTCTACTCTCCGTAACCGAAAGCTGGGCCATCCAATCCTCCATCTGGTCCTCCTTCTTTCCCCGATAATGAGTCACAGGAGATATGTGACACCAAATGTGGCCACTCTGAGGATCTGTTTTGTATCTACCATGTTTATCCAAAAATAAGACACTGTCTTATTTTCTTTTGACATCCGGCTAGGCCTTACTTTTGGGGTTCGGCTTATTTTGGGTCAGAAAAAAACATTCACACAAATTGGGCCATATATGCCAGGATCAGGGCCAAATATACTAGGATTGTTACTATATTACAGGATGGGGGCTATACACTGGGGATATATATATGATCCCCCATCCTCATGATATATATGATCCCCAATCCTAATGGTATACATGAGCCCCCATCTTCCTTGTATATATGCCCTCTCCATCCTGGTTTTGGCTCCTCCATCCTTGATATGGTACCCCCAATCTGGATATGGTCCCTCATCCTTCACATGCCCCTCATCCTGGTACATAACCCCATCCTGCACATGGCCTCCCATCCAGGCACATGCCCCCTCATCCTGGTCCCATCCTGCACATGGCCACTCCATCCTGGCACGTGGCCCCTCATCCTGACAAGCCCTCTCATCCTGATATGTAGCCCCCCATCCTGACATGGCCTACCATCCTGGATATGGCCCCCATCCTGGCATATGGCCCCCCACGCATCCTGGTACATGGACGCCCATCATGCTTTATGACCTCCTGTCATGCTATATATCGACCTCAACCTGGCACATCGCCAACCATCCTGATTATGACCCCCATCATGCTATATGGCCCCTCTGCTAGCCCACACACAAAAAATAATTAACAATTTAACTCACCCTCCATAGCTGCTCCCTGCTTCCAGCATCACCGCATCACCGTCTTCCTGCATTGTGCTGTGCCCGAGCATCGGATCATGTGACCGATACAGCGATGATGTCACTGTGCTGCATCAGTAATATGATCGTTGACCACTGCACAGCACAATGCAGAAAGTTGTCAATGCTTATTTTTGTGTGTGTGCGCAAAGAATGGGGGGTGAGTATACTTAGACTCACAAAATATGCACCACCTCCAATCCACCTTTCTGCGCCAGTTTCATCACTCAGAGGTGCTGGACAGAGGGTGAAGCAGTGAATATGATATGAGTATAATGAGCGGCCCGCAGCTCTAGCCTCCAGTACCCGCTCCACTAACTCTGCCCCTCCAGAGCCAGCTCCACTATAGTACTCCACTGGGGCTTATTTTTGGAGTAGGGCTTATTTTGCAAGCCTACTCCAAAAAGCCCGAAAAACCCTGGTAGAGCTTATCTTGGGTGAGGGACTATTTTTGGATAAACATGGTATACTTCAGTTGTGTCTGGCCTCTCACTGTGCAGCATTGAAGAGGGATGTAAGGAGGTAGAATGCACAAGTATTTTAGGACCAATTGCCAGAAGAAAGCCACATTGAGCAACCTGATTTACTGTCTCAAGAGGCGGAGGCTACTGCTGATGATGAGACACATTTTCCATCAGGTCAGCCAAAAATCTGAACTCAAGAGGACAATCAGATTGAGGAATTGGAAGATGAGGTGGTTGATGATGAGTCTGCTGATCCTTTTCAATGTTCTTTTTATTGTAAAAGAATTATGCAGAATACAAACATTTAAGTAAGAAGACAATACAATAAGAATTAGAGAACAAGAAAATTATATGGCATAAATGAGAACAGAATTCTATTAAGGCATAACAATAGTCTGGAAGAAAATTTGAGGGTCAATGACTCTGGAGTTGGCTGCTTGATAAGGGAAACAGAGCAACCATATTTGAAAGTGGAAGCCTCCAATATATCTGTTATAAACAGAAATTCCTTCCAGGTCAGCAATAGGCATTGAGAAGTAGTAGAGATCTGTATGATCATATATCCGGTATATTAGGAAGAGTCATTCACTATTCCAGATAGTGGAATCAGAGACGATAGTGCAGAGAGATAAGTGGGGGGGATGGGGGTGAGGAGTGCACCTCGGTGGACTTATAAGGACAAGTTTAAAGGGATCCTGTTATCTTCAAAATCATGTCCCTGCAGCATCCCATCACTAATTTCACACTCCTTTTGTCTCCTAAAAGCATCCTGTGAAAGTGGAGAAAAACGTTTTATAACTTACTCATTAGTGATGTTAATTAGCAGTGACTATATTCTTTAGCCCCTTGGGCGGGCCCTCTTCATCATAAGATCACGCCCTAATAGGCGTGATCTTTTATTCATATTGTATTCAGCGCCTCCCTGCTCTCCACGGCGCTGCCTGGGCTGTAATGACGCAAATCGTGTCATTTCCGGAGTCGGGTGACGTCAGTACACCCGGGCCACTCTGTAGGCTTCAAGCACCGCATTGCGCATGCGGTGCTTGAAGCAGTACACAGCGGCGTGGGTATACTGACGTCACCCGATGCTGGAAATTACGCAATTCGCGTCATTACAGCCCAGGCAGCGCCGTGGAGAGCAGGGAGGCGCTGAATACAATATGAATAGAAGATCACGCCTATTAGGGCGTAATCTTATGAGGAAGAGGGCCCGTCCTAAGGGCTAAAGTATATAGTCACTGCTAATTAACATCACTAATGAGTAAGTTATAAAAGTTTTTCTCCACTTTCACAGGATGCTTTTCTGATACAAAAGGAGTGTTAGATTAGTGATGGGATGCTGCAGGGACATGATTTTGAAGCTTAGGTGGCGTTTTGGAGGTGACAAGATCCCTTTAAGGCTGTGTGCACATGATCAGTATACGCAGCGTTTTGGATGCAGCGTCTTGCCGCTGCGTCCAAAACACGCTAGTACAGTATAAGCATAGTGGATGGGATTTCTTGAAATACCATCCTCACTATGCTTAACCCGACCGCAGTGATCTTTTAGCTGCGGTGCGGGTTGCCGGCATTCTGCTCCTCCACAGCATGTTCATTTCATGCTGCGGAGTCGGAAGTGGCTCCCATCGAGTGACTGCAGGGAGAAGCCACCCGCGCCCGCCGTACCCGAGTACAGGGGCGGCTGCAGTCTCCCTACAGGCACCCGCGGCTTCACTCAGGTCCGGAGGAGCTGCATACAACACGCAGCTCCTCCGGACGTGAGCACATAACCTTAGAGGCAATATACAGTTGTGGCCAAAAGTATTGACACCCCTGCAATTCTGTCAGATAATACTCAGTTTCTTCCTGAAAATGATTGCAATCACAAATTCTTTGGTATTATTATCTTCATTTAATTTGTCTTCAATGAAAAAAACACAAAAAGAATTGTCCTAAAGCCAAATTGGGTGTAATTCCACACCAAACATAAAAAAGGGGGTGGACAAAAGTATTGGCACTGTTGGAAAATCATGTGATGCTTCTCTAATTTGTGTAATTAACAGCACCTGTAACTTACCTGTGGCACCTAACAGGTGTTGGCAATAACTAAATCACACTTGTAGCCAGTTGACATGGATTAAAGTTGACTCAACCTCTGCCCTGTATCATTGTGTGTACCACATTGAGCATGGAGAAAAGAAAGAAGACCAAAGAACTGTCTGAGGACTTGAGAAACCAAATTGTGAGGAAGCATTAGCAATCTCAAGGCTACAAGTCCATCTCCAAAGACCTGAATGTTCCTGTGTCTACTGTGCGCAGTGTCATCAAGAAGTTTAAAGCCCATGGCACTGTGGCTAACCTCCCTAGATGTGGACGGAAAAGAAAAATTGACGAGAGATTTCAACGCAAGATTGTGCGGATGGTGGATAAAGAACCTCGACTAACATCCAAACAAGTTCAAGCTGCCCTGCAGTCTGAGGGTACAACAGTGTCAATCCGTACTATCCGTCGGCGCCTGAATGAAAAGGGACTGTATGGTAGGATACCCAGGAAGACCCCACTTCTTACCCCGAGACATAAAAAAGCCAGGCTGGAGTTTGCCAAAACGTACCTGAGAAAGCCTAAAACATTTTGGAAGAATGTTCTCTGGTCAGATGAGACAAAAGTAGAGCTTTTTGGGCAAAGGCATCAACATAGAGTTTACAGGAGAAAAAAAGAGGCATTCAAAGAAAAGAACACAGTCCCTACAGTCAAACATGGCGGAGGTTCCCTGATGTTTTGGGGTTGCTTTGCTGCCTCTTGCACTGGACTGCTTGACCGTGTGCATGGCATTATGAAGTCTGAAGACTACCAACAAATTTTGCAGCATAATATAGGATCAGTGTGAGAAAGCTGGGTCTCCCTCAGAGGTCATGGTATTCCAGCAGGACAATGACCCAAAGCACACTTCAAAAAGCACTAGAAAATGGTTTGAGAGAAAGAACTGGAGACTTCTAAGGTGACCAGCAATGAGTCCAGACCTGAATCCCATAGAACACCTGTGGAGAGATCTAAAAATGGCAGTTTGAAGAAGGCACCCTTCAAATATCAGGGACCTGGAGCAGTTTGCCAAAGAAGAATGGTCTAAAATTCCAGCAGAGCATTGTAAGAAACTCATTGATGGTTACCGGAAGCGGTTGATCGCAGTTATTTTGGCTAAAGGTTGAGCAACCAAGTATTAGGCTGAGGGTGCCAATACTTTTGTCTGGCCCATTTTTGGAGTTTTGTGTGAAATGATCAATGTTTTGCTTTTTGCTTCATTCTCTTTTCTGTTTTTTCATTGAAGACAAATTAAATGAAGATAATAATACCAAAGAATTTGCAATATATGTAGATCTCCAAGACTGTGGAGTCTAAAGGGTGGGTAGGGAGATAAACAAGAAAAATGGCACAGATCTGAGTGCAGCGTGCTTGGATCTATTATGCGGTGTAAATAAATCTTATTGCTCACCTTATAGACGTCTTGTCTCTTGCTTATCTGACCATGCCTGGTCTAATGATTATAGTCCTGCGATTATGGTGTGCAGCCCCGTCCCGGATCATTCGGATCACAATGCCAGTGTGACCGTAACAGAAGGGAGGATTTCAGGTAACATCCGGAAAGATGTAGGGCGCTCCCAAAGTGATGGAGTAAAGCCTTCTTCTTATTTTTCAAAGGTTTATTCAAAAAAATAATTAAAAAAAATAATTTAACAACAAAAAAAGTATTGATGCATAAAAAAGGAGGGGTCATACAACGCGTTTCGGCTGAATATTTTGTACACACAGCCTTCCTCAGGTAACCTTTACTCCATCACTTTGGGAGCGCCCTACATCTTTCCGGATGTTACCTGAAATCCTCCCCAATACCAAATAATTTGTGATTGCATTCATTTTCAGGAAGAAACTCATTATTATTTGACAGAATTGCAGGGGTGTCAATGCTTTTGGCCACAACTGTACACATAATTAACAAAACCTCATGCCTTAGCCAAGGACAACAGAAAAACTGGAAATAACAAAAGTCCCAAAATCATTCTTTGCCCAAAATGCTAAGTAAGGAACAGGCCACTGTCACACAGACCCACCAACATGCCTTTAGGAAGGTCCATTGAACGTGGTTATCTGCATTTTATCCATGCCTTAGATCAGTGTTTCCCAACTCCATCCTCAAGGCACACCAACAGGTCATGTTTTCAGATTTCCTTAGGATTGCACAGGTGATAATTTAATCACTTGCACAGGGGATAATTCCATCATCTGTCTAATGATAAGGAAATCCTGAAAACATGACCTGTTGGTGTGCCTTGAGGACTGGAGTTGGGAAACACTGCCTTAGATGTTTGGCACAGTTTTGGATGGTAGTTTGCTGCTGGACGATCTTGGGGAATCGCAGGGGCTATGCCTCAAGGTGCATTCTCTGCATCCACCTTCCCCTAGTACACTCCATCATTGTCACAGCTGGAGAGGATGATGAAGGAACTAGGGTATTACCACCCCTCTAGGATAGACAGGACCAGGACCATCTTGGGGAACATATCCATGCCCTGTGGGTTTCTGTGCATCTGGCTGGCCGTCCAAGAGACACTTTGGTCGCACCCGACACAAACTACTCTCCAGGTAGGCCTCCTGCTACTTCCTAAATTGCGCAGCGGTGCCAACCTGACATACGCCAACCACAAACCACCACTTCATGCCCTGCATGTTAATGAATGTGACCTCATCTTCAACAAAAATCGAACATAGTCTTTGGGGAAGATAGTCATGCTTCAGGAAGGCATGGTTGACATAGCACTGATATTTAGTGCCATGTTCCACTAGGAACCCATACCCCTTATCCTGTTTGAATAGCATCACCTTGCCTTTCGTTCATTAGCCGTGGAAGTCAATAGCCTTAGGCCCAAGCAGCCTGTCCCGGGTGATGGCATCATCATATTGAATTTTCTCAATAAATAACATTGGGAAAGGGGTGGTTGATGCCTTCCTAGATAGGTGCTAGGATCGGGCAAGGGTCCCCACATGGCATTGCCCCAGTTGAATACCTCCAGAGGTGGTAAGAGTGATCCACACAGCTAGAAAACTTTACCTCCTAGGTGCTCCTCTTCCTCAGGCTCCCCATAAAGGTCATAGTCCTGGTCCTGGTGGTCTTGGGGAATGGAATCCAGTAGCTGGGACTGCAACATTAGCTACTGCTGGAATGAGGACAGACATACTTCCAGATCATCTGCAGTCTGATATGTGCTGCTCCCGGGCCCAGATGTCATAGAGTAAAAGTCACCTGACTGCTGGGACTCGCTTCTCAGAATCACGACTTGCATGGAAACCCAGCAGGACTGGATGCACACCTCATTACAGATGATGCCCAAATTGGGAAGTGCAGTGGTGCTCCAGCTGACATAGGTCTCACTCTCCATCTCCTCACCATGATGCCACTCTGGGTCTGGTTCTGCTGACCAACCTTCTGCCGCCGGGCTGGTTTGGTATATTATATCATCCTCTGGTTCAAGATCAGCAATGCCTTGATCCATAAAGAAACCAAAAGACTGCAATGTGGAATTCAGAAAGCGTACCTGCTTTCTGTGTGATTAATTTCACTAAGGGGTCCACCTCTTTTATTGAGTGCCATGATTTAGACCAATCAGTACTGGAGTTGAATGTTTGCACACAATTGTTGCCTAATCTCTAGCTGCTAATTAACACCTTTATGTAAGGCCAGAATGTATATAAATTGGATTGTGGATTCTTAGTTGCAGTCATTATTGAAGCGTGACATTTTACTATGAAACACAACAATGAAAATAAATTAATTAATTCAGGTCACCAATCACCACCAATTCATCTGGGATGCTGAATTAGATTACTGGGCACTAGGCACTGCAGGAATGCCAGGAGAACAACTGGACTATGCATTATGCATGAAATCTTAGCCCCAATTGAGGAAAGTGTTGCAAATGTATGTAAAGTGCTATGGAATTAATAGCGCTAAATAAATAAATAAATAAATAAATAAATACATACTATTATTAGTAGTATTATGATTATTATGACATTAAATAGTGATTGCACATTTTTAAGAGCAATAGCCATACTTATAGGCTTTGGCCTTTTTAAACGGTTTTAATTAAATTTGCTTTGTACGGTGTTTTGTGTAGTTAAAATGTGTATCTTGTACCAGGTTAGTGATCGCTCCTACTTATACATGTTTCTCCTTATTTGTTTGCCATACTAAGGGGTTTCATAAGTGTGAACAGATCATAAGATCATGAATGTGATGCATATAATGGCCGTATGCAATTGTTTTATATATTGCTTTCACATAAGTATAGAACAGATAGCCTTTCATGCTGGTGACACTCTGTAATAATAAAAGTTTGCTCTCTAATAAGAAAAAAAAAAGAATAATAATAATAAAAGAATTCACAAAAAATTCCAATAAAAATATAAAGCTCTCTTAAATGGATGTTTTAAGGACATTGCAAGCTTCCTGGACCTCCCGCGCTGCTGCCACATCTCGCAGTGTTTCCAAAATTTAGACCCTGTGAGTGTCAAAACACCTGCCAACTCCAGGAAGCTTAAAAAATATCCAAAAATTCCCAAACATTCAAAAACATTCAGCTTAACTCAAGCCGATAGCCCCAATGGCTGGTGACGCTCCTAACCTTAGGTTAGGTGTAGTTCCCAGTCAATGGGTCTTCTGGCGGGCATTTTGGCCCCAAATTAACAAGTAAAGATTTAGGGCTATTTTAAACTTTGAACTTTTTCCGAACTTAGCCAGATTTGCCGACTTTTGGAGAAAGTGTTTGAATTCCCAATCACCAAACTGAATTGGCAATCTTCATACCAAATTTGAAATTGACAAACATGTTCGAGCAAAGTTCGCTCATCTCTCATTGGAAGCATGCTGCAGCTTTTCATGTCCACAGCATATCCCATCTTTTCAGAAATGCTGCAGGATTCATTCATTCCAGTAGAATAAATAATATTTATGGCTAAATTCTGCATGAAAAAACAACTAATGTGATAATTTCTCTGTCCATTTTGGTATAGATTTTTAGTTTTATTCCAGTGTGTAATTTTTAGATGTGATTAAACCAAGTTTTATAGTAATAGTCAGTATTAAAAAACACAGGCCCCAATTAATTAAGATTGGCATACTAGTCTTAACTAATGCAATTCACGTAATTCATTAAAAGGCACATCTTACAACAGCTGTGCACCTCCGTCAAAAATGTTACTTCAATCAAGGGCTGGTGACATTGCTCCTGTATTTTATCCCACTAAAAAAGTGTAATTTTTTATGGACTTTCCATGCAGGTGTGGCACCCCACTGGTCAGTGCGCCACAGTAAGGGTACTGCATCCATTGCTGAGTGTGCAGTATTCCTGTCATTGGGAGTGTAAAGTCAACCTGAGGCTCCCATCCCAGCATCCTTACACCTAGACTAGGGGACAAATTGGCAACCCGTTCCAGGGTAACCGGTCCCGGGGGAAGGAGAGTTAGGGTAAGGAGAAGCGGGAAGTCAGAAGTTGGATCTAGTCTGTACTGAGGGAAGAAGCAAGGATGGAGCCCTAGAGGGGTCACCCAGGGAGGGCGCCTGCAAGGAAAAGGCAACCCAGGAAAGAAAGGGGAAACCCAGTGCCTGACCACCAGACAGGTGTGGGGGAATCCTAGTCCACCAATGGAGTGCTGGCTCCGAGTCACGGTACTGGCGAGTTCAACCCTGAGCCATCAACACCGGCCAGTCGCGGGTTAATACAGCAGCCCTGACCCCCATACAGAACGTGCAGCCCCACCAGGATTTCCAAACCGGGTTGAGCCCCTTAGACGAGAAGAAGGGTACCTCATATCACTTAATGGGCCTGGTAGACCAGCAGGCTGTGCAGGGCAGTGCAGGATAGTGAGGAGGCAAAGCAGGACGAGAGAAAGACAAAAGAAGGTATACTACGTGAGCCTCAGAGATACTTTATCCTCCTCAGTGACTACTCGGCCAACTACCCACTAAAAGACTGTGTAAACTGTAACCTGAAGTGCCATCTGAACTGGTTCCAGTAAAGTACCAGTATACAGTCACAAGGCCTCAGTGTCTCCTTTCCATACAAACTGCTGTGCAGCTACCCTGACCACATCCAGCACTACGACAACAAGTGCTACTAGATTCTGCCCTGGGGGCCTGGCTCCACCTGCAGGGAGCCATACCATCTAAGCTGCAATACCATCGTCCCCGGCAGTCTGATAGAGGCGCTGGTAAGCATCACCAGACACTGCAGGTGGCGTCATGAGACATTTATTCTTTTCCCAACAATTTTCAGTGGATTACCAGGGCTACGGGCCCAGGCATCAGCCACCGAGACAGCACCCCCTGAACAATGCCCGGGTACAGAGTTCCCATAGACCCCTGGGTGAATCACAGGCTTTGCTACACACTATCCTGTCCAAACCCTGTCCACATTTCCGGAGCACGCTGGGACTCACATAGTCACAGAGTCACACATTTCTTCCATATTTTTCAGTTGCACAAAAAAATTGAGACATTTCAGTGTTTCACACCAAGAAAGTGACAGACACACTTTGAAAAATCGAGCCCTAAATGTTATTATTGACACCTGTCCTTTTCTGCCTCTTGCTTGACAGTTTTTAGAAACACACAATCTACAAGAAGTGAAGCCTTTGCAGGTTTTGTCCTCTTTCTGATCTTATAAAAAGTAGGTCACCAAGCAAGTGCAAAGACTTTGCTTTTTCCTGAAGATAAATAATAAATTAAGCTTAAAATGAAAAAAAAAAAAACGAGTATGCTGGCCAGCCAAGAAATACACATTTCCAAGAGTGCCAAAATAGATAAATATGATCATAGCCACCTTAGCATTACTATCAGTACCCACATATTAATGACACACTCTTCACTAACGTCAATGACTGTCAACTTTTGACAAGCATAAAATATTCTACAATATCCTAACATATCATTTTTTATCCTGTCTTTCCTTGATTAACTTGGATTGCCATCAGCAACTGTCAAAGTTACAAGCATAAATGTCTTGATTTTGTAGAAGGAAAGTGGGGAGGTAATATTTGGGGTGACAGAGGCAAGCTGTCTTTTTTTGCAAACCAGAAATTCCTCCTTTGTTTTGCTGATTTCAATCACACAGTGATGTAGCCGACCAAAGCTGTGTGACATTCGGTAAATAAAGAGGCTTTCATTTCAAAAAGCTTTTTCTGTGCTCCCCTTTGGAGTGAATAATTTACATGTATACGCTTTTTTTTTTTCATTGAAAGCACAGTGTGACTAAAGATTTCCCTGAGATTTGAGTGAAAGCCCAGGAGTTAGAAAATACTAGGGAGGGGCACACTAGATGCTTTGATTACACTAAACTACTTCTCTGAGCTATTTTAAAGGAAGGAAACAAAATCTCTGTATGCGTTGGATCATTTGAATCAGCCTTCCTCGGGGTCAGTTTAGAGAAGTCAACAGTTCCATTATATCCTAAAATGCTTGCTTTCTTTTGTAGGTAAAACGACAAACAAACAAGAGCCTTAAAAAGGAAAAGTGAGATATTCATAGCTTGAGCACATCGGCAAAGAAATGTTTGATAACTGAAAGCCTCAATAGCGCATATATTTATTCCTTTTTCCTTGTGATCTCCTACGAGGCACAGCTGGGACATAAAGAGTTTAATAAGCTAATTAACATCCTTAAATAAATGTTGTCACGCTTGAGGCAAAGATTGGGACGTTTTCCTTTTCCTCTGGAATAATTATGCTGAGTATAAGAGTTCTTTGAAAATGTACGTTTAATGCTTGAGTGGATAGATAGATAGATAGATAGATAGATAGATAGATAGATAGATAGATAGATAGATAGATAGATGAGACAATAGTAGAAAGTGAAAGCAGCATCTCAAAGGTAAAATAAGTCAAAGTAATATTTATTCATTTACATAGCACTACTAATTCCATAGCACTTCACATACAAC
Source organism: Allobates femoralis (assembly GCA_033576535.1). Lineage (NCBI taxonomy): Eukaryota > Metazoa > Chordata > Amphibia > Anura > Aromobatidae > Allobates > Allobates femoralis. The sequence continues at coordinate 350,398,469 of JARQOC010000002.1, forward strand.
AGTAATGCTGTCCCCATTGAGGCACACAATCAGTATGTCTTTACAATGTGGGAGGAAACCAGAGTGCCTCGATGAAACCCAGGCAAACTCAGGTAGAACATACAAACTCCTTGTAGATGTTGTCCTTGGTGGGATTTGAATCCAGGACCTCAGTGCTGCAAGGCAACAGTGTTAACCACTGAACCACCATGCCACAGATTTTTAATCCATGTGATGGCCTTTCTGAAGCAAGATACAAGTGCAAATAAAATGCTTTTTATACATAAATCAACCACAACAATTTGGGGCTGAAATAAAGTCCCATCACTTTTTCATCATTTGGAGTGCTGCCTGGCTTTATTTTTCTATATACCGTATATACTCGTGTATAAGCCGACCAGTGTATAAGCCGACCCCCCTACTTTTGCCCCAAAAATCTGGAAAAACCTATTGACTCGTGTATAAGCCGAGGGTGGACCCCAGCACAGGTATACAGCCCCCAGCAGTGTGGTATACAGCAGCCCCAGTGGTAGTATACAGATTCCCCAGCAGCCCCAGTGGTAGTATACAGATTCCCCAGCAGCCCCAGTGGTAGTATACAGATTCCCCAGCAGCCCCAGTGGTAGTATACAGATTCCCCAGCAGCCCCAGTGGTAGTATACAGATTCCCCAGCAGCCCCAGTGGTAGTATACAGGAGCCCCAGCAGCCCCAGTGGTAGTATACAGATTCCCCAGCAGCCCCAGTGGTAGTATACAGATTCCCCAGCAGCCCCAGTGGTAGTATACAGGAGCCCCAGCAGCCCCAGTGGTAGTATACAGATTCCCCAGCAGCCCCAGTGGTAGTATACAGGAGCCCCAGCAGCCCCAGTGGTAGTATACAGGAGCCCCAGCAGCCCCAGTGGTAGTATACAGATTCCCCAGCAGCCCCAGTGGTAGTATACAGATTCCCCAGCAGCCCCAGTGGTAGTATACAGGAGCCCCAGCAGCCCCAGTGGTAGTATACAGCAGCCCCAGTGGTAGTATACAGGAGCCCCAGCAGCCCCAGTGGTAGTATACAGGAGCCCCAGCAGCCCCAGTGGTAGTATACAGGAGCCCCAGCAGTAGTATACAGGAGCCCCAGCAGCCCCAGTGGTAGTATACAGATTCCCCAGCAGCCCCAATGGTAGTATACAGATTCCCCAGCAGCCCCAGTGGTAGTATACAGGAGCCCCAGCAGCCCCAGTGGTAGTATACAGCAGCCCCAGTGGTAGTATACAGGAGCCCCAGCAGCCCCAGTGGTAGTATACAGGAGCCCCAGCAGCCCCAGTGGTAGTATACAGGAGCCCCAGCAGCCCCAGTGGTAGTATACAGGAGCCCCAGCAGCCCCAGTGGTAGTATACAGCAGCCCCTGTGGTATACAGCAGGCCCCCAGGGGTACATATAGCAGCCCCCAGGGGGTACCCAGCAGCCCCCTGGGGGTACCCAGCAGCCCCCTGGGGGCACCAACAGCCCCCTGGGGGTCCAACAGCCCCCTGGGGGGACCAACAGCCCCCAGGGGGTACCCAGCAGCCCCCTGGGGGTACCAACAGCCCCCAGGGGGTACCAACAGCCCCCAGGGGGTACCCCGCAGCCCCCAGGGGGTACCAACAGCCCCCAGGGGGTACCAACAGCCCCCTGGGGGTACCAACAGCCCCCAGGGGGACCAACAGCCCCCAGGGGGTACCCAGCAGCCCCCTGGGGGTACCAACAGCCCCCTGGGGGTACCAGCAGCCCCCTGGGGGTACCAACAGCCCCCAGGGGGTACCAACAGCCCCCTGGGGGTACCAACAGCCCCCAGGGGGTACCCAGCAGCCCCCAGGGGGTACCCAGCAGCCCCCTGGGGGTACCAACAGCCCCCAAAAGCTGGCACTGTCCCCCCTTGTAAGGCCTCCCCCCCGCTGCTTATACATTACCATCCCGGTGTTTTGATCGGCGCCGCTCCTCTGTGCTGCGTCTTCATCCTCCCGTCCGCGCTGGCTGCATCCAGGATCTCCGGCGGTCGCGCGATGACGTCATATCGCTGCGACAGCCGGAGAACCCGGATGGATGCAGCCAGCGCGGACGGGAGGATGAAGACGCACCGAGGAGCGGCGCCGATCAGAACACCGGGATGGTAATGTATAAGCAGCGGGGGGGAAGCCTTACAAGGGGGACAGTGCCAGCTTTTGGGGGGGCCATATGCACTGCTTCCCCCTGCCGCTGATTGACAGGGGGAAGCAGTGCATATATAATGAGCGGCCCCACGTGACGGGGCCGCTCATACAGCAGCCCCGCCTCCTCCAGCCTCCACAGCCCCCGGGACACAGCCCCCCCGTATATGACCCGTGTATAAGCCGAGGGGGGGACTTTTCAGCCCAAGTTTTGGGCTGAAAAACTCGGCTTATACACGAGTATATACGGTATTTTTTGCACTGGGCATCACAGTTTCAGGACTTATTGCACTTATGATTTGCTATAAGTTTGTACTGTTCCATTTCTTTCTTTTTCTAGATAGATAGCTTAACAAATAGACATGGTGGCACAAGGCCCACTTCCATATTATAAATAAATGACACAAAACATAATGTTTGGAAAAAACTAGCCGTGGTGTTTATTATGGGTTACTAAATTGCATTAAAAGGCTTCAAGTGAAGGCACAATACCATCAAAGAGTTACCATAAATAATTTATTAAATAATTTAAAAGACCAAAATCTACCAGCAAAGCTTGGCGATTTTCCCAGACAAAAGAAAAAAGAGGAAGGGTGGGTTGGTGTATTCATCCTTGCCTTCTTCTGAAGTAATCCACAGACTCACAAACAGGCTTATTTCAAGCTGAACGTGACCACTGTCCACCAATCAAAATAGGGAAAAAAAGAACAAAACTAATTAAAACCAGTTTAAACCCAATATTACAAAACTATATCATCAGTCAGATGACCCACAACAGGACCATAACAGGAGAACCTTTGTCTGGTAAAGCAAACATAGGAAAAAATGGAAGTAGAAAGAGGAGGAGAATAAAAGGGTAACATATATATTAGGCAAACTACTTGTGAGAGCCGTATGCCACCAGATGTCCCCCTATCCAAAATGAAAGACCCATTTATGGTGGCACAAGGCCCACTTCCCATTTTATAAATAAATGACACAAACCATAATGTTTGGAAAAAACTGGCCATGGTGTTTACTATGGGTTACCAAATTGCATTAAAATGCTTCAAGTGAAGCCACAATACCATTAGAGTTACCATAAATAATTGATTAAACACCGTATATACTCGTGTATAAGCCGACCCGTGTATAAGCCGACCCCCGTACTTTTGCCCCCAAAACCTGGGAAAACCTATTGACTCTTGTATAAGCCGAGGAAGGACCCCAGCACAGGTATACAGCCCCCAGCAGTGTGGTATACAGCAGCCCCAGAGGTATATACAGCAGCCCCAGAGGTATATACAGCAGCCCCAGTGGTAGTATACAGCAGCAGCCCCAGTGGTAGTATACAGCAGCAGCCCCAGTGGTAGTATACAGCAGCAGCCCCAGTAGTAGTATACAGCAGCAGCCCCAGTGGTATATACAGCAGCAGCCCCAGTGGTATATACAGCAGCAGCCCCAGTGGTAGTATACAGCAGCCCCAGAGGTATATACAGCAGCCCCAGTGGTAGTATACAGCAGCCCCAGTGGTAGTATACAGCAGCCCCAGAGGTAGTATACAGCAGCCCCAGAGGTAGTATACAGCAGCCCCAGTGGTGTATACAGCAGCCCCAGTGGTGTATACAGCAGCCCCAGTGGTAGTATACAGCAGCCCCAGAGGTAGTATACAGCAGCCCCAGAGGTGTATACAGCAGCCCCAGTGGTGTATACAGCAGCCCCAGTGGTGTATACAGCAGCCCCAGTGGTAGTATACACACAGCCCCAGAGGTGTATACAGCCCCCCCATCAGTATACAGGCCCCCCCTTGCAGCACAAACCTGTAAAGAAAGAGATTAGTATACTTATCACTGTCCCGCTGCCGCTGTCCCGCCGCCGTCATCGCGCTCCTCCGTCTTCATGCAGCGTCTTCCAACTTCCTCTGGCGCGCAGACAATGACGTCATTGCCTGCGCCGACCGGAGGAAGCTGGAAGAAGACGGATGAAGACGGAGGAGCGCGATGGCGGTGGGACAGCGGCAGCGGGACAGTGATAAGTATACTAATCTCTTCCTTTACAGGTTTGTGCTGCAAGGGGGGGCCTGTATACTGATGGGCGCGGGCCTGTATACTGTATACACTGTATACAGTGTATACAGTATACAGTGGCTCGCGTATAAGCCGAGGGGGGACTTTTCAGCCCAATTTTTGGGCTGAAAAACTCGGCTTATACGCGAGTATATACAGTAATTTAAAAGACCAAAATGTACCAGCAAAGCTCGGTAATTTTCCCATAAGCCAATAGAGAGAATTTGCCCACCCACCACACCACAGCCAATTTTCAATCATGGTTTGCAGACCTAGATTGATAATATCTAAACCTCTCCATAAGGTGAACCATATCACTTTTATAGGCCCAGAATGAAACCTTCTAGATCCATGTGCCTTTTGGAGAACCCTTCTAAACTGGGGAAAACAAATTTCAATGCCAATATTTACTCTCTTCCAAATTCTATCAATGAAACTCATGTTAGGACAGGACCAAACTAGCCTTGGAATTATTTCTGAGGAGACCAAAACACTATCAGGGAACCAACATTTAAATAAGGATAAATCAATCTCCATCCCCCGTAATAGTTTCAATGTTTTGAATTTGCCAAGGTCATTCCCTCCAACGAGTAATATCACCAAATGAATGGCTGTCCAGATCTTTGATGACTTTAACTCCTTTCTAACCTGAAACCAACCCAAACCCCTTCTACCACCCCAAAAAAATTCATAAATTATTGCTCAAAAGGTGCATTCTCTAAATTGCTTCTATTGGCTGCTCTCTTTTCAGCCCAATAGGTAAAAGAATGTTCAATAATCAAAACAAAGAGACAGAAAATAAAATCAAAATAGGGCTAATATATCTTATATCTGCTAGACTCCCAAAGACCTATCTTTTTAATTGTGCAACCATGGAGACTGATATGAGCTTCTTCTGTGTCAGCACCTATTCTGAATGAGTGTGAAGAAAATGTTTGCTTGGTCAAATTTAAATTTGCTAAACAGTGTTTTAAGACAGCACTGAACTGAAATGTCATTAAAAATCCTGATGTATTGAGAAGGTTGCCTCCAACCATTTCTTAACATTCAGTACGGGACAAATATTGGAATCAGACATCTTATTTAAACAAATGTTGTTTTTTTTAAAGGAAAGTAGTGGTCAAAAATGGAATGCAGAGGCATATAGAGCACACTGTTGACAGATTAAGGTGACAAACATTTTATTACACCACTACACATTTCGGTAGCGGACTGCTACCTTTTATCATTCTCTAGCAGCTCATCCTCATTGCTGGCTCCAGTTCTCATGGTGTTAAATGACAAGCTCCTTTTGTATTTCCTGTGACGTCACGGTCACGTGACTGGCTCGAAGAGTCACATGACCTGATCCAGGAAGATGAACACAGCAGTGATCACGCCAGCATCTTCACAGACCTACAAACCACCAGGGTTGTGCAGGGGTACATAACTCACCCAGATGAGAAGCTAATCCCTCCATTTTTTATCATCTGTTACACTAGACCACCAGGTGCTTTTCATTGTTCTTTCTCAGCTGGACTCAGAGGTGTGCAGACGTGCTGTCTGCTCTCTGCCAGACTGTGGAGACAATAGGGCGCCTTGCTAGTGGCAGCCCATTGCAGCAGCTATTATTTTGTTTGTTACAGTTTTGCTACAGGCTTTGTACCTTTCCTGATGTCTTTTTGGACCTCTAATTTCAACCTTGGATCTATGCAATGTTTTTCAGCTCGTGGATTGCGATGTTCCTGCACGCTGGTCTGCTGTGGGATGGAAAATGCAGTACACCCCACACTTTTTACTGCCGCTGGGCACACAGCATATGGTTTTCACCTGGATCCTCCACTACCACTCACAAGTCCCCTGCTGGCATGGCCACTTTGGGGTACGCTATATGGTCCATCTCAGCTAATACTACCGATGGATGTATGCTGTTGCCTACAGCCTGTGTCAGTGATACAGCCATATGTGCTCGGCGGAGAGCACCGTATACAATATGCCACGGAGAGGCCTCGTGGGATGGATGGAATCACTGATCGGAGGGTTGTCCCTAGGTCTGTCGCTAAACGAGTAGTGTATTCAAGGAGTCGTCTTCTGGAACTGCGCAGGACAAAGTCTTCTCCAGCAGTTGCAATACCACATGTTCCATGGGAAATGAGGAGACCTTTCAGAGGTTGCAGAGCAGGCAAGAAGATCAAGTCCTGGAGGAGAAGGTTTAAACCTGCGGTCCCATCCATCATCATGGGTAATGTACGATCGCTTGGTAACAAGTCGGATGAACTGCTGGCTCTGAGTAAGACCCAGAAGGAGTTCAGGGAATGCAGTCTCATGTGCTTTACAGAAACCTGGTTGCATGAGGACGTCCCAGATTCATGTGTATCGGTACCAGGGTTTCATATGGTTCGGGCTGACAGGGACAGAGTGAAGTGCGGTAAGAAGAAGGGTGGAGGAGAGATACTGTACATTAACAACAGATGGTGTAATCAGGGGCATGTAACAGTAAAGGAGAGACATTGTTGCCCAAACATTGAACTATTAGAAGTGGGCCTCAGGCCTTACTATCTGCCTAGAGAATTCTCTCTTGTTATTGCAGTGGTGTCGTATATACCACCATCTGCAAATCCAGAGGCAGCTGGGGAAGTACTGTCTGGGGTGATTGCCCGACTTCAGACGAAACACCCTAACTCTCTAACTGTCATTTCTGGGGATTTTAATCGAGCCAAGATCTCATTACGAAAGTTCTATCAATATGTCAAATGTTCTACACGGGACAATTATATATTGGATCTCCTCTATGCCAGTGTTAAGGATGCTTACTCATCATCTGCATTGCCCCCCCTGGGGAAATCTGACCACAACCTCATACTATTGTCTCCAGCCTATCAACCAGTTGTCTGCAAACAACCAGTGACAATTAAACAGATAAGGAAGTGGTCTCCGGCAGCAGAGAAGAGGTTACAAGACTGCTTTGACTGCACAGACTGGGAGGTGTTATGTGCCAGGGAACATAATGATGATGTTAATGAGGTTACCGGGAGAGTTACTGATTACATCAACTTTTGTACTGACAATATTGTACCTATTCATGAGATTCTGTGTTATGCAAACAACAAGCCTTGGATTACAAAAGAATTGAAACATCTACTAAACAGGAAAAAAAAAGCTTTTAAAAGGAAAGATAAGGAGGAGATGAAAATTGTACAGAGAGACTTAAAGGGGAAAATTAAGATTGCCCGTGAAGCATTCAGAATTAAATTGGAAAATAAATTGTCACACAACAACTCCAGAGAAGTGTGGGCTGGAATGAAGCTATTGACTGATCATGGCTAATGAGATGAATGAGTTTTTCAACAGATTCAACGATAAATGCGCAATGTCAACAGGGGAGAATGCCGGGGAGCGACAAGCAATATCAACTGGGAGGAGGAAGTTGGAGACTTTCTTGATCTCAGAAAATGATGTGAGGGAATAGTTTAGTAAGCTGGTCATTGGTAAAGCAGCAGGGCCTGATGGTATCTGTCCACGTGTCCTCAGAGTGTGTGCAAATCAGTTGTGCACTGTCTTCCAGCACCTGTTTAACTGGAGTTTACAATCACAGAGAGTACCAGTTCTATGGAAGACTTCTTGCCTGGTGCCGCTTCCCAAGACTACCTTCCCGAGTTCCCATAGCGACTATAGACCGTTGGCCTTAACATCGCATGCGATGAAGTCCTTGGAGAGAATTGTACTTGCCTACTTATGTCCGGGGGTGTCTGATTTTATGGACCACCTTCAGTTTGCGTATCGGCAGAGTCTAGGGGTGGACGATGCTGTAGCATATCTGCTACAAACAGTACATTCCTTTTTGGACAATGATGGAACCACTGTACGTGCCATGTTCTTCGATTTCTCCAGTGCATTCAACACCTTATAGCCACTATTATTACGTAAAAAGCTGGTTGAAATGGCGGTTGATGAGGGACTAGTGAATTGGATCATTGATTACCTGTCGGACAGGCCACAGTTCGTAAGGTTGGGAGCGGCCGTATCGGATAGTGTTCGGAGCAGTGTTGGAGCCCCTCAGGGAACGGTGCTGTCGCCATTCCTTTTTACGTTATACACAGCTGATTTTCAGTATAAATCAGACCTTTGTCACCTTCAGAAGTACTCTGATGACTCAGTGATAGTCGGAGGTATTGAGAGAGGCCGGGGGGAGGAGGAATACAGAAGGGTGGTCTCGGACTTTGTTGACTGGTGCCAGGATAACCATTTAGAACTCAACGTAAAGAAAACCAGGGAGTTGGTGTTGAGTTATGGAAGGTGCATGAAGGATTGCTTACCTATCACTATTGATGGTCAGGATGTGGAGATGGTGGAGAATTTCAAATATTTGGGGGTTCACCTGGACAGAAAGCTTGATTGGAGGTGCCATATGGAGAAGGTTTGCAAGAAAGGGATGAGTAGACTTTACTTCCTAAGGAAATTAAGGTCGTTTAATGTGTGTAGCAAAATGCTTGAAATGTTCTACCAATCTATTGTGACGAGTGCAATCTTTGCTGCAATAATATGCTGGGGTAGTAGTGTGCGCACAGCTGACGCTAATAAGCTGAATAAACTTATCAAGAAGGCTAGTGCGGCGGTGGGTCTACAACTTAGGACTTTCGAGGAGGTATTAGAGGATAGAATTAATAAGAAATGCAAGGCTATAATGAGCAACAATACACACCCGCTCTCTGAACTGTTTGCGAAGCAGAAGAGCACATTCAGCAAGCGTCTAATCCAACTAATGTGTAAAAAGGAAAGATACAGAAAATCATTTGTTCTGACAGCTGTGGGGATGTTTAACAAATGTATAACTGTAAAGCGTCTCAAGACTATGTGAAGTTCTATGTGTATGGGGGGAATAGGTGAGGTACATGTACCAGTCTACCCACATCTGCTGTCTATATAGACTTATTTTGTAAAGTGTGAAATGTTCTTGATCTTTGTTCTGCTGCTGTAATACTGTAATTTCCTCCTGGATCAATAAAGTTTATCTTATCTTATCTTATCTTATCTTTGTTGCGCTTTTCCTTCTTTCTCGTTTTGCTTAAACGCGTATTGGAACATTTTCCAAACTGGTTTATTTTTGATCGACGTATATGAATAAATACGGCTCCTGACAAAAAGACATGAGTGTATAGTAAAATAGAGATCGCATGTTTTTTCTCAGCACCAAATTCACTAACCTTTAATGCTGCCAAAAAGGCTAAGGGTGTGTGCACACGGTCCGGAGGAGCTGCGTGTTGGACGCGGCTCCTCCGGACCTGAGGAAAGCCGCGGGTGGCCGCAGGGAAACCGCTGCCGCCCTGTACTCACCTTGTGCAGCGGGTGCATGGCGGCTTCTCCCTGCAGTCGCAGAGGCAAGATGCTGTGTCCAAATCGCTGCGTACACTGATCGTGTGCACGCACCCTTACGCAAATGCCGTTCTAAATAGATTTGTTTCAAAACTATTTAAACACACTTCAGGGAGAATTTGCCATATGTTCTCCAATAGATTTAAGGAAATAGAGCGCCTATTTTCTTGTGAACAAAAATCTTTTTTGTAGCCTTTTAAAGCCTGTCTCACTGGGAATAGGTTACATAAAGATGCATTCCCTTATGATTTTTAGAATGAAATTCCTGCTAAGATTTTTTCTTTAGCAGAAAACGACAACTTCTTGCTCATCCACGTATTAATAAAAGACAATACCACTTGCACGTTGCTCTAACTGTAGTTTGGCATAGATTACAAAACCCTATCCAATTCCTCAACACAGCTGAATAATTGGCCCATATTTGCGCAATCAAGACTAGTTTAGATGCTGTGAAATGAACTCCATATTACATTCCGAAGATGGTAAGAACACGGAATTCCTTCCTGTTCTGCAACTGGAGCCATTCTACAAAAAAACTCCCTCTACTGACCAGACAAAGTGGTAGGAATCAGCTTCTTTTCTCTCTCAATATAACTAGCTTTTAACCAAATTTTATATTTAGGACATGAAAGCACCTGAGCAAATTATTAGCCCATTTATATTTTAATGATAAAGTATTTATTGCTAGTACATTTCCCTTATTCTCACAATACAAAACAATCCTTCAATATTTTAAGGATTCTCCCCAAAGTGTATGAACTAATAATATAGGAAAAATCTCTAAAACTAATGTGTTGCTACAAACTGCTTTGATTCTCCATGACTTTGGCCATGCTTCTACAGACCATTTACCTTGCAAAAAAAGCACCATAACCCAACTCCCTTCAACCATCAGTAAAGAATTGTAATGATTCTGAAACGCTAAAATCAGTCTGCCAACAACTGCAACCATTGAAATCTTCCAAAAATTTTAACCAAATATATGTCACTTCTAACATCACTATTCAACCTAATATGAGCCCGAAGTGATCTAAAACCTACGGTAGCATCATATAATCTTCTAGTGAAAACCCAAGCCATTGAGATTATTTTATAGCAAATTCAATGTACCTAGCAATGACTGCAACTTTTTTAAAGTTCTTCATTTAGCATCTCAATAATTAAAACCTTCATTTTAGTTATTTTTGATTCAGGAAGCCTACACTCCATCTTATTAGAATCTATAATATTCCTAAGAACTCCAAACTGCAACAGGGATAAACCATCTTCTCTTCTGCTAACGGGATACCGAAATTGCCAGATAAGTCAGAAAATACTGCTAGAAGACAACTACAAATATCAGAATCAGATCTTCTAACAAACAAAAAATCATCCAAATAATGTAGGACCCCACCATTGCTCACCACATCCTTTACACAACAATGTAAAAAGGTAGAAAATATTTCGAAGTAGAAACACAACAGTGAAAAGTCTATTGGGAGGCATTTATCAAAATAAAATGTACTGCCAAATTGAAATCCTAGAGAATTAAATCCTATTGGATTAACCGGGAGTAACCTGAAATCTGATTTAATATCCGCTTTTGCTAAATAAACACCCCGACTGAAAGCGCACAATAAATTGAAAGTCTGATCGAATGAAGCATACCTGACAGAAGCCTCTGATTTTTCTACTTCATTGTTTACTGATGAAAGCTTGGGATATGATAAATGGTGAATTAAATGAACAGATCATTCTTGTTTAGGTACTATTATAGGTGATATTCTAAAGTCCTTAAATAAAGGACCATGAAATGGACCTCCAATCCTGCCTAATTGAAGCAATTTTTTTTTTTTTACAATCTCTATATAAGGGTGCCGTCACACGCTTCAATCTGATGACCGATGTTGTTAGCGATCACATGCACGCGCGATCACTAACAACATCTTTCACATCGCTGGTGAGCTGCCACACAGGCAGATTCACCAGCGATGTGGACCATCGAGATCATTGGTAAACATGGTACACATCGGGTTACTAGGTGCGGTGCGATGCTTAGTAACCGGATGTTTACCATGGATGCAAGCTCCCAGCATAGGCTGTGCGGTGATGGGAGCTCGTTCATTGTTGGTCTCCCTGTGTCATGCGCAGCGATGCTGCGTGTCAAGCGGGTGACCAATGATAGATTTGTGGTCCTGTCCTCAAATCAAACGATCATCAATCGTTGATCATTAGTAGTGTCACACGCAACAATGTCATTTCGACATCATTCATTCGTCACTAAACACGTGACTTTTGAACGATGTCAGCAACAATATCGTTACATGTAACGGTGCCATAAGACTCCACTGACTTAAGATTATCAACTCAGAACCCATGAATTGAGGAACCATCTTTTAAAACTGTTGTAAATCCGATTAGCTTTGCTGTAATACTGAAATTGCTCTAGCCATGGAAACATTTTTGACAGCTTTACCGTTGTCTATGCCTCTAATGCCCCTTTCACATTAGCGTTTTTTTTCTGCCGCGATTACCCCATACCGGCTGCACTTGCGGCACGGTTGCGGCACGGTTGCGGAAAGCCCCATACAATGTATAGGCGGGCTTGCGGCAGGTGCGGCAAGTGCGGTTTTGGCACTTGCGGAAGGTGCGGCTGCAAAAAAAACCGCGGTCAGCCGCTGATGTGAAAGGGGCCTTAGAAGGAGTTCTTTGAGACCTGGCTGTGGTTGGTTTGATTGTTTGATTCTCTTGTAACATTTTGACATGAGATGAGAGCCCCCAAAAAAGGAGCAGTCATGCCAAAATATGTAGTTATTGAGCCATTTGGATGTGCTTTCTTTGAATGTAAAGCAGAATAACTTTTTAAAATTCTGGGTTGAGTGAGGATATTTCACAATGAAATTCCTTTGCGGTAACATTAAATTCAGTCACAAGCCAACAGCTTATATCCCCTTTGTAGAGGAATGAACCGCCAGCTTCTGTGTGAATAGCATGCCCAAACAGTACCAAGACATACTGCCAAAATTACAATATGCCTCAAGTACTATATCCACATGTTAAAATCATCTTGCACATTAATTGTGAAACCTCTCTCCCAACACAGCAAAATATGTACAAAATGATTTAAATCAATTATTAAAAGAACAAGGAATACATTTTTTCTTATCTAAATCCTATGTATTTTCTCTTTTATTTCTCCTTACATATTGATCCTTTGTCAAAAGCAATAAATAGAAAAAATCTACAAAATCTCTATTCCAAATCTTTTCTTTTGTGAATTGAAACAGGTGAAAACCCAATGAAGAGACTTCACAGGATATTGCTTCCTTAAGGCAAGACTCAGCCACACCAGATGAACGAACAAAAAAAGAGTCACACCTGCTAACAATGCAGAATTCTGCAATTATTAATAACACTGGGGAACACAATTTTTTAGGAGTTAGGTCAGACAACTGTTCTTAATTAATTTTTGGATGCTGAATCCAGAAATGATCTCAGTTTTTCTCTATCACGTCAAGTTTTTGAACTATAGGATTTTTATCTTCTCAAAAATATGTAAACTACTGTACCTAAAAAGTGTTTTTTTTTCAAGATATTGATAATTATGACGTATTAGGAGCTGCACACACCTCTCACCACACTGTCTCAGTTGTGACTACTCTTACAAGTTGTCACGTAGCTCTATATGAGTCGAATTGTAATCAGATAACAAGTCTTATTACAGATATCAGTGCAATTGTGCTTCTCTGGCAGGTAAGTTGTGGAGGAAAAACTTGACGTGCTAGAAAAAAACTGACTACATTTTTGGAATCAGCATGCCAATTTTAGTATAAATCAGCTCAAAAACCTAACTCAACAGAAATTTTTTTTCAAATTGTTCCCCAGTGTAATCTTATCATTAAAACATCCCACAACAATTTGCTTAACAATATTCCTAAACTCATTTACTCTATGCATTTGGACTGAAATGAGAGCATGTAATGTCTCACCCTGTGTTCATTGTGGGAGAGGATGCACCCCAAAATGGCTGTGATCTTCTGTGCCTGACACCCATATCAGAGGTGAGAATTAGTGCCTCCAGGCTTCTGAGGCCCTCGCCACATCATCTTCTCCACCTGACGAGGCAATATCCTGATAAGCTGATGGTCCCTTCTGCACCAAATTCTCTGCTTCCCAGTTGCAGCACTGCTGGATCCTTGGGTCTCTGCAGTGCTTGCACAGCTGCGAAGACCAGATGTCTGCTTGGGCCTGCCAGCAATGGAAGAGCTCTTTGAACCCTCAGTAGGAGGAGACATACGGTGCCGACTGCAATTATGGAAACAAGATAGTGGTAGCAAAGGGGGTGGTAAGTAGTTGATTCAAACTATACTTTTCCTCTTAGGACTGCCATTGATGTGCTGCTCTGGAGGATCAAACGCTGCATCATCTGGCCCTGGATCTTCTACTTGTCAGCTCATAAGGGATGCTTTGTTCTCCATCGACGAGGGTACAAGTAAGTTGAGGCAGCTCCAATCACCCCCTTCTTTGCTATCTCTTCTCAGAAAAGACTCCATCAATTCTTCCATTGTGTCTTCAATCTTGCTTTCATCTGAAGGTTTATTTATAGCTGAAATTGACCACTGTCCACCAATCAAATAGGGAGAAAAAAGGCATGTAAAACAGGTTCAACTCAGTTTAAATGCAATATTACAAATCTATTGCATCAACCAGATGACCCATACCATGACTATAACAGGAGAACACTTGTACTGATTAAACAAACATTGGATACAAGGATGGGGGGAGAAAGAGGAGGAAAACAAAAGGATAATATATATACAAGGCAATTTACTTGGTAGGGGCCTATGCCACCATTTTTACCCCTATTCAAAATGAGTGGCCTCTTCAGGCAAACGGAGTAGAGAAAAGAGTAGAGAAAAGTACAGTTGAAAATTAAATAAGCACCCTAAAGTCAGATATCAAGTAAAAGTAGTGATTTTAATCCAAGTGAGGACCTTTCTCAAGCAAGATACATGTGAAAATCAGATTATTTTTATACATAGATCAACATCAACAATAGTTAAATACAATAATAGAAATAGATATATGAAAAGTGAATACAATATTCAATGTCATGATAGATTATATATCCCTTATATTCAGGGCCGGCTCCAGGTTTCTGTGGGCCCCGGGCGAAAAGGTCTCAGTGGGCCCCCTTTAAGTACATATCGCGGACTATATATATATATATATATATATATATATATATATATATATATATATATATATATATACTATATATTGCCGCACACTTACCGCAAGCCCCATAGACAATGCATGGGGCTTGCCGCAAACGTGTAGCAAGTGCAGCCGCTAGACGGAAAATGCGGCAGATGCGGGTTTTTTTTTACCGCAACTGCCACATTTTTAAAAAAACTCCTATGTGAAGGCAGCCTTACAGGAACAGTGACTGCTGAAACCAGCAAGAGCTGTTTCTGACAGTGAGTATATTACACGTTGTTAGGAGCGGGCTAAAATGCGATTGCGTTCCCTTGCGCTTTTTAAAAATACCCTTCAAATGCAAAATGTTGCATTTTTGTGCGTCTGAGGATGTTTGGTATATACACAAGCATTCTCAAGCACACAAATAATGCAAGCAGCTCAATGGAGCCACACTGCATTATGGGTGGCACCGCAGCCAAGCAGAGTGTCTGGCCGTCCGGATCTCTCTTCTCCTCACCTTTCTTCTTGCCGCTCCGGTCTCCTCCGGTCGCTCTGCACATATCAGCACAGTGATGACATCGTGTCCCTCCATGCTGAGCTCCAGAATGCAGACAGCGGTAGAAGAGACTCTGGAGAAGAATGCTGCTGGCAAAGGCGGCTGGGACTATAGGAGCGGAATCCGCGGGGGGCTACCACTGGTACACATACTTCGTACGCACGTGGCTCTGCTCCGTACACCTCGTACGCACGCGGCTCCGCTCCATACACCTCGTACGCATGCGGTTCTGCTCCGTACACCTCGTACACACACGGCTCTGCTCCGTACACCTCGTACACACATGGCTCTGCTCCGTACACCTCGTACACACACAGCTCTGCTCCGTACACCTCGTACACACGCGGCTCTGCTCCGTACACCTCGTACACACGCGGCTCTGCTCCGTACACCTCGTACACACGCAGCTCTGCTCCGTACACCTCGTACACACGCGGCTCTGCTCCGTACACCTCGTACACACGCGGCTCTGCTCCGTACACCTCGTACACACGCGGCTCTGCTCCGTACACCTCGTACACACGCGGCTCTGCTCCGTACACCTCGTACACACTCGGCTCTGCTCCGTACACCTCGTATACACGCGGCTCTGCTCCGTACACCTCGTACACACGCGGCTCTGCTCCGTACACCTCGTACACACGCGGCTCTGCTCCGTACACCTATGGCTCTGCTCTGTACACCTCGTACACACACGGCTCCGCTCCGTACACCTCATACACACACGGCTCTGCTCCGTACACCTCGTACACACACGGCTCTGCTCCGTACACCTCGTACACACATGGCTCTGCTCCGTACACCTAGTACCCACTCGGCTCCGCTCCATACACCTCGTACACACACGGCTCCGCTCCATGCACCTAGTACACACTCGCCTCTGCTACATTCACACTGTAAATCCCTCCTGACCCCACACATAACCTTCACCTAATTGCCATACACCTAGTACACACTCGCCTCTGCTACATTCACACTGTAAATCCCTCCTGACCCCACACATAACCTTCACCTAATTGCCATACACCTAGTACACACTCACCTCTGCTACATTCACACTGTAAATGCCTCCTGACCACACACAAACTTCACCTTATTTGAGCATCATTCATGGTGGCCAGCACAGTCCTGGATACACTGAGGAGCTGATCATGAGACCCCTGACTCCTCCCCTCCATTGACATCATCACAGGTCCTGTAAGCACACTAGCACAGAGTGTGCAGCTCTGTCGGCTCCCGTGGAGGGGGGAGGAGGGAGACCTCCGATGCTGCAGGAGCCTGAAAATGACCCCCCAGCTGCCCCTGGATATGGCTCTGGCTGTGGGGGGAGTGCTCAGGGGCCCCTGAGGCTAGGGTCACACTTGCATTGTGACCCTAGCCTTATGCAAGTATTGTATGTTGCAGCGCATAGCGTTTAATGCTATGCGCTGGAGGCAGCCCATAGAAACCCGACATTTACCTTGACAACCACTGGTTGTCAATGTAAACATCGGGTTTCTATGGGCTCAGTTGCTGGCAGCGCATAGCGTTAAATGCTCTGCGCTGCAGCAGACAATACTTGCGTCAGGCTAGGGTCACAACACAAGTGTGACCCTAGTCTCAGGGGCCCGGTGGGCCCCCTCCAAGCAGTCGGGCCCCGGCATTTGCCCAGGTACGCCGGGTGCTGACGCCGGCCCTGCTTATATTGTATATGAACAGTGCAAAAGAGAAAACCTATAAGCTATCTACAACATGGAGTAAAGTGCACTATACAGTTATTCACCAAAATAACTACATATGATAATGCATAATAATGACTTGCCCCATCATAAACATGTTTGTAACCATAGAGATATTTATATTGACATCTTTAAGATGTTAATGTGTATGTCTATGATGTAATATAGTAATGGAATACAGGAAGAGAGCAAAATTACAAAAGATATATTAAAGCCAGCAGCACCATATTGGTGTAGCTTTGTCTAAAGTGCATAAAAACACATATGTAGAGATATCTAGTTAATACAAACATGCTGATAAATATAGTGAACACAATTCTGCATGCGCACATTCAACTACGGGCCCTGGAGCAACATCTTCAATAAGGGATCACAAAAGGAGAATATTATGAGCCTAGTACAAGATGCACAAAAATTGCAAAGTGCAAAAAACCTTCTATTTTGAATATAATAACAATTAATAAATAAAAAACAGGGCCATAATAGTAATTAAATGAACTAAATTATAAATACCATAATCATTTATGTATTGGGATGAGTCATAATCTTCAGTTAGTATACCAATTTCTATGTGTGCTATGTAAAAGAAAAAGAAGAAAAAAAATAAAGTTAAATCAAACATTATATTATTTACTAGATGGCGGCCCGATTCTAAAGAATCGGGTAGTCTAGAATGCATATATAGTTTATTTACTAATAGTTAGGGGAGTGCGGTGAAATGAATTGTGTGTATACAGGTGGCTCAGTGGGTAGCAGAGTATTCGGTGGCTCAGTGATTAGCACTGCGCGGTGGCTCAGTTGTTAGCACTGCACGGTGACTCAGTGGTTAGCACTGGGCGGTGGCTCAGTGGTTAGCACTGGGCGGTGGCTCAGTGGTTAGCACTGCGCGGTGGCTCAGTGGTTAGCACTGCGCGGTGGCTCAGTGGTCAGCACTGCGCGGTGGCTCAGTGGTTAGCACTGCGCGGTGGCTCAGTGGTTAGCACTGCGCGGTGGCTCAGTGGTTAGCACTGCGCGGTGGCTCAGTGGTTAGCACTGCGCGGTGGCTCAGTGGTTAGCACTGGGCGGTGGCTCAGTGGTTAGCACTGGGCAGTGGCTCAGTGGTTAGCACTGGTGGTGGCTCAGTGGTTAGCACTGCGCGGTGGCTCAGTGGTTAGCAGTGAGTGTGGTGGCTTAGTGGTTAGCAGTGAGTGTGGTGGCTCAGTGGTTAGCAGTGAGTGCGGTGGCTCAGTGGTTAGCAGTGAGTGCGGTGGCTCAGTGATTAGCAGTGAGTGCGGTGGCTCAGTGGTTAGCAGTGAATGCGGTGAGATTGGTCAGCGCAGCGCCGTGGGCAGAGTGGTCAGCGCAGCGCCGTGGGCAGAGTGGTCAGCGCAGCGCCGTGGGCAGAGTGGTTAGCGCAGTGCTGTGGGCAGGGTGGTCAGCGCAGTGCCGTGGGCAGGGTGGTCAGAGCAGCGCCGTGGGCAGAGTGTTCAGCGCAGCGCCGTGGGCAGGCAGAGTGGTCAGCACACACATACACACACACACATACACACTCTCCGCTATACTTACCACCGACCCTGCGTCTTCCCCGCCGCCTGGATCCTGAGTCGACATGTTGCCACCCCATGACGACTGGATCCAATATGGTGTCCGGGAAGTTTGGCGAGACTTCTTGGACGCTATATTGGATCCAGTAGTTCAGGGGCGGTGACATGTCGACTGAGGATCCAGGCGGCGGACGCAGGGCCGGTGGTAAGTATAGCGGAGTGTGTGTGTATATGTGTATGTGTGTGTACAAAGTGAGGGAAGTGCGGACGAAGTGACGAAAGTGTGGACAAAGTGACGGAAGTGCCTACATAGACACATATATACACATACTGTACATTGCATATGGAGGGGTGAGGAGAGCGGAGGCTGGAGGGGTGAGGAGGAGTGAGGAGAGCGGAGGCTGGAGGGGTGAGGAGGGGTGAGGAGAGCGGAGGCTGGAGGGGTGAGGAGAGCGGAGGCTGGAGGGGTGAGGAGAGCGGAGGCTGGAGGGGTGAGGAGGGGTGAGGAGAGGGGAAGAAGGAGGGGTGAGGAGGGCAGAGGACAGGGGAGGCTGGAGAGAAGAGTACAGGGGAGGCTGGTGGGCAGAGGCTGGAGGGGAGAGGCTGGAGGGCAGAGGCTGGAGGGGAGAGGCTGGAGGGCAGAGGCTGGAGGCCAGAGGCTGGAGGGGAGAGGCTGGAGGGGAGAAGCTGGAGGGGAGAGGCTGGAGGGGAGAGGCTGGAGGGCAGAGGCTGGAGGGGAGAGGCTGGAGGGGAGAGGCTGGAGGGCAGAGGAGCAGGCGCGGGGTAGCCGGGATTTGCCCGCAATTCTGATTGGTGGCTCACTTGCGAGCGACCAATCAGATTCAAGACGTGGCACAGTGCCATGTTTAAAAATGTAAGAAGTAAAAAAAAAAATTGTAAAGATGGCTCCGTGTTTCGTATCGCTTTTCTCATTGGTTGTCGCCAGGCGTGAGCGACCAATCAGAAAACCGCCGTGAAACAGCGCGCCATATTTGAAATCCAGCGGGAACTTTGGATTTCAAATATGGCGCCGTGCCCCGCCCCACTCTTCTCATTGGTCCCTCGCACCTGACGGCGACCAATGAGAAGAGCGCCGGGAAACACGCCGCCATCTTTAAAATTTTTTTTTTTTTACTTCTTAGATTTTTAAATATGGCACTGTGCCGCAGCTTGAATCTGACCAATCAGAATTGCGGCGGCGGTACCGGGCAAATCCGCAGATATGCCCGGCACGGAGATCCCCGGCTCGCTCCGCCGGCACGAGGTAGCCGGGAGGCGAGGTCGGCTCCCGGCTACCTAGCGGCCGCTTCGGCGGTCGGTGCCCGGAGTGCACGGAGATACCCGGCTCGCTCTATGGCGCGATACTGCAAATACACTTTAGTAAGTGTATTTCAAAGATGGCGCCATAGACCGCGGCGCTATTCTGATTGGTCGCCGCATTCAGCGTGACGACCAATCAGAATAGCGGCGCGCTCTATGGCGCAATACTTCAAATACACTATAGTAAGTGTATTTCAAATATGGCGGCATAGCTGCCGACCAATCAGAATAGCGGCGGGCGCTATGCTGCCATATTTGAAATACACTGAGTACAGTCTATTTGAAGTATGGCGCCATACAGCGCGCCGCTATTCTGATTGGTCGGCGCGCTGAACGCGGCAACCAATCAGAATAGCAGCGCGCGCAACACGGCGCCATATTTGAAATCCAGCGGGAACTTTGGATTTCAAATATGGTGCCGTGCCCCGCCCCACTCTTCTCATTGGTCGCTCGCGCCTGGCGGCGACCAATGAAAAGAGCGCCGCGAAACATCTTTAAATTTTTTTTTTTACTTCATAGATTTTAAAACATGGCGCCGTGCCGTGGCTTGAATCTGATTGGTCGCTCGCAAGCGAGCGACCAATCAGAATGGCGGCGGCGGTATCGGGCAAATACCGGCTGGCTCGCGGCTCCCCGGAGCTGAGCCGCGGATATGCCCGGCACGGAGATCCCCGGCTTGCTCCGCCGGCGCGAGGTAGCCGGGAGCCGAGGCCGCGGCCGCTCCGGAGATAAATGTCCGCTGGACCTCTGCTGAAGCCTTCTTGGAGATCGCAATCTTTATGGGTGTTGCTGTGCTAATCCTGATCCCTGGGTGGAGGTGAGGGGGTGGAAGACTAGGGATTGTCAGGATCAGGGCAAGGGTGGTGACCCAGACATCGTCACCTTTAGAGATACTTCTGGGAACAGGGTAAGCTGGGGACCCTCAGTCTAAGGTCAGACAAGTTCCCCTGATCATCTTTTTCCCATCACTGCCATACTAATACATAACCCTTTTGCCTGTTACTACCACATTTGACATTATCAGCAACGTATCATTTTTCTGAAGCCCACATAGCTTCATCACAAGCTTTTGCACACCTGATGTGGGAATTCTCTGAGGAGGTTTCTGGCTTGTGTAACCAGATGATGCAACAGTTACAACAAGTTGTTTGGTATCTCTCCTCTGTTCATGTCCTTGCTGTGCCAGAACCCAATATATCTCTCCCTGAAAGAGTTTTGGGAGGGATTGATAAATTTATAGTGTTCAAAGAGGCCTTTAAGTTACCTAAGGCTCTACCCTCATTCTTCAGGGAGTGAGGAAAAGTGCATGGGGATTATACTCTGCCTTCTTAAGAGGGATGTCCAGGCCTGGACCTTCTCTCTGCCTACAGATTTTCTATCTTTGTGGTCATTAGATGAGTTTTTTGTGGCTCTGGCCCTGATGGCTTCTCCTTGGTTGAATCTAAACTTTGTAAGCTCAGGCAGGGAGCACTGCCGGCTGAGCTTATTGCTCAGAGTTCAGGAGATGGGCCACTGACATAGGGCAAGGGTGGAAGCCCAGACATTCTCACATTTAAAGGTATTTCTGGGAACAGGGTAAGCTAGGGACCCCTAGTCTAAGGATCAGACTAGTTTGCTTGATCACCTTTTGCCCCTCACATCCATCGTGCTACCTAAACCCCTTTGTCTATTACTACCACCCATGACAGAAATAGGGTGTACAAAATTATTTCCTTTCAAAATATATTTACAATTTCTACATTTCAGACAATGGAAACATCCAGTTTCTTTTTTACCAAATAAAGTACATTGGAAATAACATTTAAATGATCCTATGTCTGAATACACTATGCTATCTTTTAAATATTTAGCACATTTATAGGAAAAGAAGAGTAGCACTTTAAATTAATTAATTTCTGGCAAGCATCTATCCACATTGGCCATATATATATATATATGGGCACAGGGGGCACTATTACCATGAGTGACACAGAGTCTCATTATTATATATATGGGCACAGGGGGCACTATTAACGTGAGTGACACAGAGTCCTGTTATTATATTATGTATATGGGGACAGGGAACACTATTACCATGAGTGGCACAGAGTCCATTATTATATATATATATATGGGCACATGGGGCACTATTACCATGAGTGGCACAGAGTTCATTATTATATATATATATATGGGCACATGGGGCGCTATTACCATGAGTTACACAGAGTCCCATTATTATATATACGGGCACAGGGGGCACTATTACCATGAGTGACAGAGTCCCATTATTATATATATGGGCAAAGGGGGCACTATTAGCATAAGGGATAAAGAGTCCTATTAACATTTATGGGCAAACAGGGACAACCAGGCACAGGAGCGATGACAGATGCCACAAGGCAGTTTTATATATATATGTTACTATTATTATTTATTTATACAGCACCATTAATTCCATGGTGCTGTACATGAGAAGGGGTTACATACATTACAGCGAACAAACTTACAATGACTGTCCAGACCCATCATCAATTCCCCTCCCCTCGCCGCACAGAAAGCACACCAACAACAGTTATTTTTCAATGCTTTAATGAGAGGTATCAACATAACACCTTACTCATGACTTGTTGTAAACACATTCATTGTGTATTACTTTTTTCTTTTGTGGATAAATCAAAGGCCGCAGCTCAAGCAAGGCACAAATCCGCCAGATCACGTGAGTGCAGGAGTCGTCTGCCACTGGCCGTCCAGCGCAGGATAACTCTCAAATCACTCTCTCCACTGCTGCGACAACCTCAAAATTCCAATCACAGGGCGGGAGGGTGGGAAACTGCTCTTTGGGTAAGCAGCAGGGGAAAAGACAAGATGGCTGAAACCCAGAGCATATATAACAGGTGGGGGTGGTTAGGCAAATAAGGGGGTGTGACAGACAAACAAATCAGCCACTGTAAGGCGAGGAGGAGGGGGAGAGAGGAATTAACCCCATGAGGGCTGGACAGTCAGGTGGCAGTGGGTAATCCACAGTGCCACACAGACTGTCCAGACCCATCATCAATTCCCCTCCCCTCGCCGCACAGAAAGCACACCAACAATAGTTATTTTTCAATGCTTTAATGAGAGGTATCAACATAACACCTTACTCATGACTTGTTGTAAACACATTCATTGTGTATTACTTTTTTCTTTTGTGGATAAATCAAAGGCCGCAGCTCAAGCAAGGCACAAATCCGCCAGATCACGTGAGTGCAGGAGTCGTCTGCCACTGGCCGTCCAGCGCAGGATAACTCTCAAATCACTCTCTCCACCGCCACGGAGGAGCGAAAGCAACGCCTGAGCTGCGACCCCCACCAGGAGAGAGCACAAGGCTTGTTCAAAACCAACCCGGAGCACGGACAAGAAAATGTCGGTGCCAATACCATGCAGATGTACTTCGTTAGACAGCTTCGAGAAACTAGGGTCAAATTCTAGCCGCAAATGCCATACTGATGTATACCAATGCAGTTGGCAATGATAAGTATTACATCCCCTTGAATTAACGAAAAAATTAGAAAGCGGCTATCAAGGTATGCCAATCATATACTGGCACAAAAATCCATCCAGACGCCTGGCTGGACTATGCTGGGAACGACCATGCGAATAACTGACTCCAATTCAAAAAATAAAAACGTGGAATTTAACCATAATAGCTCTTATATATTACAACAGCTCCACAGGGTAAAACAAGGCCGAGGATGCCATGACCCATGTGGATGATGAGGGCGAGCAGGCCGGGAAGGGGCCTAGCAATTACACTACTTCGAGTGTCGTTCAACACCATTTTATCTCCTTCCTTCCCCATGAAACTTCGAGCCCAAAAACCAAATGATCTTCCTCCGGCGGAAATTTCTACCCACCGAGCGGCCCAGATATATAAATACACCGTATACACCATGGCACAAGATCTTCTTACTAAGGACCGACACCATCTGAAAAGAAACAACAGTTAGCAATCTCACCATCGCACAAAACATTATTGTAAAGAAATGCCTCTCGTTCTTCCACTTTCTTTTCTTTTATTTTTTTATTTTTTTTTTTTTATTTTTTTTATTTTTTTTTCTTTTTATTTTATTATTATTTAATACAATCTTTGTGATTCACTTTTCCGAGAGAAGGATTGTAAGGTTCACGCTAGCAGCAAGCCACAATCATCAGTGCTAGCAAAACAAACGCCCAGAACAGATCACCCACCCGTAATGGCTCAGCATAACCCGCATTCACTTCAGGCCTTGAAACACCTAAACAACTCAATTCCTAAACTATACTCAGACACACCGGAGCGGCACCAACGTATACCCATATACACATATATATATACACACATATATATATACACCCATACCCGTATACACATATATATATATATACACATATACACCTATACATAAACGCACACACATGTACCCAAATACACGCACTCTTATATCCGTGTACTCCCGTACACACCTGAATACCCATATGGACGCGCGTCACCCACACCCGTACCCACTACTTATACATACCATACCAAAACATTCCCCACAAATACTCCAATAATAACATTCGCTAACATATTCACACCTTAGCAATTCGCCCCAATATCAGAAACTCAAAGAAGGATGCTGCGCAGACCACACACTTAGCTCTACACATTGAATTACCCCTGCATGCGCGGTTTAGTAACAACTCCTACCCAACTGAATGGATTCCAGATTCCTAGGGAAGAAAATGACACCCCCATCAACATGTATAAGGGTAGAAAACATGACAGTGGGGGTCCGTAGAACGCGCCCAATTTCGAAGCCGTAAGTCGTGGCCAAAAGCAGCCTGGTAATAACACTGTAACAATACTACCGATAAATAAATAGCAAGACACACCGAACCTGCTACCTCCCCTGCCATGCCTTTATTGTCAACAAACTGCTAATGAATATTTAACGCCGAGCTGGACAAACCTGGGGTTGCCGGCATGCAATGGAACGACCAGTAGCGTCCAATATTAAGGAATCCTAGAACAAACTGGATAAAACCCCACTATGTATCCCGTGTAGACCAGATCTTACCATAAGTTCCGCAGTAACAGATCACTGGCAATATCCGGAGTATGGAACCCTCCAGATAAAGAACAGGTAATCAAGCAGCTTCCCTTTCAGCATCATTAAATAGATCCAGAATGCCATAAGCTCCACAGTATCAGGTAAAAACTGCCCATGACCACAGATGGGTTCCAGCACCTTCAGAGAGAAACCGGTCAATAAACACTTTCCAGTTTAGCAGTAGTACACAATTCCCGGAATTCTGAAATGAAACAAACACAAATCAGGTACCGCATTACTGATAACCCAAGCATGACAGCCCCTAAACGTAATGTCAAAGGTCATCATATTACATCTACAATCTTGTCAGATCCTTGACCCAGAGCGACAAACTAGGTGTTATCCTGCAGACCTCACACCTGACGTATCGGGATACAGCTGAGGTGCTCCAGAAACCAATACCAATGACTAGAATTAGACCGAGGTGCATATGCCACTCGCCAGAATGAAATAGGCCAGCATTTTATGAGTGCAAAATCAACTCTAAAACCTAAAGAGCACTCAGAAACAAAGTGAAGTGTGCTTTTTTTTTTTTTGCTCATTCTTTTTTTTTTTTTTTTTTTTTTTTTTTTTTTTTAAATAATTCATTTTACCAGTCCCAAAAGAACAGATACGGACACTTAACCAAGCAAAGCTCATTCAGCAATGTACCATACCTTGTTTTCATGTGAAAAACAACTTTCGACCTGGCCGCACCGGCTGTGCACGTATTTTTTTTTTTTTGTTCATTTATTTATGTAATTAATTAATTATTTATATAACTTTTATGGTATGTCCTGTGAACAATATCCCGTAGGATGGGTATAAAAGGTTTCCAAGTACATCTTGGTGTATAACAACCGCTTATGCAGTGAGGCGCAAGACGCCCCCATGCTGGCTGGTGATGACTAATGGGAAAATTCTACGCATTAATCAACCGGCGTGCAGGGTATCTACCCCGAAGTAGTTTAAATGGGCAAGAGAAACAGGGAAATCACCTGCGGAATTTTATTTCATTTATCTATATATATATTTATTTATTTAATTTTTTTTTTTTTTTGATTGAAAAACAAACCACAAAAACCATTATCGGAGATTATCTTCTGAACCTGACAAATTGGTTTGGCTTCGGGAAGAATTGCACCTGGCACAACATGACCCAAAATTCCTATGGGAAGTGCAGGCATGTGATTGTCTCTAAGAAACATCAGGAATCGTGATAACGTGTCAATCGCCCGAATGATGAAGCAGGAGGAGGGCAGTACAGGCGCGTTGGAGGGTCAAAAGGAGACCGGATTGGTCACCAGTGGCTGGGCAGCCTCAAATATAATGAATTGCGTGGCCTGAGGTGAAAAGAACTACAGAACGCCTCACCGGGATACTGCTAAAAATGACTGGACCGGGTGGGTTAAGGGGTGCGAATAGCCTGCATATCCCATAGTAAAATGGAAACCGCAATAAGAGGGGAGGGCTGTCCTAAATATAACTATTTAATTATGCATGTAACATATATATACCTATCTGTAGTCATACACACATCTACACGTACATATATATACATATACATCACATACATACCTATACACACACCCATACATATACATACATATATATAAGCATACATATGCATACACATACATCCATACCCTATCTATGTGCGTGTTGTAGGAATTTGGGAGGGGGGGGGTTGTTACAAATTTTGAAAATCATATTAAGTTTATTATATCTGCATGTCACCATTCATAACCATTCCTCTATTTGTTCTCCATTAAACTCCATCGTGCATCTCATGCTACATAATCCAGCTCTGCCCCTACCCCACTATATTACTACTTACCAACAAGACCAGGACTGGAAGCTTGATAAATTCTCCGCCAATGAGAGATGCGGGTAGAAATACGGATCAGTCCTGAGACACCACGGAAAACCCTGCAAAGGAATAAATCTCCACAGCGAAGTACAGGAAAGATGGATCCATCCATCCTCTCTGGAGCAACAGCTACTGAGGTACAATGAAAGCTGAAGTCATTAATGGAAGGCTCCTCTCACTGCTGTGTAATAAAGAGTACCTTGAGGACCGGGTGCTGCACCCATGCTTTTCATGGGCCAGAGATCCATCTCCTCAGAAGCTAATAGAGGGGATACACTATCTGTACATCTGCACTAACATGTCTACCTGCTCCACAAGTCATGGCTGGGGCAGGGGATACTGTGTCATGGGCTGCAGGGCCAGGGAGCTTAATGCCTCACTCTAGTTACAGAGGTGGCTGATTATTGAGAGGATGGGGGAAGGAGGGGGGCAGAGGGCAACTCATTTATGTGTAAAATCACTACCTGCTTACATATGGAAGGAATTGAATTGAACTGAGTTCTCACAAGCACCTGTACAGCCCTCTGCATAGATACTTCGTGTACAGTGGAGCTGCCTCCTGGAGGAGGGGCTGGTAGTCTGTGTGAGACTCACAGTGTAAATAAGTGCTACAGCTCCTGACCCAAAATCTCCTGTGTGCAGCCAGGTCGGGGGAGGGTGATAAGAGCAGGCACTATGTGTAAAACATGAATATCGCAGTGAATCTAGCTGCTGTGTCCTAATCTACCTCCCTCTCATGCAGCCAGGGTGAGTGCATAACATTCCCAGCAGCATGAGGTGCACAGTATGTCACCTGCTGCTGGCCAGCTGCACCGTGCTACCCAGTCTGACGATGGGCGTGCAGTCACGCTGGGTATAAAGTGGGGGGTGGCTGACCCCACCGCAGAGCGAGCGCAGGGTCTGCGCCTGCTCTGCTCACTAAATATCCCCTGGCTCAAATGCTGCAGCAGGTGGGAAGGTTTGAACGATTCCTGTCAGCCATGCTGCCGCCTTTGTGCCTCGCCAGAGAGGACACCAAGGACGCTGAAAGCCCAGCGAAACCGGCGGCCTCCTCCCTCACGATTCTCTCCCTTACCGCAGTTCCAGCGGATCCATCTGTTCCAGCAGCCATTCTGCCCTGGGTTAAGATGGGAGGAGAGACAAACTGCTCTTTGGGCAAGCAGCAGGGGAAAAGACAAGATGGCTGAAACCCAGAGCATATATAACAGGTGGGGGTGGTTAGGCAAATAAGGGGGTGTGACAGACAAACAAATCAGCCACTGTAAGGCGAGGAGGAGGGGGAGAGAGGAATTAACCCCATGAGGGCTGGACAGTCAGGTGGCAGTGGGTAATCCACAGTGCCACACAGATGAACCGGTACAGAGGGGAAAGGACCCTGCTGTCATGGGATTACAATATACAGGGCAATAGAGAGGAGACAGTAGGTCGGGGGTGCAGTACATATATATATATATATATATTTAGCGTGCTGGATCAGTGATCTATACAATACCCTCACTGTGAGCCTCTCAATAATCATCAGAACAGCCACAGCCTCACTTATCTATCCGTGATCAATTCCATAATTGTCCTGATGATAAGGGGGCAGCAGAGGACTGGTATATATATATATATATATATATATATATATATATATATATATATATATATGTTTCAATACCCAGCATCCCCACTGATCAGCTGTTTGCACTTCCTGTTGTGGTCAGATGTGCACAGTATACATAGTTATCACAGCACTCCTGCATACACTGTGTAGTAAATATTCACAGACATTGCAGATCAGCTCTTATTGAAGGGAGTTTGAGACGAGGTACAATACTGGAGAACAGTTTACAAGCAGTTTATTGAACTGTGCTGCTCCAGCTCTGCACAGTGTATATACCCTTCTAGGGCATAAGCTCCCAAAAGCTCACTAGTCAGGGTGCTTTGATTTCCATCATCCACTTATCTCATAATAGTGACCTATCCTAAGAATAGGTCATTAAAATATAAGTCCTCGACAAGCACCTTAAATTCTCTGGAGCAACCATGTTAATGGGCAAGGCATTTCTTCCATAGCTCTCCAATCTATGCTAAATATAAGTATAGCCCAGAATGTTAGTAGTAAACCAATATTTAGTAATAAAGTTAATGTAGTAGTAAATAGTTACAGTATAGTATAGTAGTTAATGTAATAAAGCTATAGTAAAGTTATAGTAAACCAACATGCTCTGCTTTAGCAATTCATGGGTTTCTATCCTAGGGCACTCTTCCAGCTTTTTCTTGCACACAAATCCACACCACTGTCTTCATTAAAAACCTGTCACATTGAGCATGATGTCAGATCTGCCAGCAGCACTATACTTAATAATATATACATTTATGGGAAAGATTCAGTATAACTTGTATTTTGTTTGATGAATTCTTTGCTAGTAATTTATCCTTTCCAATGACCTTAGAAAGGATTGTGGGACATTAATTTACGTGTGGTGGAAAGGTGCTTGCCGCAGCTAAATGGGAAAGGGTTCTTTAAAGTTAAAGTAGTCAGAGTCAGACTGAATAATAAGTAACCAAGTAATTGATCATGTATATATTTGATAGAGAAAAGTTATCTACATGGACATATGTCTATGTTCAACTTATGGGAAAAAATATGATATTGAGGCTTGTATAAGCACTGTTTAGCTTGGAATTATGCTCAAATTTTCAGTAATGTTTTCCACAGATATATATGTCATAAAATTTGAACAGATATTTTTTTACGATCCAAATGGGGAAAGAGGTGACTTTACTAATTGTCATAGATTGACTGTAACTGCCTACTCATGAATCTATTATCAACTACAGTATCCGGTTTATGCAGATGTACTTGCTTCCAATAGTATCATTATTCTTTCATAAGCTGTGTTTCATAAAACTCATTCAATATTCATGGACGCCCTTAACATTGCCAGGCATCTAGAGCTTTCTACTTGTTAAGTGAATGTTTCAGGAAGAATGAAGACTTCGGAGATCTCATTGTTCTATGATTATGACTTTTGTCTCATTGTGGTATCTTCCTCAGTGCACCAGAAAGATGATTTCTACAAAGTTCAGAATATAGGTGTTGATCAACAGTACAGGGGAAAGTCAGTAGCTGAAAATGAACAAAACTCTACTAATCCATGCTTGTTTTTTTATATGGAAATTAACTTATTTGAAACAGCAGGTCATAATCCAAGTCTATATGCTATACTTATTAAGATGCTCTTCTTCTAACAGATTTGACCCACCCTTATGTTACAGGATGGTCATTTAACATTTGAATGAGACAACCCTGTCACTTAAAACAATCATACTAGTTAGAAAAATGTGAAGTAATAAATGCTAATGAAATAGATTTCTCTTCTGCTACATTAAACACTATTAGTTTATTGTAATTAAAATATGCATATAAAGTATTAAACATTTCTCAAGTTAGCAGCAAAAAGCATAGAACAACGTTCTTCAAGGTGAAAAAGAAATAAAGCTAATAAATGCATGCCTCAGTTTTCATTTAGTCGTAGACCACTCATTCATGGCGTAGCGTTGTAAGATTTTATCACCTCGACAGCCTGAAGCATCAATACAAGGTCTCACTCTAGTGCTTCTTTTGCTGCTTCTTCTCAGCAGACAGACAATCAGCAAGTACGGACAATACCTTGCTAGGCTCTTTTAGGGGAGGTATTTAATCAATTTCATTATAATGCAAAATTCTCTGCAATTTTACACAGCATGATCGCTGAACATTGCTCTGAAGCTTCACATGGATGAGTCTTTAATCAGCTGAGCAATCATCAGGGAAATTAGGGAGATGAGATTTTGGATTCAGCAGTGGGGTGCCTGGAAGCTTTCAGAACACAAAGAGAATTTATTCCACTGACATATAAATTTATACAAATGCACACATGCAGTTAGATCCGGAACCGTTGAAATAGTCACACAGGTTTTGCCATCAATATTGGCATAAGGTGCAGATCCTTATCTTTAGTTTGAGGGTATATACCTCCTAAATGGAGTAGAGGATTTGGATTTAATACTCTTTAACATGTAACTTCCTATTTTTAATGGAACCAAAAGTAATTGTCCAATTATATCAAAAGTTCCTAAATGGGCTGGGAAGGCTATTGCCTCATTAGCTCATCATCAATTAAACTGGTAAAAGGTCTGGAACTGATTCCAGGTGTGGCATTTCTATTTGGAAGCTGGTACAGAGAACTCACAACATGATGTCAAAGGAGCTCTCAATGGAAAAGTAACAGACCATCATCAGTCTGAAAAAAAAAAACATAAAGGAAATAGTAAAAATATTACAAGTGACCAAATCAACAGTTCAGTCCGTTTTTTTAAAGAAACAAATAGCACAATGAGCTTGGGGAGTAAAAAATTATGGAAGAACACGTTCCTGGAAGTAGGTGTTTCAGTATCTAAGTCTACCATACAGAGAAGACATCATGAGAGCAAATACAGGGGGTTCACCACAAGGTGCAAGCCATTAATCAGCCTTAAGAGTAGAAAGGCAAAGTTAGACTTTGTCAAAAACATCTAAAGAAGCCAGGCCATTTTTGTAAAAGCATTCTTTGGACAGATAAAACTAAGGGCCACGTCACACACACAGATATTTGTGCAGATATTGTTCACAGATCTGTGGTTGCAGTGAAATCATGGACACATTGTTCCATTTATATACAGCCACAAAATGGACCAATGTGTCCATGATTTCACTGCAACCAGAGATCTGCCAACAATATCTGCACAAATATCTGTGTGTGTGACGTGGGCCTAAGACCAACCTGTACCAGAGTGATGGAGAGAAGTTTGGAGAAAACTTGGAACAGCTCATGATCCAAAGCTCATCACATTCTTTGGAAAACATGGTGGAGACAGTAAATTCAGAAGTATATAAGGCTATTTTTTCTGCTCAGATTCAACAAAATTCCAGAAAGTTGATTGGATGACGCTTCACAGTATAGATGGAAAATGACTAGAACCATAAAGCAAAAGCAACCCAGATGTTATTTCAGGCAAAGAAGTGGAATATCCAGCAATGGCTAAGTAAATAATCAGAAATCAACACAATCAAGCATGCATTTCACATGCTTAATGTCTCCCTCCAGTGGATTTTTTTTTTTCACTGAAGTGGTGCTTTAAACCCAAGTTGCTTTCCAAAGATGTCATACTCACCTTCTGGCGTTTTCATGTATTTTTTTTTAGTGCCACTCTTGTGACCAGCACCATCTTGTGCCTATAACTTTTTACTTAACAGAAATCATACGTTACATCACAAAGCTCTGAATACAAGTCTATAATATAATAATAATATCATATTTATTCATTTATATAGTGCTATTAATTCCATAGCACTTCACATACATTTGCAACATTGTCCCTCTTGGGGCTTATGTGGAGCCCACTGGGACGGGGTACTCGGTGCCGGACCGGGTACTGCTGGGGATGTCACGGCGGTCCTGGTCCGGACCGTGTCCCGGGCCCGCACAATAAAATGGGGGGTTATTTACAGGGGATTTGTCACTCGTGACGCCACCCACTATATGCGGCCAGTAATGGGGCCGCCGCTGCTGCAGAACCTCCGGGGATGATGGGATAGCAGCTTGGATAGAATAGTTCCTGTGGGCAGAACTGGGTTCCCCGGGGCAGTGGTAGAGGTAGTTAAAGTCTGTGAGGATAGTTATTGATGCTGCAGGAGAGTAGGGGTAGCAGTAGAGATGATGAGAGTAGAGGTAATCGCAGTATATGAGGGCAAGTGAGGCTTCAGTATAAGGATCACACACACTCACGGTTTCTGTTGTTTTCCAAGTCTTTACTGGCAGATGGTATTACACAGTATTGTCCACGGAGTCTGTACCAGGTTGCTCTCACCCTGACCGGGTCCTTGGCTTCCTACTTAAACGCTGTGTGTGGCCCTGCTGCTGCTTGTAGCTGTACTGCTGGCCCTGTCTCTGCTCACGGGTACCAATATGCTGGGCAACTTGAGTCCTCTGTGTCACTGACCCCTCCGTGTTGCTTTGCCATGGTGCTGTGAAGATGGTGGACCTTCACTATGCCGGTGTTTACTGTCCTGTCTATCTCAGGCACAGCCTCAGATCCGGTATCCGTCTTAAGCGCCTCTCCGGGGTTAAGTTTGGGGTAACTCTTTATCCCGGGATGTTCCTCTGTTACTCTGTCTCCTTTCCTCAGACCTCTCAGGACCTCCACTTCTACTTGGCTCTGCTCCTGCTCCAGACTCAACTAAACTAACTGTCACTCTTGCTCTGTGGTAAACAACTTAGCTCCTCCCACTAGTGCAGGTGCCACCCAAGCTCCTCCCACTTTCTAGTGTAGTGTTGTGTGGGGATTAAACCTGTGTTGATGTTTCTGTGGCAATTTAACCCTTGGGGTGCCACATTTACAATCTATACATCCTATCAGTATGTCTTTGCAATGTGGTAGTAATATATAGAAAAAGTCTTCCATAGACTTTTATTGATTTGTGACTTTCAGCTCACTCTGTAAAATAGTGGAGCTTCAAGCAGGTCACAAACTGACGAAGACAGACAAAAGAGACTCGCCTCATGGGGTCGTGGGGTACTCAGAACTGGGCCCAATGTTGTCATCGAGGGATTGAATGTGATGGTGGCTGGACCCGGCCTGTGGCCCCAGAGCAGTCAATAAAAGGGGATTTCATTGAGAAGTGGGGAAGGGGTTTTAGGGACTGGTTTGTCGTGATGGCACCTGTGGTGTTTGGCTATGGATGGCCTATGCTATGGTTCGGGACCTCTGTGGGGATGATGGGATGACAGCTGTGATGGTTTCGCTACCCATGAGTGGAGCGGATCCCCAGGGCATCTGGTGTGGAAGAATTTGGGTAATCAGGGGGGCAGATATGGCTGCAGGGAAGGATCACGTGGCTCACATGCAGGGCCCTGTGGCCTGCATGGCTTATCAGTCTACCACTCCTCAGATGGGAAATGAATAGTCTCCCACACAGTTCTGAGTTCCAAACCCGGTTTACTTAGCTATTCTCTGCTGACCCCACAGGGTACAGTTCTCATTCAATTGCAGTCCGGATAGTCCTCAGCAACCAGGATACCGGGATACAGGGACCGGCCCTGAAAGTAGTGAGGAGACTCTACGATCCAACCACAGAATCAGAGGCCACGAGATCTATAGGAGCTGTGGCCAACTTCCAGCACATTTGCTGAAAAGGAGCCGTACTAGGGTCAGAGGACTTGGTACCGATCGCCCGACAGAACCCGTGGCTGCTGGATTGGAGCACTTTGCGCTGAGGCACAAGCAGGAGTTAGGCTAACAGGCAGCGCTGAGGAAGAGAACAACCCGAGAAGGAAGGGACATGTAGGTGGTGTCCTGGACGAGCTTGCTGGGACTTGGTTACAGGTTCTATAGATCTCATGGCCTCCGGTTCTGTGGTTGGATGGTAGAGTCTCCTCACCACTTTCAGGGCCGGTGCCTGGTTTGCAACCTGCCCTCCGCTTCACTTCAGATTCAGGGTCACGGGTGGATCACTCACTTTCCGTGCTCCTAAGGCTCTCTTTGTAGTCTGCTGTTCTGCTGTAGTCTGCTGTTCTTCTCTGCTCAAGTCATCCGAGTCCTCATCCTTTCACTGCTCCCACATTCTGCTTCTCTCCTCGACTGACTCCACACCAACTGACTGACTACTTCCTGTTCTTTTTTCCTATTGTCTCCTGTCTTACTTCTTGACTGCTCCTCCTAACTGCCCACCCTCCACCTTTCTCTCCGCTATCCCACTGACGACCTGGGCCCTTCCTCTATCAGGTCTGCCTGCCGTACCTGAGACCGGGTGTGTTGGGTGCTTTTGTGGGTGTCTGGACTTACCATCCCATTTACTGAGAAAAGAAATTCTACACCCGTCGATTGGTTGCAGTACCCCTCTGTGGCAACCAGACTGCAGAGGCTCCACAAAAGCAATTGGTGAAAACCACAATGGTGAAGTAGCACTCCAGCAGTTAAAAAAACACTACAGTGGTTCTTTAGGACAAAACGTAAGTCAGGAAGCTTACAAACAAGCAACAACTGAAGTTACCTTGAGAAAATGTCTGACAAAGCATCACAAAGGAGGAAACCTAGAATTTGGTGATGTCCATGGCTTCCAGACTCAAAACAGACATTGCCTACAAAGAGTTTTCTACAAAGCATTAAAAATTTAAATTTTCTTTATGATAAACTAAATTTGTCCATTTACTTTTGAGCCCCTGAAATGAGTAGGTTTTCCAGAAATATGGTTACAATTTCGAAACATTTCACAGGATACTTTTGTTCATCTCCTATAATTAATCCTGAAAGTCTACACTTCAATTCAGTTAAGTTGTTTCACTTTAAATATTAAACAGTGGAATCCTATTCACGAAGATTTAGTAACTGGGCCTAACTGTATGTGTGTGTGTGTGTGTAATTTATGTATAGGGAGATAAAATTCTGCATATAAAGATGCATGTCTCATGCATTAAAACAAATTTAAATATTGCAAAGAAACAAACAAAATATATTTCACAGTGTAATTAAAATTTTATGCTGAAGGATAAAAACAGTTATACTTTATACCTAACTGCAAGAGTTACTTCCCTGCCAAGCACTCTTTTCAATTAAAATAAATGTATGGAGGTGGAAATATTGTTGCATTCTCCCTTGAAGATTATGTTATTGTTGTTATAATATGAGATGTAAACTATGATTTGTAATGTGTATTATGTTATGCGTTATTGTTATGATGTGTAATAATGTAAAATGCGAATTGCAGCAGAGATAGTTAGTAATAGCTGTTATGTTGCTGACAGTAAAGCCCCCATCAAACATAATGAGATCATTAGCTAGATCGTTGTAGCGTCACAGGTTTTGTGACGTAACAGCGATCTCGCTAATGATCTCTCTACGTGTGACACTTAGCAGCGATCAGGCCCCTGCTGTGAGGTTGCTGATCACTACAAAGTGCTCTGGGTCATTTTTTGGTCGTTGCGCTCCCGCTGGGAAAGCTGCATCGCTGTGTTTGAAATGGACAATGACCAATCATCTCAATACTACGCCCGAGAGTGATAATTCCCAACGACCTCTGTATCATTCTGGATCATTGCTGAAGTCGCTGGTGAGATCTGACTGTTTGACATCACACCAGCGACCACAAAGTGACGTACCAGCGAATTCTACCAGGTCGTATCATTGTCAGGATCGTTGGTGCATCGCTACGTTTGACAGGACCCTTAGGCAACAAAAAGTTAATGCTCAAGCCTAACCCATTGTGGGAGAGACAAGTGCATAGGGACAATAACAATCTCCTTATGGAAGATCAGCTCGGGCTCAGCATATATTGAGTCAGACCTAAGTTCTGGTACTTCCCAAGGCCACATGACTTGGGTGTCACTGGAATGAGAGGAGACCAAGTATGAGAGATAGCATGTACAGAGACAGAGAGCATTGACTGTGATAAAGATTAATCTATTGGATCAGGTCAGTTAACTTACTTATGGAACAAGAGACTAAGTGAGACAGGTCCATGAGTAGGACACTCGGCAGTGAGTTAATAAGCAGTTTACAACTCTTAAACAGGCCAGGATATAACAATACGTGAAACAAAGTGAGTGCCCTGTACAAGAGTCCCCTAAGTGTCTGAGAGTTTGAATCTAAAGACTGACCATATTAATAATACAGCTCCTTTACAAGGAGAAGAAGACATGGAACCACTGGAGAGAAAGAATAAAGGTAACATCACACTTGGCGATGTTCCAGCGATCCCAACAATGATACGACCTAGTAAGGATCGCTGGAACATCGCTACGTGGTCTCTGGTGAGATGTCAAACAGTCATATCTCTCCAGCGATGCAGCAATGATACGGTGACCTGTATAACAACCTCGGCAGCAGTTGGGACCCTGTCACACAGCAGCTAGACTGACGACTCAGACCTACGTGGCTAAGTTCTGAGTCGCCAACGAGGTCGTTGTTAAGGCGTCAAACACACCAATGCATTCTGCTCAGCGGGAGCCCGATGATCAAAAAATGGTCCAGGCCATTTCGACATGATCGGCAATCTCACAGTGGGGGCCTGGTTGCTGCTATGTGTTAAACAAAGTAAGATCGCTGGCAAGGTCACTGTGGTGTCGCAAACCCTGTGACAAAACAGCAATCTCGTTAGATGTGATGGGGGCTTAACTTTCATGAACTGTACCATGATTATGTGCTGGGTAGTGGTGAAACAAGCAGGACAGGAACAAGTGGGATGGAAGGAATAGAGAGACTGTTTATGGAGCTACTTTGTGTCACTGAAGAAATGTATGAAAAGTTATTTGCTCATAATCTCATGTATAAAGTTGTTTTAAAATAAATATGCACTAAAGAGACATTTTAAAAAAACTGATGGTTTCTTTCCATGAACTGGTCAATATTTTGCACTGGCCATTTGAGGTCAATGGCATCATGTGGCCTGCCAATTCGTATGTCCCCATGACAAAAGTCCACACACACAGCCAGGACCTCTATCTTTATGTAGCACTAGCTGGTGGCCTGATTCTAAAGCATCGGGTATTCTAGAATATGTATGTAGTTTATTTATGAAGATTTAAGAACAATGCGATGAATATCTATCTATCATCTACCTATGTGTATCTATCGTGTCTATTGAATATTCTCCTGGGCTTGCATTAGTTGGTTGAGCATTCGTGTTGTATGAAAGGCGCGAACATGTTGTAGTCTGTTTGCCCTGTCTTCTGGAGATTCATTCAATGAACACTGTCTATGTGATTCGGCATCTTGGGCTTGTCTAGCAGCAGTTTGTTGTAGTGTTTCCTGTTGCCAACGACGTCTGTGAGATGCCGCATCCTGGGCTTGTCTCATGGCAGTTTGTTGTGGTGTCTCTTGGTGTCGACGTGGTTGTCGCCTTGCTTCTTCTGCAGCTTTTCTGTCATCGTCATTGGCGTATTTGCGCTGACGACCAATTAAACCCATTGAATAAACGTGACTGAAGTAGTTCAGACTGTCACTGGCACAATGTGTGAAGTAAATGTGACTGAAGAACAGCACACTATGACTGACAGACCTTGTAAACAGGGGCGAAGTGCGTCATACTATGAGTGGCAGACCTTGTAAAGAGGATGGAAATGTGTCACACTATGACTGACAGCCTTGTAAACAGGACTGAAGTGCGTCACACTATGACTGACAGTCTTGTAAACAGGAGTGAAGTGCGTCACACTATGACTGACAGTCTTGTAAACGGGAGTGAAGTGCGTCACACTGACTGACAGCCTTGTAAACAGGAGTGAAGTGCATCACACTATGACTGACAGCCTTGTAAACAGGAGTGAAGTGCATCACACTATGACTGACAGCCTTGTAAACAGGAGTGAAGTGCGTCACACTATGACTGACAGTCTTGTAAACAGGAGTGAAGTGCGTCACACTGACTGACAGCCTTGTAAACAGGAGTGAAGTGCATCACACTATGACTGACAGTCTTGTAAACGGGAGTGAAGTGCGTCACACTGACTGACAGCCTTGTAAACAGGAGTGAAGTGCGTCACACTATGACTGACAGCCTTGTAAACCGGAGAGAAGTGCATCGCACTATGACTGACAGCCTTGTAAACAGGAGTGAAGTGGCGACACACTATGACTGACAGCCTTGTAAACAGGAGTGAAGTGTGTCACACTATGACTGACAGATCTTGTAAACAGGAGTGAAGTATGTCACACTATGACTGACAGCCTTATAAACAGGAGTGAAGTGCATCACACTATGACAGCCTTGTAAACAGCAGTGAAGTGCATCACACTATGAGTGGCAGCCTTGTAAACAGGAGTGAAGTGCATCACACTATGAGTGGCAGCCTTGTAAACAGGAGTGAAGTGCGTCACACTATGAGAGGCAGTTAAAATTGTGCGCCAATATACCAAGCCGTGCTCTGCCTCGCTGATTGATCGCCGCCAGCCGCGGCGACCAATCAGTGCGCTTGGCACGTGTTTTAAAATGCAATTCGCTGATCCTCTTTTTTGTAGCATGAAAAGGGGTGGCAGTCATGTGCAGTCTATGTCTTCTGTATCCTGTAATCTACTATATAATTGTCTAGTCGTGTCTGTCTGTCCAGAAAATCGCGCGCCAGCGCTCATTGGTCCCTCCCCGCCTGCCACAGCAACCAATAAGCGAAGCATTTGGAAAACAGCCGCACGCCTTCAAAACTCACGACAAGCTGTAACCTGGCAACGCATCTTCGTTGCTATCGTCGGAATACATGCGTTCGGTCGGCGGCGACCAATCAGCAAAGCGGCATGACTTGGCAGGAAATATAAATCCCGCGGTGCAGGATTCAAAACCCCTGCCATGCTGTGCTCCGCTTCGCTGACTGATCGCCGCCGGCCGCGATGATCAATCAGTGAAGCGGCGTGGCTTGGCGATAAATATGATAGCCCCGGCCGGACGCATGTATTCCGATGATAGCAACGCCCTTGCGTTGCCAGGTTACAGCTTGGCGCGAGTTTTGAATGCGCGCGGCTGTTTTTCATACGCTTCGCTCATTGGTTGCCACAGTGGGCGGCTACCAATGAGCGCTGGCGCGCGATTTTCTGGACAGACAGACACGACTTGGCAATTATATAGTAGATTACAGGACACAGAAGACAGACTGCCCATGACTGCCGCCCCTTTTCATGCTACAAAAAAGAGGATCATAGTCATTTTCACATGGCAGTATTTTGGCTACGATATTGTACCAGTATTAGTAATTCAAAAGAAGGGGTGGAAACTGCACAAACTAAAAATTTTGATGGGAAAAATGTGCTGCTTCTGTGTTTTGGAGCCAATACTGATCTTTGGATTACAAGCAGAAATGAAAAAAGTCCCTAAAAAACTGCAATATGAAAGTGATCACAGTGGTGGAGGAACACACCACTAATGAATAATGAAAAAAGCAAAATCAGTTTTTTGAGCAATTTGTTTTCAAAGATAAAAAATAGAAGATTTTAAAATCTAGCTGTAAATATGTGATACTGTATATTTAAAACAAGAAACACATAAAAATACCTTACAAATAAGAGTGCAAACATGGTTTGCTTAATCGCAGTCCTAGTAGTTTTAGTGGACTAAATTAAAACTACCTTAAGGTATCAGGGTTAGGCTGGGGTCACACATAAGCCCTTGGTCCGTTTTTGGCTTCATTTTTGGCATTTTTTTTTTTCTAAGTCGAAAAACTGATAGAAAAATGGATTGGATGTAATAAACACCTTGTCCGTTTTTTTCTGCACCTAAAAACATTGCTCTGTCCGTTTTTGAGCCAAAAACGCTGCTAGCAACGTTTTTGGCATCAGTTAAAAAACGCATGCTTTTTTTTAACCTGGGGCCCTATGGTAAACGCATGCATTAACGTATGGCACATATAGGCACCTGCGTTAACACATGCGTTAACGCATATGCGTTTTTAATGAAAAAATGACTAAGTCCAAAAACGTTCAGGGGTGCAGGAGGCTCAAAAAGCACCCCAAAAAAAACGGATTGGTTATGGAAATCACTTCCAAAAACGGACTTCTATGTGTGACCACAGCCTTATTTGAATATTATGGAGTCCTTTCCCACATAAAGTAAGTAAGGAGTCCAGTCAAATGCATAAAATAACTACATAATATGATTCCTTCTCCACTAAACTTTACATTTGACACTTTACATTATATCATTGCAGGTGAAGGTCTAGAAACATTGGACATTAAAAATGAAAATATCTGCCTAGTAAACATGACTCAATCTGAATCAAGTTTTAAAAAATTCAATTTGTCCAATTCAATTCAAAAAATTTTGGGGAAATGATTCAATGGCACCACAAATCGAGAGAATTTCGAATTGTTGAATTGCCCTAATTAGATGTATAGTGTA
This sequence comes from Allobates femoralis, assembly GCA_033576535.1. Taxonomy (NCBI): domain Eukaryota; kingdom Metazoa; phylum Chordata; class Amphibia; order Anura; family Aromobatidae; genus Allobates; species Allobates femoralis. Next base: position 350,439,138 of record JARQOC010000002.1, read on the forward strand.
CTCTAAAGTCTTTTGTGACTACATTCAACTCCTATTTAATTATTTCTTTATTATACTTGCTTATAAAGTGCCATCAATACCACAGTACTTTACAGACATCTCTTTTCAAGTTCTTTAACACAAAGGAAGCCTTGCTAAAGCCTAATTGACCTCCATATATGGCTCTGGGTGGACAGATCTTGATCGTTTGCAAAAAAGAGCCTGTTTAATAGCACACTACACTGTTAAGGTACCGTCACACAGCACGATATCACCCGCAACATCACTGAAAAATCCCGGGTTCAGCGATGTTGCGGCGACATCGCAAGGGAATTGTGCTGTGTGACAGCACAATGCAACTGCGATAAATCTCTGGTTTCAATTTGCCAGGTTTACCAACATTTACAAACCTGGCGATGTCACACCAATGATTTGCCTGGATCGTGCCGTGTGACAGCACGATCGCGATGTTGCTGGCAATGCCGCCTATTCGCAACATTGCTGCTTATCGCTCACTGGGTTGTGCACAACCCAGTGAGCGATAGCTCCTGCAACTTTACAGTGGCGTCGCTGGCAACATCGCTGCGTGTGACAATTAGGTAGCGATGTCGGAAGCTAGCGCGCATCCGTGGAGTCACTTCCAACATCGCTGCAACGTCATACCATGTAACGGTACCTTTAGGTTATGTTTAAAAGTTCAGTTTTAGGTCAGTTTTTCACACCAGTTTTTGTAAGCTATATCCAGGAGTGGATGAAAAATACTGAATGGGTGACGTATTTCTATTAGGCCACATTCAAACGTTGAGTATTTGGTCAGCATTTTAAGTCAGTATTTACAAGTCAAACCCAGGAGTGGAACGATCAGGGTACAGACACACATACGAGTGAAAAAACGGTCCGTTTCACGTATCCGAGAGTTGGACGAGTGTCATCCGACTTTTGGTCCGTTTTGCATCAAACTATTATGCAACTGTCTGTTTTCTTGGATAACACACATACGGCACTCGGCACTGTGTAATGCGGTTTTAACATGGCATTTCTCATGCTGTATAAAGTGAGAAAAGAGTTGACAGAATAGATTGAATACAATAGACAGATACTAGAATAGCTAGGTAGGGTTCTTCTGTCTCCCGCTGCTACTTCCAGGGCCGCCTATTAGGCTAATTACATATTCACTGCACTGTCAGACAAACAGCCAATCAGAGAAGCTCAAACTGTTTGAGAGCTTCTGTGATTGGCTGTTGTAGTCAGAATTATGTTCCTCAATCTGGACAGTGACTCTGCTTGGTAGCCATACAAATTAGTGTAGGGCAACCAACCTGGCGTTATAGGGTGTGAAATTAATAAATATTAAAAAAATAGCTTGGAGCTTCGCAGCATTTTAAGTCCAGCCCGATGAAAGCAGACAGATATGAGTTGCCACCCTAAGGCTAGGGTCACACATAACCCCTTGGTCCGTTTTTGGCTTCATTTTTGTCATTTTTTTTTTCTAAGTCCAAAAACTGACAGAAAAACGGATTGGATGTAATAAACACCCTGTCCGTTTTTTTCTGGACCTCAAAACATTGCTCTGTCCGTTTTTGAGCCAAAAACGCTGCTAGCAACGTTTTTGGCATCAGTTAAAAAACGCATGCTTTTTTTTAACCTGGGGCCCTATGGTAAACGCATGCATTAACGTATGGCACATATAGGCACCTGCGTTAACACATGCGTTAACGCATATGCGTTTTTAATGAAAAAATGACTAAGTCCAAAAACGTTCAGGGGTGCAGGAGGCTCAAAAAGCACCCTATAAAAAACGGATTGGTTATGGAAATCACTTCCAAAAACGGACTTCTATGTGTGACCCCAGCCTAAGCTGCTTAACTTTCCCTTGGCTGGCAAAAAAAAAAATGTGGGCTTCGCCCTATTTTTCAATTCCACTTAAAATTGTTGCGAGATGAGGCTGGGCTGAGTAGTATTACCCTGTGTACGCTCTTCCCCCATCTCTACATAGTCCACATGAAAGCTTCCTCCCTAATTATGAGCAGCAAGCATTTGAGTAGAAACATAAGTGGAATAATTATGTTGTTTATGAATTCATTGCCACTCACCATCTTGCTTGAGTCCTCAAAGTTTTGTAGAATCTCATAGATGTCAAATATTTATGCACATTAATTACCTCAATTTGGATAATCCTTTTAACATGTTTTTTACTTCAGTCTTTGAGGGCAACTTAGAATTTCTTGATGTCAGATTGGAGATTTCAGAGGGTAAAATTCAGAGATCTGTATACAAAAAGAAGACGGCAACAAATGCACTCTTACATTATAATAGTGCTCATCCCCTGCACACTAGGACAGGCTTACCATATAGCCAATTCCTGCGAGTGAAACGCATAAATAATACGCTGAGTGGTTACACCAAACAATCTGAAGAGCTACAAGTAGCTTTTCAGCAAAGAGGCTACCCAAAAAAACTTTTGCAAACAGCACGTATAAAGGCAGATTTAGTTTCACTAGATAAACCTAAAAATATGGATCTGGCATCCCACAACGATAAAAAAGCCAAAAAATTCTTCTTTAATTTTAAATACGGCCCAGTTTTTGACCTAATTAATTCTATAATCAAGAAACATTGGCACGTAGTACAGTCAGATATTTCTGTGCTTAATTCCACCCTAAACATAACCACCTACAGACGAAGTAAAAACATTGGGGACGTAATAGTGAAAAGACGCATACAATCTGCAAAATCCACCACATGGTTACCATCGATCAAGGGCAATTTCAAATGCAAAAATTGCCCTTGGTGCAGATTCTTTAAACCGGGTGCAAATGTAGAGCTAAATGGTGCAATATACCTGGTAAAATCATACATCAATTGCAGGACAACTGGGGTTGTTTATTCAATCCATTGCCCATGCAAAAAATGTTATATCGGAAAAACTATCAGACCTCTTTTTCATCGCTTCAGGGAGCATTACAACTTGATAAAATCTGGTAAAGGAAGCCCACGTTTCATCCAACCCATGAGGGATGTACATGGGGGGAATCCAGATGTACTATCATTTATGGGAGTGGAGAAACCGAATCCCCTTCCTAGAGGAGGTGACAATGACAGACATTTGCTCCGAGTTGAGTCAAAGTGGATTATTTCCACTGAGGCTCAGGGTGCAAATGGCCTGAATGATAAAATTGACATGTCTATCTTTTTATAAAACCCTACCCATAAATGGTAAAATCTCCAGTCAAACAAAGGCACATAAAGATGTATTATTATTAAAAGCAATTATTTGTTCAAACAAGATATACTATTAAGGAACAGAACAATATTTTTTTATGAATATTTAAAATGATAGCATATATATGAATGCTCCACAGTCTTTATGTCTGTGTATGCATAAATGTATATATATATATATATATATATATATATATATATATATATATCCAACAAAGTTGATAAAAGAGCCAGTGGCACTCACCAAAGTCGATCTTCAATTCTTTTTAATTCCACATTACATGTGCGGAGTACAGAAAAGAGGGGGAGGGAGGTGCTGGAACGAGGACGACGGTAACCGTTTCGCGGTTGATCTGCCGCTTCTACGGGTCCTGACAGGACCCGTAGAAGCGGCAGATCAACCGCGAAACGGTTACCGTCGTCCTCGTTCCAGCACCTCCCTCCCCCTCTTTTCTGTACTCCGCACATGTAATCTGGAATTAAAAAGAATTGAAGATCGACTTTGGTGAGAGCCACTGGCTCTTTTATCTACTTTGTTGGATTGACTATTCTCACTCATAGTGAGCACCCCATTGTGCTGGACTCCTTCAGTCATTCATAATGTATGGAGCTACACGGACCTTTATACACGGATAGTGCCCAGTTTTCTCCTCTGCATACAGATATATATATATATATATACGGTATATATAGAACAGCCTCTAACGAGTAATATAATAGAAATCATTACACACTGTCTAAACTATAAAAACAGAATATAAAAATGCAATAATCTTTTTTGTGGTATAATAATAATTTTTTATAAAAAAAAAAAGGCGTCCAATATTGGAGTTTCTATTCCATAACGATAGAATAAAACTAATACAGTATAATAAATAAAATCGTGACATATTATTTGTGGCTTTTGATCTGTGGAGTAGGTTTATACCTCGATCTTGCTTCTAAGGCTGGTTTCACATCACGTTTTTTTTTGATCCGGGGCTGTCCGGTGTAAACCAGACAGCCCCGGACCGTTTTTTGGCCCCATAGAAACCTAAGGGGCCGGATGGAGCCGGATGGCAGCTCTCTGCCATCCGGTTTCATCACTCCGTGACACTCCGGAGGAATACGGATCATTCTCTCCGGATACAAAAATGATGCTTGCATCATTTTTTTGTCCGGGGAGAAAAATCTCCCCATTTGCCGGATCTTGGATTTGGCCGGATCCTCCGGGAGGATCTGGCAAGCGGACACTGGCCGCTGCACGCCGCTGTTCTTTCAGGACCACGGCAAGCCGCGGTTTTGAAAAATCAGCAGCTGCGGCTGCAATTAGCAGCATCCGGCTGCACACAGGACCGGAGGGCACATTTGGCCCTCCAGTTCTGTGTGCTGATCCGGTCCGGGGCTGTCAGGGTCATGCCTGACAGCCCCGGACCGGATCACACCATGGTGTGAAGCCAGCCTAACACTTCTGGTTATTTAGAAATTGTTGAATGATTGCTCTATGTTAGTTAGGATCCTATTGGCTCCTTAACAACAGAAATGCTTAGGCCCCTTTCACATCTCTGCGTCAGCTGCGTTTTGCTTCATTTGCGTTTTTTCCGCGTTTTTACCGCAAAAACGCATGAAAACGCATGCGTTTTTGTCCCCATTGATTTTAATGGGAACGCATGGAAAACGCAAGCAAAAACGCATGTCAAAATGCATGTGCGTTTGCAAAAACGCAAAACGCATGCGTTTTTGCAAGCGCAGCTCAAAACATGGCAAACAACGTTTTGGGATAAGTTTGCAAAAACGCATGCGTTTTGCGTTTTTGCAAACGCACATGCATTTTGACATGCGTTTTTGCTTGCGTTTTCCATGCGTTCCCATTAAAATCAATGGGGACAAAAACGCATGCGTTTTCATGCGTTTTTGCGGTAAAAACGCGGAAAAAACGCAAATGAAGCAAAATGCAGCTGACGCAGAGATGTGAAAGGGGCCTTAGCTATTTTTGACTGAAAGTGAACATCAATAATGATACATATTTTTTTATATACGGTATATATTTATCATGAATCTATAGTCTAGATTAATTTGTAAGTTTATCCCCAATCACTTGTCCTCCAATCAGTTTCAGGTGCAGGACTCTGGAATTACCACCCTTTAATAGGTGAGACCAGAGCCTGCATCATTGTTCACATGATCTGTTGAAGAGTAAGCACTACTCGAAACAGGCATCCCGGCACCTCCCTCCCCGCACCCTCCACTTGATGTAATACCGCGACTGGAATAAAGAAACCTGTCTTCACCGGTCCAATGAGTGCTGCCTCCTTCTTTCTTTATTTATAGACAAACTGATCATACTCACCTTCCATCCGCTTCCCCGGGACTGTGTCCTCCTCAGATTCTTCCCCCTCGCATCCTTATAGCAGCAGACTCCCGGGACTGTGGCGCTTCCTCCTTCCTGCAGCAGTGTGATGAGGTGGCAAGGTGATGACTCATCACTCTGCTACAGTAGGCAAAGGAGGAAGCTCCACTGCTACCCGGAGCCAGCACATGGCTAATCTCCATCGCATTCAAATTAGCCATGTGCACTGGGAGCTCAGCAGAGCACTCAGCACCTTGCTGCATCTGCCTGATGTACCCCTTGTTCACAGGGCCGTCTGTCACTAATGGGCCCCTGGCTGTCAGGGCTGCCTGTCACTGATGGCCAGTGGGCCCCCCCAGCTGTTCAAGGCCCCAGCACTTGCCCAGGTGTGCCGGGTGCTGATGCCAGCCCTGCATCCAGTGACTGATACATATGCCAATTTGGAGATGGAAGCTGAGGAGGAAGAGGGGGTGCAGGATGGGACAAAGACCCGTAATCCTAGGTATCGGTAGCCAACATTTCCAGGGTGAGCAGTCTGGAAATTTTCCATTTAGTGTTTGGGCCTGTGGATTGGTGACTGGTTATTTCTTTTTGAGTTCCAAGACTTGAACGATGCACTGGGAGAAAAGAGTGGACTTGATTGCTGATGGTGGTTGCAAACGTGCATTGACAATTTTAGAGCAGAAGGCATCTGCACCTACATACTGCAAAGTAAGTTGGAAAGCATATAGCACAGAGTAAGATGCAGTTGTGTCACCTAAAGACACTGACTGTTGACCCAGGCATTCATTCAATCTAGTCAATGTGCATGTGTATGAGCATGCTAGAGGTCATCAGTCTAGCAATGATAAATCTCCTGCTGATCTAGGCATAGCACAGGTTGCAAATGACTGGTTTTTTTAATTGTCCACAATTTCTTTAAAAAAGTGCAATACTGAGGAAAACCTAATTCCTGGTCTTGTAACCTGTGTTACCTGTGCATGTGGGTATTATGGGAACAGTTGTCCACCTTTTCCCTCTGGCCACCCCACTCCCTCCCAAGCATGGCCCTTTCCAGGATGGGTCAGTGACTTCATTTTCCATCACATCATCTTCCGCTTCCATACTTTGGTCCTCCTGACTTGTTGAGTTAACAACATCATTTGTTGGCAAATGTGTCTCATCATTATCTACTTCTTGAAACAATAATTACTGTTTTCCACCATCGTCTTCTTCTGACCATGGCTGCTCAAATATTTAGGCAACACTACTCAGGATCTGCTCATGTCCCTCTTGAAATGTGCAGGACAAGAGGCCAGAATCAATAAATGGATAAGTAAAGATCTTCTTGAAGTATTCGAGTGTGGGATGACTTGTCTTCTGGAATTCGCCATTGTGGGAGGAAGGAGGATCAAAGGAGGATTATGTGGCCCAGAGTCTTTGATAGTGAGATTGGATCGTGTGAAAGACGAGTGATGCTGGGAAACATTCTGGAAGCATTATCCACCAACCACCTGTTTGCAGTGTTCTGGCTTCAAGAGTGGTGTGCCATGCTACATTGAACAGTGGGACAAAAAGCTAGGTCTCCTGGACAAACTTGCAGAAGGTACAGTTTCACCTGGCCCATGGCCTCGACTTCTGCATGCACCATGAGCAGCAATTCTACTTCCCTATCCCTAACCGCTGCCTTGACACATATTAAGTTAGGTTGATGATGTACAGTTGTGGCCAAAAGTATTGACACCCCTGCAATTCTGTCAGATAATACTCAGTTTCTTCCTGAAAATGATTGCAATCACAAATTCTTTGGTATTATTATCTTCATTTAATTTGTCTTCAATGAAAAAAACACAAAAGACAATGAAGCAAAAAGCAAAACATTGATCATTTCACACAAAACTCCAAAAATGGGCCAGACAAAAGTATTGGCACCCTCAGCCTAACACTTGGTTGCACAACCTTTAGCCAAAATAACTGCGATCAACTGCTTCCAGTAACCATCAATGAGTTTCTTACAATGCTCTGCTGGAGTTTTAGACCACTCTTCTTTGGCAAACTGCTCCAGGTCCCTGATATTTGAAGGGTGCCTTCTCCAAACTGCCATTTTTAGATCTCTCCACATGTGTTCTATGGGATTCAGGTCTGGACTAGTGATGGGCGAATCCTAAATTACTCGGAATCGCTTGACTCTAGCGAGTCCGAGCACAGGACTCGCTACTCGTTGCGAGTCTAGCGAGTCCAATGTTAATGAATGGGGAAGCGAGTAATAGCGAGTAGTGTGAGATTTACAAATCACAGATGTGTCTCGGAAGCTTCAGCCTGAAGCAATCCTAGTTTTGTCATTTATTTGCATTGGACTCGTTTACTTTGCAACTGTAATCGCTGGGAAACTCGCACAGATAAGAGTCCTGTCTTCTCTGTGTGCTGGCTGCCGCAGCTCCAGGGTCCTAGAGCCCGCCTGCTGCCTGATGTAGCAGTGCTGAGATTGTTCTCAGTCTGCTCATTCCCTGTGTACAGACATGAATGTCTGTGCACAGAGATGATGTAGCAGAGCTGAGATTGTTCTCAGTCTGCTCATTCCCTGTGCATATACATCTATATCTATACACAGGGGTTGTAGCAGAGAGGACATCGCGTTTTGGACTGCGTCGGACGGAAGAGGATTTTTTTAATTAAAGATGGAGTCTCTAATGGCTTTTTTTTTTATTTCTAATAAAAAAAATTTCTTTGTGTTGTGTTTTTTTTAAAACAATTTAATAGAAATTCATGGCGGTCATGTCTAATATTGGCGTGACCGCCATAAATTTCGGGCTTAGGGCCAGCTGATAATACAAAGCTGGCCCTAACCTCTTTATTACCCAGCGTGCCACCGCCACCAGGGCGGCTGGAAGAGCGGGGTTCAGCGCCAGAGGATGGCGCTTCAATGAACGCACCATCTTCTGGGGCGGCTGCGGGCTGCAATTTGCAGCGGGGGGTGCCCAGAAAGCTTGGGCATCCCTGCGCTGCGGATTCCAGCCCCCATCTGCTTAGCTGTACCTGGCTAGACATAGAAATTGCGCGGAGCCCCACGCATTTTTTTTTTATTATTTCATGAATTTCAGAGTCTCAGAGTCAGAGTCTCAGAGTCAGAGTCTCAGAGTCAGAGTCAGAATCTCAGAATTTCATGAAATAATTTAAAAAAAATGCGTGGGGCTCCGCGCAATTTCTATGTCTAGCCAGGTACAGCTAAGCAGCTGGGGGCTGGAATCCGCAGCGCAGGGATGCCCAAGCTTTCTGGGCACCCCCCGCTGCAAATTGCAGCCCGCAGCCGCCCCAGAAGATGGTGCGTTCATTGAAGCGTCATCCTCTGGCGCTGAACCCCGCTCTTCCAGCGGCCCTGGTGGCGGTAGCACGCTGGGTAATAAAGGGGTTAATACCAGCTTTGTTATACAAGCTGGTATTAAGCCCGAGATTCTTAATGTCAGGCACGTTTGACCCAGCCACTAAGAATCTCCAATAAAGGGTTAAAAAAACACAACACAGAGAAAAAATTTTATTTGAAATAAAAAAAAAAGCCATTAGGGACTCCATCTTTAATTAAAAAAATCCTCTTCCGTCCGACGTAGTCCAAAACGCGATGTCCTCTCTGCTACATCCCCTGTGCATAGATAGATGTCTATGCACAGGGAATGAGCAGACTGAGAACAATCTCAGCACTGCTACATCATGTCTGTGAGCAGGCGGGCTCTAGGACCCTGGAGCTGCACAGAGCAGACAGCTGGACTCGGCTCGCAATGTAACAGCAGTTACTTTGCGAGTTTCCCTGCTATCACTGGCACAGTAGCCGAGTCTAATGCAAACAATGGCAATCCTAGTTTTGTCAGCGTTTCTGACAAAACTAGGATTGATATTGATTTGCATTGGACTCATGCGAGTAATCACTGGGAAACTCGCAGAGTACCGAGTCCTGCGAGTCCCTTACTACTCGCCGAGTAACGAGTCCTAGCGAGTAGATTTGCCCATCCCTAGTCTGGACTCATTACTGGCCACCTTAGATGTCTCCAATGCTTTCTCTCAAACCATTTTCTATTGCTTTCTGAAGTGTGTTTTGGTTTATTGTTCTGCTGGAAGACCCATGACCTCTGAGGGAGACCCAGCTTTCTCACGCTGGGCCCTACATTATGCTGCAAAAGTTGTTGGTAGTCTTCAGACTTCATAAAGCCATGCACACGGTCAAGCAGTCCAGTGCCAGAGGCAGCAAAGCAACCACAAAACAACAGGGAACCTCCGACATGTTTGACTGTAGGGACCGTGTTCTTTTCTTTGAATGCCTCTTTTTTTCTTCTGTAAACTCTATGTTGATGCCTTTGCCCAAAAAGCTCTACTTTTGTCTCATCTGACCAGAGAACATTCTTCCAAAACGTTTTAGGCTTTCTCAGGTAAGTTTTGGCAAACTCCAGCCTGGCTTTTTTATGTCTCAGGCTAAGAAGTGGGGTCTTCCTGGGTCTCCTACCATACAGACCCTTTTCATTCAGACGCCGACAGATAGTACGGGTTGACACTGTTGTACCCTCGGACTGCAGGGCAGCTTGAACTTGTTTAGATGTTAGTCGAGGTTCTTCATCCACCATCCGCACAATCTTGCGTTGAAATCTCTTGTCAATTTTTCTTTTCCGTCCACATCTAGGGAGGTTAGCCACAGTGCCATGGGCTTTAAACTTCTTGATGACACTGCACACGGTTGACACAGGAATATTCAAGTCTTTGGAGATGGACTTGTAGCCTGGGGATTGCTCATGCTTCCTCACAATTTGGTTTCTCAAGTCCTCAGACAGTTCTTTGGTCTTCTTTCTTTTCTCCATGCTCAATGTGGTACACACAAGGACACAGGACAGAGGTTGAGTCAACTGTAATCCATGTCAACTGGCAAGTGTGATTTAGTTATTGCTAAACCTGTTAGGTGCCACAGGTAAGTTACAGGTGCTGTTAATTACACAAATTAGAGAAGCATCACATGATTTTTCTAACAGTGCCAACACTTTTGTCCACCCCCTTTTTATGTTTGGTGTGGAATTATATCCAATTTGGCTTTAGGACAATTCTTTTTGTGTTTTTTCATTGAAGACAAATTAAATGAAGATAATAATACGAAAGAATTTGTGATTGCAATCATATTCAGGAAGAAACTGAGTATTATCTGACAGAATTTCAGGGGTGTCAATACTTTTGGCCACAACTGTATGGAAAGGGCAAACGAAGAAAGTACAATAAATGTGGACAATCAAGTCATACAGGTACAGGAGGGGTGAGGACCCTGTCTGTGAGGGCTCACAGTCTACGAGGGGCGGGTAAGGATACAGTAGGTGGGGGACTGCTGATCGTGGGGTGCTGCAGTGGACTGGGTCTCATTGCAGGTTGTAGGCTTGACAGAAGAGGGGAGTCTTCAGGTTTCTTTTGAAGGTTCCCAGGGTAGGTAAGTGTCTGATGTGTTTGGGCAGAAAGTTCCAGAGTAAAGCAGATGCACGGGAGAAATCATGCACGCGGTTGTGAAAAGAGGAGATGAGAGGGGAGTGGAAAAGGAGCTCTTGGGAGGATTGCAGGTTGCGTGAGGGCAGGTATTGGGAGACATTGTCAGAGATGTATGGAGGGGACAGGTTGTGTATTGCCTTGTATGTCATGGTTAGTGTTTTAAACCGGGATCTCTGAGAAGTGGGGAGCCAGTGAAGGGCTTGGCAGAGGGGGGAGACAGGGGAGTAACGGGAAAACAGATGGATTAGTTGGGCAGCGGAATTTAGGATAGATTGGAGAGGTACAAGGGAGGTAGGGGGAGACCAGTGAGCAGAAATTTGCAGTAGTCAAGGCGGGAGATGATGAGAGCATGAATAAGTGTTTTAGCAGTGCTGTGGTCAAGGAAAGTGTGAATCTGGGAGATGTTTCTGAGCTGGAATCGGCAGGAGGTGGCGAGGGTCTGGATGTGGGGCTTGAAGGAGAGGAAAGAGTCGAGGATTACCCAGAGGCACTTGGCTTCGGGGAACGGGGAGAGTGAGCAGTCGTTGACAATGATAGATAGGTCAGGTAGAGGAAGAGAACGGTTTGGGGGGAAAATGATGAACTCGGTTTTGTCCATGTTCAGCTTAAAGAAGCAAGCAGAGAAGAAGGATGAGATGGATGACATGCATTGTGGAATTTTGGATAGTAGGGAGGTGATCCCAGGTCCAGACAGGAAGAGGTGGTACAGAAGGCCATGGGACTCAATGAGTTGCCCTAGGCTGAGAGTGTAGATGGAGAAGAGCAGTGGTCCCAGAACTGAGCCTTGGGGGACACCAACAGATAGGGGGTAGGGTGAAGAGGAGGTGTGGAAGTGGATGATACTGAAAGTCTGGTCCGCTAGGTATGAGGAGATCCAGGTGAGGGCTAGGTTAGTGATGCCAAGAGATTCCAGGATCTGAAGTATAAGGGAATGGTCAATAGTGTCGAAGGCGGCATATAGGTCGAGGAGGAGAAGGACGGAGTAGTGTAACTTGCTCTTGGCGGTCAGCAGGTCATTTGTGACTTTGGTAAGGGCTGTATCAGTGGAGTAGTTGGGAATCGGATTGTAGGCAGTCAAAGAGGGAGCAGGAGGAGAGGTGGGAGGACAGCTCAGAATGGACGTGCTGTTCAAGTAGATTGGAGGAGAAGGGGAGAAGAGATATGGGGCGATAGTTATAAACAAATGTTGGGTCGAGAGAGGGTTTTTTGAGGATAGGCATGATCAAGGTGTGTTTGAAGGCTCAAGGGAAGACACCAGAAGTAAGTGATAAGTTGTAGAGATGGGTAAGGGTTTGTGTGAAGTCAGAGGTGAGGTGGGGAATGAGGTGGGATGGGAGCGGGTCGTTGGCGCTGGTAGTAAGGTGAGATTTCAACAGTAGGGAGGAGAGTTTATCTTCAGTTATGGGGGAGAAGCAGCTGATGGAAGGGGAGGGCAGTGTAGGTGAGAGGGGAAGTTGTGAGGATAGTGGGTCAAAGCTGTCTCTGATTTTGTCAATCTTCTGCTTGAAGAAGGAGACAAAGTCTTCAGCAGAGATAAGGTGAGAGGGAGGAGGAGCAGGTGGATGGAGTAGGGAATTGAAGGTTTTAAAAAGCTGTTTGGGATCGTGGGACAAGGAGGTTATTAGGGATGAGAAGAAGGTTTGTTTGGCAGCAGCAAGTGCGGCCTCGAAATCTGTGAGAGACTGTTTTATTAATGTGAAGAACTCAGTTGAGTGAGATTTTTTTCCGTCTCTGCTCGGCGATCCTGGAAGCCGTATCAGGTCTTTAGTGAGGGTGGTATGCCAGGATTGCCTGTTTGTGCTTGGAGCGTTGTATGTAAGGGGGGAGGCTAAGTTGAGGGCCTTAATTATTGTGGTTTTATAAAGGGTGGTGGCAGCGTCTGTGTCGCGTATGGAAGCTATGTCAGTTGGAGAAGGGATTCTGAGAATGAGTGTAAGTCAATGTGTTTTAGGTTTCTGCGAGGGTGATGGAGTTTGCGGAGAAGGGGTAGTGTAATAGGAGTGGAGAGGGAGGAGAAAGTCAATAGATTGTGATCAGACAGGGTGAGGGGTGAGTTATAAACTCATTATTTAGGTGTACAGGGGGGCAGTGGGATTATAGCCGCCTTCACAGAACGGTACTTTTAGTTTAAAAAGCCCTAGTGGGTGAAAGGTTCACATTAAGCATGATGCCCAAAAGTGGCAGCCAAATCCTAGAACATACCCAACAGATTCTGGTTCCAAACCATCAGCTGCATGGCTAGATCTATTCAATCTGGGCTAATTATGTAATGCTGGGTAAAAGTGAAATAACCTGCTGCAAGCCATAAAGTGCAGTGTACAAGTCCCACTTTGTACTAGTCATTGTCCTACTGCGCACCCTTGAGGGCCAGGGCACTTTTCCCTGCCTCCATGTCCTGGTAAGAGGGGAATTTGGCAGAGACCTTCTTAGGCAACAACCAGCATGGTGTTGGTGACCAAGCACTAAACCACCAGCCAGGTCAGACACACCTGAAATCAAAAGAAGCAGTGCAGACCACAACTAGCCAATAGAAAAAGGGACAATCCAAGATCAGAGACCAGAGCAAGAACCACCACAAAAGCACACAAATACTGTCCTCTACTGTTGTGAATTCATTGGAGCTCCCTCCAGGGGTTGTTTCTGGTGATGCAGCTGACTGTGTGGGCTTCACAGGTGATGGGGATTGGCAATCTGATTCTTGGAGCATATAATGGTTGGAAGTGGATCATTCCTTGCCTTTTGTCTTTTGTTCCTGGAGGAGTTAACATCTCTCTGGTTTCATCTGCTCTGTGGAGATCTTTGGAAGATAAGGGAATGTTTTTTTGATATTTTGTGGTACACTTTTGTGTACTTAAGGGTACCTTTACACGCCGGAATTTTTGGTGGCGATCGGAGGCGATCTAACGTGTGCGTGCACGGTCAGATCGCCAATGGCGCTTTTATACGCCGCAATTTCGCCCTCAACCTAAGACGACATGTCGCCCCGGAAATTGCCACACCAACAGCGGGAAATATCCGGTAGACTCCCGTTACCGCTTCACATGCAGCAATCCCCAAAGCAATGTGGGCGTACATGTTCAGCGTGGCGAGAACATAGGCGTACCAAATTTTTTTACACTGCGCCCCAAACACGTTCATTGGACAACGCAATAGCGTCATGATTGGCCAGCTTGCGCTGGAAGGCTGGCTAATACCTGACGCCATTGTCTCGGAGTTTGGGATGATTGAAAGTGGCTGCTGCGACACACTTTCGAGGCGCTCAAGCGTCACACGGGAGCAGTTTTGTGCAGGACAGTGGCTTGCACTACACAATGGCTTGCTATGTGTGCGTCTGTAGCTGATGCTGGGAACATACAAACAACACTATGCCCATATGTGCCTACACTGGTCCATGCCATGGCACAACTGAACTATATGTGTGTACACATGTTTGTGTGTGTACTGGACTGTACCTACATCCCTCACAAACACCATTGCTTGCTCAATGTGTGTGGACACATGCCCCTATCGGCCCAACACACCATAATGGATATGTACACACAGTTGCGCCATACACTGTGGCCCAAAGGGCTGGACCTGTGTACTGCATATTACCACACAATGTTTCACATAACCATCAATACCATTTTACGGATCACATAGCTTTATGCTGTGCACAGAGGTATGTGCAACTGTCATGTATCCAAAAGTAACGACACATACAGGTTTGGTTTTGGTTCAATTTTGTTTTAGTTTGTATTTTTGTGCACAAAAAAAATAATTAGAACAACACACACAAAATTAAATAAAACACAAGTGTTCACATCACACAAACAAATGCAACATGATGCAAAATAATGGAAAACAAAAAACATTTCAAAGTAAAAAACACAAATACACTAACTAACTAACTAATGTTGACACACCAAAACACAACCCCAATCCCCATGGTGCAACCACCCTGGTGACTCCACCCTCCTCATCATGTTGCTGCCTCACAATACCAGCCACCCTACACCTGCTGGTGCTGCCAGGCCACTGCCCCAGGGTCATTAAAGTAGGAGCAGTATGCGTCTCTGTTGTCCCTGGCATCCTGCGGAGTCCGACCCTGTCTCAGCGGCTGGAGTGGCGCCACACCATGGTCGGTAGCATACCAATCCCCAGGACGGACCTCCCCTGTTCTGGGGTCCACTGAATCCACATAACTGGCTGGCGTGTATGAAGACCGATCCCTATGACGCAGGAAGTTATGCAGCACACAGCAGGCCAGCACTATCACATCAATAGATTCCAGTTTCATATGCAAACGTGTATGAAAAACCCGGAATGTATTGGCCATGATCCCGAACGCATCTTCAACCACACGGCGGGCCTGGAATAGCCGGTAATTGAAAATGCGCTGCTCAAAAGTAAGTGTCCTCTGGGGATATGGCCATAGTAGGTGTGCCTGAAGTGGAAAGGCTTCATCCCCCACAAACGTAAAGTTGAGATGATGGGTTGTCTCATCATTTGAGGGCAAGTTCAGCCCACCTGTCCTTAGGTCTTGGGCCAAGGAGCAGTGTGCAAACACACCCCCATCTGAGATACGCCCGTTCATTCCAATGTCCACGCAGAGGAACTCATAGTTAGCATCCACCAGGGCCATGAGGACCACACTACAATATCCTTTGTAATTGTAATGCAAAGACCTCGAGTTTGGGGGTTTAGTGATCCTCACGTGCTTACCATCCAATGCACCTCCGCAGTTTGGAAATTGCCAGCGGTCCTCAAACCCTCTGGCAACATCCATCCATTCAGCGGGGGTTGCTGGAAACTGCATATAGGATGGAAGCAGAGTACTCCAAATGGCCTCACATGTCTCGGGGATCAGGTGGGTCAGCAGCGACTGTGATACACGTGAAGTCCTTGACTGACCTGTTGCCAAGAACCGCAAAGTTACAGCCAAACGCTCCTCAGGTGGCACAGCTCGACGCTTCACAGTGTCCTGTCGGGCTATCAATAGCCTTATGCGTTCCAACAGGAATGTGAAAGAGTCCTCGGACATTTGGAGGTAGTTCCTGAAATCATGCGGACTCCGATCCTCCAGCTCACGGACCAGCCGCATGTGGCTCCGGGTGTCCAAGTGCAGAAGCCAATCCCGAGCCCACACACGCCGTGGTCTGCGAGCCTGCAACCTCTCATATCTATCCTCCAGCCACAATTCATCTTCCACGAAGGCAAGAGCCACGATAGCATCTCCATCAGGGTCCATGATCATCTCATGTACCAACCCCTGCAAATGTGAGGAAAAGAAACATCACTACAAGAATGCTTCATCACACATCATCTACACACACCACCTCCTTCCCTATACATCTCCTGCCCACTTTAACACAGCTGAACCAAGTTTCATTACCAGCCCACACACATACATATAGAGCACCATTCAAGGGCCAAACACAACATTGCAGTGTCTGACAACCAAACCTGGTCACTCTACACCCCTGGCCCTCCTGTACAATACATCTCCCTTGTCAAATGCAACACATCATGAGCATAACCCCATATACCTGGCCATAATGTTGACCTCTGACCACAAGGCGTGGCCAAAGAGATAGGTCACATTAATCAAATCATGGATGTTACCAACTATATACAATTACATTATACATGTACCCCAGCCTTTGTGTCTTATTCACAAAATATCACGCCACGCAGCAGACTATTGAATACTCATCACATCCCTGATGTGTTTTGAACGCCGGATCTTCTGATGCAGACATTCGCAGAAGCCACTTGCCCCAATCCACATCTCAGTTTGGCCTTAAAAGGTCCATTATGTGTGGTAAACAACAGTACTATGTGGCCACAATTCAGATGAACCCAGCAACTAAAGACACACGCATCCTTCAAACATGATCATGTATTGCAAAGTCAAAATGGCTTGTGAATGAGGATCGGGTTTTGGTTGACAAAACACTCATGCATTTATTTGCCAGCACACAATAGAAATAATTATTACAAATTCTAGAGTAACTACATACCCCACCACTTGGGCGTGAGCTACACTTCACAATAACGATCCATAATGGTAAGGTGCTCTAAACGCAACACAGCCATATCACAGTTCATGTTTGCACATCAAAAAGTGGCTTGACGCCCGGTCCGGGGCTGAAGCTGAGGAGGTCCCTAGGCCACGTCTGTGGTACTATGACATCCTCAGCTTCACCCTGGGCCAGGAGAGGCCTCGGGGAACACGGTGCAGCAGGCGCTGGCCGCAACCAGCTGTGGACGCAGCCCAAGACCCTGCCCCGTCGCAGGAGGTGGGTAATTGTGTTTGTGTGATTTATATACCCAGCTTGTTCTTTCCACTGATGTGGGGTTTGCAGCACATGTGGATGTCACCATTGTGGTTTTCCTTCACAAATCTTGATCACTGTTCTTTTTTATCTGTTTTGTGGTGGTTGGTATCACAGATTGTGTTGTGTTATTTGTGGTCACTCGCAATATCAATGTGGAGCATCAGGTGAGTATACTGCACTGGTCTACTTCTTTGTTCTTTTGGTTTCCAAACTCTGCTCCTGTGGTTTTTGGTGTTAGCCTTGGTGAGATTGGCTCTATGTTGTCTTGGGTGTTTGGTTGTTGTATTAGCTTAAATTACATAGCAACATGTGGCTGTGCTTTTTTTGTTTTTGTTTAAATTTCAGGCCCCTCGGGAGCCTGGCTCCAGTGATGAGAAGCCAGCATCTGGCGAGGCTCTCCCCTCAACATCTGCAGGAGAGCCAGTGCCTGAGACCAGTGGTGGGGAGCCAGGCCCAGGGCCCAGCTCTGGGATCCAAAGAAGAAGACCACCTGCCCCAACAAACATGGAGCTGCGTACCTGGGCAAAACGGGTCCTCTTAGATCGTGAGAGGACCCCCAGCTCTGGGATCGGGTACGTCGCCAGTGAGATGCTGGCCCGCATGGAGTCAGAGCAACGGAACATCGCGGAGAGGGCCATCTTTCGTGTCCTGGAGGCGGGCGTGGATGGGTCCCTGTGACGGGGGGCCTCTAGGTCGTTACCCCGCAAGACCACCCCAGGGCCCACTGCGCCGGCAAGACGTATGGTGAGGAGTACGCAAAATCATGATACTCCACCTCCCCCGAAGACGTTGCTTGTATGAGGATGAGGGGGAGGACCCATTTCTGAGCCAGCAGAGGAGGAGGAAGCAGACGAGCGCTACTAGCCAATGCACAAGCTTGGCGTATACACGTGTTTGATGGTCAGTTTGGCCCCCTTTTTTCTTTAGTTCAATTTTAAAAAATTTAAAATAAAAAAAAATAAAAATTTAATTTACCCACAACTCTGTCCATATCTTTGTGACGTTCACCAGTATGTTTGTGTGTGTGTGTTTGGTACTGTAGGTGTCATATAGTAGACATTGATGTCATATAGGGGTGCATGGCGGTTGTAATGGTCCAGTATGGTGATATGTTTGCCATGTGACACCATATACCTCTTGAAAACCGTGGCCCAGTGTGATTGGTCAAATGTAACCTCACAAACGTTACTCTGTGTGTGTTGCAACAAGGGATGACACAGGATGTAGCTGGGCAGAATTTTATTTGAGCCTATCGTTTTTTAAAAACATTGCCAACACAATCAAACAGCCTTTGTCAGCTTAGGAGTAGCCAATATACACTACCCACTTTCCCAATGTGGGACACTGTAAGAAAAGAGGCCAACGTGGCCTAACAAACTAAGGTGCCAACATGGCAACAGGGAAAAGAACAAGGGTCCAACCCGGAGTTGGAGCTGTACAATGTACCCATCTGCGTCACCTAATTCACAACGCGTGATTTTAGTGCGTGGCCAATGCCACCCATGGAGGATGTATATGGACAAATCTGAAATGCCATGTGCCACTATACTCTACTCCTTATCTACATGACCACCTTTTCTCCATAGCCACTGAAAGTCTCCTTGACATAACAACATATCTATTACTTGTAAGCCAGCCTTGCCTACTCAACAATAACAACAGGTAATCAATCTAGCTATCCTTCAACATATTCCCATGCAATTCTATATGACAATCTTTGATAAATCCTGGACCCTTATCTACAGTTTTATATCTCGTTTCTTCACTAGGTCCTTTACACATAACAAGCAACCCTATTTGTTTCATGATATCATGTGTACATTAGTGTCAATTCTGTAAATAATGTATATATTTAGACAGATATATACTTCAATGTCTGCACTGTATATATTTTCACTGTAATTTTATTATTTTTTCATAGTGACGTATTGATAAAGGTCTGTCACAAGACCGAAACGTTTGCTGCTGTCACCACCCACTTTGTACATATGTCTTTCAAATAAAAACACGAATAAGCAACTATCAGATGAGTGCTGGGATCTTTCTAATAACTGTCTGAGGATCATTGGATCCTTTCTACAATAGCACCATCATAACCAAAAAAGAAGACTGAGTGCTGGTCATTTACGATTATCTACGACTTCTACTTTGATTACAAGCACCTTCGGATTGACACATGTCTACAGAAACCTTTGCCTACAACGACACGACGGGCGCTTCTATATTAGCCCGTATCCGGACTAACACTGATTTTCTCCGTACCCCCAACAGAGACATTAAAACTAAAGATTGGGAAAAGGAACTCAAAAGACTCATCTCATTCGAACTACATTGTGCCACATTAGGCGAATACCATAGACAGAGTAAAATCCCGAGGGGATTGAGGTGCACCTTGAGACCTACACTATTCTCGGATAACAAGGACTACTGTGCCACGTTTCAGAAGATTCTGAACAAGTGTTCTTTGGACATTATTTTACTTACCATCGAACATCTACAAGAAGCAATAAAAGAATCAGAAGCGAAGTGTACCTCTATCCAAACCCAACTAGAAACAACTCTGAACTCTACCGAATATAACAACCTGAAAACTAAAGTTGAGACAGCATTGGCAACACATCAAAAGACCCTAGAAGAACGAAAACGTTCAAAATTTCAGAGGGATACAGAAGACTACTTAACCAACAGAGTCTACAGATGGGACGAACCATTACCCCAGCCCAGAAAACCTTGGACCAGACCCCGACGACCAGCTGGGGGTCGACCACCATCTGGTGGATCAACTCCATCAGGCGGCACACCAGCTGGCTCAGGAAGCGACACTGGTGGTTCACCTCTACCACGACCAGGACCTTCTTTTTTAGGCCAAAGCAGATTACCAGGAGGTCCCGTTCCAGGAGGCGCAGACCGACAGATGATCTTACGGTCACAGGTAGGGGTCCAAACTTAGTCATCAACATTTCTGACTACTCACTTTCCCCTGTTGAACTCTCAGTCTTAAACAAAGGCCTATATTTCTGTCCAACACCCAGGTGGGACACATTTCAGTTAGAAACAGACCTACAAAGATTTTATAGGTCTCTTCGGTTAAAAGCATATTTTGGACAACAGGTTACACCAATAACAAATCAATTGGGCACTATTAGGCCTAACCAAACTACGACACAGGTCTCAATCACTAATTTAGGTTTGAGGAATCCAAGTAACTTTACACCACCCAGAACGGACCATGCAGTAGAAACATTTATCAGCTTACTCAACAAAGACGTGGATAACCTTATTCGTGAACAGCAAATCGGCCACCTACCTGTCCGCACAAACATTTCTTCCCTTGAGAGACAGGCGATAACAAGCCTTAAAAACAATAAGAACATAATCAAACCAGCGGACAAAGGTGGTGCGATTGTTGTCATGAATAAGACCCAATACGTCTCGGAAATCAACCGTCAGCTTAATGATACCAACACATACAGAAAAATCCCATACGATCCAGTATACAGCATTAGGACTAAAATACACCGTATTGTCAATAAATACTATGACAACAACACCATCGACACCAAGACTAAGACCTTCCTGACACAAGACCACCCCATAACACCTGTCTTATACATATTGCCTAAAATACACAAGAACTTACAGAACCCACCCGGGCGTCCGATAGTAGCGGGTACAGACTCCATTCTTAGTCCTCTCTCCAAGTTTCTTGAAAAGATATTGACACCATTTACAAAGTTGACTAAATCGTTTATCCTTGACACAGGTGACTTCCTCCATAAAATAAGGACATTAAACCATACCCCGAAGGATAGCATTTTATGTACATTCGATGTCAACAGCCTATATACCTCAATCAGTCATGATTTGGGGATGGACGCGGTCTATAACACACTAGAACTACATAGGGTTGAACCTAATCTTATCCATCTATGCATGGACTTGCTGGAGCTGGTCCTCAGGGAGAACTACTTTCTCTTTGGGGATCAGTTCTACGTACAGACATGCGGGACCGCAATGGGTTCGAACGTAGCACCGGCATACGCTAACCTGTATATGAACGCATTTGAGGAAAAATACATCTATCCTAATACCCTTTTCAAAACACACGCCAGGACATGGTTTAGATATATTGACGATATATTCTGTATATGGAATGGTTCAAATGAGAGCTTACAGTGTTTCTTTAATCATATTAACACTGTACGCAATGAACTCAAGTTTACCTTGAACCCAAATCACGGTGATATCCCTTTCCTTGACATCCGCATAGTCAAAAACACTGATGGTTCCCTCAATACAGACCTATACACCAAACCTACTGACTGCAACGGCCTCCTCCTCTATGGAAGTTGTCATCCTAAAGCTACCAAAAATAGCCTACCTAGGTCACAATTTAAAAGAGTATCCCGCATAGTGACAGACCCTGAAACACGCTCCACTAGGTTATATGAGATGTCTAACAAATTTTTAGAACGTGACTATCCCCAACCCCTGCTAACATCCGAAAGGGAGACCGCCATGGGTGACAGTGACGTTGAAACTAAACAAGCAACAAGCCAGACAAGATTGCCTTTTGTTCATACATATCACCCTATAATGCCCAAAGTACAGCACCTCATCAGAAAAAACTGGAACCTGTTATCAAAAGCACATCCTAAGATCGAAACTTTCCAGAATCAACCATTAATGTGCACAAGGAGGCCAACTAATATAATGGACCAACTAGTTAGAGCCGATATAGGTTCACCAAAACCACCTTTGACAAGAACACTTACTGGGGCTAACAGAACTGGCACATTTCCATGTCTAGGCTGCCTTTGTTGTTCCAATGTCATTAAGGGAAGCGAAATCATACACCCACGGACAGGCAAGACATATAAGGTCAGGGGCTTCTATACCTGCGATACCAACTTTGTAGTCTATCTCATTAAGTGCCCTTGTGGCTTACTATATATTGGAGAGACTACAGAAGCGATTAGGGACAGGATAAAGAGCCATAAATCTACAATACGCACAGAAAAGACTTGGTTACCATTGCCGCACCATTTTGTAGAAGCTAAACACAATGTGGCTCAACTTAGGTTCCAGGTATTAGAGCAAGTACCCAGACCTAGACGGGGGGGGCAATCACATTAGAATGCTCAAAATAAGAGAAACCTACTGGATTCACACACTAGACACACTGAACCCTAAGGGACTCAATAGGGAGATTGAATGGCTAAACTAAATTTCTCTTTTCAGACCATTACCTAGTTGTCCTGTGGTTCCAATAAGTATGATCGATAAAGTGGTAAGACATCTCAGGATAACCCCCATAGATTTTATACAAGTTTCATTTCTCCACTTATTTCTTTCTTTTTTCCCCTATAATCGTTTTTTATGGCTTGGACCCCGTAACAGCCTGTGTTAATCTGTTGTGACATATATATATAGTTTGTTTCATTGTAACTCTATAATGTGCTTATCGTAACCATATATGTCATGATCCTATTTTCAAGACTTATTATACTATATATCACCTATATATGAACATTCTATGACAACCAAGTGAGCAGTTATATATGTTATATTCATTGTCGAGTAACCATCATATGTGTCACTTATTAAACAACAAATACACATGACCAGGTCCAAACATACAATAGAACATAAACCTTCATAAACTTGGTTCTTAACAAGTAAAATACAGCCCAGAGTGCCCCAGAGACTTGCCACAGCACTTTGTTATCATTCCCGTGCTGGTAATAGCGCTGCCCGCAGCTATGGCAACGCTAGACAACATAAACACCGGCACTTCCGGTACGCGGGTTGGATTACACTGCGCATGCGCGAACTCCGGAATCTACTTCCGGTTCGCGAGCCGGCGGGACTCGCCATAAAAAGGCGTCAGCCAGAGATAGAGGGCACCTATGCCAAAAGCACGGATCGTGCTGGCCCCTATCTCCAGGACAAGTGAGCGGTCCCCCACAGGAATGCACACCAATAAGCTAAGTACCAGTTCCATACATACAAATAAGTGGTTTTTTGTTTTTTGTTTTTTATTTCCCCATCACACAGCTGGGATAGTACTACCTACTGGGTAAATCCACAGACATTACAGCATCTGGTATTGAGCAGGACAGGCTGTATATCTCCACCACAACGAACACGGTACATATAAAGGGATTCCTTGGGTCTATGGGGACACTTAATTAGACAAAATAATACCTTTAGTATATATATATATATATCCATATGTTACAGATACTGGGATTTTGACTGTCTCCATCATAGGACTGCACATATAAAAACCTGGATATATTATCATCCCATAAGGTAACCACACATCTGTCAATATGACCATATGTCATTTACATGTTCTGAACTAAAAGCACATACATATATTTCCAGATTATTATCAGGAAATACAGAAAGACAGGAACCTAAATCCCTATGTGAACCACAGACATACCAGCCAAGAAGGTAAAATTTGTCTAGTTTACATTTTGGATATCTGTTGGATATCTAAAATACTCCTTATCTACATGACCACCTTTTCTCCATAGCCACTGAAAGTCTCCTTGACATAACAACATATCTATTACTTGTAAGCCAGCCTTGCCTACTCAACAATAACAACAGGTAATCAATCTAGCTATCCTTCAACATATTCCCATGCAATTCTATATGACAATCTTTGATAAATCCTGGACCCTTATCTACAGTTTTATATCTCGTTTCTTCACTAGGTCCTTTACACATAACAAGCAACCCTATTTGTTTCATGATATCATGTGTACATTAGTGTCAATTCTGTAAATAATGTATATATTTAGACAGATATATACTTCAATGTCTGCACTGTATATATTTTCACTGTAATTTTATTATTTTTTCATAGTGACGTATTGATAAAGGTCTGTCACAAGACCGAAACGTTTGCTGCTGTCACCACCCACTTTGTACATATGTCTTTCAAATAAAAACACGAATAAGCAACTATCAGATGAGTGCTGGGATCTTTCTAATAACTGTCTGAGGATCATTGGATCCTTTCTACAATAGCACCATCATAACCAAAAAAGAAGACTGAGTGCTGGTCATTTACGATTATCTACGACTTCTACTTTGATTACAAGCACCTTCGGATTGACACATGTCTACAGAAACCTTTGCCTACAACGACACGACGGGCGCTTCTATATTAGCCCGTATCCGGACTAACACTGATTTTCTCCGTACCCCCAACAGAGACATTAAAACTAAAGATTGGGAAAAGGAACTCAAAAGACTCATCTCATTCGAACTACATTGTGCCACATTAGGCGAATACCATAGACAGAGTAAAATCCCGAGGGGATTGAGGTGCACCTTGAGACCTACACTATTCTCGGATAACAAGGACTACTGTGCCACGTTTCAGAAGATTCTGAACAAGTGTTCTTTGGACATTATTTTACTTACCATCGAACATCTACAAGAAGCAATAAAAGAATCAGAAGCGAAGTGTACCTCTATCCAAACCCAACTAGAAACAACTCTGAACTCTACCGAATATAACAACCTGAAAACTAAAGTTGAGACAGCATTGGCAACACATCAAAAGACCCTAGAAGAACGAAAACGTTCAAAATTTCAGAGGGATACAGAAGACTACTTAACCAACAGAGTCTACAGATGGGACGAACCATTACCCCAGCCCAGAAAACCTTGGACCAGACCCCGACGACCAGCTGGGGGTCGACCACCATCTGGTGGATCAACTCCATCAGGCGGCACACCAGCTGGCTCAGGAAGCGACACTGGTGGTTCACCTCTACCACGACCAGGACCTTCTTTTTTAGGCCAAAGCAGATTACCAGGAGGTCCCGTTCCAGGAGGCGCAGACCGACAGATGATCTTACGGTCACAGGTAGGGGTCCAAACTTAGTCATCAACATTTCTGACTACTCACTTTCCCCTGTTGAACTCTCAGTCTTAAACAAAGGCCTATATTTCTGTCCAACACCCAGGTGGGACACATTTCAGTTAGAAACAGACCTACAAAGATTTTATAGGTCTCTTCGGTTAAAAGCATATTTTGGACAACAGGTTACACCAATAACAAATCAATTGGGCACTATTAGGCCTAACCAAACTACGACACAGGTCTCAATCACTAATTTAGGTTTGAGGAATCCAAGTAACTTTACACCACCCAGAACGGACCATGCAGTAGAAACATTTATCAGCTTACTCAACAAAGACGTGGATAACCTTATTCGTGAACAGCAAATCGGCCACCTACCTGTCCGCACAAACATTTCTTCCCTTGAGAGACAGGCGATAACAAGCCTTAAAAACAATAAGAACATAATCAAACCAGCGGACAAAGGTGGTGCGATTGTTGTCATGAATAAGACCCAATACGTCTCGGAAATCAACCGTCAGCTTAATGATACCAACACATACAGAAAAATCCCATACGATCCAGTATACAGCATTAGGACTAAAATACACCGTATTGTCAATAAATACTATGACAACAACACCATCGACACCAAGACTAAGACCTTCCTGACACAAGACCACCCCATAACACCTGTCTTATACATATTGCCTAAAATACACAAGAACTTACAGAACCCACCCGGGCGTCCGATAGTAGCGGGTACAGACTCCATTCTTAGTCCTCTCTCCAAGTTTCTTGAAAAGATATTGACACCATTTACAAAGTTGACTAAATCGTTTATCCTTGACACAGGTGACTTCCTCCATAAAATAAGGACATTAAACCATACCCCGAAGGATAGCATTTTATGTACATTCGATGTCAACAGCCTATATACCTCAATCAGTCATGATTTGGGGATGGACGCGGTCTATAACACACTAGAACTACATAGGGTTGAACCTAATCTTATCCATCTATGCATGGACTTGCTGGAGCTGGTCCTCAGGGAGAACTACTTTCTCTTTGGGGATCAGTTCTACGTACAGACATGCGGGACCGCAATGGGTTCGAACGTAGCACCGGCATACGCTAACCTGTATATGAACGCATTTGAGGAAAAATACATCTATCCTAATACCCTTTTCAAAACACACGCCAGGACATGGTTTAGATATATTGACGATATATTCTGTATATGGAATGGTTCAAATGAGAGCTTACAGTGTTTCTTTAATCATATTAACACTGTACGCAATGAACTCAAGTTTACCTTGAACTCAAATCACGGTGATATCCCTTTCCTTGACATCCGCATAGTCAAAAACACTGATGGTTCCCTCAATACAGACCTATACACCAAACCTACTGACTGCAACGGCCTCCTCCTCTATGGAAGTTGTCATCCTAAAGCTACCAAAAATAGCCTACCTAGGTCACAATTTAAAAGAGTATCCCGCATAGTGACAGACCCTGAAACACGCTCCACTAGGTTATATGAGATGTCTAACAAATTTTTAGAACGTGACTATCCCCAACCCCTGCTAACATCCGAAAGGGAGACCGCCATGGGTGACAGTGACGTTGAAACTAAACAAGCAACAAGCCAGACAAGATTGCCTTTTGTTCATACATATCACCCTATAATGCCCAAAGTACAGCACCTCATCAGAAAAAACTGGAACCTGTTATCAAAAGCACATCCTAAGATCGAAACTTTCCAGAATCAACCATTAATGTGCACAAGGAGGCCAACTAATATAATGGACCAACTAGTTAGAGCCGATATAGGTTCACCAAAACCACCTTTGACAAGAACACTTACTGGGGCTAACAGAACTGGCACATTTCCATGTCTAGGCTGCCTTTGTTGTTCCAATGTCATTAAGGGAAGCGAAATCATACACCCACGGACAGGCAAGACATATAAGGTCAGGGGCTTCTATACCTGCGATACCAACTTTGTAGTCTATCTCATTAAGTGCCCTTGTGGCTTACTATATATTGGAGAGACTACACAAGCGATTAGGGACAGGATAAAGAGCCATAAATCTACAATACGCACAGAAAAGACTTGGTTACCATTGCCGCACCATTTTGTAGAAGCTAAACACAATGTGGCTCAACTTAGGTTCCAGGTATTAGAGCAAGTACCCAGACCTAGACGGGGGGGCAATCACATTAGAATGCTCAAAATAAGAGAAACCTACTGGATTCACACACTAGACACACTGAACCCTAAGGGACTCAATAGGGAGATTGAATGGCTAAACTAAATTTCTCTTTTCAGACCATTACCTAGTTGTCCTGTGGTTCCAATAAGTATGATCGATAAAGTGGTAAGACATCTCAGGATAACCCCCATAGATTTTATACAAGTTTCATTTCTCCACTTATTTCTTTCTTTTTTCCCCTATAATCGTTTTTTATGGCTTGGACCCCGTAACAGCCTGTGTTAATCTGTTGTGACATATATATATAGTTTGTTTCATTGTAACTCTATAATGTGCTTATCGTAACCATATATGTCATGATCCTATTTTCAAGACTTATTATACTATATATCACCTATATATGAACATTCTATGACAACCAAGTGAGCAGTTATATATGTTATATTCATTGTCCAGTAACCATCATATGTGTCACTTATTAAACAACAAATACACATGACCAGGTCCAAACATACAATAGAACATAAACCTTCATAAACTTGGTTCTTAACAAGTAAAATACAGCCCAGAGTGCCCCAGAGACTTGCCACAGCACTTTGTTATCATTCCCGTGCTGGTAATAGCGCTGCCCGCAGCTATGGCAACGCTAGACAACATAAACACCGGCACTTCCGGTACGCGGGTTGGATTACACTGCGCATGCGCGAACTCCGGAATCTACTTCCGGTTCGCGAGCCGGCGGGACTCGCCATAAAAAGGCGTCAGCCAGAGATAGAGGGCACCTATGCCAAAAGCACGGATCGTGCTGGCCCCTATCTCCAGGACAAGTGAGCGGTCCCCTACAGGAATGCACACCAATAAGCTAAGTACCAGTTCTATACATACAAATAAGTGGTTTTTTGTTTTTTGCTTTTTATTTCCCCATTACACAGCTGGGATAGTACTACCTACTGGGTAAATCCACAGACATTACAGCATCTGGTATTGAGCAGGACAGGCTGTATATCTCCATCACAACGAACACGGTACATATAAAGGGATTCCTTGGGTCTATGGGGACACTTAATTAGACAAAATAATACCTTTAGTATATATATATATATATCCATATGTTACAGATACTGGGATTTTGACTGTCTCCATCATAGGACTGCACATATAAAAACCTGGATATATTATCATCCCATAAGGTAACCACACATCTGTCAATATGACCATATGTCATTTACATGTTCTGAACTAAAAACACATATATACATTTCCAGACTATTATCAGGAAATACAGAAAGACAGGAACCTAAATCCCTATGTGAACCACAGACATACCAGCCAAGAAGGTAAAATTTGTCTAGTTTACATTTTGGATATCTGTTGGATATCTAAAATACTCCTTATCTACATGACCACCTTTTCTCCATAGCCACTGAAAGTCTCCTTGACATAACAACATATCTATTACTTGTAAGCCAGCCTTGCCTACTCAACAATAACAACAGGTAATCAATCTAGCTATCCTTCAACATATTCCCATGCAATTCTATATGACAATCTTTGATAAATCCTGGACCCTTATCTACAGTTTTATATCTCGTTTCTTCACTAGGTCCTTTACACATAACAAGCAACCCTATTTGTTTCATGATATCATGTGTACATTAGTGTCAATTCTGTAAATAATGTATATATTTAGACAGATATATACTTCAATGTCTGCACTGTATATATTTTCACTGTAATTTTATTATTTTTTCATAGTGACGTATTGATAAAGGTCTGTCACAAGACCGAAACGTTTGCTGCTGTCACCACCCACTTTGTACATATGTCTTTCAAATAAAAACACGAATAAGCAACTATCAGATGAGTGCTGGGATCTTTCTAATAACTATGCTCTACACAGCGCAGAGGAATACACGCGGATAACATAGCTTGCGCTAATTGGACTGATGTAGAGTATGGTTGTGTCGGTCAAGATGTGTGTGGTGCTGAAGTGACAGCTCTTCAAATATGGCGACCTGTGAAGTGACAGCTAATGGAAACACAGTATCCACAACCAATCATCGCTGACGGGGCACGGACTCCAGCATGCTGTGGCACGCCTACGGGAAGTCAATAGGCAACGCAGATTCCATCACTATCGCCCGTTCACACGCCAAAAGCCGGGAATGTTGCCTTCATGATTGCCTCTGATTTTGGAGCAGTGCTCTGTAATTGGAACCAGGCAAAAGTTTTTTTTATTACCGCCAAATTCCCAAATTACACGCTGCAACTGGGAGGCAATTTGACTGCGATGGTGCCAGGGCAACATATCGCTGGACAGATTCCTCGCCGCAGTTGTAGCGTGTAAAGGTACCCTAAGGTTCTGCTTATGTTTTGTCTTATTCTGAGCTGTGGGTTTGCTATTTAGTCTGTATATTTGTTTATCTTGTTTATCTGCTCTCAGACAGGAAGTTTTCTTCCTAGGAATTTTACCATTCTCTATTATCTGTTATTTCCAGTTCTGCTGGCATTTGATTCATAGAAGTCTGCAGACAAAGAGGGCGCTGAGTCTCAGTGACTCAGGGTAATTTTTGTAATATCTGCTGTTGGTGGTTTTTGATTGTGTTTTATACTGACCGCAATAGTATTCTATCCTGTCTTTCCTATATAGCTAGTGTGGCCTCTTTTGCTAAACATTATACTCTGCCTGTGTTTGTTTTTCCGTCTCTTGTTTCCCAGTTAATATCTGTGGGGGGCTTGCTATTCTTTTGGGGTTCTGCTCTGAGGCAAGATAGCTAATCCTACATCCATCTTTAGGAGCAGTTAGTTCTCCGGCTGTGCAGAGGTGTCTAAGTCTGGTAAGTTACATCCCACGGCTATTTATAGTTGCGGTGCGTGGTCAGGGATTGCGGTCAGTACAGTTACCAATGACTTCTACGGAATCTGAAAATACTCCTGAGTCATCGGTTCATAACACTCTACCACCCAACAGAACTGAAATAATCATCAATTTACAGAGGATATAGCAGGTTAAATCTTCCTACCAGTGGTCACCCAACATCGCTGAAGCAATACACAATATCTATTATCAGTCGACAGAGACAATCGAGGAGTGGAGGAGAGGGAAGTGAGGCAAGATAGCTAATCCTACATCCACATTTAGGAGCACTTAGTTCTCCGGCTGTGCAGAGGTGTCTAAGTCTGGTTAGTTACATCCCACGGCTATTTATAGTTGCGGTGTGTAGTCAGGGATTGCGGTCAGTACAGTTACCAATGACTTCTACGGAATCTGAAAATACTCCTGAGTCATCGGTAAGCCGACAGGAGTCGGTTTACTGTACAAGCAATATTAACCCATAACATGCCCACCTGAGCAGGTAGCATGTCTCTAGGGGGGGTGGGCACCCCCTAGAGACATGATGGGCCAAATTATTATTAACATTATAGCTTTTTTCACAGTTTTAGCACTTTGCTTATCCTGGCGGCAGCAGTATACGGTAACCGGATTGCTCAGGATTACACATCCTGAGCAATCCGGTTATCGCAATGCGGTTCCCTCCACACATTTTTCATAAACAATGTGTGGGACCACAATTGCGTTCACCACATCCAGATCTTGATGCGGTGAACGCAATTCTACTTTAAAGTGTGACCGTAGCCTAAAGATGGGTCTCATTTGAACCCCAGCCACAAGCAAGGCTTCATTGAAGTGATGCTTCCAGTGATCACATTGTACTGAGGGCAAATGACCTGTGGAGTGGCAACCATTATGTCTAAGGCCTATGAAATGCCACACTTGATAGTAGCATTTTTGGATAGAGTGCTAATTTAGATGGCAACATTTACTCTTAGGTGCCGACGATATAACATAGTCGATATATGTGCTATATGGTGCGGGTTCATAAATAAACTACAAGCTCTATGCAGAGTTGGCTCAGGCTGTGGTCACACATAGAAATCCGTTTTTGGAAGTGATTTTCATCACCAATCCGTTTTTTTCTGGGTGCTTTTTGAGCCTCCTGCACTCCTGAACGTTTTTGGAATTTTCATTAAAAAAACGCATGCGCGAACGCATGCGCAAACGCAAGTGCGCGTTTGCATGCGTTCGTGCATGCGTTTCCCATAGGGCCCCATGTTAAAAAAAACGCATGAAAACGCATGCGTTTTTTAACTGATGCCAAAAACGTTGCATGCAACGTTTTTGACTCAAAAACGGACAGGGCAATGTTTGGAGCTCCATAGAAAAACGGACAGGGTGTTTATTACACCCAATCCGTTTTCTGTCAGTTTTTGGACTTAGAAAAAAAAATGAGAAAACTGAAGCCAAAAACGGACTGAGGGCTTATGTGGAACCCCAGCCTCACTTGTGCCGTACAGTTATAGTGGCAGAAGCAAGCAAGGAGAAAAGCTATTCATTTAGATTAATGAAATACGAAATACATTTTGCCTGTTTATATTTTGATCTGATCAAAAATGTTTTAAGAATTTCAACTGAAATGTGAATTGAGCATTTCTCACAAAGTTGATACAGTAATCAATTAGTATAGCAATGGCAATATTTCTGCCCTGTACAGAACACTGGTAATGATAGATTGGAGTTTAGCATTTACTCCTGTGCCAGATGTAGAGCTGTGTTTGATGGCAGGTGACCACAAGTTGTCTGCTCAGCAAAGATAAGGGAAGTTTGACAGGAAAGGATGGATTTAGGAGAATTGATCTAACTACTGATGATATCTACCATCATAAAAAAATAAATCCTTAGGTTTATTTCAGCATTGGAAAATCATGCATCCCACACTACAGTAAATAAGCTCATGGTAGGTATACAAAAGAAAAAAAATACTGTATGTAGTTCAAATGCACAAGGATCGTAATTAAAAAAGGCCATTACTCCTTGTTATTCTCTATACTCTAATCTCATAAAACCTCCATCACAATGCTTTTGATGCCCTACCATAGCTGTGGAATAGATTAATACATTGCAACATACTATAAAATAGAAGTGAGAGGAAGAAAATAATAACATTTTCATCCTTTGCATTTTGTGATATTTTTTTTAGCTGCTGTACAAGTATGAGATAGTAATATGCCACAGGGGCCTATAGGTGTTATTATGCACAATATGTTTATATTATGGCCTGCATGTTAGACAATTCTGTAAAGGGTACACAACAGGAACTATTCCAAATATGTTTAATGTACAATACAGTGCAAATGTGATCTAAGCTAAAGTTTAATACACCTTTAATAAGGCTAGGCAGGGCCGGCTCCAGATTTTTGTGGGCCCCGGGTGAAACAGTCTCAGTGGGTCCCTTTAACACGTACCACGATTCATGACTATAATATAGGGGCTGCTGCTGGACTGTATATAATATTTGAAGACCTGCTGCTGGGCTGTATATATAATATGAAGGCTCTGCTGGGCTGTATATATAATATGGAGGCTACTGCTGGGCTGTGAATTTGATATACATGGACGCTGCTGGGCTCTCTGTCTATACAATATATATATACTGCTACTGGGCTGGCTGTATATATTGAAGGCTGCTGTTGGACTGGCTGTATATATTGAAGGCTGCTGTTGGGATGTGTGTATATATATATATATATATATATATATATATATATATAGTGTATAATTTTTACGATTTACCTTTTGTGCCTCCTTTGTTTCTTCATAGATCGTAGCTTGTGAGCAGGATCCTCACTGCTACTCATCTCTGTTGAATATTTTGTAACTCTGTATTGTCTGAATTTGTCTGTACATGTGCCCTTTAAATTGTAAAGTGCTGCAGAACATGTTGGCGCTATACAAATAAATAATAATTATTATTATATGGAGACTGCTGCTAGGCTGTATGTATTGAAGGCTTCTGTTGGGCTGTGCATATATATTGAAGGCTGTTGCTAGGCTGCATATAGTTGAGGCTGCTGCGCTTATATATTGGAGGCTGCTCGGCTGGGCTATTTTGAAGGCTTCTGTATATACTGGAGGCTGCTGGGCTGTATATACTGGAGGCTGCTGGGCTGGATATACAGGAGGCTGCTGGGTTGGGTATACAGGAGGCTGCTGAGCTGTATATACAGGAGGCTGCTGGGATGCATATACAGGAGGCTGCTGGGCTGCATATACAGGCAGCTGCTGGGCTGCATATACAGGAGGCTGCTGGACTGGATATACAGGAGGCTGCTGGGCTGGATATACTGGAGGCTTCTGGACTGGATATACTGGAGGCTGCTGGGCTGGATATACTGGAGGCTTCTGGACTGGATATACTGGAGGCTGCTGGGCTGGGTATACTGGAGGTTGCTGGGTATACTGGAGGCTGCTGGGTATACTGGAGGTTGCTGGGTATACTGGAGGCTGCTGGGCTGGATATACAGGAGGCTGCTGGGCTGGATATACAGTAGGCTGCTGGGCTGGATATACTGTAGGCTGCTGGGCTGTATATACTGGAGGCTGCTGGGTTGTATATACTCGAGGCTGCTACGCTGGGTATACAGGAGGCTGCTGGGCTGGATATACTGGAGGCTACTGGGTTGTATACACTGGAGGCTGCTGGGATGGGTATACTGGAGGCTGCTGGGCTGGGTATACTGGAGGCTGCTGGGCTTGGTATACTGGAGGCTGCTGGGCTTGGTATACTGAAGGCTGCTGGGCTGTATATATTGGAGGCTGCTGGCCTAGATATACAGGAGACTGCTGGGCTGGGTATACTGGATTCTGCTGAGCATACTGGAGGCTGCTGATCTTTATATACTGGAGGCTGCTGGGCATATTGGAGGCTGCTGGGCTTTATATACTGGAGGCTGCTGGGCATATTGGAGGCTGATGGGCTTTATATACTGTAGGCTGCTGGGCATACTGGATGCTGCTGAGCATATTGAAGGCTGCTGGGCACATTGGAGGCTGCTGGGCTTTATATACTGAAGGCTGCTGGGCATATTGGAGGCTTCTGGGCTGGATATACTGGATGCTGTTGAGCATATTGAAGGCTGCTGGGCATATAGGAAGCTGCTGGGCTGGATATACAGGAGGCTGCTGGGGCAGATATGCTGGAGGCTGCTGGGGAGAGGGGGAGAGAGAGAGAGAGAGAAAGATAGACTGACTGACTGCCAGGCACATCATTATTCTTACGCACCGCAATAAATGACAAAAAGAAAGCATTTAGGGAATAAAAGCAAGTAGGTAGTGATGAAGCATTAAATAAATACAGAAAATTAAATAACATCTGTAAAAAGCAAATCAAGGCAGCAAAGATTGAGACAGAGAGACTCATTGCCAAAGAAAGTAAAAATAATCCCAAAATATTTTTTAACTACATAAATTGTAAGAAACTAAAAAATGATGGTGTTGGCCCTTTAAAAATAGTCTGGGTGAAATTATGGATGAGGATGAGGTAAAAGCCAATATGCTAAATTACTTTTTTTCAACAGTATTTACACAAGAAAATCCCATGACAGACAATATGATCAGTGATAACAAAAACTCTCCATTAAATGTCACCTGCTTAACCCAGCAGGAAGTACGACATCGTCTAAAAATCACTAAAATTGACAAATCCCCGGGCGGATGGGATACACCCCAGAGTGCTGCAGGAATTAAGTACTGTCATAGATAGACCATTATTTTTAATATTTAAAGATTCCATAATAACAGGATCTGTACCACAGGACTGGCGTATAGCAAATGTGGTGCCAATATTCAAAAAGGGGACAAAAACTGAACTTGGAAATTATAGGCCAGTAAGCTTAACCTCTACTGTGGGTAAAATCCTAGAGAGTTTTCTAAGAGATGCTATACTGGAGTATCTGAAGAAAAATAACCTCATGACCCAATATCAACATGGTTTTACGAGGGACCGTTCCTGTTAAACTAATCTGATGAGCTTCTATGAATAAGTAAGTTCTGGACTGGACCAAAGAAATGCAGTGGATGTGGTGTATATGGACTTTTCAAAAGCTTTTGATAAGGTGCCACACAAAAGGTTGATACATAAAATGAGAGCAATGGGGATAGGGGAAAATATGTGTAAGTGGTTAAGAACTGGCTTAGTGATCGGAAACAAAGGATGGTCATTAATGGAACACACTCAGAATGGGTCACAGTTAACAGTGGGGTACCACAGGGGTCAGTGTTAGGCCCGCTTCTTTTTAATATATTTATTAATGACCTTGTAGGGGGCACACAGAGTAGAATCTCAATATTTGCAGATGACACTAAACTCTGCAGGCTAGTCAAGACAGAGGAGGACAATTTTGTATTACAGGAGGATTTATGTAAACTAGAAGCTTGGGCTGATAAATGGCAAATGAGCTTTAATGGGGATAAATGTAAAGTCATGCACTTGGGCAGAGGAAACAAAAGGTATAATTATGTGCTTAATTGTAAAACACTGGGCAAAACTTTCACTGAAAAAGACCTGGGTGTATGGGTAGATGACAAACTCACATTTAGTGGCCAGTGTCAGGCAGCTGCTGCAAAGGCAAATAAAATAATGGGATGCATTAAAAGAGGCATAGATGCTCATGAGGAGAACATAATTTTACCTCTATACAAGTCACTAGTGCGACCACACTTAGAATACTGTGTGCAATTCTGGTCTCCGGTGTATAAGAAAGACATAACTGAACTAGAGCGGGTCCAGAGAAGAGCGACAAAAGTCATTAGAGGACTGAGGGGTCTGCAATACCAAGACAGGTTATTAAACTTGGGGTTATTTAGCTTGGAAAAACGAAGGCTTAGGGGTGATCTTATAATAATGTATAAATATATGAGGGGACAGTACAGAGACCTTTTTAATGATCTTTTTACTCTTAGGCCTGAGACTGGGACAAGGGGGCATCCTCTACGTCTGGAGGAAAGAAGGTTTAATCACAATTACAGACGTGGCTTCTTTGCTGTAAGAGCAGTGAGACTATGGAACTCTCTGCCACATGATGTTGTAATGAGTGAGTCACTACTAACATTTAAGAAGGGCCTGGATGCCTTTCTTGAAAATTATAATATTACCAGTTATAAATACTAGATTATTTGATAGGGCGTTGATCCAGGGAACTAGTCTTAATTCCAAATCTTGAGTCAGGAAGGAATTTTTTTCCCCAATGTGGCGCTTAGTGTTGCCACATGGTTTTTTTTTGCCTTCCTCTGGATCAACATGTTAGGCTATGGGTTGAACTAGATTGACTTAAAGTCTTCCTTCAACCTTAAAAACTATGTTACTATGTTACCGTGGACACCACCAACACTGAAGAGCAGATTCAAGTTTTGGCACGCTTAGCAGTGATTGGGTCGGGATCATCTTCTCCTCGCCGGTGACGTGTGGAACGCAAAGGAAGTAAGAGAGCGGAGCGGGGGCGCCTCTTCAATGCATTCCACAATGTGGAACGCAAAGGCAACGGCCATGACCACCCGGATGCAGCGAGGGCGGAGAAGGGACTGGCTTGTGAATGTAATCAAAGCACCGTATCGCGCCGGTAAGAAAGATTATTATGCGGGCGGGCAACGGAGGTGGGCCCCTCAGTCACGCCGGGGCCCCGGCATTTGCCCGGGTACGCCAAGTGCTGACGCCTGCCCTGCAGGCTAGGGTCACACTTTTAAAGCCAATTGCGTTCACCGCATCAAGATCCGGATGCGGTGAACGCAATTGGCTTCACACACATTTTTAATGAAAAATGTGTGAATGAAGCCACAATCCGGTAACCGGATTGCTCCGGATGTGTAATCCGGAGCAATGCGGTTACCATACAGTTTATTCATCCCTGCTGCTGCAGGGATGAACAAAGTGTTGACTGAATAATAAAAGATGAAATATTAATATTAGTTGTGGGCAACATGTCTCTAGGGGGTGCCCACCCCCCCTAGAGAAATGCTGCCCACTCCTGTGAGCATGTCATGGGTTAATATATCATTTACAGTAAGCCGGCTATTGTCAGCTTTGTAGAATTTTATCAATGAAGCCGCGGCTCCCCTGTCAGTTGCACACATACTATATGTAATGTATGTATAGTATGTGTCGCTGTCCGAGGTCCTGTAGGCATTTACATTAGATTTATGGCGGTGCGCTACCCATAGATCTACTGTAAATGCCTACAGGATCCTGGACAGGGGCACATACTATACATATGTGGAGCCCACTGGGACGGGGTACTCAGTACCGGACCGGGGTACTGCTGGGGATGTCACGGAGGTACTGGTCCGAACCGTGTCCCAGGTTCCTCAAGTAAATGGAGGGAAATTTACAGGGAAGTTTGTCGTGACGCCACCCACGGGTTGTGGTCAGGGTGACCACCGCTGCTGTAGAACCTCTGGAGATGATGTTTGGCAGCTGGACATAGAACGGCTCTCCGCAGGTAGAGCCTGGCTCCCCGGGGCAGTGGTAGTTAAAGTCTATGATGGTTGCTATAGATGTTGCAGGATAGGGATGATAGTGGAGACGGTGGCTGCTTTTGAGGGAAATTAGGGCTCGAATACAAGGATCACACACACTCACGGTTTTGAAGTTTTCCAAGACTTTACTGCAAATGTTCTTTAGCAGAGAACTGTCCACAGAGTCTGTATTGGGGCCGGGTTGCTCCCACCCTGTCCGGGTCCTCAGCTTCCCACTGCTGCGCTGTGTGTGTGGCCCTGCTGATGCTTTAGCTGAGCTGCTGGCACTGTCTCTCCTCACAGGTACCCCCTTTGCTAGGCAACTTGAGTCTTTTCGTGTACTTCTGACCCCGCCGTGTTGCTTCGCTGAGGTACAGTGTAGATCTACAACCTCCACTATCCCAGTGTTTACTGTGCTGCGTGTGTCAGTCACTTTTTTGGATCCGGTATCCGGTTTGTGCGCTCCTCCGAGGCGAGTTTTGAAGTCACTCAGTCTCCCAGATGTGTTCCTATGTTCCTTGCATTCCTTCCTTTAGACCATTTCTAGGCCTGGAATCGAGGAGCAGACTGTAGAGAAGCCTGAGGCAGCCTCTTTTACACTACAGTCTCTCATCCTCAGTTCTCCCAGGAACTGAACTGAACTACTTCCTCTTGACCCAGAATATATAAAGGAGCTGC
This sequence comes from Allobates femoralis, assembly GCA_033576535.1. Lineage (NCBI taxonomy): Eukaryota > Metazoa > Chordata > Amphibia > Anura > Aromobatidae > Allobates > Allobates femoralis. The sequence continues at coordinate 350,477,584 of JARQOC010000002.1, forward strand.
TTTAGCTCCCCCTTCTGATCCAGAGGTGCTAGTGCAGTGTTAGGTGTTGTGAGGGGAGTGAACCCGTGTTGATGTTCCTATGGCACATTAACCCCTGGTGTGCCACACGTACATTACGTATAGTATGTGCGCAGCTGACAGGGGAGCCGCGGCTTCATAGATAAAATTCTACAGAGCCGACAATAGCCGGCTTACTGTAAATGATGTATTAACCCATGACATGCCCACAGAAGTGGGCAGCATGTCTCTAGCGGGGGTGGGCACCCCCTAGAGACATGTTGCCCACAACTATTATTAATACTTCATCTTTTATTATACAGTTAATACTTTGTTCATCCCTGCAGCAGCAGGGATGAACAAATTCCACAGTAACTGTATTGCTCAGGATTGCACATCCTGAGCAATGCGGTTACCACATTGCGGGTCAGAGAACGGCTCCAAAAACTGCAGCCTGCATGATTTTTCACGCAGGCTGCAGATCCAAAACTGGTAACCGGATTGTTTGTAAAGCAATCTGGTTACCATAATGGGCTCCTAAGGGGAGTGGTTCCTGCTCCGGTTTTGAGCTTTTTGAAAGCTCAAAACCGAATCAGGATTTAAAAATAAAAATGCAGGTGTGACCCTAGCCTAATATAAAGTATACAAATCTATCATTTAAACTTATCTCTAGTGAAAACATGTTCTTTACAGCTACTTTAGAGTACAGAGTAATATTCAATATTATTCACCACTACATAGCATAGTGCCAATCAAGAAAATATCTCTTCTTGTTCTTATGTTTTTATCACTAAATAATACATTTAGTAAAATTGTTAGGCTACATGGTGAGGTGGATCCTCCAAACCCATGGTCCAGGTGGACACACGGGTCAGGGGCATCTGTGCAGAAGCAGGTGAGGCATGGGGGACATAGTTAGCAAATGTACTGGAAGTCACAGACAGGAAACATCATGGAGACTGCAAATAGGTCCTGAAAGATGAAGGAAGACAGGACTCAGTAACATTAAAGTCTTAGGCCAGTTTCACATCATGGTGAGCAGCTATTTGCCATCCGGCTTCCATCTGTCCTGGAGGATCCGGGAGAATTCAGTTTTTTCTCCTGGACACAAAAATGTTGCAAGCAACGTTTTTGTGTCTGGGTGAAAAATCGGAAATAATCGGACCCTCCCAGATCCTCCCAGATCTGGTGCGATCCGCCGGCCCTTAACATGGGGAAAGAGGCATAACAAAAATATTAGATATTTTGGTACACAATTTATAGTTGTTATGGACATTGACTTCTATCGGGAGTCAATAAATGAAAAACATTTTGTTACAAAACATATTATGCTATGTGATATACAAACATAAGTATTATTGTTGAAGTATTTGTGCTAAAGATATGGCCATTACATGCTTCACATACTGTACATGGTCTTATAGGTCTGCTCACACTCATGAAACACCATACTATGGATATTACTTCTTGAAAATTTACAATCACTTTATTTAATTTCATTCTATATATTTAGAATACAGATTTTTGACATGTGCACAAGTGTGTCATATTTATCGTTAATATTGGACCTTTGAGTGCATTCCTGCCCACTAGCCTTATTTATTATTCCAGATGAATTGGTGGTGAGCTGAAAAAATTATTTTCTTTTTCTTATTTCTCTTCCAAAAATGTCACTAAACTGAAATGCAAGCCCTGATGTTACCCATGGCAAAGGAAATGAGATTAGTAACTCAGGTGAATTCTGCAGACCTCCCCATGGAGGGGTTAATGAGGAGCAAGGCAATAAGATTGTGCAAACAATAATATTCTGTAAGCAATTTTGTTCTGGCACTGGAGGAGGTGGGCCCCTAGGCAAACCAAAGAGGCGTCACGATGGAGCCCAGTGCCATCTTAGCAGTGCAGTACAACGCAGCTATTCTGTGCTACTGTGTGCCTGCAGTATGCAGTTTGGTTATGTAATGGATCTACCGCAAGAATTCCAGCTCTGGAGGATGTCACCTTCCTCATTATCCCAGGGGCAGGGGGTGCTTCAGCACCATAACTGCACTGGACATAGAGACATATGTGCCCTGAAGCTCCATTGCCCTACCTGCATTTTGCCTTATATGGAGATTGGTCAAGATCCAGTGCTGGTTTGCTTGCCAGAGGAGGTACTGAGAAGGTCACAGTCAGGAGATCAGCAACTCCCCAAGCCAGTTGTGAACAGCAAATGTCACACTTATGAGGATCTTGCAGCATGCCTGGCGTTATTATACCTGTAGCCGGTGGAGCAGCCACTGGATCATCAAGTCCAGTAATATGATGAGGAGGATGAAGATGGGGAGGAGAAGGAGGTAGTAGAGGCAGAAGGCCCTGTCTTCCAGTCTTGTTTGGCACCCTGCCAGAGGTCTTCAACTGGGAGAATGCCATGTGGGGACCACTACCCCCTTCAAGCAACTATCCTATATGGCATAAACCACCTCGGCCTGTATCCTTTCTTGAGGAGATTAAGATTGAGGATATCATTGCCTGACATTAGTTTAATGGGCACAAGGCCAATCACTTTGATGACCAAAGTACCAGAGGCATGGTGGTGGCTTTGAACGTTTGCTATGTCCACCCTGCCATGTGACCATCTTACCAAAAGACTCTGCACACTCTATGTTGGGGAGGAGGTCACCTTCATGAAGGTGAAGAGCAGCAAGGGGTTGTTCATGGTTTGTGTAAGGTGGGTTGCCACTGCCGACAATTTTGAAAACTGGCAGAAGGAGACCACCTTTGTGAGAATGTTGTGTTGGCTGGAGGCCAGACCACTTTTGGTTAGCCAGCCAGCTGAACAAAAACCCAAAGGAACCATTAATCATTAATGGACTATCGGTGCGGCTCAAATTCCTTCCGTCTCTCATAGAGAGGGTGGCCATCCCCTAATTCCTCCATCCTCTTCTCCAGCAGTGGCCATGATGAGGTGTGCTGGGGGGGCAGGTGGTGGTGGAAAATACCCCTGGAAAAGTCACCCCTGTAACTCCCCGAGACTGTATAGCAGCGGACTACAGTGCACAACAGCCACATCCATCCCGGGCAGCTATGAGAAAGCGGCTAGACAGTTTTTACTTCAATTAAAGGGACACTGTTAGGTCATTTTTCAGTATGATACTAATATTACCCTTGAATAGTGCATGGGTAGACCTTTTAAAAATATGTAAAATCATTATTTTACCCTTTGTAGTTTCCAATTTATCAGCATTGTCAGACCCTGCAGAGAGCTGCTGCATTAGTCTTGTCCATTATAAGCAGAGATGATTAGTACTGGCTGTGTTAAACTGTCATGTAATTATGCACTCCCTCTCAGCAGCTCTCTCCTCACTCTCAGCAGCTCTCTCCTCCCTCCTCCCTCTGCTCTCCAGGCACTGTGGCTTCACTTTTAGGAGGTCTACTCTGTTGAGGATACAGGGAGAGAGCGATTGCAGGTCTGCCTTATCTTATCTAGACTCCATTTGTTTCTCTAAGCAGATACCCTGCTGTGACAGTTTCTGTGTTGTATTTGACCTCTTTCCTGGCTGCAGACACAGAGAGCAGAGAGGAGAATACTGCCCCCCCACACACATACTGATCCCCTGTGCAGATATGTGGTGTATGTGACATGCAGACATGCATAATCATCCTATGGGGAGGGGACAGCAGAGAAATAAGTGGATCATTCACTGTGATTGACAGATGGAATGCTTCTCTTTATTTTGAACTTTACAGAGGATAGGAGGGTATATAAAAAAAAGAAACACATTAATAGAGGGAGATTAGAAAAAGGAATTAGAAAATGATAGCAGTTACATATGGATTTTTGACCTGACAGTTTTCCTTTAAAGTGGACTTCCCAAAAAAAGCCATGTTGTTTTGTCGCTTACATGTCTTTTCGTTTGTATTTTGGCCAGAGAAGGACTTTTTTCCAGTTGCCAGGGGGAATCCTTTCACCACAACTGGGTCTATCTCTGGGCCCTCTTAGAATTTGCATCAAAATCTCCATATCTACCATGAGGCCAGCAAAGTCTATGAAAGGTCAGAAGTGGTGTGCCCACCTTGCTTTTTTTTCCATGCACATGTGATTCAGATTTCTTTTTTTCTGCCCCAAAATCTGCACCAAATCTGGAAGGAAAAAAAACATTGGCACAACACTTCTGAACTCTCATAGACCTTGCTTATTTCAGGATAAACATGCAGACTTTGATGCATATTCTCAAAATTTGGTTCAAAAGAAGCATAAAAAAAACATACCATGGGCTCAATGCCTTACAACAATATGGTGGGGTCACGTTCACATAAAGCATCCCCCATATGCTGAGAGAGCAAATATGCAGGCACTGGTGATAGTGTGATAAGCGGGGCCATTACAAACAGTACTGCTGTTCAGGCACGAGGGCTCACACAGGCGCTATCCTACAACTTTGAAATGCGCTGAACTCCCTGACTTCACCGCTCCCCAAATACACTAACTCACGATACCAATTAGATATGCCAGCTACATCTCACACGATATCGCCGCTCTCACAAGACAGCTAGTTTTACTAGTGATGATGCCACTGAGGTTATCTCAGGTTGCAAAATGGGATTCCCTACTGCGAGATGTCTGCTGAGTAACCCGAGACTACCTCAGGAATGTTATGGCTTGTCACACTGTTTGTAGCCATGCAGTGCCTCGTGTCCCACCATATGGGTGATGTAGTCAATGATCTTTCCACCCATACACTGTGACTATTTTAGCATTTATTTGGGTTTCATTAATTTGTTGTTTTTTTTCTAATATATTTTTTTACATCCTTTTCTTGAGGGAGGTTGGCTGGAATGGAAGACTTTAAACAAATTGATTTTAATAAACAAAAGGTAAAAACAACTCCAAATACCATTATCCTGTTTGTCATTGCACCTGGGCAGCAAGAGAGCTGGGGCGAAGAGCCATGAGTGACGCATCTAATTGGGGTGTCAATCCTGGTGCGAAAGCAGAATGCTAATTTTTTTCAACATTTGAAAATCTTTTTAGGCTTTTAAAGATTACCGTACTCAACTTTTCAGCTGTTCAAGTGGGTTAATGGTTGTATAGATAGATCGATGTAAAGTACAGATTGATTTATAGGTAGATGGAAAAAATAGATATATTTACAGGTAGATTTCAAACAGCTATATAATTTCACCCCTATATATTGCAAGCTTGCATTAGAGAGATAAAGGAGAGAGTTCTGCTTACCATATGAACATTCCAGGACAATCCAAAGCAGAATCCAGGTCTTGACTCACTGCTCGTCGGCTGGGTTGATACAATATCAAGAGAAAAGTAGACGTCAGACCACATAGAATTTACCATAATAAGTGCTTTCTTCTTTATTGAGCATATAAAACAGGTATCATAGTATGACCAAGGTGGGATGCCTGTTACGCATTTTGGTTTAAGGTGCAAGCCTTAGTCATAACATGTCTTAAAATGAGCATGATACAAAATATATAGAATAAAATAAACTCACCACCCAAACCCTGATGTCATGACTAGTGATGAGCGAACCCAAACTGTAAAGTTTGGGGTCCGTACCGAACATCTAGTGTTTGGGCACAGATCCGGAACACAGACTTTATTGGGAAGTCTTTGTTACAGTTCAGGTTTGGGTTTGGGGGCGGGGAAGCTGTAAAAATAAAGAAAATAGTTATTAAACAGCATTATACTTACCACATTCCACCGCCACACTGCATTTACTTCCGGTGCTAATCATTAAGATCCTAGATATTCACTGATGAGGGGCCCAACAGCCAATCACAGATGTTGTCACAGAGAATGGGCATCTGCTGAGATACGCAGCAAGGCTGATGATGTTACCTGTGGATTATGTCAGAGGGAAAGGTTTTTTTGTTGTTAATTAAAGATGGGAAACAGGATAATCTTGTGTTTTATTTAAACATTTTTTTTTGGTGCTGTGATTTTTTACAGCTTACTAGAAATTTATAAGGGGTGGGTGTAATAATGGCCTGACACTGTGAATTTCAGACTTAGTGCCAGCTGCCAATAAAAAGCTGGCGTTAACCCCTTTATTGCCCAGTGTGCCACCGCCATGAGGATCATTTTCTGGGGCAGATACAGGCTGCAATTTACAGTGGGGGAGGGCTAGAAAGCTTGGGCCTCCCTGTGCTGAGGATTCAAGCCCCCGGCTGCCTAGTTGTACCTGTCTTGAAAACAAAAATACGCTGAAGCCCCATGTCATTTTTTAAATTATTTCATGAAAGTCATGAAATAATTAACAAAGGGCAACCTTATATTTTTCGTTTCCAACCAGGTAAACATAGGCAGCTGGGGGTAGGTGGCAACCTGTACTTGTCGGCTGTACCTGGCTGGAATACAAAAATATGGCGAAGCCCCATGTGCTTTTTTAAAAATTATTTCAAGGAATAGCTTTATAACAAAGGCTCAATTGTTTTGTGGTTTTGTTGCTTTTTTGGGCAACAGGTTCAGATGAACACATTGAACACAATGCATGCAGTTATGTGCCAAAAGTGCACCAAAAGAGCATGAAATCCAAGACAAAAACCACATCATTGTTTTGGTGCTCCAATTCTCTGTGACAGCATCTGTGATTGGCTGTTGGGTCCCTTTGCAGAAAATATCCAGGAAGTTATTGAGCGGCCCCCAGAAGTACTAGTGGGTGGACGCCGGAAAGTAAAATGCTGTTTAATAACTATCTTCTGTCTTTTACACAGCCTCCTAGCCCCATATCCTATAACTTTACAGTCTGAGTTCGGGGTTCAAACACAAGGTCAAGCCACTTTTGGTTCCGAACCCGGACTTTAAAAAAACTCTAGGTGAATTCGCCGAACCTAAACATCAGCGGGTTCGGCCATCACTAGTCACTCATGACTCAATCAATGAAAATTATAACAGATATGAAGCTTTCATTAGGCAGACTGCCAAGACAATATTTGACAAGTCAAAAGGATAGGAATAAATGAAGAAAAAAGGAGGGAGATAAAACATATATGTCACAAACCACTCCCATGAAAAAATGAAAAAGCATGTTATAGACACAAATAATATAAACACAAATTACATGTGTAAATTTATAGAAATTTGAAAAAGTATTCATGAAAAAGGCATAAATACATCTTACAAATAAACTAGTGTCAAATATTTTAAGGACAACATATTATCTAACCAATGCACATACCCAGAGGAGGAAACAAAATAATCACAACAATCAAGATGCAGCTTGCATATATATATATGTTTATGTTCATATATGTTTTCAACTTTCTATGATTTTTTGGTTACAAAAATCAAAACTGCGGCACTCAAGCTGCATCATACATGTATGTAATACGAAAGAGAAAAAAAATAGAACAAAAGAACAAAACACTTAAAAGAACCCAGATAAAGAAAGCCAGTTGCCACTTATATTTTGTGAGCTTGAGGAGGAAAAAAAAACACGTATCCTACATTCCTGATATTATGATACCTGTTCTATATGCTCAATAAAGAAGGAAGCAAATATTGGATTCCATGTGGTCTGATGTCTACTTTTCTCTGGATACTGCACTCTTAAGTGTCTTTTATGTTGCACTAAAGGGTGTTTTAGCCTTGTATTTAACTTTAAAAAGCGAATTAATAAAAAAAAAATCTGTCGGGTACCCCACAACAATTGTGTAATTACTCATTTATTTTCTTTGTAATCTGATGTTAGTTTGGTTGCCATACTGGCAACCAATCACAGATGGCGGCAGAGAGGGTGGGCTAATTCTGTTTTTAACCAATTGATGAGGGGAGAAGTTTATAAGTCTAAGGTTCATTAGTGGGCCCTGAAGCATGGTGACAGTGGCGCTGAAGCTTGCTATATAATAGTGTAGGAAGAATATTGTCTGTGCCTAAATAGCGGGGTTCCACTTTAAAATCTTTTGAGCTGTGTTTGCTAGCTTTTGGAACCCTTTTATGGTGTTTTCTAGGCCCTTGATTTTGCCTCCTATTGATTTGAATGGGGTTCAGAAGTTTGGTGAACTGTTTGCCGATCTATTCAGCGATTATAAGCTTATTCGGTGAACTGAACAGAACCTGAACTTCAGAATGTTTGCTCATTTCAATTCTTCATGCATTATTTAACGTCATATAGAGGTAGCTTCAACTGCCTTTCATCTAAATGGGACCTTCATCTGAATGGGACCTTGAAGGAAAATAAGCATATTTTTCTATTTCATTGAGGTATACATACATAGTGGTACTCACAAAGAGTATGAATTCTTGAAAAAAAAAACTGTCAAGAGAATAAAGGGGTTTTGAGTCTTAATCACTCCACATGATTACCGACTTACGCATCCTCACATCGCACGCACTCTGTGCTGTAAAGATTCTCCAGTGTCATAGTCTGGGACAGTGGCCACATAATTGCGAGTATGTGATAGGCTTGTGCCAGCCACAATCTGACTAGAGGAGTGCAGCCTTGCTCAATTCAAAAAGTATATTTTCTCTGAAATGCCAGAGTATTTCAGAGAATAATGTTCCTGGCTGCAATTGTACAGCCAAGCTCTAATTCATACTGCCCATTATTTGGGCAGCAATAATCACCTGACAGGCTTCCTTACAGTCTTTAATCATAACAGTGCTGCTTAGATGTAGCATTTCTTTTTTGTGTTGGACATATTCTTATATAGTGTTTCTCAGACTTCATTTTCTACAATGGAAGGAGATTCCATTCTCCACCAGCCTAGCTTTATGATCAGCATTCATAGAGAGTTTATTTTCTACCAGCTGGATACTCCTTATGCATAGATGTTCTTGCTCTAAACTGCTCATATCAAGCATAGCTCAATTTCTCTGCCGCTGTAAGAAGATGGACATGTTTTCCAAATTCTCCTTCAAGACATTATCCTTATTAAGATGTATATATCGAATTGTAACATGTGTTATTGTGTTGAATGTGTTTTGCCTGTTTCATGCTTTTGAACTGTCATCATATGATTAAACTGTATTCTGCCTAGCAACAGTTAATAGGTAGAGATGGGCTTAACAGCGAGACTGGCCCTGAGTGGGGGGAGGGGAGCTAGGTGAAGAGACAGTGTGGGGTTTCTTGTCAGGAGGAGAGATAGGAGCAAATGTGCAGTAGTGATGGCGCTAGGGTCGGACTACTGAGCAGGGTTACTAGACGTGGGTGCCCTAGAGGGAGGGGAAACCAAGACAGAGGATAGCGATATCTCAATAAGAGAGCAATAGAGAGTTGACTGAGATACAGAGTGAGTGACTAGATGCACCTTGCAGCATAACCCTGAGTTTTTAACACATAAAGTTAATGGGCAAAGAGAGTACAGAAACGTGAGACAAAAACTCCTTGTGGAAGTTTCCTAAGCATCAGCATGCTAGAAGCTAAGTTTGGCTATATTAGGAAATCATTTCTTTTAAGAGGAAAGATAGAATATAGGACTGTGGAGGAAGAAGATGACTTCCACTGACTGGGCTGTTGAACGAAGCTGGGTGGTAATGAAGGAAGCAAGACTAATGAAAGCAGGAACAAGTGAAATTGAAGAAGTAAACAAAAAGATTGTAGAGACTGTGTCGAAGAAGGAGCAGATAAGAATTTGTTTACCCGCAATTAGTGATGAGCGAACCTTTTAAAGTTTGGGTTTGGTATGCTTAACTTTCAGGTGTTTGCCACTGTTTGGCCAGAACAGTTCGAGAAACTTTCCGAACCCCATTGAATTCAAATGGGAGACAAAATCAAAGGCATAGAAAACACCTAAAGGGGGACCCAAAAGCTGCCAAAAGCATTCAAACTGTTTCACAATTGAACCCCGCTGTTTACACATAAACTAAAGTATTATACTAACCACGTTTCAGTGCCGCTGTCACCATGTTTCAGGGTGGCTCATTAAACCTCATATATATTTACTGCTCCCCCCTGTGATTGGTTAAAGTCAGACTTTGCCCTGTCAACCCTCTCTGGGGAGAAGTGTAGCCTGAGCCTTTGCTTGAGCACATACCCCAGTTACATCGGGTGTTTTTAAAGTTCGTTGTTTGCAGGTCCCTTCCCAGGCCGTATATAAGAGGTTAGTTTTGACATGAAGAGAGGTGCAAAACTAGGTTAAGACCCACTTGAGAGGTTTATCTTGTCATGGTTACTGCGCCAAGTAAATTTGGTCATGTTTATTTGCAAATGATCTCATTTTTTTTTTCAAAAAAGTATTTCAGGTTTATTTTCATTGCAGTAATGCATATTCACATTTCAATTTTCAGTATTTCCTTGCCCATTTTGAGTGCAACTTTTTTTGATAATGCTTGTTTTGTTCAGTATACACCAAGTCACAACTTCAGTTTAGGAAGTAGCATCAATGTATTTATTTTGTATCATAGAGTCATGTCCTTTGTCTGAGTAGGCTCTCAGTTACTTCAAGTGTTTTTACATTTCTTTCTTTTTGCAGGTCCACTTCCAGCCCATATATGAGAGGTTTTGACACGATGTGAGGCACAAAATTAGGTTAGAGCCCAGTGGAGAGGTACACTTTGTCATGGTAACTGGGCTCACGTAAATTTGGACATTTTTATTTGCAAAGTATCTTTTTTTTTTTTTCTAAAACGTTTATTCAGGTTTTTTTTCATTGCTATCATGCATATTCACATTTCAATATTCACTGTTTAAATCCTTGGTCTTTTCCCCTCCTCTCATTTTTAATTCAACTGTTTATTGCTATAAAGCAACAAATCACAGATGCTGTGATGCTGTCACAGATGTGGACAGGGAAAGCAAAGGAATCTTCATAAGTTTGATGAGCAGACCCGAAAATGTTATAGACGTAGAGTCAGGATTCTTGGTGAGTGTGATTTCACTGCTTTTTAATAAGGTAAAAGACAAGCATTAGTGCAAACATATTAATGATTTTTTTTAACCAAACAACGCTCGGTTCGCTGACATTTTAGGAAATTTTTTGGGCTCCCAATCCAGAATCCGAACTACAAAGTTTCGTGCTGAATTTGAAATTAGTGAACATTCATAAAGTTCATTTATCACTACCCACTATCTTATGTAAGTCGCTGTCATCAAAAAGCTATTTAGTAAAAGACTGATTTTAAAGTACTTGTGGTTTCCTTCCCTGAATTGTACAACATCTGGTTCTGACCAGCCAGAGAAAAAAGCAACATGAGGCCTGCAAATGACGAGCACAAGTATATGTACCCAGCCAGGACCTCCAAATTCATGTAATATGGTGGTGCATAAGAGATGACTATGCCAACAGCTACCACCCCACGCCACGTTATACCACCCCTCTGGTATATAGTTTGCACCTTACAGTCTTATGTCCGGCTGTCTAAGCACAGCAAATACTGCTCTAAATAGAAATGCAAATGTACTATACAGGCCAAATGCCATAGTGCTTCAGCATCACTTCACAAGAGGCCTAGCTTAAAAGAGGACCTGTGAAAGTAGCCATCAGAAACATTGTAACTATATGACAGAAAACTCTATGCAGTTTACTGCCACTCAAAGAGGAAAGCCCCACCTTTGACCCCATGATATAACGTAATATTTTTATATGAAACCTGGCAGTAGCAAAATATTTAAATAGAACAGCACAGTATAACTATGAAAATTAAAACATCGCTTCATTATCCATTTTTTAACTGCATGCAACTGGTGGGATGAAAGGCAACTTCTTTATATTAAAGTTTTCAAAATCTCGTTTTACACCATTTTACTTCATTATCATTAACTTACTCAATATACTATATACTCGAGTATAAGCCGACCCGAGTATAAGCTGAGGCCCCTAATTTTACCCTCCAAAACTAGGGAAATGTATTGACTCGAGTATAAGCCTAGGGTGAGAAACGAAGCAGACTCTCATCATGGTAAATGGCCCCCCATTACTGGTATATAGACCCCATCACTGGTATATAGTCCCCCATTACTGGTTTATAGCTCCCCCATCACTGGTATATTGCACCCTCTTCACTGGTATACAACCCCCCACCCCTGTCAATGGTATACAGGCCCCCATCAGTGGTATACAGGCCCCAATTAGTGGTATACAGCCCCCCATTAGTGGTATACAGGCCCCCATTAGTGGTATACAGGCCCCATCAGTGGACTGCCCCACATTAGTGGTATACAGGCCGCATCAGTGGACAGCCCCCAATTAGTGGTATACAGCCCCCCCATTAGTGGTATACAGCCCCCCATTAGAGGTATACAGGTCCCCATTAGTGGTATACAGGCCCCCATTAGTGGTATACAGGCCCCCATTTGAGGTATACAGGCCCCCATTAGAGGCATACAGGCCCCCATTAGTGGTATACAGGCACCCATTAGTGGTATACAGGCCCCTATTGATGGTATACAGGCTCCCATTAGAGTTATACAGGCCCCCATTAGAGGTATACAGGCCCCCATTAGAGGTATACAGGCCCCCATTAGTGGTATACAGGCCCCCATTAGAGGTATACAGGCCCCGAATAGTGGTATACAGGCCCACATTAGAGGTATACAGGCCCCCATTAGAGGTATACAGTCCCCCATTAGTGGTATACAGGCCCCTTTTAGAAGTAAACAGTCCCCCATTAGTGGTATACAGACCCCCATTGGTGGTATACAGGCCCCATTACAGGTTACAGCCCCCCATTAGTGGTATACAGGACCCTTTAGTGGTATACAGGCCCCCATTAGTGGTAAACAGGCCCTCATTAGTGGCATACAGGCCCCATTAGAGGTATACAGGCCCTCATTAGAGGTATACAGGCCCCCATTAGTGGTATACAGACCCCCATTAGTGGTATACAGGCCCCATTAGAGGTATACAGGCCCCCATTATAGGTATACAGGCCCCCATTAGAGGTATACAGGCCCCCATTAGTGGTATACAGGCCCCATTAGAAGTATACAGGCCCTCATTGGAGGTATACAGGCCCCCATTAGAGGTATACAGGCTCCCATTAGTGGTATACAGACCCCCATTAGTGGTATACAGGCCCCCATTAGAGGTATACAGGCCCCCATTATAGGTATACAGGCCCCCATTAGAGGTATACAGGCCCCCATTAGTGGTATACAGGCCCCCATTAGAAGTATACAGGCCCTCATTGGAGGTATACAGGCCCCCATTAGAGGTATACAGGCCCCCATTAGTGGTATACAGTTCCCCATTAGAAGTATTCAGGCCCTCATTAGAGGTATACAGGCCCCCATTAGAGGTATACAGGCCCCCATTAGTGGTATACAGTTCCCCATTAGAAGTATACAGGCCCCCATTAGTGGTATACATGCCCCATTTGTGGTATACATGCCCCCATTAGTGGTGTACAGGCCCCATTAGTTGTATACAGGCCTCTATTAGTGGTATACAGGCCCCCATTAGTGGTATACAGGCCCCATTACAGGTTACAGCCCCCCATTAGTGGTATACAGCCCCCCATTAGTGTTATACAGGCCCCATTAGTGGTATACAGGCCCCTATTAGTGGTATACAGGTCCCATTACAGAATACAGGCCCCCATTAGAGGTATACAGGCCCCCATTATAGGTATACAGGCCCCCATTAGAGGTATACAGGCCCCCATTAGTGGTATACAGGCCCCCATTAGAAGTATACAGGCCCTCATTGGAGGTATACAGGCCCCCATTAGAGGTATACAGGCCCCCATTAGTGGTATACAGTTCCCCATTAGAAGTATACAGGCCCTCATTAGAGGTATACAGGCCCCCATTAGAGGTATACAGGCCCCCATTAGTGGTATACAGTTCCCCATTAGAAGTATACAGGCCCCCATTAGTGGTATACATGCCCCATTTGTGGTATACATACCCCCATTAGTGGTGTACAGGCCCCATTAGTTGTATACAGGCCTTTATTAGTGGTATACAGGCCCCATTAGTGGTATACAGGCCCCATTACAGGTTACAGCCCCCCATTAGTGGTATACAGCCCCCCATTAGTGTTATACAGGCCCCATTAGTGGTATACAGGCCCCTATTAGTGGTATACAGGTCCCATTACAGAATACAGGCCCCCATGCTGCCGCACACCTTAAAATAATAAAGCATTCATTCTAACCCTCCATCGCTCTGTCACTATTGCGTCCTCCGGTCCCTGCTTCCTGCTTTCGCCGGCTTCTATTGCTATGACTGGCGCAGCAGCGATGACGTCATGGCTGCTGTGCCGGTCACATGACGCTGGCAAAAGCAGGAAGAAGCAGGGACTGGAGCACGCAATAGTGACAGAGCGACAGAGGGTGAGAATGAATGCTTTATTATTTTAAGGTGTGTGGCAGCATGGGGGGCGGTAACCTGTGATGGGGGGGCGCATACACAGTGCAATGTAATATTCACCACTCCCCCTGCCGCTGATGGACAGGGGGATGCAGTGCATATTGCATTGCACTAATCAGTGGCCCCACGTGACCGGCCGCACACTGTACAGCCTCCCCCGCCTCCTCCAGCCCCCGGACACCACCCCCCCTCACTCAGCTAGTGCCACTGATTTGGGTACAAGCCGAGGGGGGCACTTTTCAGCACAATTTTTGTCTCATCCTGGATACAATTGAAGGTTCTAATTAATTTGAATTCACAGACACTTCAATGTTTTTGTGATTTGAAATTACCTCTCAAAATTAAAACTTTCATATTTTCAATGCAATGTCATTGACTAGAAAAATGTTTGGCTACTGGAAAGTGGATTTTTTTGTGTGTAATTGTGTGACGAAGAGACTTCATCCTTACTCTTAAACGTTGTCCAGTCTCACCAACATAAGAAGTCTTCACGGGACATATAGTGCACATAATTAAATACAAAACATTGGAAGAGGAGCATGTGAATTTCCCAGGAATCTTATAGTCCTGTTGTGAGTTGGGGATCTGAATCCTGTCTTTGATCTCTATGTAAGCACAAGTCTTGCAGCTCTTCAGATTGCATGGATAAGTTCCTCTTGGTGTATCTGAGGGCATCGAACTTCGGACCATGAGGTTTCTTAAATTGGGAGGCTGACTGCAGCACAGCAAGGGAGGGTCTTTGAATATTATTTTTAGTCGGTCATCCTTGTGTAGGATATGGTGACGTTTCCTGGAAGTATTCCATAGTACCCCAAGCTGTGGGTTGTAGGTCACCACCAGAGGAACAAGATGGTTTTCTTTTTTTTCTCTGTATTGGAGTGTTTGACTTCTATGGATCCTTGTGGCTTTAACCCTGCTGTTCTGTTCGGGTCATAGTGACCCGTAGACAATTCTTGTGGCCCTGTAGATATTTTTCTATAAGTTTCTAAAACTTGAGGTTACTTGACTTTTCCTCATTTGGGGGGTCCTATCTATGAGTGTTTTTTTTGTGTTTACTTTTAGCTACACGCCGATTTGTACACTTGTCGTGTTCGGGTCATAGTGACCCGGCATCATTTTTTACAGCTGTGAGGCCATATTTTCAGTGAAATAAAGGAGATATAACTTCAGTTGGGTCTATTTATTACTTCTACTACTGTATTTCAATTTATTTATTTCCTAAATTATTTCAATGGGGTCGTACACACGATCTGCCAGGTGTATGCATTGAGATCTGCGCACCATAAAAATGGCTTTATATTGATTATTTTTGGTGTGCAGTCTATACTAAAATGTAGAGCACATCCAGTGAGATCACTAGGTGTGCACTACACGTGTATATTCTGCGCAGAACGAACTGCGCAGAATGCGCTGTGTAAGAGGGCCTTATTTTCTAAAGCTGAGCTCTAAAGGCCTCCAAATGATGCTTCTTTGCTAAGAAAGTCTGTTGCGTATGTTTAAAAAAAAATAAACAAGTAATACTAATGAGTAGTGATGAGCGAGCATGCTCGCCACTACTCGGTACTCGCATGAGTATCACTGTACTCGGGCTACTCGGCGAGCACCGAGTAATCTCGCGATACTCGTGCTGTGCTCGTGGTCGTCATCTCTGCATGTTGGCGCTCTTTTGAGAGCCAGCCCATGTGCAGTGATTAGCTGGCAGACCACTGCAATGCCACAGCCCTGTTAGTTGTGGCCTTGCAGTGATTGGCCGGCCTGCACAGCGTGACCGAGCCTTTATAAGACCCGGCCGCGCTGTGCTCTGCACACAGGCATCCAGACAGTGAGTGTAGGGACAGTGTCTGCTGCTGCTTAGGGACAGATTTGCGGCCCTCATAGGTAGATCCGGAGCAGGGCTGCAAACTGCTGCTGAGCTGACCACAACAGTCCTTCTCAGGACTAATCTCGGAGGATATAGGCAGGGTGATCCAGATCGGAGTCCAAGCTTTTCTGTGACCATTACAGTCACCAGACTGTTGTACTTACTAGCTTGATCCAGGTTAGGACATAGGGACTAAAATTCTCTTCTCCTGTGACCATTAGAGTCACCAGACTGGTGTACGTACTACCTTGATACAGGTTAGGGACTAAAATCCTCATCTCCTGTGACCATTAGAGTCACCAGACTGGTGTACGTACTACCTTGATACAGCTAAGGGACTAAAATCCTAATCTGTGACCATTAGAGTCACCAGACTGGTGTACGTCATACCTTGATACAGGTTAGGGCCTAAAATCCTAATTTCCTGTGATCTGAACAGTCACCAGACTGGTGTACGTCATACCTTGATACAGGTTAGGGCCTAAAATCCTAATCTCCTGTGACCATTACAGTCACCAGACTGGTGTACGTACTACCTTGATACAGGTTAGGGACTAAAATCCTACTCTCCTGTGACCATTGCATTCACCAGACTGGTGTACTTAATACCTTGATACAGGTTAGGGCCTAAAATCCTAATCTCCTGTGATCTGAACAGTCACCAGACTGGTGTACGTCATACCTTGATACAGGTTAAGGACTAAAATCCTAATCTCCTGTGATCTGAGCAGTCACCAGACTGGTGTACGTACTACCTTGATACAGGTTAGGGACTAAAATCCTACTCTCCTGTGACCATTGCATTCACCAGACTGGTGTACTTAATACGTTGATACAGGTTAGGGACTAAAATCCTAATCTCCTGTGATCTGAACAGTCACCAGACTGGTGTCCGTCATACCTTGATACAGGTTAGGGCCTAAAATCCTAATCTCCTGTGATCTGAACAGTCACCAGACTGGTGTACGTACTACCTTGATACAGGTTAGGGACTAAAATCCTAATCTCCTGTGATCTGAACAGTCACCAGACTGGTGTACTAATAGCAATAAAGGTCCGGCTACTCCGTGTTTTTTGGTGCCCAGGGAGAAAATAGTCCAATCGTAAATACAAAAACCCGGCACTCAAAGGTATGATGAGAAAAAATTGAAAACACGTCAGACGGTGTAGAAGGAATGAACTGTGTTTTTTTATTATTTTCTTGCAGTCGAGCACGGTGTATAAGAGTACAGTGTAATGTTTCGGCTTTTATAGCCTTCTTCAGACACTGATTTTACACTAGATTCAAGTAAACAAATAACAGGAAATTGTCACAAATCAAATAACAAAGAGGTATCTCTTCACATAATTGAATACAGGAGTCGAAAAATATAAAAAACACAGATACAACAAATCAAACAAGAATATCCAGAACATTTCACAATGGTGCGAAGAACACATGGTAAAGCAAGACTAAGCATACCTAGGTGCGTTTTTTGTGCTAAGTAGAAAACTGCAACGTGGATAAATGAAAACAATCTCACAACTCTGTGTATAGAAAAAAACATACAATTATTACCACATAATTGAATGTACATCCATGTAAACATACATGCTGTCGCAGGTAAGATATAGCATGCAGGGAGTGAAAAACTACGTAAAAAAAGGACCATTTGAAATAAATCATGAGAAAATGGAAGAAAAAAAGAGGGGGGGGGGGGAAACAAAGGGAAGTAAGTATCCCTAAAAAAGGGGAAAGTGGGGTCATATATGGTTAGGCTCACCATAGGGCTTTAGGTAAGCACAATATATGGGGTCATCTGTATCAGAATGTCAGGGGAACTCCACTTGGTTCTATAGTGATCACGTAGAAAAACGATGAGCTCCTTATCCTAATGTAGTCAATAGGATTCTGTGTATATAAAACAATAAGGGATAGATTCTGCCATCCAAGTACTTACAAAACAATCAAAATCAAACACTGAAAGTTTACCTGGAGCTTACGTCCGTGGATCTATATACTGTTATGGTTCTAAGTACCCCATAAATGGTCTGAAAGTGAGTCCGGACAAATGAGCATATTATAATACTACATTAAAGTGGCAAATAGTCCAAGACAAGGGAAATGATCATACTGAATATGAAAGAATAGTTAAAGAAACAGACCTTATAGATCACATAGTCTCTCAGTAACCTCTAGAAGTGTATCTCACTAACAAGACTACCTGGGGATGAACAAAGCATAAAACGTCACTAAAGTACTCTTGGTGACATATATCTCATGCATAATGTACACATATTGCATAGTGTCTACCTTGAAGAAAGAGGAAGATATGGTAAGCCCCTGGCTTCTAATAGTGCCCCACAAGGACTGTGCAACATGAAGGGTGAAAATGCCTGCAAATGAAGCATAAACAATGAAAAGCGGCAGAGTCAGGGTTAAGTGCCCAAACCATGCTTTTTACCTTAGGCAGAGCGGCTGTGCAGCGTGCTGGGGTGGTGGGGATAATGTGTCTGAAACTGCAGACCTATATAGTGGGTGCCCAGGTGCTGTGCATCGTCGTAATGTGCACAGAACGCTTCCTGCTTCCTGCCACTGGAACGCAGGAAGTGATCTGAATTGAGACGCAAGCGGCCCGTACTGCGCATGCGCGGGGCGTGACGTTGCTTGTGATGTGTCTGGTGACCGTGGATCCCACCTCCCTCTCGGCTCCATCAGAATCTCTGCCAGACTGGTGTACATCATACCTTGATACAGGTTAGGGCCTAAAATCCTAATCTCCTGTGACCATTACAGTCACCAGACTGGTGTACGTACTACCTTGATACAGGTTAGGGACTAAAATCCTACTCTCCTGTGACCATTGCATTCACCAGACTGGTGTACTTAATACCTTGATACAGGTTAGGGCCTGACATCCTAATCTCCTGTGATCTGAACAGTCACCAGACTGGTGTACGTCGTACCTTGATACAGGTTAGGGCCTAAAATCCTAATCTCCTGTGATCTGAACAGTCACCAGACTGGTGTACGTCATACCTTGAAACAGGTTAGGGCCTAAAATCCTAATCTCCTGTGATCTCAACAGTCACCAGACTGGTGTACATCATACCTTGATACAGGTTAGGGCCTAAAATCCTAATCTCCTGTGACCATTACAGTCACCAGACTGGTGTACGTACTACCTTGATACAGGTTAGGGACTAAAATCCTAATCTCCTGTGACCATTACAGTCACCAGACTTGTGTACTTAATACCTTGATACAGGTTAGGGACTAAAATCCTAATCACCTGTGATCTGAACAGTCACCAGACTGGTGGACGTCATACCTTGATACAGGTTAGGGCCTAAAATCCTAATCTCCTGTGACCATTACAGTCACCAGACTGGTGTACGTACTACCTTGATACAGATTAGGGACTAAAATCCTAATCTCCTGTGATCTGAACAGTCACCAGACTGGTGTACGTCATACCTTGATACAGGTTATGGACTAAAATCCTAATCTCCTGTGATCTGAGCAGTCACCATACTGGTGTACGTCATACCTTGATACAGGTTAGGGCCTAAAATCCTAATCTCCTGTGACCTCTACAGTCACCAGACAGTTGTCGCTCTATACAGGCAAAATGCGCAAGGGCGTTGGCAAGGGCGTTGGCAAGGAACAAGGAAGTGGACGTGATGGTGGTGCAGGCAGAGGCCGAGGTCATGTGCAAGCACTAATTTCGCAACAACAAAGGGCCACATCTCCTCGCTCGCATGTCCTGTCCCAAATTCTTGGGGCCCGCAGCAGTACACCGCTGTTGAACCAAGACCAGTGTCAATAGGTTGTTACTTGGATAGCGGATAATGCTTCAAGTCAGATGGGCACTTCCACAAACACCATGTCTTCCACACGGTCAAGTGTAAGTAGCCGTGATACTGCACCGCAAATTTCCCATCCTTCCTACCACCAGGCCGAGTACACGTCCACGGACATTACTGATCCCACACTAGGACACTCGGAAGAGCTGTTCACGTATCCATTCACAGAATCTGGCCTGTCGCCACCTCCTCTTGAAGTGGGTGATGAGGAGGTGGTATGTACAGATGCCCAAATATTTGAGCAGCCACGTTCTCACGAACGGAACGTTGGCAAAGTGTCTCAACAAGGGGTGGACAATGATGAGACACAATTGCTAGGAAGTCAGGAGGACGATCAGGGTGCGGAAGAGGAAGACGACGTGGTGGATGATCCAGTAGCTGACCCAACATGGCAGGAGGATATGCAGAGCGAGGACAGCAGTGCACAGGGGGAGTGAGGCGTAGCATCCCAACAGGCAGTACGAAGCAGGGTCGTGTCCGCAGGCAGAAGGCTGGCAACCGTTCCCCGGAACAACAACACGACTCAAGGTGCCTGTGCAAATGTTCGGTCTTCCCGAGTCTGGGAGTTTTTTAAATTGGCTCCAGAAGACTCTAAAAAGGCCATTTTCCACACCTGCTATGCCAGTATCAGCAGGGGTACGAAAACTAGCAGCCTGACCACCACCAGCATGATCAGGCACACGTCAGCCAAGCACCCGACTTTGTGGGAAGTACAACAGCGTCGAGGAGCGGTGCTTGCTGATGTCACTGCTACGTCTTCACCTGTTGTGCGTGCGAGCCAATCCCCTGTCCATGCTGGCCGCGAACAAGCCTCCGGCCCTGCACCTGAAGTTGCCCACGCACAAATTACACCACCATCAAGCACGTCCTTGTCCCAGTGCAGCGTTCAATTATTCATTCAGCAAACATTTGAAGGCAGGCGCAAATACGCTGCCAACGCCCCATATGCCACAGTCCTGAATGATCACATTTCGCGACTCATAGCGCTAGAAACGTTGCCTTTCCGGCTGGTGGAGACGGAAGCATTCCGCGACCTGATGGCGGCTGCTGTCCCACGTTACTCGGTCGCCAGCCGCCACTATTTCTCCAGATGTGCCGTCCCCGCATTGCATAACCACGTGTCCAACAGCATCACACGTGCCCTGAACAACGCTGTTTCAGCCAAAGTCCACGTAACAACAGACACGTGGACAAGTGCTTGTGGGCAAGGCCGCTACATCTCCTTGACGGCACACTGGATTAATATTGTGGAGGCTGGGACCCAGTCTGAGCGAGGGACGGAACACGTCCTTCCCACACCAAGGATAGCAGGCCCTACCTCTGTCAGGGTTTCACCGACACTCTACAGCTCCGGAATGTCATGCTCCTCAGCCTCCTCCTCCTGCGCATCCTCATCCACTATACCCTCCACACCAGTCCCAAGCTGGAAGCACTGCAGCACTGCCTCTGCAAAGCGGCAACAGGCTGTGCTGGAGCTAGTCTGCATAGGTGACAAACCCCACAATGCAGAAGAGGTGTGGACAGCTCTGAAACAGCAGGCAGATCACTGGCTCACACCTCTGAACCTAAAGCCAGGAAAGGTCGTGTGTGACAATGGCCGGAACCTGGTGGCAGCTTTGAGGTGAGGCCAGCTGACGCATGTTCCATGCGTGGCCCATGTGCTCAACCTGGTGGTTCAGAGGTTTGTAAAGTCATACCCAGAGGTGTCTGACCTGCTGGTAAAAGTTCGCCGTCTGTCTGCACATTTTCGCAAGTTACCTGCTGCTTCAGCCGGCCTTGCCAGCTTTCAGCGCCGTTTGCGTCTTCCGGCCCACAGACTGGTGTGTGATGTCCCCACGCGTTGGAATTCAACTCTGCACATGTTGGTCAGGAGATGTAAGCAGAAGAGGGAAGTTGTGGACTACCTGCATCACCTAAGCCGTCGGGAAATGGGTCAAACTCCACACATAACACCTGAGGAGTGGAGATGGATGTCGGACCTATGTACCGACCTCCAAAACTTTGAGGACTCCACCAAGATGGTGAGCGGCGATGACGCCATTATTAGCGTCACCATACCACTACTCTGACTTCTAAAACGGTCTCTGCTGAAAATCAAAGAGGATGCATTGCAGGCCGAGCGCGATGACTTGGCGCAAGAAACAGTAGTGGGTGTGGGTGAAAACACACAGCCCAGCCTCATCTCATCACAACGTGCAGTGGAGGACTATGACGAGGAGGAGGAGGATGAAGACATGGAGCAACTCTCTGGCCAAATTGAGGATATGACATGCACACCAGTCATACCCTCGATTCAGCGTGGCTGGCCAGAGGACAGGGGAGATGAGGAGGAGGACAGCATGTTCAGTCATCGTGTTGGTCTGGATACTGAAGTGATGGCTGTTAAGAGTCTGGCGCACATGGCTGACTTTATGGTAAGCTGCCTGGCTCGTGACCCTCGCGTTCAGAACATCTTGGCCGACAATCAGTACTGGTTGGCAACACTGTTAGACCCACGCTACAAGGAGAACTTTATGTCTCTCATTCCTGAGGCGGAGAGGTCAGCCAAAATGCAGCAGTTCCACAGGGCCATAGTCACAGAAGTAGGCAAATCATTCCCCTCACAAAACGCTAGCGGCATAGGTCAGGATTCGGTGGACAACCAAGGCGTACGGCCGAGAGGGGCACAAGTCCAATCCGCCAGAGGTAGGGGAACTGTCTTTACGATGTGGGACAGTTTTCTCAGCCCCTCACGTACCACAGCCCCTGAGGTGCGGGGTAGTGCCACCAGAAATGCTAAGTTTGGGCAGATGCTGAAGGAGTACCTTGCAGATCGAACAACTGAACTGCGAGATTCCTCTGTGCCTTTCAATTATTGGGTCTCCAAGCTGGACACGTGGCATGAATTGGCTCTCTACGCCTTGGAAATCCTGGCCTGCCCTGCCGCTAGCGTTTTATCAGAGCGTGTTTTCAGTGCTGCAGGTGGAATCATTACTGATAAACGCACCCGCCTGTCAACTGAAAATGCTGACAGGCTGACTCTGATCAAGATGAACAAGTGTTGGATTGGGCCAGACTTCACCTCACCACCAGCAAATGACAACTGAATTAAAATTTTGTTATGTGAATTTGCCATGTACCTCCACTCACCCATGGGTACACACTTCAAGACTTTGGATAATCGCTGGACTGCTCCTCCTTCTCCTCATGTGCCACCATGATGACCGTTACAATTGTTAGGCTGTTGTTTGAGGTATACCCGCAGTGGTAAATTTTTTCGCCCATTCTTTTAGAATGGGCATTACAACGACAGGAGACCCGCTCCTTTTCAATGGGAAAAATGTTTTGAGGCCCTCCTGCACGTCTCTATCCAGGGACAAGGTGGAGCCTCCCAATTTTTGGCTGCCCTGCCAAAGGGCAATACTACAATACACCCACTTGAGGTTTACAGGCCCTACTGCATGTCTGTATCCAGGGTCATTGTTGAACCTCCCAAATTTTGGCTGCCCTGCCAAACGGCAATACTACAATACACCCACTTGAGGTTTACAGGCCCTCCTGCATGTCTGTATCCAGGGGCATTGTTGAACCTCCCAATTTTTTGCTGCCCTGCCAAAGGGCAATACTACAATACACCCACTTGAGGTTTACAGGCCCTCCTGCATGTCTGTATCCAGGGGCATTGTTGAACCTCCCAATTTTTGGCTGCCCTGCCAAAGGGCAATACTACAATACACCCACTTGAGGTTTACAGGCCCTCCTGCATGTCTGTATCCAGGGACATTGTTGAACCTCCCAATTTTTGGCTGCTCTGCCAAAGGGCAATACTACAATACACCCACTTGAGGTTTACAGGCCCTCCTGCATGTCTGTATCCAGGGGCATTGTTGAACCTCCCAATTTTTGGCTGCCCTGGCCAAAGGGCAATACTACAATACACCCACTTGAGGTTTACAGGCCCTCCTGCATGTCTGTATCCAGGGGCATTGTTGAACCTCCCAATTTTTGGCTGCCCTGGCAAAGGAAAATACTACAATAGACCCAGTTCCTCAAAATGGGCACATTATTTCAAGACAGGGCTTCATGTACGTCTCTTCTCAGGGACATCGGAGTGCCGCACAATGTTTTCACGTAAAATCTTTCATGTAATCACAAAAAGTAACATACACCAGCTGTATCTCACTATTGGGTATGTGCCCTTAACATTTCCACCCTAAATATTCATTTTGGTATCATTTTGGAAGGTTTTCTGGTGACTACGTAAAATTGGCGTGAAACTCGGACAAGATTGTTCACAGCTGTGACTTTTGAGTGAGAAATGCTTCCAGGGGTCTTCCCCATGGTGTTGCCATGTCATTTCAGCATTCTTCTGAGACTTTTGTGACATTTTTAGGGTTTTTCCATGCTGCCGGCAGTCATTTCATAAAAAATACTCGTGTCTCCCATAGGATAACATTGGGCTCGGTACTCGGGCCGAGTACACGAGTATCTCGGGATGCTCGGCCCGAGCTTCGAGCACCTGAGCATTTTAGTACTCGCTCATTACTACTAATGAGTACGAACCACCATGATAATGCAGTAAGTACCCGGGAAGATAAAAAAACTAACATGATCTTGGACTATAATACAACCAAAGATGGTGTAGACACATTAGATCAGCTCATTAGTACATATACCTGCAAAAGAATAACAAATCGATGGCCTATGATTCTGTTTTACAACATTCTGGATTTGTCGGCATACAATGCTTTTGTGTTGTGGGGGAAATCAACCCAAATTGGAATACAAACAAACTCCATAAACGAAGACTCTTTATAGAAGAACTTGGAAAAGCACTGGTTAGGCTGTATATTGAGGAAAAAAAGGTAACACCCAGAATGGAAGGAGCAGCAGGCCTTGCACAAAGCATCCAGCAACATGCTCAGGAAATTGAAACCATGGCCTCCACAACCACTTCTACCTCCATGGGCTCTACCAACGGTGCTTCAAGAATAAAAAGAAAAAGGTGCAGCTATTTCCCTTATTCTTGTGATAATAAAACAAGTATTACATGTTCTGGATACCAAAAATTCTTATGCAAAGCCCATGTTTATTGTTCTTCATGCAAGAATACATAAAGTAATATTACCATGTGAATACGTTCAAATTGAAGTGTTTATTATCTTTAATTTTTTTTTCACAAAATGTTTGATTTGCTTGTTTTGGTTTGTTTTTTTTACCACGTATGTGTAGTTTGCTATTTTTCATTTTGCTTATTACTAAGCTTTTTCTGGATAAAAAAAAAAAAGATTTCAATTCCATTTTTTTTTTTTTCCGAACATGTTCCCATACAGTCTAGTAAGCAAAAGGTATAAAAATAATTGAGTCAGAGTATCTAAAATCAAGATTTAATAAATCGGGTCATAGTGACCCAGGAGCAATACAAATGTATAGTACATGGGAACAGAACAACAGGGTTAATGATCTGATCCTCAATGGAGGTGGGGTGGTAGCCTTGGTTTAAAATTGTCTTTTTAGATGATTTAAGTGTTTGTCCCTTTCTGCTGGGTTGGAGCAAATGCGGTTATATCTGAGGGCCTGGCTGTAGATAATGGACTTTTTTAATGTGTTTCGGGTGGAAACTGTCCCATCTGAGGTATGTGGGACGGTCAATCGGTTTCCGATATACCAATGTCTGGAATGAACCATTTAGAATTATTATGGTGGTATCCAGGAAATCGATTTCTGTTTTTGAGTGGTTCAGTGTCAAGTTTATGGTAGGATGAAATTTGTTGAAATTGTCATGGAATTTTTGTAAATACTTAAGTCCCAAAAAAAGGGTTGAGAAAAGTATTATAGGAGTGAAACCTTTATTGGCTAACAAGAAAAATTATATTTGTAAGCTTTCAGAGCTCAAGGCTCCTTCATCAGACAATATCACAAATGAGTTACTGAGACATTTAAATACAAAATACAGTAGGAATAAGGAAAAGGAGGTGTGTTAAGGAAATGAAAATGAAGTCTTTGTTAATGATGTAGATGACATGCAATGGTCATTTACACATCAGAAGATCTTCTTGTGGAAGTGTTAATTGTGTCTAGGTAATGAGTCATAAATCCAGGTGTCAAATTAAGTCCTTTTGTTAAGGTTTGGAACATTCTTATGAATTTGAATTCCCAGATTTTACGTTCTCTGTCATTTTTAAAGTGACCTTTCAATATCAGGACTGTTAGGTCGGCCATGCTGTGTCCAGGCTCAGAGAAGTGAATTCCTACAGGCATGTCCAGCTTATGTTTTATTGTATGTCTATGTAAATTCATCCTTGTCTGTAGCTTTTGCATTGTTTCCCCAATATACATTCCTGTAGTGCACTTTGTACATTGTATCATATACACCACATTGGAGGATGTACATGAAAAGAAGTCCATGATCTTATAGTCCTGGTTTGTGTTGGGTATAGGGACTGTATCTGTTGGTGATATGTGGGCACAGGTCTTGCATTTCTTGCTGTTACAGGGGAATGTGCCCGTCTGTGATGGTGATGTGAGGACACTTCTGACAAGGAGATTCCTTACATTGGGGGGCTGTTTGTAGGAGAGCAGTGGCAGTTCTGGGAATATGACTTTAAGTCTGTGGTCTTTGTGGAATATGGGCTGAAGATCAGCACCAATTCTCCTTAGGATGTTCATATGAGGATTGTATGTGATCACAAGAGGCACCCTGCTGTTGTCCTCCTTCTGTTTGTAATCCAGGAGGCTGCTTCTTGGGACCCTTGCAGCTCTGTGGATCTGTTCATCTATTACCAGTGGATGGTATCCTTGGTTTAGGAATGTTTTCCTCAGTGATAATAGTTGTAGTTCTCTGTCTTCATTGTTTGAACAGATCCGAATGTACCTCAGAGCTTGACTGTAGATTATTGATTTTTTTGTGTGTCTTGGATGGAAGCTGTTCCATCTCAGGTATGCCGGACGTCCTGTGGGTTTATGGTAAATAGACGTTTGTATGGTATTGTCTTTAATGTATATGGTTATGTCCAGAAAATGTATTTGTAACTTTGAAAAGTTGAGGGTGAGCTTGATAGTAGGGTGAAACTTGTTGAAATTGTTGTGGAAGGTAAGCAGATCATCCTTTGAACCTGACCAGATTATTAGTAGGTCATCAATATAGCGGAAGTATGCTAGAGGTTTGATAGTACAAGATGCCAAAAAGTCATGTTCTAGTTTAGCCATAAACAGGTTAGCATACTGTGGTGACATTTTGCTTCCCATGGCACTGCCCATACACTGTTGGTATATATTGTCACCAAAGGAAAAATAGTTGTGCTGGAGTACAAACCTGATGAATTGCAGGGCTGGTTCCGTGGCCAGATTGTTTTTTTGGAGGAAATATTCGCATGCAGCAATCCCATCTTTGTGAGGAATGTTGGAGTAAAGGGACTCTACATCCATGGTGGCTAATATTGTATCCTCTGGAAGTGGACCCAGGGCTGACAATTTGCAGAGAATGTCTGTGGTGTCCTGGATGTAGCTGGGTGTTTGCCTCACCAAGGGTTTTAGAATGTTCTCCACCCAGCCAGAGATATTCTCGGTTAATGTCCCAATACCAGAGATGATGGGTCTCCCTGGATTGCCTTCTTTATGTATTTTAGGTAACATGTAGAAGGAGCCTTCTACATGTTACCTAAAATACATAAAGAAGGCAATCCAGGGAGCCTTCTACATGTTACCTAAAATACATAAAGAAGGCAATCCAGGGAGACCCATCATCTCTGGTATTGGGACATTAACCGAGAATATCTCTGGCTGGGTGGAGAACATTCTAAAACCCTTGGTGAGGCAAAACACCAGCTACATCCAGGACACCACAGACATTCTCTGCAAATTGTCAGCCCTGGGTCCACTTCCAGAGGATACAATATTAGCCATCTTGTACTATCAAACCTCTAGCATACTTCCGCTATATTGATGACCTACTAATAATCTGGTCAGGTTCAAAGGATGATCTGCTTACCTTCCACAACAATTTCAACAAGTTTCACCCTACTATCAAGCTCACCCTCAACTTTTCAAAGTTACAAATACATTTTCTGGACATAACCATATACATTAAAGACAATACCATACAAACGTCTATTTACCATAAACCCACAGGACGTCCGGCATACCTGAGATGGAACAGCTTCCATCCAAGACACACAAAAAAATCAATAATCTACAGTCAAGCTCTGAGGTACATTCGGATCTGTTCAAACAATGAAGACAGAGAACTACAACTATTATCACTGAGGAAAACATTCCTAAACCAAGGATACCATCCACTGGTAATAGATGAACAGATCCACAGAGCTGCAAGGGTCCCAAGAAGCAGCCTCCTGGATTACAAACAGAAGGAGGACAACAGCAGGGTGCCTCTTGTGATCACATACAATCCTCATATGAACATCCTAAGGAGAATTGGTGCTGATCTTCAGCCCATATTCCACAAAGACCACAGACTTAAAGTCATATTCCCAGAACTGCCACTGCTCTCCTACAAACAGCCCCCCAATGTAAGGAATCTCCTTGTCAGAAGTGTCCTCACATCACCATCACAGACGGGCACATTCCCCTGTAACAGCAAGAAATGCAAGACCTGTGCCCACATATCACCAACAGATACAGTCCCTATACCCAACACAAACCAGGACTATAAGATCATGGACTTCTTTTCATGTACATCCTCCAATGTGGTGTATATGATACAATGTACAAAGTGCACTACAGGAATGTATATTGGGGAAACAATGCAAAAGCTACAGACAAGGATGAATTTACATAGACATACAATAAAACATAAGCTGGACATGCCTGTAGGAATTCACTTCTCTGAGCCTGGACACAGCATGGCGGACCTAACAGTCCTGATATTGAAAGGTCACTTTAAAAATGACAGAGAACGTAAAATCTGGGAATTCAAATTCATAAGAATGTTCCAAACCTTAACAAAAGGACTTAATTTGACACCTGGATTTATGACTCATTACCTAGACACAACTAACACTTCCACAAGAAGATCTTCTGATGTGTAAATGACCATTGCATGTCATCTACATCATTAACAAAGACTTAATTTTCATTTCCTTAACACACCTCCTTTTCCTTATTCCTACTGTATTTTGTATTTAAATGTCTCAGTAACTCATTTGTGATATTGTCTGATGAAGGAGCCTTGAGCTCTGAAAGCTTACAAATATAATTTTTCTTGTTAGCCAATAAAGGTATCACTCCTATAATACTTTTCTCAACCCTTTTTTTGGGACTTAAGTATTTACATCGATTTTTCTGGCTAACACGGTACAACAATATTATTTTGTATTATACTCATGGAATTTTTGAAGTTCATGTTCAGTCTCAGTCCAGATTATTAAAATGTCATCAAAGAAATAGAAGTATACGAAGGCTTTTAATGGGGCAGGTGGCTAAAAAGTCATTTTCTAGTTTAGCCATGAAAGGTTGGCATACTGGGAGGCCATTTTGCTTCCCATAGCGGTTCCGGTGTGTTGTAAATGCAGTTCTTCACCAAAAGAGAAAATGTTGTGTGTGAGGATAAATCTGGTGAGCCTTAGTACTGATTTAGAAGGTATCCCATTGGTGTCAAGAAACAATCAGCAGCAGGGCCGGACTGGGACCAAAAAGCAGCCCTGGAAAACAAGCCACACCAGCCCACACACTATATAACCCATCAGCCCCAATCCGTAAATGTTGCTTTTACGTTGTCATGGACCTTACCACTTTCTTAAAGGAGTTATTTGAAGAGCCACATGTGAATGATGCAGCAAAAGGAATAATCAACCACAGCTCTATTTACATGGTGCTCTTCAAAGCTCTATTTCTCAGGATTGTGGGGTTGCAGTGGTCAGCCACATACACACACAGCCAGCCACACACACAGCCTCAGACAGCCACACAGCCTCAGCCAGCCACACAAAGACATACAGCCAGCCACACAGACAGCCACACACAGCCAGTCACATGGACATCCACACACACACAGCCACATACACACAGCCAGCCACCCACATACAGCCACACACATACAGCCAACCACATAGACAGCCACCAGCCACACAGCCAGCCAAATAGACAGCCACAGCCAGCCACACACAGACGCAGCCAGCCACATAGACAGCCACACACAGCCAAAGCCAGCCACACAACCAGCCACAGACGCAGCCAGCCACACAGCCACATACAGACAGCCAAAGCCTGCCATACACAGACACACAGCCAGCAACATAGACAGCCATAGCCAGCCACACACAGCCAGCCACACACACAAAGCCAGCCACAAACACACAGCCAGCCACAAACACACAGCCAGCCACACACACACACAGCCAGCCACACACACAGTCAAAGCCAGTCACACAAACAGCCACTAGCCATACAGCCAGCCACCCACAGCCACACACACACAGCCAGCCACATAGACAGTCACACACAGCCTGCCACACACATATAGCTACAAACAGGTAGCCATATAGACAGCCACCAGCCACATAGCCACAGCCAGCCACACACACAGCCAGTCACACACATACAGCCCCAGCCAGCCACATGCAGCCACAGCCAGCCACACACTGATACAGCCAGCCACAAACAGCCAGCCACATAGACAGCCACAGCCAGCCACACACAAACAGCCAGCCAGCCACATAAACAGCCACACACACAGCCAAACCCAGCCACACAAACAGCCACAGCCAGCCACAGATACAGCCAACCATACATAACCAGCCACCCATACAACCATGGAGCCAGCAACATAGACAGCCATAGCCAGCCACACAGCCAGCCACACACAAACAGCCAGCCACACACAAACAGCCAGCCACACACACAGCCAGTCACACACATACAGCCACAGCCAGCCACAAACAGCTAGCCACATAGACAGCCACCAGCCACAGCCAGCCTCACACAGAGCCACAGCCAGCCACACACAAACAGCCAGCTACACAGACACACAGCCACACACACATACAGCCTGCCACACACATACAGCCACAGCCAGCCACACACAGCCAGCCACATAGACAGCCACACACACAGCCAAAACCAGCCACACAAACAGCCACACACACAGTCACAGCCAGCCACAGACACAACCAGCCCCACACAAACAGCCATCCACATAGACAGCCACACACAACCACAGAGAAAGCAACATAGACAGCCATAGCTGCAAACCACACAGCCAGCCACACACATACAGCCACAGCCAGCCACACACAGAAACACACAGCCAGCCACACACAGCCAGCCAGCCACACACAGCCAGCCAGCCACACAGACACAGCCAGCCACACACAGTCAACCAGCCACACACACACAGAGCCACAGCCAGCCACACAAACAGAAACAACCAGCCACATAAACAGCCATAAAGCCCCAGCCACGCAGCCTCAGCCACACACAGACATATAGTCAGCCACACAGCCATGCAGCCCCAGCCACACACAGACATACAGTCAGCCAGCCACAGCCATGCAGCCCCAGCCACAGCCCCAGCCACACACAGACACCCAGTCAGCCACACACAGCCAGCCACGCAGCCCCAGCCACACAGCCCCAGCCACACACAGACAAGTGCCTCAGATGATAGTTAAAGTGCCTCATATTATAGTGAAGGTGCCTCAGAATCTGCGACACTTTCACTAATATCATCTGAGGCTCAGATGACAGTGAAAGTGCTTCAGAATCTGAGGCACATTCACTATCATCTGAGGCACATTCACTATAATCTGAAGCATTTGCACTATCATCTGAGGCTTAGATGATAGTGAAAGTGCCTCAGATGATAGTGAATGTGCCTCAGATGATAAAGTGCCTCAAATGATAGTAAAAGTGCCTCAGATGATAGAGAATGTGCCTATTACTATCATATGAGGCACTTTCTCTATCATCTGAGGCACTTTTACTATCATATGAGGCACTTTTACTATCATATGAGGCACTTTCTCTATCATCTGAGGCACATTCACTATCATATGAGGCACAGTCACTATCATATGATGCACATTCTCTATCATCTGAGGCACTTTTACTATCATATGAGGCACTTTCACTGTCATCTGAGGCACATTCACTATCATATGAGGCACGTTCTCTATCATCTGAGGCACTTTTACTATCATATGAGGCACTTTCTCTATCATCTGAGGCACATTCACTATCATCTGAGGCACTTTCTCTATCATTTGAGGCACTTTCTCTATCATCTGAGGCACATTCACTATCATCTGAAGTATTTGCACTATCATCTGAGGCTTAGATGATGATAGAGAAAGTGCCTCAGATGATAGAGAACATGCCTCAGATGATAGAGAACGTGCCTCAGATGATAGAGAAAGTGCCTCAGATGATAGAGAGAGTGCCTCAAATGAAGAGAAAGTGCCTCAGATGATAGAGAACGTGCCTCAGATGATAGAGAACGTGCCTCAGATGATAGAGAAAGTGCCTCAGATGATAGAGAACGTGCCCAGATGATAAAGTGCCCAAGATGATAGAGAAAGTGCCTCAGATGATAGAGAACGTGCCTCAGATGATAGAGAAAGTGCCTCATATGATAGAGAAAGTGCCTCATATTATAGTGAAGGTGCCTCAGAATCTGCGACACTTTCACTAATATCATCTGACAGGTCACAGGAGCCTGGAGGAGCGAGGAGGAGACTGTCCGCTGCCGGCCCGGCCGCCACTACCTTGTTCAGGTCAGTTTCCAGTGATCCACCTTCTAATGCCCTGGCCAGCGTTGTTGTGGCCGGCACATTTCTCCACCACCCACAAAGAACGTGCTGTCGCTGTCTTGATTTCGTCACACAGCACAGCACTGCCGTATATTGCGTGGCCCGCCCCTCAGCCGCTGATTGGTGTGCCACAGCGTGACAGCGCTTCACTGTGCGACACTGCGGCTGGCGACGAGTGAGTCACTGACTCACTCTCCTGAGTCTCTCCTCATTATAAATATGACCATGACGCATAATACCGGCGGGGCCGCGGGCGGCGGTACTGCCGGCAACTTGGCGGCCGGCCCCGCTTCCCGGACCCCGCTATGCCGGTGGGCGTCGGCGGCCGCAAAATCAATTATAAACACGCAGACCGGCTGCTACGGGAGGAGCGGGCGGCTCCCGCACCCCGCCACCGGCTGGCCCATAGGGAGAAGTCCCGGTCCTCCCGCCTGCCAGTCCGGGCCTGATCAGCAGGCAGTAAGTCCATCTTCGTGTGGGATGTTAGAATATAAGGATTCCACATCCATGTTGGCTAAGATGATACTTTCGGCGAGGGGACCTATTGAAGAGAGATTATTTAAAATATCCTTCGTGTCCTGTATATAGCTGTCTGTCTTCCTTACCAACGGTTTAAGGACATTTTCCACCCACCCAGAAATTCTTTCAGTTAGTGTTCCCACCCTGAGATGATGGGTCTCCCTGGGTTACCTGGTTTATGAATCTTGGGAAGCTTATAGAAAACTTCCATCCTTGAATCCTCAGGTATTAAGTCCAGAAGGTTTGTGGAATCCATACCCAAATATTTGATGAGTCTTCTCAACTCCCTCATATATTTTGGAGTTGGGTCCTCATCCAGTTTGGTGTAGTACTGTTTATCCATCAGCTGTCTGTGTGTTTATTTAACGTAGTCATTTGTATCCAGGAGAACAATTACCCCACATTTGTCTGCAGGCTTAATAGTGATCTCTCTGTTGTTCTTCAGGCTGTAAATTGCCTTTCTCTTTTGTGGTTTCTGTTGTTTTTTTTATCTAATATTGTGGATTGTACCAAATGTCTGAATGAGTCAATATATTGGTCCAAAATGGTGTTGCGGCCAGGACGAAGTGTCCAGTCAGCCGTTTTCTTTTTACTAAGGCTGGTTTCACACTGCAGTTTTTTTTCTTGATCAGGTTCCATCTGGTTTGTGTGCCAAAACCAGGAGTGTCTCCCTAAACCCTAAAAATCAGAACAGGTGTCAATTTTTCAATTTATAGATCCAGTAGTCATCAGTTTCTGACCCTAAATGTGTCAGTAATGTCACATGAAAATCCTGTTCCAATCCTCAGCCCATAAGTCTGAACATCAAACAGATGATTTATATATATGATGTATGGACTGAACTAAGAATAAAAGTTTGCAAGATCGACTAATGGTGAGTGCGGCTCTAATTTCTATGCTATTGAATTGGATTTACTCACATGCCGGCACCGCCAGAGCAAGCTGCATGAGTCACAGGAGTGACAGCCCTGTTTAGTGTTGTACGTGGAGTGCCCGGTGTAACCTGTTTGCTGTATTTGATTTATACGATTATAGGACCTCTGACTGGTATAGAGATGATAGATACACAAAGGGTTAATTGGGATAGCACCCAATAACGACAAGACTTGACCAGATGTTAATGGGTCAATAGGTCTGAACCCCCACAGGAGACGGATTGTTTCCAGGTGGATTCTTTCCTTAAGACCTAGACTACTAGGTTTAGGACTAGTGTGTTCCTCACCCAAAGAACCAACAGAGGTTCATATCTGTATAGATATTTGTTTGTCTTATGTATGTTTGGGGGGTGGGATACACGTTGTAAAACACCAGTACTATTTTCACCAAATCCACACAGGATTTTTTTTAAAAAGATTTATTAAAATTCAACTACAAAGAGCATAGTTATTGTCGTTATTTTATATAAAATTAATCATATATATAAAACCCGAAGGCCACTTCCTGTGGAATCTGGCCAACTTCCGTGACGGCCTGCGCCCTGTGTCACAGACCGGAACCGGAAGTTCCAGACCCACGAGCGGTGAGCGCGTAGCGCTCACCGCGAGCCGCTGTCAAACCTGAATAGCGGCTCGCAGTGGGCGCTAAAGCGCCACCGCCACCCCCACACAGAGCCGTGTGCTCCCACCCAGGGCCGCACCGTCCACTGGACAGTGTGAGCCCTGAGTCCAGAGCGCCGGCAGCCAGGGGGAGCGGCATCACATAAGGGGGCGGCGCCACCAACATCAGCGGCGGCCTCAGCAGAGACGGACGCTGTAAGAGGGCGCGCGCCCTGTGGCACTGTAGGCTGCAGGGCGGCGGCGCCGAGCGGACGCTGCAGGGCCGCCGGGCTGACACCGGCCTCCGATCGGCTCAGGCGGCAGGGTGGCTACATGCACCCTCCCACCAACATCCGGGAACCGGCCCGCCCCACACTCCGGTGTGCGGCCTCCGCCGGCACCGCCCACTCTCCTCCTCCATCAGGGACCACACAGCCCCGCCGACAGCCCGGTGCGTGTTCTGCCTCCCCTCTCCTGTGCCCCCCCAGCCTCCCCTCTCCTGTGCCCCCCCAGCCTCCCCTCTCCTGTGCCCCCCCAGCCTCCCCTCTCCTGTTCCCCCCCTCAGCCTCCCCTCTCCTGTGCCCCCCCATCCTCCCCTTTCCTGTGCCCCCCCATCCTCCCCTTTCCTGTGCCCCCCCAGCCTCCCCTTTCCTGTGCCCCCCAGCCTCCCCTCTCCTGTGCCCCCAGCCTCCCCTCTCCTGTGCCCCCCAGCCTCCCCTTTCCTGTGCCCCCAGCCTCCACTTTCCTGTGCCCCCCAGCCTCCCCTCTCCTGTGCCCCCCCAGCCTCCCCTCTCCTGTGCCCCCCCAGCCTCCCCTCTTCTGTGCCCCCCAGCCTCTCCTCTGCCTCCGCTCTTCTCCAGCCTCCGCTCTCCTCTGCCTCCGCTCTTCTCCACCCTCCGCTCTTCTCCAGCCTCCGCTCTCCCCTGCCTCCGCTCTCCCCTGCCTCCGCTCTCCTCTGCCCTCCAGCCTCCGCTCTCCTCTGCCCTCCAGCCTCCGCTCGCCTCCGCTCTCCTGTGCCCTCCAGCCTCCGCTCTCCTCTGTCTCCGCTCTCCTATGCCTCCGCTCTCCTCTGCCTCCGCTCTCCTCTGCCTCCGCTCTCCTCTGCCCTCCAGCCTCCGCTCTCCTCTGCCCTCGAGCCTCCGCTCTCCTCCAGCCTCCGCTCTTCTCCAGCCTCCGCTCTTCTCCAGCCTCCGCTCTTCTCTAGCCTCCGCTCTTCTCCAGCCTCCGCTCTCCTCTGCCACTCACGCCTCCGTCTCTCCTCTGCCTCCGCTCTCCCCTGCCCTCCAGCCTCCGCTCTCCCTGCCTCAGCTCTTCTCCATGCCTCCGCTCTCCTCCCTCGCCTCCCTCCTCGCTCCTCCCTTCCGCCTCCAGCCTCCGCTCTCTCCAGCCTCCGCTCTCCAGCCTCCGCTCTCTCCGCATCCTCCAGCCTCTGCCCGCCTCTCTGCCTCCACTCCCTGCCCTCCAGCCTCCGCTCCTCGCCTCCTCTGCCCTCCAGCCTCCGCTCTCCCTGCTCCGCTCCATGCCTCCGCTCTCCCTGCTCCGCTCTCCCTGCCTCCGCTCTCCCTCCTGCCTCCGCCTCGTCTCCTCTCCTCAGCCTCCGCTCTCTCCAGCCTCCGCTCTCTCCAGCCTCCGCTCTCCGCCTCCGCTCTCTCTGCCTCCGCTCTTCTCCAGCCTCCGCTCTCCTGCCCCTCCTGCCTCCGCTCTCCTCCTGCCTCCCAGCTCTCCACTCGCTCTCCTGCCAGCTCTTCTCCAGCCTCCGCTCTTCTCCAGCCTCCGCTCTCTCTGCCTCCGCTCTTCTCTCAGCCTCCGCTCTCACTCCGCCTCTCGCCTCCGCTCTCCCTGCCTCCGCTCTCCCCTGCCTCGCTCTCCCAGCCTCCGCTCTCCCTGCCTCGCTCTTCTCCAGCCTCCGCTCTCCTCCGCCTCCTCTCTCCCTGCCTCCGCTCTTCTCCAGCCTCCGCTCTCTCTGCCTCCAGCCTCCGCTCTCCCCTGCCTCCGCTCTCCCTGCCTCCGCTCTCTCCATGCCTCCGCTCTTCCCACCTCCGCTCTTCTCCAGCCTCCGCTCTTCTCCAGCCTCCCTCTCTCTCCGCCTCCGCTCTCCTGCCTCCGCCTCCTGCCTCCTTCTCCAGCCTCCGCTCTCTGCCCTCCAGCCTCCGCTCTCCCTGCCTCCGCTCTTCCCTGCCCCTCTCTCTTCAGCCTCCCTCCTCGCCTCCTGCCTCGCTCTTCCTCTCCTGCCTCCGCTCTTCTCGCTCCCCCTGCTCTCTCCAGCCTCCGCTCTCCCTGCCTCCCCCTCCGCTTTTCTAGCCCGCTCTCCCTGCTGCCTCTCCCTGCCTCCGCTCTCCCCTGCCTCCGCTCTCCCTGCCTCCGCTCTCCCAGCCTCCGCTCTCTCGCCTCCGCTCTTCTCGCCTCGCTCTCCCTCTCTCTCCAGCCTCCGCCTCCCCTCCGCCCCCTGCCTCCTCTGCCCTGCCTCCGCTCTCCCTGCCTCCGCTCTTCTCCGCCTCGCTCTCCGCCTCTCGCTCTCTCTCCAGCCTCCGCTCTTCTCCAGCCTTCCGCTCTCCTCGCCTCCCTCTCTGCCTCCCTCCCCTCCTGCTCTCCTCCCTGCCTCCGCTCTTCCCAGCCTCCGCTCTTCCCTGCCTCCGCTTCTCCTCCTCGCTCTCTCTGCCTCCACTCCGCTCTCCCCTGCCTCCGCTCTCCCCTGCCTCCGCCTCCCTCTCGTCTCCTCCTCGCCTCCGCTCTCCCTCGCCTCCGCTCCTCTTCCCAGCCTCCGCTCTCCCCCTCCTCCGCCCTCTCCCTGCCGCTTCCCAGCCTCCGCTCTCCCTGCCCTCCCCTCCGCTCCTGCCTCCGCTCTCCTCTGCCTCCGCTCCTCCTCCGCTCATCCCGCTCCTCTGTCTCCGCCTCCCTCCCCTCCCCCTTTCCGCTCCGCCTCCCTCCCCGTCTCCCGCTCGCTCTTTTCCGCCTCCGCTCTCCCCTGCCTAGCTCCGCTCTCCCCTGCCTCCGCTCTCCCCTGCCTCCCTCTCCCCTGCTCTCCCAGCTCTCCCCTGCCTCCGCTCTTCCCCTGCCTCCGCTCTCTCCTGCCTCCGCTCTCCCTGCCTCCGCTCTCCCCTGCCTCCGCTCTCCTGCCTCGCTCCCTCCTCCGCTCTCCCTGCCTCCGCTCTCCCCTGCCTCCGCCTCCATCCCCTCCCTCTCCGCTCTCCCCTGCCTCCGCTCTCCCCTGCCTCCGCTCTCCCTGCCTCCGCTCTCCCTGCCTCCGCTCTCCCCTCCGCTTCCTCCTGCTCGCTTCCCCTGCCTCCGCTCTCCACTGCCTCCGCTCTTCCTCCTGCCTCCGCTCTTCCCTGCCTCCGCCTCTCCCTCGCCTCCGCTCTCCCCTGCCTCCGCTCTCCCTGCCTCCGCTCTCCTCTGCCTCCGCTCTCTTCCTCACCTCCTCGCTCTCCTCTGCCTCCGCTCCTCTCCGCCTCCGCTCTCTCTCCGCCTCCTCCTCCTGCTCTCCGCCTCCGCTCTCCCTGCCTCGCTCCTGCCTCCGCTCTCCCCTGCCTCCGCTCTCTCCTGCCTCCGCTCTCCTGCCTCCGCTCTCCCTGCCTCCGCTCTCCTTCCGCTCAGCCTCGCTCCTCTGCCCTCCAGCCTCCGCTCTCCTCTGCCCTCCGCTCTCCGCTCATCCCTCTGCCTCGCCTCGCTCTCCCTCTGCCTCCAGCCTCGTCCCTCTGCCCTCCAGCCTCCGCTCTCCTCTGCCTCACCGCTCTCCCTGCCTCCGCTCGCTCTCCCCTGCCTCCGCTCTCCCCTGCCTCTCTCTGCCTCAGCCTCCGCTCTCCCCTAGCCTCCGCTCTTCCTCCAGCCTCCGCTCTTCCCCTCCAGCTCTCCGCTCTCCTCCCCGCCTCCGCTCTTCCCTGCCCTCCCCTCCGCTCCTCTCCCTCCGCCTCCGCTCTCCCATGCCTGCCGCTCTCTCCCTGCCTCCGCTCTCCTCTGCCTCCGCTCTCCCTGCCTCCCCTGCTCTCGCTCTCCTGCCTCCGCTCTTCCTCAGCCTCCGCTCTCCCTGCCTCCGCTCTCCCCTGCCTCCGCTCTCCCTGCCTCCGCTCTCCCTGCTCCCTCCCACTCTCTCTCTCCGCCTCCGCTCTCCCCTGCCTCCACTCTCCCTGCCTCCAGCCTCCGCTCTCCTCTGCCTCCAGCCTCCCCTCTCCTCTGCCCTCAGCCTCCGCTCTCCTTGCCCTCGCTCCGCTCTCCCCTGCCTCCGCTCTCCCTGCCTCCGCTCTCCCTGCCTCCACTCTCCTTGCCTCCGCCTCCCCTCCTCTGCCCTCCAGCCTCCGCTCTCTCTGCCATCCAGCCTCCGCTCTCTCTCTCGCCTCCGCTCTCCGCTTCCTGCCCTCCAGCCTCCGCTCCCCTGCCTCCAGCCTTTTTTTTTTTTTTTTTTTTTTTTTTTTTTTTTTTTTTTTTTTTTTTTTTTTTTTTTTTTTTTTTTTTTTTTTTTTTTCCCTGCCTCCGCTCTCCCTGCCTCCACTCTCCCCTGTCTCCACTCTCCCCTCCTCCGCTCTCCCTGCCTCTGCTCTCCCCTGCCTCCGCTCTCCCTGCCCTCCAGCCTCCACTCTCCCCTGTCTCCGCTCTCCCCTGCCTCCGCTCTCCCCTGCCTCCGCTCTCCCTGCCTCCGCTCTCCCTGCCTCCGCTCTCCCTTGCCTCCGCTCTCCCTTGCCTCCGCTCTCCCCTAGCCTCCGCTCTTCTCCAGCCTCCGCTCTTCTCCAGCCTCCGCTCTTCTCCTGCCTCCGCTCTCCACTCTCCTCTGCCTCCGCTCTCCCCTGCCCTCCAGCCTCCGCTCTCCCTGCCTCCGCTCTCCCTGCCTCTGCTCTCCCCTGACCCCTTCCTCCTCTAACCCCTCCAGTTTCTGCCTCCTCCGTCCTCTGCCTCCTCCCTCCTCTGCCCCTCCAGCCTCTGCCCCCTCCAGCCTCTGCTGCGCTCACTGCTGACCACTGAGCCACCGCACTCACTGCTGACACTGAGCCACCGCACTCACTGCTGACCACTGAGCCACCGCACTCACTGCTAACCACTGAGCCACCGCACTCACTGCTAACCACTGAGCCACCGCACTCACTGCTGACCACTGAGCCACCGCACTCACTGCTAACCACTGAGCCACCGCACTCGCTGCTAACCACTGAGCCACTGCACTCGCTGCTAACCACTGAGCCACCGCACTCACTGCTGACCACTGAGCCGCCTGTATACACACAATTAATTTCACAGCACTCCCCTATTACTAAATAAACTATATATAGATTCTAGACTACCCGATTCTTTAGAATCGGGCCACCATCTAGTATAACTATAAAACCATAATTTGGTGATCTATTGGGAGGTACGTGTCATGCAGGTTTTCTAGCCTGAGTCACCTAAAGCCTATAAAAGTTCCCCAGCATGTTATGCGTTGCGGGGTTAATTTCAAAAGGGTGTGTGGTTTTAGGGTGCCGTTACATGCTACGATATCACTTACGATATCGTTGAAACGTCACGTTTTTGAGATCGTTCGAACGAACTCGTTTGTGCATCGTTGCGTGTAAACTTACAATCTTGAAACGACAAATCGTTGGACCGATTCGCAAAAATTTGAGATCCTGACCTCAAATCAAATCCGTCATTCGTTGTCCAATTAATTTTCTGTCAACCTGCAACATCGTTCAGTGTGACACCTTTTCGAATGATGTTGTTCAAAATTCTCCTATTCCTGCCACTTTGTAAAATCGTTCACTAAGTTGTTCGCAAAGTAGCTGGCGCATTGCCAGATTTAACATCGTTAACGATATCCGTGCGTGTGACACCGCACTAACGATGTCGAAACGACAGCGGTCACGTGACATCGTTAGTGATTTTGTTCACTAGATTGGAGCGTGTGACGGTACCTTCAGGGGAATGACTAAAGGGCACTTCACACACAACGATATTGCTAGCGATATCGCTGCAACATCACAGGTTTTGCGACATAACAGTGACCTCTTTCAATTATAGTTTTTCTCTGCAAGTTGCTCTCCTGGTTCCTCTCCTGGTTTTGGCACACAAACCAGATGGAACCTGATCAGGGAAAAAACTGCAGTGTGAAACCAGCCTTAAGGTCGCTTCACACGCTAGAATATCGTAAATGATACTCTTGAAATGTCACGGATTTGTGAACATTCTAGCGATATCGTTAGTGCATCCTTGCGTGTAAACGAACGATGTAGAAAGGAAAAAATCGTTGGAAAGGTCATCACAAAAATGAGATCCTGACCTCAAATCTATCGTTCGTCGTCCAATTAACGCTGCATGAAGAAGCACCATTGTTCAGTGTGACACCTTTCTGAATTATGTCGTTCAAAAATCTCCTATTCCTGCCGCTTTAAAGGGATCCTGTCACCTCCAAAACACCTCCTAAGCTATCAAAACATGTCCCTGCAGCATCCTATCACTAATCTCACACTTCTTTTGTCTCCTAAAAGCATCCTGTGAAAGTGCATAAAAACGTTTTAATACTCACTCAGTAGTGATTATAATTAGCAGGGGCCATATTCTTTGTTCACCAGGGGGTGTTGATTAGCAGCTCCAGGATCCAGCCCTCTCTCTCTGTGCTGCTGTGAAACTGAAACTGAAGGCAGGACTAATGATTTGCATTCTGTGAGTGATAGGGGGGAGGGCAATGCCTGCACATCACAGCAGAACACACAGAGACAGGGTGGATCCTGGAGCTGCATAACAGCCCGCCTTGGTGACTAAAGAATATAGTCCCTGCTAATTATAATCACTAATGAGTGAGTATTAAAATGTTTTTATGCACTTTCACGGGATGCTTTTAGGAGACAAAAGAAGTGTGAGATTAGTGATGGGATGGTGCAGGGACATGTTTTGCTAATTTAGGAGGCGTTTTGGAGGTGACAAGATCCCTTTAAAAGATCGTTCAGTCCTTGCTCTCCTATTTAACTGGTGCGTTGCCAAATGGGATATGGTTAACGATATTCTTGTGTGTGACAACGCACTAATGATGTCGGAACGATCACTGTCACGTGATCATTCTAATGATATTGTTAACGATATCCTAGCATGTAACGGCACTTTTAGGCTGGTTTCGCTGGTTTCACACTGCAGTTTTTTTCCTGATCAGGTTCCATCCAGTTTGTGTGTCAAAACCAGGAGTGTCTCTAAAACCCAGAACAGGTGTCAATCATTCAATTATAGTTTTTCTCTGCACGTTCCTCTCCTGGTTTTGGCACACAAACCTGATT
The DNA here is from genome assembly GCA_033576535.1 of Allobates femoralis. NCBI lineage: Eukaryota > Metazoa > Chordata > Amphibia > Anura > Aromobatidae > Allobates > Allobates femoralis. The sequence goes on from JARQOC010000002.1 coordinate 350,519,566, forward strand.
GAACCTGATCAGGGAAAAACTGCAGTGTGAAACCACCCTTAAATGTCTGTTTGTTTGTCTGGCTCTTGCATGACTTACCTGTTTTTTGCCCCATTTAACTGCCCGATATAGCTGCACATTGCACTTTTTAAAATCTGCACTTATTTAAATCTGCACATCATATGCTGCCCCTGCATCATATGCTTCCCCTAGACCAGGGGTCTCAAACTCCAGGCCTCGAGGGCCGCACACAATCCAGGTTTTCAGGATTTCTGTAGAATTTGACAGTTGGTAATTTGATTACTAACTGTCAAATACTATGGAAATCCTGAAAACCTGCACTGTGTGCTGCCCTCGAGGCCTGGAGTTTCAGACCCCTGCCCTAGACTATGTCTAAATTTATAGGGGAGCTTGTGCTTAGATCAGGGTCAATTTAACTAATTAATAATAACCTTCACTGCAGACTCTCCCTTGCTAGATTCTACTTCCCAGCATATCATTGCCATTGTTTAAGACATTTTGCAAGTGTTATTTTTTGCCCCAGGGCTTACACTATTTTGCCATTGTTGTATAGGAAGTTGCAAGCTAGGGGCATGAACCTAACATACTTTTGTAGTATTCAAATAAAACAACAACAAAAAAACTCTGTAATATTTTAGCAGGGTATCTTTAATCATTTCCTTTGGGTTTGATTTTTTATAGATGGGTTGTACATGGTAGGTTTTTATCTCTTTAATCTATTAAGAACTAGCTGACCAATGTCCTATTTCCAATCTTTGGTATAACAGCAGTAGGATATTGGTTCAAAATGTCAATATCACACAGATACCTACTGCAGTTCACATTTAATGCTTCAATGCACAGACAATTTGGGAAACAGCAAACTTCAGAGTTTAAAGATCTGGATTGATTTCCCATCTCTCGTCTCTTCCACTTAAATCCCCAAGCCTCAAAGCGTCCAATGGAAATAATTAGAGGTTAGGTGGCAGCCATCAGAGTGAGATTCAGGACAATGGTGAGTGACATCACCTCATCCCTAACACTGGGCTCCTTATCTGACTTCATCATTAACTTTACATGGCTTTTCATCATGCTAATTAGCATCAGCTATGATTGACTGCAGAGGCTCACACTAACAGCGTTATTCAAATAAGATTAACTTGGAAAATGTTTAATTTTAAACCTAATAAGAAAGCAATAGTTTTTTTTCTTTTTTTGTAAGCTAAATTAGCAATACTTCTGCCAAAAACACTCACAGTTGGAGGGTGATGTATTACTGTCTTTTTCAGAGGTACAAATTTTGAAAAGTGGGATAATGAATACAGATGTTGGTGCGAGGGCACATAGTTACTACCTCCTTCATCTTATAATGCCAAATTTAATGAGGAGAAAGACAGCATTGTGATTAATCTCTTGGGACCATTATACACTTGTAGTTAACCTAACCAGCCACACAATGTCACTACCAATCCATTGCAGTGTAATTCAACTGAAATAGATAACTTGAAGATAATGTCTTCTAATTCTTTTGTCGTAAGACTACATTTACAGATGTTGCCCTTCCTGACTTTTCCTCATGGCTTAACACATCCCGAGAAGGCTCAGGACAACAAGCTTTTTTTTAAATTTGTTACTCTGTTGGGAGATAGATGTTTATCTTATTTGTGTGTGCAAAATTGTTTATGACATGAATTGCAGCTTGTCTTGATAATTAGAATGTCTGGAGGAAACCCACTCAAACACAGGGAGAACATACAACCTCCTTGCAGATGTTGTTGTTCGTGGGAATTGAACCCAGGACCTCAAGATCCCCAGTGCTGCAAAGGCTCCTAAGATTGTACACAACCCCTGTCAACCTCTTGAATGCAAGTTTGTGCTTAGTAACATCATAGTAACATCAACACACTGTAAATGGATCTGAAAGTGGATGAAAACTAGAGATAGGTAGAAATGGGCAAACCTGTAGATGTTTGGGTTCGTCAAATCTGGACAAACTTAAAAAAAACCAAGTCTAGTTTTGGGACTAGAATTGACTCAAACTTGTCTCTTAACCCCAAACACATATAAGTCTTTGGGAACCTGAACTTTTGTGCTATAAAATGGTGGTAGTAAAGGCTAATGGACTGCAAAAGGATGCAAAATGGGGTTTACAGTATTTAAATCATACTTTCCGAGAACCACACGACTTTCACACTACTTCCGGGTCTGCTCATTAAGCTTTGTGCATCTGTGATTGATTGCATGTGAATACCAAACGAAGAAAGCGCTCCCCTGTGAGGTACCTGGTGGTCTATTGGGGACATTAACATTTATGAGGTGATTTGCTTATCACCTTTGGAGATTGTGCAACCCTGCACAACCTCGGTGACCGCTTGTGCTGCTGGAGAAGCAGGCCATCGTGTCTCGGTTCTCCTCTGACTTCTCCATTGGCTAAAGCGTCTGTGCCGGGTCACGTTATGTTTCCGCGAACACATGGGTGGATATGACATCTCCTCAGGTCCTTTTGCTGCTCAGCTGTGTATGCAGCTCCCTGCAGCTCCAACCACAATCTTGGAGGGGATGTATGTGTAGAGGGGAGAAAGTTGTGGTTAATGTCAGAGCACTGGGGGCTGCAAACACACAAGAGGGAGTATAGAGAATGGTTTAACAAACCTTTTAATTATTAGATTACCACAACGCATTTCAGCAACAGTCTGCTGCCTTTATCAGGTGGATTTACCTGAAAATATATCCACCTGATGAAGGCAGCAGACCATTGCTGCAACGCGTCATGGTAATTTAATAATGAAAAGGTTTGTTAAACCATTCTCCATACTCCCTCTTGTGTGTTTGCAGCCCCCAGCACTCTGACATTGACCACAACTTTCTCCCCTCTGCGATTGGTTGCAGTCAGACTGTGCCCCCATCCTCTGTGCCAGCATCTATAATTGGTTACCCTCACTCTAGCTGTTTGTGTCTCCAAAGTAGCATGTAAAAATTAATAAATGATTGCCAAAAAGACATGGGGTTCCCTTTATTTTGATACACAGTGCAGATGAAGCAGACAGATTGAGGCTGCAGCCCTCTGCTGTGTGCTTTATTTTGGCTTGGAATCAAAAAACAGGGAACCCCATTATTATAATTTTCCAGCTTTATTCCCTCTTTTGGACCAATAAAGTTTGCAGATTTGCTGCAGTGCAGCATTTCAACAAAGTTTATCCGGGTGGCAGAATCCAAAGAGCACTTCCTGGAGAAGTCTGTGTTCGGAGTCCATGCACTGACAGTAGTTTTCAGTATGGACACTGAACATTACAGTTTCAGTTTGATCATCACAAAGGGCAGATATTCAGGTTCCCTGTGTCTGGCCGAAGTTAAAAAAAAATAAAAATCTGGTTTAGGATCATGCTTGAGCCAAATTTGAGGCCGGACCATATAAGTCTATTGGGACCCGAACTTAAGTGCTATAAAATGGTGGCAGTAAGAACTAGGTGACTTAAAAAGGAAGCAAAATGGGGAATAAAGCTGGACAGTTATATTTACTGAGTTTTTGCGCCACTGTCATAATGTTTCTGGGCCTGCTCATTAATTCTTATGATTATTCCCTGCTTTCCCCACCCACCCTCTGTAACAGTGTCTGTGATTGGTTGCAGTCAAACTGTGCCCCCACCCTCTTTGCCAGTGTATGTAATTTTTTTTGCTCTCATACTAGCTGTCTGGGTCCCCGAAATGGAGTGTAAAAATAAATTAATAACTGGAAAAAGAAAAAAACACAAAACACAGAAAAAAATCCTTTATTTAAAAAAAAGTCTCCAATTTATTAACCCAAAAGCAGCAGGGTAATTAAACAGTCCACTATAATATGACAAAATTCCATCAGCTATTAGTGGAGAAAAAAAAAAGGAAAAAGACTTAAAGGGAACCTGTCACCTACCTAAAGCCCCCCCGCCTATCACTACCTGTCCCTGCATCTTCCTATTACAATCCTAACTATCCCTCTCTCCCTTTATAAGAAACTAGCTGTACTACCCGGCTTCGCCCGGGTTAATAACTGCTGTTAACAAAATAGAATGTGTTAACAAAAATTTATTCAGCACACAAAAACCACAAAGCAAATCGATAGAAATGTAATTATTAAAAGGCAAAAACTAAGCTAATAGAAGCATTTCACAACATATATTTCAACACCACAGATACTCCACACAGATTTAACTAAATTGGCCAAGTAATGCGAAGTAATCTTCTACTCCTTATTCGAGAGCCTTTTGATAGACGACATTCTTAGTTCTTCCTTCAGGTGCAAAGACGAACAGATTTTTGGCTGTTCCAACTCTTGAACAGGCCACATAAAGTTGACCATGATAAAAGCATGGAGATTGTAAATCAATTCCAACTACTTTCTAAGACTGTCCCTGAGCCTTGTTGATGGACATAGCAAATGCCAGTCGAACAGGAAACTGGAGGCGTTTAAAATCAAAAGGCAAATCAGATGGAATAAGAGGAATTGTTGAAATGAAAACATCTTCTCCTGTGGCACATCCTGTCAAAATGGTTGCCTCAATTACATGTGGAAACAGGTTCTTAATCAAGAGTCTTGTTCCATTACACAGCTTTGGTGGATCCTCGCTTCCCTCTCCTCAGAAAGTTAATTGGCCCTTGAGGAAGCAGCTCTTGTTTTCATGTCTGCAAGCCTCGCTTCCCTCTCCTCAGAAAGTTCATTGGCCCTTGAGGAAGCAGCTCTTGTTTTCATGTCTGCAAGCCTCACTTCCCTCTCCTCAGAAAGTTCATTGGCCCTTGAGGAAGCAGCTGCTGTTCTTATGTCTGCAAGTCTCACTTCCTTCTCCTCAGAAAGTTCATTGGCCCTTGAGGAAGCAGCTGCTGTTCTCATGTGTGTCAGCCTTGTTTCTCAGTCTTCACATTTTTCACTCACCTGTAATGCAGCTTTTCTTTTTGCATCAGCTGACATTCGTGCCAAGGAACTCCTTTTCTTATGAGGCTTTATTGTGGTAAAAATAGTCTGTAACTGGCAGTTTCTATATCCTCTCACATAGAGGTAATGTGACTGACATCAGCCTTTCCACCAACACACCCTAACTGACATCCTATTACCTCACAGACATCCTATTACCTCACAGAAGCTTTACTGAGAATGTCCTTTGTTGTCTATATTAACCAATCAGAGCTCAGATTAACAGTAGCAAAATAGAAGCTGAGCTGTGATTGGTTGCTATTAGCAGCCTGATAAATCCCCAGGCAACAGGAAACTCTCCCCCCTGACAGTATATATTAGCTCACACATACACATAATAGACAGGTCATGTGACTGACAGCTGCCGTATTTCCTATATGGTACATTTGTTTCTCTTGTAGTTTTGCTGCTTATTAATCAGATTTTTATTGTTGAAGGATAATACCAGACTTGTGTGTCTTTTAGGGCAATTATGTGGCGAGGTTGGTGTATGTGTGGTGAAATGTGTGCTGAGGGTGGCATATGTGTTTAAGCACGTGGTAGTGTGAGGCGCATTTTGTGTGTGTGTTCATATCCCCGTGTGTGGTGAGTATCCTATGTCGGGGCCCCACCTTAGCAACTGTATGGTATATACTGTTTGGCGGCATCGCTCTCATTCTTTAAGTCCCCCTTGTTCACATCTGGTAGCTGTCAATTTTCCTTCAACACATTTCCTTTCACTTTTTCCCCATTATGTAGATAGGGCCAAATTTGTTTGGTGAACTGGAACGCTCAGGGTTAAAATTTCGCCTCACAACATAGCCTATGACGCTCTCGGGGTCCAGACGTGTGACTGTGCAAAATTTGTGGCTATAGCTGATAGCTGTCGATTTTCCTCCAACACTTTTCCTTTCCCTTTTTCCCCATTATGTAGATAGGGGCAAAATTGTTTGGTGAACTGGAATGTGCAGGGATAAAATTTCGCCTCACAACATAGCCTATGACTCTCCCGGGGTCCAAACGTGTGATTGTGCAAAATTTTGTGGCTATAGCTGACAGCTGTCGATTTTCCTCCAACACTTTTTCATTCACTTTTTCCCCATTATGTAGATAGGGGCAAAATTGTTTGGTGAACTGGAACGCGCGGGGTTAAAATTTCGCCTCATAACATAGCCTATGACGCTCTCCGGGTCCAGACGTGTGACTGTGCAAAATTTTGTGGCTGTAGTTGCGACGGTGTAGATGCCAATTCAGGACACACATACATACACGCATACATACATACACACACACATTCAGCTTTATATATTAGATTTGTATTATTGATCAACAACTATGTTCTGAATCAACCCAAAAGACTCATAAATATCAAAGCTTAATATTTTTTGAAGTAGAAGTGGGGTATTTTTAGATTTGGCTATCTTAGGAGGATATATGTTTGTGCAGGTAACTATTACTGTGCAGAATTATTAGCCAACTTAATAAAAACCAAATATATTCCCATCTCACTTGTTTATTTTCATCAGGTAAACTAATATAACTGCACATAATTTTGAAAGAAACATTTCTGACATGCAAAAACAAAACAAAAAGAAATAGTGACCAATATACCTTTCTTTACGATGACACTAAACAGCCTTCCATCCATAGATTCTGTCAGTTGCTTGATCTGTTTACGATCAACATTGCGTGCAGCAGCCACCACAGCATCCCAGACACTGTTCCGAGAGGTGTACTGTTTTCCCTCCCTGTAGATCTCATATTTTATGAGGGACCACAGGTTCTCTATGGGGTTCAGATCAGGTGAACAAGGGGGCCATGTCATTATTTTTTCTCCTTTTAAACCTTTACTGGCCGGCCACGCTGTGGAGTAGTTGGATGCATGTCATGGAGCATTTTCCTGCATGAAAATCATGTTTTTCTTGAACGATACCGACTTATTCCTGTACCACTGCTTGAAGAAATTGTCTTCCAGAAACTGGCAATAGGTCCGGTAGTTGAACTTCCCTCCATCCTCAACCCGAAAAGGTCCCACAAGTTCATCTTTGATGATACCAGCCCATACCAGTACCCCACCTCCACCTTGCTTGCATCTGAATCGGATTGGAGCTCTCTGCCCTTTACTGATCTAGCCTCTGGCCCATCAATCTGGCCCATTAACAGTCACTCTAATTTCATCAGTCCATAAAACCTTTGAAAAATCAGTCTTAAAGGGATCCTGACCCCTAAAAATCAGCCCCCAGACCATTTAAACCTGTCCTTGCACCTCCAGTAATGCATTGTAGGCATCCCTTTGTGTAAAAAAAGGTTATTTGTAAAGTATCTAAAAGTTATTTTATTACCTTGCTTCTACGGCTTCTCAGTGCTTGAGAAGTCACACAGGGCGTTCCCTGTGGCTTCTCAGCGCTGCCTGCAGATCAATTATTCACGCCCTAATGGGCGTCCTTAGGCAGTGTGAGCTCCCTCGCCCCCATCCATGGGCGGTATAGCCTGTATGATGCAAATCGCGTCATATCCATATCATAGGACTTTGTGCGCAAGCGTGAGTTTGCTCTACGGCAGCTAATCGCAGACTAGCTGCCGTAGAGCAAATTTTCAAGCACTGAGAAGCCGCAGTAAGCAAGGTAATAAAAGCAGTTTTAGATACTTTACAAATACCTTTTTTTTTACACAAAGGGATGCCTACAACGCATTACTGGAGGTGCAGGGACAGGTATAAATGGTCTGGGGGCTGATTTTTAGGGGTCAGGTTCCCTTTAACATATTTCTTGGCCCAGTCTTGACCATTTATCTAAAGTTTCTTATTCAAAGATGGTCGTTTTTCAGCCTTCCTTACCTTGGCCATGTCCCTGCGTATAGCACACCTTGTGCTTTTTGATATTCCAGCCACGTTGCAGCTCTGAAATATGGCAAAACTGGTGGCAAATGGAATGTTGGCAGCTTCACGCTTGATTTTCCTCAATTCATGGGCAGTTATTTTGCGCCTTTTTTGCCCAACACGCTTCTTGCAACCCTGTTGGCTATTTGCCATGAAACACTTGATTGTTCGGTGATCACGCTTCAAAAGTTTGGCAATTTCAAGACTGCTGCATCCCTCTGCAAATCTCACAATTTTGGACTTTTCAGAGCCCGTCAAATCTCTCTTCTGACCCATTTTGCCTAAGGAAAGGCACTTGCCTAATAATTAAGCACATCTTATATAGGGTGTTGGTGTCATTACACCACACCCCTCCTCATTCCAGAGATGCACATCACCTGATTTACTTAATTGGTAGTTGGCTCTCAAGCCTATACAGGTTGGAGCAGGACAACATGTATAAAAAGTATCATGTTGTATCATCAGGTTTTGCCCCTTTGGTACGAGGTAAGGGTCCCACTGCTTGGATCTCGTTATTGGTTACTGTGTACAATTTAACAACGGTTGCATACCTGGGCACTTAATCTCTTCACTGCCACAGTTTAAGATGCAAACTGGTACTCTCCCACTGTGTACATCAACCACCCCCCCAGCTGTCAAGAGTGTAGGTCTGTGATCTGCAATCTGTTGAAGCAAAGCAAAACTTCTCCCATGCAATTGCTAACAACATTTGTACCAAGTATTATATACAGGTCATTTGCATTACTTGATTCTGCTACTACTGTGACCCCTTGGTTTTGCAATTCCACCCTCCCCATCTTTATTGGTACTTCTCTAACCCCCATTACGGTAATCGGTTCACCATTAGATGCGTTGAGGGTGAAGTCTAGGGCAGGCTGTTTCAGTTCTGCATCAGTCCAATACTTTTTATTAAGGATATAGGGGATGGTGGTCACCTGTGACCCAGTGTCCAGCAGAGCAGGTGTCGGGATGCCATCTAGTACAATTGACAGAAATGGCCTCTGTCCGATGAATGTCTTGTACCAGGTGGCTGGGCCCTGTTGAGTTATTCCTGAGGTGTGGCCCTGGCCCCCAGGGTCAGCCCATTTAAAGGACAGCTCCTGGCGATGTGGACGGTTCGGTTACAGCGGCGGTAGATGGGCTTCCCAGTGGAGTTGTAGTGGTCGGTGGTCCTCCCTCAGTACGCTGTAGCTTGCTTCGCTCTCATCCAGGGTACATCCTCCGGACTGTCAGCAAGTTGAATCAGCGGTTGAGGTCGGGGCTGGGGTCTTGGTGCTGGCTGGTTGCTCTGCTGCAGCTGTAGAGCTTCCATCACCTTGGTTATATTTTTGCTCATTTGGCGCATTTCAGCAAGGAATCTCAGCACACAGGGAGTCATAATTGTCAGGCTGAGCAGATTGTACATTGTGCGTGGCTGCAGACACGGGTACTGGTTTTGGAGTAGCCTGCGCCTCACCACTGCACCACCATTTGATGGCAGCTTCATGGGTCTCTATTGGCCGTAACCCTTTTATGGCCATTTCCTTCAGGGTGTTGAAGTCAGCTTCTGTGTTGCTCAGCGACCACCAACGCACAGTCTTATTGTCCCTGGATGAATTGTTCAATCAAGAGCTTATTTTCATCAGGTACACTGGTAGGGCTGACATGCTTAAGGGCTCGCAATGCTTCCTCTAGGCGCCAGGAGTAAGCTCTGATATGATATCATCTCCTGGCCTCTGGTAGCAGTGATGAAAGCATATACGTATATCAGCCTCATTGCACTCCTCAAAAGTAGCTCTCAATTTGTCAAATATAGTGGCCGCTGATCTCCGTTCAGCAGCTGACCAGGACTCACTCTCTTTCTCTGCTGCGCCAGTTAACTGTCTAAATACCACAGCAGCGCGCTGCTGACCAGTCATCGCATACATGTCCAGGACACTAGTGATTTTTCTCCTAAAAGCATCCAACGTATCAGGGCGACCATCATACTGGGGAAACCACTTAGCCCCCGGAATGTATGGGAGAGAGATCGGCATGATCGGGGCGACTGCGCCCGGTGCGCCGGTGGTGCTAACAGTGCTACTTGAGGCAGCCATGGGTGCTTCGGGGTAATTTCTAGGGTTAGCGAACGTACTGTCGTCATCGCTGGAGGAGGCCGACATGCTGGAGACCCCCTAGTGAATTACAGCTAGTGTTCAAATAGTTAATCAGTTCTGGAATTTCCAGACTAGGCCGCGGCGCTCGGGAATGCTTGGTAGAGTGAGGGGCGGGCTTCAGTTTCGCGCTCTACAGGCCAACACACCCCCTTTCTTCCCGCTCTTCGGCGCAGTAATGGCTGTGTAGTTTTAACAGTCACTCAATACAGTTGAAATCACGACAGACAGTACCAGGTAACACCGGGCACGAGATTCTGTTCGTGAGTGCCAGAAATATATGTTGAGCCCCAGGCCCTGGGGTACTCGGGTATCAGGCTCAGAGGGATTCACGGCGATGTCACGAGTGGCAGCGCCTGAGCCCGTGGCCTTGGTGACACTTCAATAAGGGGTTATGTACAGGGGATAAGAGTTTGTTGTTGTCACGTGACGCCACCTGAGGTACCTGGTGATGGGTCACCAGCGCTGCCACAGTCCTCCGGAGGGTGATGGTATAGCGGCAAGGATAGTGAAGCTCCCTACAGGTGGAGCTGGTCCTCCAGGGCAGCGTAGAGTAAATAGGCAGCTTGGAATGGGACTTGTGGCCAGTGTAAGAAGCAGAAAGGCACTCTATAGGGAGGATGGCGATGGAGAGGAATAACACACACACTCTGAAGAAGTCTCTTTTACCTTTTGCTAATGGTATGCACAGATAAAGATGTCCAGAGCACTGTCAGGTGACCAGGTGTACAGTGAACTTCCACAGCAAGTGGTTATAAGGCCTCCTCAGGTTCCCTGCTGTATCTGAAGCCCTGTCTGTATGCAACACGACTGGCCTCCTTACTTTCTCTGGTCTTTACTTTCTCCTCCGGCGCGGTCCACGGGTTACCCTCTCTGATCACTGCGGTGCTACTCCACACTATGGTGTCTGGCTCCCTCTTTCTGGGTACGCAGGGGGACCGGGTGACTGAAGTCTCCATGGTGTGATGGGGGTTTCTGCAGTCTTGGAGTAATCCTGCATGTGCGGACACCCAAAGTCCGGTACGTCTTGGGTGAACCTCCACCGGTTCCTTACTCCCTTGGCTCTGCTCCTTGCCTTCTGTCCCCACTCCTAGGCTTGGCTCAATGTAGAAGAGCCACTCCAGGTCACTGGTTCGGACCTAACCGCGGCACAGATCACCAGGACGTCTACGCAGCTCTTCTAGCATCTGCACACTCTAACTAACTCCTCCCCCAGCAGCAGTATTTATACGGGATCTCACCTAAAGTCGGTGAGGCTAGCTTCCCCTACTGTGTCAGGGTGGAAGGTGTTGCATGTAGTAGGTACCTGCTGTGGAAACCCAGCTGTGCAGTAAGGAAGGCTCTGGCTACTTGCGTGAGCAGGGCGCCACACTACCCACATCACAAATAGCGAGCCCAACCTCAATCAGGGTTTCCGCCTTATCATATACGTCCTGTCTCCCCTCTTCCTCCTCCTCCTCCGCATTGTCATCCTATGCTGAAATACCCTTCACATCACTCTCAAGTTGGGAGCTGTGCAGCAGCACATCGTAAAAGTGGCAACACGCTCTGCTGAAGCTCATCTGCTTAGGTGAAACACCACATACTGCAGCAGAGTTGTGGCAAGGCATAAAACAACAGACCAATCAGTGGCTTTCCCCACTGCAACTCCAACCTGGTCTGGTTGTCTGGGATAATGGGCGTAACATGGTGGTGGCTTTAAAGCTCGGGAAGCTGGTACACCTGCAATGCATGGCTCATGTGCTGAACCTACTGGTGCAAAAATTTATAAAATCATACCCTGACATGCCATACCAACTTGAGAAGGTGCGCCGTATTTGTGCCCATTTCCGCCATTCCTCAACCTCAACCGCTGTCGGTCTTGCAGCGCTTCAAAAGCAATTTAATTTGCCAAAACATTGACTCATTTGCGACCTGCCAACAAGGTGGAACTCAACATATCATATGTTGGCAAGGATAAGTGAGCAGCAGAGGGCACTTGCTGAATATCAGCTTGAATATGCCCGTCAGACTGAGACTCAGCCAAGACACATAACAAATGTCAAATGGGTGTGGATCGCTGACTTTTATAATTATTATTATTATTTATTTCTATAGCACGTTTAGATTCCATAACAGGAGGGGAGACATTTGTGAGGTGCTTGATAACTTTGAGTAGTGCAACAAGCTTGTGAGTGGTGATCAGGCTATTATTAGCGTAACCATCCCTATTCTACTATGTCTGCTGAAAGAATCGCTGCATAACCTAAACTTGGAATCTTTGAGTGCCCAGCAGCTTAATATGGAGCAAGATTTCACAATGGGTGATCCTACCCAGCCCAGCCAATCTCATCAGGCAAAATTGGGGGATGGAGATGATGACAAATTTCCTTCACTACTGTTGCAGTCATCAAGGGGTTTTACAATTAAATGCTTCAAAAGGGCCATTGTCGATCATTTGATGGCAACATCACCCTCATTCAACGCTGCAAGCAGAGGTCCCAGCTCTGTGCAACAGCATGAATCAATCGGGAGAGGCACTGCCAGCAGGACCAAAGAGGGGTTGGTAAAATGTCCACAAACTGGGCCATCTTCAATAAACCGACGCATCAGCAAGGGCAAGCTGGACCGGTAACAATGTCAAGGAGGGAGAAACTATCTAAGTGACCATACCTGCATCCTTCCTGATGCTTCTGTTCCATTTAATTACTGGGTATCCAAGCTGCATAGTTGGTCAGACTTCTCCTTATATGCGTTGGAGGTGCTGGTCTGCTCTGCTGCTAGTGTGATGTCACAGAGTGTTTTCAGTGCCGCTGGGGCAATCATCACAGATACACGCACATGGCTGACTGTAGAGAATGCAGACAGGCAGACTCTGATAAAATTTAACAACGACTGGATTTTGCAAGCGTATTTAAGCCCTCCTGATGATAGCATCCCAACCTAAAATCACCCAAAATGTTATTTTAGGCAACAGGTGATCACATCAATCCATTGCCATACAAACCCCTTTTCTTCTTCTTACACATGTTTTCAACTCCTGCTTCTGCAGCATGTACCTCATGGCCAATTAGCTAAAAACAATGTTCAGTTTATTAATATTTATCATCAGAAGCACTTGTCATGAGACCCTCCTTCCTTCATCAACCATAATACAGCCCCTTGGGCGAATTTGTGGAGACACTATGGCTATGCCTGGACAATGGGCAATGCAACTACTGTGCTAGTAGTCCTAGCTTCATTATTGTTTGTCCCTTAAGACCTGCTTCCTTCATCAAGCATGGTACAGCCCTTGGGCTACTTTTTGGAGACACTATGGCTATTCCTGGACATTGGGCAATGCAACAACTGTGCTAGTAGTCCTACCTTCATAATTGTTTGGCTGTTGAGGCCTGCTTCCTTTATCAACCATGATACAGCCCTTGGTCCACTTTTTGGAGACACTATGGCTATGCCTGGACATTGGGCACTGCAAGAACCATGACAGTAGTCCTAGCTTCATAATTGCTTGGCCCCTGAGGCCTGCTTCCTTCATCAACCATGGTACATCCCCTTAGACTACTTTTTGGAGACATTATGGCTATTCCTGGACATTGGGCAAGTCAATTACTAGGTTCTTTTCTCCTTTTTCAGTTAAATTACCACCTTTGTGCAAGCAGCACCCTCTTACATTACCGATTGGGCAGTTGCACCCCAACCCTCCTGCTTCCTTCATCAACCATGATACAACCCCTTGGGTTAATTTTTGGAGACACTATGGCTATGCCTGAACATTGGGTAATGCAACTACTGTCTTAGTAGTCCTGGAATCATGATTGTTTGGCTATATATTGAGATATATGTGCAATATGTAATTATCCTGATTCTTCTTACTATTATTTATTCTGCATGTTTTTAGTGCTAAACAAGGACCAACAGGAGTAGTCAAGCAAAAACTATCTTAGGGGAAAGGTAGAGTAATTAAAGAAATAGTTTAGAACCATCCGTCAGTAACTAACCGACAGACGTTTCTCGGGTACCCATTTGTCTGAATTTATAAATGTATGTATTATATATACAGTACATACATTTATAAATTCAGACAAATAGGTACCCGAGAAACGTCTGTTAGTTGGTTACCGACAGATGGTTCTAAACTATTTCTTTAATTACTCCCACCTTTCCCTAAGATAGTTTTTGCTAGACTACTCCTGTTGGTTCTAGTTTAGCACTAAAAACATACAGAATAAATAATAATAATAAGAAAAATCTTAATAATTAGATTTTGCACATATATCTCATTCTCAATTAACATCAAGGACTTGTTAATATAGATAATGATCAATAATATCAAAAAATATTAAATAGAGTGAAACAATTTGGTTGTAACTGTAACTTTATCTAGTTGTGGGCTCTTATTAATCAATTATTGCTCCACAGAACTATAATCCCATAATTTCTTCCCCAATAATCCCCATTAAAATGCTTTTTACACTACTACTAATTAAAAAATCATACTTGCAATCTAAAATGTTACAAAGACCTTCTATTTGCATATGTACACAGTCCCGGAGGCTTTTTGGGATCTTAATTACTTTCTAAAATTGTCACACAATCAGCTGCTCTGTTCCTATGCTGCACTCAGACTCTTTGCCATGTCCACAGCTCTCCTATGATGATATTACATAGTACTACTGCTCTTGTCGATCTTCTGCCTCTACCGCGCTTGCACGGCGGCCATCTTGGCTCTCCCTCTGAAGCCAGATACACATGCGCACATACGCAGATTGACCGGATGACTCATGTCCGTTACGTCATTTCCGGTAGCAGGTCCCGCATTATCTGATGCGACCAGCACACAGGTGCTGTGCATATCGCTTTAATATTATCTTTAAATACGGGACACTTACACCACAACAGGCGCTCTTTCCCCTGATGAAGTTACCTTAGTGTGACGGAACAAGTGGGGCACCGAGGGGCCCCCTTGCTTTATGTCTGACAACCATCATCTATCCGGTAAAATTTTGGCGGTGATGCAATTGCCAAAACCTTTGTTTGATACTCTTAGGTCCTTCTCCCACTTACAATAGCTGATACAAGCCATTTGTCATGTTACTAAGAATTGTGATGGCTGCATAGGGACACATTGAACTGCTATCTTACTGAAACTGTGAGCTCACAATTGTGGCATCTTTCAACTGATGGAGTTGAACTGTGTTAGGGCAGAGGTGTACCTGCTTCTCTGACCCATGACCACCAGTGATATACTACTCAGGCTCTGGCAGTGACAATATCTTGTATAGTCAGTATAAAATTGCTTATTGATTGTCTGAATTAGCTTTCATATGATGAGACTCTGAGAAGTATGACCTATGCTTTATAATTTGGATGATCTATATTAGACCACTAGGGGTCCCCCTCACACTTGTAGGCCTTTACCTTTTAATTGATTTTATTCTCCTTTTGTACGGTGTTTGTATAATAAAGATTTATTGCTTCACTATTCTGGTGATCGCTCCTTCCTTACATGTTCTCTTTTCTCCATTTATTGTAGTTTTTGACAAGTTGGAGCTTTCTATCCCACAATGTGACCGCAGCGGCCTCCAGCTCCTATCTTTATAATGGGAGCGCACGGTGCTGCGCTTGACAGCGCATGACCGTGCGCACCCATTCACCCCCATATGTGATCTGTGCGCAGGCATCCGCCTGCGCACAGATCACATATGGGAGTGAATGGGTGCGCACGGTCATGCGCTGTCAAGCGCAGCACCGTGCGCTCCCATTATAAAGATAGGAGCTGGCGGCAGCTGCGCACACATGGCGATTCCCCTCCGCAGAACGCTTCGGAGGGGAACGCTAATGTGAAGCTACCCTAAGCTCTTGAGCAGGGCCACCCTTATTTTTTGCTTTATCTATTGTATTTTTTTACATTGATTTTATGCTTATTGTATTATTTCCTATTATTGTACTGTATTCGTTCTCTACTGGAATTACTGTATTATATTGTGTATTTACTTACTGCATTATACTGTGTATTTTCATCTATTACCCACTGTATTGTAAAGTGCTGCGGAATATGTTGGCTCTATATAAATAAAGATTTTATTATTTATTATTATCTCGGTACACTGAATTACTATTTGTGGTGCCCTCAGATTCAAATCCTTATCTAAGTAAATTGCAAAATCCTTTGAATATGCCTGCACATTGGGCACTGCAAGAACTATGCTAGTAGTCCTAGTAGTCATAGCTTAATAATTGTTAGGCCCTTGAGGCCTGCTTCCTTTATCAACCATGGTACAGCCCCATGGGCTAATTTTTGGAGACACTATGCCTACACATTGTGCAGTGGCAGTGGAACAACAATGTCAGTAGTTCAAGCTTTATCATTGTGAAGCCCTTGTGATGATGATGGGTGGCTTCTTCCTGCATTAACCATGACACAGCCCCTACGGCAGATTGCTTTCTTTACACCACTTGCACACTGAACTGTCAGAAGATCTCCTCCATCATCACTCATTCTTATGGCTATCATACACCCTTTTCAGCCTTTTCCTCAGCCCCCCAGACAACTTTTTTGGCTCCAGCAGACAATTACTCGCATTTCCCATTGACTAACATTGGACTCACTACTCGCACCAAATACCCAAGTATTACGATCTTCTCGGCATGAGTATAGCAAGTTCGAGTATTTGACTACTCTCTCATCCCTAGTTCTGACTGCATCCTGCTAAGTGCTTTGTTAGATAGTTTTTGGCTGCAAATGGTGAGTTTGTGTTTTTGATACTGTCTTTTTTAGTAGATCCCGCCGATTAGCAAAATGTTAAAATGTTAGCTAGCAGTCAGGTCTCGAAGGAGAACTCCCAGAATATCTTTCCTCATCCCCTAATGCTCTGGTGCTATTTGGAGCACTTTAAAACACATGGAAGCCGCACAAACGACTGAGTCACATCATGGATACGATAAAACTTGCACAAATTGTAATTCAACAGTGATGTTCTTCGTTTTTTGTTTTGTTTTTACTTTGTGACTTCGTTTTCATCTTTCTGCCAATTCTTGCAGCTCTCTTTACCAAAGCACATCTCTACTCAATTAATAGCCATGATTGGGCATAAAATAGTAGTAGTTTTACCTATAGATATCATTGTGCTTTTTTCACTTGTCTGTATACTTTTTAAAATTGAAACAAAAATAATTGTTAACTGGGGTACAGAGGTTAATTGAAGGAAATAATGCACAGTACTATCAGTTAGGTTTTCTGAAGGAATGTTCTCAGTCATGATCCTATATAACTCACTATGAAGTTAGGTCTCTTGTGTGCTGAATCTCTCTGTCTGCTTGAAAGCTGTGCCAACAGAACTAAATTAAATACAATTAACGCTGCTTGGCCTGCACCCAGTTTTTCTATATTAGAGTATATGACTGGGCTAGGGAATTGGAAACTAGGACATTTAATCTGCTTTCCTAGTGGATACTGTGGAACGCTTGAATTCAGTTTTGATGGCCCATTGTGCTAAATCCTAATAATGGTATTATTTAAGATGTCGTACATGCAAAGAGGACATAAAGGCTAATTAAATATACTTAAAGTAAGTTTTAGCAGAATTAGCAAGGAACAAATAATTATCGTGTGCAGACTGAGGACTTAAAACATTTTGCTAATAAAAATGTAAGCCTTTACAGAGATTCTGAAGGTGCCTTCGAGAAACTGAAGAATTACAGGCAATCAGTGAAACAGCGAGATACGTTGACCCTTAATATTAAATATGTTATAACAAAATTATTCAGATTTTGACTATTCAAATAAAGTAGGGTAATATTTCTGTTATATTAAAGTCAGCCTCACATGTTGTATACTTCATACAAATTTAATTTCTAAACTGTAATCCAGATAATTTCGGGCATCTAAATCCATGATTATTTATCACACTTATTTAACTCAATTTTATGTATTATTTTTGTTGCAGTAAAGCAATGAATAGTGTAACAAAACAATGTCACTAAAATGAATACTAGAAATCCATCCAAAGAAGTGCTTTGCCACAACAAATTATGTCATGCAACAAAAGCCAATTTCCATGTGGATTCTGCACAAAAAAATAAGCATGTGAGATTAATAAAACTAAAGCAAACTTTATGAAATTAGTTTTCAGTTTCATTTGTACAATTCAGTCCAAAATTCAATTCGATCTGTACTGATTTCTCACGAATTGAAAGAGATATGAAGCCTGCATGCAATTACCCTGATGACTTGCTTACATGAGCATATCATTTTATATATAAACCTCTAGATTTCTCCGTTGCCTTCAACACAGTTGACCACTGCCTCCTACTAAAGATCTTCTTTTCACTTGGCATCAAAAACCTTGCCCTAATCTGGATCTCCCCATATCTTTCTGACCGCATATTTTGCGTTTTCCATTCCCACAATAGCTCCTCATCATGCCTTCTCTCTGTTGGAGTCCTGCAAGGCTCTGTACTAGGATCCTTTCTCCATGTATACCCTTAGCATGGGAAAACTCATACAGTACCACGGGTTCCAGTACCATCTCTATGCAGATGACACTCATATCTAACTCTCTGACCCAGATGTCACCTCCTTGCTGTCCAGATTCCCAGAGTGTCTATCAGCCATATCTTCCTTTTTCTCCTCTTGCTTCCTAAAGCTCAACATGGACAAGTCTGCACTCATTATCTTTCCTCCATTTCACATATTTTCCCTACCTGATCTATCTATCATGCTCTCACCTGAAAATGAAATCCACTGCCTCGGAGTAACCCTAGACTCTGCTCTGTCCTTCAAAGCGCACATCCAAACTCTCACCATCTCCTGTCGCCTACAGCTCAAAAATATTTCCAGAATTTGTCCTTTCCTCAATCTTCAGTCTGCTAATATGCTTGTATATGCCCTCATCATCTCCCGCCTTGATTATTACAACATCCTCCTCTGTGGCATCCTTGCTAGCACTCTCACACCTTTCCTGCCTCTACTTAACTCTGATGATCGACTAATCCACCTCTCTTCCTGTTTCTCCCCCAATTCTCTTCTCTGCAAATCCCGCCAATGAATCCCAATTCCCCAATGAAACCAGTTCAAACTATCAACACTAACCCACAAAGCTGTCCATTACCTGTCCCCTCCCTATATCTCCAAACTAATCTCCCAATATCTTCCTTCATGAAATCTCTGGTTCTCCCAAGACTCCTTTTCTCCTTCACACTTATTTGTTCATCATTTAATCACCTCCAAGACTTCTAAATATTTCTCTTCCTCTCAAATTCTGCACCTCTACATGTCGGATTATCCAGCATGCTTGGATCTTTCAGATGGAGCTTTAAAACCCTTCTCTTCAGTACCGTCTCACCACCACTGGAGCTGTCACCTTACCACTACTGGACCTGCTGCAACCGCCAACCTACTGTCACTTCCCCATTGTCCTGTACAATTTAAGCCTGTGAGGACAGGATCCTCTCCACTCTGGGTCGCTTGTGGGCCGTCTATGTAGTATGGGATTTATATGTAAACATATCCCAAAATCAGGAAATTTCATCAGCAAAGAAAAGGTAATTTGCTAAAAAAGTTTGCAATGGTAATCTTTAAAAAGGTTTAAGCATGCCTCCATGGAGATCAGGCACATGGCACAAAATATCAATGAGTAGATGCTAATTGTCCTCGTCATGAAAAGGCCTAAACTTTGGGACATTCTTCACCTAGGCTATGCAGACTTACTGTTTTGTGATGCCTCTTTGACTTGCATCTGTTAGCAAATGTTTCCCCATTTTACTGACAGTTCATGAAAGGTGCTGCTTTTGTATTGGCACAAAATGTTTGTTCACTTCTAAACTGTTTGACCTTAAAAGCAAACCTCATTATTTATGCCACAACCAAGATGCTCTCATTTCATATGTATCTTAAAAGATATAATTTTTTTAATTCTCACTTTGAAGCTATTATCACTCTAAAAAATCAGACATTGTAAAAGTTTCAGAGAGAAAAGCAGCACTCTTGAAGTTGCTAAGATATTGGGACTTGATCACAGAACATGAATAGTTTTGTTTAAATAGTCAACAGGGTTACATGAATTATGTTGAGAAAAAAGTTACATTAAGTGACATATATTTGAAAAAAATCACATGTGAAGTGACCAAAAAGCTACTAATTTCTAGTGTTGGCATATTCCAGAACTGAAACCTAACTGGAGTATCCAGAATCGCAAGGTGTTCAATGATAAGAGACATGATCAAGGTAAGGGAGGTTGAAACTAGACCACCATTAGACAAAACATATAAGATGAAACATTGAGACTGGGTGAAGAAATTTCTAAAGATTGATTTTTCACAGGTTTTTTAGACTGAGGTGAGAGTGACTTTTGAGGGCACAAATGTATGTATGTTTGGAACAATGACAGGCATAGGTCTCCAATTCAACTCAGTAGCTAGCAAGGTGGATGTGGTCTACAGCTATGGGATCGTATTATTAAAGCTTGACTGGTTTTTATAGAGGACTAGTAAAAAGGCCCGATGCAATTGCATCCGGAGCGCGGTGAAATGAATTGTGTGTATACAGGCGGGTCAGTGGGTAGCAGAGTATACAGACGGGTCTGTGGGTAGCAGAGTATACAGACGGCTCAGAGGGTAGCAGATTATACAGGCTGCTCTGTGGGTAGCAGAGTATACAGGCGTCTGTGTGGGTAGCAGAGTATAGAGGCGGCTGTGTGGGTAGCAGACTATAGAGGCGGCTGTGTGGGTAGCAGAGTATAGAGGCGGCTGTGTGGGTAGCAGAGTATAGAGGCGGGTGTGGGTATCAGAGTATAGAGGCGGTTGTGTGGGTAGCAGAGTATACAGGCGGCTGTGTGGGTAGCAGAGTATACAGGCGGCTGTGTGGGTAGCAGAGTATAGAGGCGGTTGTGTGGGTAGCAGAGTATACAGGCGGCTGTGTGGGTAGCAGAGTATACAGGCGGCTGTGTGGGTAGCAGAGTATAGAGGCGGCTGTGTGGGTAGCAGAGTATACAGGCGGCTGTGTGGGTAGCAGAGTATACAGGCGGCTGTGTGGGTAGCAGAGTATACAGGCGGCTGTGTGGGTAGCAGAGTATAGAGGCGGCTGTGTGGGTAGCAGAGTATAGAGGCGGCTGTGTGGGTAGCAGAGTATAGAGGCGGCTGTGTGGGTAGCAGAGTATAGAGATGGCTGTGTGGGTAGCAGAGTATAGAGACGGCTCTGTGGGTAGCAGAGTATAGAGACGGCTGTGTGGGTAGCAGAGTATAGAGACAGCTGTGTGGGTAGCAAAGTATAGAGAGGGCTGTGTGGGTAGCAGAGTATAGAGACGGCTGTGTGGGTAGCAGAGTATACAGGGGGTTCTGTGGGTAGCAGAGTATACAGGGGTTCTGTGGGTAGCAGAGTATACAAGCGGCTCTGTGGGTAGCAGAGTATAGCGGCGGCTCTGTGGGTAGCAAAGTATACCGGCGGCTCTGTGAGTAGCAGAGTATACCGGCGGCTCTGTGGGTAGCAGAGTATACCGACGGCTCTCTGGGTAGCAGAGTATAGCGGCGGCTCTCTGGGTAGCAGAGTATAGCGGCGGCTCTGTGGGTAGCAGAGTTTAGAGGCGGCTCTGTGGGTAGCAGAGCATAGAGGCGGCTCTGTGGATAGCAGAGTATGATGTGGCGGGAGGCGTGAGGAGAGCAGAGGCTGGAGGGGTGAGGAGAGCAGAGGCTGGAGGGGTGAGGAGAGCAGAGGCTGGAGGGGTGAGGAGAGCAGAGGCTGGAGGGGTGAGGAGAGCAGAGGCAGAATCCCAAACCCGCGATTATATAAGTAGATGAAAGGTGTGAGCCCTAAAGTGTCTGGCACCATGACAGCGGAAACTCAGGTTCTTCAGAGTACCGAATATCAGAAGTGTCCATAACCCAGGAGCACACACACACAGTGTCGGCAGAGCAGAGCACACGCACACACAGACACACAGACAGTGGCGGAAGAGCAGAGCATAGACACACACAGTGGCGGCAGAGCAGTGCGCACGCAAAGGCACACACAGTGGCGGCAGAGCAGATCGCTCAGACACAGTGTCGGCAGAGCAGGGCGGATGCACACACACACAGTGCGGGCAGAGCAAAGCACACACACACACACAGTGGCGGCAGAGCAAAGCACACACACAGTGGCGGCAGAGCAAAGCACACACACAGTGCCGGGAGAGCAAAGCAGACACACACACAGTGGCGACAGAGCAAAGCACACACACACACAGTGCCGGCAGAGCAAAGCACACACAGTGCCGGCAGAGCAACGCAGACACACAGACCGTGCCGGCAGAGCAGTGCGCACACAAAGGCACACAGACACATAGTGCCGGCAGAGCAGAGCGCTCAGACACACACACAGTGGCAGCAGAGCAGACACTCAGTGGTGGCAGAGCATGGCGCACGCGCGGACACAAACACACACACACAGTGGCAGCAGAGCAGAGCACACACACACAGTGTCGGCAGAGCACAGCAGATACACACAACAGTGGCGACAGATCACAGACACAGTGGCGGCAGAGCAGAGCACACACACGCAGTGTTGGCAGAGCACAGCAGACACACACAACAGTGGCGGCAGAGCATAACACACACGCACACACACCAGTGGCGGCAGAGCACAGCAGACACACAGACACACACAACAGTGGCGGCAGAGCACACACACACAGTGACGGGCAGAGCAGAGCACACACACATACAGTGGCGGCAAAGCAGACACACACACACACAATGGCGGCAGAGCACAGCACAGACACACACAGTGGCGGCAGAGCACAGCACACGCGCACACAGAGTGGCGGCAGAGCACAGCACACGCGCACACACAGACACACACACAGAGACAACAGTGGCGGCAGAGGAGAGCGCAGACACACACACAGACCCAACAGTGGCAGCAGAGGACACGCGCGCGCACACACACACACAGTGGCGGCAGAGCACAGCAGACACACAGACACACACAACAGTGCGGGCAGAGCATAACACACACACACACAACAGTGGCGGCAGAGCACAACACACAGATACAGTGCCGGCAGAGCACAACACACACGCACAGTGGCGGCAGAGCACAGCAGACACACAGACACATACAACAGTGGCGGCAGAGCATAACACACACACCAGTGGCGGCAGAGCACAGAAGACACACAGACACACACAACAGTGGCGGCAGAGCACAACACACAGACACAGTGCCGGCAGAGCACAACACATAGACACACACACAGACACACACACAGACACACACGCATGCACAGTGGCGGCAGGAGAGGTGAGTAATCCCGGCATTGGTATAATACACGTAGCACAGCCAGCAGCAGGTACACAGTCAGCTCTGTGTCCACTGTCAGTGACTTGTCATGTAGGCGTCACCCGGCGCCGGGAGCTCTCACAGTAGAGTGTCCGCTGTGCCTGAGTGTCCAGCCTGCCTGCAGACAATCCAGTGTCCGGTGTCCCGTGGCGGGCCAGCCCCTCTGCTCTCCCGTGTCTCCGGTACCTGCAGCAGCTGTTAGGGTGTTCAGCAGCAGCATCTCCCGGGCGGGCAGAGCCGCCAGCACCGGCAGCACAGGGCGGCATGGAATGCGTAAGCAGCGGCAGAGGGAAGAGCCGCTGACTGGCTGGCGGGCGGCAGGAGAGGAGGAAAAACCGGAGAGGACACAGGGCGGAGAAGACAAACTTCTCACTGCTTCCATGGCACACAGCAGTGGGCGGGTATGGCGGGTGCTGAGGCCGGGGCTGGGCGGAAGCCACCGGCGGCATCCGGCAGCGTCGACCTCGCCGAGGCCGCTCGTGATGTCGCTATGGCGTCATCGCTCGCGGCGGGGCCGACAGTTGCCAGGATGGCGGCGGTGTGAGGTAGTGCGGGTGCGGCTCGCGATGATGCTATGCGTCATCGCTCGCAGTGCCGCAAAGGAGTCTGGGATTCGGCTACAGTGCCCGAATTCCAAACTCCCGATTATATAAGTAGATAACGGTCCATCACATGCATAGAAATACTTCACTGCTTTGCTAGCTAGTTAAGGTTTTCAAGATGAAAGGAAAATTACATGCCTTCTTCATCACCTGATCACCTGACCTATACCCTATTGAGAGCTTGTGGTTTCTTCTTAAATGGGAGATTTACAGTGAGAGAAAACAGTACACCTCTCAGAACAGTGTTTAGGAGGCTGTGGTTGGTGCAGTCCAAAAAAATGATCGCCAACATATACAAAAACTGACAAACTCCATGGATTGAAAATTTATGACTGTTATTGTAAGAATGGGTGGTCATCATTCATATTTATTTTTTTTAAATATCAGAAATGTATGTTTCTACATGTTGAGATGTTTGGTTCTCATTCTTTCTTTACTCGGTGAAAATGTATAATTGTGACATGAAAATATATATTTGTCAATATGGTTGTTTAATAATTCTACACAATAATAATTTCCCAATGCTTATTCACACACAGATATTCTCCTAAGAAAGACAAAACCTTGCTTTTACCTTCTTAATTATTCAGGTGTTATGTTAATTAACATATTGGATTAACTCACAGCTCTGTAGTGATTCAATAAAACAATTAAAAGTAAGAAATACTAATAGTATAATAATTGTTCACACAGTGTATGGCAGATAGCTTTGGCTACTTTCACATCACGATTTTTGGCATCCGAGTGTCAAATTGGATACACTCGGATGAAATTTTGCCTCCCATGTATTCCTATGGAGCTTGGATGTGCTCGGATGTGTCCTTTTTGCCATCCGATTTAAGCCCAATACGTAGCCTTCCGATTTAGTCACAGATCCAAAGTCGCAGCCTCCTGCAATTTTGGTGTCCGTGACTAAAATTGGACACCACGGATCCGTGTCGGATCCGTGATGGTCTGTATGACTACACAATGGTAGCCTATGGACATCTGATTCCGAGTCTAAATCATATCCGATGTCGGCTCCGTGTTCATGTACTGAGCATGCCCAGAGGCAGTGCTCAGTACATGACCCTGCCTGTCCCTGTCTGTCCCTGTGTTTCCCTCCTCCATTTCTGCTCCCCCCTGTCCTCTATCATCTCCCCCCTGTCCTCCCCCCTGCCCTGTCCCCTCCAGTATATTAAAAATAATAAAAGTCCTCCCAGAGGATACTTTACCTTTCCGGTGGCTCCGGTGATGTGACAGTCTCCATCTCCCGGGTACAGGACCTCTTGTGATGTCACAGAGTCGGTCAGCTGATGTGACGCCTGATTGGTTCTGTGACATCACGAGAGATCCTTGCAGCCAGATGAGCACTTTTGCATCCCCGAAGCTGCCGAAAAGGTAATGTATCCTCTGCGAGGACTTTTATTATTTTTAACATACCGGAGGGGACAGGACAGGGGACAGAATAGGGAATAGGATAGGGGACATAATAGGGAATAGGATAGGGGACAGGATAGATGAGCGGGGGAAGAGGAGATAGAGCAGGGAGAGACAGGGAGAACAGGAAGATGCAGGCAGAAACAGGGACCACAGGATCCACACGGATCCTGCATAACACGGATATGGATGACTATTTGCCATCCGATTGCAGGGATCCGTGCGGATCTGTGGTTGTCCGGGGAAACCTGCCAAAACACGGATCCCCACGGACAGCCACAAAATCGTGATGTGAAGGCAGCCTTTGATGTTCTGGTTTAACCTTCTGCATGAGTTAGTGTACAGAGAGGTGTAGTGCACCTGAGTTTAGCAGTGTCACATTACAAATTCATCTATCAGTTCGCCTGATTACTGAGTGTGTTGGTAATCAAACTTAAGTCTGTTGTGCTATGGTATCTTGTAATTGCTCTGTGTTAATTTCAGGCAGTTATTGTATTTCACAGTATAGCCCGACAATTCTGGACTACTTCAATGTAATGAGACAATTCTCAGATGTTATTGCTGAGTGATTTTAAATTGAGCACAAAATATATTAATGCGATGCTGACATTATGAGCTCTCATCTTTGGACAGACAGTGTGAGGTAGGGTGAATGCAGCAGAGCTGACATTGCCATAAAAGGGGGAGAGCTAAAAGAAAAGTTTGTAATTAGAGATGAGCAAACCTTCCGCGAAGACGTTTGTCAATTTCAAATTCAGCACAAACTTTGATGATTCAGTTTGCAATCGGAAACTCAAGCAATATACTAAAAAATTGGTGAAAGCGGCATTGTTTGGAAAAAAGTTTAAAATACAGATTTTTGGCATTTGCAAGTGTGTTATATGTATCATTAATATTGAACCTGTCCATGCATTGCTGCCCACTAGCCTTATTGAACATTCCAGATGAATTGGGGGTGAGCTAAATAAATTATTTTCTTTATCTTATTTGTCCTCCAACTGTGACAGGCTTCAATAATCACTCCACCCAACTGCAAGCTCAGTGTTAACTATGGCGTGGGAAATGGAATTTGTAAGTCAGGTGCCTTCTGCATCCTACCCCATGGAGGAGTTAATGAAGAGCTAGGCAGCAAGAATATGCAAACAATAATATTCTGTAAGTGATTGTGTCGGGCACTGGCAGAGGTGGGTCTTTAGACAAATCAAAGAGATGTCACCATGGAGCTACACTGTTCTACCATGTGCCTGCAGTATGCAGTTTGGCTACGTGATGGATTCACCTCAAGACTTGCCAGATCTGATAGATGTGACCTTCCACTTCACCCAGGGGCAGAGAGTGCTTCAGCACCATAAGCGGAGCATCCAACACAGGTCTTGAACACATACAGTATGTGACCTGGAGCTCCCTAATGCTACCCCTATTGGGCCTCATATGCAGCGAGGTCAGGATCCAGGGCTGTTACATACATAGTAACATAGTAACATTGTTTTTAAGGTTGAAGGAAGACTTTAAGTCCATCTAATTCAACCCATAGCCTAACATGTTGATCCAGAGGAAGGCAAAATAAACCCATGTGGCAACACTAGCTCCACATTGGTTAAAAAAATTCCTTCCTGACTCCAGATATGGCAATCAGACTAAATCCCTGGATCAACGCCCTATCGAAGGATCTAGTATATATAACTGGTAATATTATAGTTTTCAAGAAAGGCATCCAGGCCCTTCTTAAATGTTAGTAGTGAGTCACTCATTACAACATCATGTGGCAGAGAGTTCCATAGTCTCACTGCTCTTACAGTAAAGAATCCGCGTCTGTGATTATGATTAAACCTTCTTTCCTCCAGACGTAGAGGATGCCCCCTTGTCCCAGTCTCAGGCCTAAGAGTAAAGAGATCATTAGAAAGTTCTCTGTACTGTCCCCTCATATATTTATACATTATTATAAGATCACCCCTAAGCCTTCGTTTTTCAAAGCTAAATAACCCCAAGTTTAATAACCTGTCTTGGTATTGCAGACCCCTCAGTCCTCTAATAACCTTGATCGCTCTTCTCTGGACCCGTTCTAGTTCAGCTATGTCTTTCTTATACACCAGAGACCAGAATTGTACACAGTATTCTAAGTGTGGTCGCACTAGAGACTTGTATAGAGGTAAAATTATGTTCTCCTCATGAGCATCTATGCCTCTTTTAATGCATCCCATTATATTATTTGCCTTTGCAGCAGCTGCCTGACACTGGCCACTAAATGTGAGTTTATCATCTACCCATACACCCAGGTCTTTTTCAGTGACAGTTTTGCCCAGTGTTTTACAATTAAGCACATAATTATACCTTTTGTTTCCTCTGCCCAAGTGCATGACCTTACATTTATCGCCATTAAAGCTCATTTGCCATTTATCAGCCCAAGCTTCTAGTTTACATAAATCCTCCAGTAATATAAAATTGTCCTCCTCTGTATTGATTACCCTGCACAGTTTAGTGTCATCCGCAAATATTGAGATTCTACTCTGTATGCCCCCTACAAGGTCATTAATAAATATATTTAAAAGAAGCGGGCCCAACACTGACCCCTGTGGTACCCCACTGTTAACTGTGACCCATTCTGAGTGTGTTCCATTAATGATCACCCCTTGTTTCCTATCGCTAAGCCAGTTTTTAACCCACTTACACATATTTTCCCCTATCCCCATTGCTCTCATTTTATGTATCAACCTTTTGTGTGGTACCGTATCAAAAGCTTTTGAAAAGTCCATATACACCACGTCCACTGCATTTCTTTGGTCCAGTCCAGAACTTACCGTATATACTCGTGTATAAGCCGAGTTTTTCAGCCCAAAATTTGGGCTGAAAAGTCCCCCCCTCGGCTTATACACGGGTCTATACGGTAGACCCGTGTGGTGGGGGCTGTGTGGTGGGGGCTGTGGAGGCTGGACGAGGCGGGGGGGGCTGCTGTATGAGCGGCCCCGTCACGTGGGGCCGCTCATTAAATATGCACTGCATCCCCCTGTCAATCAGCGGGGGAAGCAGTGCATATAGCCCCCCCAAAAGCTGGCACTGTCCCCCCTTGTAAGGGCCCCCCCCCCGGTGCTTATACATTACCATCCCGGTGTTCTGATCGGCGCCGCTCCTCGGTGCTTCTTCATCCTCCCGCGCTGGCTCCATCCGTGATCTCCGGCTGTCGCAGCGATGTGACGTCATCGCGCGACCGCTGGAGAACCCGGATGCAGCCAGCGCGGGAGGATGAAGACGCAGCACGGAGGAGCGGCGCCGATCAGAACACCGGGATGGTAATGTATAAGTAGCGGGGGGGGGGCCCTTACAAGGGGGGACAGTGCCGGCTTGTGGGGGCTGTTGGTACCCCCTGGGGGCTGTTGGTACCCCCAGGGGGCTGCTCGGTACCCTCTGGGGGCTGTTGGTACCCCCAGAGGGCTGTTGGTACCCCCAGGGGGCTGCTGGGTACCCCCTGGGGGCTGCTGGGTACCCCCTGGGGGCTGTTGGTACCCCCAGGGGGCTGCTGGGTACCCCCTGGGGGCTGTTGGTACCCCCAGGGGGCTGCTGGGTACCCCCTGGAGGCTGTTGGTACCCCCAGGGGGCTGTTGGTACCCCCAGGGGGCTGCTCGGTACCCTCTGGGGGCTGTTGGTACCCCCAGAGGGCTGTTGGTATCCCCAGGGGGCTGCTGGGTACCCCCTGGGGGCTGTTGGTACCCCCAGGGGGATGTTGGTACCCCCAGGGGGCTGCTGGGTACCCCCTGGGGGCTGTTGGTACCCCCTGGGGGCTGTTGGTACCCCCAGGGGGCTGCTGGGTACCCCCTGGAGGCTGTTGGTACCCCCAGGGGGCTGTTGGTACCCCCAGGGGGCTGTTGGTACCCCCAGGGGGCTGCTGGGTACCCCCTGGGGGCTGCTGGGTACCCCCAGGGGGCCGCTGTATAACCCCTGGGGGGTGCTGTATAACCCCTGGGGGGTGCTGTATAACCCCTGGGGGCTGCTGTATATACTGCTGAGGCCTGTATACCACTGGGGCTGCTGTATATACCACTGGGGCTGCTGGGGCTCCTGTATACTACCACTGAGGCTGCTGTATACTACCACTGGGGCTGCTGGGGCTGCTATATACTACCACTGGGGCTGCTATATACTACCACTGGGTCTGCTGTATACTACTGCTGGGGCTGCTATATACTACCACTGGGCTGCTATATACAACCACTGCGGCTGCTGTATACTACCACTGGGGCTGCTGGGGATGCTATATACTACCATTGGGGCTGCTGTATACTACCACTAGGGCTGCTGTATACTACCACTGGGGAGGCCTGTATACCACTGGGGGGGGCCTGTATACCACACTGCTGGGGGCTGTATACCTGTGCTGGGGTCCACCCTCGGCTTATACACGAGTCAATAGGTTTTTCCAGATTTTTGGGGCAAAAGTAGGGGGGTCGGCTTATACACGGGTCGGCTTATACACGAGTATATACGGTACTTCTTCATAGAAACTTATCAGATTAGTTTGACAGGAACAGTGCCTTGTAAAACCATGTTGATATTGGGTCGTGAGGTTATTTTTCTTCAGATACTCCAGTATAGCATCTCTTAGAAAACCCTCTACGATTTTAATCACAGTAGAGGTTAAGCTTACTGGCCTATAATTTCCAAGTTCAGTTTTTGTTCCCTTTTTGAATATTGGCACCACATTTGCTATACGCCAGTCCTGTGGTACAGACCCTGTTATTATGGAATCTTTAAAGATTAAAAATAATCGTCCATCTATAACAGTACTTAATTCTTGCAGCACTCTGGGGTGTATCCCACCCGGGCCCGGGGATTTATCAATTTTAGTGATTTTTAGACGATGCCGTACTTCCTGCTGGGTTAAGCAGGTGACATTTAATTGACAGTTTTTGTTATCACTGATCATATTGTCTGTCATGGGATTTTCTTGTGTCAATACTGTTAAAAAAAAAGTCATTTAGCATATTGGCTTTTTCCTCATCCTCATCCACCATTTTACCCAGATTATTTTTAAAGGGGCCAACACCATCATTTTTTAGTTTCTTACTATTTATGTAGTTAAAAAATATTTTGGGATTATTTTTACTTTCTCTGGCAATGAGTCTCTCTGTCTAAATCTTTGCGGCCTTGATTTGCTTTTTAAAAATGTTATTTAATTTTCTGTATTTATTTAATGCTTCATCACTACCTACTTGCTTCAATTCCCTAAATGCTTTCTTTTTGTCATTTACAGCCTTATTTAGCCATAGTGATTTCCTCCTATTTCTAGCATGCTTATTCCCATAGGGTATATATTGTACACAGGCCCTATTCAGGATGCTAAGAGGAGGCCCTGAGGAGATCACAGTCTGGAGGTTAGCCATTCTCCATGCCAGCCGGGAGCAGCAGATGTCATACTCAGGAGGATCTTGCAGCATGCTTAGCGTTATTACACCTACAGCCAGTGCATTAGTCATTGGAACGGATATTCTAGGAGAATGACGAGGAGGATTAGTAAGATGAGGATGAAAAAGAGGAGGTAGTAGAGGCAGAAGGCCCCATTTACCAGCCTTTTGTACCACCCTTGCCATAGGCCTTTGAGTGGGAAAATGCCAAGTGGGGACCCCTATCCCCTCCAAGTCACTGTCCTATTAAGCATGAACTACCCCAGCCTGTCTGCTTTCTTGAGGAGATTAAGCTCCCTAATGCCATCATCCAAAAGTTGTTGCATGGGAATAAGGCCAATGACTTTGATGACCAAATTACCTGAGGCATGGTGGTGACATTCATCCAGGAGGGACGTTTGACTTCACAGCCAAAGAAGGGACTGGTCATAGGTGCTACATCAACCAATTCACCCTGCTGCGTTACCATCCTCAAAAAAAACTGCGAATACTCTCTGCTTTGGAGGATGTCTCCCTCATGAAGGTGAAGGGCAGCAAGGGGTGGTTGGTGGTTGGTGTAAGTCAGGTCGTCACGGCGGATGATTTTGAAAATTGACAGCATAAGGCCGACCTGGATATGATGTTCCATCAGCTGGAGGACAGACCTTTTTTGGTTAGCCAACAAGTTGAATGCAAACCCACTGAGTCCATTGATCATGAAGGGCCTGTCGGGTTGCCCAATTTCCTCCCGTGGTCATCCCCTTATTTCTCCAAACTCTTCTCCAGTGGTGGCCATGATGGGGTGTTCTGGGGGACAGGTGGTGGTGGAGAATATCCCTACAGGGGTAGCCCCTGTGACATCCCCCCAAGAACGTCTCGCAGCAGAGTATCATATGGAATGGCATCCTTCATCCCAGGCAGCTTCCCCCTGCTGGATTAACGAGACTGGAGCCCTTGGGTTACACCTCTAACCCCTTAATGGACTATGCCCTTAATGGACTTTGCACCATTGTTTTTCAAGTCTGCTGATCCTTGTAAGACTTTATATATACTGTTTATATTTATATATGTGTCTTTAAGACTTATTATAGTCTGTGCTAAGTGCCTATGTTAAAAATTATTACTGTTTGGGTCTGATAAATGTTACAAAATTATATCATGTACCACCATGACCTTTTTTCAAAAGTTGCTGCAATAAAGTTTATTCTTACTTCACTCTTTGTTTGCTGAACTGTTTCGTCAAAGAGGTATTTTGAAACTGTCCTACAGAGACTGACAGTCTGGGTTATGGAAATGTAAGTCACTACATATGCTCCTGTAGAACAGAGCTAGCCAAGCTCAGTCCTCAAGGTCTGCAAACAGTGCATATTTTCAGGATTTACTTAGCATTGTACAAAGTGCTGGAATCATCATTTCTGCAGGTGATGAAATTAGCACCTGTGCAATGCTAAAGAAATCCTGAAATCTTGAGAACTGTTTGAGGACTTTAGTTTGCTACCCGTCCTCTAGAAGTCTCAGTGGAGGTAGCCAGGGGTCAACAGGAATCCTCGAACTTTTTCACAACAACAGCAGCTCTCCCTGGACCCTTTTAGGCCCTGTGCCCACAGTGCAGTTTTTGATGCTTTTCTTGATGCAGATTTTGAAAATCTGCATCAAAATCTTCTTGTCTAACCTAAGACCAGCAAAGTCAGAAATGATGTGCCCATGTTGCATCTTTTTTCCTTGCAAATGTGGTTTAGCTTTCTTTTTTTTTTGCCCACACAACTGCACTAACTCTGCAAAGAAAAAAAAACACATTGGCACAGCACTTCTGAATTCTCACAGACTTCAGAACAGACATGCAGATTTTGATGCATATTCTCAAAATCTGCTTCAAAAGAAGCATCAAACAATGTACAATGGGCAGGGGACCTTACAACAATATGATGGGGTCAAATTCACAGAAATTGTTTCCCATATGCTGTGAGAGCAGACACGCATGACTGTGTGACAAGTGGTGCCATCCCAAACTTTACTTCAATTCAGACTCAACGGGTTACACAGGGGCCATTCCACAAGTTTGAACTGCACTACAGTCCCTGACGTGACTGCTCCTCGAGTGTCACTCTGTCTGACAATATCTGCTACACCTCACATGATATTGCGGCTCTCACGAGACAGCTAGTGTTACAAGTGCTGATGCCATTGAAGTTATCTCAGGTCACACAGCAGGATTCTCTGTTGTGTGACACCCACTGCATTACCAGAGACAACTTCAGGGACGTCATTGCATGTCACACTGCTAGGAGCCATGCAGTGCCTGGTGTCCCATTTATATGAGGGATGCAGTCATTAAACTTTCCCCATATGCTGGGACTACTTCAGCATTTATTTCGGTTTAATTTTTTTTTTTTTTGGTGGAGGGGGGTTTCTAATTATTGTTATATCCTTTTTTTGGTGTGGTGCAATGAGAGACTTTCAACAAATGGATTTAAAAAAAAAAAGGATTGAAAGCTGAATGTATTGGGGTTATTTTTTAAATAAAATATTTATTGGTGTAGTTATTTGTGTACTTACTGACTTTTTAGTAATTTCAGGTATCTGACGCCTTGAAATTACTAACCTTTGGCCTTGCTGTGAGCTGATATAACCCAGCTAGCATCAACTTTAAATACCATTACCCTGTTTGCCAATGCACCTGAGTGGCAAGAGAGCCTGGGAAAGTAGTGGGGCATCTACTGCAGGCGCCACCCCTTAAGGCTGCTGCGGCCTGATAAGCTTTTTAAAGACTTTAAAATCTTTTAAGATTTTAAAGATTACTCAGCTTTTCATCTGTTCAAGTGGGTGGATGGATGGATAGATTGATGGATATAAAATACAATTTATAGATAGATGAAAAAAAATTGATTTACAGATACTGCCAAAACATATGCATGTATAGAAGGTTGGATGGAATCCAAAACACCAATATTTGAGAAAAATAAAAATGTGTTCTTTTTCTAAAATACTCAGATGGATTTTTTTTATACTTCTCCTTGTAAAGTAAGGTGCTTGGTGCATATATTGGCCAATACATGTTTGCCCATCAACCAAGGCAAGGTGACCTTAATCTGATGGGACCCTAACTATACTGTGCCTGCCTGGGCCTCTCAAAGCCTACATTTTATAGGGGAAGTAGGGGTATATGATCTTCATCAGAGGAACCCTGGGGCTGAAAGGAGGGGGGAGTGCAATCTCAAGCACCGAAGTCAGTAAACTTCAATAATATACATACAAATAGGAAAAAGATAAATGGCACCTCCTAGGAAAAAAGTTGAGTGTGAACTAGTGCAGAGAAGTAATACTGAATAAAATATACAAATACATTCACAGGAGCACACACTTACTGCAAAAAAAATATGCATGTACAGTGCCTACAAGTAGTATTCAACCCCCTGCAGATTTAGGTGGTTTGATAAGATGCCAATAAGTTAGAGCCTTCAAACTGCAAACGAGAGTAGGATTTATTAACAGAAGCATAAATCTTACAAGCCAAAAAGTTATGTTGCTCAGTTGAATTTTTATAAATTTTAAACATAAAAGTGTGGGTCAATTATTATTCAACCCCTATGTTTAATATTTTGTGGAATAACCCTTGTTTGCAATTACAGCTAATAATCGTCTTTTATAAGACCTGATCAGGCCGGCACAGGTCTCTGGAGTTATCTTGGCCCACTCCTCCATGCAGATCTTCTCCAAGTTATCTAGGTTCTTTGGGTGTCTCATGTGGACTTTAATCTTGAGCTCCTTCCACAAGTTTTCAATTTGGTTAAGGTCAGGAGACTGACAAGGCCACTCCAACACCTTGATTTTTTCCCTCTTGAACCAGGCCTTGGTTTTCTTGGCTGTGTGCTTTGGGTCGTTGTCTTGTTGGAAGATGAAATTACGACCCATCTTAAGATCCTTGATGGAGGAGCGGAGGTTCTTGGCCAAAATCTCCAGGTAGGCCGTGCTATCCATCTTCCCGTGGATGCGGACAAGATGGCCAGGCCCCTTGGCTGAGAAACAGCCCCACAGCATGATGCTACCACCACAATGCTTGACTGTAGGGAAGGTATTCTTGGGGTCGTATGCAGTGCCATCCAGTCTCTAAACGTCACGTGTGTGGTTGGCACCAAAGATCTCGATCTTGGTCTCATCAGACCATAGAACCTTGAACCAGTCTGTCTCAGAGTCCTCCAAGTGATCATGAGCAAACTGTAGACAAGCCTTGACATGACGCTTTGAAAGTAAAGGAACCTTACGGGCTCGTCTGGAACGGAGACGATTGCGGTGGAGTACGTTACTTCTGGTATTGACTGAAACCAATGTCCCCACTGCCATGAGATCTTCCCGGAGCTCCTTCCTTGTTGTCCTTGGGTTAGCCTTGACTCTTCGGACAAGCCTGGCCTCGGCACGGGAGGAAACTTTCAAAGGCTGTCCAGGCCGTGGAAGGCTAAAAGTAGTTTCATAAGCCTTCCACTTCCGGATGATGCTCCCAACAGTGGAGACAGGTAGGCCCAACTCCTTGGAAAGGGTTTTGTACCCCTTGCCAGCCTTATGACCCTCCACGATCTTGTCTCTGATGGCCTTGGAATGCTTCTTTGTCTTTCCCATGTTGACCATGTATGAGTGCTGTTCACAAGTTTGGGGAGGGTCTTAAATAGTCAGAAAAGGCTGGCAAAAGAGATAATTAATCCACACATGTGAAGCTCATTGTTATTTGTGCCTGAACTACTTCTTAATACTTTGGGGGGACCAAACAGAATTCTGGTGGTTTGAGGGGTTGAATAATAAATGACCCTCTGAATTAACTTTTAACGCTTTAAAAAAAAAAAAAAAAAAAAAAAACATTTTTGTGGCACTGCATTTCCCACTGATCTACAGTCCAAATGTCACAATGCCAAGTTAATTCCGCATGTGTCAACCAGCTAAACCTGCAGGGGGTTGAATACTACTTGTAGGCACTGTATATATGGTTAGATTGAATTAAAAACATCAATATTTGAGAAAAATAAAACCGTATATTATGTTTGTAAAATAAGGTGCTTAGTGCATATATTGGAAAAAGTCACAGAAGTAGGACATAACATTACGAAAAAAAACTCACCAAAATTTTGCGAGGTAAAATATCTGTTGCACTTAGCAGACGGATGCCAGCTCCACTGGTAGGCAACACAAGTGTCCTAATGCTCAATCCCCTACAACCCAAGCATGGGGGCGATTGTAGCATCTTCGACCAGCCATGCTGACAAGGAGGAGACTGGTGGTATTCATGGACACAAGGCTACCAACAGGGCGTCAGCCCCACATGTCTAAGTGAAGCATAGTGTCAGAGCTCAGCCCATTGGTAACACCCAGCTATTATACAAGGCAGGATGCTCTGCACCAAATATATGCAACACAGTGACAGACACCTCCAGAGGGTTCAGCCTCAACTGCAGAGATAAAAAGGTGCAATAAAACACTATAGATGAAAAATGTGAGGTGTTCGTTGGATACTTTGGCCAAAATAATATAAGCTCGTAACCCACCGTCAAGGGCGCTCACACTTACGAGTCCTAACCATATGTCTAACCATATGTTAGTTTTGTGGATAAACCACCAATTATTCAGAAAAAGTCACTGAAGTAGGACATAACATTACAAAAAAAAACTCACCAAAATTTTGTCACGTAAATAATCAGTTGCACCTAGCAGATAGCTGCCAGCTCCACTGTCCACCAAAATTTTGGTGAATTTTTTTTTGTAATGTTCTGTCCTAATGTGTATATTTGTATGACATATACTTATAAAATACTGGAGCTCCTGTTTTACGTTGGATTTGCGGCTATCTAGCCTAACGGTGTTCCCGTGTGTTTGTTACCCTTGATAAATGAAAATATTTTGGTAACATATATCTAAGAGGAATATATTCTTAAGCTTAGCGCTAAATTCTTTAGTACATGTATTAATTATGACGCTTTGCCTTAGTACAACCCTTTTTCGGGATGTTTATTAGTTTCTCTTTATACACAATCTTAAAACGTCTTAAAAAATTCCTTAAAAACAATTGATCTTATCACACTATCGCAATTGAGTTGATAGGATTCTTGTTTCAGCTGGTACACCTCCAGATTGTGGTCGTTAGTCCTGCAATATAAACACAGGTGGTTCCATCTGTTTTGCCTTGGTATTTGTCTACTTGCTAGTTTTTCATTTTGGTTGCTGGTGGTTACCTTTTATGGATGTACTGGTAATTCAGCTGTGACTTCTGATAGCTGGTTTACCAAGTTCACATGTAATAATCCTAATGGTTAAAATTTGTTTATTAGCTAGTAGGGTCAGTATATGTCTGTATTTTTACCTTTATTGTTGACTTTAGCCAATTCTGCTTCCGTGTTGTGTGTCGGACAATTTGGTTGGTTCTGATGGCCTGAAATGATTTGGTTATTATTATCAGTTGCACAGCTTCTATAGCTATTCTGTGGTGTTGAGGCTATGCTTGTTACCTTCACTTCTGCTTTTATTTCCCACTTATCTTTCTCTTACTTCTTCTCTTATTCCTCCTTTTCAAGTCTGGGTCTTGGGATGTCTGTAACACATACTTATGTCTCAGTTCTTATCTGCCATCTGTGCCATTGGTTGATATCAGCACAACTGTTTTAGGCACTTACTTTGTTATGCACAGTACTGTCCCCCTCCTCACTTCTCCTGTCTTCCGCTCTGGTTTGTGATCTGGGCGTTTGATTTGGACGCCACAGATTCTCCTGTCTGCCGACGGGGCTTGTGTGTCTCAGCAGTGGACTTGAAATAACAAAAATTGAGAGGCGCAATCTTGAATAATACCCGGTGGTCTAATGGGGATATATTGTTAGTGGCGGTAATCACCATTCACCTGGACTGGTTGTGCTGTCCGTGCACAACCACGGTGTCAGCGTGTAGCTGCTGATTCCAATTTATCGCTCCAAGCGTCGCCGCTCCCAGCCGTCTCCTTAGGTCATGTGTTCCGCCTAGGTCT
Source organism: Allobates femoralis (assembly GCA_033576535.1). Lineage (NCBI taxonomy): Eukaryota > Metazoa > Chordata > Amphibia > Anura > Aromobatidae > Allobates > Allobates femoralis. Next base: position 350,557,166 of record JARQOC010000002.1, read on the forward strand.
TCTAACCAGGGATCTCTGACATCAGGGCAGGTTCTTTGATTCTCTAACTAAGCTTCCTCACTACTGTGCAGCTCCAGCCAGATCCCATAAGGGATAATGGTAATGAAGGGCAGTAATTCTGGTATTATTTAGGAGCGCTCAGTAAAGAGAAGCAGATACCAATAATTAAAGTAGACCATAATAAACAGGTCTACTTTAATTATTGGTATCTGCTTCTCTTTACTGAGCGCTCCTAAATAATACCAGAATTACTGCCTTTGAGCAGTGGACTTCGCACTTTCGGTCAGCTGTTCGAGCATCACAATGACGTGGCGGTCATGTGATAGTGGTAGGCGGTGCTAGTGTGGGTTTGTGCGATGTCAGTCTGTAGCGTCACACCAACATGTTTCAGGGGGCACGGCCTCCTTTCTTAATGTGTCCACGAATACCACCAGTCTCCTGCTTGTCAGCATGGCTGGACGTAGATGCTACAATTGCCCCCATGCTTGGGTTGTAGGGGATTGAGCATTGGAGTTAGGACACTTCTGTTGCCAACCAGTGGAGCTGGTATCCATCTGCTAGGTGCAACTGATATTTTACCTGGCAAAATTTTGGTGAGTTTTTTTTTGTAATGTTATGTTCTACTTCAGTGACTTTCTCTGAATGTTTGGTGGTTTATCCACCAAACTGACATATGGTTAGACATATGATTAGGACTTGTGAGTGTGAGGGCCCTTTACAGTGGGTTACGAGCTTATGTTATTTTGACCAAAGTATCCAATGAACACCTCACATTTATAGTGTTTTGCTGCACCTTTTTATCTCTGCAGTTGAGGCTGAGCCCTCTGTGGTGCTTCTGTCACTGTGTTGCATATATTTGGTGCAGAGCATCCTGCCTTGTCTAATAGCTGGGCGTTACCAATTGGCTGAACTCTGACACTATGCTTCACTTAGACCTGTGTGGCTGACACCCTGTTGGTAGCCTTGTGTTCATAAATACCACCAGTCTCCTGCTTGTCAGCATGGCTGGTCACAGATGCTACAATCGCCCCCATGCTTGGGTTGTAGAGGACTGAGCATCGGTGTTAGGACACTTGTGTTGCCTACCGGTGGAGCTGGCAGCCATCTGCTAGGTGCAACGGATATTATACCTGGCAACATTTTGGTGAGTTTTTTTAGTGCATATATTGGCCCATACATCTACCAAGCACCTTTTTTACAAGAATATGTATATACAAAATTCCATCTGAGTTTTTCTTTTTTAACAGCAACATACATTTTAATTGTTCTCACATATGCGTTAGTTTTTTTAATTGCTAGTGTAAAAAATGGCAGCTTTTTTTATATAAATGATAAATGCTGCGTTTATTGCAGCGATTAAAAAGTAGTTCAAGCAGTGATTTACTCACTCTTGAGTGTTTCCAAAAACACTGCATGTGGTGAACCCCATAGAAATCAATGGGGCTGTTTTTTCTGAATGATGATCCCTAAGAATAGCACTGTGTGTATTGGCCCTTAATAATAAAAGCATTAAACTATTAATATATTTACTCACCCATATTTTAGCACACAGCCTTGATGGCTTTGTACAGACTATTGTTTGTTCAGGAGTGAAGATGTCCAGACATGTCAGGACATGAAAGGTCTGAACGAGCTGTCTTACTTCCTGAATGCAGTGGGTAGACACTTAACATGATTGACAGAGCTGCTGGCCTATCATCTGCTCTGCATTGACTGTCTATCCCTGTGCTTTCTCAGGTTGAGCCCTAACAAAGCTTTTTCCTGTATGTCCTCTCCTGCTTCTAAGCTGTAACATATCAAAATAATACAGTAATGTCTAAAAATAATGGATTTGATAAATATAGACCCCACGCTTTTAGACCACAGGTTGAACAGATCTGAATTCAAGATTTTTGAATTGACACTATAATAGTTAAATATTTTAAAATATGATCCCATCACGATCCCAACTTGAAATTTGGTACAGATGTGGCTAAGAGCATAAAAGACATATGGGCAGTTTTGGAAAATTTATATTAAAACGTTTTTTCGGAAATGCGTTTCAAAATGTTGCGTTTGCTTTCGCATCGGTAAAAAATTAAAATTAACAAATATACTCTTGTGACATATCTGGTGAAAGCCTGGACAGTTCTGAGTAGAATGGTGTTTATTTTGTTTCTCTATCTTATTTCTAGCCCAAGATAAAAAAAATGTAAAGTCATACCAGGCCAAAATTCACACTTTTTTTAAACTTTAAAAATCTGTAAAAAATTAACTGATGAAGAAAAAAATTCTAAGCTTTTAATTTGTAATTAACTAAAGTAGTACTTCATAAAGGAAAAAAAATTAAAAAAATCTAAAGACGTCAGGTAAAAAAAAATATTCATATTTAGATCACTTGATATGGAATGACCCATTGATGCTATTAATAGTAAAATATTTTAAAATATGATCCCATCGCGATCCCAACTTGAAATTTGGTACATATGTGGCTAAGAGCAAAGCAGACACATGGGCAGTATTTGAAATATTTAAAGAGCGCCGATTTTTCGGAAATGCGTTTTAAAGTTTTGCGCTTGCGATCACATGGGTAAAATATTAACAAAGATCCTCTTGTGACATATATGGTGAAAGCCTGTATAGTTCTGAGTAGAATGGTGTTTATTTTGTCTCTCTATCTTATTCCTAGCCTTAGTTATGAGGAGAAACGTAAAGGCAGGCAACAGCGAAATTCACACTTTTTCCGAACTTTGAAAATCATTTTAAAAAAAAAATAATTTTTTAAAAATAATTTCTCTTCACATTTTGCATTGTCTGACATGCTATTATCAAATAACAAAATCTCAAAAGAATTAAAAATATAGAGGTAATAATCATTGGTTCACTTGACATGGAATGACCCATTGGTGTTTTTAATTTCATCTACGGTAACCATCCATACATGCATATGTTTTGGCTGTAACTGTGTGCTGCTGTGTATTTATTTGTACCGTATATACTCGTGTATAAGCCGACCCGTGTATAAGCCGACCCCCCTACTTTTGCCCCCAAAACCTGGGAAAACCTATTGACTCGTGTATAAGCCGAGGGTGGACCCCAGCACAGGTATACAGCCCCCAGCAGTGTGGTATACAGGCCTCCCCAGTGGTAGTATACAGCAGCCTCCCCAGTGGTATGCAGGCCCCAGCAGTATATACAGCAGCCCCAGTGGTATACAGCAGCCCTTAGGTAGTACACAGCAGCCCCAGGGGTATACACATCAGCCCCAGGAGTATACACATCAGGCCCAGAGGTGTACACAGCAGCCCCAGGGGTATACACAGCAGCCCCAGGGGTAGTTACACAGCAGCCCCAGGGGTAGTACACAGCAGCCCCAGGGGTAATACACACACAGCAGCACCCAGGGGTAATACACAGCAGCCCCAGGGGTAATACACAGCAGCCCCAGGGGTAATACACAGCAGCCCCAGGGGTAATACACAGCAGCCCCAGGGGTAATACACAGCAGCCCCAGGGGTAGTACACAGCAGCCCCAGGGGTAATACACAGCAGCCCCAGGGGTAGTACACAGCAGCCCAAGGGGTAGTACACAGCAGCCCCAGGGGTAGTACACAGCAGCCCCAGGGTGTATACAGCAGCCCCAGGGGTAGTACACAGCAGTCCCAGGGGTATTTACAGCAGCCCCAGGGGTAGTACACAGCAGCCCCAGGGGTAATACACAGCAGCCCCAGGGGTAGTACACAGCAGCCCCAGGGGTAGTACACAGCAGCCCCAGGGGTAGTACACAGCAGCCCCAGGGGTAGTACACAGCAGCCCCAGGGGTAGTACACAGCAGCCCCAGGGTAGTACACAGCAGCCCCAGGAGTAGTACACAGCAGCCCCAGGGGTAGTACACAGCAGCCCCAGGGGTAGTACACAGCAGCCCCAGGGTAGTACACAGCAGCCCCAGGGGTAATACACAGCAGCCCCAGGGGTAGTACACAGCAGCCCCAGGGGTAATACACAGCAGCCCCAGGGGTAATACACAGCAGCCCCAGGGGTAGTACACAGCAGCCCCAGGGGTAGTACACAGCAGCCCCAGGGGTAATACACAGCAGCCCCAGGGGTAATACACAGCAGCCCCAGGGGTAGTACACAGCAGCCCCAGGGGTAATACACAGCAGCCCCAGGGGTAGTACACAGGAGCCCCAGGGGTAGTACACAGCAGCCCCAGGGGTAGTACACAGCAGCCCCAGGGGTAGTACACAGCAGCCCCAGGGGTAGTACACAGCAGCCCCAGGGGTAGTACGCAGCAGCCCCAGGTCCCCCTCACTGTTTGGCGCCCCCACCGCTGCGCTCATACATTACCGGTCTAGCAGCTGTCATCCTCCGGTGGCAGATCGCGGCTCCCGGCTCCGGCTTCCATCTTCTTCTGTGTCTTCCTGCATTGTGACCGGGGCGCATCGCGATGACGTCATCGCGACGCCGGCCGGTCATGTGACATGCAGGAAGACACAGAAGAAGATGGAAGCCGGAGCCGGGAGCCGCGATCTGCCACCGGAGGATGACAGCTGCTAGACCGGTAATGTATGAGCGCAGCGGTGGGGGCGCCAAACAGTGAGGGGGACCTGGGGCTGCTGTGTACTACCCCATGAGATTTTTTTTTTTTTTTATATACCGTATATACTCGCGTATAAGCCGAGGGGAGACTTTTCAGCCCAATTTTTGGGCTGAAAAACTCGGCTTATACGCGAGTATATACGGTATATATTATCCAGTATTACGGCTCTGCACCAGTTCACACTAAACTTTTTTTTACTAGGTGGTGCTGTTTAGAGTTTATATTATTGAAGTTTACCGACTTCAGTTCTTGACATTGCACCCTCCCCTCCCATCAGCCCCAGGGCCCCAGGGTGCCTCTGATGAATGTCATATCCTCTTACTTCCCTAATAAAATTTTGGCTTTAAATAGCTCAGGGAAGGCACAATATAGTTAGGATCCCATCAGATTAAGGTCATCCCGTCGAGGTGTATATATGAGTTTTATATAATATATATATATATATATACATATATATATATACATATACTTTTCTTATCTTATAAATATCTTAAGATATATGCAGGGTGGGCCATTTCGTGGATGCACCTAAATAAATTGGGAATGGTTGGTGACATCATCTTCCTGTTTGTGGCACATTAGTATATGGGAGGGGGGAACTTTTCCAGATGGGTGGTGACCATGGCGGCCATTTAAAAGTTGGTTATTTTGGATCCAACTTTATTTTTGCCAATGGGAATAGGATCATGTGACACATCAAGCGTATTGAGAATTTCATAAGAAAAACAATTATGTGCTTGGTTTTAGCATAACTTTATTCTTTCATTACTTGTTTACAAGTTTATGACAACTTAAAAAATGTGCTTAAAGTGCTGCCCATTGTGTTGGATTGTCAATGCAACCCTCTTCTCCCACGCTTGACACACTGATAGCAACACTGCAGAAGAAATGCTAGCACAGGCTTCCAGTATCCATCGCTTCAGATGCAGCACATATCGTGACTTCACAGCATAGACAATTGCATTCAGATGAGTGATGAGGCAAACTTTTTTGTGAATGGAAAAGTTAACAAACAAAACCACTGCTATTGGTTTGACACTAACCCACAGTGGATAAATGTCTCCAAGACTGTTGGAACACAAAAACTGATGGTATGGTGTGGTATATAGGGTACAAAGATAATGTGGCCATTCTTCATCAATGGAAACCTCAATGCCACTGGATATTACAATTATTATTTATTTATAGAGCACCATTAATTCCATGGTGCTGTACATGAGAAAGGGATACATACAAACAAGTTAAAAATACAATTAGAAAGCTAACAGTAACAGGCTGATACAGAGGGGAGAGAGGACCCTGCCCTTGCGAGCTTACATTTTGCAGGGCAGTGGGGAGAGAGACAGTAGGTCTGCTCTGGTGGTGGTGGAGCTCCAGGTCCAATGGTGGTGGAGCTCGAAGTCCAATGGTGGTGGAGCTCCAGGTCCTATGGTGGTGAGGTGGCACTGTGGTCATTGCAGGTTGTAAGCTGTCCTGAAGAGATGGGTTTTCAGGTTCTGCTTGAAGGTTCCAAGTGCAGGGGACAGTCAGACATTTTGCGGTGCAGAGTTCCAGAGGATGGGGATATCTGAATCATGAAGCAATTTCAGATATCCAGTGGCATCCATACCATAAATTTTTGTGTTCCAACAGTCTTGGAGGGATGTATCCACTGTTGGTTTGTGTCAGACCAGTAGGGGTGACTTTGTTTGTTATCTTCACTATTCACAAAAAAGTTTGCCCCATCACTCATCTGAAGGTAATTGTCTATGCTGTAAAGATACGAGATGTGCAGCATCTGAAACAACGGATACTGGAAGCCTGTGCTAGCATTTCTTCTGCGGTGTTGCTATCAGTGTGTCAAGAGTGGGAAAAGAGGGTTGCATTGCCAATCCAGCACAATAGGCAGCACTTTGAAAACATTTTATAAGTGGTCATAAACTTGTAAATAACTAATGAAAGAATAAATTTATGTTAAAACCAAGCACACTATTGTTTTTCTTATGAAATTCTCAATAGGTTTGATGTGCCTCTCTCCTCTCTTCTCTTCATACAGGTAATATTCCAACACTGCTTGCTGTCATCTATTTTCACCCAAGCCATTGTAACAGTGCATGTTAATATACCTGTGATTGCTGTAATGATCGCCATAGCAATATCAGCTTGACTTATAGTCTCATGGTAATATTCCAACACTGCACTTATTGTTAAGCTTCCCGTGTCATCTCTATGCATTACATTACTCACTCACCAGTATATGACAATTTGGCAGATTGTAATAGTTATCTGTTGGAGGTGTTATAGTGTGGAGGGAGTCTTGCCCTTTCATCCTCTTGCACCCCTGCTGTTCCTTGTAGCTGCTAATTACCTGATACCATGTTTCCTCCCACAAGCCCCCTCACCTTATTCTGATAGTGTCTCCTATAAATTTAGCTCATTCTTAAGGGGTACACGTGTGGGGGGTCAGACACGTGTGGCATCTCATGCAAAGTGGCATTGAATGCTAAGTGGATGCAGTTATTTCATGGCAGTTAGTCAGGGCAGGAGTCAGGTAAGCCACTCTATTTAACAGGGAGAGAAAAAAAAAAAAAAACTTCTTTTCCTTTCCCTATCACCATGTCCTTTACTTCACCATCTATTGTTCTATGTGCTCTTGCTGGAAGACAATGACCTAGAGGGACACTCCAACACTGTGCATAACTCCATTCACTACTAATCTTTACCATGTCTTGTATTTCACTGTTTGTTTTCTTATGTGCTCTCGCCACCAACTTTTATCACCCCATCCCCCCTCCATCACCACTCATTCACATCAGCCCCTCTCTCCTGCCCTACTCTATGTACAGCTCCCATGCTATCTTCAGTTTACTGAAGACTCTCAGCCCATCATATTCCAAAGCTTGTCATAATAAATCATGTCCTAATCCCAAAAACTATCTGCTCTTTCTCTTTTTACTGCTGCTCCTCTCAGGTGATATCTCTCCCAACCCTGGTCCGCCATCTGCTAACTTCAACCCCTCTCCCACCTCACACAGAAACCCCACTAACCTTATTAATATCACCTGCACACCTTCACCTCCCTCTTTTAATTGCGCTCTCTGGAATCCACGGTCTGTATGCAACAAACTTCCTTTCATTCACAATTACTTTCTTACCAACTCTCTTAACCTGCTGGCCCTCACAGAAACCTGGATCCAGGATTCAGACACTGCTTCCCCTGCTGCTATTTCTTACGGCGGCTTACACTTCTCTCACTCCCCTAGACCTGGGAACAGACGTGGCGGTGGAGTCGGCCTCCTCCTGTCCCCACAATGTACTTTCCAGGTCATTCCTCCAGCCCCATCACTCTCATTCCCTTCTTTTGAGGTCCATACCATTAGGCTATTCCATCCCCTCCCCCTCAAATAGCAGTGGTATACCGCCCCCCAGGGTCACCCACCCAGTTCCTCGACCATTTCTCCGCCTGGCTCCCGCATTTCATGTCCTCAGATTTACCAACCCTTATTCTGGGAGACTTTAACATTCCCATAAACAGCCCCATCTCCCCATCTGCATCCCAGCTCCTATCTCTAACTACCTCTCTTGGCCTATCACAGCTCTCAACCTCTAAGACACACGAAAACGGTAACACCCTTGACCTTGTCTTTACCCGGCTCTGCTCATCCTCCCCCTTGGATAACTCAACTCTACTCTCTGACCACAACATTCTTTCCTTCTCACTCACTAACCCTCGGCCAACACAGCCCAATCCTACCTATCACACATCCAGAAATCTACAGGCCATTAACCCTCAAGCACTCACAGACTCCCTCATCTCATCTCTGTCCCCAATCTCTTCAATCTCTTCTCCAGATCAGGCAGTAAATCACTACAATGACTCTCTCAGAAGCTCCCTGGACCAAGTAGCGCCCCTCACCCGCAGAACCTCCAAACAGAGAACAAAACAGCCCTGGCTCACATCACAAACCCGATTCCTCCAGCGATGCTCCAGGAGTGCTGAACGCCTATGGAGGAAAACTCGCTCACCAGGAGACTTCATCCACTATAAATTCATGCTCAAAACCTACAACTCTGCCCTTCACCTTGCCAAACAGACCTACTTCACCACCCTGGTCTCCTCACTATCCAACAATCCAAAAAAACTCTTTGACACCTTTCACTCTCTCCTCAGTCCTAAAGTGCAGGCCCCCATCACCGACCTCTGTGCTGATGACCTGGCTTCCTACTTCATGGATAAAATAGACAACATCCGCCAGGAAATCAGCTCTCAGCCTCCAAGCACTGCCACCCCCATTCTTCCTCACATCCCCTCCGGTTCACTTTCCACATTTGACCCAGTCACAGAAGAAGAAGTCTCCAGGCTCCTATCTTCCTCTCGTCCCACCACATGCACTACCGACCCCATTCCCTCACACCTGCTCCAGTCCCTCTCTCCAGTCGTCACCACTCATCTAACCAAAATCTTCAATCTCTCCCTCTCTTCTGGCATTTTCCCCTCCTCCTTCAAACACTCGATCATTACTCCATTATTAAAGAAAACCACTCTCGACCCAACCTGCACAAATAACTACAGACCAGTCTCCAATCTCCCCTTCATCTCTAAACTCCTGGAGCGCCTGGTCTATTCCCGCCTCACCCGTTACCTCTCCGCTCACTCTCTTCTAGATCCATTACAGTCTGGTTTCCGCCCCCTTCACTCCACAGAAACTGCCCTCATCAAAGTGACCAATGACCTTCTGACAGCAAAACGTAATGGTGACCACTCTCTGCTTATTCTCCTTGATCTCTCTGCAGCTTTTGACACTGTCGACCATCAGCTCCTACTCTCTATGCTGCACTCCATTGGCATAAAGGACACTGCTCTCTCCTGGCTCTCCTCCTATCTTTCTGACCGCTCTTTCAGTGTATCTTTTGCTGGCTCCACTTCCCCCCCTCTTCCCCTCACTATTGGGGTCCCTCAGGGTTCAGTCCTTGGCCCTCTCCTCTTCTCTCTCTACACGGCCCTGATTGGACAGACCATCAGCAGATTTGGCTTCCAGTACCATCTTTATGCTGATGACACTCAACTATACACTTCAGCCCCTGACCTTACCCCTGCGGTAGTAAAGAACACCAATGACTGTCTAGCTGCAGTTTCCAATATCATGTCCACTCTCTATTTGAAACTAAACCTTTCCAAAACTGAACTTCTTCTGCTCCCCCCATCCACTAACCTCCCTAAATCGGACATCTCTCTCTCAGTGTGCGGCACCACGATAACGCCTAGGCAGCAAGCTCGCTGTCTGGGTGTTATATTTGACACCGATCTCTCCTTCTCCTCCCACACGCAATCTCTCGTCCGCTCCTGTCGCTTACACCTGAAGAATATCTCTAGAGTCCGCCCCTTTCTCACCCTGGAAACAACAAAAACCCTCACCGTGGCCCTAATCCATTCCCGCCTTGACTATTGCAACTCTCTATTAAGCGGCCTCCCCCTCACCAGACTTTCTCCTCTCCAGTCCATCCTTAATGCAGCAGCCAGGATCACCCATCTGGCCAATCGTTACTCAGGTGCCTCCGCTCTGTGCCAGTCATTGCACTGGCTGCCCGTATACTACAGGATCAAATTCAAATTGCTTGTTCTCACCCACAAAGCTCTTCACAGTGCAGCTCCCCCCTACCTCTCCTCCCTCATCTCTGTCTATCACCCCACCCGCTCTCTACGTTCCTCAAATGACCTTCAACTAACATCTGCACTAATCCGATCCTCCCACTCCCGGCTCCAAGACTTTTCCAGAGCTGCACCAAACCTCTGGAATGCTTTACCCAAAGAAATCAGGACTATCCACAACTTGCATGGCTTCAGACGATCCCTAAAGACACATCTTTTTAAGGCGGCCTATCATACTCCCTAACATGTCCATTGTACTGTAGACAGTGAATGGGCTATCCTCTGGACATTATTCTTCTACAAACTCCACCAAACCATAAAGGTCTACACAGACTGATGACCATTCATGTAAGCTTAGCCCTATACCCCATTTCCTCAAGATGCCTGGACCACCAGTGCAATAAGCCCCGGCACCTTGCACAACCCCTATCCCGTTGTAGATTGTAAGCTCTTTTGAGCAGGGTCACCTTCATTTCTTGCTTTATTTATTGTATTTTTTTTTCCACATTGATTCTATGCCTATTGTTTTTGTATCCAATGATTGTACTTTATTTGTTCTCTATTGTAATTACTTACTGTATATTTTCTGTACGCTAACCCTACATTGTAAAGCGCTGCGGAATATGTTGGCGCTATATAAATAAAGCTTTATTATTATTATGTGTCACATGACCCTCTTCCCATTGAAAAAAATAAAGTTGGATTCAAAATAGCAGACTTCAAAATGGCCGCCATGGTCACCACCCATCTGGAAAAGTTTTCCCCCTCTCATATACTAATGTGCCACAAACAGGAAGTTGATATCACCAACCATTCCCATTTTATTTAGGTGTATCTATATAAATGACCCACCCTTTACTTTGCTGAAACAGTCTGCATGCTGTTCAGAATAATCTCCTGTTAATTACAAATCTTTGTTATATTTTAACAGACAGTAATGAGAAGTTAAGATTACAAGATTTACTAGAAGATGATAGAAAGAAACATGCTTGCAGTTCTTCTAATTTTATGTATCTAATTAAGTATTTAATTTCATTTTTACGGCTTCTTCAGTACTGGTATTATCTGTATGAATGACACATATTCACCGTGCCCAGTGGTTACATGGAGAATATTGGTGTAGTACAGTCATGTTTGTTTTGTGCCAAAAAATTTACACCATCAGTGATTAGAATCTTAGGATCAGTGCAATTAATTTTATAACAAATTAAGTGAGGTTTTAAAACTATTAGTAACAAATTACCCTTATGAGAGAGATTTTAAAAACTTTTTCAAAATTAAATTTTTTTTTTTTTCGTTTTTAAAAAACAGAACACATTTATAGATTATTACAAATCTTTTCTATTCCTGTTTACACAACTTTCTATTCCCTTTTATAAACTTGGTGGGGATAATAAAGGGAACTAACCAGCAGGATTTAGAGCTATAAAGTGAAGCCAGTTCCTTGCTCTGGAATACTGAGCAATCATTCTTTACTTCAATGATAACATACTTGATTGCAGAGAAAAGTGTTATAAAACTCCATGCAAACAGGACAGCAGATGATTGATGTGTGCAGCACTTGGGTTGTTTTTTGCCTCCTCTATGGGCATGCCTTTTGTCTGTAAGACAAACCCTCCCTCTCCCTCTTATCTATACTCCAGCCACAGGGTGCCTGACAAAGCTGAAAGTAGAGATGAAAGGGAGCAGGGGATGCCCGCAAAGGAGGAAAAAACAAAAACAATATCAGTGCTGAACACATCAATCATCTGCTGGCCTTTTTTTCAGGAGTTTTATAACACTTTTCTCTGCAATCAAACATTGAATAATTGAAGTAAAGGTATGATTGCACTCAGTATCCCAGAGCCTGTAAGCACTGGTTTCACTTTATAGCCCTAAATCCTGCTGCTTGGTTCCCTTTAATGTCAACAACTTAGTACCAAATGATCATAGTGTAATAACAGAATACTCTTTGTGAAGGTTTTTCCGATATGACAATGTATGTTAAAAGCAATCTGTCAGCTGATTTATGTTGCCTGTGTCACAGTAGCATGAATCAGGGGTCAGTTCCTATGGTGTCTTTAACATTATCTATTGTAAATGTATCACAGAAAAACAAATGAAGACTCAGCCAAAGAAGAGGTTACTAATTCAAGAGGCAGGTCCCAATTAGACAAACAGTTCCTTTCTTATACACATGCATAAGTAATTACCTGTTAATCTAACTGAGCAGGCAAGAGATCCAACAGGAATATGTCTTTTGGACTGGTCTTTTAAATGGCCTGATAGATGATACCTGACCTCTATCTACTTCCAGCAATCACAAATCTGGGTTTTGAAAGTTTTTAACAGCAATGCCTTGGTTTATATTACTTCATTGTCCTCTTTTTTGTAATTGTAAAAAATCATTCCATATACTACTGTCTAATATTTAGATGCCCCAATATTATCACAGTGGTGCACAGTAGAAACATTCTTTTATCTACACCTGTAAGAAAGTGGAAGTGCTGCCCACACCCACTGGAAGAAAATGTGACATTGTGTGTAAAGCAATGCACTGATTTAAATGTGATTTTATGTGTTTGGTGAATGACATTTATTAGTCAAGCACAAGAAGGGTTAATAGTGGAGATTAGTCCAGGATAGGAGGAGTTGCATGGGTACACAGGAAGCAACTTCCAGGTGATGAGGAAGTTAGACTCCAGCATTAAGTGGTGTAAGTTCTCATCTCAGACTGCCTGCTACAGGGTGTTGTGTATGAAAAAGGAGTACTTTAGAAAATACATCCTAAGGACCAAATTAATGTAATGAGACATTCAGTAGATCGAAAGATTCAATAGATTAGAATATTTGATATGAAACAACAATGTGAAAACAAAAAAATATATGTGTTTATTGTCGCCAAATGCCATGCAATAAATAAATAAAAGCTAGTGCTATAAAAATACAGGGTACTTGGTTCATATCTTTTTTGCAAAAAACGTACTTAAGCCATCCTACCACAGCAAGGTGACTCTCTTCGGGACAGCCCCTTCGCTAACCGTATTATAACCTGCTACTGTGCTTATTGACCTCACAAGTAGCAGGGTGTTGTGTGTGAACTGGCCCCAAAGGGATCACAGATGGGATGCATTATATCAATTTCTGTTCAGCAGGAGAGAGGTGGGGCTTTCCAACTTGCCAGAATGCAAGTGGTTAAAGTCAAATTGCAAACAAAAGCTGAGACAAAGCAGAGTAGTGTTGATAGCCTGGAATCCAAATCAGGTAGGCTGATTACATGGCATGTAATTAAAACCAGGAATAGTAGAAGGTCAATGTAAAGGGGGATTGAATGAGAAGAATTAGTATCAGCAGGACATTGGTAAAAGTTGACTACGGTGAAAGGAAGTTTAATTATCCTCATGAAATTGATGCTATGGTCACCATGTTGGGACATATATTCTCCCAGCAGTCTTTCAAGATATTAGTTAGAAGTTGTTTTGATGTACCCCAAGGAGTGGAGTCCTCACAAGTAAGTTGTGAGTGTGTGTAGCAGTCCACCTCGACCCATGCAGCCCTCACGGGGGGGGGGGTAGATAAAGTCTCAGATAATTGTTGGCTGGATTGTCATATGCAAGAGTGTGAAGCGCCAATAAAATGAAGTTTCATTACTTGTAATAGAGAAGTGGCCATGTCTGCTTATTGCAAGTGAAACTCTAAAGAACATAGTTTATTCCAAAGAACAGTTTGGCAAAAAGAAATTTATTGCTGAACTTTGGTCACCCTCATTCATCTGACTCAAAATTGATACTACCCTCACTATTAGTTTACTGCCTAATTCACCAGGGTAATTTGTAAGGAGCTGGTAACCTCTAGATACAGACCATCAATGTTGTTGTTTGTGCCTGGAATGGTAGCAAGCTATTATTTTTAGATTAGGAGGTAGTTAGTATAAAAAAAATCTTCCCATAATAAGAGTATTAGTTTTCTGACGTTGATTTTGACTCACTCTCCCAAACCCTCAAATACTGAACAGCTATTGATTGGCGCATTTAGGGAATTAAACGTCTAGGGGAGATGCGGGCACCAGTGCTGGATGTGACAGCCAGAGCTCGGATATCACGTAAAGCGTAACCGCCATTTAAATTTTTTAATAATAAACCTTCAAATGTACTTTAAAAGTGAAATCTGGTGGAAAACCATTCATAAACCTTCCATAAGATGTCCGCACTAGACAGTGTCTGAAGCAGGCATATGTTCATTATCAGTAGGGATGGGCGAGTCTACTCGCTAGGACTCGGGACTCGGCGATTCTGAAGGTACTCGCAGGACTCGTTACTCGGCGAATCTCCCAGCTTGGACTCGCACAGTGACGAGTCCAATGGAATTCAATGGCAATAAGCTTGACTCGTCACAGATACCCGCTGTCAGCAGCGAGTCTGAGCGAGTCTACGATTCCGAGTCCTACGAGTCTACGAATCCGAGTCCTGTATACTGTATTCGGGATTCGGACTGTGGAATACAGAATCTGTTATGTTGCGAGTCAGCACAGCGTGCGTGTTAGGTCAGAAAACTTGTGAAGATAGCCAATCATAGTCAGTAATGGCATAGCAAAGTTGGTTGTGTCAGGACTATGATTGGCTGCTGTCCAGCGTCATGCCTATGTCATCTATGACAGGCAAGGCAGTATATAAGGCTTGTCCCCGCCATTTTGGGCACATTCCTGAGACGATCTGACCTAGTATAGGGAGAGAGAGATATATGCTGGAGCAGATCAGGGATTGTCAGTGTAGGGAAGATTCCTTTTATTAACCCAAAAAGCTCTTCTGAGAGCTAGGAGGAGGACGGAGTAGTGCTGTGTAGGCAGGCAGGCAGGGAGGGAAGGAAGGAGAAGCCTTAGTGCACACAGGACGGACCTCATAGCTTAGCTTACTCACTCAGCTTTGCTAACAGCTGCAGTCAGAGGCTTAGCTGAGGTGCTGTTTCATTTTTGTTTTTGCACCAGATCGATTTTTGTTCCTAATAAGCCATAGAGCGTTATTTTTTCTGTGGCAGACCAGTGCGTTGCTGCTAGCACGTACTCCACCTTAGGGAGTGTAGTGTGCGGCTTCACTGCCAAGTGTGAGTGCGCACACTTACCCCGCCAGCAAGTGACGCATTCAGCTAACCTAACCACATCTCAGTGGCTGTGCGCACTTGAAACTAATTTTTTTAGGGAGCGTAGTGTGCGGCTTCACTGCCAAGTGTGACAGCGCACACTTACCCCGCCAGCAAGTGACGCATTCAGCTAACCTAACCACATCTCGGTGGCTGTGCGCACTTGAAACTAATTTTTTTAGGGAGTGTAGTGTGCGGCTTCACTGCCAAGTGTGAGAGCGCACACTTACCCCGCCAGCAAGTGACGCATTCAGCTAACCTAACCACATCTCGGTGGCTGTGCGCACTTCAAACCAATTTTTTTAGGGAGTGTAGTGTGCGGTTTCACTGCCAAGTGTGAGAGCGCACACTTACCCCGCCAGCAAGTGACGCATTCAGCTAACCTAACCACATCTCGGTGGCTGTGCGCACTTGAAACTAATTTTTTTAGGGAGTGTAGTGTGCGGTTTCACTGCCAAGTGTGAGAGCGCACACTTACCCCGCCAGCAAGTGACGCATTCAGCTAACCTAACCACATCTCGGTGGCTGTGCGCACTTGAAACTAATTTTTTTAGGGAGTGTAGTGTGCGGTTTCACTGCCAAGTGTGAGAGCGCACACTTACCCCGCCAGCAAGTGACGCATTCAGCTAACCTAACCACATCTCGGTGGCTGTGCGCACTTGAAACTAATTTTTTTAGGGAGTGTAGTGTGCGGTTTCACTGCCAAGTGTGAGAGCGCACACTTACCCCGCCAGCAAGTGACGCATTCAGCTAACCTAACCACATCTCGGTGGCTGTGCGCACTTGAAACTAATTTTTTTAGGGAGTGTAGTGTGCGGCTTCACTGCCAAGTGTGAGAGCGCACACTTACCCCGCCAGCAAGTGACGCATTCAGCTAACCTAACCACATCTCGGTGGCTGTGCGCACTTCAAACCAATTTTTTTAGGGAGTGTAGTGTGCGGTTTCACTGCCAAGTGTGAGAGCGCACACTTACCCCGCCAGCAAGTGACGCATTCAGCTAACCTAACCACATCTCGGTGGCTGTGCGCACTTGAAACTAATTTTTTTAGGGAGTGTAGTGTGCGGCTTCACTGCCAAGTGTGACAGCGCACACTTACCCCGCCAGCAAGTGACGCATTCAGCTAACCTAACCACATCTCGGTGGCTGTGCGCACTTGAAACTAATTTTTTTAGGGAGTGTAGTGTGCGGCTTCACTGCCAAGTGTGAGAGCGCACACTTACCCCGCCAGCAAGTGACGCATTCAGCTAACCTAACCACATCTCGGTGGCTGTGCGCACTTCAAACCAATTTTTTTAGGGAGTGTAGTGTGCGGTTTCACTGCCAAGTGTGAGAGCGCACACTTACCCCGCCAGCAAGTGACGCATTCAGCTAACCTAACCACATCTCGGTGGCTGTGCGCACTTGAAACTAATTTTTTTAGGGAGTGTAGTGTGCGGCTTCACTGCCAAGTGTGACAGCGCACACTTACCCCGCCAGCAAGTGACGCATTCAGCTAACCTAACCACATCTCGGTGGCTGTGCGCACTTCAAACCAATTTTTTTAGGGAGTGTAGTGTGCGGTTTCACTGCCAAGTGTGAGAGCGCACACTTACCCCGCCAGCAAGTGACGCATTCAGCTAACCTAACCACATCTCGGTGGCTGTGCGCACTTGAAACTAATTTTTTAGGGAGTGTAGTGTGCGGCTTCACTGCCAAGTGTGAGTGCGCACACTTACCCCGCCAGCAAGTGACGCATTCAGCTAACCTAACCACATCTCGGTGGCTGTGCGCACTTGAAACTAATTTTTTTAGGGAGTGTAGTGTGTGGCTTCACTGCCAAGTGTGAGAGCGCACACTTACCCCGCCAGCAAGTGACGCATTCAGCTAACCTAACCACATCTCGGTGGCTGTGCGCACTTCAAACCAATTTTATTAGGGAGTGTAGTGTGCGGTTTCACTGCCAAGTGTGAGAGCGCACACTTACCCCGCCAGCAAGTGACGCATTCAGCTAACCTAACCACATCTCGGTGGCTGTGCGCACTTGAAACTAATTTTTTTAGGGAGTGTAGTGTGCGGCTTCACTGCCAAGTGTGACAGCGCACACTTACCCCGCCAGCAAGTGACGCATTCAGCTAACCTAACCACATCTCGGTGGCTGTGCGCACTTGAAACTAATTTTTTTAGGGAGTGTAGTGTGCGGCTTCACTGCCAAGTGTGCGCGCGCACACTTACCCCGCCAGCAAGTGACGCATACAGCAACACCTAACTCCAACTTGGTGACTGTGCATTCATCTACAATGTCTCAAAAAAAAACAATTACCAAAAAGGATGTTGCAAAGGGACAGGGACGAGCTCGTGGCCGCAGCAGTCTTGCCCAAGAAGGCACTGGTACAAGTACACAGCCTAGGATTGATAGAACGTCCTTTTTTCTACCTAGAAATCCCAGTACTCAAAGAAAACGTGTGTTGAGGCCGGATGAGCATGACAAGATAACATCTTGGATGGCTCAGACGCCCTCGACCACTGGTTCTTGCAGTACGCAATCATCCGTGGCAAGACATTCTAGTGTCGCTACAGACAATGCAGCGCCATCCAATCCTCAAAGTCGTCATATTGCCTCAACCCATCGGCAGCCAGAGGAAAATTTGAATATGGACCTTGGTCACTCGGATGACTTATTCGGTTTCTTATCAAGGGGTTTCTTTGTCACTGCCTGACGAGATACTTGAAGTAGACGAAATGTCTACTCATGGCCAAAGTTTGGAAGTAGCGCGTCCTGAGGAAAGACACTTTCACGAAATGCAAACAGTATCTCAGGAGGTGGATGATGATGAGGATGATGAGACACACATCTCATCTGGCCAGCCTGCTCAGTCAGTTTATCCAGAATCCTTTGAACTGGAAGGGGTGGATGATGACACCACAGATCCTACCTGGATTGCTGAATTGCATAGCCAAGAGAGCAGCCAGGAGGACGAAAGTGGCTATGTACCACTGGCAAAATCACAAAGGCGTACTGTCTCCAGAACACAAACTGTGAGAACAGTTGCCCAAATAGCGTCAACTGTGGCACAAACTGTGCCAACTGTTGCACAAACTGCAAACACAGTTGCCCAAAATGTGTCCACAGTTGGTGTTGAACAGAGTCATCCTCCTCTTCCTCCAATTAAAAATAAAGGACGAACAGCCAGTGTGTGGAAATTTTTTAAGGATAGCCCAACATTACCAAATATGGTTATCTGTAAGATGTGCCAGGCAAGGCTTAGCAGAGGCACGGTAAAAGGAAACCAGAGCACCAGCAGTATGCGCAAGCATATGTCTCTTAAGCACCCAATTCAGTGGGCACCCTATCAGGGTTCAAAATCAGTGCCTTCTGATCCAAACACTTCCAGGCCACCTCAGATACATCCTTCACCAGCAAGTGTTCAGGCTTCAGCTCCTGCTCAAGCGTACTCCTCCCAAGGTGCTTTACAAGACAGACATGACAGTAGTCAATCCTCTTGTCAGTCTGGTCCAAACGTGCAGTTGTCAGTGCCACAGCTGTATGAAAGACAGCGGAAGTTCCAACCGACACACCCATATTCCCAAAAAGTGACAGCGAAAATAGCCAAGTTGTTAGCTGTGGAAATGCTGCCGTTTAGGCTTGTGGGTACAGAGTCTTTTCGGGAGTTGATGGCTGAGGCAGCACCACGATACTCTGTACCCAGCCGGTACTTTTTCTCACGTAGTGCCGTTCCCGCCTTACACCAGCACGTGGTTAACAACTTAAAACGTGCTTTAACAAATGCTGTCACCGCCAAAGTCCACCTAACTACGGACACGTGGACAAGTAGTTGTGGACAGGGCAGATACATTTCACTAACGGCTCACTGGATCAACCTGGTGGAGAGTGTCCCAACTAGGGATGGGCGAATCTACTCGTTACTACTCGGTACTCGCCGAGTAGTAAGGGATTCGCCCGACTCGTTACACTGCGAGTAATCTCAGGGATGACTCGCAGTCAGTAACGAGTCCGCAGGGAGCGAAGGAAGAGAGGGGGGAGAAATGCTCCTTACCTCTCTTCCGGCTTCTGCTATGTGCTGTGTGCTGGGCTCTGGGACTTGCGGGCTGTGGCAGCTCCAGGGTCCTAGAGCCCGCCTACACAGAGATGTAGCAGAGCTGAGAGAGTTCTCAGCCTGCTCACTCCCTGTGCATAGATATGTATATGTATGCACAGGGTTGTGGCAGTGAAGATGTCGTTTTTGGACTACGTCGGACGGAAGAGGATTTTTGGAGTAAAGATGGAGTCTCTAATGTCTTTTTTGTTTTATTTTTAATAAAAAAAATTTCTCTGTGTTGTGTTTTTTTTTTATATTGATTACTGGAAATTCATGGCGGTCATGTCTAATATTGGCGTGACCGCCATAAATTTCGGGCTTAGGGTCAGCTGATAATACAAAGCTGGCCCTAACCTCTTTATTACCCAGCGTGCCAATGCCACCAGGGCCGCTGGAAGAGCGGGGTTCAGCGCCAGAAGATGGCGCTTCAATGAACGCGCCATCTTCTGGGGCGGCTGCGGGCTGCAATTTGCAGCGGGGGGTGCCCAGAAAGCTTGGGCATCCCTGCGCTGTGGATTCCAGCCCCCAGCTGCTTAGCTGTACCTGGCTAGACATAGAAATTGCGCGGAGCCCCACGCATTTTTTTTTTTATTATTTCATGAAATTCATGAAATAATAAAAAAAAGGGCTCGCCTATATTCTTGTGTCCGGCCAGGTACAAATAGGCACCTGGGGGTTGGGGGCAGCTCGTCGCTGCCTGCTGGATCCGGCTGGTTACAAAAATACGGCGAAGCCCACGTAATTTTTTTTTTTGAAAAATCTATAAAACAATCCTAAAAAAGGATTGCATCTTTACTAACCCCTCGACCATGGTGGAGGGGTTAATAAAGAGGCAGTCCCTTTTTTAGGATTGTTTTATGGATTTTTCAGAAAAATTTCACGTGGGCTTCGCCGTATTTCTGGAACCAGCCAGATCCAGCAGGCAGCGACGGGCTGCCCCCGACCCCCAGGTGCCTATTTGTACCTGGCCGGACACAAGAATATAGGCGAGCCCTTTTTTTTTATTATTTCATGAATTTCATGAAATAATTAAAAAAACAATGCGTGGGGCTCCGCGCAATTTCTATGTCTAGCCAGGTACAGCTAAGCAGCTGGGGGCTGGAATCCGCAGCGCAGGGATGCCCAAGCTTTCTGGGCACCCCCCGCTGCAAATTGCAGCCCGCAGCCGCCCCAGAAGATGGCGCGTTCATTGAAGCGCCATCCTCTGGCGCTGAACCCCGCTCTTCCAGTGGCCCTGGTGGCAGTGGCTCACTGGGTAATTAAGGGGTTAGGGCCAGCTTTGTATTATCAGCTGGCCCTAAGCCCGAAATTTATGGCGGTCACGCCAATATTAGACATGACCGCCATGAATTTCCAGTAATCAATATAAAAAAAAAAACACAGAGAAAATTTTTTATTAAAAATAAAACAAAAAAGCCATTAGGGACTCCATCTTTATTTTAAAAATCCTCTTCCGTCCGACGTAGTCCAAAACGCAATCTCAGCTCTGCTACTTCCCTGTCTGTGCTTAGACAGACAGGGATGTAGCAGAGCTGAGAACTGACTAAACAGTCAGAGTTCAGCTCAGGGCATTAGGACCTGAGCTGAACTCTGCTGTCAGCCAGACTCGCTCTGCTCCGGAGATTCCCGAGCAGTGACGCAAGTTAATTTATTCACTGCTCCTGTCACCATTCGGGAATCTCCGGAAACAGAAGCAGAGAGACTCGGGGAGCGAGTCTGCAGCTGAGGCGGCAGCGGCGGCGGAGGCAGGGGTAAGTAGCCGGCCGGGCCGGTGCCCCCCCTCTCTCCCCCCTCACCCCCCCTGACCCCCCCTTCCCCCCTCCCCCCTTCAATCTTTTTTTTTTTTTATTATTATTCTTTAAAAGCCAGCGGCTTTTTGCTGCTGGCTTTAAAAGAATAACAGGGGGATTTGCAGGTTTTTCCTCTGCTGCCAGACCCCTTATAGGGTCCGCCAGCAGAGGAATCGCTGCAATACTCGCCTCCCCATTCATTTACATTGGACTCGCTAGACTCGCAACGAGTAGCGAGTCCTGGACTCAGACTCGTTACAGTCTAGCGAGTCCGAGTAATTTAGGATTCGCCCATCTCTAGTCCCAACTTCTAAAACTGTACCATCTGACATACTTCCAACTCCACGAATAGCGGGCCCAACATCATTCCGGGTGTCTGCCTCCTCATATATGTCCAGTGCCCAATCTGCTTCTGCCACTTCCTTGTCCACTGCTGAGCCTCAAGCACCATCACGTCCGAGTTGGGAGCTTTGCAGTACTGCTTCTGCAAGGCGACAACAGGCTCTTCTGAAGCTTATCTGCCTAGGTGACACACGTCACACTGCAACAGAGTTGTGGAAAGGTCTCAAGCAACAGACCGATGAGTGGCTGGCCCCACTGGAACTACAACCAGGTCTAGTTGTGAGCTATAATGGTGCAAACCTTGTGGCGGCAATAAAGCACGGTAAACTTGTACATGTGCCTTGCATGGCTCATGTCCTGAACCTGGTAGTTCAGAAATTCCTCAAAATATACCCAGAGTTATCTGAGCTACTGGATAAGGTGAGGCGAATTTGCGCCCACTTTAGACATTCGTCCACAGCAGCTGCAAGTCTTTCTGCCCTTCAAATCCAATTTAACTTGCCGAAACACAGGCTAATTTGCGACATGCCTACGCGATGGAACTCCACCTTCCATATGCTGGCAAGGTTTAATGAGCAGCAGAAGGCAATAGCGGAATTTCAGCTGCAACATGCCCGTCAACCTGGAAGTCATACCACACACATCGGTACTTTCGAGTGGGTCTGGATCGCTGACCTTTGCGAGTTGCTGGATAACTTCGAATACTGTACCAAACTCGTCAGTGGGGATCAGTCGATTATAAGTCTCACCATCCCCATGCTCTGCCTGCTCCAAGAATCCCTATTGAATCTCAAAACAGATGCTTTGAGAGCACAGCGGATGGCTATGGAGCCAGAATTGAACATCGCTGATCCTAGCCACCCTAGCCAATATCAGCAGGCTACATTGGTTCAGGAAGATGTTGATGAGGGTGATGATGAAGAAGATTTATTTTTCTCTGGTACTGATGTGAACCCTGATGGGACTCCCAACCCTACGTTTATGTCGGTACAGCATGGGTGGGCTGAAGAGGAGGAGGCGGACACCGATTTAGAGGCCACGACGCGTAGTGATCTTCATTCTGTTGTAACCGAGGAGATGAGTCTTTGCAGCTTAGCACACATGGCTGAAGTAATGTGTCAATGTGTCTCCAAAGATCCACGCGTCATACACATCTATGACAGCGACCTCTACTGGTTGTCAACGTTTTTGGACCCACGGTACAAAGACAAATTTCAGTCGCTGCTGTCGCACTCATCCAGGGCTTAACGATGGATCATGTAAAGAGGGTTCTTCTTGATATTTTGCTGGCAATATCACCGTCTGAATCCGCTATACATCGAAGAACCAGCTCTTTCCAACAGCAGCCTTTGGTTGGGACACAAACGCCATCAATGACAAGAAGAGGTGGGGGTAAGATGTCCGCCAACTGGGCGATGTTCAACAGACCTTCCAATCAAGAACGTAATATGACTACGGTGACCTTGAGTAGGAGACAACAATTGTCCAACATGGTGCAGCAGTATCTCAGTGACAGTACCAGCTTCCTAACCGACCCTTCTGTACCCTTTAATTACTGGGTTTCCAAGCTGCACACTTGGACTGAGCTGTCATTGTATGCCTTGGAGGTGCTGGCATGCCCAGCTGCTAGTGTGACATCAGAGCGTGTTTTCAGTGCCGCTGGGGGTATAGTCACTGATAGAAGGTCCCGCCTCACCACAGAAAATGCCGACAGGCTCACTCTAATTAAATTCAACAAGGATTGGATATCATCACAGTTCCTAAGCCCTCCTGACGACAGTACACAATCCTAGATTAACCTAATCATAATTTATATGATTGGGATATTGCGCTGTTAACAATATGCCCATTTTTGACAGGAATTAATGACAAGTCCCGTAGCTCTGTTGATTTGATTCGGCACCCAGTCCAAGCAATAATATGCTATGGGCCAAGCGCCCTGCTTTATGTAAAAAAATACTTTATTAAGCCCTTTGGGCTAATTTTTTGAGGCACCAAGCCTAGGACTGCATAGTTGGCCTTGCTTCTTCTATGCTCCTAGTCCAAGCAATAATATGCAATGGGCCAAGCGCCCTGCTTTATTATAAATAGACTTTATTAAGCCCTTTGGGCTAATTTTTTGAGCCACCCAGGCTAACAAGCTTATCATGCTTTGGGAGACACCCTGGCTAACAAGCTTTTTATGGCCCTTAGGCCTACATTTATACCAAAAATGGGATACAGCCCCTTGGGCTAATTTTTTGAGCCACCAAGGCTAACAAGCTTATCATGCTTTGGGAGACACCCTGGCTAACAAGCTTTTTATGGCCCTTAGGCCTACATTTATACCAAAAATGGGATACAGCCCCTTGGGCTAATTTTTTGAGCCACCCAGGCTAACAAGCTTATCATGCTTTGGGAGACACCCTGGCTAACAAGCTTTTTATGGCCCTTAGGCCTACATTTATACCAAAAATGGGATACAGCCCCTTGGGCTAATTTTTTGAGCCACCCAGGCTAACAAGCTTATCATGCTTTGGGAGACACCCTGGCTAACAAGCTTTTTATGGCCCTTAGGCCTACATTTATACCAAAAATGGGATACAGCCCCTTGGGCTAATTTTTTGAGCCACCCAGGCTAACAAGCTTATCATGCTTTGGGAGACACCCTGGCTAACAAGCTTTTTATGGCCCTTAGGCCTACATTTATACCAAAAATGGGATACAGCCCCTTGGGCTAATTTTTTGAGCCACCCAGGCTAACAAGCTTATCATGCTTTGGGAGACACCCTGGCTAACAAGCTTTTTATGGCCCTTAGGCCTACATTTATACCAAAAATGGGATACAGCCCCTTGGGCTAATTTTTTGAGCCACCCAGGCTAACAAGCTTATCATGCTTTGGGAGACACCCTGGCTAACAAGCTTTTTATGGCCCTTAGGCCTACATTTATACCAAAAATGGGATACAGCCCCTTGGGCTAATTTTACCAGGCACCAATCCTATGCCTGCATCGTGGGCGGTGCTTGGACTATCATCCTGCTGGAGCCTGTTGAAGGGTCCCACTGTACGCTCCATACAAAACGCGTAGACGCGATGTGTAGCATGTAGACGTCCCAGCCTCTCACATGTGTGTTCATAATCTTGTTGCCATAGCAAGGCATAAAGTAACCCCCCAAACACAGGCACTGTTTGTCAGCAACAGTTGTATGTGGAGTCATGATTTGACACTTAGTAACCAAGGTGACTTCATGCGCCATGCGGGCCGTAAAGTACTTGCTAATGATGCTCTCTCCCCTGTCCCCCACGCCAACTGTCTCGGGGTAATCCTTGACTCCTCCCTCTCCTTCAAGCCCCACCTGTAGTCCCTAACCAAGTCCCTGTGACTCCAACTCAAAAATATTTAACCAATTCAGTCGTTCCTCAATCCTGACACTGCTGAAACACTCATAAATGCCCTCATCATCTCCCGCCTTGACTACTGCAACCTCCTTCGCATAGGTCTCCCTGCCAACTCTCTTGCACCTCTCCAATCTATACTAAACTCTGCTGCCCGACTAATCCATCTGTCCTCACGCTACTCACCTGTCTACACCCTCTGCCAAGCCCTTCACTGGGTCCCCGCCCCACAGAGAGCTCACTTTAAAACACTGATCATGACATTCAAAGCCTTACACAACCTATCCCCACCATACATCTCCGACATGATCTCCCGATACCATCCCTCACGCTACCTGCGTTCATCCAAAGAACTTCTCCGACACTCCCCCCTCATCTCCTCTTCCCACAACCGCATACAGGATTTCTCCCGGGCATCAACCATGCTCTGTAACTCGCTGCCCCACCTCATCACTCACTCGCCTACCCTGGGAACCTTCAAGAAACACCTAAAGACTCACCTCTTCCGACAGGCCTACAACCTGCCATGACACCCCGCTACACGCCCCACGACCGACACCTTCCCCACCCTATTGTATCCCCACCCACCCCTCGTTGAATGTGAGCCCACGCGTACAGGGTCCTCTCCTGTTGTACCTCTATGACCTTATTGTCTATGTTTATTGTACTTCTCCTTGTGTACCTTATCCTCATGTAAAGCGCCATGGAACCTATCGGTGCTATATAAATAAATAATAATTATAATGATGATGACTTTAAGCCCACCCACAAAACAACCTACACATCCATTCCCTGAAAAAAGACAGACACAAAGCAGTTTTTGTAAACTGGGTATTATTCCGCCATAATGGTAAAAATGTCAGAATTTTTTTTTTTTTTTTTGGTACAACTTTGTAAACAGTAGGAAAATATAAGAAATAATAACATAAAGAAATTGTGCAATGCACATGAACACAAAATAAAAAACAAAAAAATAAGGGGTCTACAGCTGCTGGTAGGTTGCCGCATCCTCCGGCCTTGCCAGTAAAGTGACACCATCACCCTGGTCCTGCAAGAGGTCAAGGGCCCCATGAATGGCCTCCGGCAACCCTTGAGGGTGGATCCTCTGGGCAGGTGTGGGGAAAAATGGTAGGTCCCTGTTAGGTGGCCATTGTGGAAAGGTAGGTACAGGCCTCTGGGGTGGCACATGGCTGTCCCGGGGTGTGGGCCTGTCTTGTAGGTTGGAGTGTCTGAATTGCCACCCCTCCAAATAATTGAAAACCTCACCTGGGTGGTTTGGTGGGCGACTGGCGTCAAGCACAATCTGTAATGCTGACCTTGCCCGCAGTAGCCTGTGAAATGGAATTTCATCCAGGAATGGTATCAGACTGTGGGCAAAGTCAGCATTACTTTGTGCACGCCGTCTATTAGGTGACCCCGGGATCAGACCATGGCTGCTGTGAGGTGGGCATCCAGGTTCCTCCTCTTGTGGCCGGACATGCCCCAAAGCTGGGGTTGGTGCTGGTGGCGGCGGTGGTGGTGTTGGTGCTGGTGGCGGCGGTGGTGGTGTTGGTGCTGGTGGCGGCGGTGGTGGTGTTGCTGGTGCTGGTGGCGGCGGTGGTGGTGGTGCTGGTGCTGGTGGCGGCGGTGGTGGTGGTGTTGGTGCTGGTGGCGGCGGCGGTGGTGGTGGCGCCGGCCGTGGTGGTGGTGGTGGGTTTTCTCCACGCCGCCTTCTGTTTGGCGGTGGAGGGTTCACAGCACGCCGCCCTCTGTAGTAAGCTTCTCTGTGGGTAAAGTAAAAAAAAATTTGGTGAATGCATTGCATTTGGAAACAAAAACATAGGTCAAACATTAAGTTGCACGCTTTTTAGACTCTGTGTATCTGTGTATTATTAATCAGATATTTGTCATTATTATGAAAGAATAACCAACTGTACATAACATAAAGGAATACGTGACTTTCTTTGCTAATTCCATACTAATACATAATTTTTCACCCCCTGATTACCACCCACCCCCCCCCCCATCCCATCTAATCTAGACGATCAATAACACCAATGGTTCACATGAAAAAAAAAAGTCCCCCTGACTTCACTTTTAACTTGACATACTTAATTCACAAAACTTTTAGCTTATATCATCTATATAAAGCAGGGAAGGGGTTGAAAGGTATACAATATATATATATATAATCTATTTATATAATCGGGAGTTTGAAATTCCGGCACTGTAGCCTAATCCCAAACTCCTTAGCGTCACTGCGAGCGGAGACGCGTATGCGCCTTCGCGAGCCGCAGACGCTTAACTCACACAGCCGCTATAGCGTTTTCTCGAGCGGCCTCGCGCCCTCCGCTCACAGCAAGACCTGCGCCCCTCACAGCGCCCAATCCGCCCTGGCATGCTGGCATTTGTACTTCCCCCGTCTGTGCACCCACAGGTCTTAGCAGATCACTGATGCTGACAGCGGGGGGGGACAACACAGACAATCAAATCAGGAGGAGGTCAGTGTCAGGAGGAGATGACAGACGCCCGCCGGGGCCTGTGACACTGCAGAGGTCACAGCGGGGCTGTGTGTGCGGACAACGGGGAGGCCGGGGGCTACGGACGTACCGGACACGTCCTCTGCTCCTGGAGATGTGCCGCGGTTCCGCGCTCGCAGCGTATCTGACGCTGGAGCCGCGCTCACCACGCCCACACCACGCCCTCTGCCAAACAACCCACACCTCTCACTAACCTCCTGCAGCTAACCACACCCCATGTTTACCTTTGCCATGATGTCATTTAGCTGCGGCCGCTATCTTTAATAAGGTCAGAAATGATGGCAGTAATCGGATCTCTGCTCCCTCTAGAACGCCCCAACACTGTAGCACCATCTATTAACCCTATTCTCATCACCTATATACTCTGCTACCCACTGAGCCGCCTGTATACTCTGCTACCCACAGACCCGCCTGTATACTCTGCTACCCACAGAGCCGTCTTTATACTCTGCTACCTCAGACCCGCCTGTATACTCTGCTACCCACAGAGCCGTCTTTATACTCTGCTACCTCAGACCCGCCTGTATACTCTGCTACCCACAGAGCCACGTGTATACTCTGCTACCCACAGACCCGCCTGTATACTCTGCTACCCACAGACCCGCCTGTATACTCTGCTACAAACAGAGCCGTCTTTATACTCTGCTACCTCAGACCCGCCTGTATACTCTGCTACCCACAGAGCCGCCTGTATACTCTGCTACCTCAGACCCGCCTGTATACTCTGCTACCCACAGACCCGCCTGTATACTCTGCTACCCACAGAGCCGTCTTTATACTCTGCTACCTCAGACCCGCCTGTATACTCTGCTACCCACAGAGCCGCCTGTAGACTCTGCTACCTCAGACCCGCCTGTATACTCTGCTACCCACAGACCCGCCTGTATACTCTGCTACCCACAGAGCCGTCTTTATACTCTGCTACCTCAGACCCGCCTGTATACTCTGCTACCCACAGAGCCGCCTGTATACTCTGCTACCTCAGACCCGCCTGTATACTCTGCTACCCACAGACCCGCCTGTATACTCTGCTACCCACAGAGCCGTCTTTATACTCTGCTACCTCAGACCCGCCTGTATACTCTGCTACCCACAGAGCCGCCTGTATACTCTGCTACCTCCGACCCGCCTGTATACTCTGCTACCCACAGAGCCACGTGTATACTCTGCTACCCACAGACCCGCCTGTATACTCTGCTACCCACAGACCCGCCTGTATACTCTGCTACCCACAGAGCCGTCTTTATACTCTGCTACCTCAGACCCGCCTGTATACTCTGCTACCCACAGACCCGCCT
Source organism: Allobates femoralis (assembly GCA_033576535.1). Classification (NCBI taxonomy): domain Eukaryota; kingdom Metazoa; phylum Chordata; class Amphibia; order Anura; family Aromobatidae; genus Allobates; species Allobates femoralis. Next base: position 350,585,893 of record JARQOC010000002.1, read on the forward strand.
GTATACTCTGCTACCCACAGACCCGCCTGTATACTCTGCTACCCACAGAGCCGTCTTTATACTCTGCTACCCACAGACCCGCCTGTATACTCTGCTACCCACAGAGCCGTCTTTATACTCTGCTACCTCAGACCCGCCTGTATACTCTGCTACCCACAGACCCGCCTGTATACTCTGCTACCCACAGACCCGCCTGTATACTCTGCTACCCACAGACCCGCCTGTATACTCTGCTACCCACAGACCGCCTGTATACTCTGCTACCCACAGAGCCGTCTTTATACTCTGCTACCTCAGACCCGCCTGTATACTCTGCTACCCACAGACCCGCCTGTATACTCTGCTACCTCAGACCCGCCTGTATACTCTGCTACCCACAGAGCCAAAATGGAAACTAATGTATATATTTATAAATAATACTAAATGTACACAACAGTGCTGCAGACACATACCTTGGCATAGCGGCCACCGGGTGAAGGAAGGACAGCCGGTCATAAAAGTGGTAGTGGTTGAGCAATGGAGCGGCTCCCGGTTGTCTCTCTGAGTACTGCCGGTACTGCTTCTTATGCTGGTCCCGGCAGCTCCTCCACCGTTTTTTAAGATGGTCAACTGTGAAATGATTTGAAACCGGGTTTAGAGATGTGTAATATTTGAAACAACAAAAGTATGTGTACAAATCAACAATAACATTTTATTCATTTTGTGTGTGTAATGTGTATACAAGGCACAGTGACACGACAGTGTGGAACATCATCAACAGCATTACGGACATTGAGCTCACGTGGCCACAATCACAAATGAGGCAGGACACATGTCAACGCATAGAGAATGTAATAGTGCGGGCACCAGACTCTGGTCATTAGTGGTATTTATATACACCCAACCCCTTGGCCGAAAGAGCCAGGAGGATCAGACATTAAACTCATTGTACTGTTGTGAGCCCATCCAAATATAGGCAACTATGCGGTGGAGCATGATAACACATTCAGGGTCCTGTATACCCTGCTATGGGGGCCCTGTATTCCCACTGCTGGGGGCCCTGTAAACCCACTGGGCCACTGTCTACCCACTGCTGGGGGCCCTGTATACCCACTGCTGGGGGGGCCTGTACACACACTGAGGGCCCTGTATACAGGGACTGACTGGCAGCCTACAGTTTGGGTCGCAACCCTCCCTCACCGGCCCGACACAGGTGAGGACGGGGGGTGGGGAGGGTGATGACTGGCGGCCGCCTCACAGTCACCGCAGCTCCCGCATTCTCCTATGGCTCGCTCCCAGCCGCAGCCTCGCGCTCCTCACAGCCGCTCGCTAACAGTCGCAGCCGCACGCCACTCACAGACGCTCACTCCCGGACGCAGCCGCGTGCTGATGACGTCATCGCGCGCCCAGGAGCTTCCGTTTCCGCCTGCTGCTTCAGGGACATGCGGATTATTCATGCTCCTGCAGCCGCATGACCCGTGGCACCTGGGCCAGTCCGCCCCTGCCTGTATACCACAATATGGGGGCATGTATACCCAGCTGGGGGCCTGTATACTCTGCAGGGGGAGGTGTATACTCTGCTGGGGGGCTGTCTACCAGTGATAGCCGCTGTATACCAGGATGGCGGTGAATATGTTTTCATAGTTTTTCGGGGCAAAAATAGGGGGGTCGGCTTATACACGGGTCGGCTTATACACGAGTATATATACAGTAAATGCAATATATAACGTGTGAACTCATTTAACTTACTTAGATTGCTCTGTTCCTCATGGTCACTCCGATGGAACGCAGGGAACATCTCTTGGGCGATCTCTCTCCAGGCTGTATTAATTAGGGTCGTATCCCCATACTCAGGATCTGTAGGGAGCCATAGAAATGGACGAGCCTCCACAAGTGCAATAAGACGCAGCGTGTTCACCATGCCACGTCCTGCTGCCATGATTGCACTGATGAATGGATCGCTCTGTGTGTGCGCCTGTCAGCGCGACTCGCTTCCTGTTTCCTTAAACCATGGTGTGTGCTGGAGAATCCCTTCCCTCGCATCATCGGCTACAAGCCTCAAAATAAGAGAAAAACCAGCGAGTTTGGACTCGCACACTTTCAGAGACACATCAGCGAGTTGTAAATGTCATTATTCGCTATTACTCGGGTCCCTATTCATTAACATTGGACTCGCTGGACTCGCAACGAGTCCCGAGTCCTTGACTCGGACTCGTTGGGGTCTTGCGATTCCGAGTCTTTTCGGACTCGCCCATCTCTAATTATCAGTGAGATCTGTCTTCACACTGAATATAGCCACATACTGTATAAGGAGGAAGGGTCTACACATTGTGCAAGCTCCTGACTGCAACTGATGAGGTGACAGTGTATTAGCATATATCAGGCTACAGCACAGTGCTGAGCAATGTCAAAATGTCAGGATTACTGCAAACTCCTCTGCCTTTTCCTAAGCACAAGCTTCTCTGATCTTTCATCTGGCTCTTTCTCTGCTGGAGAATCCAGATAAGATTGAAAAAGAGCTGGGATCAAATGCCGCGCTGACCACAAATATAAACACAGAGTAAATCACACACTCTGTTTATTTTGCCTACACGTGTTTCATGGCTCATAGCCACTTCCTCAGGGCATCCTTTCTCTGCTGGCACATAGCAGCACTCACTGTTCTCAGCTGCTTGCTACCACATAGCTAAGGATTTCTCTTGCCTTTTCTCTGCTGTCAATTTGCACTGCTCATCCACACAGCCTTAACACACTGTCTTTAAAAGCGCGCATAGAAATGTTAGAAAATAAGTCATATCGCACAAAAAAAGCATCATCTTAGCTGCTATGTGCTCTGCATTCTGCACACTGATGAAGGTCCGAGCTGAACCGAAACATTTGTGCATGAATTGGATTTCTTTAAAAATTCTTTTACCATTATCATCAACTCTGAGTGCTTAGTTACTTATACTTCATTATATGGGATTGGCCCCTACTAGACAGAAATGCCTTGATTAATTCTCATTAAGCCAAGCTCCTGGCGGCAATTGTGTGGGCACGCTCATGTGCTCGCATGATTATCATGATGTAAGTTTACGTCATTTTGGGGAAACTCCTTTATGATCATGATGTACATGTGGATTAATGTACACAGCACTGTTTTCCTTTTTGCTGCAGTCCTATGTCTAATTTCTATATTACTGGATTACTCATAGCTAAACTACAGTGTATCACTTTTTATATTTGTTTAATACTGTTTGTCTCAGAAAGAGTTAAAATCCACGGGCCATAAAAAAGGACTTCATATTGGAATAATAACAATCAGACAATTGTAGCTTGATTCTAATGCGAATAATAAGTGCTTATTGTTGAAGGTGCTGCAGCTAGCAGGAGAAATGACCTCAGTTCTTCCACTAAGAAACACCATGTAATTTAGATGGAGATAATTAGCAGCTATTAGCTGTAAACTGCTTGGCAGTGCGGTCCTTTAACTATCCTCGAACAATAGCTCTCTCCACCTCCTCTTTGTTATGACAAATGGTTTTCTACTGCTTTATTTTTCTGCAGGGATGATAACACGAGCACACAACTGTGTATGGATTATATTAGACAAGTGTCACTTAGTCTTGTAAACACGGTTTCTTTTTACTTTCATCACTCAACAAACACCTACAAGACCTTCTCGTCTTTATCTCCAACAAATCATATTGTTTCTTAACCAATAAAAAGAGATGTTCTTCATCAATTACATTCTCTGCCAGAGTATTCAGAAGTTTTTGTGCAGACACTAAATTCCAAGTTGACGTTAGCATGAGATTTTTTTTTTACATAAAAGTCTGAATTATTTTGCTTTCTTGTAAAAACAAGCGTTATTCCTGTTTTGAACAACAATTTAGTTTTTATTAACATTCTCTGAAGACCCTAAGAAATTTTTTAATGATATTATTATTGTATTTTTTTTCATTTTAAGTATATTCCGATTTAAATTGCCTTGTGGGTGCAACTTTTTTTTTTTAAATAAATCAAATGAAATAAATAACAGACATTTAACTTTACTATTATTTATCGGCCTTCAGCTCAATTTCGAGCCATGGAGACTTTATGGATAAATGCTCTGTGGGAAGATTGATCTCATGCTAACCCAAATAGATCCATTGGAGCTTTTGCCGCCAATTCTTTATAGTATCAAGCCATTGTGTTGCTGGTCTCCCACTTTCCCTTGTTACTTCATCCTACCATTAATTTCTTCTACATTGATTGCTCTCTTCGTATAATGTGTCCAAGGTAGGCAAGTTGTGATTCTTACTTCATTGACATGTTTGGCTTGATGTGTTCCAAAATTGATTTGCTTGTTCTTCTTGCAATCCATGGTATTTATAACATCTTTCTCCAGCACCACAATTTAAAAGATTTGATTCTTGTTCTTTATCGTCTAGGTTTCATATTCATATGTTATCACAGAAAATACCTGTCTATATATGAGCCGTTAAAAGTTTCTTGAGTTTAAGACCTTGTCCAGTGACTTCATTGCTCACTTGTTCATAGGTATTCTCCTAATGACTTCCGATTTTGTCGCTGCATTTTGAGTCTACTTAACTTTTTTAAAACTTAATTCTTAAGTCTTTTAAAAATTCCAGTTAATTGTCATCCATCTAAAATGTGTCCTGAATGTACCTGGCTGTAGTAGCAGTAGTATATTTGCCATCTTTGTATTGAGTAGGAGTACCATGTTTGAGCTTTCCATTTTGACATTTTGTAATAAGTCCTTCATTTCATCTACACTTGTTGCTATATATGTTGGATTGTTTGGGCATTTAAGATTGTTGGTGAATTTTGATTCCTTCTTTTTATGGCAAGTCTAGACTTCCAGAAAATAGCTTCTGCAAATAAATTGAAGATAACTAGAGATAGGATAGAGCCTTGTTTGACACTACACTCTACAATGCTTTGAACCTTATGTTCCGTTCCGACTGTTGATTCTTGATCTATGTAAAAGTTTCTAATGAGGCTGATCAGATGGTTTGATACACTGTATTGCCAATAAAAATATGGATATCTTATAGCCTATGCATTGTAACCTATCATTCATATATGTTTTGATATGGTGAGATAACTTCAGCCAAGGGTGGAATGTATTTCAAATATAAAATGCGGCCCTTATGACATTTTGACACTGAGAGACTGGTATGCTCATTCACATAAAGTCTCATGATGTCAGTTGTTTAGGATAGCCAGCCAAGGTAGAATTAGGTAGCTGAGGGCTGGTATTCTCAGTGGGGTGAGGGACCATAAAGAATAGCAGCTCACAGCTGCCCCTGAAAATGGCACATTCATCCTAGCTCCATTTCCAGGTGCTTTACTTGGCTCATCCAGTGGTACTGGTGGGGGTGGCATGCAGGATAATAAGGGGTTAATACCAGCTTTGTATTGCCAGCTGACAATAAGCCTGAAATTCTTAATGTTGGAACAAGTTAGACCCGGCCATTATCAATTCCAAGTAAATAGTAAAGAAGACACCAAACATAGAATTTTTTTTATTAGAAATAAAAACACAGAGACATTTAGGGATGCTATCTTTATTAACCCCTTCACCCTAATACCCCTCCTCGGATCCTTTTGCAATGTCGTCTTGAATGGAGGCTGTGATGAAGAATAAAGCATCTTCATTACAGCCTACAGTCAATGAATGAATGAGCTGCAGCCCAGTATACCGTGACTCCTAAAGTCATCTCAGGACATGTCGGGTAAGCAGGTTACCTGCTATGATTAGAACTTCCATGCTTACCTGAACGGTGATCTCAGATAACCTCACCCAGACCGGAGATCGCTGATCTGGTCACCAGAGTAACCAAGTCAGGTAATCATATCAGCTGACGTGATTGCTATTGTGACTAGATCAGCTGACTGTGCACATCCCTCTCGTGCAGTCAGCTTATCGGGTCACCATAGCAATTGCATCATGTGTCCAAATCGTGTCACTGATTGTGTGGTGTTATCTGGTAAGCAATGACTCCTGAGGTCACCTAAGGTCACTGTTCAAGTAACTATGGTGGCCACTAACTATAGTGGCTATCATGCTTAAATGAGCTGTCCTGGGTTGACCTCAAAAGTCATGGATTACCTGAACGGAGCTGGCAGCTCATTCATTCATTCAGTGTTTGGAGGCTGCAGTCACAGGACACTGTGCTCTTCACCACATCCTCCAATTAAGAAGATGCTGCAGAGGATTGAGGATGGGTATGAGGGAGTAATAAAGATGGAGTCCAGATACGTGTTTGTGATTTTATTTCTAATAAAATGTTTTCTTTCTGTGTCATGTCTTCTTTACTATTTACCATGGTAGAGAAAGACTCTGCATATACAAATGTGCACACCGAAATAATATCTACTATATAATTTCCTAATCGTGACTGACTGATGCTGAAATCGTGCACCAGCGCTCATTGGTTGTCGCCAGCCACGGCAACTAATGAGCGCCGCATATGCAAAAAGACGCGCGCATTCAAAATTGGAAGATTATACAGTAGCTGTAATCTGGCGACAGCGACGCATAGGCATTGCTATCGGCAGGGTACATGCGAACGGCTGCGGCGACCCCCAGCATCGGCACCGGCGGCCTCCCTCCTCGCCTCACTCCTTGCCTCCCCCCTCGCCTCCCACTGTTCTCACCCATCTTCTCCCTGTACAGCGGTCATGTGACAGGGCGGGCTGATGTGACCTCACACAGCCCGCCCTGTCACATCATGATCGCAGTACACAGTGCAACAGTGCAGAAGATGGGTGAGAACCCTCCCCGCAGCCATCCTGCCCACCCCCCGCAGCCATCCTGCCCACCCCCCGCAGCCATCCTGCCCACCCCTTCAGCCATCCTGCCCCCCCGGCTCCATCCTGCCCCCCCGGCTCCATCCTGCCCCCCCATATCCATCCTGCCCCCCCGTATCCATCCTGCCCCCCCGTATCCATCCTGACCCCCCCAGCTCCATCCTGCCCCCCCGTCTCCATCCTGCCCCCCCGTATCCATCCTGCCCCCCCCGTATACATCCTGCCCCCCCGTATCCATCCTGCCCCCCCGTATCCATCCTCCTGCCCCCCCGTATCCATCCTGCCCCCCCTGGCTCCATCCTTCCCCGCTTGCTCCATCAAGCCCCGCTCGCTCCATCCAGCCCTGCACGGATCCTGTCCCCCACCTCTATCCTGCCCCCACCTCTATCCTGCCCCCCCACCTCCTTCATGCCCCCCCACCTCCTTCATGCCCCCCCGCATCCATCCTGCCCTCCCGCATCCATCCTGCCCCCCCGCATCCATCCTGCCCCCCCGCATCCATCCTGCCCCGCCGCATCCATACTGCTCCCCCGTCTCCATACTGCTCCCCCGTCTCCATACTGCTCCCCCGCCACCATCCTGCCCCCCGCCACCATCCTGCCCCCGCCACCATCCTGCCATCCTGCTCCCCCACCACCATCCTGCCAGGCCGGCTCCATCCTGCCCTGATCGCTCCATTCTGCCCCCCGCCACCATCTGGCCCCCTGGCTCCATACCCTGCCAGCTCCATGCTGCTCCCTGCCTCCATCCTGCCACTTTGGCTCCATCCTGCACCCGCTTCCATCCTGCCCCCCTAGCTCCATGCCCTGCTGGCTCCATCCTGCCCCCCCGCCTCTATCCTGCTCCCCTGGCTCTATCCTGCTCCTCTGGCTCTATCCTGCTCCTCTGGCTCCGTCCTGCTCCCCCACATCCATCCTGCTCCCCTGCATCCATTCTGCCTCCCCACATCCTTCCTGCCCCGCTCGCTCCATCCTGCCCCCACCTCCATCCTTCCCCCTGCCTCCATTCTACACCCCCGACTCCATCCTGCTCCCTTGGCTTGATCCTGCTCTGCTCGCTCCATCCTGCCCCGCTTGCTCCATCCTGCTCCACTTGCTCCATCCTGCCCCCCGCCACAGTCTTGCCCCCCATCACCATCCTGCGCCCATGCTTCATCCTGCTGCCCCCCCAGCAGTTAGCGGTCATGTGACCGATCAGCTGATCGGTTTCCCAGGCAACGACAGGTCCTAAAGGCCTGTAGGACCTAGAAGACAGAGGTGGAGCGAGCCGGCGGCATCTGAGTATCCTCACTGAGGGTTTTTTTACTTTCACTTTTACTGTGGAGGTGCGGGGGTCAGGAGGAGCAGAGTATCGCAATATACCATAGAGACTGCCATATACCATAGCGCTGCTATACATGTACTGTAATGTATCGCTATATACATTAGTGCTGCTATACATGTACTGTAATGTACGGCCGTATACTATAGTGCTGCTATATATGTACTGTAATGTACCGCCATATACTATAGTGCTGCTATACATGTACTCTAATGTATCGCCATATACCATAGCGCTGCTATTCATGTGCTGTAATGTACCGACATATACTATAGTGCCGCTATACATGTACTGTAATGTACTGCCATATACTATAACGTTGCTATACATGTACTGTAATGTACGGCCATATACTATAGTGCTGCTATACATGTACTGTAATGTACCACCATATACCATAGCGCTGCTATACATATACTGTAATGTACCGTTATATACCATAGTGCTGCTTTACATGTACTGTAATATACTGTCACATACTATAATGCTGCTATACATGTACTGTAATGTACCGCCATATACCATAGCGCTGCTATACATGTACTGTAATATACCACCATATACCATAGCGCTGCTATACATGTACTGTAATATACCACCATATACCATAGCGCTGCTATACATGTGCTGTAATGTACTGCCATATACCATAGCGCTGCCATACATGTACTGTAATGTACTGCCATATACTATAACGTTGCTATACATGTACTGTAATGTACCGCCATATACCATAGAGCTGCTATACATGTACTGTAATGTAACGCCATACACTATAGTGTGCTATACATGTACTGTAATGTACAGCCATATACCATAGCGCTGCTATACATGTACTGTAATGTAACGCCATACACTATAGTGCTGCTATACATGTACTGTAATGTACCACCATATACCATAGCGCTGCTATACATGATACTGTAATGTACGTCATATACCATAGTGCTGCTTTACATGTACTGTAATGTACTGCACATATACATATGGCTGCTATACATGTACTGTAATGTACCGCCATATACCATAGTGCTGCTTACATGTACTGTAATTACATCCATATACTCATAGCTGCTGCTATACATGTACTGTAATATACCCCATATACCATAGCGCTGCTATACATGTAGCTGTAATTACTGCCATATACATAGTGCTGCTATACATGTACTGTAATTACCCCATATACCATAGCGACTGCTATACATGTGCTGTAATGTACCCATATACATAGCGACTGCTATACATGTACATATAATGTACCCCCATATACTATATGCATGCTATACATGTCTGTAATGTACGCCATATACCAAAGTGCATGCTATAAATGTATTGTAATGTACCCCATATACTATAGTGCTGCTATACATGTCTGTAATGTACTCCATATAATGCGCTGCTATAACATGTACTGTAATGTACCGCCATATACTATAGTGCTGCTATACATGTACTGTAATGTACTTCCATATACCATAGCGCTGCTATACATGTACTGTAATGTACGCCATATACCTAGTGCTCATACATGGCTGTAGTACCACCTATACCTAGCGCTGCTATCATGTACTGTTCCCATTACCTCCCCCCGCTCCATCCTGCTCCACTTGCTTATCGTTGCTGCCATCTCCCTCCAGCCCTGCCATCTGTCGTTGCCCCCCATCACCATCCTGCGCCCATGCTTCATCCTGCTGCCCCCCAGCAGTTAGCGGTTATGTGACCGATCAGCTGATCGGTTTCCCAGGCAACGACAGGTCCTAAAGGCCTGTAGGACCTAGAAGACGGAGGTGGAGCGAGTCGGCGGCATCTGAGTATCCTCACTGAGGGTTTTTATTTTCACTTGTACTTTGGAGGTGCGGGGGCCAGGAGGAGCAGAGTATCGCAATATACCATAGAGACTGCCATATACCATAGCGCTGCTATACATGTACTGTAATGTACCGCCATATACTCTAGTGCTGCTATACATGTACTGTAATGTATCGCTATATACATTAGTGTTGCTATACATGTACTGTAATGTACCACCATATTCTATAGTGCTGCTATACATGTACTGTAATGTACCCCCATATACTATAGCGCTGCTATACATGTGCTGTAATGTACTGCCATATACTATAGTGCTGCTATACATGTACTGTAATGTACCCCCATATACCATAGCACTGCTATACATGTACTGTAATGTACCCCCATATACCATAGCACTGCTATACATGTAATATAATGTACCCCCATATACTATAGTGCTGCTATACATGTGCTGTAATGTACTGCCATATACTAAAGTGCTGCTATAAATGTATTGTAATGTACCGCCATATACTATAGTGCTGCTATACATGTACTGTAATGTACCGCCATATACCATAGCGCTGTCATACATGTACTGTAATGTACCGCCATATACTATAGTGCAGCTATACATGTGCTGTAATGTACCACCATATACCATAGCGCTGCTATACATGTACTGTAATGTACAGCCATATACCATCCTATATACCCCCGGCTCCATCCTGCTCCCTTGGCTTGATCCTGCTCTGCTCGCTCCATCCTGCCCCGCTTGCTCCATCCTGCTCCACTTGCTCCATCCTGCCTCCCGCCACAGTCTTGCCCCCCATCACCATCCTGCGCCCATGCTTCATCCTGCTGCCCCCCCAGCAGTCTGCTGATCGTTTCGGTTTCCAGGCAACGACAGGTCCTAAAGGCCTGTAGGACCTAGAAGACGGAGGTGGAGCGAGCCGGTGGCATCTGAGTATCTCATGAGGTTTTATTTTCACTTGTACTTGAGGTGCGGGGGCGGAGGGAGAGTGCAATATACCATGAGACTGCATATACATAGCGCTGTATACTGTCGATGTACCGCCATATTGTGTGCTATACATGTACTGTATGTATCGTTTACATTGTGTGTTACTGTACTGTAATGTACCACATATCTATGTGTGCTTACAGTACTGTATGTACCGTATACATGTTGCTTATGTCTGTATGTACGCCATATACTTAGTGTCTATAATGTACTTAATGTACGATACATGCCTGCTATAATGTATGTATGTACCATATACATTTGCTATCATGTACTGTAATGTACCATATTCATAGCTGTATATGTCTGTAATGTAGCATACTAAGTGTGTTAAGATGTAAGTACAGCATACATAGGTGCTATAATTACTGTAATGTACGCTAATTGGCTTCATATGTCTGTAATGTCACCTATACTATAGGGCTATAAATGTCTGTAATGTACCCATATACATGCGGCTGTTCATGTCTTAATGTACTGCATATCTAGTCTGCTTATGTATGTATGTCGCTATCCTGGCGTATCTGTATGTGTATCATACTATATCATATAGTGTTCTATACTGTACTGAGTCCCCAGCAGTGCTGCTAGTATCGAGTATTACATGGACGCCAGTATACCTATAGGCTGCTATATATGTACTGTAATGTACCGCCATATACTTAGTGCTGCTATACATGTACTGTAATGTATCGCTATACATAGGTTGCTATACATGTACTGTAATGTACTGCACATATACTATTGTGCTGCTATACATGTACTGTAATGTACTGCCTATAACCCATAGTATGTACTGCTATATATGTACTGTAATGTACCGCCATATACCTATGCGCTGCTATACATGTACTGTAATGTACGCCATATACCATAGTGCTGCTATACATGTACTGTAATGTACTGCCATATACATAGTGTGCTATACATGTCTGTAATGTACGCATATACTATAAGGCTGCTATACATGTACTGTAATGTACCGCCATATACTATAGTGCTGCTATACATGTACTGTAATGTACAGCCATATACCATAGCGCTGCTATACATGTACTGTAATGTACCGCCATATACTATAGTGCTTCTATACATGTGCTGTAATGTATCACCATATACTATAGTGCTGCTATAAATGTACTGTAATGTACCTCCATATACTATAGCGCTGCTGTTCATGTGCTGTAATGTACTGCCATATACTAAAGTGCTGCTATACATGTACTGTAATGTATCGCTATATACTCTAGTGCTGCTATACATGTACTGTAATGTATCGCTATATACATTAGTGTTGCTATACATGTACTGTAATGTACCACCATATACTATAGTGCTGCTATACATGTACTGTAATGTACGGCCGTATACTATAGTGTTGCTATATATGTACTGTAATGTACCGCCATATACTATAGTGCTGCTATACATGTACTCTAATGTATCGCCATATACCATAGCGCTGCTATACATGTACTGTAATGTACTGCCATATACTATAGTGCTGCTATACATGTACTGTAATGTACTGTCATATTCTATAACGCTGCTATACATGTACTGTAATGTACCACCATATACCATAGCGCTGCTATACATGTTCTGTAATGTACCGCCATATACCATAGCGCTGCTATACATGTACTGTAATGTACCGCCATATACCATAGTGCTGCTATGCATGTAATATAATGTACCCCCATATACTATAGCGCTGCTGTACATGTGCTGTAATGTACTGCCATATACTAAAGTGCTGCTATAAATGTACTGTAATGTACCGCCATATACTATAGTGCTGCTATACATGTACTGTAATGTACCCCCATATACCATAGCGCTGCTATACATGTACTGTAATGTACCACCATGTACTATAGTGCTGCTATACATGTGCTGTAATGTACCGCCATATACTATAGTGCTGCTGTAAATGTACTGTAATGTACAGCCATATACCATAGCGCTGCTGTACATATACTGTAATGTACGGCCATATACTATAGTGCTTCTATACATGTGCTGTAATGTATCACCATATACTATAGTGCTGCTATAAATGTACTGTAATGTACCGCCATATACTATAGTGCTGCTATACATGTACTGTAATGTACCCCCATATACCATAGCGCTGCTATACATGTACTGTAATGTACCACCATATACCATAGCACTGCTATACATGTAATATAATGTACCCCCATATACTATAGTGCTGCTATACATGTAATATAATGTACCCCCATATACTATAGCGCTGCTATACATGTGCTGTAATGTACTGCCATATACTATAGTGCTGCTATACATGTACTGTAATGTACTGTCATATTCTATAACGCTGCTATACATGTACTGTAATGTACCACCATATACCATAGCGCTGCTATACATGTTCTGTAATGTACCGCCATATACCATAGCGCTGCTATACATGTACTGTAATGTACCGCCATATACCATAGTGCTGCTATGCATGTAATATAATGTACCCCCATATACTATAGCGCTGCTGTACATGTGCTGTAATGTACTGCCATATACTAAAGTGCTGCTATAAATGTACTGTAATGTACCGCCATATACTATAGTGCTGCTATACATGTACTGTAATGTACCCCCATATACCATAGCGCTGCTATACATGTACTGTAATGTACCACCATATACCATAGCACTGCTATACATGTAATATAATGTACCCCATATACTATAGTGCTGCTATACATGTACTGTAATGTACCGCCATATACTATAGTGCAGCTATACATGTGCTGTATTGTACCACCATATACCATAGCGCTGCTATACATGTACTGTAATGTACCACCATGTACTATAGTGCTGCTATACATGTGCTGTAATGTACCGCCATATACTATAGTGCTGCTGTAAATGTACTGTAATGTACAGCCATATACCATAGCGCTGCTGTACATATACTGTAATGTACGGCCATATACTATAGTGCTTCTATACATGTGCTGTAATGTATCACCATATACTATAGTGCTGCTATAAATGTACTGTAATGTACCGCCATATACTATAGTGCTGCTATACATGTACTGTAATGTACCCCCATATACCATAGCGCTGCTATACATGTACTGTAATGTACCACCATATACCATAGCACTGCTATACATGTAATATAATGTACCCCCATATACTATAGTGCTGCTATACATGTAATATAATGTACCCCCATATACTATAGCGCTGCTATACATGTGCTGTAATGTACTGCCATATACTAAAGTGCTGCTATAAATGTACTGTAATGTACTGCCATACACTATAGTGCTGCTATACATGTACTGTAATGTACCACCATATACCATAGCGCTGATATATATATATATATATATATATATATATATATATATGTATGTAGTTCACTCACATTGACTGAAAAAAGTTCTGTCAGTCACAGTATGTCAACTACATACATATTCTAGAATACCCAATGCGTTAGAATCGGGCCACCATCCAGTATATATATATATATATATATATATATTTATATATATATAAAAAACTTTATTACATATATACTAAAACAAAAACACCAATTAAAAGCAGTTTTATCTGCTCTTAATTGGTGTTTTCGTGTTGTTAGTATATCTAATATATAAAGCTGAATGTGTGTATGTGGGTGTTTCTATGTATGTATGTATGTATATCCGGGATTGGCATCTACACCGTCACAACTACAGCCACAACATTTTGCACAGTCACACGTCAGGAACCCGAGAGCATCATAGGCTGTGTTGTGAGGCGAAAATTTAACCCTGCGCGTTCCAGTTCACCAAACGATTTTGTTCCTATCTACATAATGGGGAAAAAGTGAAAGGAAAAGTGTTGGAGGCAAATTGACAGCTACCAGATGTGAACAAGGGGGACTTAAAGAATGAGAGCGATGACGCAAATAGTATATACCGTACAGTTGCTAAGGTGGGGCCCCGACATAAAATACTCACCACACAGGGGGATATGAACACACACACAAAATGCACCACATACTACCACGTGCTTGAACACATATACCACCCTCAGCACACATTTCACCACACATACACTAACCTTGCCACATAATCGCCCTAAAACACACACAAGTCTGGTATCATCCTACAAAAATATAAATTTGATTAATAAGCAGCAAAACTACAAGAGAAACAAATGTACCATATCTAATACATAAAGCTGAATGTGTGTATGTATGTCCGGGATTGGCATCTACACCGTCGCAACTACAGCCACAAAATTTTGCACAGTCACATGCCTGGACCCCGAGAGCGTCATAGGCTATGTTGTGAGGTGAAATTTTAACCCTGCGCATTCCAATTCACAAAACAATTTTGGCCCTATCTACCTAATGGAGAGAAAGTGACAGTTACCAGTTGACTGTTGTGAATGAGAGGGGCTTAATGACAGCGCCAAAGACTAACAGCATATACCAGCATATAGTCACTAAGGTTGGGCCCTGACATGGAATATTTCTCCACGCATGAGGACATGTATACACACCACATGCACACAAAGAGTAACAGCTAAGGTGGAGCCCCAACATTGGATACTCACCACGCACCGGAACATAAACACACACACCACAAAGAGACACACACAACACAGAGACACACACCACACAAATCACCTCAAACAACTCGCCTCATACGTCTGGTATCTTTAATTTCCAAAAATAAACATCTGATTAAAAACAGCCAATGTGCAACACGTGCCATATAGGGAATTAAGGCAGATGTCAGTCACATGAGCTGTCTATTGTGTGTATGTGTGAGGTAGTATATACTGCCCGGCCGGGGGGAGGGTTTACTGATGGCTGGAGATTTATTAGGCTGCCTATAGCAACCAATCACAGCTCAGCTTCAATTTATTATTATTATTATTATTATTTATTTATATAGCGCCATTAGGTTCCATGGCGCTTTACATGAGGATGAGGGAGACAAGAACAAGTACACTAAATCTAGGCGATCAGGACGTACAGGTACAGGAGGGACAGGGATCCTGTCCACGAGGGCTCGCGGTGTATTTTCCTACAGGTCATTAATATGACATATTCAAATTCTATTTTGTTGTAGCTAACAGCAGTTATTTATTAACCCGGGTGTAGCTAGTATGTAATAGTTATGCATTTTTATAGAAACATATATATTATAATCTGAGAATCCTTTTAATGGATGACTGAAAAGATGGTAAGAAAAAGCAAGCTTTTGAGACACTATGGCCTCTTCATCAATTCAAATAGTGACACAACTTTTGAACACACACATACATACACATGTACAGGGTTGGATGATACAGCAAATAAACTAAGATTGGTGAAGCATAACACATTACTTGGCAGAGCTGGGAGGGAGGAGAGCATCTGGTGTAGTGAAAATCAGTGTCCTGATCATTTTTGTTCCCCTGATCATACCATAATGGACATGAAAATATTGGTTTTAAAAGGTCATTTCAAATAGCAGAGAGACAGAAGAGTCTGGGAATATAAACGTATGTTAACTTTTGACACATTCAGAGCGGGAATTAATATGTTGCGTGGATTTATGTGTTTTTATATTAATTAAGGAATCTCCAAATCTTCAAGAAACAACTAATAAAATGACATAAAACTATCTGCTTATCTCAGGACACTGATTTTTACTACACCAGATGCTCTTCCCCCTCCCAACTCTGTCAAATCCTGTGTAACGCTTCAATAAACTTAGTTTATTTACTGCATCATCCAACCCTGTACATGTTTATATATGTGTGGGTTCAAAATTTGTGTCATTATTAAAGAGGACCTGTCACCCCCCCCCCCCCCATGGATGTGAATATAAGCCCAGCACTGAATGCAGCATATCTACTGCATTCAGGCAAGGGGTCCCCATGGCTCTTTGGGGCTGCTACCCTGATATATAGGCTTATAAAAATTTTAAGTAATTTTCCATGGAGGTGGCCCTTGTGCTGCAGCCTGCACCTCTGTACCGCCCGTGTCCTGCCAGTCATGAAATAAGGTATTGCTTATCATCGCCCCGGGTGGCTGTCCCACCTCCTGCTCTGACATCAGAGCCTTTCCCCGCCCTCCTCCATGTTATGCTTTGAGAACTGCACTTGGCCAGCCCTGTTCTACTGGAGTGGGTGTAATGTCTTGCATTTCCATACCTCACATCTTCAGACCAGAGTCTTCTCTGCTGTCCACTCCCCATAGGATGAACATTCATGTCACATAGTCACATCAATGCACTGCACAGGAGTTCAGTTGAAATCACTCACATTGGGGTGGGGAGTGGGGCAGTATCCTCCTCTCTGTCTTTGTTTGCAGCAAAACGAGGGGTCAAATACAACACCGAATATGTTACAGGGCAGCAAGGATACCTATTAGAGAAACAAGTGGAGTAGATATCTTACTTAGATCAGGTAAGGCAGATGTGTGCCTGCAATAGCTCCCCCCATCTCCTCTTTAGAAGCTCCCAAATAAACTGAAACCTGACAGGCATAGCAAAGGGAGGAGGAAGGGAGGAGAGAGAGAACTTCCTGAGAAGGAGTGAATAATAAATGAACTAGCTGGACTAATCGGCTGTAAAAGTAATAGACAGGACTAGTGCAGCAGCTGTCTACAGGGTGAGAAAGTTATTATAGCAAGAAAATCATAAAATGGTACAATAATGATTTTACATGTTTATAAAAGGTCTGCCCAAGCACTATTAAAGGGTAATATGAGTATCATACTGAAAAATGACCTGACAGAATCCCTTTACACAATCCGTTAAACCCGATTACTAGGCACACTCCTAACCTTGAGTTAGGTGTTGTCCCCAGCCAACAGGTCTTTTGGTGAGCGTTTTTGCCCCAAATAAACAGGTAAAATTTTAGATTCAAACTTTTTCCCGAACTTTGCCAGATTTGCCAACTTTAGGGAAATGCATTTAGGTTTCCAATCACACACCGAATCAGCCATGTTCTTGCCGAATTTGGAATTGGCAAACATGTTAGAGCAAAGTTCCTCATCACTACCTCACACAGCATGATGGGCTTGCTTTCTGTGAACGTGACCCCACCATATTGTGCTAGGCCTCGTGTTCACGGTGTGTTGTTTGATTCTTCGTTTGAAGCAGATTTTGATAATCTAAATAAAAATCTGCATGTTTATCGTAAAGCCAGCAAAGTCTATGAGAGTTCAGAAGTGCTGTGCCAATGTGTTTTTTTTTCCCTTGCAGATTTGGTCCTTATTTTTAAAAGAAAAGCACATTTTTTTTCAATGAAGCAAACATTAAATAAATCAGAAATCACTCTATACATTGTTAATGTGGTATATGATTATTCTAGCTGCAAACATATGGTTTTTAATGCAATATCTACATAGGTGTAGTGAGGTCCATTTCAAACAACCACCACTCCAGTGTTTTAATGGTAAATTGTGTTTGCTAACTGTGTAAGAAGGCTAATGGATGTTTAGAAAACCCTAGAAAACCCTTGTACAAGTATCTTAGCACAGCTGAAAATTGTTTGGCTGATTAGAGAAGCTATAAAATTGACCTTTCTTTTAGTTAGTTGAGAATCTGGAACATTATATTTGTTTGTTCTATAAAACTCTCAAAATGGCCAGAAAAAGAAAACTTTCATGTGAAAGTTGACAGTCTATCCTTGTCTTGGAAATGAAGGCTATTCCATGGAAGAAATTGCCAAGAAACTGAAGATCTCCTACAATGGTGTGTACTACTCCCTTCAGAGGAGAGCACAAACAGGCTCTAACCAGAGTAGAAAGAGATATGGGAGGCCCCTCTGCACAACTGAGCAACAAGACAAGTTCATTAGAGTCTCTAGTTTGAGAAAACGACATCTCACAGCTCCTCAACTGGCAGTTTCATTAAATAGTACCCGCAAAATGTCAGTGTCAACGTCTACATTAAAGAGGCGACTCCGGGATGCTGACCTTCAGGGCAGAGAGGCAAAGAAAAAGCCATATTTCCCCCTCCCACTGTATCCCCACCCGCCCCTCGTAGACTGTGAGCCCTAGCGGACAGGATTTCTCCCCTCTTGTATCTGTACAACCAAATTGTCAACATTTATTGTTACTTGTATTGTTACTATGTTACTTGTCCTAGTCTGCCCTTTCAGCATGTAAAGCGCCATGGAATATAATGGCGCTATATAGGAAAGGAAAAGATTAACATAGGCAAAAGAACACAGACATTGGACAGAGGAAGATTGGAAAAAAGTTTTATGGAAAGACAAATTAAAGTTTGAGGTGTTTGGATCACACAGAAGAACATTTGTGAGACGCAGAACAACTGAAAAGATGCAAGAAGAGTGTCTGATGCCATCTGTCAAGCATGGTGGAGGTAATGTGATGGTCTGGGGTTGCTTTGGTGCTGCTAAAGTGGGAGATTTGTACAAGGTAAAAGGGATTTTGAATAAGGAAGGCTATCACTCCATTTTGCCACGGCATTCCATACCCTGTTGACAGCGCTTGATTGGAGCCAATTTCATCCTACAACAGGACAATGACCCAAAGCACTCCTCCAAATTCTGCATGAACTATTTAGGAAAGTAACAGGCAGCTGGTATTTTATCTGTAATGGATTGACCACAAAATTATCTGGGTGACCCCAAACATTTGAAGGGTAGTGTATATGGGGGAGACAGATTGTAGATGGCTTTGTGAATCAATGTTGATAGTTTGAATTGGATACGCTGGGGGATTGGGAGGGTATTGCAGAGGGTAGAAATGGGGGAGCAGCAAGGAGAGAGGTGGAGTAGTTGGGCAGCAGAGTTACGGGCAGATTGGAGCGGTGCAAGAGTTTTAGCAGGGAGGCCACAAAGGAGAAGGTTGCAGTAGTCAAGACGGGAGATGATGAGGGCATGCACTAGTAGTTTAGTAGACTGAGGGTTGAGGAAGGGACGGATTCTGGAAATATTTTTGAGTTGGAGGTGGCGAGGGCTTGGATGTGTGGTTTGGAGGATAAGGTGAAGTCAAGCTCATCTGTCTCTGTTTCCAAAATTCAAACCCTGCAGGTGTTTTGACTCCAGGAAGCTTAAAACATTCAACAGGTATTTCAGCAAGCATTTTGGCCCCAAACAAACAGGGAAAGTTTTAGGGTCACTAAATTTTGTACTTCTTACCTGAACAAAGCCAAGTTTGAAGATTTTTTTGGACAAAACTTGGGTTTTCTGATCGTGAACTGAATCTGCAATGTTTGTGCCGAATTTGAAATTGATGAACATGTTTGTGGAAGGATTTCTCATCTCTAGACAGAAATCCTTCTGCTAGGGAAGTTGCACCGGGCCCCCAGATTTTCAGGAAACCTCCTATGAAAGGTCCTGACCAACCAATAAAACCTCACAGAAAAAGCTGAAACACAGGATATCTCCTTGAGTTTGTATCCTCTCCAATTAACCAAATATTTAAGAGAATTCAAGACCCAATGAGAATCCATGATCTTTTGAACCTCCAAGTGTAAACACCCATCAATGCAAAGAGGAGTAAGGTGATGAGATAGATAAAGCGAAGGGAACAAATTCTTTGAACAGAAATTTGTGAAACACATTAGGGATACAAAAAGACTGAGATAGTTTCAATATAAAGGCACCTGGGTTGACCACCACCAGAACACAATAAGGAAATTGATTTAGGACCTAATTTCATCACGGGGCACCTTCAGCTTAATATTTTTAGAAGAGTACCAAACTTTATATCCACCTTAATGATGAAATTTGTCGAACATTTCCTATCAGACTTCCATTTTTGACGAAATTGTCAGTATTCTTTTGAACCTTCTTCAAAACATTTCCAAGATTTTGTATAAGATGAAAAAATGAAGGGCAGCACTTCCTTTAGTGTATCCATGTGGGTTTATTTTGTCCTAGGACTGCGACGTTTCGGCACACAGCCTTCCTCTAGCAGACTGCTAGAGGAAGGCTGTGTGCCGAAACTTCGCAGTCCTAGGACAAAATAAACCCACATGGATACACTAAAGGAAGTGCTGCCCTTCATTATTTCATCTTAAACAACAACCAGTGAAGTGGTAGGAGGGCCTTGCACCCGCTGTATACTGCTGTGCTTTTTCGTTTTTCTTGGTTTCAAGATTTTGTATAGCTATGTCAACTCCAGGACACTCATAATTTATCTTTGGAAGTTCGCCAAAATGAGGATAAAAACCATGATTACAAAAGAATAGTGAAGTTCCAGTGGATTGATTGACACAACTGTCAATGGCAAACTCCGCAAGATGTAGAAATGAGGATAAATTTTGCTGCTGAGCTGCAACAAAACATCTTAAAATCTGTTCTAATGAGTGATTTGTCCTCTCAGTCAGACCATTTGATTCAGGGTGATAAGCAGAGGAAAATTACAACTCAATCCCTAATGTTTTACAAAAATCCCTCTAAAATTTAGAAATTAATTGGACCTCCCTATCGCACACATTATTTGCAAATATATCACATGAGTACTGAACAACTTGAAAAGAGTTTCAACATTAGGTAATCCTGTCATTCTGCCACTGATGCATGTTTGTGAGATGTGTTGTAGGGATGTGAGCACAGTCTCTGTACAAGTAGTGGTAAATAGTTACTCGCTATCCTCTTCCCCAATGTTAATCCCAGCCATATGTGTTCTGTCCAGAAAGGATGATGAAATAGTTCATTTTTAACTGGTTTATTTAGAGTACCTTGATGAGATGAGGTTGAGAAGTAAATGATGAGGGTTGTAGAATGGATGTTGAAGATAGAGGTAAAATGAGGATGCAGCTTCCAGACCTTATTTACACATAACAAAATGCCACTGACACTAGAAGGAAGGAAGATGGGAACAGGACAGAGAGAGAGAGGCACTAAAGGAAAATCCATAAATGTCTGTAGAAAGTCATATCTTAACCTATTATAACAATAGCAAGTAGCTGGCAGCAAAGTACAGCAAACATGACTATATAACAATACTGTTATAAGCTCATATTAGATAACTGTGTAAATTAACAAAAGATCACATTATATATGATATTTACACAAAGCAATATGGTGAACAGCACATTCCCCGTCTGAAATCCTTGCATTTCAGTATATTATTTTTTTTAATTGGAGGCATTTTCCTGAAGTTCACTGAAGGAAACCCCTACCTTGAAAACAAAAAACAACATTCATGCAATGCAGCAATAACATTAACTTGTCAACAAAGTTGGTTTTGGGTTTGTGTTTTACCTTTTATTCTTGATTTTAATTTCACTTTTACTGTCCCCAGATAATTATCCATAAGCTTTTTCTATATTGTTGGACCCTGTGGCACCTGAACTGGCGATGTTTTGGACTATGACGAGATCTATGAAGGATAAGAAGCACTTGGAAGTAGGGATGGGCGAATCTACTCGCTAGGACTCGTTACTCGGCGAGTAGTAAGGGATTCGCAGGACTCGGTACTCTGCGAGTTTCCCAGTGATTACTCGCACGAGTCCAATGCAAATCAATATCAATCCTAGTTTTGTCAGAAACGCTGACAAAACTAGGATTGCCATTGTTTGCATGAGACTCGGCTACTGTGCCAGTGATAGCAGGGAAACTCGCAAAGTAACTACTGTTTCTTTGTGAGCAGAGTTCAGCTGTCTGCTCTGTACAGCTCCAGGGTCCTAGAGCCCGCCTGCTCACAGACATGATGTAGCAGTGCTGAGATTGTTCTCAGTCTGCTCATTCCCTGTGCATAGACATCTATATCTATGCACAGGGGATGTAGCAGAGAGGACATCGCGTTTTGGACTACGTCGGACGGAAGAGGATTTTTTTAATTAAAGATGGAGTCCCTAATGGCTTTTTTTTTTATTTCAAATAAAAAATTTTCAATGTGTTGTGTTTTTTTAACCCTTTATTGGAGATTCTTAGTGGCTGGGTCAAACGTGGCCTGACATTAAGAATCTCGGGCTTAATACCAGCTTGTATAACAAAGCTGGTATTAACCCCTTTATTACCCAGCGTGCCACCGCCACCAGGGCCGCTGGAAGAGCGGGGTTCAGCGCCAGAGGATGGCGCTTCAATGAACGCGCCATCTTCTGGGGTGGCTGCGGGCTGCAATTTGCAGCGGGGGGTGCCCAGAAAGCTTGGGCATCCCTGCGCTGCGGATTCCAGCCCCCAGCTGCTTAGCTGTACCTGGCTAGACATAGAAATTGCGCGGAGCCCCACGCATTTGTTTTTTATTATTTCATGAATTTCAGAGTCAGAGTCTCAGAGTCAGAGTCTCAGAGTCAGAGTCAGAGTCAGAATCTCAGAATTTCATGAAATAATTTAAAAAAAATGTGTGGGGCTCCGCGCAATTTCTATGTCTAGCCAGGTACAGCTAAGCAGCTGGGGGCTGGAATCCGCAGCGCAGGGAGGCCCAAGCTTTCTGGGCACCCCCCGCTGCAAATTGCAGCCCGCAGCCACCCCAGAAGATGGCGCTTTCATTGAAGCACCATCCTCTGGCACTGAACCCCGCTCTTCCAGTGGCCCTGGTGGCGGTGGCACGCTGGGTAATAAAGAGGTTAGGGCCAGCTTTGTATTATCAGCTGGCCCTAAGCCCGAAATTTATGGCGGTCACGCCAATATTAGACATGACCGCCATGAATTTCTATTAAATTGTTTTAAAAAAAACAAAACACAAAGAAAATTTTTTATTAGAAATAAAAAAAAAAAGCCATTAGGGACTCCATCTTTAATTTAAAAAATCCTCTTCCGTCCGACGCAGTCCAAAACGCGATGTCCTCTCTGCTACATCCCCTGTGCATAAATATAGATGTCTATGCAAAGGGAATGAGCAGACTGAGAACAATCTCAGCTCTGCTACATCATCTCTGTGCACAGACATTCATGTCTGTACACAGGGAATGAGCAGACTGAGAACAATCTCAGCTCTGCTACATCAGGCAGCAGGCGGGCTCTAGGACCCTGGAGCTGTGGCAGCCAGCACACAGAGCAGACAGGATCTTATCTGTGCGAGTTTCCCAGCGATTACTTACAAAGTAAACGAGTCCAATGCAAATAAATGGCAAAACTAGGATTGCTTCAGGCTGAAGCTTCCGAGACACATCTGCGATTTGTAAATCTCACACTACTCGCTATTACTCGCTTCCCCATTCATTAACATTGGACTCGCTAGACTCGCAACGAGTAGCGAGTCCTGTGCTCGGACTCGCTAGAGTCAAGCGATTCCGAGTAATTTAGGATTCGCCCATCACTGCTTGGAAGACTCAAGAAGCAAGAGTGTCGGCAACTGTATTGAATCATATGATCTGTGTGGATTATTATTTTGTAATATATGCTGTGTATTGAGTTATGGAGGTTCTCCCAGTTGCGTTCTTCTTATGTGTGCTCTGTACTATACTCTGTTAACACATGAAGAGTAGGCCATTATTAGTCATAGATGTATGCACTATTTCTAGGTACGGGCTGGAGGTCTTCATCTGGTTACACCAGTAGTGAAGTTTCTTCTCCCTGACATAATGTTATGACGTGTGGGCCAGGGATGATTTCTTATGAAAAACAAGCTCAGTTACCATCTTAATGATGGACCTACCGATTTTGGGAGACCCCTGTGGCACTTTAGTCTTGTTACTTAGCAGTACAAGCAGTGACTTACAGCCTGTAAACATTGGCCTCTTCCTCTAGTTATCTGTTGCCTAGTGACGCTGGCCGCATCCCTCTGACATGCGCTGTGTGTGCGGCGTGCGGGTGGCGGCGCCTGGCTGCCGGGGTGATGGCTGGGATGACGCTGTTCCTCCTGGCCGTCACTTCCGGTGCGCTGGCGCTGCGCTCGCTGACGTCCGCATCATGGTGGAGGAACGCTGCATATGCAGCGTGCACACAGGTGTGGGGGTTTCTTCATTTGCAGGTGGATATTTAAGGGGGTAGTTGTCCTGTATTAGCCACGCCTCCTGACGAAGCCACGATAGTTGCGGTGAAACGCGTTGAGGACACACAGGGGCCTTTGTGGTGCGTTTTTTTTCCCCCAGCTCCCGGTCAGTCATGGCACAGGGTATGTATGCATAGGATATCTGGTATAATACATTGTGATTTCTATCACACGTTTGCTACCCTGTGACTTAGAGACTTCTGTGTACTGTCTGTGGGTGCATTAGGGGGTTGATTGGTGACCTATATTTCCCTTTTGGGAGAGGGATTGATACATTTGCAGGGACTCCCTTATGACCAAATACCTGGTCATGATACATTTGGTAGTCATTTGCTGGGAGTTGAGGTACTCCTGAGTACATATGTTGGTTTGATTGACCCATGCAATGTTTCTATATATATATCTCTTTCTGGCAAGAGTGTAATGTGTAAGGATAGTTGACCTATCACATTTTAGGTTTTTTGTAGCACCTTTTCATTGGCCCACTTTCTTTTGACCTACATCTGCTCCTCAGTTGTGGTTTTCCATGGCTGGGATCTGAATGTCACTGCTGGTGTATACTGTGCATGTAATTTGATATTTACTGCTTTTTATACATATTGTTTGTGCTGTTTGAATAAATTTGCATATTGAAATATATACTGGATTCTGTTTGACTCACTATATTGCATTACCTGTTAATTGGTGTGGTGCTATGTGTGGGCAAGTTTAGGTTTGATTTTATGGTTATCCAGTAGGACTGGCAGTCCAATTGTTTAGGATATAATCTTGTCAACAAAGTAGATGACTGTCTTCAAGAAAGTCCTAGAATAATCCAAAGGATAACACATCTTCAGATCAGAGAAACTGCATTTGACCAAACTATCTCCAAACCATTTGTCATCCAATGAAGTTCTGGTGCAGTCTGATGACTATCCCAACTGGTATGACAGTTTCTTCACCTCTATGGAAAATTACTATTTATCAAATTGCAATGGCAAACAAGCTTTGCCAACTGGAGAAGCATTCAAATTGCTGGCAGTCCAAATCAACCTTTTCCTTAGTTTTGATGAGTGTGCTGACATCAGCATGACTCTCTGGATCAATGTCCGGATCTAGAAGGTTGAACACATCTTCTTTGATTGTCTTGGTGAACCAATCCAGTGGGACTGGTTTAAAGAGACTGTCAAAGATTTTCAACCAGGAGAGTTTGCAAAGGCAGCAGCGGATGCTGGTCTAGTAGCACACTCAGCAGGGTTAAGTTGGGAAGGAACATACTGTCATTGTTAGAAGATTTCCTGATCCTTTCAATGTGGTTGCTAACATAAACATACAAGCCTTTTGTCTAGTTTTGTATGTATCCCAGAACAACATTATTGTCTGTTTAGAATCTTGTGTCATCCACATGAATGGCGAGTTGACTCTATATGAAGTCTGCAATCTCCACAGCTAGTACAGCCCCACAGAGTTCCATCCTAGGTATGGCGTGGTAAGGTTTAGGAGCCAATTTAGCCTTTTCAAAGATAAATCCAAAATGAACATCATTATTAGAGTCTATAACCATCAAATAGGCAACAGCTGCGATATCTTCAGTTGAGGCATAAGAGAAATTGTGGATCACTTTCCTTAGACTTGCAGCAAGAGATGCTTAAGTATAACAGCATGGTATGTGGATTTTATCCAAGGTACGGAGAGATTCCTTTCAGGACCTCCACATTAGTCAGTGGGCAGTGGCGCATCCCAGTAATTAGTAGACTCTGAGAAGTGTCTCAGTAGACGCTTTCTTTGAATAGTCAGTGGTGCCACAAATCCGAATGAATCATATAGACTGTTCACCACTGACAGGACCCCGCGCGTAGTAAATATTTTTTCTGTACAACTGACCTAAAAGCTGAAGCAGTCCTTCAACAAGTTCCATCTCAAGCGCAGACTTCTCTGTACTGGTAAATTGTTGGGCCTAGATTCAAGTCTCTGAATTCTGCAGCATGACCATTAGGATGAAAGGCCTTCATGATAACACCATTGTTAGAGACAATTTTATGCAATCTCAGATGAGCCTGAAGGCTGGTTTACACACACAGATAATTGTGCAAAGATTGTTCACAGATTTCTGGTTACCGTGAAATCATGGACACATTGCTCCATTTTGTGGCTGTGTACAAATGTAACAATGTGTCCATTATTTCACTGCAACCAGAGATCTGCGAACAATCTTTGCACAATTATCTTTGCATGTAAAGGTGCCTTTAGAAAGCATACCTTGACAGCATTAGAGCAGATCTACAGCTTCATCAGCTATGAGCAGCGATTTGAACCATTTTCTATGTAGAAGTCCTTTTCAACGAACTGTTGGGCATCCTTTCAGTATTCTGATTCACCATCTGAAGCAGTGCTACTTAGGCCATATGTAGCAAGTGCAGGAGAAGGACTTTCCCAAATACATGCATCTTCATGCGATTTTGAACCATTTATTTGCTAGGGTCGTCTTGGTGCCATACAAACCTGACATAATTTGTGATCTTGTCACACATGAAGCAATGAACATCTGTTTGATGATGGCAATGATAGTGACTGGCACTATTCTAAATCGTATGAGTACTCCCACTAGATTGTTACTCAGGTTTGGACCTGTGAGGAGAAATGTCATTCGAGACACACTATGATGCTTGAATCGAACACCACTCTTATTTGTTTAGGCTTTCTTGGGTAATATACACTAAGGAAGGGAGCTGCCAGCACTCTTCATTCTCTTGCAAAGATGGAGCTGGTTCTGCATGGTCATTGTGAAACATCTTCAAAATGGTGCATTATTTCAGGCTTGTTACTTAATATAAGGGGTCAGATTCATTTTTGAGGAATCTACTGTTCATTATTTTAATGAACTCCTTGTCTTGCATGGATATGGCCATGTTGTTGCCATCTTGCATTGTGTAAAATGCTGTGTTCCTTAAGTCGCCACCATAATTAGTAGGAATGATGTTAGGCTCTTGGATGAGGTTGGAATACCTTTCTTTCACTTTGTAGTGATAAGAGTATGGTTTGCAGTGAGTTTTGCGGCCATTGTGGAGCACGTAAATTTTACTACTAAGTTGACTACAGATGCCTAGTGACCGTTGTCTATACATACATCACCCACAATTACCCAGCCTAGATCAAGTCTCTGAGTGTGTGGAGCATTATCTGACCCCTTGTATTGGTGATGTACCTTGTGGAACCCCTTAAGAAAAATTAGGAATTTTGTTGGTTAGGTGCCTCAGGTGGGGATGATGCATAGCTTGTGGAGTGGGAATTTCTTTCTTGTTATTGGTATCTGGTCACACTGAATTAAGGTTGGTAAGGGTATGTGCATAATCACTTTGATAGAAGAGATGAAGTATCCTAAGACTCTCCCTCAAAAGTCTCTATGTGACCAGAGCAGGTGTTGGGGTTACGGAGATGCTTTTGCCTATATATTGAAGATCTCAAAGAATTTAGATTTTGCCAGAAATCTGTTGCTCTGCTCATCTATTAGGCTACCTTCACATTTGCGGACCCCTCCGCAGGGTTCTGTGGACGGGATCCGCAATGTGACCGCAGCACCTCAAGCCCCTATCTTTATAATGGGAGCTGCACGGTGCTGCGCTTGACAGAGCATGACCGTGCGCACCCATTCACTGCTATATGTGATCTGTGCGCAGGCGGATTCCTGCGCACAGATCACCCAGTCTCGTCCGCACCAAAATGCAACATGTCGCGTTCGTATGCAGATGAGACTGAGTGATTTGTGTGCAGGCATCCGCCTGCGCACAGATCACATTGGCAGTGAATGGTTGCGCATGGTCTTGCGCTGTCAAGCACAGCACCGTGCACTCCTATTATAAAGATAGGGGCTTGCGGTGCTGCGGTCACATTGCGGATCCCCTCCGCAGAACGCTGCGGAGGGGTCCGCAAGTGTGAAGGCAGCCTTAAGGCCTACATTCTGGAGGCCTTGTTGGGTTATCCTTCTGGAAAGGGCTTGTCCAGACAAACTTTAGCACAGCATTTGGGATCAATCCCTTCTCTGCATACATGAGGAGGAAGTTACTTGTTTAAACACAAGATCCACCAGAGCACAAGTAATACCTTCATGATAAATGCATGACAATCCTGCTTGTCCTGGGGAAATTTTTTTGGAACTGATAAATGAACACTCTTCATTACATTAGTTTAGTGGATACCACTCAAGAGTTTTTGTTCAGAAAATATTACAATTGTATTAATAATTAAAATGATAACAAATGACACCAATACATACAAAAATAAATGATGGGGAGATACCAAGGATAAACCACGTTCATATGGTAACCCTATAACTAGCGCAGTCAGTTAGTGAGACACATATAAATCTGCTAGAGTTACCAAGCTCTCAACATTCAGACTTACCTATAGTGCTGTACATCAATCCTGGCTCAGCCGCAGTGCCCTGGACCGTGGTGAACCCCGATCCCGTTTCCCGAAGATCGCTTTTTCAAGAAAAAAAGGGGCTGAGACAGGATTGATATAGAGCACAGGCAGCACTATGGGTGAGTCTGAATGTGGAGAGCTTGGTACCTCCAGCAGATTTATATAAGTGTACACTATTGATTGTGCTAGTTGTAATATAATGACTCCTTAGTTTATGTCAGTGTTACTATGTGAATGTGGTATTATCATTGGTATCTCTCCATCATTTATTTTTGTATGTATTGGTGTCATTTGTTATGTATTTTAATTATTAATAAAGGTGTAAAATCGTCTGAACAAAAACTCTTGAGTGGTATCCACTAAACTAATACACGAGGAGGAAACAGCGGTTGAAGTTGGGTCCTGAGCTTGTGGCTCTCTGCCATGCTTTGGACAGGGTTGGACACTGCAGAAGTTCAATTTGTAAGTGGTTGGGATCATCCCATAATATATGTCATACTGTGCAGTGACTTAATGACATAGGCTGTGCACACATGTATTGATGAGTTTTACCCAGGATTTGTAGCCAAAACAGGTGGATAATTAAATACAGAGTATGCAGGTGTTTCTATTAGCTTTTCTTGATTGCCCATCCTGGTTTGTCTACAATCTGGTAAAAAATCATCAATACTCAGCTTGCAGGGCCTACATCTTAGCAATGTCGTCTGAGGAGGTGTAACATTTATTACATATCCCAAGTTCCTTGAGAATATCGCTACACTCCTGCAAATTCTTTGCCCTTAGCCAATGACATTCCTTAAATGGGTGAGGCCTTTTGTGGATAGGACACGTCCAAGTGCTGGCTATAATTTTAGAAATGAACAGCAATGGGTTTAGTGATGCAGGGTTGAGTGAGAGGAACATCGGTGATCCCATAGATACTGTGCACCTTAGTTCTCTACGCTTCACGGTAGTGTTATCATACCTTGTGGATGATGATGATGACGCTGAAGTTTGTTCAGTTAAGTCGAAGTTTGGATTTCCTTCTTACGATCTCGATCACTGACGAAGCTGGAGAAATGCAAAAAGGAGTGAAGAACACGTTACGCTCTCTTTTGTATCTTGAGCCATAGTCTGCCCACTTTTCTTCCATGTTGTATGGTAACTTGGATGTGTAGACATTGAGGGTCAGTGGGTGCTCTTGTCCGTTGACCCGGCCGCCTTTAGAAAGGCTGCAAGGACCAGGGCTTACCTGACTGAATGCCCAAACTACTTAACCGTGGACAGAATACTACTCAGACAACACAAGCTGAGAGAACCACACAGTTGTTAGACTTTATTGGATTCCACACATACAAAGGCATATAACACATACTCAGCAAGAAGACACATTGTAACAGGCTTAGGGTCTCACCCTTCTGCTCATTTTCAAGGGATTAGAATATTAGTGATATTAGTGCCTTCAGGGCTTCCAGGGCCAACTACCCCAGTCCAGCAGCACCCTACTTTTAGCAAACATCAACTGAGAAGAGATAATGGCAAGTTTAGGAAGCTGACCACGCATAGCAAAGTCTGTAGCCAGGTGACTGAATTGTCCCAACCTGAATTCCTTAAGTAGTCTCTGATCTTTTAGCCAAACACTAGAATCCTAGACTTAACTCCTGGAGAATACAATTGACACACCCAGGAATCTTTGGGAACTCTGTACCCAGACGTGAATGCTGGGGTGATGTCTTGGTGGCTGGTACCCGGGCCCATAACCCTAGAGGTCACTGGGTAAAAGGGGAAAATAATAAACAGAATAACGTTTCGTGATGCCACCTGTAGTTTCTAGTGATCTTACCAGCGCCACCATCCGTCCGCCGGGGATGGTGGTATTGCAGCCAGTTGTTAATGCTCCCTGTAGGCGGAGCAGGGTCCCCGGGGCAGTGCTGCTGCTGAGCTGGTCGATGTGGCAACAGCTACTTCTTTACTTAAGCAGAATAAAACACCAGAGGTTTGCTGACTCTGTACGGGTACTTTACTGTAACAGTTCACAGTAACACTTCAGTTTACAGTCACGCAGTCTTTGCGTGAAGCTGGGCAGGTAGTCACCAGAGGGTACAAAGTCTTTCTGGGGCTTTCCAAGTATTCCTTCTACTACGTTCACTGTCCTCTCTGTCTTCCTTGTGCCTCCTTTCTATCCGTGCGCTGCCCTGTACAAACCCACTTCCTACCAGGCCCTTCGGGTGTGATGAGGTTACCCTTCTCTTCTCGAAGGGGCTCAACCCGTTTGAGGGTACCTGGTGGAGCTGTACTTGTGGACGAGGTTGGGGGCTGCTTGGCAGACCTGCGACCCACCGGTATTGACGGCTCAAGGTTGGACTCACCTGCACCATGACTCGGAGCCGGTACCCATTGTGGACCGGGATTCCCCCAGACCATTTACGCTGACAGTCTGTCACTGGGTCGCTACTCCTTTTTGGATGCCCTTCCTGTGGTGTCCCTCTAGGACTTGCTCCTTGCTTCTTTTCTCAGACTAGACTAGATCTGTCTGTGTGTTTCCCGCTCCTTCTACCCTAACACTCCTTACACCGGGACCGGTTACCCTGGTAACGGGTTAGCCAATTGATCCCCTAGTCTAGGTGTAGGGATGCTGGGATTAGAGCCTAAGTTCAACATTATCCCCTCCAATGACTGGGATACCGCACACTCTGTTATGGGTACAGTACCCCTACTCCACTGAGTGGCCCACACAATCCAATTTTGGTGCTTCTCTAGTTAGAACCGAAGCTCCTAGAATGAGGCCATGCAGAATATGAAGACATGATGTGATCCTGTCAGCTGAACCAAAATTCCTAGGAGAAAGTCATGAAAACACGATGTGATCTTCTAGCCATGGCAGAGATAGACTTTGTAGCATATGAACTACTGGTGACTAAAGCAGTCCTTTTTATATCCCAGGCCTTCACCTCAGTGTATATTGTGTTCTTACAGGATTGGTGAAATAAGGCTGTTCTCTTACACCGCGGCTTTTAAGCAATCATGTGGGGCATTTCAGCCTCTTCTGAAGCCCTCAGACCACTGTATAGGGTGCATCAGAGAAATTACTCGCATTTCCCATTGACTTACATTGTGCTCGTTACTCCTAGCGAGTAATTACAAGGAAACTCGCGGAGTAATGAGTAGCCCAAATACCGTACTATTCAGTGAGTACCGATTGGTAACGAGTATACTCGCTCATCCCTAGTCAAAATACCGGGAGATCATAACAAATACAGGATCAGGAAGCAGACAAAAAGTAAATAAGCAATGCAGCCAAACAGCTCTTCAGACAGAGGGTATGACTGGCAGGATTCTGGATAGGTTGCTGAAGAAGGAAAGCAACCATAGGGAAGATGGAAGACCTGAGCAACCCAGCACAAAATAGAGCCAAAATAGAAGCCTGCGCTGTCAATCAACTGCTGACAGATCAAAACCCCAGATACAAAACACAAAAAAACACAGCAAAACTCTTATTTCATTTGAGATTCACTGCTTTGGGGAATCGTGACAATCTTCATCATTATTATGTATTTTTTTTCATTATTTGTTTGCGTACATGGATTCTTATTTGTTTATATTCATTTTCACTGTCATCCAATCACATATGAACTTCACTTGCAGTTACTTAGATATTTTTTGTCGCACATGCATGCACTTTCCCTTCTCCATGTTTCCCTGTCTGTATATCTACCACTCTGTGCGCATGTGTAGCACCCCAGGGGTCTGGTTGAAACAATGGCATTTCCTCCCCCACAGGGGGATGTCCCGCCTGGAAGCAAGAAGGGGAGTTCCGTATTCAGGAGATACAGCATCCAACACTTTCCTGTCTACTGAACAGAAGGGGGAGCTCTAGAACCCGGCTTAAGGGGAGCTTCCCTATTTTCTGGCCTGGAGGTGGGGTTAGGCAGGACAGCTAGAGAGAATGAGAGAACAATGATGGAATGAGTCTGAGGAGGAAGGAGAGGAGAGCCTGGGGAGCAGAGCGGCGTTAAGATCACCCCAGAGGAGAAAGTGCCAAGAAAACTGGACGCCGGAGTCTGAGCTATTCGGGTACTAATGGTCGAGCAGCAGAAATCCGGAGGGGCAGGGGTTTCCAGGTCCCTGGCCTACCTAATGCCTAGGGTACAGTAGCATACTAGGGTCCTCACTGAGAAGCAACCCCTGGATCAGGGCTCGCGCTGCCTGCTATACAGATACAGACTAAAGGAGAGAGGGAGAGAGGGCTGCAGCACAGCTTCATGCAGCAACAGGAACTCACAAATGAAAGTGCAGAAGGGAGACCTCCAACACACCTGGCGATGTGAATCCCTCCTGATTGCTTTCAGGCAGCCCGGGTCCACAGTAACATCTAAACCGATGCTCCGGACTGTATCTGTGACGTAAAGTAAAGGTAAAGGAAACTTTCATTGCTGTGGATTCCAGTTATTTGCACACTCTCCATTCCGCACCCTACACCCTTCAACATCCACTGCCCTGAGGATCCGCTCTGCTCGTAGGGAGCTGCTCCTTCCTAGCTGCCCGTCCATTATCCCCAGAGGTATTGCAGCAGTGGTGGCTACCCATAGCCACAAACCATGGGTGGCATCATGAATAACTCTCTTATAAATCACCTCTTTCCCAACCTAAGCCAAGAACTGTTTTTTACAACTGAACCCAAGGTAACGGAAGCCAAGTCTCGACCCCTGTGACTCCCCAGAATTGCATAACAGCTTGATTCCGAGTACATCACGGCCATAGGGTGTGACACATGTGCCATTCCTGCATTCCATCCTTGAATACGCACCACGTCCTGTGGTGTGAATTTCATGCTTGTTCACTCAGTCTGCGCATATGCACACAATATATAAGGGATAGCTTTCTATTCAGCATTACTGTGGTTATTGTGGCGTTCTGGTTAAATTAATTAAATATATCACCAGGCAATACTGACATTAACAGAAACCTCTATCTATATATACAGTTGTACCAATGCCAGTATAAGGCTTCTTTCACATCTGGGGTTTTTGAAAAATGCAGCACTTGCGGTCAAAAATTGACCGTGTTTTTTTTCGCGGCCGCAACTGCCGCAACTACCGGAATCACATTTGCCAAGTAACGAGTAAGTAAATTGGAAAAGTCAGGGTACAGCGCCAGAAAATGGGGCTTCTATGAATGTACCATTTTCTGGGGAAGATACAGGCTGCAATTCACAGTGGGTGGGGCCCAGAGAGCTTAGGCCACCTTGTGCTTATGATTCAAGCTCCAATTGCCTAGTTGTACCTGTCTTGAAACCAAAAATACAGCAAAGACCCATATAATTTATTTGAATTATTTCATAAAATTCATGAAATAATTAAAAAAGGGCTTCCCTATATTTTTGGTTTCTAGTCAGGTAAAAATAAAGGGTATGGGGCAACCTGTACCTGCCTGCTGTACCTGGCATACAAAAATATGGCAAAACCCAATGTCTTTTTTTTTAGTTATTTCAAGGAATAATTTTACGAAAAGGGCTCAACTGTGTTGCGGTTTTGGTGCTTTTTTGGGTCAGGAGATTCAGGATGTAGACATTTAATAAAATGCACCAAAAAAATCATGAAATCCGCAGCAAAAACCATGTCACGGTTTTGGTACTTTTTTTTGGCCACGAGATGCAGATGAAGACATTGAACACAATGAATGCAGTATTGTGCCAAAAGGGCATAAAAAAACATGAAATCCATGGCAAAAACTGCATCGTGGTTTTGGTGCGCCAATTCACTATAACATTGTCTGTGATTGGCTGTTGGGTTCCTCTACAGTGAATATCCAGGAAGTTAATAAGCAGTCAAGTACAAGTGGGTGAATACCGGAAAGTATAATGCTGTTTAATATTTATCTTTGTTCCTTTACAGCCTCCTAGCCCACACCCCATAACTTTACAGTCTGAGTTCGGAGTTTCAGGACTCATGTTTGAGCCACTTTCAGCACCGAACCCAAACTTTAAAAAAGTTTGGGCGAGTCACTGAAGCTGAACATTGGCGGGTTCACCCATCACTATTCTGGGTCATAAAAATGGCTGCCAGTGGCTACCAGTTTCCTGAATGTTCACAGATGCGATTTACAAGGAATATACCTTTTAGTGAATTTTGAAATATTCAAGTAGAAATCAATTCCATTCGCTAATCTTTATTATGTGAATATACTAGAATATACAATTAAGCATAGTGAGAAAGGTTAAAATGAAGGGATAAGTTAGTTGACTAAATGAGCAGGACGGTCTGCAACTTAGTATATCTATATTCATAATAGTATTAGACATTTACATTTGTAAAGAGATTAAATTCATTCATGCAGTTATTAGGTTTAAAGATGACAATATATGAAATTCTCAGTGTCATCTCATTGCTCTCTATCAAATTTCACCAAGTGTCACATCGCTGTTATAGATTATGTTAATGAACACTGCCAAATATATTTACATTGCTGCTTAATCACACACAGACCTAATTGTTTGATCTTCAGACTTGAACTGCAGTAAGTTAGAAGACCTCAATCACTGTGCACACATAAAAGGCAATGGAAAGGTTTCACATTATATTTCTATATAAACATTACATTTCTTTATACAGATCAGTCCTACATTTTATTGCAGGCCATTAATACACAGTTTGAATCATTTTATAAAGGGTTACACACAGAGAAGAAAGCGGAAGGAGAGTAAAATTAATATATCTCTAGCTTGAATCTAATTAACATATCACAGATTTATATAATATTTAACAGAATTTTTCCTAATATTCTAAATGAATCATTCACTAAAGCTTTATAGATGCTAATTCTACATTAACCTTTTATGGACCAAGCCTAAATTGGCCTTGACCGAAATCTTTTTCAATTTTTTTGCCATGTTTTTTGTTTCCATATTTTAGTAACATACCTGTGACAGGAGCTTATGTTAGTGGGAATATTTTATGGTACATACAGTATAATAGCTGTTGTGTACTCTTTTTGGGGTGAAGGACATAAGAAAAAAATTCTGCACTGATACAAACGCTGTCTAGAAAGTAAGCTCAGGGAAGCCCAGGTTTTCAATAACAAGTAATAGAGGTGGGGGCATTCAAAAGCAGTGATCAAATGGTGCACTGAGCACCCTAAGTAGCACATTATATTAAAGTTAATTTTCTACAGAAAATTGTCAACAATTTGAACTGTTGGGGAATTTGCACATTATGTTTTTTTCAAGGAGATTCAACCTGAAAACCCCAAGAGAAACGTTCAATAAACGAGAAAAATAATAAACATATGCAAAGCAATGTCAAACTTACTTTGTAAGTTATTATTATCATTTCAATCTTCAATAGTCATAAACAGATATTGATGGTCATTTGGCCACTGTGCACAGCATAATCAAGAACATTACAACTCATGCACTGTAGCTAATCTCACTGGATGGAAAAAAAGGGCTGAAATGTAGGATAGTCCAGATAGTGAATAAGTGGCCTCAAAGAAGTTAAAATGCAATCTGTTCTGCAGGCCCAGGACGCATAAGTGTCAGCGCAAACTATTTGCCCACATTAGAATAAAATTAAATGTTATGGCAGGAAACCCAGGAGGACCTCACTGCTGACACAAAAACATGCTAGACTGAAATATTCCAAAACGTACATGAGTATGCCAAAACCCTTCTTTAAAATAGTCTTGTGGAAGTTGAGGCAAACAAAGAACTTTTTGTTAAAGCACATCATTCTACTGTTTACAGAAAACGGAATGAGGCCCACAAAGAAAAGAACACATTACCCTACAGTAACATATGGTGAAGGTTCAAAGATGTGTGGGATTTGTTTGCTGCCTCTGAGACTGGATGCCTTTACTTGTGCAAGGTATTATGAAATCTGAATATTACAAAAGGATTTTGGGTTGCAAATTTTAGTGCCCAGTATCAGAAAGCTAGATTAGTATCCTTTGTCCATTGTTACTGGATGGAAATAAAGAATGTTTTGAAGTGGTCAGCAATGAGTTGGGATTTAGAAAGAATGGAGAGATATTAAAATTGCTGTTAGGAGAGGGCATGTAGTAATTATGAGAGACTTGGAGCAGTTTGCAAAAAAAAAAAAAAATTGGTTCAAAATTCCACCTGAGAGGTTTAAAGGGGTTGTCCGGGTTTTTGTTATAATTCATGTGTGTATCTAGGCTGTAAAATGTTGACAGCTTTTAATTTATATCCTGTCAGCATTTTGCAGAGTTACATAGATATCACCTATTTGCATCTGCAGAAGATGACTGGGGGCGTGTATGTTTAGGAACTGGTCATTCACACCCACTCTCATACAAGCCCTTCCCACACAGCAGCAAGTCCATCCCAGTGTATGTATGGCTGCTCCCCTCCCATCTCCAGCATGCATTGCTCACCCTCCCCAGTCTCAATATGCCCACTCTTCCCAGATT
Organism: Allobates femoralis; assembly: GCA_033576535.1. Taxonomy (NCBI): domain Eukaryota; kingdom Metazoa; phylum Chordata; class Amphibia; order Anura; family Aromobatidae; genus Allobates; species Allobates femoralis. Next base: position 350,623,506 of record JARQOC010000002.1, read on the forward strand.
CAGTATGTCCGGCCACTCCTATCTCAGTATTCCCGCCCCCTCCAGTCTCCAAAGTATGCCCGGCCATTCCACACTTGATTGCCCTATGTCTTCTATGATGGAATTGCAGCATTGCAATGAGAGCCGTCATCTCTTCTCTGGGGCACTGTGATGAATCGCAAGCTCTGAGAAGATGACCACTCTCAGTGCTGTGTGACAACACCCCCAGAGAAGCAGAATGAATGAACTGCTCAGTGCAGAGGGGGTGGGGCCTCACAGGCATCAGTGTTCATCATATCATCAGCACTGGCATAGGGAAAGGTTACATCATAACACACTATGGGGCGGGAATCTGGTGCCTGTGCTACATGCAGGTGCGATATCTGTACATCATGTGATCTATGTTCTTGGGCAGCATGCATGGCGCATGCCCAGAACTGAATGTACTGCGCAGGCACCGATTAGGTAAGACAAAAGAGCAGAGGTGGTGCCCGGAGGCCAGATAGTGATAATGGACAGCAGCAAGGCAGTGATGTCCTGGGGAGAGAACACACCTCCTGTTCTAAACAGAGGTATGGCGGAAAATTTATAAAAGTTATTATTTCAGTGTACCTGGGGATAATACACATAAGAGCCACCTTCACAGAATGCAGCCTTAGTGCTGCTGAAGGTGGCTCTTTTAGCTTAATCAGCCCTGGGGCGGTGACAGATTCACTTTAAATTTTTGTGCCAGGTGTGGCATAAGGTCACCCAAAAGCAGTGTGAAAGACTGGTGGAAAGCATGCCCAGATGCAAGGAAGCTGTGATTAAAAATCATGGTTATTCCAATGAAAATTGATTTCTGAACTCTTCCTGAGTTAAAACATTAGTATTGTTGTTTCTAAATAAATATGAACTTGTTTTCTTTGCATTATTTGAGATCTGAAAGCACTGTTCCTTTTTTATTATTTTGACGATTTCTCATTTGCTGCAAATAAATACAAAATTTTTAGCTTGGAGACATGTTGTCAGCAGTTATAGGATAAAAACAATGTACATTTTACTCAAATATACTATTAAGTAAAAATCAGAGAACTGAAAATTTGCAGTGATTTCCTAATTTGCCAGCGCTGTATATATATTTTTTTTTACATGCGGATTTATAGATAGATTGATACGTTGAATTAGAAGTTTACTTACACTATGTAAAAATATGCCTATGCATGTTTTCTTCACTATCTGACATGAAATCAGAATAAACCTTTCCCATTTTAGGTCAATTAGGATTACATATTTTTTATATTTGTAAAATGCCAGAATAATAGAAAGAATGTTTAAAGGCATTTTATTACTGTCTGCAAAAGTGACAAGTTTACATGCACTAAAATTACTATGCCTTTATACAATCTGAGACAGCTCATATGATGATGTCATGTGTTTGGAAGCTTCTGATAGGTTTATTGGCAACATCTGAGTTAACTAGAGACACGTTTGTGGATGTATTTTAATGCACACCTGAAACACACTACTTCTTTGTGCAGCATAATGGGAAATTCTAAAGAAATTAGCCAAAGAATCAGGAAGAGAATTGTCCAGAGATTCCCAGAGACAATGTGTTGTTGGTCCGTGCTGCCACAGAAAACACATAGTCTAAGGCTTCAAATTATAATACCTTTATTGCATCCACCCGAAAGCGTTTCAGAGCCTGCTATGCTCCTTCATCAGGGAGTGTATAAGTGCAATTTCCACATACATTAGGAAGCCTCATTCATCTGTACCAACTAATTATATGCAAGTACAAACAAAATGGGAATGTCCAGCCATCATACTGCTCAGGAAGGAGATGAGTTCAGTGTTCCAGAGATGAATGTGCTTTGGTCCAACATGTGCATATCAACCAAGAACAAAAGCAAAAGACCCCGTGAAGATGATGGCAGAAGCTGGTAAGATTGTGAAACAAGTACTGTATCAACATGAGCTGAAAGGCCACTCAACCAGGAAGAAGCCATTACTCCAAAAGAAACATAAAAAAGACAAATTAATTATTGCAAATGCACTCAGGAACAAAGACCTACGATTTTGAAGACATGTCCTGTGGTCGACAAACCTAAAATTTAACTGTTTGGCTATAATGATCATCGTGACATTTGAAAGAAAAAGAGAGATGCTTGGAAGCCTAAGAACACCATCCCAACTGTGAAACATGGGTTTAGCAGCATCTTGTTAGAGTTGCTTTGCTGCATGAGGGAGGAACTGGTGCACTTCACAAAATAGATGGCATCATGAGAAAAGAAGATTATGTGGCAATAGTGAAGCAACAACTCAAGACATCAGCCAGGAAGTTAAGGCTTGGACGTAAATTGATCTTCCAAATTGGATAATGACCCATAGTATTCTGCCAAACTGCTTATAAAGTGGTTTACGGATGACAAAGTCAATGTTTTGTAGTGGCCGTCTCAAAGCCCTGATCTCAATCCTATTAAACCTATGAGTAAAGCTGAAAAGGCAACCTACAAACATGGCTCAGTTACACCAGTTCTGTCAGGAGGAATGGGCCCAAATTCCTACCAACTATTCTGAGAACGTTGTGAAAGGATATCCAAAATGTTTGAACCAAGCTATATAATTTAAGGGCAATAGTACCAAATTCTAATGAAATATATATAAACTTGTGATTTTGCAGAAAGAACTAAAAAAACCTTAAAACATTCTCATTATTCTGGCATTTGGTAAATATTAATGACTCGCCCAGGGCAGGGTACTCAGAACTCAGGCTCAGTCTGGGATGTCACGGGTGGCTGCCTGAGGTGTGGCCCTGGTAGTCAATGGATAGATAAAGAAAATAGAGTATATAAGTTCGTGACGCCACCTGCAGTACCTGGTGATGCTCACCAGCACAGCTACAGTCCTCCGGTGGTCGTTGGTATTGCGGCAATGATGTTATAGTCCTCCGCAGGCAGGACTGGATTGCCGGGGCAGCGATTCTGTGGGAAGGAATCAGTATGCACAAGGAAAGATGCAGCAGAGTCGATAAAGTCACTTCACCGGGTACTTTACTGTAAAACCTTTCATAGTCATCACAGTTATTCAGTGCAGTAAGTTGTTACAGCGACCAAATTGCTACGGGTGCTGCAAGTGATTTTATGGCTGGTAGATGGATCCCTCACTGTGTGCCATTCCTATTCTTTCTTTTTCCTTGCCTCCCAGTGGCTGTGAAGTCTGACCTCATGAAGATAGAATTTGACCTTCTGCTGTTCCTTGTCTTTATCTCCTTGCACCCATCGGGTGAACCTTCTTAGTGATTACCGTGGGAGCCTACCACGGGTCTAATTCCCCTCTAATGGATCTTTTGGAGTCAGGGCCGTATCTGAAGATACCCCCGGTCAACGGATTTCTTGGAGCCTTGAAGATCGTCACAGGTGCGGCTCCGGTACCCGGTTTCCTTCCTGGGGCAAACTCCCCATACTTTGCTCCCCATATTGAGTGAACTCTTCATACTTTCTGAGTTTCTCTCTCCTTTCTTTCCTTCTGGGATTAATTCTGTTTGTCTGGGTCCCCAGCCGAGGAGACCCTCCTTTCTCCCTCAGGCTCCCTGCCTGGCTCTAACCGCTAGCAAAAGAGCTTCTTTCTCCCCCTGGGAGTGATTAAATAACCTCCCGGGTTCCCTCCCACTGTATGACTAGTGTGGAGTGTGGGTATAGGGTTCCACCTACTGGCCATAACTGCACTTGCAGTGGGGCGACTACACCGCTTTTATGGGTGTAGTACCCTTTTGTGGCACCTACATCTGGGGCGCCACATTAATAATTATGGTAATTGACCTAAAATAGGATCATATTTATTTTTATTTCACATCTGATAGTGAGAAAAATATGGATATGTGCTTTTATATAGTGTTTCAGGTGTAGATAGATAGGTAGTGTTATAGTTTATGCACTGCATTTTTAAGGTTGGTGTTTCCTTACCTTTTTGAACTGGCTTTTATTTTTTGCTAAGGATTGACCTCAGTGAGTATGTAAATATCATCTCTACATTGTAGCTATATTGTTCATACACTGTGTATCATTCCTTTTCTACAGTAAAAGGATCTTACAAAAAATGAATTTTGTAGGTAATACACAATACTCAGAATATGAGGCCACAATGCTTAATAATATGACAATTCATGAGCATATGTATTGTAATCTTACCAAAAAAATAATAGTGCATGACTTTCCAGTTTACTGTTGCTCACATGATCATTGTAATATGTGCAAAGTGACTAGTAATGACACTACTTATCAATAGGCTTAGCTAGAACTTACCATCTAAGAACAGGTAACTACTATTGTTATGTAAATGATTCACATTTCATCCAGTAGTCTTCAGAGAAGATAGAAAATAAACTCATGAATAAGATTGCAGCAGGGCTATTGATCCTGAAAATCGAGCTATTACATATAATCACAAGATAATAAATAGTATCACTTTAATCACCTAAATTTTAGGGCTATGCATATTCAATTACACCACAAGCTGCTATAGCTAGATAGTTCTCTTTTGGAAAGGATTCAATTAATGGAGCACCTGGTGGGTTTCTTCAATTGTGTTGAGTAGATGATACAATTCTTTCACTTTTTGAAAGTCCACATTGTGTTTATGCAAAATCAAAGAATATATATACAGAACATGCTTTTTATTAAAATCTGGAGAAAAGTCTCATACAATGGATCAAATTCAGCTAAAAGAAAAGAAAACATTCAAGTTATTCACATGCGCAAGTAGCATGTTACCAACTGAGAGGACAGGCAAATGCCTACTTAATGTAGGACACGCACATCCCTACTAATGGGATTTTAAGATTATTTTTCTCTCCTCCCTCCCACCTTTTATTTCTTTATTAATGCTTTCCTCAAGTCTTCTGTTATTTTATTCTTTGACAAGTCAAATATAACTTCCCCTTCTGAGGGATGTCAACTTACCTTTGTTTTCATATTGCAAGCATGGTGACTTTTTCACGCAGGATCTGAAATCACGGCAAAAACATTTTGGTTTTGATGTAATTTTTGAAATCCCAGAAAAATCTGCTTACCTTTTACTGCAATTTAAAGGAAATTGAGGTAATGTGTGTAATTTTTTCACAATTTCAATTAATGCATCAGAAAAAGTGCAGCACAAAAACAAAGTGTTAAAAAAATCTCAATTTTAGAAATAGAAGATTCTTTGTTATATTGAAATAAGACAACAAAACAAAAATGATCACCTATCATGTTATAAATGCAACATGGAGAATTTTGTAAAAATAAGGAGAAGCAATGTAAAAATGTATGTTTTTCTTTATTCTGCTTCCCCACTAAAAAACTAGGCAAAACTTTAAATGTACACTGAAATGGATGGCTTCAATAAAATAGCTAGTCTTTAAGAAAATAAAATCAATATAGTTCCATAAATGTCGAGCCCCAGGCCCTGGGGTACTCGGGTATCAGGCTCGGTGGGTGTTTTCACGGGGATGTCATGGGTGGCTGCGCCTTAGCCCGTGGCCTGAGTGACACTTCAATAAGGGGTGTATGTACAGGGGAATAGAGTTTGTCATGTGACGCCACCTGTAGTACCTGGTGATGAGTCACCAGCACCGCCACAGTCCTCCGGAGATCGATGGTAATGCGGCTGAGATGGCAAAGCTCCTTACAGGTGGAGCTGGGCTTCCGGGGCAGCGCAGTGAAAAAGGGCAGCTTGGAGTGGAACTTATGAGATAGGGAGAGATCCAAGATGGCCGCCGCATAGAGAGGACGTGTCCCACTGAGCTCCTGTTACCCAACTGCAATCTGGCACCATCCTGCCCCGGAGAGTGCCCACAGCCTTCGTCTCTGGGCCCATCCCTCACTTGAAACCCTCAAGATAAAAAAAAAAGAACCATCTTTGGACCGGGAGACCGCCGAAGGGAGACCTCATGGAGTGTTTAGTGAGGCCTCCCCCCACTGCTCCTTACCCGACGTCCATGGGCCTGGATACCGAGGAGCCCCTATCGAGGGACTCTGAAAGCCGCACCACTGTGGACCGGAGGGAAGAGGCATCACATTGCTGCTGAGACCCGGAATATAGGTACAGGCAGCCCCCGAACTCAGAGGAGGAAACAGCCACGGGGACTCGTGCGTACCGGACCTCCTCGGGTGCATCGCCCCCGGCGGCTCCCTGGTGTGCAGAGGCATCTGCGACTGAGATCGGAAGGGTGAGTGAGGAGTAACGGTCCCGTTGTGGCCCCCTGAAGTGGGCGCTATTAGTCACATTCCCGCCGGACGCCCTAACAGACAGGGGAAATCGCCCCCTGCGCCTGTAGCGGAGGTGAGGAGAGGCTGCTGGAGCGGACCGGAGCGAGTCACGGGGGGAGCGGGAGCCTGCATTAACCTCCGGTGCCCGGGAAGAGAGACGCAGGTGGTGTGTGCAGGGGCCGGGACCCGCGCGAAACTAGTTGCGGGCCTCTGAGTAGAAGGGCTGGAGGCTGGATCACACAGCCCAGCAAACCCCGGGACAAAGCATCAATAAGAGACACAGACACTCTGAGAGGGGCTGGTGAAGCCAGAACTGAATCCAGAGTAACTCTATAAACAATAGTAAACCGTCAGTCTATCTACAGGCAGCAGCCTCATATATAAATCATAAACAGATACTCTGATCCCTGTGCTGCCCTCTATATCTCTCCCTTTGAGGTGCTACACACCAGCTCCCTTTGGATCCTGTTCCAAAATACACTACAATCAGACTTTGAATTACCAAGCCCCTGGAGCAGTATTAACCCCTGCAGCGCTGAGGCCAAGCTGTTCCGTTTTTCACCACCAGAGGAGGCAAACGCTCTATTGAATGTAGCCTAACTACTACAAAAGGATTAAATTTACTAGACTGTCACAAACAATGTGCATCATGTCTACCTAGTCGATGACGTGAGACCCAGGGGAGGCTTAATAAAGACCGACTAAAAAGAACATTCCACGGTACCATAGCTAAACATGGGGAAAACAAGCATTAAAACCCCCCGGGTACCATCTAAATCCACTAATCCGGTTACCCAAGCCGATGTGGATAAATTTCTCTCAAAACAGACTGACCTCATGACTCATCCTAAATCTACCAAACGTACGTTCCAACTGATGGCTGATGCATCCGACTCTGACGTTGAGAGCGATTCGGACGCAGAAATAGACCCTAAAGATAATAAAGTCACCCGCTCATTCATAAAGCGTATACTGACTAAAGCCATAGAACCGATCAGCAAAGAGCTCGCTGAGATAAAATTAGATTTGGCTCAACAAGGTCATAGACTGGGGACAGTAGAAAATGACCAGGCAACCACAATGACACAATCTAATAAATTACTGGACTGCCTAAATGCTCACGAAACTCAAATACATGCCATCCACTCCACGCTTGAGGACCACGAGAATCGTGAGCGTAGAAACAATATCCGCATAAAATACCTTCCAGAATCAATTGCGTTTGAAGCCCTGCCCTCAGCTGTGAATGAAATCTTTACTAAGCTGCTCCGAGACGATGACCCTAAAGACATGGAGATTATTAGAGTTCACAGAACACTACGCCCTAAGCCAAACCAAAATGACCCTCCCCGCGATGTACTGTGTCGCTTCCTAGACTACAGAACAAAAGAACTCATCCTACGGAGAGCCAGAGAGGCAGAGACTATTGAATATGAGAACTCTCAACTGAAACTGTTCCAAGACATCTCTGCCATAACCCTAAAGAAGAGATGCTTGCTTAAACCCTTCACAGACATCTTGTCACAAAAAGGCTATCAATTCCGCTGGCTGTCCCTTTCGGCATCTTTATTACAGCTGGTGAAAAGAAATTAACAGCCAGGACATCTGAGGACATCAGAGACGTCTGCCAATAACTCAGCATTGTATTACAGTCTTACCCTGATCTAGAAACCTTCCACGCAGCCTCTTTACAGAGACCCCTCCAAGTCAACCCCCCATGGCAAGTCGCTGGAACTCCGAAATCACAGCTCAACGGAAAAAGATATCCAAAACACCACCGCCAAAGGATGGAGTAGAGACGACCTGATGTCTTTGCTCTAGGATACGAAGGACTCTTTCTCGCCCGCATATTAGCTGACTATTCTTTAACACCGTGTCCACGGACCATCCTTACACGCCCTTGATTGAAATGTTACTAATCCAATATTGGGTTCCCATACCCTTAAAACCAAACAATCCACTCCTCTTAACCCTGCATTTACCTACCGCCCATCCACCCAGCTCCCTCCTTTGTCCCCCCTCTCTTCCTTACTCTCCCCGTTCTCTTCCCCACCCCATACCACCACGACACTTGAACCCCTAATTAATGCACAGCTAATCTATGCTTCTTTGATTGACAGGCTAACTGCACTACCCGCGGCCCTACTTGTATAAAGAGTGAGACCCAGTCATTCCTATGAGAAGGACCCTTTTGATATACAGGTTATACTGTGTTTTACAGTAATGTTAGGTTATATCTTTGTTTTGTAATATGTTTGACTTCTAGATCCTCGGAAGTCCTGTTTCCATAGTTACTGTATAGGTACCCTTACATACTTACTACCTTTGACCCTTTCCCCCTTACCTCACCCGATACCCCTCCACTACACAGTGGAACCCACCCCTCCCCTCCCTCACCCCAACCACTTAATACCACAGCAGGTACTATTTGGCTATGGTGGAACCATCAACGATCCTCCCCATATGGTCCACGTTGTTGTGTCGCTGATCGTTAGACATGTTGTACATGATTGCAATGGAAATGTTATTAATGTATCTCTCTTTTCTTTTGTCTTCCCTCACTACGTTTCTACTTTCTTTCCTTTCTCCCCACCCAACCACCCCTCCCGGTCATGGGGCTGGAGTCGAGAACCGCTCGAATCATATAGGCACCTATCTGGCATCAACCACCCAATGATGGCGTCTCAACATAAGGTATTTACCTTTGCTACGCTCAATGCTAAGGGGCTAAACTCCCCCATACCGAGGAGACACACTCTAGACCTACTTAAGAAACATGCGGCAGATGTGCTGTTGATACAAGAAACTCACTTTACCCCTGAAAAACTACCTAACTTTGACCGGTCACACTATGATACCTGGTTCCATGCCACATCACCGCAGCCCCAATCCCTTTCCAAACTCGAGAACATTTAATTGACACTAACGGCCGCTATATTTTTCTCAAAGGTCTACTAGCTGGCAACTTAGTTACAATTTGTTGCCTATATGCTCCCAACAAAAAACTCCTGAAATGGCTCCATTCGACTCTGAGGAAAATAGGAGATTTCCGTGAAGGCACGCTGATAGTAGGAGGAGATCTTAATATTGCACTAAACCCACTAATAGCTACCACAACAAAAAAAAGTACTTACTCACAGGGTGATCTCAATAAAATCAAAGTCCAACTTCGCGAGCTCCAACTATTGGATGTATGGAGATACTTACACCCAGATGATTGTGACTACACCTTTTATTCACACCCACACGCCTCTTACCATAGCCTAGATTACTTTTTTGTCTCCAAAAACACCCTAGCCAAAGTGAGAACAACAAAAATTAACCCTAACATATTCTCAGACCATTCCTTCGTAACGATGACACTGACACTACATAAGACCTTCCCCATTCATAGATCGTGGTGACTCACTGAGTCGGCACTTGACAACCCATCCACCCTCTCTCGCATAACCAAAACACTAGAGCAGTATTTTGCTCAAAACGATAATGGTGAGGTTACGGTGCCGACGCTTTGGGAAGCCCAAAAATCTGTGGTCAGAGGAGAATTCATCTCAATCACAGCATACATTCATAAACAACAACAGAAACAGCTCGATCTGCTATATGAGGAAATCTCTGACCTAGAAACAAAACATAAAAAATTAATCACCCCCCCAATAATGGAGCAACTAACCCTTAAAAGGCGTCAACTTAAAGACATCCTATTCTACAAACGGCAAAATGGCTCGCTTCATGGCGCACTAAAATGTACGTTCACGGTGACAAAGCCTCGAAATTGATGATTTCTAGAATTAAACAGAGACAAACCCACACTTCCATACATTCCATCAAAACGGCGGAGGGACGATCCACAACTAATTATAACCAAATAGAAACAGCGTTTCTGCACTATTATACACAACTATATAACCTACGCCCCAAAGAAACCAAAACAGAAGAGGCGGCCAGAAGGCAAAAAATCAAACATTACTTATCCCGCCTAAACCTTCCGAGCTTTACCCCTCAACAACAATTGCTTCTAAACAAGCCCTTTGGCCTAGAGGAGCTCCGGTCCGCCCTGTCGAAGTGCCCCCCCAACAAGGCGCCTGGTCCAGATGGACTTCCCTGTGCATACTACAGATCGTTCCCCTCGATTCTCCAACCACACATGCTGAATATGTATAATTCCATATTGCAAGGAGACCGATTTCCGGCCCAAACTTTAGAAGCAAAAATATCCCTAATCTTCAAAGAAGGGAAGGACCGGGAAATGTGTAGCAGCTACCGACCGATCTCCTTACTAAATGTTGATTTAAAAATTTTCGCCAGTATGATCGCTCGTCGAGTAGCTGCATACCTACCGGATAAAATTTCACTAAACCAAACTGGATTTGTGGGGGAAGAGAGGGGAGGGACAACGTACTGAAGGTACTACACCTTACCCACTATGCCAACAGACAGAAAATTCCACTAGTCCTCCTGGGAACGACGCTGAAAAGGCCTTCGACAGGATGGACTGGCTTTACTTGGAAGAGACGTTGTTGGGATTCGGCATCCCGACCCAACTAGTGGCGGCGATCTTAAAAATGTACACCAGCCCAACCGCTCGCATCAACATTAATGGCTCCCTAACACATACCTTCTCCATACACAATGGCACGAGACAGGATGCCCACTTCCCCTCTATTATTTATCCTAGCAATGGAACCCTTGCTGATCGATATTCAGCTAGATAAGAGGATTCAAGGCATCACACTAGGAGAGACGCACCATAAAACGGCTGCCTTCGCAGACGATTTACTCATATTCATGACCAATCCTTCTAAAAGCTTCCCCCCCTTATTAAAAATATTTGACAACTACAGCGCCCTTACCAATTTTAAAATAAATACATCGAAATCGGAGGCCTTAGACCTGAACATCCCTCTACCACTCTTATCCAAATTAAAAACCTCATACTCGTTCTCATGGCCTAAATCGCACATCACTTATCTAGGCATAAAAATTAGTAGATCTCAGAAAACTCTTTTCTCTCTCAACTACCCTCCTTTATTAGACAAAGTAACTGCCACTATGAAAACTTGGCGTGACCCTTTTTTATCCTGGATGGGTCGTAAGAATATCCTCAAAAGCCTCATCCTGCCTAAATTTACTTACCTCTTCTCTATGTTACCAATACAAATCCCTAATGTTTATTTACGCAAGGTCAATTCTCTTCTTTACACCTATATTTGGAAACATAAGAGACACCGTTTAAATTACCGTACTCTTTCTCTCCCAAAGTAAAAGGAGGAATGGGCGCACCAGATATTAGAATCTATTACCACGCAGCAGTCCTATCACGCTCTGTTGATATCATACGAAACACACACAATAAATTATGGATTGATATAGAAAATAAATTATCCCCACAGCTCCTCCGCCCCCTCCTACTGACGCACTGCAGTGACAAATCATCTGAAAGCCAACATAACCCTCTCACAAGCACACTCCTACGAGTATGGACCAATATACATACCTACTTGATACCCCCATCAACTCCTCTCCTTACCTTGTTGGATATACTAGTGAGATCGAAATTACTATACAACCCAGCAAACACCCACCGGACTACTTGCCGGCCCTAACAGCGGATCATTTATACGCAGATGGAGCTCTTCTCCCGTTATCTAATCTGCACAAAATACCAGGCCTCGAATCTATTAATTTCCTCCAATATAAGACTCTACAATCACTCCTGCACAACATCCGATTCGATACGGCGCTTACCCGCAATCCCATGGCATTCGAAACGCTCTGTGCAAGACAGATCAGACCTACTAAGATCCTTTCTACCATTTACCAAAGTATTTTAGATAGAGATGTACCTACACTATACATTGCTGGGAAAAAGATTTAGGTTATAAGTTTACACCTCAACAGATTTCATATATATACACCCACTCACATGGCCCGACTAAATGCATCAAAGTACAAGAGAACTCCTACAAAATTCTCTCTCGCTGGTATACTGATCCGCAAAAAACACACAAATGGAAGAAACAATTCCCTCCGAATTGCTGGCGCTGTGGTGATGTGAACGGGAACTACATCCACCTTTGGTGGCATTGTCCATCCCTGATCCCCTACTGGAATCTATGACTCGCCTGATCAGAGATGTGACTAAACAAAATATCAAGTTAACCCCTGAAGTCGTCCTGTTGAATCTACCCCTAGACACTTCCCTGGTGAGTTCTCTGTGTTAATCTGTACAATTCTAGCTGCGGCGAAACTTCCTTATACCAACGGTATGGGGATCTCCTCAAATTCCGACTCTTCAATCGTTAATTGATAAAATTGACCAGCTGTATCTAGTAGCGAAACTGGCTGCCTCGGTGAACCATACACAAGCGTCTGTTAGTAACCACTGGCGAGCTTGGGTACTCTTCAAAAAGACGCTCATAGTATCTTAATCTCGACCCCTCACCACATTTAATCAATAAAGATCCTCTAGGCTCCGCCCTCTGACCCGCCCTCCTCACCTCTCTCTTCCCCTCTAACCTATTATTCCCTCTTCTATTCTTCTTCTTATCCTCCTTTCCTCTTTCACATATTTTTTCACCTTCTTCTTGTGCTTAACTTTCTCTAAATAGTTTGACAATAACCATAGTTAAACATATGTTTGGAATTAATTAATCATTTTTTATTGATTGTCACAAGCTGAATTCTTCTATTCTGTAATTATCTGATTATCATCTTAATATCTTGTAAAACAATAAAAAGAATTTTTGAAATGTAATGAAATGAAATGAAAGTCGAGATAGGGAGCGATGGAGCAGTTTATAAGGGGCACTGGGAGCGGAGAGGAATGACACACACTGTAGAAAGTCTCTTTTACCTTTTTACTGGTGGTATTAGCAGGTAAAGACTTCCAATCACTGTTGGGTATCCAGGTGCACAGTGAGCTTCTACAGCAAGTGGGTATAAGGCCTCCTCAGCTTCTCTGCAGTTAATGAAGCCCTGTCTGCGTGCAGCCAGATTGGCCTCCTTCTTTCTCTGGTCCTCTCTCTCCTCCTGTGCGGTCCACGGGTTACCCTCTCTGACCACTGCTTTGTGATTCCTCACTACGGTGTCTGGCTCGGTGAAGTCTCCATGGTAGACGGGGTTTTCTGCAGTCTTAAAGTAATCCTGCAGTGCGGACCCAAGTCCAGCTTCTTGGGCAAACCTCACAGTTCCTCATCCTGGGCTCTGCTCCTTGCTTCTGTCCCCACTCCTAGGCTTGGCTCAGAGTAGAAGAGCCACTCCGGGTCACTGGTTCAGGCCTAACCGCGGCACCGATCACCAGGACGTCTTCGCAGCTCTCCTAGCGTCTGCACACTCTGACTAACTCCTCTCCCAGCAGCAGTATTTATAGGGGAAATCACCTAAAGTCAGTGAGTTGGGCTCCCCATACTGTGACGGGGTGGAAGGTGTTGCATGTAGTAAGTACCTGCTGTGGAAACCCAGCTGGGCAGTAGGGACGGCTGTGGCTACCTGCGTCAGCCTGGCGCCACATAAACAGAACAGGAAAAAAGTTCTAACTTTCAGAAAATGGTGAGTTATTATGCAAAGAAAAAATATATATACAGCAGGTGAAAGAAGTATTTAACACATCACCATATTTCCATATTTCCAAAGGTGCTACTGGCAAGAATATCTCACCAGATGTTGATATAATCCATCCAATTCAAATGGGAAAAAAAAATCAAACCATAGATGTGTATAAATGTAGTAACTGCAAATAATCAAAAATGACATAGGTAACTAGGATTGAACACACTTACTGAAGTTTACTTAATTCTTCATACAAAAGTCTTTGTTGGTGATAAGAGCTTTGAGATGCCTCCTGTATAAAGAAACTAGTCATATACATTGCTCAGGTATGATTTTGGCCCATTCTTCCACAAAAACATTCTTGAAATCTTGTAGGGCTCCTTCAATGAACTCTGCAAAATGTTCTATTTGATTCAGGTCAGGTGATTGTCTGGGCCATTCTAGCAGCTTTTCTTTCTCTGAAAACAATTGAGAGTTTCCTTTGTTGTGTGTTTGGGATCATTGTTTGTTGAAATGTCTACCCTCATTTCATCTTCATCATCCTGGTAAATGGCTGCAAATGTTTATGAAGAATGTCCAAATTCATTTGTATATTCATCCTTCCTTCAATTATGTGAAGCTTGACTGTGCCATATGCTTAAAAACATCCTCATCCACAATAATATACCAACCTCCAAACTTCAGTGTTAGTATGGTGTGTTTTAAGTGATATGTGTCCAAGTGTCTCTTTCTAAGGCATCTGGCTAAATTTATTTTTATACCACTCCAACAGTGTGGCAAATTCAGTAGTCATCACTAATTCTAACGATATGGGCTTCAGGTTGCAGATAGTGCATTAAGAAGGCTCTCATGTTTCTGAAGCATTCATGAGGCCCAAAACCTGGTTGAGTTGGTGGCGACATAAAAATCGAGCTTCCTTCCTCCATCATCTCCAGCACGGTGGCTCAAGTGGTTAGCACTGTAGCCTTTGCAGTGCTGGCGTCCTGAGGTCCTGGGTTCAATTCCCGACACTAAGGACAACATCTGCAAGGAGTTTGTATGTTCTCCATTGTGTTTGATGGGTTTTCCTCCGGGCACTCTGGTTTCCTCCCACATTGTAAAGACAATTACTGATAGGATGTTTAGATTGTGAGCTCCAAGAGAGACAGCATTACTCATGTATGTAAAGTGCTATGGAATTAATAGTGCTAATAAATATTTTATTATTATATATTATCATCTACTGCCAACCTCAGACAACAGAAAGATAATCATTTCTTCCACATCTCCTGACTGTTTTGTGCCCACCACCTCTTCATCCTCATCCTCCTTCATTTGTTCTTATTCTTATTTGTTCATTTGTGGCTTATGCACCTTCAATAACAGTCTGTCTGGTACCATGAGAACCCCTTCTCCACCCTGCCAAGCCATCCTGCTGTGTGACAAGAGTCTGGACCTTTAAGATATTGATATCTTTTCAGCATCCTTATCTTCCTCTTCCTTTGGTACCACGACCTCATTCTGCAGGCTTGTCAAGGTTTGCTCAGCATGTACACTGTGCAGAATTATTAGGTAAGTTGTATTGTAGAGATTATTTTTATTATTACTCAACAACTATGTTCTCAATCAACCCAAAAGACTCAAATATCAAAGCTTAATATTTTTGGAAGTTGGAGGGGTTTTTTTTAGATCTGAATATCTTATGGCCACTTTACACACACCAACTTATCTGTCCAACTCTGAACAACTTACTGGTTGCAGTGAAATCATGGACACATTGTTCCATTTGTACACAGCCACAAAATGGAGCAATGTGTCCATGATTTCACTGCAGCCAGTAAGTTGTTCAGAAGTTGGATAGATAAGTTGGTGTGTGTAAAGTGGCCCTTAGGAGGATATCTGTTTGTGCAGGTAACTATTACTGTGCGGAATTATTAGGCAATTTAATAAAAACTAGTGATGGGCGAGTCCTAAATTACTCGGAATCGCTTGACTCTAGCGAGTCCGAGCCCGGGACTCGCTACTCGTTGCGAGTCTAGCAAGTCCAATGTTAATGAGTGGGAAGCGAGTAATAGCGAGTAATGTACGATTTACAAATCGCAGATGTGTCTCGGAAAGCGCTCGCATTGCCGTTTTGGAAACACAAGCAGGTGGCGTACGTGCTATTTGCAGGTAGGAGAGCAGCAACGCACTGGTCTGCCACAGAGAAATTAAAGCTGAAGGGGTTATTATGACCCAAAATCTATCAGGTGCAAAAAAATAACCCATGAGGGGCGGGGCCAAACAGCAAGTTTTGAAAAAAAAAAAAACAACTCTGCTTAATGCTGCTGAAGAGGGAGAGAATGATTGGCAGCGGTGGGCAGATTACACATGCAGGGGGTGTGAATCTGCCCTTGACTGCAGCCCCTAGCCACCTCCTTAGTGGCTGGAGCATGTAAGTTTTCTAAGTGTATTATCTTGGGGTACAGGGCTGCTCAAGTGCTGGGTGACCCCTTGCCTGCATGCTGCAGACTTGCTGCATCCAGTGCTGTAATTAGATCACCATGCCTGGTTTGGTGACAGGTCCTCTTTAATTGGTAGTTGGCTCTCAAGCCTATACAGCTTGGACTAGGACAACATGTATAAAAAGTATCATGTGATCAAAATACTCATTTGCCTAATAATTCTGCACTCAGTATAGATGACCAGAATAGTGATGCTGGTGACAGCAACTTCAGTGCTAACCATCTAAGTAGCCATTTCAAAACTGTGCAGAAGGGTGAGGAGGTCCTTGATCTTTGCCCACTCTGCAAAAGTCATTTGCACCACATTCGGGTCACTTTGAGTCACTGTTAGTGTCATTACATACTGCGCTAGGGCTTGTCTCTGCAGCCACAGTTAATACTAAATGAGTGATGGGTATGGAAATATGGGGGCAACACGAACCTGCTGCACACACTGACTGCAGCCCACTGCACGCTCCCCCGCCTGCTCCCAGCCGGTCGCCTGGTCTTCCCACACTCACTCCCAGCACTTCACCCAGTTTCCACCCCCGCCTGCTCCCAGCATTTGCCTGGTCCACACGCCGCCTGCTCCCAGCAGTTTTACCAGTCTCCCCCTACCTGCTCCCAGCACTCCATCAGGTCTTCCTCCTGCCCAGTCTTACTCTGCTGTACATCCCACAAAGTTGGGTGCTTTGCTGGCCCATGTGTCAGATCATGTGGTGGTGGTCAGACTGCTAGTTTTGCTACCCCTGCTGATGCTGGCATGGCAGGTGTTGAAAATAGCCTTTTTCGAATTATCTGCAGGCACCTTAAAAAACAGCCAGACTCGGAAAGACCTAGCAGTTGTACTGCCAACATCACTCGTGTTGTTGTTCCAGGGAACGGTTGCCTGCCTTCTGCCTGCGGACACACCCTGCTTCTTCCGGCCTGTTGTGATGCTACACCTAACTCCCCTGTGCACTGCTGTCCTCACTCTGCATGTCCTCCTGTCAGGTTGGGTCAGTTACTGGATCATCCACCACGTCGTCTTCCACTTCCGCACCCTGGTCCTCCTCCTGACTTTCTGGCAATTGTGTCTCATCATTGTCCACCTCTTGTTGAGACACGTTCCCACTGTTGCCTTCGTGAGACCGTGGCTGCTCAAATATTTGGGCATCGGTACATACGATCTCCTCATGACCCACTTCAACTAGAGCTGGTGAGAGGCCAGAATCTACGAATGGATAAGTGAACAGCTCTTCAGGTGTCCAAGTGTGGGATCAGTTATGTCCGGGTCCGGGCAATCGGCATGGTGGGAGGAAGGAGGATCAGGGTGTGGTATGTGCGGTCCAGTCTCACGACTACTGACACTTGACTGTGTGGAAACAGGGTATTTGTGGTGGTGCCAAACTGACTGGAAGCATTATCCGCTATCCAACTAACAACCTGTTGACACTGCTCTTGTTTAATAGTGGAGTACTGCTGCGTTCACCTAGAAATTGGGACAAGAAAGTGGGCGAGATGATGTGGGCGTTTGTCGTGGCGCAATTCGAGCTTGCACATGGGTTCGCCCTCTGCCTGAACCACCATCACGTCCAGTTCCTTGTCCCTTGCCACCGGACTTGCGCATTTTCAATGTGGTGCTGACGGTATACAGCTAAATTAGAGCAGACAAGAGTTGGTTTTTAGCATGAGGCTTTTGGTGTATCCTAATTACACTGCAACCGACAGTAGCAGCACGTAGATGCAAAATTAGTGCAGACAAGAGTTGGTTTTTAGCACGAGGCTTTTGGTGTATCCTAAGTTACACTGCAACCGACAGTAGCAGCACTTAGATGCAAAATAAGTGCTGACAAAAGTTGGTTTTTAGCAGGACCCTAAGTTTTGAAATTAAGGCCCTGCAGGTGGACTAGTCAGACACAAACACTGACTACAATAGCGAGTCTTTTGGCGTATCCTAATTTACGCTGCAACCGACAGTAGCAGCACTTAGATGCAAAATTAGTGCAGACAAGAGTTGGTTTTTAGCACAAGGCTTTTGGTGTATCCTAATTAACGCTGCAACCTACAGTAGCAGCAATTAGATGCTAAATTAGTGCAGACAAGAGTTGCTTTTTAGCACAAGGCTTTTGGTGTACACTAATTTGAGCTGAAAGCTACTCCTGCCTATAGTGAGCTAAATAAATCCCTAAAAGCACGGTTTTTGGGATGGATGAGCCTGGAAACCAGCCCCAGATGCGATGCAGGCTGGCATACTGGCACAGCGAAGTTTGGTATATACCCTGCCTCCCTGCCTGCCTGTATACTGCTCATTAGTCCTCAGAAGGACTGTTGTGGTAATTAGACTGGCAGCCCTGTGCCTACACTAGCTGAAAGGCCACAAATCTGTCTGTGGTGCAGAGTGACGAGCACAGTGCGGTCAGGTCTTATAAAGACTTGATCACGCTGTGCAGCCAGCCAATGATTGTAATGCCACAACCAAGGCTGTGGCATTACAGTGTTGTCAGCCAATCCCTGCATGCGGGCTGGCTCTGAAAAGAGCGCCAACATGCAGGGAGGTGGACCCCGAGCATAGCAAGAGTATCGAGAGATTACTCGTTACTCACCGAGTACCCCGAGTACCGAGATATTCGTGCGAGTACCGAGTAGTGACAAGCATACTCGCTCATCTCTAGTAGTAAAGCTAAATAACTTGAATATTTTATTCACTGAAATTGAATGTTATTTAAATGTTCCTTTAATTATTTTTGACCAGTGTAGCTTTAACTGCCACTTGCACTGTCATATCCAACTTAACAATGGCTTCTTCTACAAAATATTCAAATGTAAATCTGAATATTTTGAAGCAATAAACAAGTTATATAAGCATAGTCACAATCGATTACTAGTTTGAAAAAAAAAAAAGAGTTATTCATGTACCATCTTTTTGTGATTTTCTTGAAGTCCTCCTTTTCTATATTTAGACTCTCTTTAAAAATCCTACCAAATATGAATAAATAAAAAGTGCAATCCATTTTTGTTCTCCTTGTTTTAGCAGTTTTTTGATGATTCAATAATTCAGAGTCATGTTCTCTGTAGAGGCCTCACTGACACAAATTACACTTTACTGTATTCATGGGGATATCTTTCTGCAATATGCATAATCTTACATTCCCCTGATTTCCACTTACATTAAACATCTAAAGCAGGCATTCATCTATCTTCCAGGCTGCATTTGCACATCTTTCCTTTTTTGAAGGCTGTTAAAAGCATCATCCTATCCCCACAAGCTAATAAAGGCAGTTTGCTGTCAGATTTCAAACATCCGGACAGGAAAAAACTTTTTGTGGCCTAAAATTACTACCAGATAATTATAAGAATGCTCAGGGTATGTGCACATGTTGAGTATTTGGTTGCAGAAACTTTTGCATCTCTTGAAAACCTCTAGAAAATTGCAGCGTCAAAGCATGTGTTTTGCTGCATTTTTGCAGCTATTTCAATTCATTTTTGCATGTATTTTTGCATACGTTTTTCACACAGAGGACAACGTAAGACACGGTGTCAGCTGTAAAGAGTTGTTATTGACGTGTTTTCTATGCATTTTTGCATGCTTTTTTAATCTGTGTTTTACTAGTGTTTCTGGACATCAAATAATGCTATAGAACTGTGTTCCCCAACACTAGAGATGAGAGAGTATGCTTGTTACTACTCAGTACTGTGGCACCCTGTGCCAGGTCACCACAGATTCCTTGGGACATGGAAGGATGGTACACAGGAAGCAGACCCCACTAACAAACAACACCTTTCACCCCAGACCTGTAGGGGGAGCTCCACTGGTTGCCTTAAGCCAGTTCCCCCTATAAATACGGGTCCTGGAGGAGAAAACAACAGAGTGTGCAGTCACTACAGAACTGTGAAGAGCTGAGTGAGCTGAACTGGTACAGGAGCCGTGCTAGGCCCTTACCAAAGACACCTGAAGCAGTGGTAGACCCTCAGAGTAGGGGTCACAGGAAAAGGAGGGAAACGAGTACCAGAAGGGGCAGAGGAGTCATACTGACTCACCCTAACAGAGTTCCGGTCACTGGGTCCGAGCTACAAGGACACAGTAAAGACCTTGTAGAGAAACCAGCACTACAAATAGGGGGTTTAGCTCCCCGGACTCCCGAAGCACCACCAAATGGAGCCCGGAGTCTAGGCCAAGACAGGAATCCCATAGAGTGCCCTCAGTGCAGCAAATCCGGGTGTGAAGTCACACTGAAAGTGCAGTAACGGTTTGGTCAGGTTTCATGCCTGCCAGACTCCAGCAGAGTAACAGACACAAGGAAGCCTACAACCCTGCTTGCTGTGGAAAGTCCTGAAGTGTTTACCTCATCTCTGGTCGAGTGTACCCGTCAACATCAGTAAAGGTACCAAAAGACTTTTTGTGTGCGTGTCCCTCCTTCCAACTACACCACACCAAACGCACTATCCTATTCCCTTCAACTCCATTAACTGCCCCTGGGACCCCCGCACGTCCTGTAGGGAGCGGTCCCATGTAGCTGCCGAACATCACCCCGGAGGCCAAAGCAGTGCCGATGCCATCACCGGACCCCTCAGGTGGCGTCACGACAGACATTTTATTATTTTATTGCCATCAATCCCCTTTTCATCTTCATCCCCCGGGCCCACGGCCTCAGGCAACGCTACCCGTGGCCTTCCCCAGAGACCTACGCCTGAGTGACCGAGTACCCCACGGGCCTGGGCCGGACAGTACTCGCACGAATATCTCAGTGCTTGTGGTACTCGGCGAGTACCGAGTAATCCCGCGATATTCTTGCTATGCTTGGGTCCACCTCCCTGCATGTTGGCGTTCTTTACAGAGCCAGCTCACATGCAGGGATTGGCTGACAGACATTGTAAAGCCACAGCCATGTTGGTTGTGGCATTACAGTGATTGGCTGGTCGCACAGCGTCATCAGGTCTTTATAAGACCTGACCGCGCTGTGATCGTCACTCTGCACCACAGACAGTCAGTGTTGGGAGAGCTGCTGCTGATTGAGGGACACAGATTTGTGGCCTTTCAGCTAGTGTAGGTGCAGGCTGCTAATCTAATTACCACAACAGTGCTTCTGAGGACTAATAGAGATGTATACAAACAGGAAGGGAGGCAAGGTATATAGCAAACTTCTTGTGCTAGTATACCAGCCTGCATCACATCTGGGGCTGGTGTACAGGCTGGAAATCTCCAAAATAGTCTTTTTAAGGATTAATTCAGCTCTCTATAGGCAGTAAGGGGTTAGCTCCAATTAGTATACGCCAAAACACTGTATACACGTCAGCGTTTGTGTCTGACCGTTCCAGCTGCCGGGATTAAAACGCTCTAATCTGTAATCTCAGTGTGCAGCTAAAAACCAACTCTTGTCTGCATTCATTTACCATCTTAGTACAGCAGGAATGGCTTGTATCTCCAATTAGTATATGCGAAAACACTGTATACGCGTCAGCTTTTTGTGTGTGACCGTTCCAGCTGCCGGGATTAAACCTCTCTAATCTGTAATCTCAGTGTGCAGCTAAAAACCAACTCTTGTCTGCATTCATTTACCATCTTAGTGCGGCATGAGTGGCTTGTATCTCCAAGTAGTATATGCGAAAACACTGTATACGCGCCAGCGTTTTGTGTGTGACCGTTCCAGCTGCCGGGATTAAACCACTCTAATCTGTAATCTCAGTGTGCAGCTAAAAACCAACTCTTGTCTGCATTCATTTACCATCTTAGTGCGGAAGGAGTGGCTTGTAGCTCCAAGTAGTATACGCCAAAACACTGTATATGCATCAGCGTTTGTGTCTGACCATTACAGCTACCGGGATTAAACCACTCTAATCTGTAATCTCAGTGTGAAGCTAAAGACCATCTTTTGGACGCCTTAAATTAGCTGTATACAGGCAGCACAACATTGAAAATGTGCAAGGCCGGTGGCAAGGGACAAGGAACTGGGCGTGATGGTGGTGCAGGCAGAGGCCGAGGCCGTGTGCAAGCTCGAATTGCGCCACGACAAATGCCCACATCATCTCGCTCGACCTTCCTGTCCCAATTTCTAGGGGACCGCAGCAGTACTCCACTATTAAACCAAGACCATTGTCAACAGGTTGTTAGTTGGATGCTTCCAGTCAGTTTGGCACCACCACAAATACCCTTTCTTCCACACAGTCAAGTGTCAGTAGCCGTGAGACTGGACCGCATATTCCACACCCTGATCCTCCTTCCTCCCACCATGCCAAGTGCCCGGCCCCGAACATAACTGATCCCACACTTGGAGACTCTGAAGAACTTATCCATTTGCAGATTCTGGCCTCTCACCAGCTCCAGTTGAAGTGGG
Organism: Allobates femoralis; assembly: GCA_033576535.1. NCBI lineage: Eukaryota > Metazoa > Chordata > Amphibia > Anura > Aromobatidae > Allobates > Allobates femoralis. Next base: position 350,646,039 of record JARQOC010000002.1, read on the forward strand.
TCATGAGGAGATCGTATGTACCGATTCTCAAATATTTGAAGGTCTCATGAAGGCAACGGTGGAAATGTGTCTCAACAAGAGGTGGATGATGATGAGACACAATTGCCAGAAAGTCAGGAGGAGGACCAGGGTGCGGAAGTGGAAGACGACGTGGTGGATGATCCAGTAACTGCCCCAACTTGGCAGGAGGACATGCAGAGCGAGGACAGCAGTGCACAGGGGGAGTTAGGCGTAGCATCACCACAGGCCGGAAGAAGCAGGGTGGTGTCCGCAGGCAGAAGGCAGGCAACCGTTCTGCGAAACAAAAACACGACAGAAGTTGCCAGTACAACTGTTAAGTCTTCCCGAGTCTGGCTGTTTTTTAAGGTGACTGCAGATAATTCCAAAAAGGCCATTTGCAATACCTGCCATGCCAGCATCAGTAGGGGTAGCAAAACTAGCAGCCTGACCACCACCAGCATGATCAGACACATGTCAGCAAAGCACCCGACTTTGTGGAATGTACACCAGAGTCCAGGAGCAGTGTCTGCGGGTGACACCGCTGTGTCTTCAACTGTTGTGCGTGCAAGACAATCACCTGTACATACTGCATGCAAAGATGCTTCCTGTCCTTCACCTGTAGTTGCACAAGCAGAAATAGCACCATCATCAACCACGTCCTTGTCCCAGCGCAGCGTTCAGTTATCCATACACTAATCTTTGGAACGCAGGCGCAAATACGCTGTCAACACATGCCACATGCCACAGTTCTAAATGCACACATTTCACGACTGCGTGAGCTGGAAGAGTTGCCTTTTAGGCTAGTGGAGACGGAAGCATTCCGCGACCTGATCGCGGCGGCTGTCCCACGTTATTCCGGTCCCCAGCCGCCACTATTTCTCCCGGTGTGCTGTCCCCATATTACATAAGCACATGTCACAAAACATCATACGTGCCCTTAACAACGCAGTTTCAGTCAAAGTCCACCTAACCACGGACACGTGGACAAGTGCTTGTGGGCAGGGCAGGTACATCTCACTGAAGGCACACTGGGTTAATATTCTGGAAGCCGGGACCCAGTCTGAGCTTGGGACGGAACACGTCCTTCCGACACCAAGGATTGCAGGCTCTAACTTAGTCAGGGTTTCACCCAGAGTGTACAGCTCTGGAACGTCATGCTCCTCAGCCTCCTCCTCCTCCACTTCACCCTCCACACCAGTCCCAAGCTGGAATCACTGCAGCACTGCCTCATCTAAGCAGCAACAGGCAGTGCTGAAGCGAATATGCGTAGGTGACAAACCCCACAACGCTGAAGAGTTGTGGACAACTCTGAAACAGCAGGCAGATCACTGGCTCACACCGCTGAACCTACAGCCAGGCATGGTCGTGTGTGACAATGGCCTGAACCTTGTGGCGGCTCTGAGGCGTGGCGCGCTGACACATGTTCCATGCGTGGCCCATGTGCTCAACCTCGTGGTTCAGCGGTTTCTTAAATCCTACTCGGAGCTGTCTGATCTGCTCGGCAAAGTACGCCGCCTGTGTGCCCATTTTAGAAAGTCACCTACTGCTTCTGCCGGCCTTGCTGGCTTTCAGCAGCGTTTGCAGCTTCCGGCTCACTGACTGGTGTGTGATGTCCCTACGCGTTAGAATTCCACATTGCACATGTTGGTCAGGATTTGTGAGCAGAAGAGGGCAGTTGTTGAGTACCAGCATCAACTAGGCCGTCGGTATACGGTTCAATCTCCACACATAAGACCTCAGAAGTGAACATGGATGCCTGACATATGTACCGTCCTCCAAAACTTTGAGGACTCCACCAATATGGTGAGAGGCGATGACGCCATCTTTAGCGTCACCATCCTGCTTCTCTGTCTTCTAAAACGCTCTCTTCTCAAAATCAAAGACGATGCATTGCAGGCGGAGCACAATGAGTTGGAGCAAGAAACCATAATGAGTGATTACACACAGCCCAGCCTCATCTCATCCCAATGTGCATTGGGGGACTATGATGTGGAGAAGGAGGATGAAGAAATAGAGCTACTTTAATGTGGAATTGACGGTAATACATGCACAACCGTCATACCGTCAGTTCAGCGTGGATGGCCAGAGGACAGGGGAGAGGAGGAGGAGGAGGAGTCCAGCATGACCAGTCATGCTGTTGGTGAGGACCCTGAGATCTTGCCTGTTAACAGTCTGGCGCACATGGCTGCTTTATGTTACGCTGCCTGTCTCTTGTCCCTCGTGTTATCAACTTCTTGGCGGACACTCATTACAGATTGGTGACACTTTTAGACCCACGCTACACGGAGAACTTTATTTCTCTTATTCCTGAGGCGGAGAGGTCTACAAAAATGCTGCAGTACCAGAAGGCCATAGTCGCGGAATTAGTCCAAAAATTCCCTTCTGAAAACGCTAGCCGCAGAGGTCACAATTCGGTGGACAACCAAGGCGTCCGACCGAGTGAGGCACAAGTCCAATCCAGCAGAGATAGGGGAACAGTCCCAAAGATCTGGTACAGTGTTCTCAGCACCTCCCGTAGCACAGGCCCTGAGATGCGAGGTAGTGTCACAAGGAATGCAAAGTTTGCGAAGATACTGAGGGAGTACCTTGCCGATCGTACAAAAGTGCTCCTAGATTCCTCTGTACCTTATAATTATTGGGTATCCAAGCTGGACACGTGGCAGGAATTGGCTCTCTATGCCTTGGAAGTCCTGGCCTGCCCTGCCGCTAGCGTTTTGTCACAGCGTGTTTTTAGTGCTGCAGGTGGAATTATTACTGATAAACGCACCCGCCTGTCAACTGAAAATGCTGACACGCTGACTCTGATCAAGATGAACAAGGGTTGGATTGGGCCTGACTTCACCACACCACCACCAAATGATAGCGGAATTAAAATTTTGTGCCGGTAAATTGCCATGCACCTCCGCACACCCACACATGGGTACACACTTCATGGCTTTGGCTACTTGCTGTACTGCTCCTCCTTATCTGCCATCATCATATGATCAGTGCGACTGTGGTTCATGATGCCACGAAAACATAATTTATTTACATCATATTTATGATGATGATGACCCCAACCGTTCAAAAGTTAGGCAGTAGTTTCATGTATACCCCCCAGGGGTAAATGTTTTAGTCCATGCTTACAGAGTAGGCATTACAAGTACAGGAGACCCGCTCCTTTGTAATGGGAACAATATTTAGAGGCTCTCCTCCATGTTTCTTTCCAGGGAATTGGGGTGCCTCCCAATTTTTGGCAGCCCTGCCTAGGGCAATACTACAAAAGACTCACTTCCTTAAAATGGGCAGAATATTTAAAGAGGCCTTCATGCACGTCTCTATCCAGGGTCATTGGGGTGTCTCCCAATTTTTGGCTGCCCTGCCTAGGGCAATACTACAAAAGACAAACTTCCTTAAAATAGGCACAATATTTAAAGAGACCCTCATGCACGTCTCTTTCCAGGGGCATTTGGGTGCCTCCCAATTTTTGGCTGCCCTGCCAAAGGGCAATACTACAAAAGACCCACTTCCTTAAAATGGGCATATTATTTAAAGAGGCACTCATGCACGTCTCTATCCAGGGGCATTGGGGTGCCTCCCAAATTTTGGCTGCCCTGCCTAGGGCAATACTACAAAAGACCCACTTCCTTAAAATGGGCACAATATTTAAAGAGTCCCTCATGCACGTCTCTTCCCAGGGCCATTGGGGTACCTCCCAATTTTCGTCTGCCCTGCCAAAGGTCAATACTACAAAAGACCCACTTCCTTAAAATGGGCACATTATTTAAAGAGGCCCTCATGTACATCTCTTCCCAGGGGCATCGGAGTGCCACACAATTTTTTTTTTTTAAATCTTTCATGTATTCGAAAATACTAACATACACCATCTCTGTCTCACAAGTGGGTATGAGTCATTAATTTTTTCTCCAGGAAAATCCATTTTGGTCTCATTTTGTAACGTTTTCTTGACAGTCCGTAAAAGTGGCATAATACTCTGACAACATTGTTCACAGCAGTCTGAAATGCTTACAGGGGTCTTCCCCATGCTGTTCCCATGTCATTTCAGCACTGTTCTGATACTTTTGTGACTTTTTTAGGGTTTATGCATGCTGCCGGGGGTTATGCCAGAAAAATACTTGGGTGTCCCATACGATAACATTGGGCTCAGTGCTCGGGCCGAGTACAATAGTATCTTGGGATGCTCGGCTCGAGCATCGAGCACCCGAGCATTTTAGTACTCGCTCATCTCATGTAATCATCACATGTGCGGGTAATCAAATTATCACCTGTGCAATACTAAAGAAGTCTTGAAAACATGCACTGTTGGTGAGTCTCAAGGATAAGAATTGTGGACACTGCTCGATAGCTTTCATTGGTGTCAAAAAACAGAAAACAGAGATAGAAAATGCATGCAAAAACATATAAAAAATGTGGCAAAAATACAGCATCTCTCTGTCATGAAACCCAGTATGTCTGATGAGCTGTGATCTTAGTATCTTAGTAATGCCACTGCTCTTCACAGATGCCAGATCTTACGCTAATCCTCTTGGTGAACCAGGCAAAGTGTAAGGGAGTGTTTTTTTTCGAATAAAATAAGTGTATTTTATTTTTCATTTTACTAACTTAGTTAGTAATGGAGGTGTCTGATAGACACTTCTCCGATATTAACACCAGCACTTGATGCCAGCTAGTCAGCAGAAATAGGATAAACAAATACTCAGAAATTAAGGTTTAGTTTATATGAAGTGCATATTATAACAACCCACCAGTTAGCTCAAGTGTAAAGACTATCCATTCACAGGTGTAAAGTTAGGGAGTTAAAAACTACCATGTTTAGTCAAACATACCTTGTGACATGGTACAGCAGCTAATGGGAGGGAATGCCCAGGACAGGTCCACAACCTCGACGTGTTTCTCCGTGCAAGACGGCTTTGCCAGGAGCCTCTACATGCAATCCGGTTACTGCTTGCGGATCTGCAGCCTGCGGTAAAAATCATGCAGGCTGCAGTTTTCGCAGCAGTATACCAGCAGTATAGCAGCCACAGCAGATTTGTTATAATGGGCTCCTATGGGAGCCCATGCGGCTGCTGCAAAGCATATGTGAATGCCTGCGGAAGCCGGCAGCTTTGTTCATCTCTCCTGCTGCAGAGATGTACAAAGGGTTAAATAATAATATTGAATATGGGCAACATATCTCAAGGGGGTGTCCACCCCCCTAGAGACATGCTGTCCACACAGGACAGCATGTCAGGGGTTAACTTAGCTGTTAACCCCATCACTGCTATTGTCGGCTTTTATTTATTCTTTCTATTACAAGCTGCCGGCTCCAGTATCAGGACCACTATGCTACACAATTTGCGTAAGCATTTTACAGTACAGCATCCTCAATGAGGAGCTGTCTGTGGTGCTTATGCAATTTTCGTAGGATACTGGCAGCTCTCCAGGGTCCTGATCTAATATACAGTAATTCTATGGGTGTGTGGTGCCCATAGAACTACTGTATTAGTGATCAGGACCCTGGAGAGCAGCCAGTACCCTATGACAATTGCGTAAGCACCACAGAATCTCTGCATGCGTTCACATTAATATGCACCCCGGCCAGCCAATCAGCTGTCTCGGGGACAGCCGGTAGTAGGAGATCAGCGGTGGAGATCTCCTCCTCCCGGTCACAGCTGATCTCCCGCTGGTGATTTGAAGACACAGCTGATCTGACAGCTGTTTAAATCTCCCATGCCGACACCGAATAGGGTGATATCGATGCAGGAGATAAGAAACAGCTGATCGCTGCTTCAAATCTCCCGCACCGACCTCACCTATTCTGTGTCGGCACGGGAGATTTAAACAGCTGTCAGATCAGCTGTTTCTTCAAATCTTCTGAGCTGACCCCAGCGGGAGAGCAGCGGTGGCTGTAGCTGATCTTCCGGTGACCGCCGCTGATCACCGGCGGCCACCGGGAGAAATTTCAATGAGATCTGCAGCTTTCTCCTGCACTGTCATGTGGAGGACACTGCGGATCCATTGCACAAAAAATGCAACATGATGCGTTCGGAGTGCGCTCGGAGGGTGCATAAATTATGCGCATCTGAGCGCAAACACAGCCATACGCAGCCATACGCAGGCACATGCATTCCCATGTTAAACATAGGAACGCATGGGCGTAAGCATTTTGCTGCGTTCGGTGCGCTGCGTTCTAAATGCAAATGTGAAGGCACCCTAGGCTAGGGTCAGAGCTGCGTCTCCCCTAGCCTGGTGGATGCACCTGAAACTTAGAAAATTTCAGGCTCAGCGCATAAGGTTACCAGCAGGTAACGCTATGCGCCGCCTGTCTATTGATCTCTATGGTAACCGGATGCTTACTGCAGGTGCTGGCTCCACAGAGATCTTCAACATATGTGCTTTTGCAGAGTGCAAAGGAAAACGCTGCAAACAGCGTTTCCTGTGCACTCTGCAAAAGCACATATCCTGTGGAGTTGGCTGCAGTAGGCATTCGGTTGCCATAGAGATCAATAGACAGGCGGCGCATAGTATTACCTGCTGGTAATACTATGCGCTGAGCCTGAAATTTTCTAAGTTTCAGGCGCATTCGCCAGTTTAAGGGCAGACTCAGGTCTACCCCCAGCCTTACCCTTCTGCTCTTCATTGTATGTCTGTCTGTCTATAGGTCTATATATCAGTCTGTCTATAACTATCTATATCTATTGTCTATCTCTATCTTTTTTCTTTCTCTATAGCAGTGTTCTCCAATTCAGTTACTGGGCCCTCCCCAGGAAAAAATAGCGTCCCTCAACCGTCACAACTTTACCTGTCTCTTCCTGATTGCACTGACAGATTGACAAAAAAAAATCACAGCTGCCACAAAGTCCTGAATCAGTAATCGTAGAGCAGTCTATGCGACCCCCCTACATTACTAACCGTGTAAATCAAAAGAAATAAACACAAACACAGTGAAAAATCATTTATCAAATACAGTAAAAAAAAACAGCCTCTCTACAATTTATTAACCCCCAAATCACCTTTGCAGGTGCAACATAATTCCCATGAGTCACGGCATCCCACAGCGATCCTAACGTCACAGTGTATGGTCACATTAAAAAACGTGACCAATTACTGCGTCCTGCAGAACACACTGACATAGCCGCAGCAGTGAGAGTGGGATGTCAGTGAGTTCATCTGAGGTTACAGCTAGCACAACTCAGGGTACCCCAGCTGTGACCCCAAGTGAACTCACCTGAGGTGAACTCATTGAACTTATTTCTGGTAATCTGGCACTGATTTCAATGAAGGTTTATTACCATATTATTGTATTCAGTGGTGCCATTAAACTCAGTGAACTCACCTCAGGTAAACTCAATCAACTAAATCCTGGATTACCAGAATGTGCATTCTTGTAATCTGACATTGAGTTCCATGGTGCCAGGTTACTGAATTATTGACATCAATGGTACCAGTTAATCAGGTCATCCAGCACCAGTGAATTCAATAATCCAGTAACCCGGCACCAGTGAACTCAGTGACGGTCTACCGGAAATGAGTTTAATGAGTTCACCTGAGGTGAGTTCATAGAGATCAATGAGTTCACTTCAGGTGAGTTCACCTGAGATCACAGCAAGGGTACCATGAGAAGTGCCAGCTGTGACCTCAGGTGAACTTACTGACATCACCGCTTTCACAACAGTGGCTCTGTCAGTGTATTCCGCAGGCCAGAGTAATCAGTTATATTTTCTAATGTGACTGCACCCTACAACCTTAGGATATAGGAGAGCCAGGATAGTCATTGGACAACGTGTCTCGTGTGGATTACATTGTACCTGCAGGGGTGTTTTTTGGGTTAATAAATTGGAGCAAGAAGGTGTTTTTTCTTTAAATAAAAGATGTTTCACTGTTTATTTCCTTTTACTTACACAATTAGTATTGAGGAGGTCTCATAGACACCTTTCCCACTACTAGTCCAGGGCTTCATAGTAGCTTTAATTTTTTTTTTTTAAATCACAGTTGTTATTAACCATTTATATTATCCCAATTGCCACCGCTTTAGGGCAATCAGGATGAGCTGGGTAAAAGGCAAGGAATGATATATCCAATGCATGCGACAATTCAGAGGTGGCTATGGATGGCTATTTGTAGCCTGGAGAGGGCCCAAAGAAAATGGGCCTTCCTAGGCTATGCAAACCTGCCCCCATCTGTCCATTTTATCTTGGATACTTATCATAATTGAGGGATTTCCATGCTTTTTTTTTAAATTCCCGTATATACTCGCGTATAAACCGAGTTTTTCAGCCCAAAATTTGGGCTGAAAAGTCCCCCCTCGGCTTATACGCGAGTATAAGTATACAGCAGCAGCCCCCGGAGGTATACAGGCCCCCCCATCATGATCCAGGGCCCCCCCCCCTTGCGCGGCACACCTGTAAAGTAAGATCATACTTATCAGTGTCCTGTCGCCCGGTCCCGCCGCTTGCCAACATCACGATCCCGGGCTTCATTCCGCGTCTTCCGCCTTCCTGTGGTCGCGGGCAATGACGTCATTGCCCGCGACCACAGGATGCCGGAAGCCGGAAGACATGGAATGAAGCCCGGCATCGTGATGTCGGCAAGCGGCGGGACGGCGCGACAGGACTCTGATAAGTATGATTTTACTTTACAGGTGTGCCACGCAAGGGGGGGGGGGCCCTGGATCATGATGGGGGGGCCTGTATACCTCCGGGGGCTGCTGCTGTATACAGCCCTGGGGCTGCTGCTGTATACACCCCTGGGGCTGCTGCTGTATACAGCCTTGGGGCTGCTGCTGTATACTACCCCTGGGGCTGCTGCTGTATACTACCCCTGGGAAGGCTGCTGCTGTATACTACCACTGGGAAAACTGCTGTATACACCACTGGGGCTGCTGTTTACTACCTAAGGGCTGCTGTATATACCTCTGGGGCTGCTGTATACACCACTAGGGCTGCTGTATATACCTCTGGGGCTGTATATAACTCTGGGGCTGCTGTATACTACCTCTGGGGCTGCTGTATACTACCACTGGGGCTGCTGTATACTACCACTGGGGCTGCTGTATACTACCACTGGGGCTGCTGCATACTACCACTGGGGCTGCTGTATAGTACCACTGGGGCTGTATATACCTCTGGGGCTGCTGTATACTAACCACTGGGGCTGCTGCTGTATATACCACTGGGGCTGCTGTATATACCTCTGGGGCTGCTGTATACCACACTGCTGGGGGCTGTATACCTGTGCTGGGGTCCACCCTCAGCTTATACACGAGTCAATAGGTTTTCCCAGGTTTTGGGGGCAAAAGTAGGGGGGTCGGCTTATACACGGGTCGGCTTATACACGAGTATATACGGTATTTATTTAAATATTACAAAGAAACATGTGTGATCTTCGTATTTTGATACCTAACCAAGATAAAGCATGCAACTTGGGCCTGCAGCCCACAAGTGTCTGCTCTATCTGCACTGGGTATCAAAATACGAGGAAACCCATGCCTTTTTTTCAAATTATTTATATTTTCACACTCCACTTGAGGGACCCAGACAGCTAGTGTGAGAGTGACCAATCAGAATGCCGGCACATAGGGTGGTGATGCAGTGTGACTGCACTTAAACACAGATGCTGTCACAGAGGGTGGGCAGTGGAAGCAAGGAATATTAATAAGGTTTAATGAGTGGACCCAGAAACAGTATGAGATCTGCATGCAAACTCAGTAAGTATAATTGTTTTATTTAATCCCCATCTTACTTCCTTTTGCAGCTCCCTAGCACTTACTACCATCATTCATAATACCTAAGTTTGGATCCCTGTAGGCTTATATGGAGTTTGAGGTCCAGGCTTAAGTGTGTGTCAAATTTGGTCCTAAACCAGACTTTTTGTTTAAAGGCCCCGTTACACCTAGCGACATTCCAGTGTTCCCGACAACGATACGTCCTGGCAGGGATCGCTGGCATGTTGCTAAGTGGTTGCTGGTGAGATGCCACACAGGCAGATCTACTCACCGATGTGGTGACAACCGACGGTTGTTGGGATCTGTCACTGTCACTGGCGTAACATGGAGATCGTTGGTCATTTCACCTGTCACATACACCTATGCAGCATGCCCAGCGGGAGACCGACGATGAAAAAATGGTCCAGGCAATTCTGTAACGATCAGCGATCTCACAGCAGGGGGCTACTCGCTGCTACGTGTCACACGCAGCGATATTGCTGGCGAGGTCGCCACAACGTCACAAAACCTGTGACGATGCGGCGATATTGTTAGCTATATCGCTACATGTAACGGGGCCTTTAGTCCAGCTGGATCCATCGAAATTGAACAAATGCAGGTTCGCCCATCTGTACTCAACAATTGAATAATGGTTTAAATACAGCTAAGACACAAAGTATAGCAACTAAGGCTAGGGTCACATATGCAGATATTACACGCATTTCGGAGACCTGTGTTTTCTAAAATCGAATGTAAAAACGCACCCATAGGCCCCCATGCAAAAAACGCATGCCCCAATAGCAAAAACGCATGCCCTAACAGCATAAACGCATGCCTAAAGTGCCATGCGTTTTTGGCATGCGTTTTTGCACTTAAGTAAGGAGCTGCCTTGAAAAACGCATGCAAAAACGCATGGTACCATTTAGTGCTATATAAAAACGCATGCGTTTCCCATAGGGCCCCATGTTAAAAAAACGCACTAAAAGACGCAGCTTTCAGTATTTTTTGGTGCTGATTCAAAAACGCATGAAAAAATGCAGGATGTCATAAAACACCTTAAAAACACATGCAGAAATGTAAAAAAAGCATGGAAAAACACATGCTTATTTTTAAGGAACCAAAAAAACGCATGCCAAGTGTGACCCTAGCCTAAGTCGATTTTTACACCTTTGATTTACTTCATAGTGAGAATCATCGGCATATCTAGGGGGGTGCAGCCGGATCCTTTGCCCCGGGCGCAACTCAGAGGGGGCGCCAGCGGCAGTGTAGAAGGGGGCGGCCCCAGCATCACACTCCGGCTTCCTTCCTGTGTGATGGGCGCCGCCGCCAGCTCCAGTGGTAAGTCCCGCTGATACAGTGCAGGGTGGCGGTGCGTTGAGGCGGAGCTGACAGCCCCCCCCCCGCTCCTCACCTAAGGCTGCAGGGGAGGCGGTGCTGAAAGCAGACAGCTCCCCCCCGCCCTCCCCCTTCCCGCTCCTCATCTACTCTGCCTCAGGCGGCACCCCTGGTCATCACGTGGGGGGAGGGGAGCCAAAATAAACCTTTGCCCGGGGCGCCATGAGACCTAGTTACACCGCTGGTGAGAATGATTACTAGAATGGTAGATACATACACGAACATACGTTTAATGAAGTGAAAGTGAAAATTTTACTATAAATACTGTAGTGTTTATAGTACACACAAAATTGACTTTGAATGCTGCATGCTGAGACACTAGCCCTATCCTCCAATACACCAAAAAAGACACAGGGTAAACAGATAAAAGACATTCCTGCAGTTTGTCCATGTTGAACTAGACACACGATAGAAAAATATTAAAATTTGAGACTGTTCAGTGTTTGATACCTTTTAATGACTAACTGAAAAGATGGTAAATAGCAAGCTTTAATACTACTCAGGTCACTTCACCAGGCATGGTGTAACACAAAATCTGAGCGATAACAAATTTACAGGACATAGAATAGTGCTGTAATATAAGTGGCATAAAGCAAAACAATCAATATAGAAAGAAGGGAAAGAGTGGTGGTAATAAATTAAATATTGGAGCAGTTCATAGATTAGAAGCTTTAAAGTTTTGTTATCCCCTGAGTGAGGTCTGATCGAGGGTTGGGGTGCCCCAAAATTGTCTGAAGAACTAATTCCTGACTTAGGCTGTGGTCACAGTTTTTTTAGTGCCTTTTAAAAACGCATGCTTTTTTACATGCGTTTTTCATGTCAGCATGAGTTTTTTAAGGTCTCTGATGGCTCCCTGCGTTTTTGGCTGCGTTTTTGAATCTGCACATAAAAATAGTGCTTGTAGTATTTTTTTGAGCGTTTTGAAAAACGCATGCGTTTTTGTAGAAAACGCATGCGTTTTTATAACATGGGTTCCTATGGGAAACGCATGCAAAAACGCATGTACAGTCAGTACCTTTTAGTGCCATTCAAAAACGCATGCGTTTCCCATAGGAGCCCATGTTAAAAAAACGCATGCGTTTTTCCGGAAACGCATGCGTTTTTTTAACATGGGCTCCTATGGGAAACGCATGCGTTTTTGAATGGCACTAAAAGGTACTAACTGTACATGCGTTTTTGCATGCGTTTCCCATAGGAACCCATGTTATAAAAACGCATGCGTTTTCTACAAAAACGCATGCGTTTTCTACAAAAACGCATGCGTTTTTGGATATGCTCCAAAAACGCATGGGACAATCACACATGCTTTTTGGCTATTAGGGCATGCGTTTTTTAACATGGGGGCCTATGGGTGCGTTTTTTACATGCGTTTTTGAAAACGCAGGTCTCCAAAAATGCATGTGAAAAATGGTACTGTGACCCCAGCCTTAATATAAAAAGACGTAAATCCATGGGACTCATTCATTCCTGCTAATAGTGTATCAAACTTTGTTGTAAGTTTGTAATACCAGATTCTTCTTCCTGTACAAGTTGACATAGGCAAGTGGCAGCATACTAGAGAAGGAATATAACCCCACAATGTCTTACATTTTTCAGTGTATGGGATGTAATGATGATACAGTTCTGATCCTCCTGGTCTAAGCTCCTGCATGATTAGAAAGTACTTGGTATGGAGCACAGATGATTCATAACTTTCAGATAAGATCAATGTGGGGAAAAAGGAGACATCTTACTACTTTAAGCTGCAGTTTATAGTATAAAATTAAATCAATTGTTTTCATTTACATATAATAGTGGAATGACAGAAACATTTTTAAAGGGACACGGTCAGGTCATTTCTCAGTATGATATTAATAATACCCTTGAATAGGACCTGGGCAGACCTTTTAAAAACATACAAAACCATTACACTGTACATTGGTGCATTAGTCCTCTCCATTATATTTCCAACCGAAGAGTCCAGTTGCTATATAAGGGCCACTTTACACACACCAACTTATCTGTCCAACTTCTGAACAACTTACTGGTTGCAGTGACATCATGGACACATTTGTACACAGCCACAAAATGGAGCAATGTGTCCATGATTTCACTGCAACCAGTAAGTTGTTCAGAAGTTGGAAAGATAAGTTGGTGTGTATAAAGTGGCCATAAGTGTGTTATTTAAATATCCACACCCATCCAGGCTTGTGTTTACTCCCTCCCCTCTGTGCCCTGGGCTGGAGGGGGGAGGTGTTTTGTGCTGCAGTCTGTAAGATTTCTATGTGTATATATGAACTTTGGTTTTCCTGCAGACATGTAATGTGTGTACCTGCTGAGCAAACGATCAATGTTCTTATAATCACATAGAAATATATCAGACTGCACACACTACACGTATGTCTCATAGACACAATGGCATGAAGAGCTGCAGCTAAACTTCCCCTTTCTTCTCTGTCTGCTGTGAATGAGTCACACAACAGACAGATCAGAGAGGAGCAGGACAGTGTCATGAAGCATGAATATTCAATTACTTAGGCCGGCTTCACACTGTGGTGTGATCAGGTCTGGGGCTGTCCGATGTGAATCGGACAGCCCCGGATCCAATTTGCAAACAGAAGCGGAGGCAGTTTGCAGCTGGATGCCTCAATTGCAGCCGCAGCTGCTGAATTTTCAAGATCCCCACTAGCTGCTTTCCTGAGAGCTCAGCAGGGGACAGCTGGTGGTGCTGAAGTTTAGCAGCGTTTGCTGCTACAGTTCAGCCACCGGTGTCCGGTTCCAGGATCTGATGTTTTTGTCGGACCGGGGTGATCCGGCGCTATAGACCCCCATATTAGGGAGCGCCGGATCGCCCCAGATCTGGGAAGATCCGATTTGGGCAGAATTTCGCCCCAAACACAAAAACGTTGCAAGCAAAAAATCTGAATTCACCCGGATCCTCCCGGACAGATGGAAACCTGGATGGCACATAGTTGCCATCCGGTTCCATCCGGCCCTGCACGGCTACATTAGCACAAAATTGGGTCTGGGGCTGTCAGGTTTACACCAGACAGCCCCGGACCTGATGCTGCCGCGGTGTAATGCCGGCCTTAGTGGGAGTGGGCAGAAGAGAAATCACTGTGAGAGACAGAGGAAATTAATCTTTTATTTTACAGAGGATAGGAGAGAAGTATAAATAATAGAAATACATGAATAGAGAGAGCTTAGAGAAAGGAATTAGAAAATTATACCAGTTACATATGGATTTTTGGCCTAACAATTTTCCTTTAAAGAGATTAATCAGTGATCATTTTTCATCTCTCCATAGGACAGGTGCTAAAAGTATGGCCACTGGTCCTTCTGCTGGTATCCCCATGGAATGGAGAATCCTGTATTTCCCTTGTGAAATGAGGAAATAATTCATGTATACATACTGTAAGCTATTTTTATGATGGCATAATAGCAGGGCCTAATTGTTCCATCAGGAATAAGTAAATAAACCAATTTTGTGCAATCTTATAATATTAACTATATATGTGATTTAAACTTCAAAATATAGAAAGTACCATATACATATATATATTGTGCTAAACTTAAAAGCAAAGCTGTCCGTTTTTAAAGCTTTATGTATCCCTATGTTTATGAATACCTTGGACACCATAAATGTTTAGTATTCATCTCCTTGAGTTATCCATAACAGCATTTGGAAGTTTCACGTAGAGGGCAAAGCAAGTTATATTCTTTCTTAATATTTGGCCTTGGCATACAATTCAACTTTCATTTTATTCCTTCATGGCTGATGGGTCCCATCAAGTAAAATTCAATCTTCATAACCTGTTCCCTTCAAGAAAGAAGGCAGGAAAAAGAAGAGTATTTTCCCAGGGAGATGCCATTTATTTGTGGTTATGATTTATTTTGCTTTTTTACTTTGTTCGGTCACACAAGAGGAGTATTCCAATTTTTTCTTCATTTAATTTTTTAGATAGGATTGAAAGTAATATTGTTGTCAGGATATCATTGAGAATAATGTAAAGAAATCCTCTGACAATTCCACATACACAAAACTTGAAATAAAAATATATATACTGTAGTTTTTATTTGTATTTTTTTTTTTTTATCCCTACATATATGTTTTAATGTTTTTCCTAAATATGAGATAAGAAATATTAATATTTGTATAAAGGTAGATAGATATATATAAAGTTGTTTTTTAGATATACAGTAGCTTGTAAAGTAGCACAGCAAGCTGTATAATTCCATGCTATGGAAGCATAATTATTCTGGGGACAACTCATGGGCATGTCGAAGTGGACACTCTTAATTCATTAAAGGGATTGTTTGGTCTTGGAGCACAAGTCTATGTGACTACCAACTTGTGAATCCTCACAATCCACGCGCTGTCAGTATTCTCCGGTGCCAGCATTAGGAGTGTGCAGTCATGTGACCCCCAAGTATGCGATTTCCATACTTCCAGCTACATTACAGCCTCATTCAATTTTCTTGTATCGCACAAGGCCGTCCATGTCTTGTCACATTGACCACATACAGTCATATGAAAAAGTTTGGGCACCCCTCTTAATCTTACTCTTGGGTTTTTGCAACAGCTATTTCAAGGCCACTTCACACACACAGATATCTGAGTCCAATATCTGAACAGATCTCTGGTTGCAGTGAAATCATGGATACATTGCTCCATGTTGTACACAGCCAAAAAATGGAGCAATGTATCCATAATTTCACTGCAACCAGAGATCTGTTCAGATATTGGACTCAGATATCTGTGTGTGTGAAGTGGCCTTCAGTGTGATATATGTAATAACTGATGGACACAGTAATATTTCAGGATTGAAATGAGGTTTATTGGACTAACCAAAAATGTGAAATATGCATTATTTTAAAATTTGACAGGTGCAAAAGTATGGGCACTCTTCTGATTTTCATGATTTGAATACTCCTAACTACTTTTTACTGACTTACTGAAGCACTAAATTGGTTTGGTAACCTAATTGAGCTTTGTACTTCATAGCCCGGTGTATCCAATCATAAGAAAAGCTATTTCAGGTGTCCCCTTGCAAGTTGTTCTCCTAGTTGCATCTTCTCTGAGGAGTGGCATCATGGGCTCCTCAAAACAGCTCTCAAATGATCTTAAAGAAAAGATTGTTCAACATAGTTGTTCAGGGGAAAGATACAAAAAGTTGTCTTAGAGATTTAACCTTTCAGTTTCCACTGTGAGGAACATAGTAAGGAGATGGAAGACCACAGGGACAGTTCTTGTAAAGGCCAGAAGTGGCAGGCCAACTAAAATATCAGAAAGGCAGAGAAGAAGAATGGTGAGAACAGTCAAGAACAATCCACAGACCACCTCCAAAGACCTGCAGCATCATCTTGCTGCAGATGGTGTCACTGTGCATCGGTCAACAATACAGCACACACTGCACAAGGAGAAGCTGTATGGGAGAGTGATGCGAAAGAAGCCGTTTCTGCATGCACGCCACAAACAGAGTCGCCTGAGGTATGCAAAAGCACATTTTGACAAGCCAGTCTCATTTTGGAAGAAGGTCCTGTGGACTGATGAAACAAAGATTGAGTTGTTTGGTCATACAACAAGGCGTTATGCATGGCGCCACAAAAACACAGCATTCCAAGAAAAACACTTGCAACCCACTGTCAAATTTGGGGGACGGTCCATCATGCTTTGGGGCTGTGTGGCCAATGACGGCACCGGGAATCTTGTTAAAGTTGAGGGTCGCATGGATTCCACTCAGTATCAGCAGATTCTTGAAAATAATGTTCAAGAATCAGTGTCAAAGTTGAAGTTACGCAGGGGATGGATCTTTCAGCAAGACAGTGATCCAAAACACCGCTCCAAATCTACTCAGGCATTCATGCAGAGGAACAATTACAATGTTCTGGAATGGCCATCCCAGTCCCCAGACCTGAATATCATTGAAAATCTGTTGGATGTTTTGAAGCGGGCTGTCCATGCTCGGCGACCATCAAACTTAACTGAACTGGAATTGTTTTGTAAAGAGGAATGGTCGTAAATACCTTCATCCAGGATCCAGGAACTCATTAACAGCTACAGGAAGCGACTAGAGGAAAAAGGTGGATCTACTAAATATTAATGTCACTTTTCTGTTGAGGTGCCCATACTTTTGCACCTGTCAATTTTTGAAATAATGCATATTTCACATTTTTGGTTAGTACAATAAACCTCATTTCAGTCCTGAAATATTACTGTGTCCATCAGTTATTACATATATCACACTGAAATAGCTGTTGCAAAAACCCAATTTTAACCTCTTTACGACCAATGACGAGTATACTCGTCATGAAAAGATGTCAGTTCCCGCATCATGACGAGTATACTCGTCATGGCTTTGAACTGTCACTGCTTGTAAACAAACAGTGACAGCTCAAATCTAACAGCTGTCAGTGACAGCTAAGGGTCAGGGGCAGAGGTGTGGGGACCCTTTTTAGTGGTCCCCACACTCAGAGCGATGTGATCGGTCAGTCAATCTGACTGACCGATCACATCAAGATCGCACAGGGAAATGCTGAATATCAGTGTTTCCCTGTGCGATCGCTGCAGGAGCCGGGCTGTCAGCTGTGCCCGGCTCCTGCACACAACCCCCTGCCTGTGCCTGCTCCTTTGCCCCGGGTCCCCCCTGCCCCCTGCTGTGTCTGGGCCCCCCGCTGGTGACCGCTTCTTCTACTCACCTCCTCCTGCCGCCGCCTCCGCCTCCTCCTGCTGCCGCCGCCTCCGCCTCCTCTTGCTGCCGCCGCCGACCTCCTCCTGCTGCGCCGCCGACCTCCTCCTGCCGCGCCTCCGCCTAATCCTGCTGCCGCCGCCGCCTCCGCCTCCTCCTGCCGCTGCCGCCTCCTCCTGCCGCATCCCGCTTGGTTCCTGCTCCTCCTGTCGCCTCCTCTCCCCGCCGCTCTCACCGCCGCCGGTAAGACCCCCTGCATGATCCCCTGCAGGGGGATCCCTGATCCCCCATTCCCCTGCAGGGGGATCCTGATCCCCCATCCCACTGCAGGGGGATCCCTGATCCCCCATCCCACTGCAGGGGGATCCCTGATCCCCCATCCCCCTGCAGGGGATCCCTGATCCCCATCCCCCTGCAGGGGGATCCCTGATCCCCCATCCCCCTGTAGGGGGATCCCTGATCCCCCATCCCACTGCAGGGGGATCCCTGATCCCCCATCCCCCTGCAGGAGGATCCCTGATCCCCCATCCCCCTGCAGGGGGATCCCTGATCCCCCATCCCCCTGCAGGGGGATCCCTGATCCCCCATCCCCCTGCAGGGGGATCCCTGATCCCCCATCCCCCTGCAGGGGGATCCCTGATCCCCCATCCCCCTGCATGGGATCAAACTGCAGAAAGAGATCTGACAGCTCAGGTGCAGTGATCCAGTAGATCACTGTGCCCAAGTTGTCAGATCGCTTTCTACATCTTGAACCCCATGCAGGGGGATTCCCCTGCATGGGGATTGAGCTGCAGAAAGCAATCTGTCAGCTCGGGTGCAGTGATCCAGTGGATCACTGAAACCAAGCTGTCATATTGTTTTCTGCAGCTTGCTCTCCATGCAGGGGAATCCCCTTGCATGGGGATTGAGCTGCAGAAAGAATCTGACAGCTCGGGCGCAGTGATCCAGACTGTGCAGTGATCCACTGGATCACTGAAACCAAGCTGTCAGATTGTTTTCTGCAGCTTGCTCTCCATGCAGGGGATTCCCCTTGCATGGGGATTGAGCTGCAGAAAGCAATTTGACAGTTTGGGTGCAGTGGTCCAAACTGTGCAGTGATCCACTGCACAGTGATCCGGGCTTTCAGACTACTGCGCCCAAGCTGTCAGATCACTTTCTGCAGCTTGCTCTCCATGCAGGGGATTCCCCTTCATCGGGATCGAGCTGCAGAAAGCAATCTTGCAGCCCCGGCACGGCACCCGGGCTGCCAGATTGCTACTCTGCAGTCCGATCCTCCTGCATGAGGATTGAGCTGCAGAGAGCGATCTCGCAGCCTCGGGGCTGCACCCGGACTGCCAGATCGCTGCTCTGCAGTCCGATCCTCCTGCATAGGGATCAAGCTGCAGAAAGCAATCTCGCAGCCCCAGCGCTGCACCTGAACTGCCAGATCGCTGCTATGCAGTCCGATCTGTCTGCATGCAGATTGAGCTGCAGAAAGCGATCTCACAGCCCCGGTGCAGTGATCCACATAGTGGATCACTGCACCCGGGCTGTCAGATCGCTACTTTGCAGTCCGATCCTCCTGCATGGCGATCGTGGGACCTTCGTTGTGGACTACGTCGGAGGCGATCGAGCGTCGTGGGACCTTCGTTGTGGACTACGTCGGATCTTTTTATAATAAAGATGGAGTCTGAATTTTGTTTGTGTTTTTTTTCCAAAATAAAAATATTTTTCTCTGTGTGCATTTATTGACTACTTACCAGAGATTCCTAATGGCGGGTCTAACATTGGCCCAATATTATGAATCTCGGGCTTAGTGCCAGCTGCCAATAAAAAGCTGGCATTAACCCCTTTATTACCCAGTTTGCCACCGGCACCAGGGCAACTGGAAGAGCATGGGTACAGCACCAGAAAATGGCGCTTCAATGAATGCGCCATTTTCTGGGGCGGCTGCAGGCTGCAGTTCGCAGCATGGGGGGCCCAGAACGCTTGGGCCTTTCCATGCTGAGGATTCCAGCCCCCAGCTGCCTAGTTGTACCTGGCTGGGCCAAAAATATGGCGGAGCCCAACGTCATTTTTTTTTTCTAGAATTAGTTCTAGAAATAAAAAAAAATGGGCTTCGCTGTATTTTTGGTTGCAGCCAGGTACAACGAGGCAGCTGGGGGTTGCTGGCAGTCTGTAGCTGCCAAGTTGTACCTGGCTGGACCAAAAATATGGCGGAGCCCTACGTCATTTTTTTTTTCTAGAATTAGTTCTAGAAATAAAAAAAAATGGGCTTCGCTGTATTTTTGGTTGCAGCCAGGTACAACGAGGCAGCTGGGGGTTGCTGGCAGTCTGTAGCTGCCAAGTTGTACCTGGCTGGACCAAAAATATGGCGGAGCCCCACATCACTTTTTTTTTCTAGAATTAGTTCTAGAAATAAAAAAAGGACTTCGCTGTATTTGTAGCCAGCCATGTACAACTTGGTAGCTGGCTGACTGGAATCCTCAGCGTGGAGAGACTCAAATGTTGTGGGTCCCCCACGCTGCAAATTTCAACCCACAGCCACCCAAGAAAATAGCGCATTCATTAGAGGCGGCATTTTCTGGTGCTGTACCCGAACTCTACCAGTTGCCCTTGTGCTGGTGGCACACGGGTTCTCCATATGCGACATGGTGTCCGCTAACAATTTCAATAGAAAATTAGCTCCAATTGTTAGCGGAAACCATGTCGGGTATGGAGAGCCCCTCCCTGTGTGCCTGAACATTGGAGCTCGCCCACAAGTGACCCCATTTTGGAAACTAGACCCCCGAAGGAACGTATCTAGATGTATAGTAATCACTTTGAACTCCCAGATGCTTCACAAATTCATCCATAAAAATGAAAAAGCACTTTTTTTTCCACAAGAAGTTTCTTTTTTCATTTTTACGGATCAATTTGTGAAGCACCTGGGGGTTCAAAGTGCTCACTATGCATCTAGATACGTTCCTTGGTTGGTCTAGTTTCCAAAATGGGGTCACTTGTGGGGGAGCTCCAATGTTTAGGCACATAGGGGCTCTTCATATCCTACAAGGTGTCCGCTAACAATTCCAATTGTTAGTGGACACCATGTTGCGTATGGAGGGTCCCTGTGTGTCTCCACATTGGAGCTCCCCCACAAGTGACCCCATTTTGGAAACTAGACCCCCGAAGGAACGTATCTAGATGTATAGTAATCACTTTGAACTCCCAGATGCTTCACAAATTCATCCATGAAAAATGAAAAAGCACTTTTTTTTCCACAAGAAGTTTCTTTTTTCATTTTTACGGATCAATTTGTGAAGCACCTGGGGGTTCAAAGTGCTCACTATGCATCTAGATACGTTCCATGGGTGGTCTAGTTTCCAAAATGGGGTCACTTGTGGGGGAGCTCCAATGTTTAGGCACATAGGGGCTCTTCATATCCTACAAGGTGTCCGCTAACAATTCCAATTGTTAGTGGACACCATGTTGCGTATGGAGGGTCCCTGTGTGTCTCCACATTGGAGCTCCCCCACAAGTGACCCCATTTTGGAAACTAGACCCCCAAAGGATTATATCTAGATGCATAGTGAGCACTTTGAACCCCCAGATGCTTCACAAATTGATCCGTAATAATGAAAAAGAAATTATTTATGGAAAAAAAGTGCTTTTTCATTTTTATGGATGAATTTCTGAAGCATCTGGGGTTCAAAGTGCTCACTATGCATCAAGATACGTTCCTTTGGGGTCTAGTTTCCAAAATGGGGTCACTTGTGGGGGAGCTCCAATGTGGAGACACACGGGGACCCTCCAAACGCGACATGGTGTCCGCTAACAAATTGAGCTCATTTTCCATTCAAATTGTTAGCGGACACCATGTCGCGTTTGGAGGGCCCCGGTGTGTCTCCACATTGCAGATCCCCAACAAGTGACCCCATTTTGGAAACTAGACCCCCTAAGGAACGTATCTAGATGCATAGTGAGCACTTTGAACCCCCAGATGCTTCACAAATTCATCCATAAAAATAAAAAAGCACTTTTTTTTTCCACAAAAAGTTTCTTTTTTCATTTTTACGGATCAATTTGTAAAGCACCTGGGGGTTCAAAGTGCTCACTATGCATCTAGATGCGTTCCTTGGGGGGTCTAGTTTCCAAAATGGGGTCACTTGTGGGGGAGCTGCAATGTGGAGACACATGGGGACCATCCAAACGCGACATGGTGTCCGCTAACAATTTGAATGGAAAATGAGCTCAAATTGTTAGCGGACACCATGTCGCGTTTGGAGGGTCCCTGTGTGTCTCCACATTGGAGCTCCCCCACAAGTGACCCCATTTTGGAAACTAGACCCCCAAAGGAACATATCTAGGTAATAGTGAGCACTTTGAACCCCCAGATCCTTCACAAATTGATCCGTAATAATGAAAAAAATAATTTTTTGGTGGAAAAAAAAGTGCTTTTTCATTTTTACGGATGAATTTCTGAAGCATATGGGGGTTCAAAGTGCTCACTATGCATCTACATACGTTCCTTGGGGGGTCTAGTTTCCAAAATGGGGTCACTTGTGGGGGCTGCAATGTGGAGACACACGGGGACCATCCAAACGCGACATGGTGTCCGCTAACAATTTGAATGGAAAATGAGCTCAAATTGTTAGCGGACACCATGTCGCGTTTGGAGGGTCCCTGTGTGTCTCCACATTGGAGCTCCCCCACAAGTGACCCCATTTTGGAAACTAGACCCCCAAAGGAACATATCTAGGTACATAGTGAGCACTTTGAACCCCCAGATGCTTCACAAATTGATCCGTAATAATGAAAAAATAATTTTTTAGTGGAAAAAAAAGTGCTTTTTCATTTTTACGGATGAATTTCTGAAGCATATGGGGGTTCAAAGTGCTCACTATGCATCTACATACGTTCCTTGGGGGGTCTAGTTTCCAAAATGGGGTCACTTGTGGGGGAGATGCAATGTGGAGACACACGGGGACCATCCAAACGAGACATGGTGTCCGCTAACAATTTGAATGGAAAATGAGCTCAAATTGTTAGCGGACACCATGTCGCGTTTGGAGGGTCCCTGTGTGTCTCCACATTGGAGCTCCCCCACAAGTGACCCCATTTTGGAAACTAGACCTCCAAAGGAACATATATAGGTACATAGTGAGCACTTTGAACCCCCAGATGCTTCACAAATTGATCCGTAATAATGAAAAAATAATTTTTTAGTGGAAAAAAAGTGCTTTTTCATTTTTACGGATGAATTTCTGAAGCATATAGGGGTTCAAAGTGCTCACTATGCATCTAGATACGTTCCTTCGGGGGTCTAGTTTCCAAAATGGGGTCACTTGTGGGGGAGCTCCAATGTGGAGACACACAGGGACCCTCCAAACGCGACATGGTGTCCGCTAACAATTTGAGCTAATTTTCCATTCAAATTGTTAGCGGACACCATGTCGCGTATGGAGGGTCCCCGTGTGTCTCCACATTGGAGCTCCCCCACAAATGACCCCATTTTGGAAACTAGACCCCCTAAGGAAGGTATCTAGATGCATAGTGAGCACTTTGAACCCCCAGATGCTTCACAAATTCATCCATAAAAATTAAAAAAACACTTTTTTTTCACAAAAAATTTATTTTTGCCTACATTTTTTTAGTTTCACATGGGCAAAGGGATAAAATACATCCCAAAATTTGTTGGGCAATTTCTCCTGAGTACACCGATACCTTATATGTGGTCATAAACCACTGTTTGGGCGCACGGCAGGGCTCAGAAGTGAAGGAGCGCCATTTCACTTTTTGAACGGAAAATTGGCTCTAAAATTCAAATTGCGCTCCTTCCCTTCTCAGTCCTGCCGTGCGCCCAAACAGTGGTTTATGACCACATATGAGGTATCGGTGTACTCAGGAGAAATTGCCCAACAAATTTTAGGATGCATTTTATCCTGTTGCCCATGTGAAAATGAAAAAATTGAGGCTAAAAGAACATTTTTGTTACAAAAATTAAAATGTCCATTTTTTCCTTCAAATTTATTTTAGTTCCTGTGAAGCACCTGAAGGGTTAATAATCTTCTTGAATATAGTTTTGAGTAGCTTGAGGGGTGCAGTTTTTGGAATGGTGTCACTTTTGGGTGTTTTCTGTCATGTACACCCCTCAAAGGGACTTCAAATGTGATGTGGTCACTAAAAAAATGGTTTTGTAAATTTTGCTGGAAAAATGAATAATTACTGATGAACTTTGAACTCTTATAACGTCCTACCAAATTTTTTTTTTTCTTCCAAAATTGTGCTGATGTGAAGTAGACATGTGGGAAATGTGATTTATTAACTATTTTGTGGCACATAATGCTCTGGTTTAGCAGAATAAAAATAAAAAATTTGAAAATTGCTGAATTTTCAAAATTTTTGCCAAATTTTTTATTTTTTCACAAATAAACGCAAAAATTATCGACCTAAATTTAATACTAACATGAAGCCCAATATGTCACGAAAAAACAATCTCATAATCGCTAGGATCCGTTGAAGCGTTCCAGAGATATTACCTCATAAAGGGAGAGTGGTCAGAATTACAAAAAATGGTCCCGTCATTAAGCTGCAAAGTGACTCGGTCCTTAAGGGGTTAAACAAAAAAAAATGAGTAAGATTAAGAGGGGTGCCCAAACTTTTTCATATGACTGTATATGGAAATTGTTCACTTGCAGTTAAATGCAAACCTAATAGGTTTTTGCTGTATTTTGTCACTTTTCGATGTGGTTGTATTCCATGCGTTTTTCATATATTCAGGGTGGGAAAACACTATAAAAATGCTACAATAGTTGAAATGCTGAAGATTTATTTTTGCAGCAAATCTGCATCAGAAAAGAAAAAAAACAACATGTGCACACATCTTTAAAATTCTCATTGCCTTTGCTGGTATAAGGATTGGCATACCATTTTGTAGCAAAACGTCACTAAAATGCATAAAAAAACACATAAAAAATGTGCTGTGTGCACAGGGCCTCATAAATCACATTATAGCGCTTACATGAAACTTGTTTAGAGATAAAAGATTGTCATGGGGAAAACTTTATTAAATGTTCATGCATAGTGCATAATCTGGCCATAGCCACAGCTTTGCAAATAAAATGTAATTCCATTCTATTTAACCCCGTCACTACATGCACCGTATATGTACGGTGTTGTGGGAAGTGGAATTGGTAAAATCATCAAAAGATGTCAGCTATATATCATACCTGACTCCCTGAAGTAATGCCCATGATTGGTGGTAGTGAGGCATTTAACCCATTTGATGCTGCTGTCAATAGAGACAACAGTATTAATCTGCTTACAAGTGGAAAGGAGATCCCTTTTTGCTGTGGTTGGCACAACACAATGCTATCCATGGTAACCCAATGCCAAAAAATAGCCTTGCAATCATCCAGGTATGGTGGCTTGCAAGATCTTTCTGAACATAAGTATACAATAGAGTTCACAAGCGCACTGTGAACCTAGTTTGGGCCTTTGCCAGTGCAGTTTCAGCTAATCGTGAGAGTGTTGAACCCCTGTTAATCTTAAATTGAGATGAGCTGTCAATTTGTTAGGTCCTGATCAAACCTTTTGACAATTCTTGGGGCCGCTTTACACTGCGGCAAGATCCGGTCCGGGGCTGTCTGGGATGACCCAGACAGCCGCAGACCGGATCAGAACACAGGACTGGGGGGCTAATATGCCCTCCGGTCCGGTGTGCAGCACACGCATAAGTCAGGACCACGGGCACCGCAGTCCTGAGCTGTCAGCGGCTGCAGCTGTGTGCGCTGCACACCAGACAGGAGGGCATATTAGCCCCCCAGTCCTGTGTGCTGAACTGGTCCGCGGCTGTCTGGGTTATCCCGGACAGCCCCGGACCGGATCACGCCGCAGTGTGAAGCCGGCCTCATGCAGCACATGTCTTCAGAAGCGAAAGGCAAGCACTATATATTGGGCAGTAAATGGCATATCTGCAATTTTTTACTAAGCAACATCCAATGCACACTAATTTCTGGAAAATGCTAGTGGGCTCATAATTGTTACTACCCTGTAGATAATTTCCTTGTGTGTAATTAGCAAAATGTGGCCACTTTTTGGTAATTTATGCTGTTTTGAAAGCTTATGGTTTCTGCAAATTGTGGCCACAAATCACTCCAAGAAACTACTCTATAAAAGCCAAATGGTAGTGATAAGCAAGTACTAAAATGCTCGAGGGGACATTTGATAGTATTCATTGTCTCTGTTGGAGCTGGTGTGTGTGTCTCCCTCATCTATCCTTCTTGGTTCCCCAAGGAACTATGAATTTTTGTACCAATTGTTGTCCGACACAGGAAGGAGAAATTGAAAGTGTATCTTGTAGCTTGGGTCCAGAAGGGTAAACAATCAATAATAATCAATTTTGGCCAAAATGTATATATGACATACAGAGTTACACAATTAGGCCAGCAGGACATAAAATCAGCCATGTGTGCAAGGCTCTCAAAGACTTCTCTGTCGCCACCAGGAGGATGACTCTCCAACTCATCTTCCTCCTTCTCCTACTTCTCCTTGTCCCCATCCTATTCAGGCCATCTGTTATGAACAGATGGGATGAAGCTGGTATAGGTAGTACCCTGTGTAGTGCAGGCAACATCCTTGATCCTCCTCCTTTTCCTTCTCAGCCTCCCCGTCCTCATCATCACCCAATCACCGCTGAGAAGATTAGATGAGGATTAACTGGGAGCATCATCCTGTGTATTTTTTCCTCCATCACCACCTAGTCCACAACCAAAGCTTCCTCTTTAATTTGGAGGAACTAGCATATTAGTGACACAGAAACTGGATGGTTACACTGATTATGGCATCATCGCCAATCACCATCTTGGTTGATTTCCTAAGGTTTAGTAGAACCTCACAGATATCAGACATCAATGCCTACTCATCGGTTTTTAAGTGCAGAGGCTTACTGGGAAGGGGCATATTAACCTGGAATTCAGCTATTGCCATCTGCCACTCACAAAGCCTTGTCATCATGTGGAGATCCAGAGTAGAGATGAGCGAACCTTTTGGAGTTCGGCTTTGGTTCAACTAAAGGGCATATGTTCGACAAACTATTCAACAAACTGTTCATCAAAATACAGAAACCCATTGAAATTAATGGGAGGCAAAATCAAGGGCATAGAAAGCAACTTAAAAAGTCCCAAAAGCTGCCAAAACAGCTAAAATTAGTGACAGACACCAGGAAACGTACCATCTATTCCCCAGAGTTAAAAATGTTATCATTCTGCATTATGGATGCATGGGACAAGGCCTGCCCCAGTATTTCAAGATTCAAAATTGATTAGGAACTGGAAATGAGTGACAGGTGCCGGCATAGTGCTCAGGAAGCCTTGCTAATTTTACAAAACACACAACACAGACATCCCAATACCAGTCTAAACATTTAAAAAAATTAGGGCCAAATACCCCAAAGTGGCATCAATTGATCCAAACTAGGAATTATACAATGGCACAGCCTACATGCAAGACACAGAGTATGGAACAGGGCCTGGCCTAGCATTTCAAGGTTAAACATTGATCAAGAACAGGGGGATGAGTAACAGGTGTAGGACTGTTTGGTTGGAGGCGCTTATACCTCATGCAACTACTCCAATAAATTTTATGCTCTGTCACACTCAGATGGCACAAGTATGAGCTTCACGGAGTACTAGCGAAATAATTAGGTAAGTAAGTCACATGTATAGGCCCATTGGTCAGGGGCCCCTCATACCTCAGGAAACCACCTCAATAAATGTTATGCTCGGCCACACTCATGTACCGTTGTGGCAAAAAGTATTGGCACCCCTGCACTTCTGTCATATAATACTCAGTTTCTTCCTGAAAATGATTGCAATCACAAATTCTTTGGTATTATTATCTTCATTTAATTTGTCTTCAATGAAAAAACACAAAAATAATTGTCCTAAAGCCAAATTGGATATAATTCCACACATAAAAAAGGGGGTGGACAAAAGTATTGGTAGTGTTAGAAAAATCATGTGATGCTTCTCTAATTTGTGTAATTAACAGCATCTGTAACTTACTTGTGGCACCTAACAGGTGTTGGCAATAACTAAATCACACTTGCAGCCAGTTGACATGGATTAAAGTTGACTCAACCTCTGTCCTGTGTCCTTGTGTGTACAACATTGAGCATGGAGAAAAGAAAGAAGACCAAAGAACTGTCTGAGGACTTGATAAACCAAATTGTGAGGAAGCATGAGCAATCTCAATGCTACAATTTCATCTCCAAAGACCTGAATGTTCCTGTGTCTACCGTGCGCAGTGTCATCAAGAAGTTTAAAGCCCATGGCACTGTAGCTAACCTCCCTAGATGTGGACGGAAAAGAAAAATTGACGAGAGATTTCAACGCAAGATTGTGCGGAAGGTGGATAAAGAACCTCGACTAACATACAAACAAGTTCAAGCTGCCCTGCAGTCCGAGGGTACAACAATGTTAACCCGTACTATCCGTCGGCGTCTGAATGAAAAGGGACTGTATGTAGGATACCAGGAAGACCCCACTTCTTACCCCGAGACATAAAAAAGCCAGGCTAGAGTTTGACAAAACTTACCTGAGAAAGCCTACAACGTTTTGGAAAAATATTCTCTGGTCAGATGAGACAAAAGTAGAGCTTTTTGGGCAAAGGCATCAACATAGAATTTACACGAGAAAAAAAGAGGCATTCAAAGAAAAGAACACGGTCCCTACAGTCAAACATGGCGGAGGTTCCCTGATGTTTTGGGCTTGCTTTGCTGCCTCTGGCACTGGACTGCTTGACAAATTTTGCAGCATAATGTAGGGCCCAATGTGAGAAAGCTGGGTCTCCCTCAGAGGTCATGGGTCTTCCAGCAGGACAATGACCCAAAACACACTTCAAAAAACACTAGAAAAAGGTTTGAGAGAAAGCACTGGAGACTTCTAAAGTGGCCAGCAATGAGTCCAGACCTGAATCCCATAGAACACCTGTGGAGAGATCTAAAAATGGCAATTTGGTTTAAAATTCCAGCAGAGCATTGTAAGAAACTCATTGATGGTTATCGGAAGCGGTTGATCGCAGTTATTTTGGCTAAAGGTTGTGCAATTAAGTATTAGGCTGAGGTTGCCAATACTTTTGTCTGGCCATTTTTGGAGTTTTGTGTGGAATGATCAATGTTTTGCTTTTTGCTTAATTCTCTTTTGTGTTTTTTCATTTAAGACAAATTAAATGAAGATAATAATACCAAAGAATTTGTGATTGCAATCATTTTCAGGAAGAAACTGAGTATTAGCTGACAGAATTACAGGGGTGTCAATACTTTTGGCCACAACTGTATATCTTTCACGGACTACTCACACAGCCCCGCTAATTTCACAAAACATACAAAAAAGACTCTCTATGAAGAGTATTCACATTTCAAATAATTAGAACCAGACACCATGAAAGTGACATCAATAGACTCAGAATATAAAATTGTATAATAGTGCACCATGCATGCATGGCACAGGGTCTAGTACAGGGCCTGGCCTAGTATTCGAAGGTTCAGCACTGATTAGTAACAGGAAGAAGAATGACACATGTAGGTGTGGTGCCCCTCTGGCTAGGTGCCACAGAGAGGTATTGCATGCTGACAATAAATGTGATATCTCTGTAAGTTGTCAGTTCAGGGTTTAACCTATGGAGTCTGTTCTTACACACACTTAAGACTAGGCCACTTATAAACGGGAACGGGTAATTTAGTAGGTCTCAAAAGGGGGAGGAGCTTAGGGTAGAGTAGTGGGAGAGAGTGACAGTTTAGAGACAGTGCTGGGAAGGCAGTCAGGAAGGACAGGCCTGACAGTGCGGTTGACAGAAGGGATCCCCATCTTTAAGTGGGCGCCCAGGACAGAAGGCAATGGACCAGGACTGGTTGAAGCCGGCTGGTCACAATTTGGGGGAAACACCGGCAGTGCGGGTAGCCGAGGTGGTCAGAAGTTCACCTGTGACCGCAGACCGACGAGCTGCAGGCCCATAGTAACCAGGTTGCCGACAGCACCACGAGGACATCTCACCCCTCAGGACAGAAACCGGTTGAGGACACTAGTGGTTGCAGACTGAATTCCGTTGGCGGGAGAAATTGTGTGCTCCTGCTGCTCCCGTCCGCAACAGTAAGGGACCAACCTGATTGGCTAGTGACAGACCGTAGGACTGGCGGGAGAGCGCTGTGAAGATGGTAGAGACTGGGAAGAATAGAGTTGACCCCGAAAGACAAAGAGAGAAAACATCTAGAGACTCCATAAGGGGGACCCTGAACCAGCAACATCCACCCGGTAAACCAAACTGTACCGTGCTCCGTTTTACCATCTGCCAATACCCAGTAAAGTGGAGTCAAACTTGAACTGGTCTCTGTTGTTCTTCCCGCCGGTGCCTGGAGGGTTTCAACACCATCACCAGCAGCTCACCAGAAGGGTTAGAACTATCACTACAATTCCCCTCATACTCATCCATCCCTGCTGCCCTGAGGTAAAGCTCCTCCTGTGGGGAGCTGTTCCACTCTCTGCTGCACCCACCATCACCTTAGCGACCGGCTTGCAGCAACGGTACCCATATTACTGAGATCCACAGGTGGCATCACGTTCCCCTGTAAATACTCCCTTCTGCCCCACCATCTACAAATGATCACCAGGGCACGGAATCGGGATCCCGACCACCCGTGATCCCCCATCCAAGAAACCATCAGTCCCGGTGTCCGAGTACCCTTAGCCCTGGCCACATCATTTGCTGGCGTCTACGAACAGGATAGAACCAGCCTGGTGGAACCAGGTAAAGTGCACCAAAAAGACTTTATTGACTGCGCACAGTGGATTACAAATAGAGGCGCCATTACATCGTCTCGCAAATTACATCTGCGTCACTACAGTGAGAGAAAAGGAGCGGGAAGGTAAGCCCCTACCTCCGTTCTGCCGAGGAGTGATGAAGAGTATTGGCGGGCTCCGAAAAGGCCTGAAGGACTCTCCTATAGGACTCTCATAGTGGGCAAGCCTACGAATATAAAAGACTATGTGCTGGCCCAGGGGCGTGCCTCAGCCCCTCAGCATACATGGGCTATTCAAGAGGCGCCAAAAAGTCTCCCCGCCTCCCTTGCCATCAAACAACCAAGGGGCGCGGGTCGAGCGCCAGCCCACACCGATTCGGGACTATAAGAATCAAGCAGGGTTCGGCCAGAAGAAAACACAAGATACCTGGTTAAGCTCTGGACCCGTTACCTAGAACCGGTTGTGAGGCGAGGCAATGGCTGTACCGAACTTCAAACAGCTGATCTAAGGGATCGAACAGGACATTATGGTTGACCGTGCCGCCCCGGGTGTATTAACACTGGAGATGGATGGTGAGGACAGTGCCTTCTGGAGGACGGCCTTCAACGAACTACGGGCCCAGATCCTGGAGACCACGGAGTGGACCATCTGGCGCTGGGGAGCAGAGATGGTGCTACAGCTGAATCAACGGCAGAGGGCTGCAGCTCAAAGAGATCAGGAGCTCCGGATGACTGTCGCTACTCAAACAGACCACCCGGTATCCCCCGAACCAGTTGCTGAACCCCTGAAACCGATTAACGAACCACTTGTGGAGCCCGGAGAAGAGGATGTTGCCGAGGTGGGAGACCTCATACAGTTCTCAGAGGAGCCTGAGCTGACTGAAGAGGAGCCGGAGGAGTACATGAGTGGCCAGATCGGTGTCGGGGAGGAGGAGGAGAGTCTGGAGGAGGAATGAGCCTTCGGTGACACGGAGGAGGCCGGGCCCTGCAAGCTATGGAGGGTCGCGGTACCAGCATCGGTCGCTGTGGTTGGAGAGAGGAGAGCGGTACTTCGCACCGAGGACGACGGGCACACCTGGCAACCAGTAGGTTGTCCGTGGTTTACTCGACCTGACCCGGACGATGAGGCTGAACGGCACCGACGGCGTGAGGCTTGGTATGCCAACAAACTAGAGACTCGCCAGACCCGCGTCATGGCCCGTAATCAGCCCCCACTGCCCCCAGACCAACGTAAGAGGGGGTGCCAAGGAGGAAGGCCTATACCAGGAAGTGCATGTAGGCCGCAGAAATGTGTAGGAACATTTACCCCAGGGCCACCTGGACCAGGACCTGTATCGTGGAGATGTGATCACGTATGAGCGCCACGCAGGTCCCCGCGGGTGGTTCGCAATCCGGGTCCGCAAGGTTGTTGAATGAGCGCCTAGCCCGGTATTGCATTGTTAAAAATGAAAACTGTGCATTTAAGTGTGTATTTTTGCACTTCCCTGTTATTTTCTTTTAGCTTCTGATGAACAACTAATCAGAGACATGTTACCAGGTCCCTGTTGGACCAATAAGGACTAGACTATAGAAAATGTTATTGCATCGTTACAAGAAGTGAACCTCCCACAAGGGAAGAACAAAAGTAATCTTATTGTTTATACATGTTTAAAGTTACCTGGTTAACCTGTTAATAAAAGCACCCATTTATACCTGGTTTGGTTTAACACCCACGGACGGGTGTGTTTTGCCAAAGGGGTGTGTGGCGCCCCTCTGGCTAGGTGCCACAGAGAGGTATTGCAAGGTGACAATAAATGTGATATCTCTGTAAGTTGTCAGTTCAGGGTTTAACCTATGGAGTCTGTTCTTACACACACTTAAGACTAGGCCACTTAGAATAGAGGAGACCGGTAATTTAGTAGGTCCCAACAGGGGGTGGAGCTTAGGGTAGAGTAGTGAGAGAATATGACAGTTTAGAGACAGTGCTGGGAAGGCAGTCAGGAAGGACGGGCCTGACAGTATGTCTGACAGGAGGGATCCCCATCTTTAAGTGGGGGCCCAGGACAGAAGGCAACGGACCAGGACTGGTTGGAGCCGGCTGGTCACGTTGGGAGAAACACCGGCAGTGCGGGTAGCCGAGGCGGTGAGAAGTTCACCTGTGACCACAGACCGACGAGCTGTGGGCCCATAGTAACCGGGTTGCCGAAA
This sequence comes from Allobates femoralis, assembly GCA_033576535.1. Classification (NCBI taxonomy): domain Eukaryota; kingdom Metazoa; phylum Chordata; class Amphibia; order Anura; family Aromobatidae; genus Allobates; species Allobates femoralis. Next base: position 350,678,725 of record JARQOC010000002.1, read on the forward strand.
GCACCACGAGAACATCTCACCCCTCAGGACAGAAACCGGTTGAGGACACTAGTGGTTGCGGACTGAATTCGGGTGACGGGAGAAATTGTACGCCCCTGCTGCTCCCATCCGTACCGGTAAGGGACCAACCTGATCGGCTAGTGACAGACCGTAGGACTGGCGGGAGAGCGCTGTGAAGGTGATAGAGACTGGGAAGAATAGAGTTGACCCCGAAAGACAAAGAGAGAAAACATCTAGAGACTCCATAAGGGGGATCCTGAACCGGCAACATCCACCCGGTAAACCAAACTGTACCATGTTCCGTTTTACCACCTGCCGGTACCCAGTAAAGTGGAGTCAAACTTGAACTAGTCTCTGTTGTTCTTCCCGCCGATGCCCGGAGGGCTTCGACACCATCACCAGCAGCTCACCACAGGGGTAAGAACTATCACTACAACTCTCCTCATACTCATCCATCCCTGCTGCCCTGAGGTAAAGCTCCTCCTGTGGGGAGCTGTTCCACTCTCTGCTGCACCCACCACCACCTCAGCGGCAGGCTTGCAGCGCTGGTACCCATATTACCAGGATTCACAGGTGGCATCACGTGCCCCTGTAAATACTCCCTTCTGCCCCACCATCTACAAAGATAACCAGGGCACGGAATCGGGATCCTGACCACCCGTGTTCCCCTATCCAAGAAACCATCAGTCCCGGTGTCCAAGTACCCCTAGTCCTGGCCACATCATAGGCATTATGCTCAGAGAGCCCTTCTACATTGATTATCCAGACAAGAATCAGACAGCCCCGAACCCAATTTGCAAACAGAACCGGAGGGCAAATATGTCCTCCGGTCAGGTTCGCAGCCAAATGCCTCAATTGCAGCAGCAGCTGCTGAAATTTCAAGATCCCCGTTAGCTGCGGTCCTGAAAGCTCAGCAGGGGACAGCTGGTGGTGCTAAAGTTTAGCAGTGTTCGCTACTACAGTTCAGCCACCGGTGTCTGGTTCCCGGATCTGATGTTTTTGTCGGACCGGGGTGATCCGGCGCCATAGACCCCCATGTTAGGGAGTGCTGGATCACCACGGATACGGGAGGATCCGATTTGGGAAAATTTCGCCACAGACGCAAAAAGTTGTAAGCAACGTTTGTGTCCGGGAGGAAAATCCGAATTCATCCGGATCCTCCTGGACAGATGGAAACCGGATGGCACATAGCTGCCATCCGGTTCCATCTGGCCCCAAAGGGCTACATTAGCGCAAAAGTGGGTCCGGGGCTGTCAGGTTTACACCAGACAGCCCCGGACCTGATGCTGCCATGGTGTGAAGCCAACCTTAGTGGGAGTGGGCAGAAGAGAAATCACTGTGAGAGACAGAGGAAATTAATCTTTTATTTTTAATTTTACAGAAGATAGGAAGGAAGTATAAATAATAGAAATACATGAATAGGGAGAGCTTAGAGAAAGGAATTAGAAAATTATACCAGTTACATATGGATTTTTGGCCTAACAATTTTCCTTTAAAGAGATTAATCAGTGATCATTTTTCATCTCTCCATAAGACAGGTGCTAAAAGTATGGCCACTGGTCCTTCTGCTGGTATCCCCATGGAACGGAGAATCCTGTATTTCCCATGTGAAAAGAGGAAAAAAATTATGTATACATACTGTAAGCTATTTTTATGATGGCATAATAGCAGGGCCTAATTCCATCAGAAATAAATAAACCAATTTTGTGCAATCTTATAATATTACCAATATATGTGATTTAAACTTCAAAATATAGAAAGTACCAGACACCATGAAGGTGACATCAATTGACTCAGAATATAAAATTGTATAATAGTGCACCATGTATGCATGGCACAGGGTCTAGCACAGGGCCTGACCTAGCATTTGAAGGTTCAGTATTGATTAGTAACAGGAAGAAGAATGACACATGTAGGCGTTATGCTCAGAGAGCCCTGCTACATTCATTATCCAGACAAGAAGGAGACCCATGAAGAGTCTCCACATTTAAAAAAAAAAATTAGCCAGATACCACCAAAGTGGCATCAATTGACTCAGAATAAAAATTGTAGAATGGCGAGATCAGTGCAGCACACTGAAAAGTACATCGCATAATCTGCCTAGTCAGCCATTGGGGTGGAAAACTCCTTGGCCATCTATGATTTGTTGATCTTAAAGAAAGTTAGGTAGTCTACACTTTTGGTGGACAGCCTAATATGTTAATCCATCAGGACAAATCCATCAGCACTGAAGACATGTTCTAAGAGAACGCTGTCTGACGAGCATCACAAATCCCCTAAAGCGTGACTGGCAAGCTCAGAAAATTTGTCCAGTCTTGAAGCCCAAAATTCAAAAGGATCCACCCCCCTGATTGCATGTATATTGAGCTCTAGATACTCCTGCACTATGTTTTAAAGTTGTTCACTATGAGTCAGTTCTGCCAGTAGATGGGCTGGTTTAATAAGTTGGTCAAACAACTTTTGGTGGTCTTTTAGGGGTGTGAACACTGTCCTACAGACATGTTCACTGTGTGCATGGTTCATTAGTTTTTGTCTAGGTTATTCCATGTTTCTGCAAGATTGGGGAGTCTCCCACCACTCCCTTTTGAGCCCTGCACATAAAAAGCTGTTTTCTGCAGTCAGTCCAAGTCAGACATTGGACTTGTCTGGATCCTGCTCATTTTAGGTACCAATAGACATGGTCAGGTTTTAAATACATCAGATAGGGACTGCTCTGATACGGGTTACCTTGAAGTTAGTAGAGCAGCTTAGTATACATTTTTTGCAAAAAACGTATCAACTAAATACCCTGTATTTTACTTTTTAAGCAGCACTTGCTTTTTAGGAAATATTTTTACAACAGAGTATTTTTACACGTTTGTTTGACTGTTTTTTGTGATTCAGTCTTTTGGTAGTGTGAACACTGTCCTACAGACGTGTTCACAGTGTGCATGGTTCATTAGTTTTTGTCTAAGTTATCCCTTGTTTCTGCTAGTAAAAAACAATGTCAAAAACAGGGTACTTAGTTAATATGTTTTTTGCAAATAATGTACGAAGCCATTCAAGCAACGCGTTGGTAGAACGGCTTCGTACATTTTTTGCAAAAAACGTATTAACTAAGTACCCTGTTTTTGACACGGTTTTTTACTAGCACTTGCTTTTTATTACCTATTATAGCATAGTACTTATACAAATTTGTTATACTGGTTTTCTGTGGTCATAATATTGGAAACTGCGGTTAGACAGTCATTGTCATTCTGTAATACAGCGGGGGTAAGGTCAAGGAATGAAACGTATAGTTGTGTGTCATCAGCATTAAGGTGTTGCTGGAAGCCAAATCTACTTATAGTCTGTCCAATTGGGGCTGTGTAGAGAGAGAAGAGGGCCAAGGACTGAACCCTGAGGGACCCCAATAGTGAGAGGAAGGTGGGGGAAGTGGACCCAGCAAATGATACACTGAAAGAGCAGTTGGAAAGATAAGAAGAGAACCTGGAGAGAGTGGTGTCCTTTATGCCGATGGAGTGCAGCATAGAGAGTAGGAGATGGTGGTTGACAGTGTCAAAAGCTGCAGAAAGGTCAAGAAAAATAAGCAGAGAGTTTTCACCATTATGTCAAGCCCACTGGGACGAGGGTACTCGGTACCGGATCGGGTCTTTACTGGGGAAGTCACGGATGGTCCTGGTCCGGTCCGTGTCCCGGGCCCTGGCAAATAAAGGGGGAATATTTGCAGGGGATGTCAGTCGTGACGCCACCCACTTGATGCGGCCAGTAATGGGGGCCGCCGCTGCTGCAGAACCTCCGGGGACGATGGGATAGCAGCTTAGGTGGTATAGTTCCAGTGGGTAGAACTGTGTTCCCCGGGGCAGTAAAGGTTAAGTCTATTATGGAGTGTGTAGCAGACTTACTTGGCAGACGCTGCAGGGATCTCTCCTCTTTCTGGCTGGTGCTGACAGGCTGTATCCTGTAAGGAGAGAATCACTTTCATGAAGAAACACAAGGGAAGCAGTTCCAGGGTTTTCCAGTTTACTCTCAGTTCTTCCAGTCACTTTATAGCTCATTTACAGTTCTTACAAAGTTAAAGTACAATTCTTAGTACACGGGCGCATTCTCCCTCTCCGGATTCCCTTTGCTCCCTGCAGCCAGGCTTCTCTCTCTGTGACCCCTCACACAGTCTGCAGTGTCCTTTCCGGGCTATAACGGTCTCCGTCTCCACCGGTGTGTGTGAAACGCTGGACAGTATGGCGGTGACTCGGGCCCCTGTGAGTCCTTAGTTTGTCACTGAGCTGCCTGTCCTTTGTGGTAGGGATCCCAATCTGGAATTAAGACCCCCCGTCGTGTTGTTTGGGGATGCCGGGTAAACTATGGTCCCCTCTAGAGCCGACACTCTACTTCAGCCCAGCCTCCAGCAGTCCTCAAGCCTGAGGCTCTACTAGGCTCCTTTCTCTCTGTGTCTCTTGGTATATAGGAGGGCTACTCCACCTGCAGTCAGTTGCTTTAGCTGTAGTTCTAGGGCCCCGGGTTACACCGTCCCTCTCGGCTCTCTCACACTCCTGGTGATCCGGTTCTGGATAGGCTTTCTCTCTCCTCTGGCTCACACTGGCTCAGTACAGATTCTGCGTTCCTTCTGCCCTCACTCTTCCAGGACGTGTGGCTCTCTCCTGCTCAGCTTCAGCTCAACCTGCTGCTGTTCTCTGGCCTGTGCTCCTGATCTTTACAGCTCGGCACCCTGGGCCTACTGAACACCCACCTCCTCCCCCTTCCTATATACTCTCAAGTCACCTGACTACGGGTGTGCCCAACCCACTCCTCTAAATCCACCATCCCTCAATCTCATAGAGTCTCTAATCTCAGGGCTGGATGTTGCCTCCTCTTACACGTGGGTTATGTGGGCAGTGAGGGTGTTGGTGTGCAACAAGTGTCCTACCTGCCTGGCTGCAGTTCTCGTTGTGGCCTCCTGGCCGCAGGGGTGCCACACTCTCCCGGAGTTAACTAGCGCGTCCCCGCGCTGCCTGTCATGGATTCCCCTGAAAACATTTTTATTTTATAACAACAACATTAACATTAAGGATTCTTGGTTTCTTCCCATCCGGGAGGTTCGAGTCTTCAAACGTTACGTTAACTATTAAACAAGTGCATGGGTATCTACGTCATTACCCTCTCTGGACCTCTACATGGTCTAATGCTATAACGCATTCACTTTTCTTTAAAACACACATTATAAACGTTACTTTCTTTCAAAAAGTATAAAAACATTCTTCTTTCCTGAAAAAGTGCAAAATTCTCAAAAACAGTTCAAAGTGCAAAGTCCACGATTCAAAAATGCAAATTCTCATGCACTAACTCTCACGTGCAGCTGGTCTTAAAACCATAGGGGAGCACACTAAGGTGCTCAACTATATACAGTTCAAAGTTCATACCAGCTCATTGTTCGTGGTATCAAATGTTCATTTCAAACATATAAGACAAACAGGGGAATGCTAGCATTCATTCAGGTATGGGATGGGGTCAATAAGGAAAACACTTCATTCACACTTACAAGTCTTCCTCTTCTTTTCTTCTAAATGCAGGACACGTGTTCACTCTTTCTTGCCTTGCTTCCACGGCAACACCTGCGATGGTCTTCTCCTGGGATACACTTCCAGATTCTGGAGTGAAGCTATCAGCAAGTAGCTTTCCGGGGTCTGGGTGATGGCATCTTCTTCCACAGGGTCTAAGCAGAGTCTTTTCACTTTAATGCTGTATGGACCATGTTCACCTTGGACAATATGGTATGACACCCATTTTCCGATCTCAAATTGTCTGTCTGGATGATCTGATGGTAGTTGTTCTTCTACTTCTCTTTTATTTATGAATATGTCACATCTAGTACCGGGCTCACGTGCAAAAGCGAATCCTCTCGCTTCAATTACTTTCACAATCTTGCCCTCGTGACGTGGGGATCTTTGAATTTCTCTGTCTCTGCGGGCGATATTTTTAGCCTCTTTTGCACGGGCGACCATTATCTGTTTCTGCACTTGCCGCTCAATCTCCTCCTTCTCCCACTTTCTCACGCATCTGCGGATATATTGCTCACGTGTAATCAGCTCTGCAGGGCCCACTTTGCTGCCGGGATCTCCTAGGAAGCCCATCAGGTCATCACAGTCTTCGTCCCGCTCCCACCAGCAACGGAGCTGCTCCCCTCTCACCTCGGTGGTAGTCGGAGGTGGTATCAGGGGCTGCGGCAACGCCAGGTGTCCCTCCAGTAGAGCTCCGAGTGGGTCTGTGTCTTTCTTGGCAGCTCGCGGTGCAGTACGTGGCACGGACAGATTCACCAACGTTGCAGTACGGCATGAGGCTTCGCCTTCAGGGCGGTCACGTGTCGCTCCAACCCAGCCGGGTTGTATGGACAGAGTCTCGTAGCTCCGGCAATGCTCAACATCAATCTGGATCCGGGTCCGATGCTGCTCTTGGGCCCGTGTCATCTGCTGGGGTAGCAGCCGCAGCACACCCCTCCGGGTGTCTTGGACGTAGGGACGCTCTCCGCCTTCCGCCATCTCTCCACGGTCACACAAGTTCTTTCCCTTGCTGGGTTCCTCCACCGGGTCACTCTGTGGGCCCTCCGGGATCACTCGTGGTCTTCCGGGTGCAGCGTTCTTCTGGGCGTCATCCGCTTCCGTCCTCGTGTACTGCAATGGCGACTGCTTCTCTTCCGGTTCTTCGTTCCGCCCCCTCCTGATGACGATTTCCTTCTTCGTTCCTGCCAGCTTGTTAGGAGAAGGGTCTAGGGGCGTAGGCTCTTCTTTCAGAGTGACAGCTGGCTCTCCCGGAGTTAAGGGGAGCCAGGGCGGGTCCTTCTATTCGCGCCTTGGGCCGGGCCGGCCCACGATGGGAGTTTCGGGAACGCCTCCTCTGCACAAGGCGTTAGTCTCCCCTGGCCGCCATTAAGGTCATATTTTGGCGGGAAAAGTCCAGAACACGTACTTTAGGCGCACAGGGTCCAATTCTTTTGGACCGGGTAGATCCTGTTCGTGACGCCAGGTTGTCGAGCCCACTGGGATGAGGGTACTCGATACCGGATCGGGTCTTTACTGGGGAAGTCACGGGTGGTCCTGGTCCGGTCCGTGTCCCGGGCCCTGGCAAATAAAGGGGGAATATTTACAGGGAATGTCTGTAGTGACGCCACCCACTTGATGCGGCCAGTGATGGGGGCCGCCGCTGCTGCAGAACCTCCGGGGACGATGGGATAGCAGCTTAGGTGGTATAGTTCCAGTGGGTAGAACTGTGTTCCCCGGGGCAGTAAGGGTTAAGTCTATTATGGAGTGTGTAGCAGACTTACTTGGCAGACGCTTCAGGGATCTCTCCTCTTTCTGGCTGGTGCTGACAGGCTGTATCCTGTAAGGAGAGAATCACTTTCATGAAGAAACACAAGTGAAGCAGTTCCAGGGTTTTCCAGTTTACTCTCAGTTCTTCCAATCACTTTACAGCTCATTACAGTTCTTACAAAATTAAAGTACAATTCTTAGTACACGGGCGCATTCTCCCTCTCCGGGTTCCCTTTGCTCCCTGCAGCCAGGCCTCTCTCTCTGTGACCCCTCACACAGTCTGCAGTGTCCTTTCCGGGCTATAACGGTCTCCGTCTCCACGGGTGTGTGTGAAACGCTGGACAGTATGGCGGTGACTCGGGCCCCTGTGAGTCCTTAGTTTGTCACTGAGCTGCCTGTCCTTTGTGGTATGAATGATAGAAGGAGCTGTCCTTTGTGGTAGGGATCCCAATCTGGAATTAAGACCCCCCGTCGTGTTGTTTGGGGATGCCGGGTAAACTACAGTCCCCTCTAGAGCCGACACTCTACTTCAGCCCAGCCTCCAGCAGTCCTCAAGCCTGAGGCTCTACTAGGCACCTTTCTCTCTGTGTCTCTTGGTATATAGGAGGGCTACTCTGCCTGCAGTCAGTTGCTTTAGCTGTAGTTCTAGGGCCCCGGGTTACACCGTCCCTCTCGGCTCTCTCACACTCCTGGGGATCTGGCTCTGGATAGGCTTTCTCTCTCCTCTGGCTCACACTGGCTCAGTACAGATTCTGCGTTCCTTCTGCCCTCACTCTTCCAGGACGTGTGGCTCTCTCCTGCTCAGCTTCAGCTCAACCTGCTGCTGTTCTCTGGCCTGTGCTCCTGATCTTTACAGCTCGGCACCCTGGGCCTACTGAACACCTTCCTCCTCCCCCTTCCTATATACTCTCAAGTCACCTGACTACGGGTGTGCCCAACCCACTCCTCTAAATCCACCACCCCTCAATCTCATAGAGTCTCTAATCTCAGGGCTGGATGCTGCCTCCTCTTACACGTGGGTTATGTGGGCAGTGAGGGTGTTGGTGTGCAACAAGTGTCCTACCTGCCTGGCTGCAGTTCCCTTTGTGGCCTCCTGGACGCAGGGGCGCCACAATTACGTTTTGCTATCAGAAGGTCTTTGGTCACTTTGATGAGAGCAGTTTCTGTAGAATGTAGGGGGTGGAAACCAGACTGTAATGGGTCTAGAAGAGAGTGAGTGGAGAGGTAATGGGTGAGGCAGGAGTAGACCAGACACTTCAACAGTTTGGAGATGAAGAGGAGGTTGGAGACTGGCCTGTAGTTATATGCACAGGATGGGTCAAGAGAAGTTTTCTTTAATAATGGAGTGATGATAGAAGGTTTGAAGGAGGAGGGGAATATTCCAGAAGAGATGGAGAGATTGAAGATTTTGGTTAGGTGAGTGGTGACCACTGGAGAGAGAGACTGGAGTAGGTGTGAGCGAATGGGGTCAGTGGTGCATGTAGTAGGACGAGAGGAAGAGAGGAGCCTGGAGATTTCTTCTTCTGTGACTTGGTCAAATGTTGAGAGTGAGCCAGAGGAGATGTGAGGAGGCATAGGAGTAACAGCGTTTTGAGGTTGGGAGTTGATTTCTTGACGGATGTTTTCTATTTTTTTAGTGAAGTAAGAGGTCAGATCATCAGCAGTCAGTGATATGGGCCTGCACTTTAGGATTGAGGAGAGTGTGAAAGGTGTCAAAGAGTTTCTTTGGGTTGTTTAATAGTGAGGAGATCAAGATGATGAAGTAGGTTTGTTTGGCGAGGTAAAAGGCAGAATTGTAAGTTCTCAGTATAAATTTATAATGAATGAAATTTTCTGGTGCGCGGGCTTTCCTCCATAGGCGTTCAGTACTCTTAGAAGTTTTTTTTTTTTTTTTTTAGAAATTTTGCAAACAATGCAGGTTGGGTCATCTGTTGCAGTGTAAAAAAAAAGCCCAAGTTAGGCAACCTTTGCTGGCCCTTACAACTGCAGACCTCCGACTAGAAATGAGTGAACTTTGCTTGAACATGTTTGCCAATTTAAAATCCGGACCGAATTTGGCAATGTTTGTTCGGGACCTCGAACTTGAACATTTTGCTGAAAAGCCGGAAATTCTGGATTTTTTCGGTAATTGGTCAGATGACAAAAAGCATTTGTGCATTTCCAGTAATGCTTCTTTTCTACTTTTTCAGATTGTCAGTGTCTATCTTAGTAGATGGGAGGAAGAGGGGTGAGAGGTCTCTAAGGTCAGATAAGCACAGGTTTCCACTTCTTTTCTTTTCCGCACTTACTGTGTGTGGTCCAGTCTGGCATCCAATTAGCACTCATGAAGCAAATTACACTTTTTGCACACAAGGGCTTGTGTCATTGGCTGAATATGTCACATGTCATTGCCAATATAAGAATCGCCGATTTCCCTTCATAGCTATTTTCTCAGTGCTGCTGCAGTGCCAACGCTGCTGATCCTGTGTGCGTTATTTAGATAGCTAGCAAACGATTTGATTTCTTTCCGGATAGAGAGATAGATAGAAGGTTTATCATTGCTAAAATAGGCCTTTTTATGGTGTAGTAGCAGTGTTTTTGGCAAACCCACCTGTTACAGTGGTGCTTGTGAAATCTGTGTGGAAAACCTATTGCCATATCCAGCAACCACAGTTTTTGCCTAGGAATGAGCGAGAACCAAAATATTTGTAGTTGCTATATACGCAACGAGTAATTTGTAATATTCACGTATTTGTTCAGAATAGCGAGTGCTATGCAAGTCAATGCGAAATGTGAGTAATTTTCTGCAAAGAGGTCTGGAGGCCTGAGGCAAATGCTGAAATGGATGGGAAAGTGATGAAACTGAATGGGAAGAGCCTGTGCTATGGTCATAAGGGGCGGAATTACGTGGTAGCCTGGTCGACTGGTTCTTTGGAAGGTCACGGTGGCTGTGGCCCAGCTCCGTGGCTCTGGCCATGCAGTGAAGGGGTTATATACAGGGGAATTTAAAAGTGTCTTTGTGATGCCACCTGGGTACATTAGATTCTTCTCAGGGAACATCAACATTGAACATTGATGTTCCCTGAGGAAGGAGCTCGGTAGGAGGCTCCGAAACACGTCGGAAAAGAAAGCCTGTAGCTGACCCAGACATTCCCGTGTCTGTGTTTCCTTGGTCTCGGAGAAGCAGCGCGGACACTGAGGCACTTTGTCCAAGAATCTGCATTATGACCACGGTCACCGTCGAGAGTGCGGTCCTTGCAGCAGCTGCTTATACGCTTTTCTACCAGTTGTGGGTTTCACAACTGACAAAGGTGAGCAATTCCACATCGCTAAGTGAAGTTGTTAATTGAGATAAGACCCTATATGCGCAATCTTTTTTTCGCACCTAGGTACATTGGCCAGTGATGGAAGACGCTGGAGGTATGGACCAAAGGGGCAGATGGTGTGGCAGCCAGGAAGGTATTGCACAGGTGGAGCAGGGCCCCAGAGATGGTGGGATGGTCTATTGGGATGGTGATGGTGACTGTGCAATGGCACAGTAGGGCGTGGTGAATAAGTGCAAGACACCGGGGTTGCAGTTCTTAAGAGGTTACTAACAGTTCAATTCAGCATTTCAGCCTAGCAGGGACACTGTGTCCTCCGGGTCTGCGGGCCTCCAACTCCCACTGTCTCCTCCAAGACACCTTGTCATAAGCCTTTTCTGGTTGACTCTCCCATGTTGGCTACTCACCTCTCCTGCCTTACATCTTCATGCAAAGTGTCCCATGCAGGTGGCTGCGAGCCTTGTTGGGCGACGGGTAACCCATCCCCTGACCCTAGGTCTAGCCACCTTTTCAGAGAATATGCACAGTTAGTAGCCACTGCCCTTACAGGCGCAGCAGCCTCCGGTTTCCTGGTGGGACCTTGAAGCATTCCTACCAAATTGGGGCCGATCCCCTACTGCAACCAATCCCTCGGCCAGATTCATTTAGGGTCCGGATTTGGGGCTTCACGGGTGTATCCTCCACTTTCTTGCCACCTAGGATTCCCTCTCTCAACTCTTCTGCTCACTTCAACTCCCTCACTGCTCTCCTCTAACTAACTAACTTCTCCTCTTCCTCTCTGTTTTTCTACCTTCTCCTCCCACCCACTCTACCTACTCCCTCCCCCAGCAAGAAGATGGGGCCTTTCCTCAATAGGATCCGCCCAAGATCCCCTGGTCTGAGGTTAGAAAGGGTGTTGGGCGCAGGTGTTCGTGTCTCTAGAATTTGTGTCCCCTCCTTACTTGGGGGTGGGATACCACACATATTGCTTAGATGCAGACCTCTTTGGCTACCAGACGGCAGGGGCGCCACACCTAGAGAATATGCCTGCATGCATTTCTGACTCACATATGGTTTCTGGGAATAAGATTGTCATAGTATTATGCAACTTTTACAGATTCACAAGAACACCTACCAAACCTAACCTAAATTGCATTGCCTCACACACACTAATTACAAACAAATAGGTCAGAGGTGAGGATGTTTCCTTTATTAGCCATTCAAACCCATGTGTATCAACTTCTGTGCATGTTATCAGGCCAAAATCACCAGGGTATGTGAGCTTTTGATCTGGGTCATTTGTATGTTTTTAGTTGTCGTGGTTTGGTTGACTTAAAAAGAGAAACACAGTAGTTTGAACCACTAACCATGAGTTGAAAAAAAGTTTTTGTGTTATCATTCATATTCTCTGAAAAAAAGGCCAAGAAAGCAAAAAAATCTGCCAGGGTATTTAACATTTTGAGCACAACTGTATGCTGCCCCCCTCCAGGATAGGTTGGTGAAGCTCCTCCATATGGCTCAGAGATTTTCATTGGCAATATTCCCGAGATTTATATAGGAAAAGAAGACTTGTTTATACTCTATTACTGGTCCAGTGTAGAATGTGCATCGGATTTAGAAAAATTACTCCCGGGGGCTGTGTCATAGATGCAGGAACACTAATTATCTATGGAGGACTACTATAGTAGTTGTGGCTCTCAATTCAAGTATTCAGAGGGCTATCAGTTGGTCATCATCAGTGTAAATTGCTATTCAATATGTATCCCCTATTTCAGTCATGATGTGGCAAAACCCAGGGATGTTTTTTTTGCCAGCCATGGTGACTGACAGAAGATTTCTATCAAATATGTATTCCCTATCAAAGTCACAGGGTGGGGCATCCCATGTCAAGGGCCTCCAATGACATATATTAGTTTGGCAGGACTACTGTCCTGTCCTGATTTGATTACTACACAATGTGCATTGTGTTTCCAAAAATTAGCCCTATGGGCTGAGTCATGGTTGATGCAGGGAGACACCATCATAAGGGTCTCAAATGACACAGAGTAGTTTGGCTGGGGTAGGGGTACTGTCCTGTTTTGTCCACTGCACAATGTGCATTTTGTTTACAAGAACTAGCCCTATGAGCTGTGTCAAGATTGACGCAATGAGACACCATCACAAAGGCATTACAAGGACCTCAAATCACACAAAGTAGTTAGGCCAGAGTAGGAGTGCTGTCCTGCATTGTTCCCTAGACAATGTGCATTGTGTTTCCAAAAATTAGCCTAATAGGCTGAGTCATGGCTGAAACAGGGAGGCATTATCACAAGGGCGTCCAATGACAAATAGTAGTCAGGCTGGAGTAGGAGTACTGTTCTGGTTTGTTCACTGCAGACTGTGCATTATGTTTACCAAAATTTTCCCTAGGAGCTGAGTCATGGGAAATGCAGCAAGGGAATGGGTTTCTATGTGAAATTTTAACAGCAGTAGCAAAAATCAAAATTTATGGTAAATTTAGGTTGGCTTCCTCTCATCTGGAGGGATTAAAAACTGTGGAGAAATCTAGTCCTTGATAAATTAAATTAGAGTAAGTCTGTCTGCATTTTCCATGCACCTATCATTGATGATTGCCCCAGCAGAACTGAAAACATGTTCTGACATCACACTAACAGCCGGGCAGGCCAGCACCTCCAAGGTGTATAAGTAGGGATGAGTGAGTATTGAAATATTCGGACTCGCTATACTCATACTGAGTAGGTCCTAATACTCGGGTATTCGTTACTAGTAGCGAGTCCAATGGGAAATGCGATGTAATTGTCTGCAGGACCCAAAAAAGTTGTCTGAGGCCTGAGGAAAAGGCTGAAATGGGTGAATGATTGTTTAAAAGCTGCCGGCTTTTAACAATCACTCAGCTGATGCACGCTCCCCTGCCGCCTCCCAGCCAGATCCTGACCTGTTCCTCTCTGCTCCTCTTCCCCCATTTACGTGCCTGCTCCCATTCCTAGAAGCGAGCCATCTGCTATTTTAAATGAACAACTGATACATCAGCTGTTTGTTTTGAAATAGCCAGTGGGAAAAACGGCGATTAAGTCTTTTCACTGCCGGCTTTCCCCCCAGCTATTTTAGATGAACAGCTGATAAGCATGAGCTGTTCGTTTGAAATAGCCGGAGGGAAAGCCGGCAGAGGAAAGACTTCATCGCCGGTTTTCCCACTGGCTATTTCAAACAAACAGCCGATGTATCAGTTGTTCATAATATTGATCATCTGATCGGTTTGCTGTCCAGTAAACCGATCACATGATATTGGATCTGGATTGGACGTCGTGGGACCCTCGAGCCTGGACTACGCCGGAGGGGAGGTGTTTCTTTAATAAAGATGGAGTCACAAATTGTGTTGCATTTTATCTCCCTTCAAAAACTTTTTCTCTGTGTTATGTTTTTTATTTATCTGATTACTAGAAATTAGTCATGTAACAGAAGTAAAACTCGCGAGTACCGAGTATCCCGAATACCCGTACTATTCTGCAAGTAGCAAATAGTAATGCGTATACTGGCTTATCCCTACGTATAAGGATAGGTCAGGCCAAGTATTTAGCTTGGACATCCAATAATTAAAGGGAATTGAAGCATTAGGATGCAGGTATGGTCACTTAAGTACCCCTTGTCATGTTTTTCAACTTCTCCCTCCTTGTCATTGCTACAGGCACAGATACCCCTTCCTAATTAATTTATTGAAAATGGAACAGTTTTGCACATTTTTCCTGCCACCTCTGTTGAACCTTGTGCTCATGCCTCTCCCCATTATTCCATGGTGTTGAAAAGAGCCGGTACCTTTGCCGCCAGTGTTGTCAGAGACTGATGGCCCTCTTGAAGGATTCCATTGTGCAACCCTGAAATGGGGAGCCTCACCTTCAGACTGTGGCCCAGAATAACGTCAGCAGTCTTGTCCAGAAGTAGGTGTGTTGCAAAGACAGCCCTCATGCATGAAGGTGCTCCACGAGCCACTGGATCCAGTCTGGCTGAGTAGTATCCCAGTGGGCGCTGTCTTCCCCCATGGGACTGTGTCAGGACTCCTGTTGCGTGTCCTTTCTTCTCCATCACAAACAGGCAGAATGGTTTCTGATAGTCCGGAAGTCCAAGAGCAGGAGAGCATATGATAGCATCCTTCAGCGTGTGGAATCCATCAATGGCTTCAGCTGTCAAACAGAAAGGAACCTCTTTGAGGCAGTCATAGAGAGGCTGCATGTGGACTGAGGCGTCCAAGATCCAAGGACGGCAGTGGGACACAAGTCCAAGGAAAGACTGTAGCTGGGTGTGATTGGTCGGCACAGATATGTTCTTGACAGCCGTCTTCCTGTCGTCAGTAAGTTGTTTGGCTTGATGTGAAATACAATGTCCTAGGAATACAACTTTTTCCAGGCAAAATTGCAGCTTTTCCTTGGATGTTTTACACCCGTTGTGAGCTAGGAACTGTAGGAGAGAGATGGACTCTTCTTGTGCTTCCTGGAGGGAGTCACAACACAGGAGAAGGTCATCAACATATTGAAGGAGCGTAACAGCTGGGTGAGCCATCTTCCAGGGCTCCAGGACAGTGGCCATTGCTTGACTGAACATGGAAGGGCTGTTCTGGGCCCCTTGGGGAATCACCGTCCATGTGTGAAAGCAAAGAGATACTGGCAATCAGGGTGCAATGGGACCAGACCCCAGTCCGTCTCCCAGCATCTCACCAGTGGAAACCTGTTGTGCAGGGGCTGCAAAATGTGGCGTGTAATGTGTCTGCCCCTCTCCCCCTACTGCCCCCAGTGGTGAAGGTTCCATCTTTGTATGCCTGTTTCCATAATTTCCTGGTGTTAAGATGGTATGATCTATTGCTGGGTAGATTATGGGTACATTATTATACTGTGGAATTTTTGACCTAGTTACCATTCCCCACTCCACCTGACCTACATCCTCAGCAGCCTCCTCCTCCCCATATTCAGTTTCCTTTCCTTCTCCATTTGTGTAAATCCCGAACACTGCCGGTGGAGGTAAAATGGCCGCGGGGCGGGACACAGTTTGTGCTAAGATGGCGGCTTGAGAGGAAGTGGGCGCATCTTGGTTTGAGGTGGCTATTCGGACGTCACCCCGAGCCAATAGGGCTGCCAGAGGGGAGTGGCCGAGATGGGAGGCTTTGTCAGTTAACATAGGTGGAGCCGGAGTGTAAGGCGTGCCATCTATATTCAGGACTGGATACAGGGTGGTGGGTTTGTGTGGGCGGCCCGTCCCACAGACTGCATATGTATCTCGCCAGTCCGGATTTTACGTCTGACACACCTGGCATGTCCAACCCTCGGGGGAATATGGTGGGGGACGTTTAGGAGGCACTGACACAGACATGGGTGCAGTAGCTTCTGCCAGCGTCATTTTGTCAGGTGGTGCCGTATATGTATATTCTCCAGTATCAGGATCACAATGTTCAATCCACAATAACTTCCTCATATCCCGAGCAGTCTTGTACCATGCCTCAGCATCCTTCAAAACCTTTGCATCCTTCAAAAGCCCTCTCTTGCTTGCTATCACTTCTTTCCACTCCTTCTCATCTAACCGCCCTCCATGAGTTGAGAACCCCACTAGCTTCAAGAGGACCTTGATGTTTTTCACGTACTTCTTCCCTTCCCTCTCTGCCACTAGATCTCTTGGGGTAACTCGCTGGGGCTTTGACTGATTGACACCCATATTACAGCTTAAAGGGGAATATGCAGGGTTAATCACGTTCACAGGAGTAAGTGGTAGCTGTACTGACCGCAATCCCTGATCTTAACCCACACAACTAGATGCAGCCGCGGGATGCACCTAATAAATGCCCTAGGCACCTCGCACGGCCGGAGACCCAAATACCCCTATAGATGGAAACAGAAAATCTACCTTGCCTCAGAGCAGAACCCCAAAAAGGCTAGAAAGCCCCCCCCCCACAAATATTAACTGTGAGTAGGAGAGGAAAAGACACACACAGGTAGAAAACAGAATTAAGCAAATGAGGCCAATCTAGCTAAATAGGAAAGGACAGGACAGAATACTATGCGGTCAGTATAAAAACCCTTCCAAAAAATCCACAGCAGATAATGCAAAGGACCCCAAGCCTACTCAAGACCTGAGATCCGCTATAATCTGCCTAACTCCTGTGACTCAAACAAACTGATCATATACAGACATAATCAAACATAGTCAAAGCTGAACAGAAAAAAAAACAAGTGAATAATACAATCTTGCTGTTCCTGTATACCATTCAATAGGAGGGAGTCAACTTGGATACATTCAGCAAGCCAGGCATGAAAGCTACCTTAACAATTTAAGACTTTAGAGTAGTGCCTAGTCCGTACCTTAAGTCTCCCCAGTCGGGACTGAGGTGTCCGGCACGCTAGTGATCACTGACTGACACCTATACTACAACCTACACCCATCTTTGCTATGGCTGCCCACCACCTAAGGTCAGCCCTGTCTACCGGGCAACGTAGGGGAATGTCTGCAGGGTCGTACAGGCGTCCAGCTTCTATCTCGCTCAATAGTGGGGGGTTATCTTGGACACCTACCACTACTGAAAGCCGGGCATGGACATTTATCCTGAACACTCTAAGCCTGGGGGGTGAGAGAGATGAGATGGGTCTGTAGCCAAGCCTGTCTGGCGGGAATGGGACGTCCAGTACTCTAGTGATCCTCCAACCGTCAGTGGCAATGGCAAGGTCCACACCTTGCTTGCACAGGTGGCACGTCATGAAAGTCTGTCAGTGATGTTGGGAAGGCGGTTAATCACTAGACTGTCACCGGAGTCAAGGCCAGGGACTGAATACTGGTTGTGTTACTGAAGTCAGTGACCGTCAGTTAGGGGATAAGGAAGTACGGGAATGATTACAGTCGTCAACCAAACAGGTAATACATCACACTTTGACGGCCCCACATACACTTTAGTGGGATAACAAGCGAGTCATACAATTCCCTTCTTACATATATCTCTCGTAACAACACCCCTTGTGGGTTGTCTATGGTTAACTGTGCATGTATATTTTGCCTTAGCACTTTAAGTACTGGAAACGTGTTAGGGAGTGCTATATAACCAGTTTCCTCATGTGCATATGGCACATCTGTAACACTATTCATTATCCAACCAATTCTATACCTTGTTTGCACCGAGGGCACGTTAAAAAGAGTAGAGAGACGGGACAGTCACTACAATCAATTACATATCCATCCACCACCGCAGCTGAGGTCACTAACACTCTGCCCTCAGCTTGCGCATGTGGTCTAATGGCCCCTTTACACGCAGCTACAGGTGACAGGTTTTCCACAGGTAACTTACTGGTTGCAGTGAAATCATGGAGACATAGTTCTATCTTGGTGCTGTGTACAAATGGAACTATGTCTCCATGATTTCACTGCAACCAGTAAGTTACCTGTGGAAAACCTGTCACCTGTAGCTGTGTGTAAAGGGGCCATTAGTGGGAAAACCCTGTGTCATCAGCCGTATCAGAGACTGGAACCAGTAGTGCTATATACTATCAACCTTATCAGGGGCTGAAGTCCAGGGGAACAGAATCTCCCTGCTCAGCCCGTCTCCTCGTGCCCTAGTGAACTGAAACTGAAGTTACAGGAATGACATGAATGACATATACACAGATAAGCAGACAATTAAGGAAATCTCAGGATCGGGTTACACGGGCTAGGACTTCACAGAGATCCTCTATGTCCGAGTCTGACAGCCAACTTCCTCCATCCCGGCACGGAGACACAGAAGGGTATTAGACAAGATAACAGGATTTTCTTACCTTTTTAAGTAGCCTGCAGGTCTACAACCCTCGTGTGTGGTCCGTCCTGGGAATGTAGGTTCAGGTGCGGCTATTGTCCTTTGGACGTCTCGTCCTAGCCCCACGTTGGGCGCCAACTGAAATGGGGAGCCTCACACCTCTCGGGTGGGCTTAGCCTCTTAATGTGTCTGCTGCCGAATTGGATGGTTATCTGGATGTGCCCGAATCACCAAGTAAAAATACACTTGACAACAAGTCAAAGTACAATTACAGATAGCCTTTATTAAGACAGCAATACAAGCTTCTTATACCCTTTCCTTAGAGGGAAGTTACAAGGGGGAGGGATACTGCGCCATATTGCATATGCTAGCAGATTTCCTTTAAAACAGCTTTAAATCATCATTTTTATTGTTACAAAGTTTAATCAAAGTTCAGACATTTGCTTCATTCCTCAATTTCTCGCTGCAGAGCTCAGACTTCCTCTTTCTGCTTAACCAAGTCTGGAAGGAACAAAAAGTCTGAGCAAGAAAGAGGAAGTTCACAGGAAACATTAATCTATAGAAAAAGTCAGATGTAGAAAGTACATGCTGGACAGCATAAATCTTAAAGGAACCAGGAGAATTACATCAGTACACTCAAGATGGAGTTTGAAAGTCTTCAGCTAATTAGAACCAAATATCATTAACTCTTTCTTTGCCTTAACAACCCTTTGGTGACTCTAAAAGGAGAGAAGGAAATTTCTCCTTGTACAGTGCGTTGGGAAAGGTGGCAAACCAGTATAGGTTGTTGTATAAAATGTGGATCATTCTAGGGTCTTGTCACAGACACTTAAACATCAACTGTGCCATGTGGGCCAAGTTGCAAGCAGGCCAAGGTTCTGTGTTCCAACCAGGAGGAATAATACCCATCCTCTCCTCACACTGACTCGTCTCCTCCACCTCATCCTCTCCAGCTCATCTATGATGGACAGACATGAAGTTTGAGTCGGGAGTACTCTCTGTAGCATTGGGAGTCCCCTCGGTATCACAGAAAAACAAGTCCTCTCCCTCCTAATCTTCTTCATCTTCTTCATCACCCAATGTTGCTTTAGAATATTGGATGTGCTTGGTAGTACCACCCATGGGGAAATATGCCTCTGTAGCCACATGCTGGGCACTAAAAGCTTCCTCTTTGAGATCATGCAGTGACCTGGTAATTGTTTATTGTGGTTTTTCATGGAGAAAGTATTTTTGGAGCTGAACTTTTTATCTTAATGACTGATTTGGTACTCTGGGGTTCCACACACCTACTGGGGTGCTTGACTGCCATGTGGTTCTACATACTGTTGGTGCTTTGGTTGCCTTTGCCCAGGCCTCTGATCAACTTAGTTTGGCAGATGCTACAGATTACAATGTTTTTCTCTGAAGGACTTTCAGAAAAAACTTTCAGACAGCGTCTGAAAACCCCCTTGCCCTAACTTAGGGAAAATTGGGGGTGTTCTTGGCAACAGTTGAGCTAGTTCTCAATCTGGGCAAAACACTACCCCTTGGTGCCTGTGTTCGTGCTGTATATCCATCTTCCTCTGTGTTGCTGTGATGGCTATGCATGTCAATGGTCCAGGTCAGATCAGTGGACAAATCATCAACAACCATTTCTTCCATCTCATCCTACTTCTCAGTTGAGGTTGTAGGCTGACCTGATGTCTCATCATCATCAGTCTTCATCTTTGGAGACACTGAATCAGGTTCCTCAAAGTAGTTTTCTTCTGGCTGTAGATCCTTAATTACTAGCGCATCAACTATGCCATCTCCTCATGTCCCTCTTCAATGCTATACAGTGAGAGACCAGAGCCAACCAAAGGATATGTACAAAACGGCTCCTTGAAGTGGCCAAGCTTGGGAACATATGCCTCCTGTGACTAATGATGGGGTAAGGAAGGAGCACCAAGTTGAGGATTGGATGGGCCAGCTTTTTGTGTATCGACAGTAGACTAGTGCTGCCTGAGAAATGTTTAGAGGCCTTGTCTGCCATTCAAGACATTAAAAACATCTGTTCTCATTCTTCTGGCTTCCACACATGTTTACGTTCCAGACTGGGAAGTTTTGCCAGAAACATAGCGGGCGCTTTAAGCTTCTTCTGACCTGTCACAGACTCAGTGCCTTGTCACACACCACTGACAACTCCACACCCACGTCCACCTCCCTGTCTCTTAACAGCAGGCATTTTAGGCATTTTAGGTTTTGGTGACATATTTGCAGATGTTGATGGTGCAAGCCAAGCTAACTATGACCCCAAAAATATTGTGGAAAAATGATCAGTGCATACTTTGTACCAGGCAGCACAAAATGCTGATAGTACTGGTATGAATTTCACAAGCACACTTGCACCGTATTAATGTGACTCACGTTGATGGCACAAGCCAACCTAACTTTGACCCCTAAAACAGTGGAGAAAAAGGATCAGTGGTTTTAGGCAAGAGGCAGTATAAAACACTACTACTCTGCATGCTGGAAAACAAAGCTCTGCATGTGACAAGAGCTGTTGTAATATGATTGTAATATGGACACTGGAAGAATGGAAGAACAGTTTAACCTTTCCCTCTCTAATGCACAATCTCTCCATCCCTACACTGTGACCTTGGTCAGTGGTTTCAGCTCTGAAATTAGCTCTAGTATTCTGTTACTATGGAGGTAGTCAATGACTCCTTTAAACTCTCTCCATGATCGAAAAACTCTGCCTGCCTACACTACACTGACCTAGTATACACTGCAAGTAGCCCTGAAAAGAGCTTTTGTGTTATAAAGATGCCTAAACACTCTCCCTAGCAGCTGCTCGTTCTCTCTTCTTCAACGTTGGTTCCAGATGCAATGTATGCAAAATGGCGGTAGCAGGGCTTCCATAGACCCTATGATGCTGCACGGTCTAGCAAACTGCAGTAAATGCAGTTGAACCATCTCAGCTGCTAAATTCAGTCATTCCATGACTCTGTCCTTACTCAAGCCATATACCCTGTGTCCCGGTCCCGTGGTTTTTTAGATCAACAATTTGGACCAGTGGCAAGAACAAGCCACGTTTGCTATGGTAACACTGTCATATCCAACCTCAAGTTTCATGCAAGAGGAAGTGTCCAGTGGCTTTGCCACAGAAAAGTGAACAAGGTGATCTGATACAAGCTAGGAAAAGCTGAGATTTGTCTAAATGAACTAAAATAATCTAGTTTAGATCAGTGCAAACTTTAATGCACCAAGGCTGATGGCAGTGATTTAATCGGCCATACGATATTTCTGCTTGACTCTTGATTGGCGGGATATCATTCTGCTATTGATAATGTTGTTGCTGTCCCTAAATTGGCAAGCATCTTTTTTCCTTCTCTGCATTTTATGTTGCTTCTTTCACAGCCACTGACTGCAGAGTCATGCCTGTCACACAGCTCCTTTCTGCCCACTGTTTTATAGTGCTAGATGGAAGTACAGATTCTGGAAAACATACTATCATTAGGGATGATTAAATAGTGAAATACTCAGTTTTGCCAGATCCGTAACAAGCAGTTTGTAATACTTAGCGTCGGAATTTCAGTTTCGGTTGCCAGGGTAACGTGTCTTCACACTCTGCATGGTCTCAGTCCTGGAGCTTCGTGTCCAACTGTAGTAGCACTAGAACTGGAAGATATTCTTCCGGAGTTCAGTCTACGATTCTAAGGTTCAGCTGAAATAACATATACTACTTAAGGAAGATACTCAGAATATGACAATTTGGTCACTTGACTACTAGTGTAGAGCCAACAGCTAAGTGTTCAAATTAGGTTTGATTCACCAAATTGGGGTGTATTTGACAAATTGCATATTGAATGTTCATAGAACACCGTCAAACCCCATTAGAATCAATGGCAGGCTACAGAAAACACATAGAAAACACCTTCAAAGGGCTCCAAAAGCTGCCAAACTATTCAGTCTAGACAAGAAACACCAGGAAAAGTGACAACAATCTAACCACAGTACAAATAGTCTCATGGCGTAGCATGGGTGTACGAGACACGGTCTGTGCCATCCTGCACACTCTTCCAAAGCACTTCAAAATAGAAGGTGGTTAACATTCACTTAACATTTCAGAGGTGAGTGAAACTGACTTTAAATTGACAAATGGATAAGTACAGAAGAAAAATGGCAGTAATTTTCTACATGAAGTAAAAACAGGTGGAGGAGTAAAAGGAGGATGAGACACAGGTATAGGCATGTTACACCCTGCTCAAATCATGTACCACATAGCAAGGGGACCCCAACAAGAGTCTTCAGTCTTCCCAAAGGGTGAGACCACAGCAAAATGGCATCAATTTTCCCAGACTAAAAATTGGTGAATGGCACAGTCTGCCTGCATTCCACAGGGTCTGAAACAGGACCTGGCCTAGCATTTCAAGGTTAAACATTGCTCTGCAACTATACGTTTTGTGGAGTATTACAGGAAAAACCAGAGAGGTAGGTCAGTGACCTGTTTAGGCCTAATGGGTCGGATTCCCATCAATGTTATGCCCTGTTACACACAGGTGGGACAACTACGTTTTGTGGAATATTACAAAAAAAATAATCAGGTAGGTCAGTGACCTGTTTACGCCTAGTGGGACCGATAAGCTCAAAGCTCATTCAAGTGCTCCCATCAATATTATGCCAAGTGACACACAGGTGGGACAACTATATGTTTTGTGGAGTATTACAGGAAAAACTAGTGTGGCACCCTGCTCACGCTGGTAACCACAGATCTCTCTAATTCACAGCTGAGTTTCTACAGCAGGTACCTACATCATACAACACCTTCCACCCCCGCACAGTAGGGGGAGCACCACTTGCTGCCCTAAGGCAAGATCCCCTATAAATACTGCTGATGGGGTCGGAGTTAGTTAGAGTGTGCAGACGCTAGGAGAGTTGCAAAGACGTCCTGGTGGTCGGTGCTGCGATTAGGCCCGAGCCAGTGACCCGGCGTGGCCCTTCAGCATCCAGTCTAAGTGGGACTGAAGGCTAGGAGCAGAGAACAAAAAGGGAGCAAGGAACTTGAGGAAGTTCGTCCCAGGAGAAACACTGGATATTGGGGATCCGCACCTGTGGGACGCTATTGGACCACAGAAAACCCCGTCGCACCGTGTAGGCCTCGGCTACCCGGTATCCCCTGTGGGTCAAGAGAGGGAGCCAGACACAGCAGGCCAGAGCCGCAGTGTTCAGAGAAGGTAACCCGGAGACCGCACAGGAGGAGAGGAGGACTTTACAGTCAGGAAGAGAGAGGAGGCAAGTCAGGCTGCAAGCAAGCTGTGCTTCAGACAAATACCACAGAGCAGAGGAGGCCTTATACACATTTTCTGTGGGGACCCACTGTGCAACCTGTCCACCTGCGTGTGTGTATCCTTCTTCTCCACTCCCAGTATCCTCCATAGACTGTTTCAACTCTCCCTATACAATCCACTCCAACCTGTCCCTCCTCACTGCGCTGCCCCGGAGGTTCAGTCCTACCTGCAGAGGACTTCACCATCTTAGCCGCAATCCCATCTACCTCCGGCGGACTGTGGCTGCGCTTTTACTACTTTACCAGAAACTGCAGGTGGCGTCATGACAACAATCTTGTAAATAATCCCCTGTACATAAACCCACTTTTCAAAAAAATAGTCCCCCAGGACACGGGATCAGGCGCGGCCGCCATTCCCTGTAACACCGTTAACCCTTTTGCTGCCTGATACCCGAGTACCCCACAGCCTGGGGCTCGACACTAGCTAAGTAGGTCAGTGACCTGTTTAAGCCTAGTGGGCCCGATAAACTCAAACCTCATTCAATCACTCCCATCAATGTTATGCTCTGTGACAACACAGGTGGGACAACTATATGTTTTGTGGAGTATTACAGGAAAAACTACTCAGGTAGGTCAGTGACCTGTATAGGCCTAGTGAACAGGGGAGATTGAGCAAACAATGCTTTTAAGGGCCCAAAAAATATTCATGTGTATACATACTGCACATTTGCCAAAATCTGGTTTGATGCCCAAAACCAGTTTACGCAAACATTAAGAGAGCTGTAGTAATCACTGCTTTTAAGCACCCAAAAATGGTGGATGTGAATACAGCAAATTTGTTGATCACTGGTTCGAAGGACAAAAAGGTTGAATATTCAGAAACAGGGGCAAGAGTGTCAGGGATAGGTATTGATAGAAATTAAGAAAGTTGTGGTCACTATTCAAGCACTGGGGGCTACAGAGGCACAGGGATAGATATTAAAGGCTTTAAAGCGAACCTGTCACCCCCCCGGGCATCAAAAGCTAAAATAGCCACCCTCTGCAGCACTAAGGCTGCATTCAGGGAAGGTGGCTATAGGCTTTTGATGCCCTTTATACTATGAAATATGTACCGTATATACTCGTGTATAAGCCGAGTTTTTCAGCCCAAAAATTGGGCTGAAAAGTCCCCCCCTCGGCTTATACACGGGTCATACGGTATGCTGTGGGGGGGGGCTGTGACCGGGGGCTGGAGGAGGCAGGAGGGGGCCGCAGTGACCGCAGGCGGTCATGTGGGGCCGCCTCATTAGTGCAATGAATATGCACGGCATCCCCCCGTCCATCAGCGGCGGGGGGATGCCGTGCATATTGCACTACACAGCCCCCCTCCTTAATATGGGTCCCCCAGTAGTAATAAACAGCCCCCCCTCCTTATCACGTCCCCCCCAGGCTGCGGCAGCTGTGAAAATAACAAACACTTTATACATCACCTTCCGACGCAGCTCTCCGCTCCTCCGGTCCTCTGCCCTCCGCTCGCCGGCTTCTTCTTCCTTGTTGTGCCGGTGTCATGTGACCGGGCGCAGGAGATGACGTCATTTTCTGCGCGCGGTCACAGAAGTCGGCACATCAAAGAATAAGAAGCCGGCGAGCGGAGGGCAGAGGACCGGAGGAGCGGAGAGCTGCGTCGGAAGGTGATGTATAAAGTGTTTGTTATTTTCACAGCTGCCGCAGCCTGGGGGGGACGTGATAAGGAGTGGGGGGCTGTTTATTACTACTGGGGCTGCTGGATACTACACTGGGGCTGTATACTACCACTGGGGCTGCAATACCACTGGGGCTGCTGTATATAGGGGCTGCAATACCACTGGGGCTGCTGTATATAGGGGCTGCAATACCACTGGGGCTGCTGTATATAGGAGCTGCAATACCACTGGGGCTGCAATACCACTGGGGCTGCTGTATATAGGGGCTGCTGTATACACCACTGGGGCTGCAATACCACTGGGGCTGCTGTATACAGGGGCTGCAATACCACTGGGGCTGCAATACCACTGGGGCTGCTGTATATAGGGGCTGCTGTATACACCACTGGGGCTGCAATACCACTGGGGCTGCTGTATATAGGGGCTGCAATACCACTGGGGCTGCAATACCACTGGGGCTGCTGTATATAGGGGCTGCTGTATACACCACTGGGGCTGCAATACCACTGGGGCTGCTGTATACAGGGGCTGCAATACCACTGGGGCTGCAATACCACTGGGGCTGCTGTATATAGGGGCTGCTGTATACACCACTGGGGCTGCAATACCACTGGGGCTGCTGTATATAGGGGCTGCAATACCACTGGGGCTGCAATACCACTGGGGCTGCTGTATATAGGGGCTGCTGTATACACCACTGGGGCTGCAATACCACTGGGGCTGCTGTATACAGGGGCTGCAATACCACTGGGGCTGCAATACCACTGGGGCTGCTGTATATAGGGGCTGCTGTATACACCACTGGGGCTGCAATACCACTGGGACTGCTGTATATAGGGGCTGCAATACCACTGGGGCTGCAATACCACTGGGGCTGCTGTATATAGGGGCTGCTGTATACACCACTGGGGCTGCAATACCACTGGGGCTGCTGTATACAGGGGCTGCAATACCACTGGGGCTGCAATACCACTGGGGCTGCTGTATATAGGGGCTGCTGTATACACCACTGGGGCTGCAATACCACTGGGGCTGCTGTATACAGGGGCTGCAATACCACTGGGGCTGCAATACCACTGGGGCTGCTGTATATAGGGGCTGCTGTATACACCACTGGGGCTGCAATACCGCTGGGGCTGCTGTATACAGGGGCTGCAATACCACTGGGGCTGCAATACCACTGGGGCTGCTGTATATAGGGGCTGCTGTATACATCACTGGGGCTGCAATACCACTGGGGCTGCTGTATATAGGGGCTGCAATACCACTGGGGCTGCAATACCACTGGGGCTGCTGTATATAGGGGCTGCAATACCACTGGGGCTGCTGTATATAGGGGCTGCAATACCACTGGGGCTGCAATACCACTGGGGCTGCTGTATATAGGGGCTGCTGTATACACCACTGGGGCTGCAATACCACTGGGGCTGCTGTATATAGGGGCTGCAATACCACTGGGGCTGCTGTATATACCACTGGGGGCTGCTGTATATCATACTGCTGGGGCCTGTATACCACTGCTGGGGGCTGTATACCTGTGCTGGGGTCCACCCTCGGCTTATACGCGAGTCAATAGATTTTCCCAGGTTTTGGGGGCAAAAGTAGGGGGGTCGGCTTATACACGGGTCGGCTTATACACGAGTATATACGGTAAGTTTCATTCATATTCACTGCACAAACTGGCAAACAGCAAATCACAGACGTGCATTCTCTGTAAGAGCCTCTGTGATGGACTTTTGCAGTCATACTGCATTTCCACAATGTGGACAGTTATTGTGCTTGGTTGCCATACACATTAGGATATGCCAACTAACTTGCCATCTTAATTTGTGAAATAAATACATAATTAAAATACGTGGAGCTTTGCAGTATTTTTCAGTCAAGCACAGTGAAAGCGGATGGCTGTGAGCTGCCACCCTCAACTGCGTAACTTTACCTTGACTGGCAAAATAGAATGCATGGATCCGTCCTATTTTTTAATTGCCAGCCAAGGAAATACTAAAAAGCTGAGGGATGGTATTCTCAGCGGGGCGAGGGCACAGGACTACCAGTACATACCAGCATATAGTCACTAAGGTGGGGCCCCAACATGAGATATTCACCACGCACGGGGACATGTATACACACCACACACACACAAAGAGTAACAGCAAGTGTATAGTCACTAAGGTCCAGCCCCAATATTGGATACTCACCATGCTCCCGAACAAACACACACACACCACAAAGAGACACACACAACACAGAGACACCCCCACCCCCACGGGGGGACACACATACCCTATAGTGACACAGGCACTCATCCTACAGGTGCACACACACACACACCACAAAGAGACACACACAACACAGACACACACACCACACAGACCCCCCCACAGGGACACACACACATACACACCCTATAGGGACACATGCACTCACCCACAGGGACACACACACACAGCACAAAGAGACACACACAACAGAGACACACACCACACAGACACCCCCACAGGGACACACACACATACACACCCTATAGGGACACAAGCACTCACCCCACAGGGACACACACATACACACACCCCAGGGACACACACACCACACAGACAGACACAGATGTGCACAAATCACCTCAGACAACTCGCCTCATACGTGTGCTATCTTTAATTTCCAAACATAAACATCTGATTAAAAACAGCCAATGTGCAACACATGTGCCATATAGGGAATTAAGGCAGATGTTAGTCACATGAGCTGTCTATCATGTGTATGTGTGAGGTAACATATACTGCCTGGCCAGGGAGAGGGTTTACTGTTGGCTGGAGATTTATTAGGCTGCCTATAGCAATCAATTACAGCTCAGCTTCTATTTTCCTACAGGTCATTAATATGACATATTCAAATTCTATTTTGCTATAGCTAACATCAGTTATTTATTAACCCGGGCGTAGCCGGGTACTACAGCTAGTTTATAATAAAATTATTTTTTTCTGTGTTGTTTCTTTTTTGACCATTTATTTGAGATTCTTAATGACCGGGTGTAACTTGGCCTGACACTAAGAATCTCAGGGCTTAATACCAGCTGACAATACAAAGCCGGCTTTAACCTCTTCTTACTCAGTGTGCCCCCCCCCACCATGGCCACTTGAAGAGCCGGGCAAAGCACCTGGAAATGGCATTATGTTGAATGTGCCATTTTTAGTAGTGGCTGCGTGCTACTCTTTAGTGTGGGGGGCAAACAATGGACTCTCACCCCACTAAGAATACCAGCCCTCAGCTGCCTAGTTTTACCCTGGCTGGCAACTAAAAATAGTGCATAGCCCACTAATTTTTTTGCCAGCCAAGGTACTGTAAAATTAGGCAGCTGAAGGTGGCAGCTAGAATGAAAAATGCTGTGAAGCCCCACACATTTTTTGTAGTTATTTATTTCTTTAACACTGTATGGTGGCAGGTTTGTTGACATACTGTAATGTCTTTGGCAACCAAGCACAATCACTGTCCACTTTGTGGAAATGTAGTCTGACTGCAACAGCCAATCATGGAGGCTCTGATAGAGTGTGAGCGTCTGTGATTGGCTGTTTGCTGGTCAGTGCAGTGAATATGCTTGAAGCCTAATGGACAGCCCTGTTAATCAGAGCAGACAGCTGTATGTCAGAACACTTTGCACACATAGTCTACACTATGTCTGCATACTCTTCCCATGCAGTTTGAACACCTTATCATCCATCTCTGCCTCTTTACAGCCCCCCAAGACCTCATCGTTTATTGGTTAGAGCCTTTATTTTTTGCTTGGTTATACTGCGCCTGCCAATCACAGTAATGCCATTATTAAAGATGAATATGGTATTACTATGACTGGCAAGCAATTCTAACATGTTTATTGTCTGAAAAGCAGTCAGCAAACATGCTAGGCAGCTCACTCGAATATCACAAGTAAAATCCAAAACACTTGCAGATTACCAAGTAGCCCAAAAACCTTAATATACATGTAACAAATAGTGAAAAGTATACTCGCTCATCACTAGTCCTACCGTAGGTAATTCCTCAAATAACCGGTGTATGAAGGCCATTCATGAGCCCATGTCAACTTCCTCCTGGTTAGTCCCAGAAATAACAGATGTGGGGCTATTTTCCACAAGTCCCACTTCAACCTCTTCCTGCTCAGTCTCCAAAATAACAGGTGTGGGGATGCTGTCCATAAACCCCACATCGGCCACTTCCTGGTCAATCCCCAAAATAGTAGGTGTGGGAATGCTGTCCGTAAACCCCTCATTGACCTGTCCCTGATTGATGCCCCAATTCAACTGCACACATGCCAGAAAGATATCCGAGTGCTGACCCTCAGCCCGGGAGATGGATAATTGTCAACAAGGTAAATGATCTTCTTAGGAAACAATATCTGGGCTTAAGAGGGTGATGGCAGAATCAGTGCATCGTAGTACCTGGCCCTGTATGTTACCGACCCTGACTGGCTGGGCTAGCAGATGGGCTCCAGGCATGGGGCTCCAGCTTTGGAGGCAATCTTTATCCATATGTTCAGGTCACCTTCACATATAACAGTGCCATGGATTGGGCAAGTTACAGGCCCTGTTTGTAGTCCTCTGTCCTAATGGGGCTTCTGCTGGGTCGCCGGATAATCGTTCTTGAGCTGCTTTTACTGGCCGTAATTTAACTGCAATGGCTGAGCTGGAGGGGTTGGACATGGTGGCATCCTAAACCTGGGTGCCTCATGTATGACCTGCTGGGTATGCCTATTTGCCTCCCTAGTTGTTGAGCCTTTGAACGGTGTCCACGAACACCAGTCCCCTGCAGCTCCTTTGATAAATTAGACTGAGTAGTATTCCACTGCTGCCACCAATTGTGGAGACATGGGGGTAAGTAGGCTCTCTAAACCGCTGGTCTGGATGCCTTTACAAAGACGGCATGGATGAGGGCTCATCCCAACTGAATACCTAAACTCCTTTCATGAGTGGAACACTACTCTGATAATACAGGATGAGGGAACCACACAATAATTGGATCCCCAAAAGTCGAAGGCATATAACACATAACAAGCAGAACACGAAATGTAACAGGCAATATACTTTAAACCTTCCACTGGATCACCAGGGACTAGTATATTCATGCCTACGGGGTTTCCAGGGCCAACTATGCTATTCCAGCAGCACCTAGCTTTTTGCAGGCACCCACCAAGAAAGGAATAGTGGCAAGCTTAGGAAGCTAACCAAGCACCGCAAAGTCTGTAGCAAGTAGAGATGACCGATCTTCGATCGAACATGTTCACCAATTTCAAGTTCGACCTGTTTTGGGCTATGTTTGAGTCATTCGACGAATGCGAACGACTTACTAAAAATTTGGTAATTTTAGGGCTTGAAAGCACTGTTTGCCAGGCAGGTCTGTTCCAGTGCTGTGCAAGTGTTTTTTACAGCCTCTGGCCAAATCTAGTCAAGCAAATCCTTTTTGGCTAGTAGCAGTGTGTGCCAGGCACTGGTGTAGCACTGTTGTGAAGAAAGCTACACCTCCTGTGTTTACTAGCCTTTTTTTACTGCATATAGCCTAGCAAATCCTTTTTGGCTAGTAGCAGTGTGTGCCAAGCACTGGTGTAACAATGCTGTGAAGAAAGCTACACCTCCTGTGTTTATTAGCCTTTTTTTCCCTGCATCTAGCCAAGCAAATCCTTTTTGGCTAGTAACAGTGTGTGCCAAGCACTCGTGTAGCACTGCTGTGAAGAAAGCTACAGCTCCTGTGTTTACTAGCCTTTTTTTTACTGCATCTAGCCAAACAAATCCTTTTTGGCTAGTAGCAGTGTTTGCCATGCACTGGTGTAGCACTGTTGTGAAGAATGTCACACCTCCTGTATTTACTAGGCATTTTTTTACTGCATCTAGCTAAGCAAATCCTTTTTGGCTAGTAGAACTGTTTGGATAAGTAGCTGTAGTCCAGTGTTCTGTTGAAATCTACCGCCACACAGTGCTGAAAACACTTTTGTATTGCTTCTGCCCAAACCTACTTACCAAAACCTATTTAGGGTAACATTACTATTTGGCCACTCAGCTCTTCTAGTTTTACATCCATTGTTTTTGTGTCAACAATAGTGATGAGCGAGTACTAAAATGCTCGGGTGCTCAAAGCTCCGGCCGAGCATCCCGAGATACTCTTGTACTCGGCCCGAGTACCGAGCCCAATGTTATCCTATGGGAGACCCGAGTATTTTTATGAAATGACTGTCGGCAGCATGTAGAAACCCTAAAAATGTCACAAAAGTCTCAGAAGAGTGCTCAAATGACATGGCAACACCATGGGGAAGACCCCTGGAAGCATTTCTCACTCAAAAGTCACAGCTGTGAACAATCTTGTCCGAGTTTCACGCCAATTTTATGGAGTCACCAGAAAACCTTCCAAAATGACACCAAAATGAATATTCAGGGTGGAAGTGTTAAGGGCACATACCCAATAGTGAGATACAGCTGGTGTATGTTACTTTTTGTGATTACATGAAAGATTTTACGTGAAAACATTGTGCGACACTCCGATGTCCCTGAGAAGAGACGTACATGAAGGCCTCTTGACATAATGTGTCCATTTTGAGGAACTGGGTCTATTGTAGTATTTTCCTTTGCCAGGGCAGTCCAAAATTTGGAGGTTCACCAATGCCCCTGGATAGAGACGTGCATGAGGGCCTGTAAACCTGAAGTGGGTGTATAGTAGTATAGCCCTTTGGCCAGGGCAGCCAAAAATTGGGAGGCTCCACATTGTCCCAGGATAGAGACGTGCAGGAGGGCCTGTAAACCTGAAGTGGGTGTATTGTAGTATAGCCCTTTGGCAGGGCAGCCAAAAATTGGGAGGTTCAACAATGACCCATGCATACAGGCATGCAGGAGGGCCTGTAAACCTCAAGTGGGTGTATTGTAGTATAGCCCTTTGGTAGGGCAGCCAAAAATTGGGAGGTTCAACAATGACCCATGCATACAGACATGCAGTAGGGCCTCTAAACCTGAAGTGGGTGTATAGTAGTATAGCCCTTTGGCCAGGGCAGCCAAAAATTGGGAGGTTCAACAATGACCCAGGATAGAGACTTGCAGGAGGGCCTGTAAACCTCAAGTGGGTGTATTGTAGTATAGCCCTTTGGCAGGGCAGCCAAAAATTGGGAGGCTCCACATTGTCCCAGGATAGAGACGTGCAGGAGGGCCTGTAAACCTGAAGTGGGTGTATTGTAGTATAGCCCTTTGGCCAGGGCAGCCAAAAATTGGGAGGCTCCACATTGTCCCAGGATAGAGACGTGCAGGAGGGCCTGTAAACCTGAAGTGGGTGTATTGTAGTATAGCCCTTTGGCAGGGCAGCCAAAAATTGGGAGGTTCAACAATGACCCATGCATACAGGCATGCAGGAGGGCCTGTAAACCTCAAGTGGGTGTATTGTAGTATAGCCCTTTGGTAGGGCAGCCAAAAATTGGGAGGTTCAACAATGACCCATGCATACAGACATGCAGTAGGGCCTCTAAACCTGAAGTGGGTGTATAGTAGTATAGCCCTTTGGCCAGGGCAGCCAAAAATTGGGAGGTTCAACAATGACCCATGCATACAGACATGCAGGAGGGCTTGTAAACCTCAAGTGGGTGTATTGTAGTATAGCCCTTTGGCAGGGCAGCCAAAAATTGGGAGGTTCAACAATGACCCATGCATACAGACATGCAGTAGGGCCTGTAAACCTCAAGTGGGTGTATTGTAGTATAGCCCTTTGGCCAGGGCAGCCAAAAATTGGGAGGCTCCACATTGTCCCAGGATAGAGACGTGCAGGAGGGCCTGTAAACCTCAAGTGGGTGTATTGTAGTATAGCCCTTTGGCCAGGGCAGCCAAAAATTGGGAGGTTCAACAATGACCCATGCATACAGACATGCAGGAGGGCTTGTAAACCTCAAGTGGGTGTATTGTAGTATAGCCCTTTGGCAGGGCATCCAAAAATTGTGAGGTTCAACAATGACCCATGCATACAGACATGCAGTAGGGCCTGTAAACCTCAAGTGGGTGTATTGTAGTATAGCCCTTTGGCCAGGGCAGCCAAAAATTGGGAGGCTCCACATTGTCCCAGGATAGAGACTTGCAGGAGGGCCTGTAAACCTCAAGTGGGTGTATTGTAGTATAGCCCTTTGGCAGGGCAGCCAAAAATTGGGAGGTTCAACAATGACCCATGCATACAGACATGCAGTAGGGCCTGTAAATCTCAAGTGGGTGTATTGTAGTATAGCCCTTTGGCCAGGGCAGCCAAAAAATTGGGAGGCTCCACATTGTCCCAGGATAGAGACGTGCAGGAGGGCCTGTAAACCTCAAGTGGGTGTATTGTAGTATAGCCCTTTGGCCAGGGCAGCCAAAAATTGGGAGGTTCAACAATGACCCATGCATACAGACATGCAGGAGGGCTTGTAAACCTCAAGTGGGTGTATTGTAGTATAGCCCTTTGGCAGGGCATCCAAAAATTGTGAGGTTCAACAATGACCCATGCATACAGACATGCAGTAGGGCCTGTAAACCTCAAGTGGGTGTATTGTAGTATAGCCCTTTGGCCAGGGCAGCCAAAAATTGGGAGGCTCCACATTGTCCCAGGATAGAGACTTGCAGGAGGGCCTGTAAACCTCAAGTGGGTGTATTGTAGTATAGCCCTTTGGCAGGGCAGCCAAAAATTGGGAGGTTCAACAATGACCCATGCATACAGACATGCAGTAGGGCCTGTAAATCTCAAGTGGGTGTATTGTAGTATAGCCCTTTGGCCAGGGCAGCCAAAAATTGGGAGGCTCCACATTGTCCCAGGATAGAGACGTGCAGGAGGGCCTGTAAACCTCAAGTGGGTGTATTGTAGTATAGCCCTTTGGCCAGGGCAGCCAAAAATTGGGAGGTTCAACAATGACCCATGCATACAGACATGCAGGAGGGCCTGTAAACCTCAAGTGGGTGTATTGTAGTATAGCCCTTTGGCAGGGCAGCCAAAAATTGGGAGGCTCCACATTGTCCCTGGATAGAGACGTGCATGAGGGCCTCAAAACATTTTTCCCATTGAAAAGGAGCGGGTCTCCTGTCGTTGTAATGCCCATTCTAAAAGAATGGGCGAGAAAATTTACCACTGCGGGTATACCTCAAACAGCAGCCTAACTATTGTAACGGTCATCATGGTGGCTCATGAGGAGAAGGAGGAGCTGTCCAGCGATTAGCCAAAGTCCAGAAGTGTGTACCCATGGGTGAGTGGAGGTACATGGCAAATTCCCATAACAAAATTTAAATTCAGTTGTCATTTTTGGTGGTGTGGTGAAGTCTGGCCCAATCCAACCCTTGTTCATCTTGATCAGAGTCAGCCTGTCAGCATTTTCAGTTGACAGGCGGGTGCGTTTATCAGTAATGATTCCACCTGCGGCACTGAAAACACGCTCTGACAATACACTAGCGGCAGGGCAGGCCAGGGCTTCCAAGGCGTAGAGAGCCAATTCATGCCACGTGTCCAGCTTGGAGATCCAATAATTGAAAGGCACAGAGGAATCTCGCAGTACAGTTGTTCGATCTGCAAGGTACTCCTTCAGCATCTGGCCAAACTTAGCATTTCTTGTGGCACTACCCCGCACCTCAGGGGCTGTGGTACGTGAGGGGCTGAGAAAACTGTCCCACATCGTAAAGAGTGTTCCCCTACCTCTGGCGGATTGGACTTGTGCCACTCTCGGCCGTACGCCTTGGTTGTCCACCGATTCCTGACCTATGCCGCTAGCGTTTTGTGAGGGGAATGATTTCCCTACTTCCGTGACTATGGCCTTCTGAAACTGCTGCATTTTGGCTGACCTCTCCACCTCAGGAATGAGAGACATAAAGTTCTCCTTGTAGCGTGGGTCTAACAGTGTTGCCAACCAGTACTGATTGTCGGCCAAGATGTTCTGAACGCGAGGGTCACAAGCCAGGCAGCTTACCATAAAGTCAGCCATGTGCGCCAGACTCTTAACAGCCATCACTTCAGTATCCAGACCAACACGATGACTGAACATGCTGTCCTCCTCCTCCTCCTCATCTCCCCTGTCCTCTGGCCAGCCACGCTGAATC
Organism: Allobates femoralis; assembly: GCA_033576535.1. Taxonomy (NCBI): domain Eukaryota; kingdom Metazoa; phylum Chordata; class Amphibia; order Anura; family Aromobatidae; genus Allobates; species Allobates femoralis. The sequence continues at coordinate 350,714,033 of JARQOC010000002.1, forward strand.
GAGGCTATGACTGGTGTGCATGTCATATCCTCAATTTGGCCATAGAGTTGCTCCATGTCTACATCCTCCTCCTCCTCGTCATAGTCCTCCACTGCACGTTGTGATGAGATGAGGCTGGGCTGTGTGTTTTCACCCACACCCACTACTGTTTCTTGCTCCAAGTCATCGCGCTCGGCCTGCAATGCATCCTCTTTGTTTTTCAGCAGAGACCGTTTTACAAGGCAGAGTAGTGGTATGGTGACGCTAATAATGGCGTCATCGCCGCTCACCATCTTGGTGAAGTCCTCAAAGTTTTGGAGGATGGTACATAGGTCCGACATCCATCTCCACTCCTCAGTTGTTATGTGTGGAGTTTGACCCATTTCCCGACGGCTTAGGTGATGCAGGTAGTCCACAACTGCCCTCTTTTGCTCACATATCCTGACCTACATGTGCAGAGTTGAATTCCAATGAAAGGTGAATTCCAATGAAAGGCGAAAATGTGCAGACAGACTGCGAACATTTACCAGCAGTTCAGACAGCTCTGGGTATGACTTTACAAACCTCTGAACCACCAGGTTGAGCACATGGGCCACTCATGGAACATGCGTCAGCTGGCCTCGCCTCAAATCTGCCACCAGGACCCGGCCATTGTCACACACGACCTTTCCTGGCTTTAAGTTCAGAGGTGTAAGCCAGTGATCTGCCTGCTGTTTCAGAGCTGTCCACACCTCTTCTGTATTGTGGGGTTTGTCACCTATGCAGACTAGCTTCAGCACAGCCTGTTGCCGCTTTGCAGAGGCAGTGCTGCAGTGCTTCCAGCTTGGGACTGGTGTGGAGGGTACAGTGGATGAGGATGCGCAGGAGGAGGAGGCTGAGGAGCATGACATTCCGGAGCTGTAGAGTGTCGGTGAAACCCTGACAGAGATAGGGCCTGCTATCCTTGGTGTGGGAAGGACGTGTTCCGTCCCTCGCTCAGACTGGGTCCCAGCCTCCACAATATTAATCCAGTGTGCCGTCAAGGAGATGTAGTGGCCTTGCCCACAAGCACTTGTCCACGTGTCTGTGGTTAGGTGGACTTTAGCTGAAACAGCGTTGTTTAGGGCACGTGTGATGCTGTTGGACATGTGGTTATGCAATGCGGGGACGGCACATCTGGAGAAATAGTGGTGGCTGGGGACCGAGTAGCGTGGGACAGCAACCGCCATCAGGTCGCGGAATGCTTCTGTCTCCACCAGCCGGAAAGGCAACATTTCTAGCGCTATGAGTCGCGAAATGTGATAATTCAGGACTGTGGCATGTGGGGCGTTGGCAGCGTATTTGTGCCTGCGTTCAAATGTTTGCTGAATGGATAATTGAACGCTGCGCTGGGACAAGGACGTGCTTGATGCTGGTGTTATTTGTGCGTGGGCAACTTCAGGTGCAGGGCCGGGGGCTTGTTCGCGGCCAGCATGGACAGGGGATTGGCTCGCACGTACAACACGCGAAGACGCAGCAGTGACATCAGCAAGCACCGCTCCTCGACTCTGTTGTACTTCCCACAAAGTCGGGTGCTTGGCTGACATGTGCCTGATCATGCTGGTGGTGGTCAGGCTGCTAGTTTTCGTACCCCTGCTGATACTGGCATGGCAGGTGTGGCAAATGGCCTTTTTAGAGTCTTCTGGAGCCAACTTAAAAAACTCCCAGACTCTGGAAGACCGAACATTTGCACAGGCACCTTGACTCGTGTTGGTGTTCCAGGGAACGGTTGGCTGCCTTCTGCCTGCGGACATGACCCTGCTTCGTACTGCCTGTTGGGATGCTACGCCTCCCTCCCCCTGTGCACTGCTGTCCTCGCTCTGCATATCCTCCTGCCACGTTGGGTCAGCTACTGGATCATCCACCACGTCGTCTTCCTCTTCCGCACCCTGATCCTCCTCCTGACTTCCTGGCAATTGTGTCTCATCATCGTCCACCCTTGTTGAGACACGTTGCCAACGTTCCGTTCGTGAGAACGTGGCTGCTCAAATATTTGGGCATCTGTACATACCATCTCCTCATCACCCACTTCAAGAGGAGCTGGCGACAGGCCAGATTCTGCGAATGGATACATGAACAGCTCTTCCGAGTGTCCTAGTGTGGGATCAGTAATGTCCGTGGACGTGTACTCATCCTGGTGGTAGGAAGGAGGATCAGGTTGGGAAATGTGCGGTGCAGTATCACGGCTACTGACACTTGACCGTGTGGAAGACAGGGTGTTTGTGGAGGTGCCCATCTGACTTGAAGCATTATCCGCTATCCAAGTAACAACCTGTTGACACTGGTCTTGGTTCAAGAGCGGTGTTACTGCTGCGGTCCCCAAGAATTTAGGACAGGACGTGCGAGCGAGGAGATGTGCCCCTTTGTTGTTGCGAAATTAGTGCTTGCACACGACCTCGGCCCCTGCCTGCACCACCATCACGTCCACTTCCTTGTTCCTTGCCAACGCCCTTGCGCATTTTGCCTGTATACAGCGACAACTGTCTGGTGACTGTTGAGGTCACAGGAGAGTAGGATTTTAGTCCCTAACCTGTATCAAGGTAGTAATTACAACAGTCTGGTGACTATAATGGTCACAGGAGATTAGGATTTTAGTCCCTAACCTGTATCAAGGTAGTAAGTACACCAGTCTGGTGACTGTAATGGTCACAGGAGATTAGGATTTTAGTCCCTAACCTGTATTAAGGTAGTAAGTACACCAGTCTGGTGACTGTAATGGTCACAGGAGAGTAGGATTTTAGTCCCTAACCTGTATCAAGGTAGTAATTACAACAGTCTGGTGAATGTAATGGTCACAGGAGATTAGGATTTTAGTCCCTAACCTGTATTAAGGTAGTAAGTACACCAGTCTGGTGACTGTAATGGTCACAGGAGAGTAGGATTTTAGTCCCTAACCTGTATTAAGGTAGTAAGTACACCAGTCTGGTGACTGTAATGGTTACAGGAGAGTAGGATTTTAGTCCCTAACCTATATCAAGGTAGTAAGTACACCAGTCTGGTGAATGTAATGGTCACAGGAGATTAGGATTTTAGTCCCTAACCTGTATCAAGGTAGTAAGTACACCAGTCTGGTGAATGTAATGGTCACAGGAGAATAGGATTTTAGTCCCTAACCTGTATCAAGGTAGTAAGTACACCAGTCTGGTGACTGTAATAGTCACAGGAGAGTAGGATTTTAGTCCCTAACCTGTATAAAGGTAGTGAGTACACCAGTCTGGTGACTGTAATGGTCACAGGAGAGTAAGATGTTAGTCCCTAACCTGTATTAAGGTAGTACGTACACCAGTCTGGTGACTGTAATGGTCACAGAAGAGTAGGATTTTAGTCCCTAACCTGTATCAAGGTAGTAAGTACATCAGTCTGGTGACTGTAATAGTCACAGGAGAGTAGGATTTTAGTCCCTAGCCTGTATTAAGGTAGTAAGTACACCAGTCTGGTGACTGTAATGGTCACAGGAGATTAGGATTTTACTCCCTAACCTGTATCAAGGTAGTAAGTACACCAGTCTGTTGACTGTAATGGTCACAGAAAAGCTTGGATTCCGATCTGTATCACCCTGCCTATATCCTCCTAGATTAGTCCTGAGAAGGACTGTTGTGGTCAGCAGCAGTTTGCAGCCCTGCTCCGGATCTACCTATGAGGGCCGCAAATCTGTCCCCAAGCAGCAGCAGACACTCTCCCTACACTCACTGTCTGGATGCCTGTGTGCAGAGCACAGCGTGGCCGGGTCTTATAAAGGCTCGGTCACACTGTGCAGGCCGGCCAATCACTGCAATGCCACAACTAACAGGGCTGTGGCATTGCAGTGGTCTGCCAGCCAATCCCTGCATGTGGGCTGGCTCTCAAAAGAGCGCCAACATGCAGAGATGACGACCACGAGCACAGCACGAATATCGCGAGATTACTCGGTGCTCGCCGAGTAGCCCGAGTACAGTGTTACTCGTGCGAGTACCGAGTAGTGGCGAGCATGCTCGCTCATCACTAGTCAACAACAACAGAGTTGCCAATTTGTTACCATCAAATATGATATGGTAAAAGGTCTGCTGGTGCAAAGGGGAATAGGCATTTTGGAAAGGGTAAAAATCTTTGTGTCCGCGGGGTAGGTGCTAAAGTAACAGAAACATCTGCTGAACAAATACCGTCTTAAACCAAACTAAAATGTCACTGCTTTTTGTGGATGATCTGCTATTATCCCTTTCTAATGCAGTAGAGCTTCGCTAAAACTAGTAGATGAGGCCCAAAACAGCAGGTGCTGCAATGGCTATCGAGCATTCCATCAAGTGGGCTCTCCTCCACCTCAACTTCAACATCACAAACACTCTAGTCCTAGGAGGTGTCACCCCAATCACACTTGCTTCCTCACAGCTCACAAGTCTTCAGCCACCCTACTGACTATTGGATTAACACAGATGGGTGAGTCTACAGAGCTGTTCACTCATACTATAGCCTGGAAATCAGAGGTCTGCTCCAAAGCTTCATTGAGTCAAGATAAGGAAATGATCTGCACCAATGTCCAAAATCTTTGTGAGTTGTATCCAGGCCCAGATGAAGAAGGGTCCGGCATAATGTAAACCCTCATTCCCAAACTGTAACTCCTGTTGGTGGAGACAATGAGGCAGATGATGATGAGATTCAGATACATGTTTGGAACAACAACTTGACTTTCCGCTCAGGGCAGGAAGAGGTTGAGAACACACAGGGTGATGATGAGGTTGAAGATCCCACTTACTGTCAACCCACAGGCAGGCAGTTGATGAGCTCAGCAGAGGAGGTGGAGGATGCTAGTGACGAAGTTAGGTTGCGGCTTCCTAGACAGAGAAGGAGTCCTGAAAGCACTTCAACAACTGCTTCCTCAGCCACAACTCTGCATCTGTGCAGAAGACGTGGTGACTCTGCAGGTTGCATGGGCACTAAGCCTTGCCTAGCCTGGGCCTTTTTTCAGATCGCAAAGGATGACTCAATTAATGTTATCTGTTTGTAAACAAAATCTGAGTATAGGCCAAAAAATCAATAGTTTGAGTACTTCATGTATGAACAGACACATGGACATGAAGCATAAGTCACAGTGGGAAGCTCACTGATCTACAATGCGGCCTAGCAGGCCTGGCCAACCAAAGACTGCCCTATCAAGTGCATCTGCGGCTTCTTTATCCTCTGTGACTGTTGGGACAGCTGTTACACAGGCTTTCGATCGCAGAACTTTCATCTCTTTACCTGCAACAGCCAGTGTGATTGACCGGGGCAAGGTGACATATGTGCCTTGTATGGCTCACGTCTTGAACCTGGTTGTCAAGCAATTTCTAGCCCACTATCCCAGCCTAGATGCGCTTCTGCAGAGGGCACAGTCGCTGTGAGCTCACTTCCCGCAGCTCAACAACTTGCATCACTACAGAAGTCTTTCAGCCTGAAATGTGATGTGCCGACATGATGGAATTCCACTCTGCACATGTTACAGCGAGTGTGGCAGCAGCGACGAGCCCTGGTGCAGTATGTTATGAAGTATAGCCTGAGCACACGTGATCAAGAGGTGGGGCAAATCACGCTGCTGGAGTGGTCTCAGATCAAGGACCTCCGCACCCTTCTGCAGAGTTTTGAAATGGCTACTAATTTGTTTAGCGCTGACTATGCCATTATCAGCATGACAATTCCGGTCATTTACATGCTGGAGAACAATTTAACCAGTATTCAGAGTAAGGTGGTGAGCCAAGAAGAAGGGGAGGAAGTAGAGGGGAAGGCATACGCGGAAGGGATAACAAGATTTAAAAGGTTTAGATCAGTGTTTCCCAAACTGCAGTCCTCAAGCCCCAACATGTTTCCATGGATTTCCTTAGTATTGCACAGGAGATACCTTGATAATGATTCAATCACCTGTTCAAAGCTAAGGAGATCCTGAAAACATGGCCTGTTGAGGGCCGTGAGGACTGGAGTTTGGGAAACACTGGTCTAGACTGTTGGCAGCACCAAGGTGGCTGGCATAGGAGGGTGGGGGAGAAGGAACAATGAGGGCACATGGTATTAGCCAAACTGTTGATGAAGAGGCAGGAGCCGAGGAAGAATGGAGGACGATCTAATCATCCTTGATCAGATACCGGACAACGTAACAAATCATTTCAGCTGCTAACCAAAAAAGAAAGTTTTGGGATTTTCAAATTGGGTACATTATATCCAGAAGGGGTAAAGCTGGCTACTGATAACGTGTGCAATTAGTATACATAACGTAGTACATGCGTGCGTGCATATGTGCATTTCCTATTCATCCCAACATTCATTCATGTATATTTAGCACATGCACGCACAAGTACAACCCCTGGCAAAAATTATGGAATCACCTGGCTCGGAGAATGTTAATTCAGTTGTTTAATGTAGAAAAAAAGCAGATCACACACATGGCACAAAACAAAAGTCATTTCAACTTTATGGCTTTAAGAAACACTAAAAGAAATCAAGATAAAAAATGTGGTAGTCAGTAAGGGTAATTTTTTCAGACCAAGCAGAGGGAAAAATTATGGAATCATGAAAAACAAACACACAAAAGAACACTCCAATACATCACTAGTATTTTGTTGCACCACCTCTGGCTTTTATATCAGCTTGCAGTTTTTGAGACATGGACGTAATGAGTGACAAACAGTACCCTTCATCAATCTGGCTCCAAGTTTCTCTGATTGCTGTTGCCAGATCAGCTTTGCAGGTTGGAGCCTTGTCATGGACCATTTTCTTCAACTTCCACCAAAGATTTTCAATTGGATTGAGATCTGGACTATTTGCAGGCCATGACATTGACCTTACAGGATGTGCCTTCTTTCAAGGAATGTTTTCACAGTTTTTGCTCTATGGCAGGATGCATTATCATCTTGAGAAATGATTTCATCATCTCCAAACATCCTTTCAATTGATGGGATAAGAAAACTGTCCAAAATATCAATGTAAACTTGGGTATTTATTGAAGATGTAATGATAGCCATCTCTCCAGTGCCTTTACCTGACATGCAGCCCCATATCATCAATGACTGTGGAAACTTCTATGTTCTCTTCAGGCAGTCATCTTTATAAATCTCATTGGAACTGCACCAAACAAAAGTTCCAGCATCATCACCTTGCCTATGCAGATTTGCGATTCATCATATGACTTTCATCCAGTCATCCACAGTCCACGATGCTTTTCCTTAGCCCATTTTTTCTGTTTAGGTGTTAATGATGGCTTATGTTTAGTTTTTCTGTATGTAAATCCCATTTCCTTTAGGCGATTTCTTACAGTTCGGTCACGGACATTGACTCCAGTTTCCTCCCATTCGATTCTCATTTGTTTTGTTGTGCATTTCCTGTTTTGGAGACATATTGCTTTAAGTTCCCTGTCTTGACGCTTTGATGTTTTCTTTGGTCTACCAGTATGTTTGCCTTTGACAACCTTCCCATGTTGTTTGTATTATGTCCAGATTTTAGACACAGCTGACTGTGAACAACCAACATCTTTTGCCATATTGCGTGATGATTTACCCTCTTTTAAGAGATTGATAATCCTCTCCTTTGTTTCAATTGACATCTCTCGTGTTGGAGCCTTGATTCATGTCAGTCCACTTGGTGCAACAGCTCTCCAAGGTGTGATCACTCCTTTTTAGATGCAGACTAACGAACAGATCTAATTTGATGCAGGTGTTAGTTTTGTGAATGAAAATTTATAGGATCTACAATATAATCGCCTTATCGCGTCTTTCTTTATGGAACGGAAATCCCGCGTCCCTGATTGGCCAGCTGTGACCAATCAACGACAACGACATGTGAAGTCCGGCCGTGAAGTGGTGCGGCATTTGAACCACGCAGGCCACACTACTGTCGCGAGATCAGCGGCACTATCCGCTGATCTCCCGACGGTAGCCGCGGCTCATCTACTGCTGCACAGAGGTCAGCGGCAAGGCAACCAAGAGATGACCTGCGCCATATTGGAACACCCACACTACTGCTCGCAGTGGTAGTACCTCGAGCGCCATATTGGAACACCCACGTTATGGGTATTCCGATATGGCGGCCAGGATTCAAATTCTCCACCAAGCCACGCGCCTCTTCTCTGGTCGCCGTGGCTCTTGGCACCTGTTTTAAAACACCCTTTGCTGATTTGTCGCTGCCAGCCGCGGCGACCAACCAGCGGCCAGGATTCAAAATCCCAGCCAAGCAGTGCGCCGCTTTGCTGATCGGTCGCCACCAGCCACGGGGTCCAATCAGCGAAGCGTGTTTTAAAACAGGCGCCAAGAGCGCTGATTGGTTGCTGCAAAGTGTGGCGACCAATCAGCAATGTTGGCGCGGAATTTAACCGCAACTTACAGTGTAACGCAGTTCACTGATTTTTACAAGTTATTTCAGCCATATTGCGATGTCTTTAAGTCACGTTTACTGAAAACGTCCTGTCAGTCACAGTGTCACCTACTTCAGTCACGTTTACTGAATACCTTCTGTCAGTTACAGTGTGAGTACAGTCAATTCTGTCTCTTCTGTCAGTTGTGTCAGTCACAGTGCCACATAAACTACATACATATTCTAGAACACCTGACGTGTTAGAATCGGGCCTACATCTAGTGATTTCATAATTGTTTTCCTCAGAATTTAATGTTTCCATATTTTTTTCCCTCTGCTTGGTCTGAAAAAAGGTACCCTTACTGACTACCACATTTTGTATCTTGAGTTCTTTTATGGTGGGTTTACACACACCAATCATTGTATCCAATCTCTGAACCAATCTCTGGTTGCAGTGAAATCATGGACAGATTGCTCCATGTTGTACACAGCCACAAAATGGAACTATGTGTCCATGATTTCACTGCAACCAGAGATTGGTTCAGAGATTGGATACAATGATTGGTGTGTGTAAACCCACCATTAGTGTTTCTTAAAGCCATGAAGTTGCCATTTGAAATGATTTTAGTTTTGTGCCATGTCTGTGATCTACTTTTCTTTGTACAACATTAAACAACTGAATTAACATCCTCCGAGCCAGGTGATTCCATAATTTTTGCCAAGGGTTGTATATCTGTGAAGCAGGCCCCCTAGTTTTGTTTCATTTTTTTATATTTTATTTTTTATATTTCTTATATTTTTATTTATAGTTTTTATCATATAGTTACCAATTATATCCATTTAAAATGAAAATTATTTTTTTATTATAATACATTTATCACAAAAAGATTTTATGATAATTGAGAAGGGATGTTTATACAGCTATTTTTATACAGTATTGATTTATATGGTGTTTTACATGAATTCTTATGAATATTTAAATTTTATCATTTTGATATAATTTGATTTTGATATACCGTATATACTCGTGTATAAGCCGACCCGTGTATAAGCCGACCCCCCTACTTTTGCCCCCAAAAACTGGGAAAACTTATTGACTCGCGTATAAGCCGAGGGTGGACTCCAGCACAGGTATACAACCCCCAGCAGTGAGGTATACAGCAGCCTCCCCAGTGGTAGTATACAGCAGCAGCCCCAGTGGTAGTATACAGCAGCCCCAGAGGTATATACAGCCCCAGAGGTATATGCAGCTCCAGAGGTATATGCAGCCCCATATGCAGCCCCAGAGGTATATGCAGCCCCAGAGGTATATGCAGCCCCATATGCAGCCCCAGAGGTATATGCAGCCCCATATGCAGCCCCAGAGGTATATGCAGCCCCAGAGGTATATGCAGCCCCAAAGGTATATGCAGCCCCATAGGTATATGCAGCCCCAGAGGTATATGCAGCCCCATATGCAGCCCCATATGCAGCCCCAGAGGTATATACAGCAGCAGCAGCCCCAGTGGTATATACATCAGCAGCCCCAGTGGTAGTATACAGCAGCCCCAGAGGTATATGCAGCCCCAGAGGTATATGCAGCCCCAGAGGTATATGCAGCCCCAGAGGTATATGCAGCCCCAGATGCAGCCCCAGAGGTATATACAGCAGCAGCAGCCCCAGTGGTATATACAGCAGCAGCAGCCCCAGTGGTATATACATCAGCAGCCCCAGTGGTAGTATACAGCAGCCCCAGAGGTATATGCAGCCCCAGAGGTATATGCATCCCCAGAGGTATATGCAGCCCCAGAGGTATATGCAGCCCCATATACAGCCCCATATACAGCCCCATATGCAGCCCCAGATGCAGCCCCAGAGGTATATACAGCCCCAGAGGTATATGCAGCCCCAGAGGTATATGCAGCCCCATATACAGCCCCATATACAGCCCCATATACAGCCCCATATGCAGCCCCAGATGCAGCCCCAGATGCAGCCCCAGATGCAGCCCCAGAGGTATATACAGCAGCAGCAGCCCCAGGGCTGTATACAGCCACAGCCCCAGGGCTGTATACAGCAGCAGCCCCAGGGCTGTATACAGCCGCAGCCCCAGGGCTGTATACAGCCGCAGCCCCAGGGCTGTATACAGCCGCAGCCCCAGGGCTGTATACAGCCGCAGCCCCAGGGCTGTATACAGCCGCAGCCCCGGAGGTATACAGGCCCCCCCATCAAGTTCCAGGGCCCCCCCACCTTGCGCGCAGCCTGTAAAGGAAAATCATACTTGCCAGAGTCCAGTCGCGCCGTCCGCAGCTGCCGACATGACGATCCCGGGCTCCATTCAGCGTCTTCCGGCTTCCGACTTCCTGTGCGCGCGGGCAATGACGTCATTGCCCGCGACTACAGGAAATGCGGAAGACGCTGAATGGAGCCCGGGATCGTCATGTCGGCAGCTGCGGACGGCGCGACTGGACTCTGGCAAGTATGATTTTCCTTTACAGGCTGCGCGCAAGGTGGGGGGGGCCCTGGAACTTGATGGGGGGCCTGTATACCTCCGGGGCTGCTGCGGTATTTTTTTTTTTTTTTATATACTCGCATATAAGCCGAGGGGGGACTTTTCAGCCCAAATTTTGGGCTGAAAAACTCGGCTTATACGCGAGTATATACGGTAATGGGTGGTCCCAGAAGCAGCAGCAGGAGACTAGTAAACCTGATCTACCTATTCTACCATCTCTCTATCTATCTATCTATCTATCTATTTGAAATGAATATATAAGTATTACAAAATAATTACTCAGATGTCTCTGCTCTGTGCCAGTCACTGCACTGGCTGTCTGTACACTACATGATCAAATTCAAATTACTTGTTCTCACCCACAAAGCTCTTCACAGTGCAGCACCTCCCTACATCTTCTCCCTCATCTCTGTCTATCACCCCACCCGTTCTAAACGTTCTACAAATTCCCTTTGACTAACATCTGCACTAACCCAATCCTCCCACTCCCGGCTCCAAGACTTCTCCCGAGCAGCATCAACTCTCTGGAATGCTCTACCCCAACAAATCAGGACTATCCACAACTTACATGGCTTCAGACGATCCCTAAAAACACATCTTTTTAAGGCAGCCTATCATGCTCCTTAACAGAAGTCCTTTGTACTATATATAGCCCATTCACTACCTCTCTCGACATAACTCTTCTTCAAACTCCACCAAACCCAAAAGGTCTACACAGATTGTCTGATGACCATTCATGTAACTTTATTTCTATCCCCCATTTTCTCAAGATGCCTGGACTATCAGTGTACTAAGCCCCTGTGCTTTGTGTAACCCTTATCCCGCTGTAGATTGTAAGGTCTTTTGAGCCGTGTCACCTTTATTTTTTGCCTTATTTATTGTATTGTATTTTTCATATTCATTCTATGCTCATTGTATCTAATTATTGTTCTGTATTTTTTCTGTACTGTAATTTTGTATTGTATATTTTTCATATATGAACCACTGTATTATAAAGCGCTGCGGAATATGTTGGCGCTATATAAATAAAGACTTATTATTAATTATTATTATTAAACATAAAACTCTTCTTTATTTAACCTTACGTCTACAGGCGTCGGCAAAAGAGGGTACTAAAGCCTAGCCGACGTCTGTAGACGTCGGGCAGGAAAAAGCCCTGTAGCGCCGCCCCTGGAGCTAATATCTCTAGGGTGTCAGCATACCGATTGTAGCTGAGACACTAGAGATTAGTAATTAGCTGCTTTTGTACCCGCACCTGTAATGTGATGACCGGTAAATACCGTTTACCGATCATCACATTACAAAAGTGAAAGTGCTTTGTAAAAAATGCTTTCACTTTGATCCGACATGAAAACTCATGTCGGATCAAAGTGATCCATTAACCCCTAAGGCCCCCAAAACCCCCTGTGCCGGAGATCACCCCCCCCCACACCTCCATCCACCCTGCCAATGAAAAAATGGCGGCGGTGCGCTGCCTCCCCTGCATCTCCATGCAGCCTGACATGTCACACATGTCAGGCTGCATGGAAATGTCCTCCCGCCGGTGCTGCCTAGTCCCCTTCTGGGTCCCCCAGCCTCCGGGATCCCCCAGCCTCCGGACACCCCCCACTCCCTCCCCCGGTGCCCAGTGTCCGGTAACCCCTTCCTCAACCCCATATGCTGGCCCCGTCGCATCTAAACTCCATCGGATGTGATCAAACATCACATCGGATGGAGTTTGCAGGCCCCCTGTCCCCCAGTAAAGCCCCCCCACCTCCCCCTCACCAATCTTACCTACCAACGATCCTGATTCCGGTCCCGGGGTCCTCCAGTCCTGGAGGCCTCCTCAGTCTCCTCCTGTCTTCTGCGTCGCGCACCTCCTCTGTGCACGCACCCTGGTGTACGCGCACGCGCGCGCCGCTGTTGCCCCCTGCTGTGTGGCCCAGGGAATGACAGGTCATGAACTCAGTGAGTTCATGACCTATCAGAATCCTCAGGTCACAAGGGGTTAACTGTGCTCATCATGGTGGTCTCCACATCAGATCACCACGATCTCCTGCTGGGCGCTCAGAACAGGGCAAGGATTCCTGATCAGGTGAAAAGTCCTTTATTAAGAAAAATCCTCCGTCACCACAGCTGCCAAAAAGCTGGCATTAACCCCTTATTACCCAGTCTGCCACCACTACACGGCAGCTGGAAGAGCTGGATACAGCGCCAGAAAATGGCGCTTCTATGAATGCGCCATTTTCTGGGGTGGCTGCGGGCTGCAATTCGCAGAGGGGGGGGCCCAGAAAGCTTGGGCCTATCTACGCTAAGGATTCCAGCCCCCAGCTGCCTAGTTGTACCTGGCTGGCCCAAAAATAAGGCGAAGCCCACGCCATTTTTTTTTAAAATTATTTCATGAAATAATTAAAAAAAAAAGGGACTTCCCTTTATTTTTGGTTTCCAGCCAGGTAAAACTATGCAGAAGGGGTTGGTGGCAGCCCGTAGCTGCCTGCTGTACCTGGCTGGACCAAAAATATGGCGAAGCCCCACGTCATTTTTTTATAAATTTAATAAAGAAATACTAAGGAAAAATGCAGGGGGGGAGACGACCAGGACACAGTGTCTTCGTATCTTGTGCACATGCTCTAAAAGTGAGAAATTGTGTGAAAAAAACGAAAATGTTCAATATGACATTATCAAATTCAGTGAAGTAGCTGTAGGTTCCAAATACTTACTATACCCCTAGATATAATCCTTGAGGTGTCTAGTTTCCAAAATGGGGTGACTTGTGCGGGAGCTCCAATGTTTAGGCACACAGGGGCTCCCCATACGACATGGTGTCCGCTAACTATTGGAGCTAATTTTCTATTCAAATTGTTAACGGACACCATGTCACATATGGAGAGCCCCTGTGTACCTAAATATTGGAGCTCCCCCACAAGTGACCACATTTTGGAAACTAGACCCCCCAAGGAACATATCTAGATGCATAGTGAGCACTTTCAACCCCAAGTACTTCACAAATTAGTCTGTAAAAAAAAGAAGATTTTTGTGAAAAAAAGTACTTTTTCATTTTTACGGATCAGTTAGTGAAGCAGCTGGGGGTTCAAAGTGCGCACTATGCATCTAAATAAGTTCCCTGGGGTGTGTAGTTTCCAAAATGGGGTCACTTGTGGGGGAGCTACAATGTTTAGGCACACAGGCGCTCTCCATACGTGACATGGTGTCCACTAACAATTGGAATTGTAAGTGGATACCATGTCGTGTATGGCGAGCCCCTGTGTGCCTACACATTAGAGCTCCCCCACAAGTGACCCCATTTTGGAAACTAGACCCCCCAAGGAACTTATCTAGATGCATAGAGAGCACTTTGAACCCCCAGGTGCTTCATAAATTGATCCGTAAAAATGAAAAAGTACTTTCTTTTCCACAAAAAATTTCTTTTTTCATTTTTACGGATTAATTTGTGAAGCACCTGGGGGTTCAAAGTGCTCACCACCAATCTAGATAAGTTACTTTGGGGGTCTAGTTTCCAAAATGGGGTCACTTGTGGGGGAGCTACAATGTTTAGGCACACAGGCGCTCTCCATACGTGATATGGTGTCCGCTAACAATTGGAGCTAATTTTCCATTTAAATTGTTAGCGGGCACCATGTCGCATATGGAGAGCTTCTGTGTGCCTAAACATTAGAGCTCCCCCACAAGTGACCCATTTTGGAAACTAGACCCCCAAGGAACCTAAATAGATGCATAGTGAGCACTTTGAACCCTCTGGTGCTTTACAAATTGATCCGTAAAAATGAAAAAGTAGTTTTTTTTCACAAAAATTTCCTTTTGTCCTCAATTTTTTCATTTTCACATGAGCAGCAGGATAAAATGCATCCTAAAATTTGTTGGCCAATTTCTCCTGAGTACACCGATACCTCATATGTGGTCATAAACCACTGTTTGGGCTCACCGCAGGGCTCAAAAGGGAAGGAGCGACATTTCACTTTTTGAATGGAAAATTAGCTCCAAAAGTCAAATTGCGCTCCTTCCCTTCTGAGCTCTGTCGTGCGCCCAAACAGTGGTTTATGACCACATATGAGGTATCGGTGTACTCAGGAGAAATTGCCCAACAAATTTTAGAATGCATTCTATCCTGTTGCCCATGTGAAAATGAAAAAATTGAGGCTAAAATAACATTTTTGTTGGAAAAATTAAAATGGCCATTTTTTGTTTCCACTTTGCTTTAGTTGCTGTGAAGCACCTGAAGTGTAATGATTTTCTTGAATGTAGTTTTGAGTAGCTTGAGGGGTGTAGTTTTCGGAATGGTGTCACTTTTGGGTGTTTTCTGTCATGTACACCCCTCAAACAGACTTCAAATGTGATGTGGTCACTAAAAAAATGGTTTTGTAAATTTTGCTGGATAAATGAGAAATTGCTGATGAACTTTGAACCCTTATAATGTCCTAACCCAAAAAAATTTTTTTCCAAAATTGTGCTGATGTAAAGTAGACATGTGGGAAATGTTATTTATTAACTATTTTGTGTCACATAACGCTCCGGTTCAACAGAATAAAAATTACAAATTTGAAAATTGTCAATTTTTCTAAACTTTTTGCCAATTTTTTTATATTTTCACAAATAAAAACAAAAATTATCGACCTAAATTTACCACCAACATGAAGCCCAATATGTCATGAAAAAACATTCTCAGAATCGCTAAGATTCGTTGAAGCGTTCCAGAGATATAACCTCATAAAGGGACACTGGTCAGAATTGCAAAAAACGGTCCGGTCATTAAGGTGGAAATTGGCTCCGTCACTAAGGGGGTTAATGTCCATTAAAAGCCATATAAAATCCAGCTAAACACTTCATCCTGTCTGACCCACTTCTGGCGTACAACCGCCTTAGTCATTGATAACTAAGGGCAGTTGTACACCAGAAACGCGGCAGCCAGTATGAAGTGTTTCGCTTGATTGTGTATGGCTTTTAAAGGACATGAATTAAAGAAGTTGTATGTTTAAAATTACTGGAATGAAGCGCTGTAGATCTCATTTTCCTCATACAAATATTTCACTACTCAGTCTTTTTCTTTTCTTTTCAAAATTCTTTTTATTGTTTTTGCAAAAGTAATACAACGGTATAATGTAAACAATATATGAACATTGTGAATAATGCAAACAGAGCTTTTTTTCATGGGGATATGTAGTACAAAAAGATTAGTAACGATATAAAGAGGCAAAAAGAAAGAGCAATGCTCTTAATAGTATCAACGCCTGGTCAAGTCTGGTATACATCATAAAATCTGTTACACCGAGATATGTCATGTTAGGTGCTATAGAAATAATGTATTTCAGTCAGGAGAGCCTTTGTGTGCTCTCGTCGGTGTTCCTTAAGTTACCAAAGCTCTTAGGTTCTTTCTGCCATGATAGCTCCATTCGCATTAGAGTCTGAGATCAAATAATAATATGTCTCTATAAGAGTAAATTAAATCTGGTAGTAAGGAGAGATATAGTCAGAAAGAAGATAGAAAGAAATGAGTGGGAAGGAGGGTAGGGAGGGGAAGGGGAAGTATCAGGCACTATTGATCCATATGGGTATGGGTCGTATGGTGAGGTCTCTATCTCTGTTTATAGTAGTAGGATTTCCACGGTTGCCAAATTTTTAGATGTTTGGAAGTGGTGTTGTTCACTGAGGCCACTATCTCGGCCACACGATATAGAGAGTGGATTTTCTCTTCCAATTGTGACAGTGTAGGTGTCTCATGGGATTTCCAGTGCAACGGTATCAACAGCTTTGCTGCACTCAAAATGTGTTGTGCTAGTATAGAGTGTAATTTGTGATCGGGCCAAATCAAGAAATGAAGTAAAGCCTCTTCCGGGCCTAGTTGGAGTGACTTACTCGTGATTGTTGCTATAACTTTCTCCACCTTTTTCCAAAACAAAGTCAGCGTTGGGCAGTTCCACCACATATGTAGATAAGTGGCTTCTTCAGCTCCGCATCTCCAACATTTGGAGGGATGGTTAATGTCCCATAGTCGGACTTGGTCCAGGGTATAATACCCTCTCGTAACGACTTTATATGAGGATTCCTGAGCTCTTACGCACTGTGTCGGGCCGTGGGAATGGGAATATATGTATCGCATCTGTGTTGGCGTAAATTTATATCCCAAGTCTTTTTCCCAGTGCGCTATGAATGCCCTCTTAGGATTAACATCTATGGATAATAATATATGGTAAATTTTTGAGAATATCTGTTTCGGTTTTGTCACCGCCGCACAGAGCTTCTCGAACTCAGTTAATCCCCTATTAAGGTCTGATTTTTTCAGAAGCGGGTGGAGAATATGTCGTATTGCGTTATATTGGATAAAGTTTAAATTAGAGAGGCCAGGCATAGTTCGTATGTCCTTAAAGGATATAACAGCTCCATCTTGTTGTAACTGGTCTACAGGGTGTTTATATTGCTCTCGGTATCGCGTTGTTTCTAAGTGGGCGAGCACATCATTGAGATTAGCTAATGGAGTAAGTGGCGGCATTAGATGTTTCATTTCTTTTTGCCAAATCTTTAGGGTAGATCTGGTGAAAGGGTTTGGTGGGGATATAGTTTGTTTCATGTTGGAGTGAATTAGAAAGAGCGATCTAAGATTGTAAGGTGCTAGAGCATCTTCTACTTGTAACCATTGTTTATCTTTAGTGCTCCTAATTATGTCCACTATTCTAGAGATTTGTGCTGCCCTATAGTATAGTTTAATGTCAGGAGCCCCCATGCCACCTAGGTGTTTGGGAAGTGTCAGTGTGCGTTGTGATATGCGAGGTTTCCTGCTCTTCCACATATAACTGATAAAGAGTGAGTTCACTTTAGTAAGGAAGCTAGTCGGGATAGAAATAGGTAGCATCTGAAAAAGATAATTAAATTTGGGCAAAATTAAGCTTTTCAGTATGTTCTTTCTCCCCATCCACGAGAGATATGTGTCTCTCCAATTTTGAATGAGAGCAGTCGTGGATGTAAGAAGAGGAAGAACGTTTAGTTTAAATAAGTCACGGTGGTTTCCACTTATCTTTACCCCCAGATAGGTGATATGTTGTTTAGGCCAGGATAAAGGATATAAAGCTTTCAGTTTTTGAAGGATGTTTGGTTTTATTTGTATCCCTAGAGCTTCGGATTTTGAAACGTTTATCTTGAAGTTGGATAGTCTTCCGTATTGGTCCATCAGGTCCATGAGGGTATGGAGTCCCCTCATGGGATTCGTCAGAAACACTAAAAGGTCATCTGCGAATGCTGCCGTTTTAAATTGTTTTCCATCTATCGTGATGCCCTCTATGTTATGGTTATTCTGAATCGCCATCAGTAGAGGCTCCATTGTCATCACGAATAGTAGCGGAGACAACGGGCAGCCCTGTCTGGTACCATTACCAATAGGGAATGTCTGAGTTACAGAATCGTTAATTTTAATCCGAGCCGTGGGTTGACGATACATTGCCATAATAGATGAAATTAGAGCCGTGGGCAAGTTAAATCTCAAGAGAACTTCTTTAAGGAAGGTCCAATCCACTCTGTCAAACACTTTCTCTGCGTCTGTGCCCAAAAGGCCTAGGGGGAGATTGTGTGTTTTAGCGTGTTGTATTAGGTGTAAGACTTTGTGAGCGTTGTCCTTCCCCTCTCTGCCCCTTACAAACCCTGTTTGATTCGTTGAAATCAAGTGAGGCAAAAGCGACGCCAACCTGTGAGCAATCATTCCGGCCATCAGCTTCAAGTCTACATTTAATAAAGATATAGGCCTGTAACTGCTACACAAGGTTGGGTCTTTACCTTCTTTATGTATCAACGAAATCCTAGCTTCAAGCATTTGATTAGGTAATGGTTGGCCCGTTAGCGTAGCATTACATAATTTTAGAAGATGTGGCAGGAGCAGAGAGGAGAAAGTCTTGTAATATAAGGCAGTGAATCCATCAGGACCAGGTGCCTTCCCCCTTGGGCAGCGTGACAGAGTGGACTGGAGCTCCTGAAGTGTAAAGGGTTGTAGAAGCGATTGCTGATCTATTTCAGATAGGGTCGGGAGCTGCAGGTTCTTTAAAAAGACCTCCGCCTCACGGCTCCTCTGATGGACATCTTCTGTGGAGTCATTAGAACGTAAGTTGTATAAGTGGGTGTAATAATTAAGAAAAGCTTGTTCTATGTGAGTTTGATCTTGTGAGTCAACCCCTCTATCATTCTTAATTGAATATATCTGTGTACGTGACTGTTGTTTACGCAGATAAGAAAGCATAAATTTTGAGGCTTTATCGCCGTGAACAAACATTTTAGTTTTCCATGTTCTATAATGTTTCGCTGAGGATGCGTTAATTAAGTCTTTTAATCGTGTCCGCTTAGATGTTAATAAGGTAAGTATATCGGGGTCTTGATGTTTTTTATGTTGTAGCTCTAGCTCTGAAATTTCATTATAGAGTTGTTGGGTTTCTGAGTGTCGCTTTTTATTCAAATAGGACGCTATTGATATCAGTTCCCCCTTATCACAGATTTATGTGCTTCCCACAGGGATTGATTGGAGCAATCGGGTGTCTGATTGTCTCTAAAATATTGGTGGAGTCTCTCTAAAAGCCGTTTTTTCATATCAGGGTGTTCTAATATTGTTTCGTTTAGTTGCCATGATCTGTATGTCGAGTGGTGTTTATTAGTAGAGATTGATGTCAGTACCGCCGAATGATCTGAGAAGATACTGGGTTTTATCTCGGATGATTGTATATTCGGTAAAGCTCTCCTAGACACAAAGATATAGTCCAATCTATGGTAAGACTTGTGTGGGTTGGAGTAGTATGTATAGTCCCGAGATGTCTGGTTCATATACCTCCACGTATCTATTAATTGCATGGATTGCAAGCATGCACGAATCTTAGTCAAGTCTCTACCCGAGATTGAACTCTTCTGTTTGGTGGTATCCAGTAGCGGCTCTATCGCAATGTTGAAGTCGCCCCCTAAAACTACTAGTCCTTCTCTAAATCTCTCTACTTTTTTCAATGTAGCCAGTATCCATTTCAGCGTTTTCTTGTTTGGGGCATAGAGGCTACCAAGAGTTACTAGTGTGCCTTTGAGCAGGCCTTTAATTAGGATATATCTGCCTTGCGGGTCCACTAGGGATTCCCGGAGTTGGAATTGTGTATTCTTCTTAAGTGCTATTGATACGCCTCTAGCCCCAGTTTGGGTGGATGTGGCGTGGAAACATCTATCAAACACTGATTTCTCAAATTAGGGAGCCTGTTTGGTTTGAAATGGGTTTCCTGAACAAATAGAATATCGGTGCCTTGTTTTTTAAGAGTATGCAGTGTTGGATTCCTGGTGCCTGGGGAGTTAAAGCCGTGAGCGTTAAGAGATGTGTAAGTTAATACATTACCACCTGTCATTGACTCTTGAGTTGTTTGTTTGTTGATTGAGCTTTGGAGACGAGGATCGTTCGTGCCTGATAGGGTAGGGGAGAGTAGGGTCTGGGAGAGGGGGGAAGGGGAGGAACAGCAGAGAGGGAGGTAGAAGTGTGGTGAAAGTAGAAAGAGAAGGAAAAAAGACAAGCATTAAAGTACCAATAAACAATTCACTTTTAGGGTTAACATTTCCCATTAGTGTGGATTATTGGGTCGTCGCTTTCCAGTTCAGGGAGGACCACTCCTCCGTTATTATCTTGGCCGCAATATTATTTAGAAAACACAAACTGACATAATATTTCTAAATATCAAAGTTTTTCAAATTATTTTCTCTTAAGTTTACTGTTTAGACCTAACAGGTATACAAGTTTCGGCTTCTATGGATAGATTAAACGATTCAGTCAAGGGTAGTATATATCGGGTGTATAATGGCGATTGGGGATGTAGGGAGCGGGAGGGGTATACACGGATTGGTGGGTAGTAGGGGGTGGGGGGAAGGGGTAGGTGGGTTTGGAAAAGTTGGGATTGGCGTGGGTTAGGTTGTTAGGGATATTAGGGTGTAAGGTAAAAAGGACAGGTAAGGGTTCTTTTATGAAAAGACCTCAAAAATCTAGCCGAAATGGTAGGCCAACAGTGGCCTCTAAGATCATTTACAATAATATTGCTCTGTAAAAACAATTAATGAACGAACAAGAACTACTAATAATAAATGTGAGGTAAAGCATTAGATCTAGTGACCTAGATAAGAATAAAGATCTCCTGGAAATTGATTACATTTTGTATCTATTTCCGTACAAAAGGGGTGCGATTTAGGAGAAAAGGTACACCTGTCCAGAGGGGTCAAGTTGAGAGGACATGTGTGCAAGATCTCAAAAGACATTTAGAAGAATAAATCCCCTCAGGTGACTTCCTCTGGGCCTTTTGATGATGGAGATTTCGCCGTTCTTTTCTTGGAGCGCTGGGATTTCGGAGTCATCGCCTGTTGCCAGGGCTGCGGAGTCGGAAGCGCTCCGAGCTTTGATGTTGAATGGAAGGACTCCAAGTCCGGATAGGTGTCCAGAACAATATCCAGAGAGATACAAGCCGCCTTAATGTCCGCTGAGGTTCTGGCAGTTATAGATCTTTCACCAGCTGTGATGTGAATGCCAAAGGGGAAAAGCCAGCGAAATTTATGTCCCTTGCCTAATACCGCTCCTGTGAAAGGTTTTAGAAGGCGTCTCTTTCTCAAAGTTATTGCCGATAGGTCTTGGAAAAGCAGAATTTGGGAGTCTGCATAGGTAAGGTCATCTGTTTCTCTAGCTCTACGCAACACCAGGTCTTTTAAGCGATAGTCTAAGAACCTACACAGCACGTCTCGGGGTGTGTCGCCAGGTGTTGGTTTAGGGCGGAGTGTACGATGTACTCGGACCAGTTCGATGTGTGTGGGTCTTCCGCTCTCAATACTGATCCAAATATTTCTAGTGCTGCTTTACCCAATGCTTCGAATGCTATTGACTCAGGGAGGCCTTTGATTCGGATGTTGTTGCGGCGCTCCCTGTTTTCGTGATCTTCAAGGGAAATATGGATTTGGTGGAGTTGTTGTTCGTGGGTCTCTAGGCATTCTAGTAAAGCATTGGATTGATGAGTTAACTGACTCTGTGCATTTTCTAGTGATTCAAGCCTGTAGCCTTGAAGAGTAAGATCCTGCTTTATATCTGCTATATCACGTCCTATAGGTTCTAGAGTTTTGGCTAGTACCCGTTTCAGGAATGATCTTGAGAACAGAGTGTCTTTTGTTTTGGTGCTAGTATCAGAATCGCATTCCATATCTGAATCTGAGTCGTCAGCGCAGGGGAGAGCGGTTTGTTTGTTTGGTTTCTGGGCCCCTGTGGACTCTTTTTGGTTTCGTAGAAAGTGATCGACGTCTGCTTGTGTTATTGACTTGGACACCTTAGATATAGTCTTAGGAGTTTTTACAGATGTTTTCCCCATGGTATGATGGAATTGTGTGTATAAGAGTAGGTCTTGTTTTAGGAGGATTTTTCCTCCCCGCTGGTTTTTCAACGAATCAACATATCATTTTGTATAGTAGGAAACTTAGAATTAACCCAAAGTGAGAGTCTTTGTAGATCCTACTGGGGCTTAGATGGGTAGCTCCAGGGGTCAGGAGAGGGAGATCGGAGTAGAATTATGCCCAGAATGAGAGGCTGATAGTTCCTTGTGTATTGCAAATCTATATTCTCCTTGTCTTGGGTGTTGTTAATGCACAGGAGAGCTCTCTATGTGTCTCAACAGGTTTCCAAGCAGCCTCTAAGTGAGTTAAAGGTGTCTCTGTTGTATCTTCAATTGGGCTTAGGGTGGTGTGAGTGTGTTCACTCTGAGATCACGTCCACCTTCTCTCTCAGTCTACTCAATACTGCAGCTTTCTTATTAAGTCACTCTAATAGGAGGTCAAGTGAATCTCCACTCCGGGGGGTTATATGAGTGGGTCAGCTAGGATTGGGGGATTATTAGTGCGGCTTAGTTTGGTGGTGTTGTGGTGGGCACTTATTTTTGTTTCCCCTCTGTCCACTGTTGTGTGCACTGTGGCCCTCCACTGCTGCGCTCCCCTTCCTCCACGCAGCCCGCAACTCACCTAAGACCTAGGCACAAGGACAATTCACCTCGCTCTCTTCCAAAGCCTCCTGGATCGCAGGTCGCCTGTCTGCCGTAAGGCTCACGATCGGCTTGGTGTTCACAGGCGGCTCACTCCCGCTCCCTCCGTCCAGCTCGCACCTCACCGCCCGCTCCTGTCTCCCGCTTCTCTATGGCGTCCGGGCGGCCTCGCTCGGGTGCCCGCCTCCTTCTTCTGCCGGCGTAGGGGTCCGCTCGTGTGCAGGGAGCTCGTCCCAGGGGTGGAGAGGCAGATAGTGAGCTGGCTCTCCACGCAGGCTTCAGGGTCCCAGGTGGCGAGCGGGTCCAGAAAGGATGGCCGCGCGCCCACCTCAGGACGGGCCGGCGTCCGCTTGCTATTCGCGGGGCCCACAGGCCTCTGGGGGTCTCCGGTCGACTCACCACCGCTCTCTCTCCCCGGCCTGTATCCCGCCGTGCACCTCCGGTCGTCCTCCGCTTGCACTGGGCTGGATGCTTTTCTGGCGCGATGGCAGTCAGCAGGGCCTCGCGTGGGCCTCGAGGTGGGCCTCGTTTCTCCTCTTCTTAGGGACCGGGTAGCTTGCAGTTCTTGTATAGGCTGGGATGGGTGGTATAGGCGATCTGGGTCACTCTGATCGCTTTTTGCAGCCTCTCCTGGAGCTGGATGGCCTGGATGGTGATGGATTTCTGAGGGAGCTATTTAACACAGCCTCCTTCATCCGCGGCCATCTTGGATCTCTTTCACTACTCACTCATCTCTAACTAGGACAAGGACTCTCCAACCAGTTTGTCATAGCCAACACCCACATGCAAGGTAAGCAGCACTCTGATGTGGATCCTTCTGCCACCCCTTCTGAAGATAACTTACATTCCCGACTTCCATCATTCTCCTCTGAGCTGACAACAGTGAGTAAACCTAACCAGACTGTGGCCAGTGACTGGGGGAAGATTGAAAGAAAGACATTTATGGAATCCCAACTCATGGACCCACCTTAGTGCTTGTCTGCAATATCTCTGCTGAACCTGGGAGAGGAAATCAGGGGAAGTGTATACAGTGTTGGCCAAAAGTATTGACACCCCTGCAATTCTGTCAGATAATACTCAGTTTCTTCCTGAAAATGATTTCAATGGTCAGTTTGCCAAAGAAGAATGGTCTAAAATTCCAGCAGAGCATTCTAAGAAACTCATTGATGGTTACCGGAAGCGGTTGATCGCAGTTATTTTGGCTAAAGGTTGTGCAACCAAGTATTAGGCTGAGGGTGCCAATACTTTTGTCTGGCCCATTTTTGGAGTTTTATGGGAAATTATCAATGTTTTGCTTTTTGCTTCATTCTCTTTTGTGTTTTTTCATTGAAGACAAATTAAATGAAGATAATAATACCAAAGAATTTGTGATTGCAATCATTTTCAGGAAGAAACTGAGTATTATCTGACAGAATTGCAGGGGTGTCAATACTTTTGGCCAACACTGTAGATGTGAGCCTCTGTTGCTGACCTCACTGCAAAAAAGGACAATGCCTCCAAGAAGAGAATGATGATCAGAGGCCTATCATATCTAGCCACCCTGTCAACAACAAACCTCATCTAGATTCAGCAGTTTTCCGTGGCAAATTAAGAAGAGGAAGGAATGTGATGATATAGCCTTTTTCAATGCATGTTGTGGGTTAAGATTCTTAATTGGCCAGACATATTGGTTTTGTTTGTTAAATCATGTTTCTCAAGTCATTGTTTCTTGCTACACTATTTGGAGATTTCATTGTCTGAATTTGTGTATTGTAAATTTAATGTAAATTACCTCACTCCCTCTTTCCACCTCACTCAGAGGAGAATTATGCAGATCTCAGATTAAAATGCCAACCAATAAGAAAAAATCCTTATACCACCAATCCTGGAAGAATATACCTTGAGGTGTAGGTTTTGGAAATAAAAACGACTGCTTCAGTCTGTAGTTAATGTGCTACATGGCTTCTATTTAGGGGCTCTGGTCCCAGTTGGAAGACCATAACCTCAGCCTAGGAATCTGGGTTCCGGCAAACAGGATAACATTGAGTCTTCACACTCTGCATTGCCTCAGTATAGTTGCTTTGGGTTATATTAGAATAGCACTAGAATTTAATTATATTCTGCAGGAGTTTAGCCTAGGATTCTAGGATTGGGATGCAATATCAGAGACTACTTAAGGAAGATAACTCGGTAGAGACAATTCGGTCACCTGGCTACAGACTTTACTGTGCTCAGTCAGCTTCCTAAGCTTGCCACTATTCCTTTCTCAGCTGAAAACGGGGTGCTTCTGGATTGGTGTAGTTGACCCTGGAAGCCTCGAAGGCATTAATATTCTAATCCCTGGTGAGTCAGTGGAAGATTGAGACTATGTTGCCTGTTACATTGTGTTTTTTGCT
Source organism: Allobates femoralis (assembly GCA_033576535.1). Lineage (NCBI taxonomy): Eukaryota > Metazoa > Chordata > Amphibia > Anura > Aromobatidae > Allobates > Allobates femoralis. Next base: position 350,739,181 of record JARQOC010000002.1, read on the forward strand.
TGGTATGTGTTATATGCCTTTTACTGTTGGGGATCCAATAAAGTCTTAATATTCACTCACTCCGCGTTGTCTGAGTAGTGTTCTGCCCACGGGTAATGAGTTCAGGCATTCAGTTGGGATGGGCCCTGGTCTTTCTAAAGGTGGCTGGGCCAGCAGGTGAGAACACCCACTGATCCCCATGTCTTCACATAAGGTGGGAAATGTCAGACAGCATCTGTCCTCTGGTTGAATGAAAGGTGGCCTTTGACCCCTCCTGAAGCTTTTGCATAATAGCCTTCTTTTGTAAGTTATGGTGGACCCGACATATTTCATCCTGTGGGCAGTCAGGATTTGCAGGTTTGGGCCCTAGTGCCCCATTTGCTCTATCAAGTTCAATTTAAAAATCAGGGGGGTTCCCAATATTTTAGTAAAGAACCGTTATAGAGCTGACAGGAAGTCCCAGGACTTGACTGACTCACGGAGGTCGCTCACTCTAAGATTGTTACACCGCTGCTGATTCTGAGTGTCATCTATGGCTTCTATGAGATAATGGAGCTGATGAGAATAAATGTCTATTACTTCATTTTTGGATAATATCTTCTCCTCCACGGATTCAATCCTATGATCATGTGCTTGGACTTTGTGTGTCAACTTTTGATACCTCCATACGAACTATGGACAGTTTAGATCTGTATGTCTTTTCCATCCTATCAACATATGCATCCATGTCGTCTTTTGGGGGCATGGTGCTTATATGGGCCCTAAGCTTCTTAAATTCTGCAAATATGCTAGCCTTCTGGACCTCTATGTTTAGGTGGGTGACCTCTGCAGAGCATACAGGCTGGGGCCCACAGAAATCACCCTCACTTCCATTTATATGTAATAAGTTTTTCAGAGTTCAATGTTGCCTCAAGGGAGTGACCACAGGGAGCAGGTCCCACGCAGCTATGCCCTCTTACATATGCCTTTTACCCCGGTCCCACGTCTTTGCTGTCTTATCCAGGGATGTGGTCTGAAGTCGTTTCTAATGGATGATGGTGCTACAGTGTCTGCAAGCAGTACCTTCTGTGGGGTCATGCTACTGCCGGACACATTGTCGCTGTGTGGGGAGACTGAAGTGCCAGGGGCTAGATGGGTGCCTTTTATTGTAGATGTATGTTGCTTTGAGGCTATTCGGTTGGTCTTTCCCTACCCTCTTGTGATGGGCGCAGGCTCCATTGTCTCCTTCATCTTCCACTCCCACACCGCACTCTGCATTAGATGATGATATGTTGTGAATTGCGAGTCTGTGAATATGGTGGCCATCTTTGATTTTTTCTTAACAGTGGGAGACATAAGGAATCTGGGGAAAAAGCACTGAATGGAGGGTCGAAGTCCAGCGCCTGGTCGCTTCGCCCTGCCTTCTGGAGCTCACACTCTACAAATGGGGTCCAAAAAGCCATAGAATAAGCTGCAAGCTGAGGTGGTTAGAGGAGCTAGTAAGAAGAGTGTCCTTATCCCTCTATAGCTAGGCCACACCGAGGAGCTTTGTTTTTGTGCAAACAGCAGGTGCACTAAGAGGGACACATATGGCAGCAGCATCTGAGCATTGGGGTATTAGGAGGATGAGGAGTTTTTGCAGGTCGGGAATAGATGACGACCTGCTGGAAATGTGGTAAGTCAAATGTGTCTTTGTCGTAGTCTCTGCAGAGTCATGGCTAGAAAAGTTGTTGTGTCAGTCATGGCCAAATGGAAAAGGTGTGAATAGTGAACAACACCATAGGAAAGAATATCAGCTGTAACTCATTATTCATAACTGTATTGTAATCTCTTACATGTTCTGCAGAACTGATATCTCCCACTATGTGGCCACCATATGGCAGTCATATCAGTGTTTGCCTTTGTATACTGATTTATCTCTAGCAATAGTATGGTCAATTGCTGAGGTTCCCTTAAGGTACCTTCACACACAGCAATATTGCTAGGCAATTTCACTGGCAATTTGCTGGTTGCAGTAAAATCATGAACACATTGTTCCATTTGTACACAGCAACAAAATAGAACAATGTGTCCATGATTTCACTGCAACCAGCAAATTGCCAGTGAAATTGCCTAGCAATATTGCTGTGTGAAGGTACCTTATCACCTATAATTAGTGTGCATATTATAGTGATATTTTGTCCCTTCCCCCTTCCCCTCACTGATCTGTACCTCCAGCTATGACTTTGGTTGAGGGACATAAAAAATGGTGAGTTACATTGTGTTCATTTTCTGAGTGTGCTATGTGGTCATATTAAATAAATAGTGTAGAGTAAAGGGGCCGTCACATGCGTCAATATCGCTGCTGCACGTCACGTTGCAGCGATATTGACGCGTGTGACAGGCCACATCAACCAGCGATAAATCTGAAAATCCGAAAACCTGGCGATGGTCGCCCGGTGGACACGCAGCATCGCTGCGTGTGACACCGGGAGACGCGATCAGCCAGCTCCCAGTGCCTCTCAGCTAGCGCTGAGAGCTGGTATCCAGGGTAAACTGTGGGTAACTAGGCAGTGCACGCTGCCTAGATACCTGATGTATACCTTGGTTACCAGCCTACTCCGCTCACCGGCTGGTATCCAAGGTACACAGGGACCCTAGTTACCCGCTGTGTACCTTGGATACCAGCCGGTGAGCGGAGAAGGCTGGTAACCAAGGTATACATCAGGTATCTAAGCAGCACACGCTGCCTAGTTACCTGCAGTTTACCATGGATACCAGCCGGCAGACATCGTGGAAATGATATTTAAATCATTTCCACGATGTCGCTGGTGCAATGATCGCTGGTGAGCCTGCCTGTGTGACAGCTCACCAGCGATTAGCCGTCAATGTCGCCAGCGATCTGATCGCTGGCAACATTGACACGTGTGACGACGGCTTAAGTGCACATTGGTTCAAATTTTCCCTGTGGATTTACATAGATAAAATCCACAGAGGAGGTTGAGGTAGGTGGATATCTTTTATGTACATTATTTGCATGTTGAATTCTGTAATCATTTGTCTTCCCTTTTATTTTATGCTTTTCAATATAGCATGAGATGAAAACAGGTGAATGGGTCCCAAAATGTGCATTTAACGTGTAAATATGTTTTTTATTTCCATGTATGAGGACATACACTTCTAATAAAAGAATTCCATTAAATTCACTAAAGAAGATGATCAAGTAGCCAAATATTCGGATATTAATCTTAAATAATGTGTGATTCAAACATATTAATGTTGTTTAGATTAGCAAACTGGGCAAGTCAAATGCAATCTCCTATTATTTAATATTTTAATTTGCATTTTAGTAATTACTTAATACGTAAACTCCTTTAAGGAGTGGAAATACTTTCTCTAAATTGTCAGCAATAATTTACTTATCAGTAACTGCATCGAAGAGTAACTGACAGTATTTATTGCTAGATTTAGCTGACTTGCAGTCTGGTGGACTTAATTCAATTCTGTACTGCTTCTGCATGCGTATGATTGATAGAGAGCTTTATTTATGCTAGGTTGCAAAGCCAGGGTATTTTCTTGTCATATATGAAGAGACAATAAATTTATCTTATTAAACAGTTTATTAGACTTAACAACCAATGACGGACGAAAGCAATGACCAAGGATTTACTAAATTGGTTACTTTTCTGAGCCTGTAAAAGGGTAACTGTACAAAATTTGTATACAATATCTTAGAGAACGGAAACTGTTAGTACCTGAAATAATTCATAAATTCATCAGCATGTCTTAATTTTTTCAAAGACCATAGCGATAACGTGCTGATAGGGGATAAGATAATAAATAATTTGGTGATCGCTAGTTGTCCGACCACTGGGACCCCCAGCGAACCCAAGATCGGTGCTTTTGAACTGATGAAGTGGATGCGTGCATGTTACAAATTCACACCTTTTATTGTTTATGGGATTGTTATGACATGCCCTCCAGGGTCGTGGGATACTTGGAACAGGGCTACAGTACTGCTGGGGAGTCACAGGGGTCAAGACCCGGGTCCTTGACCTTGGTGGTGTCAATACAAATTCGGGAATTAAGGTTTTGGGGGGTTGAAGTTGTGACGCCACCTGTGATATTCAGCTATTGACGGCTGATGCTGTGGTACGAGACATCTGGTGATAATGGGATCACAGCCGCGGTGATATCGTTCCCCCCAGGGGGAGCGGTTCCCCAGGGCAATCAGCATAGTCTATGGTGGTGATAGGTGGTGAGGACATGGAATAACCAACAGACACACAGTACGTAGTCTCCTATACATTTACTGGTAGTTGAAGGTTCAGGCAAGAACTCTGACCACAGGTGAAGTTGTGAGTCTGGACAGCCTGGAAGCAAGTTGGGGATTTCCTCACCAAGTGAGTTCTGAGGCCTCCCTGCTGCACTCCACTTTGCTGGTCCTGGCTGCCTATAGCTAAGCTGCGACCCTCTCTCTCTCGCTGGTAAGCCTCTAACCCGTATGGCAGGCAGCCTGAACCCTTCTGTGGCACCACTCCTCTGGCGACTGTCCCTGAGCTTTCGGGTGCTGCTGTGCCTCCAGGTGCTTTGTTGTGGCCGGGAGACATGGAGTTTCCCGTCCTCCTGTTTTGACTGCTGGGCCTTTAGTACCTGCACAACCTCGGACTCCATTGTCCATTCCTGGTGCTCTGCTCTGAGGTGAGCTGGCAACTGGCTTCATTCCCCAGATCTTCTTCTCTCTTTCCTCAGACCCTCTCTAACAGGTCCCTCCCACTTGCAGCTGTCTATCCTGGGAAGAGCTCCTCCGGCTCCAGTCCTCAGGACTTTGCACTGTTCCTCTCGTTCTTTAAGACTTTCTGCCTAACTCTGCCTACAGGTCAAACTTTATAGGGGAGCTCCCTGAACCTGGATCTCGAGCCCCCTCTTCAGTTCTGAAGTCAGGAAAAGTGTTGCATGCTGTGGGATTACCTGGTGTTGCTTCCCCTTCTTTCTTCCAAGCATGACATCACCCCCGAGGGAAGCAATGCCATTGTGGCAACTGGACTCTGGGGTGCCACAGTTATGTATAGCACTTGGATATTTCTAGCAGTCCTATAGACAATGAATGAAGGTTGCACATGCACATATCTGCTTCATAATTAAATTATTGGGGAATAACCATAGCCATGTCTCCTTATAAATGTCCCTTTCAGAATACTTCATATAGTAGCTCCATCAACGTGCTAGAAACTGACGGGCTTGTCAAGTCACCATTGCAACAGTGAATGGGATTTGTTGAAGTCATTATAATGAATTACCATATATACTCGCGTATAAGCCTAGTTTTTCAGCCCAAAAATTGGGCTGAAAAGTCCCCCCTCGGCTTATACGCGAGTCACTGTATACTGTATACAATTTATACAGTATACAGTGCCCACCCATATCAGTATACAGGCCCCCCCTTGGGTAGTAATCCTGTAAAGGAAGAGATTAGTATACTTATCCCTCCGCTGTCCCCAGAGGAGGAAGCCGGAAGAAGACGGAAGACGCTGGATGAAGACGGAAGAGCGCGACGGCGGCGCCGGGACAGCGGCAGCGGGACAGCGGAGGGATAAGTATACTAATCTCTTCCTTTACAGGATTACTACCCAAGGGGGGCCTGTATACTGATATGGGGGGGCAGCTGTATATACCTCTGGGGCTGTATATACCTCTGGGGCTGCTGTATACTACCTAAGGGCTGGTGTATACTACCACTGGGGCTGCTGTATATCCCTCTGGGGCTGTATATACCTCTGGGGCTGTATATACCTCTGGGGCTGCTGTATGCTGTATACTACCACTGGGGCTGCTGTATATACCTCTGGGGCTGTATATACCTCTGGGGCTGCTGTATACTACCTAAGGGCTTCTGTATACTACCACTGGGGCTGCTGTATACTACCTCTGGGGCTGCTGTATACTACCTCTGGGGCTGCTGCTGTATATACCAATGGGGCTGCTGCTGTATATACCACTGGGGCTGCTGCTGTATACTACCACTGGGGCTGCTGCTGTATACTACCACTGGGGCTGCTGTATATACCTCTGGGGCTGCTGCATACTACCACTGGGGCTGCTGCTGTATATACCACTGGGGAGGCTGCTGTATACCACACTGCTGGGGGCTGTATACCTGTGCTGGGGTCCACCCTCGGCTTATACACGAGTCAATAGGTTTTCCCAGGTTTTGGGGGCAAAAGTAGGGGGGTCGGCTTATACACGGGTCGGCTTATACACGAGTATATACGGTATATATTATTGAAGTTTAAGTAAAAATTAAATCAGGGCAGCTGCCTTAATTCCACTGAGATTAGAGCAATTGAGCACACCTTATTGAATTATTGTTAGATCATCTATGCGGTTTATTAAATTTATGGAGAAATTGGTATCCTGTCAGGTCAGGTCGCCCAGTTCATTGGATGTCCCTGAGGAAGGCTTGCACCAAAAAACTTGTCAGGACCTGCCTCCAATCCAAAAGAATGAGTTAGTGTCATGCTCTTGGTCATGGCACCATTCTCTGCTACGCGGGGAGATTGGTGCCTACCACGCAACTCCACTGGTTCTGCTCACCCTGTCCGTGGATCCATGCGGCCAACTGCTTCTTTCTCTGATAGGAACCTGTGCCTTGGCAGGTCTCCTGGGAATGCTGTTAGGATGCGCATGCCGCTTCCTGCACAAGCTTAAAGGAGCAAAACACCTGTTCCCAATTACGAGTCAGACTGAGTGCTGAACTGCTCTGTGCATAAAAAGCATCATCCCACTAAGGGAGGTGCCTGTGAACCTTGTCCATTCTCTAGGAAGTTGCCTCTGTTGAGGTTGCACTCTGCAGTGCTCTGTAATAGGAAGACTAGTGCCTTGCATTATACTAATACCTCTGTCTCCCCAAAATCCTCTGCTGGCACTTCCTTATTATGGATCTCTCTGGACACTCAGGATCCCACTCCAAGCTGGCCAACCTCTCCTCATGGAATCATCCATATACCTCTACCAGCTAGATCAGCCTTTCCGGCATTACACGGAGCTCCCAGGGTCCTCTCCAGTGACAGAGCCAGTGATCCACAGCCTCTCGATCTCTACTGTCTGTATGGGTTGCCCCTCTGGTCTGGGATTTGCAGCATTTAGACCTCCTGGTGCTGTACCGTATCTATTCCTGTATAGGGGTTACCTCACCGGTGCTCCACTATGAGAGTTCGGTGTCGCGATCCAGAGAGTCCTCCTCTTAGACACCTTCTCCTTGTGTTAAACCTTCCGTAATAAATATCCTTGATATTACTAAAGATACTCCTGTCTCTTAAGTATCTGGTATTCAGCTACCACTTCTCCACAAATGGTCCACTTAACATCTCCACGCCTCTCAGGCGTAACAGTTAGTTACATACTTGCATGATCTGCTTTGTGCCTTATAAATTTATAGTACTAATTATCATTGCACACTTTAATTGTTCATGCTCTCTATACTTTTCTTATTGTTTTGTGATGCTCTGTGTACACTCTCCTTTATTTGAAACCCCATCTAGTATTTATTAATTTTCTCAATAAAGAATAATTTATATATTTTTGTATTGACTATAATTTGTGGATAGGCTTTCCATACAATGAATTGTGGGGTAGGGAGGACATAGCATTCTCCCCAACCACACAATTCAGTTTAAATCCATATCTATGATCCTCCTCACCCTGATAATTATAAGACCCTATAGTCCCTCTTCCACCCCATACTCAAATTCAAATCCTTTACCTCGCTATTTTCTTCTCACCAGTGTATTGAAAAAAAAAGTGACACACCTCTCCATACTGTGCCTCACAGCATCACTTCACAGGTTATTTTTCGGACGAAGTACCTTCTTGTCCGCGCTGCTGTCAGAAACATATACCACTGACATGGGACGTCTAGGTATTAGTGATGATTTATTGCCTTATTTCCAACGCGTTTCGGAGCCACTTGCCGAGCTCCTTCCTCAGGGAATATCCTGAGGAAGGAGCTCGGCAAGTGGCTCCGAAACGCGTTGGAAATAAGGCAATAAATCATCACTAATACCTAGACATCCTGTGTCAGTGGTATATGTTTCTGACAGCAGCGCGGACAAGAAGGTACTTCGTCCGAAAAATAACCTGTGATTTGAGCACCGCATCCTGTGGAAGTACGGTCCCTGCAGCAGCTGTTTTTTTCCTGAGCGATTACGCTGGTTGTGTGCCACACAACCATATCAGGTGAGCAATACCAGTATTGACAACTTATATCTGTCTATAAAGGATAAGACCCTATTTTTGCGCATTCTCAACCCTTTAGATACATTATCACGGCATCACTTGTTTCTTTTCTTGCCGGAAGCTTTTTAAATTACACAGGCATGTGTGTTGAGCTGACATAACACCTGTATTACAGGGAATTAACCAGACAGGAGGCTAAAGATGGATTCCTGCAGCTCTGCTATCTACATTGTGCAGCAAAGCTGCGGGATTGCTACCTGCTTCCTTCACTCCACTTGTGATAAGTGCAATTCGGTCATGAGTCCACCAGAGCCTAATGGCCCCTTTACACGCAGCTACAGGTAACAGGTTTTCCACAGGTAACTTACTGGCTGCAGTGAAATCATGGAGACATAGTTCTATTTGTACACAGCAACAAGATAGAACCATGTCTCCATGATTTCACTGCAGCCAGTAAGTTACCTGTGGAAAACCTGTTACCTGTAGCTGCGTGTAAAGGGGCCATAAGGCTACGTTCACACAGTGCGCATTTTTGAGTGCTTTTTTGCAAGCGCTTTTCAAAAATGCGCAATGTGCCTTGTGTCTGCCGGCAAAGTGAATGGGAATTGCTCTACAGACAGCTTAAAAATATGCAGCACTTTTATGGGAGAAAGCGTGGAAGTAAAAAGAATTCACATGTCAATTCTTTGCGCATCTGCACCCACACTTTCACCCATATTGTGCCCATTATTCCTACTGGAATTACACATCGCCATTTAGACGATGTGTAATTCCAGCGGGAATACACCAGCACTGATGTCACAGAGGGGAGGAAGAATCCTGTTCCTCCTCCCCTGTATGACATCTGTCACAGCCCCATTTGATTTTGCAGTGCATTATACACTGTGAAATCAAATGTAAAAGAATGTCAAATGTATTCAAAATAATAAAGAATTTTATACTTACTCGTCTGCCGGGTGTTCGGGAGGCGGGAGCTGAGAGATCTTCAGTAGGTATCGACCTGCAAGGGTCTGTGAATGCTGATTGGCCCACTTGCAGTCATGTGATATGTGACGTCCTATGACGTACATATCACATGACCACGAGCGGCCAATCACAGCGCCCGATGACATCACTCAAGGTCCTTGCACGTCATTGCCTGCTGCTGCTCCCGCCTCCCGTCTCTGGAACACCCGGCGGAGGGTAAGTATAAAAATCTTTATTACTTTTAATACATTTGGCATCCTTTACATTTGATTTTACAGTGTATAATGCACTGCGAAATCAAACGGGGGCTGTGACAGATGTCACAGAGGGGAGGAGGAACAGGATTCTTCCTCCCCTCTGTGACATCACTGAAGACATTGCCCCGTAAAAACATGCAGTGTGTGAATGCACCGCGTTTTTTACAGAGCTTTTTTGCGCGGGTGCAAAACGCTGAAAAAAGCGCCCGAGCAAAAAAGTGCAAAAAGAGCACTATGTGTGAACATAGCCTAAGGCTACGTTCACACACTGCGTATTTTGGTGCGTAATCGCGCTTTCTACTGCCTTTTCTGCTTTATCCTGCGCTTTTTGCTGCACTTTTTCATGCGTGCTTTTTTGCAGTAAACACAATTCTGAAAATCCATTCAAATGCTGCGTATTTGTGCTTTTTTTTTTTAACACGCACGCTTTCACTGCAAAAACGCATGCGTAAAAAGAATAGGCATGTCAATTCTTTCTGCAGTTTTTCTCTGCATTTTCCATTGCCACATGATAAAATGCGCTTTGAAAAAGCGCAGAGATAAATGCAGAAAAAAACGCAGTGTGCGAAGGGAGTTGCGTTTTTCTCAAAAGCAGTGCCCAAAAAAGCGCAAGTGCAGAAAAAGCAGAAAAAATATGCAATGTGTGAACATACCCTTAAGCTTCGAAACAACAGGACACAATGCTCTTATTAGCAACCACCTTGTAAGTGCCCCCTCCAGCTCTAGGTGCTCATGTGCAGCTGGATCGGTGGTAAGTCCACCACTCTATGGTTTGATTTGTTTGCCTGTGGGGATTGGATGTTACCAACATCTGGTGAGAAATCCATGTAAATAGCACATTAAATATATATTTAAATTAATTTATTTTGTCTGCTGCCTATTCGTCATGCGCAACCAAATAACAGGACAAATCTGCACCAAATTTGGCATGTACGTAAATCACACAATTCTAAAGGTTTTAGACCATATTTCAGCTCTCTGGGACATATTATTCTTAAGATCTTTAAAAAAATAGAAAAGTACATTTTTATTTTAGCCAATTGATGGACAGATTTTCCCACGTATGCTACATGGGTAAATCAACTTCAAAAGGGGGACGAAGTGCCACTCACCTGCGCTGCTGCTGAAGAATACAAGACGTGCAGAATATCTGGGTTAAACTGTTCTGCTTTATTTCTGACACGTTTTGGAGCTGCTACCGGACTCCTTTCTCAGGATGTCTCTGAGGAAGGAGCCCGGTAGCAGCTCTGAAATGCATCGAAAATAAAACAGAACATATTAACCCAGATATTCCGACTGTCTGGTATTCTTCAGCAGCAGCGCAGGCGAGTGGCACTTCGTCCCCCTTTTGAAGTTAACTTCACCACGGTTGTCCGTGGAGGTGCGGGTCCTGCAGTTGCTTTCCAAGCGGTCATACATCAGGTGAGCAGTTTTCATTAAGAATTCCTGGCATCCTGTCCGAGGGATAAGACCCTATTGTGCATTATCTCATTTGCAGATTATTATACATGAGTAAATCAGGCACTTCCAAACATTTTAAACCAGATATCAGCTCACTTTGAACTACCATTATGGACATATTCATAAACAATAAAAATAAAAAAATAAACAGGTGTTTTCGAGATATTGTCCAAAAAATGTAACACAAAAGCAGATATACAAAAAACTTTAGTGTCTGCTCACCACCTCCTGGAGCGCATGGATCCTGTTGTCCGGCAAGTTTTCAGAGCTTAGAAGGAATAAGTCCAGTGCTGTAAGTCCATAAAATCCATTTTCATTTATTCCATGACTTGAAACAGTATAAAAATAATTAAGTCACAGTCCAGACATTAAATACAAAAGCGTTTCAATGCAAAACAGTGCATCTTAATCATTACCAAGGATATAAATGCAGACTGAACATTTTAAAACTAGTTCACAGTTTAATCCCACCCACCAGATCCAACTACCTGATAGGGACAGCTGTGCAGAGAGCCCTGACAGGGGATTAACCTCTTACAAGCTGGAATCATATATTACATCAGATACATATTTCTTTATTCATAGTGGTAGATCTGATCCTGCCTGACATTGATGCCATGCAGGACCCCGGTGTTCAGTTGGTAGATTTACCATGCTTCCCGGCTTATCAGCTTTCTCTTAATATTACCACCTCTGGATGGATTTTTGACCTTTTCTATACCTGACACCCAGGCCCAGCGCCAGCACCCGGCATACATGGGCATGTGTTGGGGCCCTGAAGAAGTGAAGGGGCACACTCGCTGTCTGTGAGTGGCAACAGTGAGGAGACCCGCTCGTACACAGCAGTCCTACCTCCTCTCCTGCTCTTCACTGATCTAGGTGATTGGTATACAGCAGGAAAGAAAGCTTACCAGGAGCTACAGAGGCTGAAGGACCTTCAAGTCATGTGACTGGTCACATAACTGAAATCAAATCCCTGGAATATACTGCTTCTGCTTAACTTCTGCAGCCTTAGTACAGCTCCCAGTGGCTCCTCTCTTCTGCTCTGCACCAATCAAGAACAGCTGGATGTGATAATATGTGTAAGTGTGTGTATATATGTGTCTATCTGTATGTGTGTTTATCTTTATGTGTGTATATCTGTATATGTATGTGTGTATCTGTATATGCACGTATTGTCCATGTAGCAGAGCTGTGTGTGTTTGTATGTGCATGCATCAGAGCTGTGTGTGTTTCTGTATGTGCATTATTATTATTATTATTATTATTAATAAATATTTATATAGAGCCATTAGGTCCCATGGCGCTTTACATGTGTAAAAGCAGACATGGACAAGAACATAAAATGACAACACTTGAATCATACAGGTACAGTAGGGCAGAGGATCCTTTCCACGAGGGCTCACAGTCTATACATTTGTTCCCTATGGTTGCCTAACATTTTGACATATTTAACACATGTGATGTATGTTTCATATAGTATGATACTGTAAAATGTATAAATCCTGCATTTCAAATAACAATAACAATTTAAGACAACAATTTGGCCAACATATGGATGCACATGTGCAACAAGCAACCCTCATTGCGTATGTGGGTAGTGACACAAGTGAGAAATATCATGAACATGCCATTACGCAACATGTTGCACAAATGTGGCCGAAGTGAAAGTTGTCAATGTGTACTTGATGAATAATGCACCATGTGGCGCAATGAACACACACAAAAAAAGAGGTGTCCTGTGAGGCAGGGGATTTAGTAACTGTTTTTGTCAATAATAAACAAAGGTTATGTAGCAGCGCTGATATCTGACCAAATAACATGATTTGTAAATTGTACGTATGCAACACACATGAGCATATGGCCTAAAACTTGGCATGTTATATGTTGGAAGGCATAAAACAGCCACTCACAGAGTCACTTGAGCTGCTGGTGTGGGACGTCAGGGTCTGAGCAATGGACAGGTTGGTATCAGACATCTGGGAGCCATGAAAAGCAACATACAGTTAAAATGTACATTGTGCATGTGGAGCATGCTTCCAAAGAATGCTCCATGTGTGCACATACCTTGCAGGTAAGCCAGAAGAACCTGTGGGTGTGTAATCATGCTGCATAGGATGACTTCCTTGTTTGGCTGCAACTTATCATCACATGGTACATCATGTGACCTCTGACATCACTTGATTTGCATATCATGCATGATGATATCAATAACGCAACCATTAACATATGCATTTATATGTGGTATTTGTTAACGGATGCATTTCCCATAGACTCCCATGTTACCAAAAACACATGCTTTTTTGAAAAAGCACCAAAAAACGTTGCAGACCATGTTTTTAGTGCAACTAGCAAAAATGCATTGCGTTAAACGCTTCACACTTTTGCACTGCATTTTTTGCTTGGAGTCTATGGGTGCCTTAACGCATGCGTTTTTACACATTTTCACATGTCAACAGCGCATCCGTTTAGCGGATGCATGGTGCAAGTGTGACCCCAGCCTTAGAGCCAGTATTTAAAATTGCTTCTCCATCCGTTCCTGTTGGAATATGTTTAATGCAACAACTCAATTCCAGTATATGATTGTTCTATTGCTAGTTTTGTATATTGTAGATAAAGTTAGCTAAAAAAAAATAAAAAACACCCAGAGGCTCACACAGGAAAGCATGTGACTGTATCCAGTTTACTGTGTCTGTGTATGAGGAAGAAGTAGCCTGCTGCAAAGATGCTGCACAAAGATTGAGACACTTAAGATGTTTTATGGTGGGTTTACACACACCAATTTATCTGTTCAATATCTGAACCAATCTCTGGTTGCAGTGAAATCATGGATACATTGCTCCATTTTGTGGCTGTGTACAACATGGAGCAATATATCCATGATTTCACTGCAACCAGAGATTGGTTCAGAGATTGAACAGATAAATTGGTGTGTGTAAACCCACCATTATTCTTGAATCATCATTAGGCTTATCAAATCTGTTCCTGGTTGTTGCTAAACAAAGAAGCTCTGTTGTCACATGCTTGGAGAGTATCCTGAATATCCGCCAACAGGTTATCGGCCCAGAAGTACACAGACCCAAGAAGTGAAACAGAGAACAGAGTGACACAAAACCCCAAGAATAACACTGCAACAGAAGCCCAAAGCAAAAGCAGCAAAGTACAACAGAGAAGATGTCCACAAGCAGGAATCCCTGCAAGTTGTCAGTGCAAAGCCTCACCAAGCAGAATTATCAGTCCTGGAAATTCAAGGTGAAGATGTTGCTCATAAGAGAAGGTACGTGGAAATATACTCAGGAATAAGTGCCTCATTCATTACCAGATGATTGGCTAGAGAAGGATCAGAAAGGACAAAGTACTATCTCCCTTAGGCCCCTTTCGGTGAAAAAAACGCATCTGCCGCGATTACCGCATAACGGGTGCACTTGCGGCACAGTTGCGGCACAATTGCGGCAAGCCCCATACAAAGTATATGCGGGCTTGCGGCAGGTGCGGCAAGTGCGGTTTTGGCACTTGCAGCAGGTGCGGCCGCGAAAAAAACGCAGCTGACCGCGGTTTTTTCGCGGCCGCACCTGCGGCAAGTGCCAAAACCGCACTTGCCGCACCTGCCGCAAACCCGCATATAGTTTGTATGGGGCTTGCCGCAACTGTGCCGCAACCGTGCCGCAAGTGCAGCCGGTATGCGGTAATCGTGGCAGATGCGGTTTTTTCACCGCATCTGCCGCGATTTCAAAAAAAGCTGATGTGAAAGGGGCCTTAGTGTAGATGATGACCAGATTGTGCAGATATGTAGGTGTGCAACTGCAAAAGAGATGTCGAATGAGTTACAGAAAGTGCATGAAAGATCAAATTTCAGCAATAAGCTTTATCTCATGAGAAATCTGTACCGGTCTAAGCTAAGTGATGTCCAGAATATGCAGGACTACATAAAAAACACCCTAAAGATTATGGCGCATCTCAGGGGTATTCAAGAAGAAATTAAAGACTTTCATGTTGCTGCACTTCTATTAAGTGGTCTTCCAGAAAGTTATATATAAGATACGGTAGAACTCTAGCACACCAAACCCAAGGAAAACGCAAGAAACAATATCTTCTGGATGCTGTATTTTTATTATTATCAGGATCCCAATGAAGTCTCAAACTCAAAAAAATGTTTTTCAGCCACATACAGCCTTCATCAGTTTACTGAGCTATAAGAAAACATACAAAAACAGATTTTTAGTCATCATTTACAAAAAATGAAAAAAATTGAGAATACAAAGGATTTACCTCATAGAAAAAATACAAAAAATGCAGCAAATACACCAATCCAACTAACAAAGATATATAGTGAATCTATTTTTGTTTGGGGCAAAACTGTCCCTTATATATGAGAAAACATGCTAAATGCAGATGCATCAGGAAAAGAGGAAAAATATAATATACCTTTTTCTAAAGGCCATGTGACACACACAGATATCTGTTCAGATATTGGTCACAGATCTCTGGTTGCAGTGAAATCATGGACACATTGTTCCATTTTGTGGCTGTGTACAATGGAGCAATGTGTCCATGATTTCACTGCAACCAGAGATCTGTGACCAATATCTGAACAGATATCTGCGTGTGTCACATGGCCTTTAGATCCTTTGAGCAATGCAGATTTAAATGTGACATGCAGTTGTGGCGCCCCGCAACGAGTGCGTCACAGGAGGGTATTGCAGCCAAGACAGCAGAAGCAATATTCTCTGACTAAGCAATGACACAGTTAACCCAGAGATCCATACCCTTCATGCATCACCAGCATAGAGGGCCAGGTCCTGGTGGGCGGAGTGTAGTGGTAGTGTGTAGTGGAAAAGAAAAGAGAACTCTCTGAAACAACGTAGGAGAAGGAGTAAAAACAGCAAGCTCTGCAACCTAGGAGAGGGGGCCTGCACAGTCTCGTGCAGCCCCCTGGCCGTCAACCCGGTTGGGCGCCATTACTCCCGGTGCCTTAACAACCGATCTACGGGCATCTACATGCGGGTTCAACAACATCCCATGCCCATCTACAGCCGGTCTACTGGTACCGAAGCTAGTAGTTGTTCAGCACTGCTACGCGAACCAGGAGTGGAGGGCCACTTTACAGGAGCACCCCACCACCGCCGCACACACAGAGTCGTCTAGCCAGCGAAGTACCCACCAAAAGGACCCAAGGTTCCCCACAAATCTGGCCAGAATTCCCCGGTAGGTCAATTGAAGCAGCCTCCTTGTACCCGACCTGGCATTCCATGGCGACCTCGGTAACACAGCTTAGTTAGAATGGAGGAACACCGCGGAGCTCTGAGAAACACTGGTCATTGCTAAGTCCACCCGGTCCGTTACCCGTAACTGTATGCCATGTATCACCTGCTGGTTACAGTAAACTACCCGTTACAGAGACTTTCAGTGTCCGTGCCTTCTTATGAACTATCTCCGCACCCTAAGGTAACCGCAGCTGCCTCAGAACATCTTGTGCAGCTCCTGGCTCCGGGGATCACCGCTCAGCCTGTGGGGAGCGTTCCATCTTGCTGCATTCCATCCCCCGGAGGCCCAAGCAGTGCCAGTGGATATCACCGGAACACTCATAGGTGGCGTCACGAAACAAATAACCCCTTAATCTGTTCAACCAACGACGTCTTTATTGAATCTGGACCACTGGGCCCCACTACCGGCTGGCGCGGCATCCCGTGACAAGGAGGAGGAAGAAACGCCCTGTCCCTCGGAGTCCCGGCCACGGTGAGTCACAGTTTAGCTTAACCACAAAGAATAAATATCTATATAAGATAGTTAAGGAAGAAAGCAGCAATTTCAGTCATGACATAGAAAATGAACAATGAATATAATTATAAAAGCAGTATACTGTGGCAGAATATGATACCTATGATTAGAGGCAGCTGAAACCTGGTCTGTATGGACAACTGGATAATAAAATAACAGACAGCACCCCTAGATGTGAAGATGATTATAGGAATACTATATAGTCTAGGTATAAAAAGACCATAAATGTTATAAGGTAAATTACTTGTATTTTATGAGTCATATAAAAAGAACCACAAAGTTACTACCTTATGTAGACATCCAATATTGCATGGGGCTCACAGCTAAGGAAAAGTCTGTCCAAATGATTATATGGTAAAAAATGAGTATAACGAAAACATTCTTGTGCCATGTATAAATGAAAGGCAGCTTACCATAGGGCCAATGTATAAGTCAACACCCCATCAGGTAACATGGAAAGGCTGTGACTGGCATGATGTCGCGCCGCCGCCTGTTAAATGTGGTGCCGAAGTGATGCGGACACCTGCTTCCGGTATTTGGAAAGCAGGGGGCCGCTTTATGGACCGCAAGCTGCGCATGCACAGAAGAAAGACAGCGGAAGTTAACCAAAACATGTGTAGGAGAAGGATATAGTGTTGGAGTGTTGGGGGTCACTATATGGGGATCAAATTTGGAGAAGGACACTTCAAGAAGGCTCAATAAGAAAAAAGGGAAAAAAGTGAATTAATATAATAATGAACATAATGACAATTAGCAGTTACATAACGCCCAATAGTAAGTAATAAGTAAATAAACAAGATTGTAAGATAAGAGATAACAATACATAACAAAGAAAATATGTTAATCCAGTGTGCCAAACCTCAGGTTATTAATCACTGCACTGACAATGTGTATACCAAAGTGTATGGTAAAAAACAGACAATTTAAAGGATAATCTCATATTCACATTTGAAACCTTTTGGTTCTAGTGTCTGGAGCGAAAAGATCCAAAAGGCTTCCCTCTCTTTTAGCCATTTAACACGGTCTCTTCCCCGTCTCATAGGATGAACATGTTCAATAATATGATATCTCTACTGAGATACAGTATGACCTCTAGTTACAAAATGATAGGGCACCGGCAATAACAGATTTTTACAACGTATTGTGGATTTATGTTTGTAGATGCGGTCCCGGATATGCTGGGTGGTCTCCTTAACATATCCGAGACCACACGGACATTTTATTAAATACACCACAAACAACGTATCACATATTAAATAATCATGGATACGAAAAATCTTCCCTATCCTAGGATATGAAAAGGTACAACCTTTTACCAGGTTGGAGCACTGTAGGTATCGACGGCAAGGGTAATTACCTTTTTTGGAGGTAGTAAGAAATGTTAGTCTCGATTTGAAAATATTAGATCCAACATCCGCACGGACCAAGTGGTCACGGAGATTAGGTGCTCTTTTATAGCACCATAAAGATGGATTTTTGAACTCTTCTATATATGGGTAAGACTCTGTCAAAATATGCCAGTGCTTATTAACAATCCCCTGTACGATTTTGTTAAATGGATGAAATTAATTAACAAAGGTGAGCCTGCGCAGGGGTCTATTCCGTGGGGAATACGTAAGTGTCCGAGGAGAAGCAATGTCTATGGGATATCCACTTTGAACAAATCTGGAAGTCATCTCGTTGTGTCTAACCTGTCTCAGAGTAGGATCAGAGACTATGGTCTCAATACGGATGTGTTGAGAATGAGGGAGAGCCCGTTTTGTATGTTTCAAGTGACGACTGTCAAAATGAAGCAAACTGTTCTTGTCAGTTGATTTACGGAATAAATCCGAAGTTATAATACCATCTGGTGTGACTGATATAAGTGTATCCCAGAAACTGATATGTTGCGAGTCAAAATGTATGGTAAATGTTAGGTCACTAGATAGTTGATTAAGAATAGTGTGAAACTCCAATAATTATGCCTGTGTTCCTGTCCAAATCATAAACATATTGTCAATATAATGATACCAAACTAAAGAGTGTGATAATAAGGTAGGGTTAGTTAGAGTGTGCCGGTCCTCAAACCAGGCCATATAAGCGTTTGCGTAGGTAGGTGCCACATTACTACCCATTGCCGTGCCTTTTATCTGGGCATAAAATTGGTCTTGAAACATAAAGAAATTTTGTTTCAGTATAATGTCTAAAAAATCCAAGCAGAATGATTGTTGAGAGTCAGATAGATCAGAAAATTTCTGATGAAACCAATGCATAGCAGCTAGTCCCTCTGTATGTGTGATACTTGTATATAAGTTATTAACATCAAGTGTCACCAGTATACTAGAAGGGGGAATTTTCCCAAAGGTATGAAGTTTGGACAAAAAGTGAGACGTGTTCCTTATGTAGGAGGGAATTTGTAGCATCAAAGGTGCTATGATCTTATCCATTACTATAGCCAGTGGTGATAATAGTGAATTAGTTAAAGCAACAATAGGACGGCCAGGTGGATTATACAGGTCTTTATGTATTTTGGGCAAAACATTGAAAACGGGTATAGATGGATATGCTTGTTGTAAGAAATTGACATCCCTGGTGTCAATGACCGCCGAGGTTACATAATATTCAACACTTTCTTGTATCTTACATCTAATGGAACTAGTAGGATCTCTAGATAATGGTTCATAAATCGAGACATCAGATAGCTGTCTCTTGATATCAGCAATATATTTTGCCCGATCCATGATTACGATGGCCCCACCTTTATCAGCTGGCCTAATTTCTATAGACCGATTCAGTTTCAAATGTCTGAGAACTTGAGACTCATTCTTAGAAAAATTATGCCTGATCTTTAAATCACCATTTGCGAATATTGACCTCATATTTTCCACTTCTGCCGATAAGGAGGAAAAGGTTTCAACCACATGATATGTGCGTAATTGGAGATTTTAGTTCTGAAGTGTAAAACGTGATACAGAGGGTGGAGGGGAAGAGGTTGCAGGCCCGGCGTCAATACTCTTATCATTATCAAAGTGCACCTGTAGCCTCGATTTGCGGTAAAATCTATATAAATTCTGATGAAGTGCAAAGGCATCAAACTTAGGAGAGGAACTAAAGGTCAGACTCTTTTGTAATACCTGTAAATCAGTGGACGAAAGGGTACACGATGATATATTATACACTACGTTATTCGTATCTGAGACCGTAATTGCATAGGTTGACGTCCATCTCCCTGGCCTCTTCCCTCTCCTCGTCTTCCTCTGTAGAAACGTCTGGGGTGGCCTAAAAAATGCCCCTGGTGAAGATAGGCATAATCTATGCTATCAATGCTGCTGGCAGACCCATAAGGGTCGTATCGTGGGGGATACCACGGATATGCAGGTTCGGGTCTACGCCATCTATAAACCGTGTTTTTAGTGTAATCCTCCAAGTCACAGTTAAATTTTCTCCTTTTCCGCTCCTGAACGGTTTTACGGAAATCTGCTATCGTTTTATTCATCCTAGATTTCAGAGCATTATACTCAGTGTTAAATTTCAATTGGTCTTCTACTTCCTTAATGTTATCTTTTAGAGTAGAGACCTCTTTCTGAATAAAATCAATGGACAAAGTGAGGGAGGTTGAGGGAGCACTTGTTAAGTATACCCTCGAACCGATCACAAAATTCGGCATTATCAGCAAACAATGTGGGTCGTAGGTGTACTCTTAGACCTCTCAGAATCTTTTTCTGCCTCAGATATTCTGACAATGTGGCAAGATGTATGTCCAATGCCGTATGTCGTCTAAGATCTTTTTCATAGTCTTTTTCTGAATATCCTCCTGTGATAGATTCAGAAATTGCATAGACGCTTTAACCCTGGCCAAAGTAGCTGTCATCTCACAAGAGTGTTTTCGTTATACTCATTTTTTACCATATAATCATTTGGACAGACTTTTCCTTAGCTGTGAGCCCCATGCAATATTGGATGTCTACATAAGGTAGTAACTTTGTGGTTCTTTTTATATGACTCATAAAATACAAGTAATTTACCTTATAACATTTATGTTCTTTTTATACCTACACTATATAGTATTCCTATAATCATCTTCACATCTAGGGGTGCTGTCTGTTATTTTATTATCCAGTTGTCCCTACAGACCAGGTTTCAGCTGCCTCTAATCATAGGTATCATATTCTGCCACAGTATACTTTTTTAATTATATTCATTGTTCATTTTCTATGTCATGACTGAAATTGCTGCTTTCTTCCTTATCTACCTTATATAGAAATGTATTCTTTGTGGTTAAGCTGAACTGCATGCCACATTTAAATCTGCATTGCTCAAAGGATCTTAGATCAAGGTATATTGTATTTTTCCTCTTTTCCTGATGCATCTGCATTTAGCATGTTTTCTCATATATAAGGGACAGTTTTGCCCCAAAGAAAAATAGATCCACTATTTATCTTTGTTATTTGGATTGGTGTGTATATGCTGCATTTTTTGTATTTTTTGAATGAAGTAAATCCTTTGTATTCTCATTTTTTTCATTTTTTGTAAATGATGACTAAAAATCAGTTTTTTGTATGTTTTCGTATAGCTCAGTAAACTGATGAAGGCCGTATATGGCTGAAAAACGTTTTTTTGAGTTTGAGACTTGATTGGGATCCTGATAATAATAACAATACAGCATCCAGAAGATATTGCTTCTTGCGTTTTCCTTGGGTTTGGTGTGCTAGAGTTCTATCTTATATTGAACTTTTTTTCCTCTAAGCACCCGTATTCAACTGGTGAGCCAAGCTCTATATATATTTATTCCAGAAAGTTTTGACACATTTGTGACTGCACTAGATGCACGGCCAGATGATGAGCTTACACTTGAATATATTAAAAGCAAGCTTGTAGAAGAATTCATGCCATAAATGCAAACTGTAAGCAGCAGTAATGAATCCAGAGCAAAACCAGCATTAAAGACACATGACTTCCCTAAATAAAAGAAAAATCTAAGAGAAACTTGTGAATGTTTTGTCTGCAAAAAGCCCAGCCACCTTAAAGCAGACTGCAGAATTTGGAAAGCAAGAATGAGTCAGCTTAAAAAGCAGAACAGTTATCAAAAGATGAAAACAGCTGTAAATGAAGATACTGCATGTGTTGAAGCTGCATTTAATGCCAGTATGGGCCCATCTGCAAAGTGTTCAGACGCTCGTGCTAGCAGCCATATGACAAATAACAATGTTTTCTTTCATTGACGTTGATGAAAGCAAGTCATAAAAGGTCATCTTACTTAATGGTCACTATATGACTTTAGAAGGAGTAGGAGATGGCTACCTCCACTGTCCAGTTTCCTCAGTACAAAATAGTAGAAAGATACCAGTAAAGGATGTTCTCTATATTCCCAGTATTGAAAGCAATCTTCTGTCAGTAAAGAAGCTTACACAAAAGGGGAATATAGTTACTTTTAAAGACAACAGCTACATCATATGAAAGAAGGGTCACACTCTTGCAGAAGGAAAAATCCAAAATGAACTTTATCAGATAAAATGCAAAAAAAGAGTGTACTCATGGTAGAAAAAATCTGCATAAGCCCTGCATGCAGATAATGGAACTGAATATACAAGTAGCAAGGTGCAAACCATTTTGAAAAAGAATAGAATTGTGTTCCAGACTACCATTCCATACAACCCAGAACAGAATGGCATTGCAGAGGGAAAGAATCACACTCTCTGTGAAAATGGAAGAAGTATGTTGTTTGATGTGAATCTACATACAACGCATTGGGAAGAAGCCATCGTGAAAGCTTGCTATCTTCAAAACAGACTGCCACGTAAAATAAAACTCCATATGAGCTATGGAACTGCGAGAAGACTAACCTGAAGGACCTCAGGAAGCAAAGCGTTTGTGTATGTTCCCACAGAAAAACGCTCCAAGTGGGAAACACATGCAAAGCAAGGAGTCCTGGTGGGCTATAGCAAAACTCAAAAAGGATATAAAACCCTGCACCTAGAGACCAACGCAGTAACAATCAGCAGAGATGTAGTGACTGATGAGAACTCTGTATCGCTCAAATTCCAGAAAGTTACACCAGTTATTAAACCCATGTGACAGAGACACTTACAGCTGACAATTCCAGGTACACACAGGAAGCCTTGCCGGGTAAGTGTCTGGTTTATTGCTGCCATAAACCATATACACACAACCAAACTGGGGATCAGATTCTTAGGCTCAGAGCTGCACACTGTGCTCTGCTGCACTCCAAAACTCACACCCAAGAAAAAAACCAGAGGTGAACATTTAACTTCTCTGACCACACCACAAAGAGGGAGGGATGTGCTGAATCAGCCCCAGCTCACATAACCGAGTTCATCAACCTGGCTGACACATATCTCCCATCACTTATGGTACCAGTAATCATATTACACATGCCCCCCTCTGCCCAAAGCCGGGGGATTGGCCACCATCTGATACCAAACAGGGGAACCTAGACAGGGCATCTGCATTCCCATGTAATTTCCCGGGACTGTGGTCAACATGGAAAGTGAAATCCTGAAGTGCCGAAAACCACCGGGTCACTCTGGCATTCTTTCCCCATCTGTCCCTCAGCCACATCAGGGGTGCATGATCTGACACCAGCCTAACCTGTCACCCTAGGAGGTAATACTGTAACGTGCCCACCGCTAATTTGATGGCCAAACACTCCTTTTCTACAATAGCATAGTTTTTCTCGCAGGAAGACAACTTTCGACTAAGGTACAGGATCGGATGTTCCTCGCCATGTACTACCTGGGACAGGACAGCTCCTAACCCGATCTCTGAAGCGTCTGTCTGGAGTACAAACTCTCTGCCGAAATTTGGTGCCATGAGGACCGGTTGTTTACACAGAGCTGACTTCAGGTCCTGGAAAGCCGTCTCAGCTTCCGAAGTCCACTTGGCCATGGAGGACTTTGTGCCCTTAAGGAGGTCGGTCAAGGGAGCGGCTTTCACAGCAAAGTTCGGCATGAATCAACGGTAATATACGTCAAGTCCCAGGAAGGGTCTGACTTGCTTCTTAGAGAGCTGTTGTGGCCAACTCTGGATTGCCTCCACCTTATTTAGTTGTGGCTTGATCTGGCCTCTACCAACAACATTGCGCAAATACCTGCCCTTCTCCTTCCCGATGGTGCACTTCTTCAGGTTTATTGTGAACCCCGCGGTTCTCAGTGCCTGCAGCACCATCTGGACATTCTGCAGGTGACTTTCCCAGTCCAGGGTAAAGATCACAATGTCGTGCAAATAAGCCGCAGCATACCTCTTATGGGGGGCTAGGATTCAGTCCATGGGCCTCTGGAAGGTGGCCGGCACTCCCTGCAAGCTGAATGGCATCCGCATATACTGGAAACAACCATCAGGTGTAGAGAAGGCCGTCTTCTCCTTGGCACTCTGTGACATAGGTATCTGCCAGTGTCATTTTGTTAGGTCAAGGGTGGTGATGTACCTTGCTGGTCCTAACCTCTCGATGAGCTCATCGACTCGAGGCATCGGATAGGCGTCAAATTTGGAGACTTCGTTCAACTTGTGATAGTCATTACAATACCGCCACGATCTGTCTGGTTTTGGCACAAGTACGATGGGACTGGACAAGCCACTTTTCGATTCTTCGATAACACCTAGATTCAACAATCTCGTCACCTCCTTCGAGATCACTTCTCAATGAGCTTCAGGGATCCGGTACGGCTTCAGGTTAACCTTCACGTGTGGTTCAGTCAGGATATCGTGTTCCACAACCTGAGTACATCCCGGCAGGTCTGTGAAGAGATCCCTGTTCCGATGAAGCAACTCTTGACATTGTTGCTTTTGAGCCCTCGACAGTGTGTCCGCCACTGTGACCTCCTAGATGTCGGCCTCCATCTTGCCTACCAGACAGGGGTTTCCATAGGGTCTCTATCCCGCCATGGCTTCAGCAGGTTGACGTGGTATACCTGGTAGGGCTTCCTTCTTCCAGGTTGGTGAATCTTGTAGTTCACCTCGCCCACTTTTTCGACCACTTCATAAGGCCCTTACCACTTGGCGAGGAATTTAATTTCGACTGTAGGGATCAATACAAGTACACGATCACCTGGACTGAACTGTCTCACCTTTGCGGAGCGGTTATACACCCTTGCTTGTGCCTCTTGCGCTCGGAGCAGATTTTCTCTTACTATGGGCATCATATCGGCGATTCTCGCCTGCATCTGAGTGACATGCTCCACGACACTTCGGTGGGGGGGTCACCTCCGCTTCCCACGTCTCTTTTGCTATGTCCAAGAGACCTCGAGGATGATGACCATACAAGAGTTCAAATGGAGAGAATCCCGATGAGGCCTGGGGAACCTCTCTGATAGAGAACATCAGATATGGTAGGAGACTGTCCCAGTCTCGACCGCCTTTCTCGACCACCTTCTCCAGCATGGACTTCAATGTTTTGTTGAACCTCTCCACGAGGCCATCTGTCTGTGGATGGTACACTGAGGTTTTCAATTGGGTTATCTGTAGTGCTTTACACAGTTCCCTCATAACCTTGGACATAAAGGGAGTTCCTTGATCTGTGAGGATCTCTTTTGGAAGTCCCGTTCTAGAGAAGATGTGCACCAATTCTCAGGCTATATTTTTAGCAGAGGAATTTCTCAAAGGTATCGCCTCCGGGTACCGAGTCACATAGTCCAGGACTACTAAGATGTACTGGTGGCCTCTTGCAGACTTGACCAGGGGGCCCACCAGATCCATAGCAATTCCATTAAAGGGCACTTCTATAATTGGTAAAGGCACTAGTGGACTTCGGAAGTGAGCGACGAGGACAGTCAACTGGCATGTGGGACACTACCTACAATAGTCTACAATCTACTGATGACACTCAGGCCAATAGAACCTCTGAAGGATCCGCTCCTGGGTCTTATTTACCCCTAGGTAACCACCCAGGACATGAGAATGGGCCATGTCTAGTACTTTGCATCTATAGGGCTCTGGAACCAACAGCTGTTCTATTACCTCACCTCTCACCTGGGTAACCCGATATAGCAACTCTCCATTTACTGCAAAGTGAGGGAATCAGGTGTCAGCCCCCGGCTCCTGGGCAACCCCGTTTATAACAGTCACATTTTCAAATACCCCTTTCAGTGTCAAGTCCCTCATTTGAGCAGTCCCAAAATTCCCGCTGGATGTCATCAACTCTTGGAAGTCGTCTTCATGGGACTCTGGCTCATCCTTGTCCCCGAGCAATACAACCAGGGGAAACTCATCTGCCTCCTGCAGCGGCAAGGTCTCTTGGTGAGCTGACTGTCCTTCATAAGGACCCTTGGATACCGCCCCCTTTTTCTACAAGTCCCAAAACAAAGTAAAGTCACAATAACAACGGGGTAGTTCTTGGCATCTCTATGGATACAGCGGACGCCTACCTTTTTACCCGGTATTAGTTGATGGGAAAGTGTGGCCCTCACCAGGGTCACCAAACGTCCGGAGTCCAAAAGTCCTGTTACTTGGGCCCCATTCACTTCCACAAGACATGCCTGCAGGCCCTCTCTGGGTTCGCTGTCACTGCTGCAGACCGTTGTAAGCATAATATGCGGAGCGCCGACCCAGGCTACAGTCCATTCGCTCAGTAGTCAGGGGACAATGGGCGGCTACATGACCAGGGCCTTGACACCGCCAACAGATTAATGGACCAGCTGGAGGTTTTGTTACGCCTCCACTTGCCCCTTGGGGCCTTGGGCTCCCTTCACCCGTGGCTCTATTACCCTTCCTTTGGGTGTCAGACACTGTTTGTACACCCCAATATGTAGCTGGCAAGTCCCGTGGCTTCCCCAGGGTACTCTCCACCACTTGGTACCTCTCCACCAGTCCCATCAGGTCATCGGCATTCTGGGGGTCACCCTGAGCAACCCAGGTTTGCACTGGATTCGGGAGGGCGTGCACAAATCAGTCCATTACCATTTGCTCCACCATTTGCGCTGGTGTGGAGGATTCTGGCTGCAGCCATTTTTGTATGAGATGTAGCAAGTCAAACATCTGGGAGCGGGGTGGGTTTGTGGCCATGATAGGCCCATTCATGAGCCCACTGAGCTCTAACAGTCAAAGTCACACCCAGGCGTGCTAAAACCTCAGTCTTTAGCTTCCCATACTCCCGAGCGTCCTGTAAAGCCAGGTCATAGTAAGCTATTTGGGGCTCTCCCGTTAAAAATGGCGCCAACACCTCCACCCACTGTCCCAGTGGCAGTTTTTCTCACTCTGTGACCCTCTCAAAAATCGTCAAAAAGGCTTTGGCATCATCCCCCGGGGTCCTCTTTTGGAGTGCCCGTCTTACCGCCTTCCTGACGCCGGAATCCTCATCTGGACCTGGGGATGGGCCAGCTGCCCTTGCACGGAGTACCTCAGTCAGGAGTTCCTGTTGCTGCTCCCGCTGCTGCTGCAACTGCTGCATCAAGAGTTCATTCGTTTCCTGTTGCGCAAGCTGTTGTTGGTGTTGTTGCTGCTGTTGCTGTTGGATCTGCACCAAGTGCTTAATCAGGTCCTCCATGCCGTTTGACTGTGTTTGCAGGCTTGTGGTTGCCTTCACCCATGACATACAGGTCGTTTGTAGTGAATACGGGCGCTTCCTGGGGTCTATGTCTGCATTCTCCACCAAGTGTGATAGAGACACTCACAGCTGCCAATTCCAGGTAGACACAGGAAGCCTTGCTGGGTAAACGCCTGGTTTATTGCTGCCATAAACCATATACACACAACCAAACTCAAACTGGGGATCAGATTCTTAAGGTACCATTACACAAAGAGATATCTGTGCAGACATTGCTTGCAACTCACTGATTGTGTGGCGCCCCTCTGGCTAGGCGCCACAGAGAGGTACTGCAGGCTGACAACAAATGTGATATCTTTGTAAGTTGTCAGTTCAGGGTTTAACTTATGGAGTCTGTTCTTACACACACTTAGGACTAGGCCACTTAGAGTAGGGGGGACGGGTAATTTAGTAGACCCAAAAGGGGGTGGAGCCTAGGGCAGAGTAGTGGGAGAGAGTGAAAGTTTAGAGACAGTGCTGGGAAGGCAGTCAGGAAGGAAAGGCCTGACAGTGCGGTTGACAGGAGGGATCCCCATCTTTAAGTGGGGGCCCAGGACAGAAGGCAACAGACCAGGACTGGTTGGAGCCGGCTGGTCACGTTGGGGGAAGACACCGGTAACGCGGGTAGCCGAGCGGGTCAGAAGTTCACCTCTGACCGCAGATCAACGAACTGCAAACCCATAGTAACCGGGTTGCCGACAGCACTACAAGGACATCTCACCCCTCAGGACAGAAACCGCTTGAGGGCCCTAGTGGTTGCCGGAAGCAAACACAAGGTACCTGGTCAGGCTCCGGACCCATTACCTAGAACTGGTTGTGAGGCAATGGCTGTGTACCCAACCTCAAACAGCTGATCCAAGAGATCGAACAGGACATACTTGTTGACCGTGCTGCCCCGGGTGTGTTGACACTAGAGATGGATGGCGAGGATGGTGCTTTCTGGAGGATGGGACTCAACAATCTACGGTCCCAAATCCAGAAGACCACGGAGTGGACCATCTGGCGCTGGAGAGCGGAGATGGTGCACCAGTTGAATCGGCGGTGGAGGGCTGCAGCTCAAAGAGACCAAGAGCGCTGGGTGACTATCTCTACGCAGACGGGTCACCCGGTGACCCGTGAACCCGTTGCTGAATTCCTGGAACCGGTTCACACACCATTAGTGGAGCCCAGAGAAGAGGATGTTGCCGAGGTGGGAGACCTCATCCAATTTGCAGAGGAGCCCGAGCTGACTGAGGAAGAGTACATGAGCGGCATGGTCGGTGTCGGGGAGGAGGAGGAAAATTTGGAAGAGGAAGGAGCCTTCGGCGATACGGAGTAGGCCGGGCCCCGCAAGATATGTAGGGTTGCGGTACCAACATCAGTCTCTGTGGTTGGAGAGAGGAGAGCAGTACTTTGCACTGATGACGACGGGCACACCTGGCAACCGGTAGGTCGTCCGTGGTTCACTCGACCTGACCCGGACGATGAGGATGAATGGCACCGCCGGCGCGAGGCTTGGTACACAAACGAACTAGAAACTCGCCAGACCCGCATCATGGCCCGTAGTCACTGCCCCCAGACCAACGTAAGAGGGGGGTGGTCACCACTTTTAACTTAAGCACTGGGTATGGGTTTGCAAAAGAAGAAGGCTTCTACCAGGAAGTACATGTTGGCCATAGAAACGTAGAGGAACACTTACCCCAGGGCCACCCGGACTGGCACCTGAATCATGGAGATGTGATCATGTATGAGCGCCACGTAGGTCCCCGTGGGTGGTTCGCAATCCGGGTCAGCAAAGTAGTTGAATGAATGCCCAACCCGGTATTGCATTGCTCGAAATGAAAACTGTGCCTTTAAGTGTATTTGTTTTACACTTCCCTGTTATTTTCATTTGGTTTCTGATGAACACTAATCAGAGACATGTTACCAGGTCCCTGTTGGACCAATAAGGACTAGACTATAGAAAAAGTTAATTGCAACGTTACAAGAAGTGAACCTCCTGCAAGGGAAGACCCAAAAGTAATCTTATTGTTTATACATGTTTAAAGTTACCTAGTTAACCTGTTAATAAAAACACCTATTTAATTCATACCTTGTTTGGTTTAACACCCGCGGACATGTGTGTTTCATCAAAGGGGTGTGTGACGCCCCTCTGGCTAGGCACCACAGAGAGGTATTGCAAGCTGACAACAAATGTGATATCTTTGTAAGTTGTCAGTTCAGGGTTTAACCTATGGAGTCTGTTCTTACACACACTTAGGACTAGGCCACTTAGAGTAGGGGGGACCGGTAATTTAGTAGACCCAAAAGGGGGTGGAGCCTAGGGCAGAGTAGTGGGAGAGAGTGACAGTTTAGAGACAGTGCTGGGAAGGCAGTCAGGAAGGACAGGCCTGACAGTGCGGTTGACAGGAGGGATCCCCATCTTTAAGTGGGGGCCCAGGAAAGAAGGCAACGGACCAGGACTGGTTGGAGCCGGCTGGTTATGTTGGGGGAATACACCGGCAACGTGAGAAGCCGAGATGGACAGAAGTTCACCTCTGACCGCAGACCGATGAGCTGCGGGCCCATAGTAACTGGGTTGCCAACAGCACCACAAGGACATCTCACCCCTCAGGACAGAAACCGGTTGAGGGCATTAGTGGTAGCGGATAGTGATGGGCGAGTCCTAAATTACTCGGAATCACTTGACTCTAGCGAGTCCAAGCCCGGGACTCGCTACTCGTTGCGAGTCTAGCGAGTCCAATGTTAATGAATGGGGAAGCGAGTAATAGCGAGTAATGTGCGATTTACAAATCGCAGATGTCTCGGAAAGTGCTCGCATTGCCGTTTTGGAAACCCCACTCGCAACATTTTTTTGCTGCTGTGTCCGTGTCTGTGGTTTTTATCCAAATTATATGATAACAAGAGAACAAGAGACAGGGTTTAATAGGGATATTGTCCCATCCCTGTCTGTAATGTGTGTTTTATAGACAATAGGTGTGGGAGAACACTTTTTGTTATTTTAACAAATATTTATTAAAGGTTATATTTTAAAAGTGCACCTTAAGTAAGAAATGTGTCCGTGTCTGTGTAGCAGCACACTAGTCCCCGCAAAAATTATTAAGTGCGCACAAGTAGTCGCACAAGCAGGTGGCGTCCGTGCTATTTGCAGGTAGGGGAGCAGCAACGCACTGGTCTGCCACAGAGAAAATAAAGCTGAAGGAGTTATTATGACCCAAAATCTATCAGGTGCAAAAAAATAGGAAATAGTACCTCAGCTAAGCCTCTGACTTCAGCTATTAGAACAGCTGAGTGAGTAAGCTAAGCTATGAGGTCGGTCCTGTGTGCACTGTAAGGCTGCTCCTCCCTGCCTGCCTGCCTACAGTCCTCTACACAGTACTCCTCTGTCCTCCTGGTAGCTCTCACAAGAGCTGTTTGGGTTAAATATAAGGAATCTTGAAGTTTCCCTACACTGCCTGACACTCCCTATGATCTGCTCCAACATCTACCTCACCCTGCTCTAGCTCAGATCTTCACAGGAATGTGCCCAAAATGGCGGTGGCAAGGCTTATATACAGCCTCGCCTCTCATACATGACATAGGCATCACGATGGACAGAAGCCAATCATAGTCCTGCCACAACCAACATGGCTGTGGCATTACTGAATATGATTGGCTAACATGCTTGTCCATCTTCACAAGTTTTCTGACCTAACACGCTAGGCTGTCTCGGAAGCTTTGTCAGAACATAACAGATTCTGTATTCGCGAGTCCCGAATACAGTATACAGGACTCGGATTCGTAGACTCGCTCAGACTCGCTCAGACTCGCTGCTGACAGCGGGTATCCGTGAAGCAGTGCAATTCTTTAAACGATTTGGGGAGATTCAAGCTACATAGCGATGTGATATAGCGAGTCTAGCGAGTAAGAAAAAGTAAACTCTGACAAAACTAGGATTGACATTGACTTGCATTGGACTCATTACTGTGCGAGTAATCGCTGGGAAACTCGCCGCGTACCGAGTCCTGCGAGTCCCTTACTACTCGCCGAGTAACGAGTCCTAGCGAGTAGACTCGCCCATCCCTAGTGGCGGACTGAATTCCGGTGGCGAGAGAAATTGTGCGCTCCTGCTGCTCTCGTCCGTATCGGTAAGGGACCAACCTGGATGGCTAGTGACAGATCATAGGACTAGCGGGAGAGCACTGTGAAGGTGGTAGAGACTGGGAAGAATAGAGACGACCCTGAAAGACAATGAAAGAAAACATCTAGAGACTCCATAAGGGGGACCCTGAATCGGCAACATCCACCCAGTAAACTAAACTGTACTGTGTTCCGTTTTACCATCTGCTGGTATCTAGCAAAGTGGAGTAAAACTTGAACTGGTCTCTGTAGTTCTTCCCGGCGGTGCCCTAAGGACTTCAACACCGTCACCAGCAGGTCGCCAGAGGGCTAAGGACACCCACTTCGACTCCCCATATCCTCATCCATCTCCACTGCCCTGCGGTAATAGCTCCAACTGTGGGGAGCTGTACCACACACTGCTGCATCCACCATCACCGCAGCGGTTGGCTTGCAGCGCCGGTACCATATTACCGGGAACTACAGGTGGCGTCACGTTCCTTTGTAAATACCCCCTTCTTCTACACTGTCTACCAAATGATAACCAGGGCACGGATCCCGACCACCCGTGATTCCCCATTCAAGAAGCCATCAGTCCCGGTGTCCGAGTACCCCCTAGCTCTGGTCACATCAATTGCAGTGAAATCATGGACACATTATTCCATTTTGTACACAGCAACAAAATGGAACAATGTGTCCATGATTTCACTGCAACCAGTGAGTTGCAAGCAACTCTGTGTGTGTAACGGTACCTTTAGGCTCAGAACTGCACACTGTGCTCTGCTGCACTCCAAACCTCACACCCAAGAAAAAAAACAGAGGTGAACATTTATCTTCTCTGACCACACCTCAGGGAGGGAGGGACATGCTGAATCAGCCCCTGCTCACATAAGACTTCATCAACCTGGCTGACATATATCTCCCATCACTTACGGTACCAGTAATCATATTACACCCAATAAACAGTACAATAAAAAGTACACAGGAAAGCATGTGACTGTATTCAGTTTACTGTGTCTGTGTATGAGGAAGAAGCAGCCTTCTGCTGAGTTGTTGCACAAAGACTGGAATGGCTCAGTGACAAGTCACTGGAGCTCCAGGATTGCAAGGACCCATACTTAAGCCCGGGGGGGTGGCTTAGCCCCCCCATGGCTAAACTCGCTCTGATTGGCAATTGAAATTGAGTCTGCCAATCAGAGCGAGTAAACCCTCCAGATCTGATTGGAGCTCTCAAATAAGATCTGGAGGGTCGGGTCGGCAGGTGCCCTCCCCCTCCTAGCTCCCCTCTGATCCCTTTCCTACCCCTCCCCACCCAGTGGTAACGGTCATCGAATGACTGTTACTGCAGGTGGGCTGCACCCGCCGGTCAGCTTCCTCAGCCCCCTCCTAATGTGATCATGGAGGGGGCTGAGGAAGCTGACATACCCCCCTGTGTCCCTCCCTCACCTTCCGGCGGCCTGCACCCGCCGGTGCACCCATCTGCCAGCTCCGGTGTGGGCCCCTCCTCTCCCAGACTCCTCCTCCTGGATGAGGTAAGTATGAATGAATTAATGAATGAACGGATGGATGAGTGAGTGGGTGAATGCATACATGCATGGGTGCATGCATACATGCATGAGTGCATGGATCGGTGAGTGAGTGAATGCATGCATGGGTGGATGGATGGATGGGTGAGTGGGTGCATGCATGCATGGGTGGATGGATGGGTGACTGGGTGCATGCATGCATGCTTGGGTGCATGGATGGATGGGTGCATGCATGGGTGGATGGATGTGTGTGTGCATGGATGGATGTGTGCATGCATGGATATTGCATGGATTGATGTGTGCGTGCATGGATAGATGTGTGCGTGTGTGGATGTGTGCATGCGTGGATGTGTGCATGGATGGATGGTGCATGCGTGGATGTGTGCATGTGTGGTTGCATGTGTGGATGTGTGGATGCGTGTATGAATGTATGGATGTGTGCATGTCTGGATGGTTGTGTGCATGGATGGATGTGTGTATGGATAGATGTGTGTGTACGCATGCGTGGATGTGTGCATGTGTGGATGGGAGTATGGATGGATGTGTGGATGTGTGCGTGCATTGAGGGATGTGTGCATGCATGGATGTGTGTGTGTGTGGATGCGTGCGTGGATGTGTGGATGCGTGCATGGATGTGTGCATGCATGGATGGATGTGTGTGTGCATGCGTGGATGTGTGCATGCGTGGATGGGTGCATGGAGGGATGTGTGCATGCATGGATGTGTGCATGCATTGATGTGTGCATGGATGCATGCGTGGATGTGTGTATGCGTGCATGGATGGATGTGTGAAAAGATAGATTTGTGTGTGCATGCAGCGATGTCTGCATGCGTGGATGGGTGCATGGAGGGATGTGTGCGTGCGTGGATGTGTGCGTGCATGGATGCGTGCTTGGATATGTAGATGTGTGCATGCATGGATGGATGTGTGCATGGATAGATGTATGTGTGCATGCATGGATGTGTGTGTGCATGGATGTGTGGATGCATGTGACTTGCCACTCAGGGAACGGGTACTCGGATCTTGGGCGTACTGTTGCAGGAATGCTGCAGTGGTCGGTGCCTGAGTCCGTGCCCTTGAGTGGTCATAAAAAAAGGGGATAAAAATAATAAAAACAGTGTCCGTGACACCACCTGTAGGTCCGGTGATGGCACCGGCGCTACTGAGACCTCCTGGGGATGGGCGGCAGCAAGGTGTAGTAGCCCTCTACAGGTAGGGCGGTTTCCCTGGGGTATTGGAAGTAGGAATGAGGGAATAGGGCAGCATAGTTGTTGTGGTGTGGGTCTGGAATAAGGGACACACACACAAAAGTCTCTTCTGTACCTTTACTGATGAAAACCAGTACACATCCAGTGATGAAGGGTGCACTCTGGGACTTCCACTTTGAGTGAGGTGTAAGCCTCCCTCTGTTCTTAGCTTTGTCCTGCAGCCAGGCTAGCTTGAAACGAGTCCTGACCTCCTGTGTCTCCACACCTGGATTGCTGCACTGAGGGCTCTCTCTCTGGGCTACCGCTATCCCTGGCTCTCAATTGTGGGTGCTGCGGGTGTCCGGGAAGCTAAACCGCTGCGGTGTTCTGGATTTTCTGCAGGGATGGTCTCTCTCTCCTTGTGTGCTGACTCGGTCTCCAGTGACCGGGGTTCTGGTGGGATGGGCTGGGATAGCTCCTCTGCCCTTGTCTGGAGTGCTGCTTGCCTCTGCCTTCATCTTCGCTCTCTGGACCTCACACTGGCCCTGGTATGCACTGGTGTTTGGCCCAGCATGGCTCCGGTAACCAGTTTCAGCTCCCTAGGCACTGAGCTGACCTTCACAGTTCTTGTAGTGACTGCACACCCTGCTAATTTCCCCCCAGCACCTGTATTTATAGGGAATCTGGCTTAAGGGCAGCCAGTTGAGCTCCCCCTGCAGGCCTGGGGTGGAAGGTGTTGGTGTATATGTGTGTCTCAGCTGTGGAAATTCCATTGTGAACCAGGGAGTTCTGTGGCTTACCTGCACAGTGCGCCACACATGCGTGCGTGCATGGATGGATGTTGCATGGATGGATGTGTGCATGGATGGATGTGTGCATGCATGGATGTGTGCATGCATGGATGGATGTGTGCATTGATGGATGTGTGCGTGTGTGGATGTGTGCATGCGTGGATGTGTGGATACATGCATGGATGGATGTGTGCATGGATGGATGTGTGCATGGATAGATGTGTGTGTGCATGCGTGGATAGGTGCATGTGTGGATGGGTGCATGCGTGGATGATGAGTGCATGGGTGGATGGATGGATGCATGGATGGATGGATGGGTTCAACAAGGGATCAAGTGTCCTCTTATTGTAGTCTCTAGGATCATAGTCATGGTGCAATGTATGACAGATCATTGCATACAGGGCATCATAACTCTGACCGCAGAGACTGTAGGAAGAGGACACTTGTTCCCTTGCAGCAGTCTCTGGATTGAGCAGAGGCGATCGAGCGTCGTGGGTCCTTCATTGTGAACTACGTCGAAGGTGATCGAGCGTCGTGGGACCTTCGTTGTGGACTACGTCGGATCTTTATAAGAAAGGTGGAGTCCGAATTTTGTTTGTGTTTTTTTTCAAATAAAAATAATTTTCTCTGTGTGGTGTATTTTTCTGACTATTTACTAGAGATTTCTAATGGCCGGGTCTAACATAGGTCCGACATTATGAATCTTAGGCTTAGTGCCAGCTGCCAATAAAAAGCTGGCATTAACCCCATTATTACCCAGTTTGCCACCAGCACCAGGGCAACTGGGTACAGTGCCAGAAAATGGCGCTTCAATGAATTTTCTGGGGTGGCTGCGGGCTGCAATTCGCAGCATGCAGGGCCCAGAACGCTTGGGCCTCTCCATGCTGAGGATTCCAGCCCCCAGCTGCCTAGTTGTTCCTGGCTAGGCCAAAAATATGGCGGAGCTCCACATCATTTTTTTTTCTAGAATTAGTTCTAGAGATATAAAAAATGGGCATCGATGTATTTTTGGTTGCCAGACAGGTACAACGAGGCAGCTAGGGGTTGGTGGCAGTCTGTAGCTGCCACTTGTACCTGGCTGGAACAAAAATATGGTGGAGCCCCACATCATTTTTTATTTCTAAAATCAGTTCTAGAAATATAAAAAAAGGCCTTCGCTGTATTTTTGGTTGCCAGCAAGGTACAACTTGGCAGCTGGGGAGCTGAAATCCTCAGCGTGGAGAGACCCAAACTTGGGCCCCCATGCTGAAAATTGCAACCCACAGCCACCCTAGAAGATAGCGCATTCATTAGAGGTGCAAATTTCTAGTGCTGTACCCCAACTCTACCAGTTGCTCTTATGCTGGTGGCACAAGGATTCTCCATATGCGACATGGTGCTAACAATTTCAGTGGAAAAATTAGCTCCAATTATTAGCGGAAACCATGTCGCATATGGAGAGCCCCTCCCTGTGTGCCTGAACATTGGAGCTCTGCCACAAGTGACCCCATTTTTTGAAACTAGACCCTCCAAGGAAGTTATCTAGATGCAGAGAGAGCACTTTAAACCCCCAGGTGCTTCACAAATTGGAGCTCACAAAAAAATGGTTTTGTAAATTTTGCTGGAAAAATTAGAAATTACTGATTAACTTTGAACCCTTCCTACAAAGACAGAAATGTTATTTATTAACTATTTTGTAACAATTTTGGGTCACATAACTCTTTGGTTTAGCAGAATAAAAATTCAAAATGTGAAAATTGCAAAATTTTCTAAATTTTTGCCAAATTTTTGGATTTTTTCACAAACAAATGCAAAAATTATCGACCTAAATTTAATACTAACATGAAGCTCAATATGTCGCAAAAAAACTATCTCAGAATCGCTAGGATCCGTTGAAGCGTTCCAGAGGTATTACCTCATAAAGGGACACTGGTCAGAATTGACAAAAATGCCAAGGTCTTTAGGGTCAAAATAGGCTGGGTCCTGAAGGGGTTAAAATAGCACGAAAGTAAAAATGAAGGAGATGGTTTCTTCCCAAATGCTGATTTTTATTTACAACCAAGTGAATTTAATTGGGTATTACAGTATATAAAATTATAAGTGATCAAGAAAAAAGGTGCTTATTGGAAATGGGCACAGAAGAACACAGCACCACATATAAAAATGGACATGGATAAAAATGCCACCAATTACAGAAAACATTCCACGTACAGGTGTATTTAAAATTTGGCAACCAGTCAGAAAGACACAGTATGGTCTCTATTAAATCTTATCTATATCATATAGAGAACCTAATATGTTACACAGTTCAGATAGTAGAATATCACATCAAGTTGATTCCAATCTCTATGTAGTAAACTAAGATAAGGTAAAGAATATTTATACCGTGTTAGCCAGTAGACAGAAAAATATATTGCAATCTGAGAGTCCTCAGTGGTTGATACCTTTTAATGGCTAACTGAAAAGATGGTAAGCAAAGCAAGCTTTCAGGACACTATGGTCCCTTCCCCCCAGCCTGACGAAGGGACCACAGTATCCCAAAAGCTTGTTATGTTTACCATCTTCTCAATTAGCCATTAAAAGGTTTCAACCACTGAGGACTCTCAGATTGCAATATATTTTGTAGTAAACTATGCTATGCAGATTAGAACTGTATCACGTGGCTCATATATACAAATACTAGAGTCAGGGAGACAACCAAATTACTGTGTGTAAACCAGTATTCAGTTTCCTAACATGTAAAAATTTTATAGCAGGATCAAAATGAGGTGTGAGGTCACTCACCTATACCTAAGGTGCTCAGTAGTGGTGCTGGAAAGGACTATGCCCGGATGAAGACCCTGACACATGCTTTGCTGACTTCTTCTGGGGGACTGTGAGGGGAGTGTTGGGATCCGAGCCTGTAAAGCCCCAAAAGCTATCTAATCAGTGTTTCATGATCAGGGCTCTGTTCAGCAGCAAATGCGGTAAGGATTAAGAGCTATTTCTGGGGTCAGAAGGCACTTCCGGTGCCAACCCAACCCGGAACACTCTATACCGCACCTCCCGTGCATGCATGATTAGAAACTCCCACTGCGAATGTGTCAGACGGCCAGCGCCATTTTATCTACACATATACTGCTGTAAGAACTTGGCTCACCGTTAAGGTGGTGCTCAAAAATTAATCCGATATATTACGTAAAGTTGGCACACACGAAAAAAGAAGTAGAAGACTTGCTTGGATGCAGCAAAACAACTTTTATTGTTTTGCTTAAGAATTAATTGTTTTATTCCATTCCTACGTACGTTTCAACTTAAACAAGTCTTCTTCAGGGAAATTAAATTTTTTAACTACAAGTCAAGAAACAACATAACAGAAATTAGACATTTGTCATAACAAAAAAGTGGACATAAAGATACATCAGTTTTTCATCATACACTTGATAATAGAATGTATACCTATGCCAACAATGTAGTTGCATAGGTTTTTGTTTATACTGAAACTCATACACTTGTTTCAGGTCCTGGATAAAAAATCTTTACAGGACCTAATGACCCAAAGTAACAGTTATAGGGACTTACTGGGTGGAAAAAAATACAGTCATACAGTTAGGGCCAGAAATATTTGGACAGTGACACAAGTTTTGTTATTTTATCTGTTTACAAAAACATGTTCAGAAATACAATTATATGTATTATATGGGCTGAAAGTGCACACTCCCAGCTGCAATATGAGAGTTTCCACATCCAAATCGGAGAAAGGGTTTAGGAATCATAGCTCTGTAATGCATAGCCTCCTCTTTTTCAAGGGACCAAAAGTAATTGGACAATGGACTCTAAGGGCTGCAATTAACTCTGAAGGCGTTTCCCTCGTTAACCTGTAATCAATGAAGTAGTTAAAAGGTCAGGGGTGGATTCCAGGTGTGTGGTTTTGCATTTGGAAGCTGTTGCTGTGACCAGACAACATGCGGTCAAAGGAACTCTCAATTGAGGTGAAGCAGAACATCCTGAGGCTGAAAAAAAAGAAAAAATCCATCAGAGAGATAGCAGACATGCTTGGAGTAGCAAAATCAACAGTTGGGTACATTCTGAGAAAAAAGGAATTGACTGGTGAGCTTGGGAACTGTAAAAGGCCTGGGCGTCCACGGATGACAACAGTGGTGGATGATCGCCGCATACTTTATTTGGTGAAGAAGAACCCGTTCACAACATCAACTGAAGTCCAGAACACTCTCAGTGAAGTAGGTGTATCTGTCTCTAAGTCAACAGTAAAGAGAAGACTCCATGACAGTAAATACAAAGGGTTCACATCTAGATGCAAACCATTCATCAATTCCAAAAATAGACAGGCGAGAGTTAAATTTGCTGAAAAACACCTCAAGAAGCCTGCTCAGTTCTGGAAAAGTATTCTATGGACAGATGAGACAAAGATCAACCTGTACCAGAATGATGGGAAGAAAAAAGTTTGGAGAAGAAAGGGAACGGCACATGATCCAAGGCACACCACATCCTCTGTAAAACATGGTGGAGGCAACGTGATGGCATGGGCATGCATG
Organism: Allobates femoralis; assembly: GCA_033576535.1. Taxonomy (NCBI): domain Eukaryota; kingdom Metazoa; phylum Chordata; class Amphibia; order Anura; family Aromobatidae; genus Allobates; species Allobates femoralis. Next base: position 350,778,427 of record JARQOC010000002.1, read on the forward strand.
GCTTTCAATGGCACTGGGTCACTTGTGTTTATTGATGACATAACAGCAGACAAGAGTAGCCGGATGAATTCTGAAGTGTACCGGGATATACTTTCAGCCCAGATTCAGCCAAATGCTGCAAAGTTGATTGGACGGCGCTTCATAGTACAGATGGACAATGACCCCAAGCATACAGCCAAAGCTACCCAGGAGTTCATGAGTGCAAAAAAGTGGAACATTCTGCAATGGCCAAGTCAATCACCAGATCTTAACCCAATTGAGCATGCATTTCACTTGCTGAAATCCAGACTTAAGACGGAAAAACCCACAAACAAGCAAGACCTGAAGGCTGCGGCTGTAAAGGCCTGGCAAAGCATTAAGAAGGAGGAAACCCAGCGTTTGGTGATGTCCATGGGTTCCAGACTTAAGGCAGTGATTGCCTCCAAAGGATTCGCAACAAAATATTGAAAATAAAAATATTTAGTTTGGGTTATGTTTATTTGTCCAATTACTTTTGACCTCCTAAAATGTGGAGTGTTTGTAAAGAAATGTGTACAATTCCTACATTTTCTATCAGATATTTTTGTTCAACCCTTCAAATTAAACGTTACAATCTGCACTTGAATTCTGTTGTAGAGGTTTCATTTCAAATCCAATGTGGTGGCATGCAGAGCCCAACTCGCGAAAATTGTGTCACTGTCCAAATATTTCTGGCCCTAACTGTATCTGCTATTTGTTAAATCACAAGTGCAACGCAACAGATGGACACACCTATCAATTATGAATTAGTGTGTATCATATGATAAAAATTAAGTACCATTTCAGGTTGGTTTGTCTTTAAACCATACGTGTTAAGTGCTTCCAGGCACTATTGTCATCCAGTTGTAACCTAGTAGGTAATGAATATAACCCAATGAAAAGTAGAAAGAAAAATTATTTGGTGAAGTCTGGTAGATTAGGAGAAGAGACAGGAAAAGATGCTATGTAGTTACCTTTACTCAGGGGCGTAACTACAATAGGTGCAGGGGTTGCGATCGCACCCGGGCCCCGTAGCCTAGGGGGCCCCAAAAGTCCCTTTGGTCTATAGAAAAAGACTATTGCTGTTAAAGATTTGTAATAATTGGGGGCCCTGTTGGAGCTTTCGCATCAGGGCCCATGAGCTTCAAGTTACGCCACTGTCTTAGTTGTGTGATACACCAGGGTAGTAATTCCCTGTGTAGTGTTCCGTTTCGATCGCTGGATAGCTACAGCTACTTTATAGGGAGGGAAAGTGGACACCAAAAAATCCAATAGGATGATTTCCTAATACTTATCTCATAAGTGCAGATGCTCATACTTAAGGGTTATCTTTTTCATGAGAATTCAGATATAGGAATAGAGTATGTCTCTCATGCCTAGGTATAGGGAGTGAGGTTAGTTTAAAAGGTAAAGTAATATATGACATACTTATATGCAAACAAGGCATGGTACCTTAATGAGTTTCAGGCTTTGTACTGCTGACCCTTATTGTGAAGGTAAAACAAGGGTACAGGAGCGCAATGTGTGAAACCTGGTGGTCTAAGGGGTTAATGGATTGCACGCCAATTGTCCACTCACCCGGGGGGTTGTGCAGTCGTGCACAACACTGGTGTATGCCTGGAAGCAGAGGAGCCCCCGCTCAGAAGCTGCACGAAATGACTGTCCTGTAGTCCTGCCTCAGTCCATGTGAATCCAGGAGGTCACGTGATCCAAGTCAGACGTAACATCACCACAGGTCCTTCAGCTGTTATTGTTGTTAAGGTGCTTCACAGGTCCTCAAGGAGGAGGAATTAAACAACACCCTGGCCCAAAGCAGCTCCACCAGTGATCCCACAAAGGGATTATAACATAAAACAAAGGGAAAATGGAAACTGGAGTTTATGGGAGCTAAGGCACAAAGCAAAGGGAACGTATTAGCAGATTTTCAAACCTTTTATTATTAGCTCCTTGTATGGGTCACACAAGGAGCTAATAATAAAAGGTTTGAAAATCTGCGAATATGTTCCCTTTGCTTTGTGCCTTAGCGCTCATAAACTCCAGTTTCTATTTTCCCTTTGTTTTATCTTATTGTGAAGGGTCCTATGCAATAAAGTAAAGCCATAATAGAATGCAATTAGTAAGGTCACAAAAAAGGCTTGTGAATAGAGGGCTCAGAGTCAGGTGAGGACTGATTTACCTTGTTATCTAGACCACTGTGTGCTGCGGCAGAAGGAGCAGGTGGTGTGAGAGGCTTATAAAGCGATGTACCGCCGCATGTGTGCGGATACCCGGAAAATGACGCTACTTCTGTCGTCAGACGTCAACCGGAAGTACGCGGTCATGTGTTGTAGGCCGGCGCATGCGCAAAAGAGTCCAGAAGTACCGTGGAACGCACCTGTGAAACGCACGCGGTGTTTGTCATGTGACCGGCCATGTGATTGATGCCTGCGCAATATCATTAGTGAGTTTAGACAGCTCGCTGCATCGGCATCAACGCTTACTAGATAAGGGTGAGGGCTAAGAAGCACTGTGCTTAAAATGGTGAACATTTTAGCGCTAGGACGTGCAGTAGATAGCCCTGTAAAGCGCTACAGCGCATGAATCTACATGTGCTGTAGCACTAAAAAGTGCTGTGGGTGACTTTTTTTATCTACAAGTCCCCCAGGAGAAGCCGATGAAATACGTGTCAGGCGCAGTCCTTTCCAGTGGGATATTCTCTTACCTGAACTGGCTATAACATATATGGTTCCATATATGATATAGATATGATTTAATAGAGATCATACTGTGTCTTTCTGACTAGTTGCCACATTTTAAATACATCTGTATGTGGGACGTTTTCTGTAATTGGTGACATTTTTATCCATGTCTACTTTTATATGTGGTGTTATGTTCTTCTGTGCCCATCTCCAATAAGCACTTTTTTCTTGATCATGTATAATTTTACATTCTGAAATACCAGTTAACATTCACTTGGTGACATATAAAAATCAGCATTTTGGAAAAAAAATCTCCTAAATTTTTACTTTCCTGGTGTTAGGCCTCCTGGCACCGCTTCCCAGCTCACCTCTCCCGGGTCGGCATCTCCTGCTCCTCTGATGACCAGGCGTCCGGCATCCAGGCGTGCTGTGTCTCGGAGCCGTCGCCATGTTCCCTTCCTGTCAGCTGACCACCGGGTTCGCACATGAGCACATTACTATGGTCATTTTCATGAGCCTACTTAGCAGCGCGCTAGGTGCATTCCTTCACTGTGACTCTAGGGGCCGGCAAGGTCCTACCTGACACTCCCCTTGACCAATAACTGCTCTTCCCATGGTATATCAGGCCACCTCCTCTGATGGGAGGTGCCTGATTATTAAGTCAATTTGCTTCTGCCTTGCTGACTGTTGGCCAGGTCTTCCTTGTGCTCTGTGTCCTGGAACCCTTGCTGTGCTCCTTCCCAGTAGCACCATTCCTGTCCTCCAGCCTTGTACTCTGTTTCCTGGAACCCTTGCTGTGCTCTTCCCCGGTAGCACCCTTCCTGGTCTCCTAGCCTTGTGCCCTGTTACCTGGAATACGTCCCTATTCCTTAGTATAGGCTAACCTTACAAGCTGCCCCCCTGGTACTAGCTGCTGTGGTATTTAGACCCCCTGGGCTTGCCCCTGACAATCCCTGTATAGGGGTTGGGTAAACTAGGATCAGCTCACCCAGGGGAGTTCGGTACCACGGCCCAGTGGGTCCATTCTAGGGCGCCTTCCCCCGGAAGCGTGACACCTGGTATTTTAAAGGATATATAGAGACTCTTGTCCTCTGTTTTAAAATGAGGCACATATGTAAATCAGTCATGTAACACCCTTTACGCCACCTCCTTGGTCAGGGTGTCCTGTAGTTCTCACCTCAATATTGCCTCCACCCGAATCTTGCTAGGAGCTCTACATGAATGCAGATGGGTCTTCCTTTTCTGCTAGGGGTCGACGCGGGGATACCCCTGTTCATGTCCTCTACACACATTTACAAGAGATTAGATTTACTCGTGGGTAAAAGGTGCCAATTGCATGGGAAATACCAAGGAACAGCAAACAAGTAATGATATGCAATATTGTATAAAAGCACAAAATATGCACTGCAGAAAACCCTGAATGTTAGGGATAACGTGTCCTCTTTAAACCATAAGCACTATCCTATCTAATAACCACAAATCTACAAATGGCTGCAGTTATGCAAATGATACAGTCCCAGGTTAGGGCCCCAGTGTCTGTGGATGTTGACTCACTTGCTGTAGCCTTTGGTAAACAAAACAACAACTCCTAGTTAGTGAAAGCACAAGTGTCTGTAGCGCTGCCTTGCACTTGGCTTCAGAATGCTTTTCAAAAAGTAGAACTATAAGTTCCAGTTTTTCTTCTTTATAGTTAACTTCAGTATCCTTCTCCAACAATAGAACTACAAGTCCGAGCAGGAGCTACTCAGTCCCTTTGCAACAGGTGTGTATTCACCCAGAGTTACAAATTGGGGCTTTACAGTCCAGTTTTGTGGAAGAATGGGAATGGTAGGCAGAATGCTTCTTCTAAATGAGAAGCCAGGTGGGTGTGAGCAACTACTGATAACCTGGCTGATCTGAAGATGTGGTGCTGCTTCAGTCCTGTCACACAAAGCTGCAGAGGTATCAGCACAAAGCCTTTGCTTCAGTCCTGGATCATCACTCAATGATGGCTGACAAAATACTACTACTACAGTTCACTTCCCCCTTATTCTCCACCTTGCTCAGCCAATCAGTCCTGTTTTCTCCTCTGCTCCTCCTCTCCCAGGTTGCAAAGGCTATGCAGCTAAGGACTAATAATTAATGTCTGTGAAGGTGAATGTCTGTGGGACAACATATATGTCTTCCATGGCAGGTGCTACAGATGTTTTGAAAGGGTTAACAGCTATATTAGACCTACCATTTTCACATATTCACAAAAAGAAACAAAAAAAAAAGAAATACTAAAGCAAACATTGACTTTCAGCCAAATGACTGAACCAAACCGCCTTAAATTTTACACCACTAGAGAGACATAAAATTTACTCTAGGTGGCATGTCCCATTTTGATCCGAACATGGGATCACATTGGTTATGCAAGTCAACCAGTCCATAATAAAATTGGAAACAACTCTAATGCCATCTGAGTGTGTTACAATTTTAACAGACAATTGGGTATGAAAATAATTGATTATTATTGTTGTTTTAAATTTATAGCTATTTTGAAAGTAAAGGGTAGAGTTATGCACCCATAGTATCTTACACGGGAAACTAGGATTTATCTAAGAACAAACACACAAGATGTTGGGGTCCCTCAAGGCTCTTTCCTGGGTCCCCTCCTTTTTTCAATCTATACCCTTGGTCTGGGACAACTCATAAAGTCCCATGGCTTTCAGTATCACCTGTACGCTGATACAGAGGGGCGCAAATGAGCAGCAATTGGTCTGTGGTGGGTAGCAGTATCGCTCACCTTGGTGTGTTGTGCACCTCCGCCAGGGGCTGGCTGGCAGATTTCAGCCTGGGTGGCAAGCACAGTTCAGAGGCCCATTATGATGGGTCACCAGCCCCTCTGCCGCCTGAGGCGAAGTGAGGAGCAGGGGCGGGCATCAGGGATCGGGGAGCAAAGCACAGAGCAGGAAAGCCGGCGGAGAAGTCCTCTTCTTACCGCACGTTTTCCCGCCTGTGTTTTTTGCTCCACAATCCCGATGCTGCACTCCCTCCTCCCTGTAGTTGCTCCCCAGGCCTGGTACTAACATTAAAGCAAAGACCGCAGCCTTATCATTTCTAATGTGACGCATGGTGTCTGCAGATGCTTGTAGAGCGCCGTGCGCTCCCATTGCCCGTCATGAGTGATCTATGCGCGTGCGGAGCCTGGCATGCGCACAGATCACACACTCTCGTCCGCACCGGAAACGAGACAGACAGGTCACTCATGGCGGGCAACGGGAGTGCACAGCGGTCTGTAAGCATCTGCAGACATTGTGCGGCCCATTATAAAAGATAAGGCTGCCGGCTCCTTGCAGATGTCCTCCGCAGAACGCTGCGGAGGAATCTGCAAATGTGAACTCAGCCTTACATTTACATGTAAGCAGCAGCAGGACAACAAACTCAGAGTCACACACACACACAAGCAGTTCACTTACATTTACACAGGCGAGGCGCTCAGGCGACTCAGGCGAGGCAGGCAGCAGTAGTGCAGCAGCACACTACTTGTCTTTGCAGCAGCACCAGGCAGGGAGGTAGTGGGGGAACTCAGACTGGCCTGTCTGGCCTCCGCTCCGGCTCCAGTCCTCAGTCAATCCAACGGCATTGCCTGTGGGGCCACCTGGCTGCCACCACCAGACTCCAGTCTCACCGGCAGCAGAGCAGACAGCAGAGCAGCCAGAGCTGCACAATCAAATTTCAAACAGTATGGTGGCCATCACTGTTTGCGCTCCACTCTGGAGGGACTGGGTGGGTTCACACAAGGTTCACTTCCTGCGTGCTGACGTAGCACGCTAGCTACACACCGCTCTGAACCCTCCCTCCTCCCTGTCTTTGCTGGGCTGGCCTGGCTGGTGCAGTGGCGTAGGCACCCTCTCATCCACTCCCTGCATTCCACAGGCCAGCCGGGTGCCATGACAACGCACCCGCTGCTGCCGGAAGCCCGGACCGGCCCCGCGGTGGCGCAGCCTGCAGAGAGAGCTGAGAGCTCTTCTCAGAGGTGAGTGCGGCTGCTGGCGAACGCGCCGAGCCGACAGACGGCCGCCCGCTAGCACTGACACAGTCAGTGACTTAATCGCGCCTGGCGTCCCGCCGGTTGCCAGGACAACGCAGCCCTTGCTGCGATTTGAAGCCCGGGCGGTCCCACTGCGGCCGCACCGCGCTGACAGCCGGACGCTCAGTCAGATGATCCTTTCACTATTCAGGGCGGCTGCCAGCAATACCAGGTGGCCCTGAACTGTCACTATACCGGCGGCCCGGAGGGCAGTTGTCCCCCAGGAACCCGACCCAGTCCGCCCCTGACCACCTCCGCACAACACCAGTTATCGCTCAGGGCTTTAGACCTCCGGATCTCGCCAGGCACCGTCGCCGTCACTCCAGCGATCCTTTTCAGGAAGTCGACACCATGTGATCCAGGACCCGGTAACACGTCACCGCTAGTCCTCTGTAAATGGTCCCAGTCGCCTAGCAACCACAAGTCCTTTCGCTCCAGTGAATGGCTCCGGGGTTAAAACTTAATCTTCCTTCCAACAGCAGCTCCTGCCAGCCTCCCCATAGGGATACCGCGAATATAAACAAAATAAATGGCGGTCTAATGGAGCGCTAAGAAGGAGAGGATTACTAATCTTATATTAAAGCATCCAAACCTTTATTAAGATTTCCCTTATACGCCACAACATGTTTCGACAGTCTACAGCCGTCTTCCTTAGGTGTTATAAGGGACTTTATCACAGAAATGCTTTATATAAGGAGTGGAAGCCTGGCCCCCAGGAGTCTAATTGGTTAATTGTAAATTTCTAACATTTAACCCTTGATGATCCTAATACCCTGGTCTCAGGCTTCGCACAATCCATAATAAAATATATTTGATATGTATAATACATTAAAACACCCTATAAAAGCACATTATGTGTTATAAAAAAACATAATTAAAAAACACACACATAATTCCATATAAATTCATAAATGTCCATATAAAATATAAAATACATTAAAATCCATACTTTAAAACCAATTAAAAATTAATTATTACAAATTAAATGACCATAATTATCATCATTCTCCAACCGCTACCCACTATATACACTCACATACCCAAAATATGTGATATAATACCTCCCTCATCCTATGTATATAAGTCTCTATGTCACTATACGTCCCACTGTACTTCAATATTATCCAATTCTTACATTATTAACGTGCATATGTTGCACTACCCCCAATATAAATGCAATCTAAAAGGATCTTCCAACATTATTATTTAGCCACATTATCCAGCGTTAAATTGTGTCCCTCGGGGCTTAAAGTCCCCAGCTTGTAGATCCAAAAACTGTCTTTCTTAATTAGATTAGCCAATGGATTATTCCCTCTACTGTTCACCTTGTCTATAATGGTAAGGCTTAATTTACTCAGGTCTCTTTGATGCACGACATTAAAGTGTCTAGAGAGACTATGTTGTTGGTATCCTACCCTAATGTTATGTCTATGCTTGTTCAGCCAATTGGGCATTTCCTGTACACTTTCCACTCCAACAAGTACATCACAAAAGTTGTTTGGCAAGTGACCCTATGTTTAATCTCAAATCTTTCCCCAGTAGTTCATGAGGAAAAGAATTTCACACCTTTTCTAATCGACTCACGACATAGGCATCTCGGTACCAAATAAGGGTAGCAACCCAATTGTTTCGGATTGGTATCATCTCTCACTAATCTCTTTAGGGTAACATTACTGGGAGCCAACATATTACCCAGATTCCTATTACTTCTGTAAGTAATAATAGGCATATCGGGTATGTGATCAGACAGAATAGGGTCCCCCTTCAGCACAAACCAATATTTTGCCAATAACCTATAGATAAGTGTTCTTGGCTGACAGAAGGTGGTTGTTAGGCCCCATTTTACACAATCTACCAATCTTTTTTTCTTTTTGTCATCAGTTGGACTAGCCGCAATAGGTTCAATACATGATCTCTGTGAGAGCTTATTAGTTTTCCTAGAAGCATCCTATAGCAAACCTTTTGGATAGCCTGTCTCTAGAAATCTTTTCTTTAAAATTTTTGATTCAACCCTAAAGTCTGAATCCTCGGTACAGTTCTTTCGGACCCTTAAATACTGACCATAAGGGAGATTCTGTATCCAGCTGTGGAGGTGCCCACTATCAAACCTGAGGTAACTATTGACGTCCACAAGTTTGAAGTGGGTAGATGTAGTATACCTTCCCAGCTGGTCCATCTTAATCTCCAAATCTAAATATTGTAAATTTGTAAATAAGATGCTGTGAAGGACAGACCCCACTCATTATTATTTAACTCCTGATCAAAGTCCTTAGCCACTTGTAGAGGCCCTTTCCATACAAAAAAATCAGCCATATCGTCCTTCTTCTCCTCTCGCTTCCTAAAACTCAATGTAGACAAAACCGAACTAATCATCTTTCCTCCATCTCACACACCTTCCTTACCAAACCTATTTATCACAATAAATGACATCACACTTTGCCCTGTACCTGACGTCTGCTGCATCAGACTAACCCTTGATTCTGCCTTGTTCTTCAAACCGCACATCCAAGCCCTTACTACCACCTATCATCTCCAACTCAAAGATATCTCCAAATTCCATCCCTTCCTCAGCCCTCGATCTACTAAACTACTAGTGTATTTCCTCATCATCTACCGTCTCGACTAGTGAAACCTCCTCCTCTGTAGACTCCCTGCTAACATTCTTGCACCTCTCCAATCTGTCCTTAACTCTACTGCCCGACTAATCCACCTCTTTCCTCTCTATTCCTCCACTTCTCCCCTCTGCAAATGCCTCAACTGGCTCCCAATTCCTGAGCGTATCCAATTCAAACTACTCACATTGACTTACAAAGTCATCCACAATCTGTCCCCCGCATATATCTCTGAATTAATCTCCCGATATCATCCAACTCATAATGTTCAATCCTCCAAAAACCTCCTTCTTTCCTCCACAATAGTACGTTCCTCATCTAATCACCTGCAAGACTTCGCCCGAGCATCCCCCATTCTTTGGAATTCTGCTCCCAAAAACGTCTGACTGTCCCCCACACTCAGGACCTTAAAGCAAAACCTGAAAACCCATCTCTTCAGAACAGCCTAAAACCTGAAATGACCAGAGTGCCACCTCACCACCAGTGGACCCGGAGCTCCACCTCCACTGGACCTGGTGCTCCACCACCACTGGACCTGTCCCTCCACCACCATCGGATCCAACGCTCCACCCCCATCGGACCCAGCGCTCCACCACCATCGGACCTGTGGTTCCACCACCACCAGAGAAGACCCAACCTACTGTCTCTCTCTCCCCACCACCCTGTAGAAGGTAAGCCCGCAAGGGCAGGGTCCTCTCTCCCCTCTGCATCGGTCTGTCACTGTTAGTTTATTCATTTTTAACTTGTTTGTATGTATCCCTTTCTTATGTACAGCACCATGGAATGAAAGGTGCTCTAAAAATAATTATTAATAATATTAATAATAATAATAATAATGAAAATTTCCTGTACAGTCTAAGTTACTGGCTGCACAGTCACTAGAAGCTCCTTTACAGGCTGCAAACACTAACCACAGAACTAGGAGATAACAACTCAAAACTGGCCGACAACTTTTTCTCGTACCTCCTTAGGAACCGGGTAAAGGGAAAGAGACCTCTAACCCTGAATATGAAAAGCATGTGGAGATAGAGTGAAAAACATAGCTGAATAATTTAGGTTCACAAACTACTACATTACTTTAACGTGAACCTGTCACCCCTTTTGGGTGTTATTACTTTTGCCCAGCACCTAAATGTAGTATAATTGGGGTTTTAGTAACCCCTTTATACCCTCAGACTGGCCCTGATTACCTCAGATATTAACTTTAAATATGTCTTCAGCTGTATGTTAATGAGGTCTAAATGGTCTTGTGGGATGCGGCTCACTTCAGTTCAAGCCGCCCCACCACCTGTAAAACCCACCCCACTGCCTATAAAATCTGCTCCGCCGCCTGTAATATGCCATCCCCTCTTTAGATGTATGTAAATCAGTGACAGCATTTATGCCTGCGTGGGACAATGTGATTTACTTAAGCCGCATGACCAGCGGTGGTTATCTAACAAAAGAAAATGTTTATAACTTAAGCCAACAATGAATCAGATGTCTCTACATAAATTGCAATAAAAGCTTTTCCATTTGTAAAAATTTCTCTATCCTCAAGATTATGAGAGTAAACTAAATGAACTCTTAAACACATTTTAGAGAATTATGCTGCTAACATTTTTTATCTTAAAAGCAAAAGTTCAATTAAAATGAGAAGCATGTGAAATTGGTTGAGTTTCGGTTCTTCCTTGTCATGTATATTTTACATGGTGGGATGTGATTTGGCTCAATGAAACCTTAATGTTTGACAAACGAGTTGTATCTGCTCAGATCTCTGGAGCTCCAGTGGGAAGTATGCGAATGGATTATAAGGGCAATGGAGGCTTTATATATATTTCTGCCAGCAGAAAGCAGTGAATTTCCACTTATGTTACTTCAAAGACAGTTACACCCTTTTCAAATTATAAGTACAAGACATATATTTTTAATATGCAAGATTTCAAATCTAAAGTAAAAATTAGTTAAATGAAATTCATCTCCAAGGGATCCATAGATAGCCATGTTATATTCAAAGGGTTATTCTACTTGCAAGTCAAAACATGCTTACTGAGTTGGTAACAGATCACAGTCACAGCAAACAGAATACAAAATGTCCCTCACTGCAAGCCTTACTGAAACTTTGTTGTCTTCATGAGTATTCTAAATATGTAAAGCTATTAATTGCATTAATTTAAATATGTAGTTTATTCATAAAAATAAACATATAATACATATAATACACTCGACAATGATCAGTAACAATGATCAGTAACAATGATCAGTTAATCACCGCCTCAACCCACTTTTGTCTGGTTTCCCACCATTCTCAACTTTTTGATGGTAACATGACAACTAGTGATGAGCAAATATACTTGTCACTATCCGTTACTCACACAAATAGTTTGGTAATCAAGATACCAGTTACTCAAAAAGTATTTTTGTCCTTGCCTTGTGAGTTTTGAGTTATCCGCCCAGCATATTTGGTGCCTGATTTTCATTCACTATATATGCTTTGATTGCTTTCCAATCACAGTAATACTGTGATTGACATCACATCATAGGTTCTATATCAGACCCGCTATCACCATCTTGCACATATTCTATCCAGAAGCAGCTTAGTTTGAGCACAGGGACAGTGGCTGGGGAGTTTATGGAGAAGGTGATTGGGATATAGCAAGATTAAAATCTTTTTAGAGCTAAATCTCAAGATTTCTGCTATGCATGGATAGTGTAGGGAACGTTTTTAGAGATAAGATAGAGAGAAGCATTTAGGCAGGGTTGGTGATCTAGAACCTTCAGCTTAAACCAATAGCTCTTTTCAGAACTAAATATCAAAATGAGGGAACTTTTGGAAGTTTGAATTTGGTTTGGTTCGTCGAGCGGGCAGTGTTCACTGAACAGTTCACCAAATACCCAATCCCCATTCAAATCAATGGGAGGCAAAGTCAAGGGCCCAGAAAACACCTTAAAGGGACCCAAAAGATGCCAACACAGCTCAAATTGGGGATAGACACCAGGAAAAGTGCCATCTATTCCCCAGAATTAAAATTTCCATTATTGTGTATTATGGATGTGTCGTATAAGGCCTGGCCTAGTATTTCAAGCTTCAGGTGTAGGCATGGTACTCAGAGATCCCTGCTAAATTAAAAAAACAGACAAAAAGGAGACCCCAAGAAGAATCTTCAAATTTAATCACAGGGCATCATACTCACAGGGCCCTGCTAAATTCAGGAAACAGATGAGGAGACCTCAAATAGAGTCTCCACATTTCAAAAAATTAGGGCCTGATGCTACCAAAGTGTCATTAAAGGGAATCTGTCAGGTCAAAAATCCATATGTAACTGCTATCATTTTCTAATTCCTTCCTCCAAGCTCTCTCCATTGATGTATTTCTTTTATTTATATGTCCTTCTTATCCTCTGCAAACTTCAAATAAATAGAATCAATCCATCTGTCAATCACAGTGAATGATCCAATTAGTTCTCTGCTGTCCACTCCCCATAGGATGAATATTCATGTCACAATTTCACACCACATTACTGCACAGGAGATCAGTAAGTGGGTGGCTGTATCCTCCTCTCTGCTTTGTTTGCAGCAAAACAAAATGTCAAATAAAACACAGAATCTCTCACAGGACAGCATGGATTCCTGCTTAGAGAAACAAATAAAGTAGATACCGTGTCTAGATAAGGTAAGATGTGTGCCTGTAATGTCTCCCTCTCTCTCCATCAGACACTCCTAATTGAAACTAAAACCTGCAAGTGAGAACAGAGGGAGGAGGGAGGAGAGAGTTGCTTTGAAGGAGTGAATATTTAAATAAAAAGTTTAACACAGCAAGACTAATCATCTGTGAATATAATGGTGAGGACTAATGCAGCAGCTCCTTGCAGGGTCTGAAAATGCTTATAGCAAGGAAATTACAAATGGTACAATAAAGATTTGACATGTTTTAAAAAGGTCTGCCCAGGCACTATTCAAGAGTAATATTAGTATCATACTGAAAAATGACCTGAAAGAGTCCCTTAATTGATTTAGAATAAAAATTGGAGAATGGCAATATCAATGCTGTACTCTGAAAGGTACATCGCCTACTCTGAGCAGTCTGCCACTGGGGTGGTAAAGTCCTTGGAGATTCATGACTTGCTCATCTTGATGAAATTTAGGCGGTCTACATTTTCAGAAACAACCGGATGCATTTATCCGTTAATACACCACCAGTATTGCTAAAGATGCGCTCTAAGAGAACACTGGCTGCTGAGCAAGACAAAAACCTTTAAAGGGATCCTGTCACCCCCAAAACACTTGTAAACCTATTAAAACCTGTCCCTAGAGCATATTAACACTTTCCCTACACTATTTCTACCTCCTAAATGCAGTAAATGACATTGACTAAAAACGTTTTATAAGTACCTGATTAGTGATGATAATGAGTGACTATGCTATTCATAGTCACTCATCCAGGCTGCCCCTCTGCTTCATAGCACGCCTCCATAGGCGTGATCGTCCTCCTAGATTCAAATTGCAGCCTCCCCGCTGTGCCCTGTGTCGTAGGAGGCTGCTGTGTGGCTTGTGACGCGATCCGCGTCATTCCCGGCGCCCTGTGACGTATTTACAGCGGCGCCGCGCTGTTAGCTTCAAAATGTGCACTGCGCATGCGCATTGGGCATGCGCAGTGCGCATTTTGAAGCTAACAGCGCGGCGCCGCTGTAAATACGTCACAGGGCGCCGGGAATGACGCGGATCGCGTCACAAGCCACACAGCAGCCTCCTACGACACAGGGCACAGCGGGGAGGCTGCAATTTGAATCTAGGAGGACGATCACGCCTATGGAGGCGTGCTATGAAGCAGAGGGGCAGCCTGGATGAGTGACTATGAATAGCATAGTCACTCATTATCATCACTAATCAGGTACTTATAAAACGTTTTTAGTCAATGTCACTTACTGCATTTAGGAGGTAGAAATAGTGTAGGGAAAGTGTTAATATGCTCTAGGGACAGGTTTTAATAGGTTAGCAGGTGTTTTGGGGGTGACAGGATCCCTTTAAGGTGTGACAGGCCAGCTTAGGCCACTCCTCCAATTTTAAAGCCCAAAATGCAAAGAGGACCAAACACTTCTTAATGGCATGGATAGTGATCTCTAGATTCTCCTGCTCCATCCTCTCCAGTCCTTCACTATGTGTCAGACTTGTACTCAGTTCTGCAGGTGGAAGGGCTGGTTTACAAAATTGGTCAAGGGACTCCAAGAAATCGCTTCTGACAGATACATTGCTGCTGCTACTGTGTCTACGCTGATGACTTGAAGTAATCCGCATTGTAAGTGTAAATCTGTGATGCGTACTCTGTATCTTATTGATGTGTTGAGGAAATACAACCTAAAATTGTCTACTAGTTTTATTTAATACTCCAGCATGTGTGTTTCCCTGTCCAGGGAGAGAAGCATCTTGATAAATTTATTCTTGTACTACAGATCCAACAGTGTGTCAACCCAGAAGTCTTCGCTAATTCAAATCTTAATGGTATAGGCATCATGTTGCAGCAAGAAGGCGCTCATGTGTCTGATGCATCCATGAGCCCCAAATACTTGGATGTGTTTGTGGCAGTGTAAAAATCGAACTTCCTGCCTTCATCCTCTCCCGCCAACCTCAGACAACAGGATGAGAAACAATTTCTTCCTCATCACTTTACTGTTCTTTGCACATCAGCTCTTCATCCTCTTCTTCCTTCATTTATTCCTCAGCTCCTTCACCTTCACCACCAGTTTGTCTGGTATCATAAGCTCCTCTATGTCGCTCTACTCCACTCTGCCCAGCCACCCAGTTGTGTGACAAGAGTCCGGACTTTTGAGATCTTGAAATCCTTTCCATGTCCTCCTCTTCTTATCCTTTTTCTTTCTGTGGTACCACAACACCATTCCACAGGCTTTTCAAAGTTTGCTCCAGCATGTAGATGACTGGAATAGTGATGCGGATGATGGCATCGTCAGTGCTAGCCATCCTAGTAGCCTTTTAAAAACTATGCAGAACAGTACAACGCGTCATTTCCACCACACATTCGGCTCACTTGGAGACACTGTATTCATCATTAAATACTGCGCCAGGGCATGTCGCTGCTGCTGCAATTGCTGCAACATGTGCAGAGTTGAATTCCACCATGTCGATACATTGCATATTAAATGGTTAACCAGTAGTAACTGTAGTGATACTGGTCGATGAGCCACAAGGTGAGAATAGTGGAGGCAAGCACATAGTGACCGTGCCTTGTGCAGCAGTTCATCCAGGCCAGGATAGCATAGGGGGCCAATAATGCATCACCATGCTGAGAATACTAGCCCTCAGCTTACCTTGGCTGTCAATTAAAAATAGGCCGAAGCCCTATGCAATTTTTTTTTCAGTTATTTTTTTTTACACACCATGATCCCATAATGCTTATGACAATTGTGGGGAACTCCAGGCCTCAAGGGCCGCCAACAGGTCATGTTTTCAGGACCTTGGAAGTATTGCACAACTGATAATTAAATCCCCTGACCTGCACCGGTGATTATTCCAACCCCACCAGTGCAATACTAAGAAAATTCTGAAAACATGAACAGTTGCTGGCCCGTGAGGCCTGAAGTTCCCCACCCCTGGTGTATAACAACCAAGTACAGACACCATCCATATTGTGGAAATGCATTCTGATTGCAACAGTCAATCAAAGACACTCTGACAGAGCATGAGTGTCTGCGACTGACTGTTGCTGGTCAGTGAAGTAAATATATATGAAGCTTCATGGGACCAGAAGTAAGTGAAAGGTAGAGTTGACCAAGGAGCAAGTAGGAGACTGGTAAATTAATCTGTGTGTCTGTGTGTGTTTGGCAGCTTTTGGACACCTTTAAATGTATTTTTTACATGTGTTTCATGTTGTCTTCCATTTATTTCAATGTGGTTCGGAAGGTTCAGCAAAATGTTCGTCGATCACCCAGCATTCGGCGAACCAAACTGAATTTGAACATTCAGTTGTTGGCACGTTTCTTCTGGTCTGGTCATCTCTTTGATGCTTTCTTTTCTTACTTTTTTTTTTTTTTTACATAACTGAGATGCTTATAAAGCCTCAATTATGGTCATACTATATGGTCTGTGTAAAGACCATGATGCACTATAAAAGATATGTAGACAAAGAAAAATACAGGTTGCGCCACACTGCTAGTTTTGAAACGTGGGTTTGATTAAGAGGCCCCCTTGCTCACCTGATCCAGTTGTGCCGACCGCACAACCGGTTAGTATGCAAGGAAACAACCCCGTGGGGTCTCCACAGCGGCTGGGAGCTGCGAGGATAATGGTGCGCGTAGTCCGCCGGCGTCCGGTCCACGTAATAGCTGAGGAGGGGTGGTGAATGTGACGAAGATAGATCCTGTGTGCTGAGCTGCCGAGCAACACGCTTCCCTCAGGGAAGTGCGGTAGTGGTTCAAATGGAATGGAAAAAGGTTGTATCAGCGCTCGCAAAGCATCAGGACTACGTACTTTGTATAATTACCTCTAGGCTTTATTATTGCGGTGTAGCAACCCGGTTTCCACACAACGCGTTTCAACGCTTAGTGCGTCTATATCACTTGATAAAGACGCACTAAGCGTTGAAACGCGTTGTGTGGAAACCGGGTTGCTACACCGCAATAATAAAGCCTAGAGGTAATTATACAAAGTACGTAGTCCTGATGCTTTGCGAGCGCTGATACAACCTTTTTCCATTCCATGTAGACAAAGAAAGCACTATAGGGTTTAATTGGTTAAACACACTGCTATGGAAAATGACAAGGTGTTGCTCACCTGGCGTGGTAGTCTGGGACACAACCACTATAGAACGCCTACGATCTGTTCAGATTGTGAGATAGCTGCTGTAGTCTAAGTATCAGATGATACATACATGTTAAAGATGAAAAGGAATGAGCTGTGCTGCTGTCTA
The DNA here is from genome assembly GCA_033576535.1 of Allobates femoralis. Taxonomy (NCBI): domain Eukaryota; kingdom Metazoa; phylum Chordata; class Amphibia; order Anura; family Aromobatidae; genus Allobates; species Allobates femoralis. The sequence continues at coordinate 350,795,668 of JARQOC010000002.1, forward strand.
TCAGAGTCTCCAAATTGCTGTATATTCCTTTAGTCTCCAATTTGTGATTTATTCAAAGTGTTTCATAAAATAGGGTCAGGAGCCACTCATTGCATCACAATTTGAATACATCTAAATCAGGCTTTGGAGCCATACCATTTTACTTAAAGGTAAATAAGATATAAAAAAAAGAAAATACATAAAAGATCCCACAAGTAAACAACACTTTGAATCTCCAAATCACTATCACATATCAACAATATAAACCTTGAAAGGAATTTATTTCCAGGAGAAATATTTCTTGTTTATCAGCTAAGCAGAAGTAAGGTATTTTTAATATGTACTTTCTATGTGAGCTTTTGTACTTTCAGTAGAATATGTTTGAAATCTTTGTTTCACGGGGACATAAGAGACAGGGTCATTCTGTCTTATTGATTGCCATAGTCTGTGCCTAACTGCAATTTTCCTTTGGTTGCATTCAATTTTTAAATTGCGCCTAATTTAGAAAATGTTCTTCTTTGTGACCCAAACAATAGTTATGCAAATGAGTTTACTGCTTCTGGAAAGATTGAACAGATTGAAGAAAAGAAAGAGAGCTATGCTAAATTTAGATGGTTTATTCTTCTGCAGTAAAAAACAGTTTCATTAATAGTAAGAGCACATCCAATCACTTATTCTTACCTTTGTATCTGTGCAATGTTATGGAGATTGTGACACCTTTCAAGGACTTGGAAGATGTGTCTGATAATGTTTTCAAAATATTGGTATCTCTATATTGGCGGGCAATATGCATGTCATGTATTATGCATATAATCTTTTTCTGATGCCAGGGAATTATGTTATACTCAGTTTATAATATTATATTGTTAGATTTTTTAATTATTAGCCTAACTTGGCACTAACATGTTCCACAGGGCTATACAGATATTGATGTAAAGTCTAGCTTTGATAGATGAAATCATAAAGAACACCCACAAAATCATGTGTAGAACATGCAAATTCCATCCATAGTGGCGCCCCACCGGTTGGTCGCCACGAGGGGTACTGCACCCAAGCCATGGTTGTGGTTCTCCAGTAGTCAGTAGTTGGGAATGGCAGGTGTAAAGATCCTCAACACACACACACTTAGAACCCTGGGGGAGGATCCAGTTGGACAACAGAAATAGACAAGTGTAGGTGGGAGGTAGAAGACAGCTTAGTTCAAGTGGAGTCTCAGTTTGGAGTGGAACAGAGAACAGTGTGTAAAGGAGAAGGAGAGAAAGTCGAGCTGAGTGAGGAGGAGAGAACAGCTAAGCTGCAGAGGCGGGGACTTGAGCTGCGCTACGCTCATCCTGGGAAACCAAGAGGAACAAACCCTAGGGGCACCGGCGGAGCTGAAGCTGCCCGTGCACCCAAATTGGAACTGGTGATACTAGATGGAGGGGTTGTGGTCTACAAACAGGACTGGACCTGAACATGGCATGGGGATCCATACCGTTGAACCAGATCTACGAGCTTCATAGGAGCTGTGGCTCACATACCAGGCATATTCCCAGAGGAATAACCTTGCAAGGGTCCAGGGGACAAGGTACCAGTTGCCCACTAACACCCGAGGCTGCCAGATCAAGGCTCTGCTTGCAGAAGCACTGTCAAGCACAGGTGCTGAGGAACAGGACCAGAGGGGCGTGCATAATTACAAGGCAGCAGCAGACAGGCCTGCCTATTGCGGCTTCCTCAGAAACAGAGAACCACACAGGACGAGGTATATATAAACTTTTCTCTACTTTACAAAATCTGATTTTTTTCTGCAAAAGGGATGGCTAGAAATGATAAGAGGGGGTGCAGGGACAGGTCTAAAGATGCGGGTGGGTCAGTTTGTGGGTTCAGGATCACTTTAATAATAAATTACATTTCTTATATGCCTACTTTATATCTGCATCGTTTTTCATAAATTATTTTATTTTGTTAGATTGTTAGGTTTCAAAATTTAACAGCAGTTTCCAATTTTTTCTATCGAGAAATCCTTTTCTTTATGGACCTAGTAGATTTAAATGACATTGAGGGGCCTATGTATTGGAAACTCCACAAAAGTGATACAATTTAAAAAATCACAAACCTCAAATACTTCAAAACTGTTGTTAGGAAAGTTTTTAATCTTTCAGGTGCTACTCAAAAATGAATGCAAAATGGAATAAGAGAAAATTATTAATTTCACCTCTAAAATGTTGCTTTTATCCAAATTTTTTCACTTTTAGAAGGATAGTGTGGTGCCCCTGGGGGTACAGTTGCCACAGAGGTACTGACACCTTAGCAGAGGTGTGTTACCCCCAGCCCCACGTAAGGAGGGGACACTACCCAGTACCCACACACCGCATGCACCATTAGGCAATGCAGACCAGAAAGGTGGGGGGACTGATCAAACCCCCATCCCTGGCCGGAGATGGACTAAGAACGATGGTGGGTGGAACTGTAGAAAGGGGAGCCACTGAGGGAGTGACAGTAGTAAGAGTAGGAGAAGCACACCAGGAAGTAGCGAGGAGGAGTAGTAACCACGAGGAAAGAGAGAGAGAGAGAAGAGAGAGGTGTAGAGGAGTCGCAGGGGAGATGTGAGAAAAGGCATCCTGGGAATTGGAGCAGAGAGGCCCATCCCAGGAAAAAGAAGGACAGAGGGAGCCAGGCAGGAGATCCAGAGAAGGAAGGGGTCTTAGAGGCACAGGAAGAGAGCAATCCACCCATGGGGCTCGCATCCATTGCTGGTTGCAGGCAGAGGAAAGACCAGGGCCGCAGAGGGTCACCGGGTCCAGACTAGTGGAGTGGACTGACAACTCAGCTAGCGAACGGGAGTCTGCTGTATTTCCAGGAGCAGCAGCCAAAGCCACATCAGTCTCTGCAAAGGTGGCCATATAGCCAAAGGGGAGAGAGAGAACATCGCCCGGGAGGGTCCATGGCCATTGGCACAGGACAATGAGTGTGAGGTGCAGGGCCAGATGGAGAGAGCCAGCACAAGTGGGATGACCCAGTAAACATACACAGAACGGGGTGCCAGTTAAGTGTTTTCCAATCTACCTGAGAGTGGCTGAACCCCTTGTTCCTAGGACTCAGCACCTAGCTGGATGTGCTGCTAAACAAGTGAAACTGCACCCCCTGTGTCCTAAATCATTCCGGCATCCCGGTTTTGCACTACCACTTCACCACCATCCACGCAATTAACTTTACACCTGCCCCGGGGTACTGCTTCACCTACGGGGTGCGACAACAGCCAGCTGCCTCATCATCTGCCCGGAGGTGTGGATTGCAGTGTCGGCAATCCCTGGCCGAACACCGTAGGAGGCGTCACAACAACTATTCCCCAAACCCGATTCCCCTTCGAAAATTTATTGGCACCGCCAGGGTCACAGAGCCGGGTCTTGACCCCCGTGATTCCCCAAGGTACCAAAGCCCAGTTCCTCCTGTGCTAAATCCTATTCTCACATCACTTCCCCGTGGATCCCGCTCCACCTACAGGGAGCGTTATCATCTGGCTGTCCATCCACATCTCCGGTGGTCTGTAGCAGCGCCGATGCCATCACCAGACACCGTAGGTGGCGTCACAAACTATATTTTATTTTTCTTTATTAACCCCTTTTTGAGCGATCACCATCCCGGGCATCGACCGCCATTGACAGCACCCATAACTAAACGCCCGGGAGTACCCTGGCCCTGGGGTGGGTCAGCTATAACTATCAATCTTTTATCAGTGTCAACAAAATTATGTCACAGTGGATATGTGCAGACGCAAATGTTCCCGCACCCGTTCCTTGTGGTAACGTCTGAATGGTTAGAAAGACAGTCAAGAGCCTACGTAAGGCTTCCCGCCGCACTGCTACCTTTTTTAAAAAATAAACAAATATATATTTATATATATATGTACTGCTCCGTATAGCAAAAGCAATCATATGAATGCAGCTCTAAGGCTCCTAACGCAACTATTAAATACTGGAAAAAGTGAAAAAAAGTTTTAAAAAATATATAAAAAAAAACCACAAAAGCTCAGACTAATTAATTAAATTACACTTTTAATAATTAAAAGTAATTAAATTTAATATAAAATACACTTATATTCAGAAATGTCTGATAATAATATAAAAAATGTAATATAAATTAGCCTGATTAAAAAATGGTGTAACAAGAAGAAAAATAAAAACAAAAGAATGATTTTTTTTGTTGCTGGAACATTGCAATAAAAGGAAATCAAAACAATGTATCTACTCTAAAATGGTATCAGTAAAAATGTTAGCTTATGGCACATAAAATCCGCCCTAATACAGCCTTGGCTCTTGAAAAAGGAAAAATGTTATGGGTCTTGCAAAATGATGACAAAAAAAATCTTTTTTTTTTTTTTATTATGAGAGATTTCAGATAATTTTTTCACCATTTAAATGCAAAAAATGCTATACATGTTTGATATCTGCATACTTATACTGACCTGTGGAATCATACTGCCAGACAATTTTTACCTTTACTATATAATGAACATGCTAAATAAAATTCCCCAAATACATTTTGTAATTTCACTTTTTTGTAATTTCAATACACTTGGATTTTTTTCTGCTTTTCAGCGCACTATGTGGCAAAATGAGTGGTATAATTCAAAAGTACAATTGTTCCATAAAGTACAAGCTCTCATATTGCTATTTTGCAGAAAACAAACAATAAAAATATTATGGCTTCTGAAAGAAGTGGGGGAAAAAACTAAGACAAAAAACAGAAAATTTTCCATAGGTGGAAGGTCTTCCAAAGTTAGACTAAGGCTAGGGTCACACTTGGGAGCCTGCATCCAGTAACTTGATGCATTACTGGATCCAGTTTTCCCCTTGTCTGTTTGGAGGCATTTTTACTGGATCAGGTGCCTGATCAGGTACCTGTTGGTACCTATATGTACCATCAGGTACTAGATTAGGCTCCCATAGGGTCCCATGTTAAAAAACTGATCAGGTTTTGCTAAAAGGCCAAAAAATGTTGCAGACCGCATTAAGACCAGACTTCTCAAAAACTGGATCCAGTACACAGAATGCACTTTGGCAAACAATTGTTAACATTGGAGTCTATGGGTCAGGCCAGAGGTGTAACTACGTGTAACTACGGGGCAAGGATTTATTTTGGCGCCCCCCCCCCCCCCCCCCCGCCACCCGCCACCGCCAATTTTTATTTGATGAGGCATAGTGTATATATACCTCAGGTATATATATGTATACATCAGACAGGCACACTATGAGGTGTATATATATGTATACATCACCAGGCAGGCACACAAACTATGAGGTGTATATATGATATACACACCTCATAGTGTGTGTGCCTGCCTGATGTATATATATATATATATATATATATATATATATATATATACACAATCATCCAAAATAGATAACACCGGGCACTAAACGCTTATAGTTAGGGCGGGCTGTGACACTTCTGCAGCTGTACCTGGTGGGGCTGGCTCTTGATAGCGGGAATCAGCAATACAAAAGAAAACAATGTCCGCACTCACCGGTAGTTGATCTTGAGACTTTTTAATTCCTGTTCACATCAATGAACAAAGTAAATCAGCAAGGGAGGGGGTGCAGGGGCGAAGGACGACGGCACGCCGTTTCGTGGTTGTGTACCGCTTAGCAGACCCGTGGAAGCAGTACACAACCGCGAAACGGCATGCCGTCGTCCTTCGCCCCTGCACCCCCTCCCTTGCTGATTTACTTTGTTCATTGATGTGAACATGAATTAAAAAGTCTCAAGATCAACTACCGGTGAGTGCGGACATTGTTTTCTTTTGTAGTGCTATATATATATATATATATACACTTCAGGTATATATATGTATACATCAGACAGGCACACTATGAGGTATATATATGTATTCATCACCAGGCAGGCACATACTATGAGGTATAATATTATACCTCATAGTGTGTGCCTGCGCCTGATGTATACATATATATACCTCATAACCACAGCTGAGCCAGCCCAGGACAGGCACCCACCCACAAACCCCCCCCAATCCCATCCCCCCGCCTGTTTAGTTTACTTTATTACCGGAACGGATCAACTGAAGACTCAGTCTGAGTCAGGAGGAGGCAGGCACAGCAGCTCCTCGGCACTTCTCCTCTCCGTCCCAGACTGTGCGGCGCGCCGGGTGACGTCAGCCGCAGCGCGATGTGCCCGGGGGGCGGGTTTGTGTACACACAGCTCTGCGGCCGCCCGTGCACAATATGCGGCGAGGGAGATTAGTTCCGGCGGCGGCGCTGCAGTGCCACCGCCGACGCCTGGTCACCTGATGATGGCACCGGCGCCCTCCACTGAGTGGCGCCTGGTGCAAGAGGTCCGGCTGCACCCCCCTGGATACGCCCCTGGGTCAGGCACCTGATCAGGTTATTATGATGAAAAACTGGATCCAGTAACTGGATTGCAAACTGGAGTGTGGCCCTAGCCTGAAACGGAGTTGTCTTCTATTAAACCCATAGGACCAGTAAAGGATCCAAAACACAATGGCCCAGCTCAATCTTAGCTTTAATTATTTTGTTAAGATATACCAGTTTTTTAGTTCTATGACAATGCTAAAAATCATATAGTTTGGGATTTTACAGCTATTTGTGCCCAATTACAAAATCAACTTTGTTTTTGTCATTCTATGAGCTAATACTAATAAATATCTTATGTCAGCCTCAGTAAGATGAAGCTTAATTTTTCTATGCTATCAATCGCTATTAATACAGCTAAGGTTTGTAAGTATGCCTAGGAGCTTTTGCTGTCTCATTGTACAATTATTGTGTTTTCCAGGAAAAAGTTATAATTGTATGTTTAAAAATGACAAAATAACCTGCAGCAGAGTTGAGCATGATGTATGAAGGAATTTTCCTTTGTCCTTATGATTATAAATGTGATTTGACAAATTCAACAAGCTCCACTACCCATTCTCTGTAGTCACAGAAAGGGCTATCCTTGTCATTTCAGCCTATTCTCTAAAGATTGGTGTAACACACGGCTTCAGCTTCCAAACATTGCTCCTCAGGGATGCTGTATTACTTGGGTTTATATCTTTTTATGGATAGATATGAAGCTCTGTAAAACAGGCTGTGAGTTTGCACTGCCTTGTTTATAGGGATACAAATCTGGCTCAGCAGCTTTGCTGTCAGGCTGAATAAAAACCCCAAGTAAAGGTTATCACAGTCACTCCTTAAACATGCTTATCTTCCTTCCTGAAAATTGTTGTGATGAAAAACATGTGTATCCTCCACTATTGTCTGCAGTCACAATAATAACCAAGGAGCATAATCATGCCCTATTGATAGGTAATGTGCACTGAATTAAAATGAAGCTATGGTTATTTTACCTCATACAGCACGTATTTGTCTTCATACGCAGGTTAATATTATGTATCATTTTCTATGCTGGAGTAGTGAGCCGAATTGTCATCTTAAAGCCTTGTGGGTTCAGAGTCAATATTTTAACCAGGAAATCAACTTCATACCATTTTAGTAACTGTTAATGCGCAGTATTTTTTTGTATGCAATAGAGATAGACTGTAACTTAAAGGCACCTGATGCACCCCAGGGCTGTGGAGTACTCAGAAGCATGCTATTGAGCAGTTCTGGGGAGTCACAGGCGTTGAGACCTGGCTGTGGATGTGGTAAGGGTGTAGGGTGCAGGATGGCGGGTGCAAAGCAACAGACAGGCTCACAGTTTGTTAGTTTCTCAGTCCTTTTACTGGTGCAACTGGAATACCAACAGATGATGTTATGCTGAGTCCGTGCACCTGAGAGCAACTTGAGGTTTTCCACACCCAACAGGTTCTGAGGCCTTCTTGCTGCGCCTTGTTAGCAGGTCCCTGCTGCTGCTTTAGCTGAGCTGCTGACCCTCTCTCTCACCTATTTGGTGCCAATATGGCCGACAGCTCGAGTCCTTCTCTAGCCCCATGTTTTAGGCATCTGTTACTGGGCTCTTAATGTTGCTTTGCCTCCGGGCACAGTGTGGCTGGGGAACTTGGATTTCCCCCTCTTCTAGTATTGGCTGCCGGGTCCACAGGTCCAATTCACAGTCCTGCCAGGAACTGAACTGACTAATTCCACCCCAGACCAAAATTTATAGGGGAGCTCACCCTAAACCCGAGTTTAGGTCTCCCCCTTCAGGCCTGGAGGCAGAAAGGTGTTGTGTGCAGTGTATGTCTGGTGTGGATATCCTCTGTTGCTCTCAAGTGTGACACTACCACCCCGGGGGCGATAATGACACTGTAGCACTTGCACACTGGGGGGCCACATTCCCCCGCAGTGAAATTAAGTACTCCGGGACTACAATAACCTTTTTCAAAAGGGAAAAAAGTGTCTTCTTAGTCTTACCATGGGACTGACAAGCTCTCTGTTAGCAAGGAGTTGCTCTTCCCGTTCTTCTACAAGTACTGCTTCTGATGCCTCAGCTGGTGGTTCTTCACGTACCACTGTTTAAGAGAACCCTAACAGTGGAACTACTATTGCTCCATTGTACTGTGTCCAGGTCTTTGGAAAGTCTCCTAGTACTGTATGGATCACCTCTTATACTTGGGGTTTTACTGGCACTGGAACTTCTGGTATCCTCTCTTGGGACTTCAGTGTTTCAGGACATATTTTAAGATGGTCCCTTGACACTGCTGTTGATCTCTTCCCTTCGTCTTTACTCACCAAGCATACTTTGGTGTTTTCAAAGTTCGATGGTAACATGGTGTATGACACTGCTTCCCACTGATCATCCAGTTTGTTGGTACGTCTTTTTCTCTTGAGAACTTGTTCACCTGATTTCAAAGGGGTTGCAGGAGCATGCTGGTTATATGCTCTTTCTTGTCTTTCTCTCATTGGGGCTGACCTTTCTCAACAAACTCTTGCACTTGGTGATACTTCTGTTGACGTTCCGCATCCCAAACTGTTTCTGATGTATCTGCATCTGGCTTTACAATTTCCATATCTAAGTCAATAGGCAGCTTACCAGGTCTTGCTCTCATTAGGTAGGCTCGAGTACAGTTGGTGGAACTCACAGGGACATAGTTATATAAATCCACTAGATCTGGCAACTTCCCTGGCCACATCTTTCTTTCTTCCACTGGCAATATCTTCAGCAGGTCGATGACTACCTGGTTCATATTTTCGCACATGTCGTTGGTCTGTGAATGGTATGGTGTTGCCCTTATTTTCTTGCACCCGTATAAATTACAGAACTCATGGAACACCTGTACTTCACTTGCAGGACCTTGGTCTGTAAGGACCTGCTTTGGGTACCCATGCGATCTGCAAAAGTGGGCTTGAAATGCTTTAGCCACTGACTTGGCTGTCAGGTCTTTTACAGGTACTACCACCAAGAAACGAGAGTAGTGGTCTACTATGGTTAAAACATAGACATAGCCTGAACTACTTGGAGTCAACTTCATGTGATCCAAGGCTACTAGTTCAAGCGGTTCTTTGGTAACAATGGGCTGGAGTGGGGCTTTCAGACTGTCCTTTTGTCCTCAGGTTGCATGCACCACATTTTCTGCACCAATTCTCAATGGTTCTTCTCATGCCAAACCAGTAGAAACTGTCTCTCAGCAGAACCTCTAACTTCTTCCACCCAAAATGCCCTACGCCATCGTGGTACACTTCTAAGACATTCTTTTTTGGCTCAACAATCTACCAGATGAGTTTGTGTGTTCTGGGATTAGTATGGCATCTGCACAGTTTACCCCCATATATGAACAACTTACTTCGCTCTTTCCTCAGCTGTTGGGTCTCTGGTGGGGCATCTGGACCAGGGTATGAACCTTCCTGCGTTAACAGCTCCTTGACCAAGCGTACAGCTAGATCACTATCTTGCATTCCTGCCCATCCAAGGTGGGGTAACAGATTCAATGTTGCTTCTTGACGTTTGTTGTGCACGTGGTTTTACATTGTGTCACATGAGGGCAGTGAAAGGCTGGTAGCTCTATCTCTTTCATTTCTTCCGATTCTTCCTCCACGTCCTGCAAGAGAGGCATCCTGGACAATGCATCAGCATTGACGTTCTTGTGACCTGCCTGGTACTTGATAGTGAAATTATAATTAGATAGTCAGGCCATCCATCACTGTTCTAGTGCGCCTAGTTTCACTGTCTGCATATGAGTCAACGGTTTATTATCCATGAAGATGGTGAATTTGGCTGTGGCCAGGTAATGCCTAAATTGTTCTGTAACTGGACTCTGGGTTCCTTTCTGTAGGACAGAGCTTCCTGCTTGCATAGGCTATCACTTTTTTTGCCTCTTTGCACATGGGACAACACTGCTCCTAATCCCTTGTTACTAGTATCAATATACAAGACAAATGGCTGGTTGTAATCAGGATAGGTTAGGATCTCATCTCCCGGCAGAGCCTACTTCAACAGTTTGAATGGGTGCTGCCATCTTCATAAACCCCTCGATGAACCTTCTGCAGTATTCTATCAGCCCGAGAAACTGCCTCACCTCTTTGACATTGGAGGGTCTTCGCCAGTCCCTAATGACTGTTACTTTCTCAGGATCTGGTGCTACACCCTCAGAGCTCACATATGACTGAGGTACTGTACCTTTGACTTTCATGCCATAGCTAGACAACACTTCCAACACTTTTGCCAAGTGCTCCAGATGGCCTTCATACGTCTTGGAGTAGACTATGACGTATTCTAGGTACAGTAAGACTTTTTCAAAGTTCTTGTGCCCCAGGCAGAACTCCATCAACCTCTGGAGTGTTCCCGGGGCATTACAGAGTTCAAATGGCATTAAGTTGAACTCGCAGATGCCCATTGGTGTGGCAAACACTGTCTTCTCTCAGTCTGCCTCAGCCACAGGAACCTGCAAACTGGGGGCTGTGTGTGACCTACTGATGTATATTGAGGGATGTGCAGACTCCAACTGTATACAGTGAGCTGTATTGCCTCCTGCTGTATAGTGAGGGCTTTGTGTGGGCTCCAGGTGTATACTGGTGGCTTAGTGTGAGCTCCTCCTGTATATTAGAGACTGTGTGTGTCCTCCTGCTGTATACTGGGGGTTGTGTTGTCTCCTGTGGCACACTGAGGGCTGTGTGCAACAGGTTATTATTATTATTATTATTATTTATTTATATAGCTCCATTAATTCCATGGTGCTGTACATGACAAGGGGTTACATACAAAATTATAGATATAGTTTACAGTAAACAAATTAACAATTACAGACTGGTACAAAGGGGAGAGGACCCTGCCCTTGCAGATTTACATTCTACAGGATAATTGGGAGAAGACAGTAGGTCAGGGGTGCAGCAGATCTGGTGGTGGAGAGGCGGCAGCTCCAGTGGTGGTGGGGCAGCAGCTTCGGTGGTGGTGGGGTGGTGGCTCAGTCACTGCAAGCTGTAAGCTTTTTTTTTTTTTTTTTATATATCCAGGATAAACATGAAAGGTATTTATAAAATATTAGGACTCTCCAAAATATTGCTTTACACATACTAGTTTTGGTTGTGGAGAGTTTTTAACCCAATGATTTGGAGCACAAGTTTAACTGCTTTTTAACAAGATGCTTTTATTGAATCATCAAGGAGATTAAAATGCAGATACAAAATGCTCAGAGATATAAAAGATAAATTACAATTGGATCTGGTTTACAGAGGACACTAAGGGGTTAAGATCTTTTTGTCTCCCACTTCAGGACATATTCATGGTAGCATGTTCTAACATAAACCATTGTGCATTTCCAGTATAAAATAAGGCAGAGAGCTGCAGCTTATAGTGTATAGAGGGTTCAATGAAATACCGCCCTACTAATACAACAACCACTGACTAATGCCTCCAACTCATTACACAAGATACTTAGCAACATAGGAATTTGAGCAAAAGCTTACCCATGTCAGTGCCAGATGTGGAGATGACCTCTAGGGGACGCCCCGACGCGTTTCCCTGATGCTTCCTCAGGGGCATGTTTGGCCATGTCTCCCCCGTCCTTATATACCCCCACCACCCCCCTCGCCACCTGCCTCCAGTTCGCGCTGCTCTGACGCCGCAGATGGGCGGCCGCGACGTCCCGGGCAGCGGCTTCCGGCCTTCACACACCGGAAGCGCGTCATTTGACGCTCCCTCCCGTGTTACTGAAGCCTTACACCGCCGCCCGAGGACGCGCGACCACGCATGCGCGGACCGCGAGCGCCATTTTGGAAGAGGGCAGCGATGCCCTGCACCCAAACCTGCACTCACCAGATTAGATAGGAGGGTCACCATATACTTAGGGCTTCACTTGGTGACCCGGACAGCATAATTCAATGGACCCATTAGGCTATATCAGCACCTAGTGACCCGGATACAACCCCATAGAAAACTACTATGTATATATACAGGGAGAACTATATGGGCATAACATCTTAATGTGCACAGAGTCATACATATATATAAACAATATGTTCACATATGACGCTCCCATTATCCATATCTTCTATTGTCCTCCTTCACACAGCAATCCATAGAAGTGATACAGGTTACAAAATCCTGGTGTCACAATAGGGGTCCCTTAAATCCAGAAAGTGCACGCACGGGCGCAGAATGGGGGAGGGAGAGGATACAGAACAGCTAAAAAACACAGACAAACAATAAAAAACAGTTAAAACCATATTATGAAAATACCATAAGGAACCCTCAGAAAAAACTGGGGGTCCACAGCATAGTCAGCGGTTCAGATCCTACAGAAACAGTCAATCAAAAGACAAGAATATCCATCCTCATTATGGATAGGATATAAGTCCCCCTCCAAATTTAAGAGGAAGCTCACATCCACATCCATCTATCAAGTAACTTGATAGTCAAATTCAAAAATCAGAGATATGACACAAAACTTAGTTTTTCATTAAGACCATCTGGGGACTGAGTCCCCAGACGGACTATCCATTGGCATTCCCTTCTTGCAAGAGCTTTTTTGTAGTCTCCCCCTCTCGCTCCCAAATGGCACACGTCTATAGCTTTAAATTTTAAGTTGGTTGGGTCGCAACCGTGTTTAGATTTAAAATGGCGGGGTAAGGTTTTCAAATTGGGATCACCAGGTTCCAACTTTTTAGCCGCCTCTATGTCCCTGATGTGCTCCCTTACCCTAACACGGAACTCCCGTGAGGTAAGGCCGATGTAAATTAAGCCACAGGGACACGTGGCGTGGTATATCACATTCTTTGTGGTACATGTCAGGTAGTGTCGAATATCATATAGCCGATCACTATTGGCTGCTCTAAAAGTCTTTGTCCTTTCCATATTACGACACCCCAGACATGAACCACATGGGTAGAATCCCACAGTCCTCCTTACTCCACTCACTACTGGTTTTGATTCCCTCACATAGTGACTATGTACCAACATGTCTTTGAGACTGTTACTCCTTCTCGCAGTCAATAACGGTTTTTCCGTGACCACGTCACTTAGTCCAGGTACCAGTTTCAGAATCCCCCAGTGTCTCTTTAGGATTCCCCTAATCCTGTTCCATTTGTCATTATAGGTTGTTATAAAACGAACCAGCTGATTTCCTTGATTTTCCCTCCTCTCCTTATGTCGGTCACTTCCCAACAGAAGGGTATTTCTGTCCCTCCTCCGGGCCTCCGTATACCCCCGCTTTATGCACCGCTTACTGTAGCCCCTCGCCAAAAATCGATCTCTCAGATCTTTAGCTTGTCCCTCAAAAAAACCCTCCGTTGAGCATACTCTCCTGGCTCTCAGGTATTGACCTACAGGGATGGCCGAGATCGTTGCTGGAGTATGGGCCGAAGAGGCGTGCAGTACTGCGTTTACCGATGTAGCTTTTCTGTGCATGTCAGTTTGTATAGACCCGTCGGGGTGGATGTAGAGTTTAATATCTAAAAAATCCACCGATGATGTGTGATGTGTTAGGTTAATCTTATGTTATATTCATTAGAATTTAAGTACTCCAAAAAGGTCTCCAATTGGATACTGGTCCTTTCCACAACATCAACACATCATCGATGTATCTCATCCATGAAAGCACCTGGGTGGCGGCCTGGGCGCCCCCCCCGAAAATCTCTCTCTCCCAAAAACCGAGAAAGAGATTTGCGTAGGAGGGCGCGCAGGCCGCCCCCATTGCTGTCCCCCGCTGCTGAAGAAAAAACCGATCTTTAAAGAGGAAAAAATTATGTGTCAGGATATACTCTAGGAGATCCAGAATCAAGACCCTGAGGGATTCTTCCATACTACTACTTTCCAGATAGAAGGCTACAGCCCTAAGTCAATCATGATGGCAGATTGATGAATATAGAGATTCAACATCTGCTGTGACTAGACGTGTGTCAAAATCCACAAAGATCCCATCAACTTGCCTCAGGACGTCCGATGTGTCACGGACACAGGAGGGCAGCGTTTCCACAAGTGGATGCAGGTAAAACTCAATGAACCTGCACACTGGGTCACACAGCCCCCCTATCCCGGACACAATCGGACGCCCCGGGGGGTTGAGGGGATCTTTGTGGATCTTTGGGAGAAGATAGAAGGTCGGGACTATAGGCTCCTGAATCAAGAGTCCTTCCCAAATCTTTTTTGGGATTATACCTTCCTGATATGCCTTATCCACAATCTCAAAAAGTTGAGACATGAAACTTTTCAGAGGATTATAAGACAAACCTGAATAATTTTCTTTATTTTTTAACTGTTTGAAGGCTTCACGTTCATACATTTGCACAGGCCAGATAACCACATTCCCCCCCTTGTCCGCCGGTTTTATAACTACATCTTTTAATGCCCTCAGCTCTCCCACAGCTACTCTTTGATGATATGATAAATTGTCGGCTCCTTCACGGTGACCAGACAATTTTTTTAAATCTTGTGCCACTAATCTGTGGAAGGTCTCTATTTCTGGGCACGTGGACAGGGGGGGGAAATGTGGCTGATCGTGGGTACAGTGACCTAGGAAAACAATGGGAATTACCTTCTACATTGTCCTCCTCTCCTTCTTCTAAATCCTCCAAGATCCCGATGATATCCTGCTCCTCTCCTTTCATATCCACATCTGTTTTTTCTCCTTTATTATGAAGTTTTTTGAGGATTAATTTGCGGGTAAAGAGATGTAGGTCTTTTAAAGCTATAAAAAAGTCAAAATTATTCACAGGTACAAAAGATAATCCCAAACTCAGCACTTCCAACTGGTGCGGTGTAAGTACATGTGAGGAAAGATTAACTACCTGTAAGTTACTGCCCCGACTCTTCTTGCCCTGTGATTCTGGAGGTGTTATAACTCGTTTGCCTTTCTCTTTACCCACATTAAAATCCTCTCTTGGTGGGGGTGGCCAGTTTTTACTACCCCCTTGTGGTTCTTCTATTGACGATAATGAGGATATGGAGCTCGGACTCATAGGTGGTTCTACTGGAGGATCCTTAGATGGCATTTTGGGTGGACTTTTTGGCGTATTCTTAGGGGAGCCATGCGGCTTTTTTCTCCCACTCTTCCATCTATACACCGTGTGGTTTTTATAGTCCGATACATCCCTTTTATATTTTTTGGTTTTTGTAGTTAGTATTTCCTTTTCCCATTTCAAGAAACTATTCTCTAGGTCACTGTTTAATTTTGCCAGTGCCTCCCCAGACAGTTCTATATTCAGTCTGGCTTGGATTGAATTAATCTCTGTTTCGATGGACTCCAAAGACCTTTCGTTCAATTTGACCAAAAGGCCCATGTATCCCTTAGAGCATTCAGTAGACAGATCTTCCATTGGCTCTTGATTTCAAGATCCTCCACCTTGAATGAAGCTGTAAGCTTTCCTGAAGAGATGGGTTTTCAGGTTCCGTCTGAAGGATCTGAGCATGGTGGATAATCTGACGTTTTGGGGCGCAGAATTCCAGTGGATGGGTGATATTCGGGAGAAGTCTTGGAGGCGGTTGTGTGAAGAATGGATAATTGTTGAGAAGAGGGGGAGGTCTTGGGAGGATCGAAGATTACTTGAGGGAAGATAGTGGAAGAATATTTCAGAGATATAGGGAGGAGACAGTTTATGGATGGCTTTGTAGGTCAGTGTTAGTAGCTTGAACTGGATTTGTTGGGGAATTGTGAGCCAGTGGAGGTATTTGCAGAGGGGAAATAAAGGGGAGTAGTTAGGAGAGAGGTAGATTAGTCGGGCAGCAGAGTTGAGGACAGACTGGAGAGGTGCCAGAGTGTTAGCAGGGAGGCCACAGAGGAGAATGTTGATGTAGTTAAAGCAGGAGATGATGGGGGCATGTACAAGAATTTTAGTAGATTGAGGGCTGAGGAAAGGACGGATTCTGGAAATATTCTTCAGCTGGAGGTGACAGGAGTTAATAGAAGACTAGCAAAGAGAACTCGTACTTGGTTTGTGTTACTGCTGATTCACTGAGAGTCATATCCTAGTGTGCTCCACTTTCTAGAAGTTCTTGCCTTTGGCAAGCTTTATTGAATGTTCACAGACATGCATAAGCTGTGTTTTACTATGAATGTCCTTTGTTGCCTATAGCAACCTATCAAATGTTGAGTTGTGATTGGTTGTGATAGGCCACCTGATAAATATCCAGGCTAACTGTCAAAACAGCTAAGTCAGTATTTATTATAAAACAGTAAGGCTGCGTTCACACATTGCACATTTTTGCGTGCTTTTTTGTGCAATCTTTTCAAAATACGCAATGTGCCTTTTGATTGCTGGCAAAATGAATGGGAATTCACTTTGCCCTACAGACAGTGCATATTTTTACGTATTGCAATTCTGCAATTCTGTCAGATAATACTCAGTTTCTTCCTGAAAAATGATTGCAATCACAAATTCTTTGGTATTATTATCTTCATTTAATGTGTCTTCAATTAAAAAACACAAAAAGAATTGTCCTAAAGCCAAATTGGATATAATTCCACACCAAACATAAAAAAGGGGGTGGACAAAAGTATTGGCACTGTTAAAATCATGTGATGCTTCTCTAATTTGTGTAATTAACAGCACCTGTAACTTACCTATGACACCTAACAGGTGTTGGCAATAACTAAATCACACTTGCAGCCAGTTGACATGGATTAAAATTGACTCAATCTCTGTCCTGTGTCCTTGTGTGTACCACATTGAGCATGGAGAAAAGAAAGAAGACCAAAGAACTGTCTGAGGACTTCAGAACCCAAATTGTGAGGAAGCATGAGCAATCTCAAGGCTAAAAGTCCATCTCCAAAGAACTGAATGTTCCTGTGTCTACCGTGCGTAGTGTCATCAAGAAGTTTAAAGCCCATGGCACTGTGGCTAACCTCCCTAAGATGTGGACGGAAAAGAAAAATTGACAAGAGATTTCAACGCAAGATTGTGCGGATGGTGGATGAAGAACCTCAACTAACATCCAAATAAGTTCAAGGTGCCCTGCGGTCCAAGGGTACAACAGTGTCAACCTGTACTATCCATCGGCGTCTGAATGAAAAGGGACAGTATGGTAGGATACCCAGGAAGACCCCTCTTCTTTCCCCGAGACATAAAAAGCCAGACTGGAGTTTGCCAAAACTTACCTGAGAAAGCCTAAAACGTTTTGGAAGAATGTTCTCTGGTCAGATGAGACAAAAGTAGAGCTTTTTGGGCAAAGGCATCAACATAGGGTTTACAGGAGAAAAAAAGAGGCATTCAAAGAAAAGAACACAGTCCCTACAGTCAAACATGGCGGAGATTCCCTGATGTTTTGGGGTTGCTTTGCTGCCTCTGGCACTGGACTGCTTGACCGTGTGCACGGCATTATGAAGTCTGAAGACTACCAACAAATTTTGCAGCATAATGTAGGGCCCGGAGTGAGAAAGCTGGGTCTCCCTCAGAGGTCATGGGTTTTTCAGCAGGATAATGACCCAAAACACACTTCAAAAAGCATTAGAAAATGGTTTGAGAGAAAGCACTGGAGACTTCTAAGGTGGCTAGGAATGAGTCCAGACCTGAATCCCATAGAACACCTGTGGAGAGATCTAAAAATGGCAGTTTGGAGAAGGCACCCTTCAAATATCAGGGGCCTCGAGCAGTTTGCCAAAGAAGAATGGTCTAACATTCCAGCAGAGCATTGTAAGAAACTCATTGATGGTTACCAGAAGCGGTTGATCGCAGTTATTTTGGCTAAAGGTTGTGCAGCCAAGTATTAGCCTGAGGGTGCCAATACTTTTGTCTGGCCCATTTTTGGAGTTTTGTGTGAAATTATCAATGTTTTGCTTTTTGCTTCATTCTCTTTTGTGTTTTTTCATTGAAGACAAATTAAATGAAGATAATAATACCAAAGAATTTGTGATTGCAATCATTTTCAGGAAGAAACTGAGTATTATCTGACAGAATTGCAGGGGTGTCAATACTTTTGGCCACAACTGTACATTTACTCAGCTTTATATTTTAGATATCACCAAATTAATAAGGGAAAAGGAATACTGAAGATGGGCAGCCACCCATAACCCAAAGTGTGTTTCGTGTGTTTTGTGTTGTATTATTTTAACAAATGTGTTGGAATCTTACCAATATGAACTATACGTTTAGCACTAATTGTCTTCTTTGTGAATAAAGACACGCTTTTTAATGCAGCCTTCATCGCAGACTGCTCTTCACTGCAATTCTGAAAGTTGACTGCTGATGTAGGGGAATGTGACCAGAAGTGTTAATCATTCTTCTGTAATAGAAAACACTGCACATACGAAATATGTTTTTTTTTTCACAGAAGGAAGCTGATGGGCAAGTCTGACCGATCATGTGTTCTTCAATATGAAGCCATTTTGAGAACAAGAGCAATTTGCAGTCTATAAGGAAGGATGCCCTAAGAAGAGGTAATCAGTGCTGAATATGTAATACCTATTTATTAGTTAATGATATCATTTCAGGTTTCTAGCAAATGTGTTATAATAAAGATAAAGTACCCAATAGGGATGAGCGAGTGTACTTGCTACTATTTGGAACTCGCCGAATAGTAGCGGTATTCGGGTACTCGCTACTCTCCGAGTATCTTATGATTACTCAGGAGTAGCGAGTAGTCCGATTACTTTCGCGTCACAACCACGTGATCGCTAGCGGCCACCTGATTGCCCAGATTGCAAGGTCCTGGCAGTACACCTAGGACCTTGCAATCTGGCCAATCTGGTGGCCGCTAGTGGTTGTGACGTGTCACCATTTGATTGGCCAGATCACTACCGGCCATCTGATTGGCTGGAAGTCACAGGTCCTTGTCAGGTGATCACAGGTCTTCTGGGATGGTCCTGGTGCAGGCGTTGGACAGGTGAGCGTGTAATTTCATTATTTTTAACAACTTTTATTTTCTTTTAGGGTACATTCGCAGTGTATCTATAGATACACTGCGAAAGTAATCGGACTCGCTATACTCACAACGAGTACCGAGTACCGGGATCTACTCGTTGCGAGTATAGCGATTCCGAATATTGCTAAGGTAAAGAATATTTATATCGTGTTAGCCAGTAGATAAAAAAATGTATTGCAATCTGAGAGTCCTCAGTGGTTGTTAGCCATTAAAAGGTATCAACCACTGAGGACTCTCAGATTGCAATATATTTTTCCGAATATTGCGGTATTCGCTCATCCCTAGTACCCAACTAATGCCTTTAATTTTTTAGAAAGCCCATTAACTAAGGTTAAGTTCACATGTCCCATAATAATCTATTACAACAGATCCAGCAGCATTCCATTTGTGCAGACACAACTGTTTTGTCCATTTATAAATCACTGATTTCAGCTGTATCCTTTTTTGTTAACTTTGAAGTCTGTGAAAAACAGATCCATAAATTCACTATCCGTATTCTTTTATTTGTAAAGGAACCATTATTTTCTTACTTGATGAGTTTCAAATGGATGAAGAATAGCAATCAGTTAATAGATCCATTTTCCATAGACTCAAATGTTAACAAAAGCTAACTTAGTTGAAATCAATTATTTTAAAAACGGACATAAAGTTATGTCTGCGCAATATTTTGTTCCAACGGATTGCTACTAAATCCATTCTAATGGATGATTACTGACAGTAGCCTTAAGGGCCCATCACACGCTACAATATCGTTGAAACGCCACGGGTTTTGAGACATTCAAACGACGTTGTAACAACGTCATTGCGTGTGACACGTCGATACGACCAGCGATAAGTCGGCTGATCGTTGAGCGGAGGTTTGCGATCATGACCTCAAAACAGTCATTGATCGTCCATCCAACCTACAGCATCGGTGTGTGTGACACCTTGATAAAGATGTCGTTTATGACTTCTCCTATTCAGAACTGAGGAACACAGGCATCCAAATGACTGCTAACATCGTTAACTTGTCGCGGAATCGTTGCTGCATCTTACTCAATATCTGTCTGTGTGACATCTCGCCAGCGATCCTTGAACGACGTTCAAGTGATCTAGGTCAAGTAGGATTGTTGGTTGGATCGCTGGGACATTGAAGCGTGAAAAGGGCCCTTTAGAGTTGAACAAAGGAAAAGCTTGTTCAGAAGACAGTATTATAAAGATATGGATTGTCTGAGTACAAATCAGGCAGCAGAACTGACCAATGTAATTCAAAAGGGTTGTTCAGATGACATACTGTAACTGTGCACGTGAAACATATCACAGTTTGCACTATTTTTTCTTTATTTTGGATGAGACTTGCCTATTCAAATTGTATTAGTGTGACAATTTATTTGGATCCCTTATGGATTATCAGTGTGACATCCTATTTTTATAGATACTGTACATTCTCATTATTAACTTTTGAAACTGTATTTAATCATGTACATTTTAAAATGTAGATTATGTATATTATGGACGCCACACGGATGTCACACAGCCATAAAATGCAGACACATAGATGACACATAAATGATTATAGAAACTGTTTTGCAAAAGAAATAAATAGAATAATTTTTTCTTTATGGTTAGCCTCAAAAGATCCCTATTGCACACATAGAAAATCCTAAATAGAAGCCCATAAAGAATTAAGTAAACTTGATTTTCAGGTTAAATATTTACTCTTTAAACCAAATGCTGTGTGACTATGCACTTGAAATGTAGATAATATACAGCGAGTCACACTAAGCAAAAGATCTCATATGAAATATATTTTATAATTTATTATGTGAGGTGCATAAATATTCCAAAAATAAAGTCACCTTTCCTATTACACATTTATATTAAAATCTCATACACTGAAAATGGCAAGCCAGAGACTACATCCAATGAACCAGGTGAAGCCTCCAGATGTATAGGTCACAAGCTAAAGAAAATAGGAAACATGTCAAGATCCACACTTGTTGGTGTTGGAAAATTCTTATACTCTAAATTCAAAAAGAACAGTTTTGAGGCATCTTTTCTTTGTTCTTAACCTTATGCAAAGAAAAGAAGTAAATGTTACCATTCAAACCAATTAACTTTTTACTTGATTTGCACTTTAATCCTACAAGTTGCCGCACCTCACCCAGCTTTTTGGCGGGACCTGCGGGTTTGAACACTATGTATGATTCATTGATTTATGAATAAATTGTTACAAAACAGTTTCGAGTTTGGAGGAATATATTTAGAAGATATAGGGTGGTTGAACGTAGCGCACCTCAATATACCCTACTATTTTTAGTAGTAAAATATCAATTAAGAATATTACCATTCATCTAGTGAAAAATACTGAAACCTGTACATTGAAAGAAAACAGAGTCAAAATGTATAGTGTCACAATTCATTGATAAGGTAATGCCACAATTTCCTAAATGCAATGCTTTGTGTCTCCTGTATGTTGCTATGCCTGGTGTCTGGGTGTGGCTGAGTTGTCCATCTGTTTCATCTGTGTTATTTCCTACGCTGATTCTGGGGTGGTGTAATCATGCATGTTTTTACTTCCCAGTGATTGGTCTGCTGTTTAAGAATGAATATTCCTCTATTTGGTGCAAATCGTACTCTTGCATGTTGCTGTGTGGTCACTTGTGCTTCCTGATCTCTGCTATCTGACACCATCTGACCTTAGTTTCCGTTTGCCTGATTTTCTGACCTCTTGTCTGTGACTTTTATACGCTTTTGTCTTCTCACTGGATATTGCATCACCCTCTAAATATACCTGTCTCCAGCTCGTGCTTTGACCATGTCTCTGTCTTCTTTTATACTGTGCCTCTTCCTGGAACTGACCCAGGATTGTCCGACTAAGCTATTCCATGAAGTAGTGAGTGTGTCATCTCAAACATTTTTTCAGGACTCTGTCTTTATTGTGTCTGTATTCGTTACAGTAGTGACTGGCGTCAAGGGTAACACCCAGTTGTCAATTTATTCTTACATTTTCTGAAAGAGTAAAAGAAGAACAGTGCAATATAAGATTCAAAAGGCATTCCATTTTAATAGGAAATAAAAATACATTAAATATAATATACTAAACAGGAATAAGAGGGAAACAACTGGTGCTCTTTAACACTAGAAGTCCCAGAGAGGGGTTATTTAACATCTCTACCTTTGGAACCCAGAGACGGGTCGAATGACCTGAAGGATTTTAGGCCACATTTACAAATGAAAGGATGCTAATTGGAGCCATCAGAGTTGTCAGTTTAGACTAAGGGTCATTTGACCCTCTTTCGGGACTTCAGGGTGGAGCTCGAAATTTCTGGGACTTCTAGTGTTAAAACAAAGAATATACAATTGTAATTATTGCATGATTATCTGAAACATAATTATTAATTTGAGGCAAAGCTACTCTGCATCAGTAACAAAATATAATGCTGTAAATGCTTTTACAACATTGATAGATATATGAAACTATATATACTACTGTCAGCTACTGTTATGAATACTTCATCATAACATTGCTTGATTTAGTGTGAACGGTGGTTGCTTTTGTTCCTCATAGATTTGCTTTAACAGAAGCCATTTCATTGCTACTTAATTGTTAATGTGACTCATTATGTTTAATGTTACTCTTTTCTGAACGTAATAGCATCACTAATAGGCTGTAAAATGTTACGATGATTACTGATGACAATTCCTTTACTGATTCTCAGTGTAAATTGACTTAGTCACAACAGTGATGTATGAAACAATACCTTTTCAATTGTTGCTGAGCAAACATGCCCCATATGATGCTTAAAACCATATGATAGAGGTGGTGACAGATCAGTGTAGCATTCATTATACAGCATCTAAGATCAGTGTACTGGTTTATCGTGTGAAATGTACCTAGAAAATACTACAGTATTACATATTTCATAGCTTTCTGTGATAGGAAATAGTTAATACTTAACAAGTTATGGAAACTTTCAAGTTACCGCAACAGACGCTTCTGTTGATAATCAAATACATAAGAGTATTCTGAAACCTCATGTGTACAAATAAGAGGATTGAAGGGAAAGGTGAAGTATTGAGATCCTGTGAGGCCTCATTAGCAGAAAACACACTCTGCCTGATACCTTCTGGTTTGGAAACTCAAATTCAGTAGAACATGCGACCAAGCGAGGAGGTGAAAAAAAGCTTGCTATGCTCAAGACGGACAAATAAAGCCAGAAGCAACTCACAAGAGTTAGGCCACTGAGACGCAATTACAATGAGCTCTGGAGGGGCTAGCGCAGCCTGAGCATATGTCGAGCCATTATTGATAACCATTGCTTGTGTCTTATCAGTGGGGAATCTGTTTGGTCACCAAATAAATTATGATGAAAGGAATGTCCTGGCATTTTCCTCCTCATAAATCTATGGGGCTCAAATTCATTAAATAATTCTCATATAAATTACATTTTCATTCTACTCTTCCTTATTAGCTAGGAGTCACCAAAGTAGGGGTAGTCTCCTCACATTGCAGCTTGATCCTCTGCAAAATGTTACTTAAAGCTGCCACTATTTACTTTGCTTCTAGATCAATGTACAGTAAGTATGAAGTGCGCACCACCTAGTGATGACTGGGAAAACACATAAATTAATTAAAGTCATGAGCAACATTTTTTTCATCCCAACCTTCCAAAACATATTACTTTTTTATTTTGCTACCCAGTCTTGTTTTTTGTGAACAAATTGCATTTTTGACAGTACCATATCATTTATTGAAAAAAATATAGCGTACCTTTTTAAAGGTTAAATTGAATGAAAACAGCCATCTTATATATAATTGCCGTAGGCACGTTTGTGTCGGCCCCCGGCACGCCGTGGCTATGTCACACTGTGACGTCACCACGTCGTGCGAGGCATTGCCCGCGTAGCGGGCATTGCGACCCCTCGCCGCTGTCATCCCGCTCCGGAGCAGCTGCTGTCAGCACATGCTGACACAGTGCTCCGGAGCCTGTGCCCCTGTGCCCGCTCCGGAGCAGCTGCTGTCAGCACATGCTGACACAGTGCTCCGGAGCCTGTGCCCCTGTGCCCGCTCCGGAGCAGCTGCTGTCAGCACATGCTGACACAGTGCTCCGGAGCCTGTGCCCCTGTGCCTCTGTGCCCCAGTGCCGCCCGCTACTCACAATTCGCCCCCCATGTCCGCACAGACCCCCCCCCATGTCCGCACAGCCCCTCCCCATGTCCGCACAGCCCCTCCCCATGTCCGCACAGCCCCTCCCATGTCCGCACAGCCCTCCCCATCTTCGCACAGCCCCCCCATGTCCGCACAGCCGCCCCCACATGTCCGTACAGACGCCGCCCCCCATGTCCGCACAGCCGCCCCCCCATGTCCGCACATACCTCCCCATGTTCGCACAGCCACCCCCATGTCCGCTCACCCACCACCATGTCCGCACACCCACCCCCATGTCCGCACACCCACCCCCATGTCCGCACAGCCCCCCCATCTACACACAGCCCCCCCATGTCCGCACACACACCCTCATGTCCCCACAGCCCCCCCCATGTCCGCACACACACCCTCATGTCCCCACAGCCCCCCCCATCTCCGCACAGCCCCCCCCATATCCGCACACCCCCCCCATCTCTCCACAGACCCCCCCATGTCCGCACAGCCACCCCGCAACAAAACCACCCCGCCGCACCAAAGCCCCTACCCCCTAAGTGCGCCGCACCCCTACACCCTAAGCCCCGACAAAGCCGCACCTATGCCCCTAAGTCCGCCGCTCCTAACCCCCTACCCCCTAAGTCAGCCGCCCCTAACCACCGCCGCATCCTAAGCCCCGCCGCCTACCCCCTAACTCCGCCGCCCCTACCCCCTAAGCTCCGCCGCATTCTAAGCACCCACCGATACACCCTAAAGCCCCGCCGCCCATCCCCTACTCCCTAAGCCCCGCCGCTTCCTAAGCTCCCGCCGCTGTCCCCCGCCGCTCGCGCTAACACCTAATGCCCTACACCCGAAGCCCCCGCCGTCCCCTAACCTAACGTCCCCGTCGATCACTTACATGCCTTCAAGTCATCTGATCGTCCGTCCGATCCACAATCCCTTCGTCCGGCCAGCCGTCCTCTTCCTCCGGCCCCGGGGGTCTTCTCTCTTCTTTCCGCCATCTCCGCCTCTTCGTCCGGCCCCGGGGATCTTCTGTCTTCTTTTCGCTAACTTCCACCTCCGACGTCCTCTTCCTTCTCATTAAGATAGAATGGACGAAAAATCCGCCATTCTACCTCAATGAGATCTGAGGCCCTCTTCTGATTGGTCGCTGTATACTGCCCTCAGCCAATCAGAAGAGCCCCTCATTTTTTTATTATTTTAAAATTATTTTTTAATTATTTTTTTTATTATTAAATTTATTTATTTTTTTAAGTCAGACTGAGACACAGTTCTCATTCAGGTCCGCATTTTTTTTTTTTATTATTATTTTTATTTAATTATTTATTATTTTTTATTTATTTTTTTATTATTTTTTAATTATTTTTAAATTATTTTTTTTATTATTTAATTAATTTATTTTTTTAAGTGAGAGTGAGACACAGTTCTCATTCAGGCCCGCCTTTTTTTTCCCCATTGACATACATTACCGGTGTGTCGGCGATTTTATGGCCGCCGACCTGGTTCTATTTTTCGGCCCTAAAATCGCGGACACACCGCTAATACATCTCTATGGGCAGTGAGCTCGAATTCTGATTGGTCGGCGACCAATCCGAAATCGGGCTGACTGCCCATAGAGATGCATTAGCGGTGTGTCCGCGATTTTAGGGCCGACAAATAGAACCAGGTGGGCGGCCATAAAATCGCCGACACACCGGTAATGTATGTCAATGGGGAAAAAAAAGGCGGACCTGAATGAGAATTGTGTCTCACTCTCACTTAAAAAAAAAAAATAAATTAAATAATAAAAAAAATAATTTAAAAATAATTAAAAAATAATAAAAAAAATAAATAAAAAATAATAAATAATTAAATAAAAATAATAATAAAAAAAAAAAAAAAGGCGGACCTGAATGAGAACTGTGTCTCAGTCTGACTTAAAAAAATAAATAAATTAAATAATAAAAAAAATAATTTAAAAATAATTAAAAAATAATAAAAAAATAAATAAAAAATAATAAATAATTAAATAAAAATAATGTATTTCAATGGGAACAAATAAATTTAATAATAAAAAAAATAATTAAAAAATAATAAAAAAAAAAAAAAAAAATAATAAATAATTAAATAAAAATAATAATAAAAAAAATAAATATATGCTAATTATATCAGCCCTTTCAGCGGACCTGAAAGAGAACTGGGTCTCAGCCTAAATAATAAATTTAATAATAAAAAAAATAATTAAAAAATAATTTAAAAATAATAAAAAAAAATAAAAAAATAATAAATAATTCAATAAAAATAATAATAAAAAAATTAAATATATGCTAATTATATCAGCCCTTTCAGCGGACCTGAAAGAGAACTGGGTCTCAGCCTAAATAATAAATTTAATAATAAAAAAAATAATTAAAAAATAATTTAAAAATAATAAAAAAATAAATTAAAAATAATAAATAATTCAATAAAAATAATAATAGAAAAAATTAAATATATGCTAATTATATCAGCCCTTTCAGCGGACTTGAAAGAGAACTGGGTCTCAGCCTAAATAATAAATTTAATAATAAAAAAAAATAATTAAAAAATAATTTAAAAATAATAAAAAATTAATTAAAAATAATAAATAATTCAATAAAAATAATAATAAAAAAATTAAATATATGCTAATTATATCAGCCCTTTCAGCGGACCTGAAAGAAAACTGGGTCTCAGCCTAAATAATAAATTTAATAATAAAAAAATAATTAAAAAATAATTAAAAAATAATAAAAAAAATAAATAAAAAATAATAAATAATTAAATAAACAATAATAATTAAAAAAACAAATGCTAATAATAATGATATTACTGCTAATAATAATGCTATTAATGCTAATAATTATGCTATTAATGCTAATAATAATGATATTAATGCTAATAATTATGCTATTCATGCTAATATTAATGCTAATAATGCTAATAATAATCATATTAATGCGATTAATAATGCTATTAAGCCTAATAATCATGCTATTTATGCTATTCAAAATGCTATTCATGCTAATAATATTGCTATTAATGCTAATAATAATGCTATTAATGCTATTAATAATGTTATTAATGCTATTATTAATACTAATAATGCTATTATTAATGCTATTAATGCTAATAATAATGCTATTAATGCTATTAATAATGCTATTAATGCTATTAATTATGCTATTAATGCTAATATTTATCCTATTAATGCTATTAATGCTATTAATAATGCTATTAATTCTAATATTTATCCTATTAATGCTATTAATGCTATTAATAATGCTATTAATGCTATTAATTATGCTATTATTGCTATTAATGCTAATATTTATCCTATTCATGGTATTATTTATGCTATTAATGCTAATAATAATGCTATTAATGCTATTAATGCTAATAATAATGTTAATAATGCTATTAATAATGCTATTAATGCTATTAATTATGCTATTAATGCTAATATTTATCCTATTAATGCTATTAATGCTAATAATAATGCTATTAATGCTATTAATAATGCTATTAATGCTATTAATTATGCTATTAATGCTATTAATGCTAATATTTATCCTATTCATGGTATTATTAATGCTATTAATGCTAATAATAATGCTATTAATGCTATTAATAATGTTATTAATGCTATTATTAATGCTAATAATGCTATTATTAATGCTATTAATGCTAATAATAATGCTATTAATGCTATTAATAATGCTATTAATGCTATTAATTATGCTATTAATGCTATTAATGCTAATATTTATCCTATTAATGGCATTATTAATGCTATTAATGCTAATAATAATGCTATTAATACTAATAATAATGCTATTAATGCTAATAATGTTATTAATGCTATTATTAATGCTAATAATGCTATTATTAATGCTATTAATGCTAATAATAATGCTATTAATGCTATTAGTAATGCTATTAATGCTATTAATTATGCTATTAATGCTATTAATGCTAATATTTATCCTATTAATGCTATTAATAATGCTATTAATGCTAATAATAAAGCTATTAATGCTATTAATAATGTTATTAATGCTATTATTAATGCTAATAATGCTATTATTAATGCTATTAATGCTAATAATAATGCTATTAATGCTATTAATAATGTTATTAATGCTATTATTAATGCTATTATTAATGCTATTAATGCTAATAATAATGCTATTAATGCTATTAATAATGTTATTAATGCTATTATTAATGCTAATAATGCTATTAATAATGCTATTAATGCTAATAATAATGCTATTAATGCTATTAATGCTCATAATACTGCTAATAATGGTATTAATACTGCTATTACTGCTAATAATAATGCTATGGCTTATATTATTGCTATTGATGATGCGATTATTATTTAAAAATCTTTAAAAAAACAATAAACATATTTTAGATACCCGATGCATTTGCATCAGGCTAACAGCTATATCTACTATAATCAAATTAATGCACGTTCTAGAATCCCGATGCATTTGCATCGGGCTCACAGCTAGTTTTTTATATAAGAGCTGTTTTTTTCTTTGATAGCATATTGGAATAAAGTTGTCTTCTTACTTGCTTTTTATTCACTTTGTTAAAGTAGTTTGAAATCTAATTTTAAATTGTAACCGTCATTTACATTTTTATTTATTAATAATGTAGAGCAAGCAATATTAATAAACTTTTAAATATACTTCAGTAGAAAATTTTGATTGAAAACCATTCATAAACCTTCCACTAAGTGTCACCACTGCACTGTGTGTGAGGCAGACATATGTTCATTCTCAAACAGGAATGGTCCACAGTCCGCGCTGCTGCTTCAAGAAATGCACTTGGAAGACATTACTTTCTTCATCTCCTCCTTTATTCCTCCACACAAACCAACGCGTTTCGGTGCAATCCTTTCACCTTCCTCAGGGTACATTACATGTTCACATACATTATCAACTTTATATACCTCATAGGACGGATGTTGTTCTCAGAGCAAAAAAAGAATTTTACATCGTCATCAGTGACATCAAAGAGAGAGGAAACCTCTGATGTATATTGTTCTCGTACATTATGCTCTAGCTTTATAAGCGATCTTAATAAAAGAAAAACATCATATCCTATTTGGTTTTATAATAAATAATGGGGAATAAATCAAATTGTTATAACAAAAAAAGAGCTGACAATAAAGAGATAAAATTCTGGCACAACGGGGCTAGAACCAGAATTTTCAAAAAAAAATCCTCGTTTTACTCACATAATCATGCATGAAATGACATGCTCATTCTGCTATGCCATTCAGGATGGCTTTTGTTGTATTTTGTTGTATTATTGTTGTATTGAACTTTTTTCAGAGTATATATAAATGTATATATAAGGTCTAAAAATGTATATGAGAAATCTAAAAATATTAAGAGTATTTGAAATGATGTCCTTTCTTAATCCTTTAATCAAAAATATAAACATTTAGAGAATTGTAACAAAGTTAGGCTGAGAGAGTGACCAGTGAGAGTAATCACTTTCTTTTAATGGCCACAAAACAACTTATACAGTCATATGAAAAAGTTTGGGCACCCCTCTTAATCTAACTCTTTTTTTTTTTTAATTGTTTTTTCTCAACAGTTATTTCAGTGTGATATATGTAATAACTGATGGACACAGTAATATTTCAGGACTGAAATGAGGTTTATTGTACTAACCGAAAATGTGAAATATGCATTATTTAAAAAATTGACAGGTACAAAAGTATGGGCACCTCAACAGAAAAGTGACATTAATATTTAGTAGATCCACCTTTTTCCTCTAGTCGCTTCCTGTAGCTGTTAATGAGTTCCTGGATCCTGGATGAAGGTATTTTTGACCATTCCTCTTTACTAAACAATTCCTGTTCAGTTAAGTTTGATGGTCGCCGAGCATGGACAGCCTGCTTCAAAACATCCCACAGATGTTCAATGATATTCAGGTCTGGGGACTGGGATGGCCATTCCAGAACATTGTAATTGTTCCTCTGCATGAATGCCTAAGTAAATTTGGAGTGGTGTTTTGGATCATTGTCTTGCTGAAAGATCCATCCCCGACGTAATTTCAACTTTGACACTGATTCTTGAACATTATTCTCAAGAATCTGCTGATACTGAATGGAATCCATGCGACCCTCAACTTTAACAAGACTCCCGGATGCCGTCATTGGCCACACAGCCCCAAAGCATGATGGACCCTCCCCCAAATTTGACAGTGGGTAGCAAGTGTTTTCTTGGAATGCTGTGTTTTTGTGGCGCCATAGCATAACACCTTGTTGTATGACCAAACAATTCAATCTTTGTTTCATCAGTCCACAGGACTTCTTCCAAAATGAACTGGCTTGTCCAAATGTGCTTTTGCATACCTCAGGCTGACTCTGTTTGTGGCGTGCATGCAGAAACAGCTTCATTCGCATCACTCTCCCATACAGCTTCTCCTTGTGCAGTGTGCACGTTTGTTGACCGATGCACAGTGACACCATTTGCAGCAAGATGATGCTGCAGGTCTTTGGAGGTGGTCCGTGGATTGTTCTTGACTGTTCTCACCATTCTTCTTCTGTAGCTTTCTGATATTTTTGTTGCCTGCCACTTCTGGCCTTTACAAGAACTGTCCCTGTGGTCTTCCATTTCCTTACTATGTTCATCACAGTGGAAACTGACAGGTTAAATCTCTGAGACAACTTTTTGTATCCTTCCCCTGAACAACTATGTTGAACAATCTTTTTTTTT
Source organism: Allobates femoralis (assembly GCA_033576535.1). Taxonomy (NCBI): domain Eukaryota; kingdom Metazoa; phylum Chordata; class Amphibia; order Anura; family Aromobatidae; genus Allobates; species Allobates femoralis. The sequence goes on from JARQOC010000002.1 coordinate 350,826,736, forward strand.
CAGATCATTTGACAGCTGTTTTGAGGAGCCCATGATGCCACTCCTCAGAGAAGATGCAACTAGGAGAACAACTTGCAAGTGGACACCTGAAATAGCTTTTCTCATGATTGGATACACCGGGCTATGAAGTACAAAGCTCAATGAGGTTACCAAACCAATTTAGTGCTTCAGTAAGTCAGTAAAAAGTAGTTAGGAGTATTCAAATCATGAAAATCAGAAGGGTGCCCATACTTTGGCACCTGTCAAATTTTGAAATAATGCATATTTCACATTTTTGGTTAGCACAATAAACCTCATTTCAAACCTGAAATATTACTGTGTCCATCAGTTATTACATATATCACACTGAAATAGCTGTTGCAAAAAAACAATTTTAAACAAAAAAAATTGAGTAAGATTAAGAGGGGTGCCCAAACTTTTTCATATGACTGTATATAGCCAATTCTAGAAATACCAAGATCACAATACTTATTCTTGGCATCAAAGTCTAGTATATACACGTATATATATACACAAAAGGATACTACTTATGGAGAGTTTCTGCCCAAATAACCATGGTACACGATTAGCCACAGTAAACGTTTTTTTATTTTAGCAAAACATGAAATTACATCGGCATCACAAGTACCAAAACATTACATATAGTAAAATCCAGAATCGGTCCAGAGGACAGCGGAGAAAATGAAGCCAAACATCAACTAAGATGTTATAGAGTCTAGCAACAGGCAAGTGGGAAAAGTGTAAAGGATTAATCACAAGGGGCCATAATACTGCTGTATATCATCACTAAGGCTCAGTACACTAGTTTCTCATAACAGTATAAGTGTCAGTGTCTAAGACATAACCTGAACCTCCCACACTGTATAATACACAGCAAGTACACAGGCACCCATCACACCAGCTTACCCATGCAGACCGTGTGTCACAGCTTGATGATGGACAGGGGACGCCCCAACGCGTTTCACCTTTGTTGAGCTTCCTCAGGGGGCCCCGCGTTGGGGCGTCCCCTGTCCGTCATCAAGCTTTTTTTTTTTTTTGTTCAATGCGTTTTTTGGGATTTAGTTGGCACCAGTGAGAACAGATATATACACAGGTCTGTGATTTGCAATACTCTAATCAAAATGCTAAAGTTAGGCATTTTAACATGATATCAAGGAGTAGAATACATAGCTAAATAATAATTAAAAACACTACTTGTATCTACTTAGTTTAGTCACACCTCTCAGCAAGTTTTTGTTTCATTGTGCTCTGATAAGAATTACCCCAACCTTTGAAATTTGGCAGATCTCAAGACATAACTTGCTTTCTTCACTTTAACATTTCCCCTTTTTTTATTCTTCATGATACTACTGTCATTTAGGTAACTTTACACACCTACATTGTAGCTGTCACCAGTAACTTACTGGTTGCAGTGAAATATGGATACATGATTCATTGTCAGCAACAAGATAGAACATGTACATGATTTCACTGCACTATTCTGTGCAAGTCATGTAGCCGTTGTAAGGTACCCTAAGAATTTCTAAAGATGTTATTTGTTACCCATTAATGATAAACCTATAAATATATTGTGTTGACCATTCAGGGTGGGCACCACCATACATACCTTTCCCTTTTTTGTCCTAATTATAACTTCCACAGTAGATGTAGTGGGTGTTGTTTCATGGTGTTGCGTCCCTGCAGCACGGCGCCTCCACTGCACGCTCTACGATCCCCCCTGGCCACTTACCTATCGCTCCGTCACCGGCCCTGGTCCGGGGATTTAGGGTTCCAGCCGGCCGGCGGCGGCCCCAGGTCTCCAGAGTGCATCGCCGCTTGTCAAGCGGCCAGGGTTCGGCTTCCACGCTGCTGCATTGTCCTCCTGGGGCTTCTGCTGCCTCACTTCCTCCCTGAGCTCTCAGTAGGGGGCGGGCACGTGCTCTCAGCCACTCTTAAAGGGCCAGGGTTCCAGTCTGTCCTGCCCCGCCTCTCAGCCAATCACTAGAGGCTGCGGGGATATAAGGCCCTCATTCACTTCTGGACATTGCCGGGCAACTTCTACCTTCTTAAAGTTGCTAGTCCAGGCCTTGTTAAGGTTCTCCTGTTGCGTGTTTTTCCTTACCCTTGTTTTGTTCTCTTGCAGTTGGATACCTCCGTGTCTGTTCCCTGCTGCCCTCCGTGTTCCTGGTTTCCCAAAGGACCCCATTCTGCACCTTCGTGTCTCCCTGCTGTCGGTTTCTTCATTTGGTCGCTTCAACATAAGTGTCCGCCTCTCTCCCCCTTAGCCTCGACCAGAAGAAATCCCTGTATAGGGGTCACTCTTGCTGGACTCCTTTGCAGGTGTTTCCGGTGAGGTGGCCCTGTGGCCTTCCCTTGGGGTGTTTTGCCCACTGCTGTTGTTGTGTGCAAATAAATCTTTGAAAATTACCTTCCTTGTCTGGTTCTCTCACTCATCCTGGTATCAGCATCCGCATTGCCTGCGGTCCAGTGGGTCCTTACATCAGATCCGTCTGTAGAGCATGGACACATGGATTTGTACGACCGAAGATGTGACATCTGTGGGTAAACTCTGAGATTCTGCTGCAGTGTTGATCAGTTTGTCATGATACACAAGAAGGAGTGAGATCTGAGGAACTTGCTATCTACCTTATGGAGAGGAGTTTGCCTGCAACTATAAGAAGACAGTTAAGTAGATAAGGAGATTTAAAGCCACATCCCTCCTCTAGGAAATATGTAAATTTGCACTTCAGTGAGGAAGTGGATGAGCTCTAGCGTCGCCATTAGGTAAAACTTGTTAACTAGATAAAAGAGAGAAAGATGAACCTACTGACCATAAGAGATTAAACTCCACATGAGAGAGAGAAAAAGGACCTCACAAAACATAAAATTTTACACTATACAGGATAGAGAAGCCTGATGAATATAAGAACTTACACTCTACAGGAGAGAAAAGGTCCTGATTGACCCTAAGTACTTTCAGTAAGGCATTATGAGTTGAATCAGGGTGGCTCTCCGGGGTCTAAGGCTCTGTGGGGGTCCAGCCACCCAGGGTAAATAGCCCTCATTATAATCCACCACTGCCCGCACTCCACAGAGCACAGGCACCGCTGAAGTCAAATTTGCTGTGAGGCCGCCGCCGCTGCTCCACCCCACCCGCCTCCTTCCTCCTGCACATCATGACATGTGGAAGGACATAGCAAAAAAACCACGGGTGCGGCTGGAGGAGGCACACAGGCCCCTACCTCAGTCACTGCCAAAGAGATGCTGCTTATTCTGCTGCCCAGCCTGCTCAGAGCTGCTCTCCAGTCCTCTCACTGTGTGTCCACCACCACAGTCCTGACTCCTGGGCCTGATTGGAGAAACCTTGGGCAACAGACAGAGCACAGAGGAGGAATGTGTCTGTGACTGTGAGTGATCTGTGTGCATCTACTGTGTAGATTGTGCTAGTCCTGCTGACTGAACATGGTCAGGACTCAGTGAATTGAAAACAATTTAGTAATTAATCACTGGTCAGGAAAGGTAAGGGAAACATTGTGGATGGAGAACTGTCTGTCTGAACTGAATTATATGGGGCAAATGTCCCCACAAATTTCCCCACCATCTTGAATAAAATAGTCACATGTGAAATGCTCCTGCATGCTGTGTGTGTTCTTCTATCTAGATATTTAGCTTGAATCGTGTCTGTATGGACCATTATATACAAAAGGGGCACACACAGCATGTAGGGGCATTTCACATGTGACTATATATCTTATCCAAGATGGTGGAGCAATTTGTGGAGACATTTGCCCCATGTACTTTCAGTCCACTCCTCGTATTTTATCCATTGTAAGACCTTGTGCACACAGGGTGTTTGTGCTCCATTCGATGAAAGGTTTCACAACACCCCTTCTCCAAAATCCTCACTGGACCACTAGGTACACACGTGGGTGCCTCTCTGTATGTTTTATTTTTTAGTGGCCTTGTTCACCATTCCAGTGAATTGGTGGTGAATGGTGAACTGAATAAACTTATTTTCTTCATTAGTTTCCTACAAAGATATAATGCTTCAATAATGACTGCAATTAAGTAACCACAACCCAGTTGTTATGCCTTGTGACCTGACATACAGGGTTAATTAACAGCTAGGCATTAGGCAAGAATAGTTTGCAAACATTTAACTCCACTACTGACTGATAGGGTCTGAATCATGTCACTCAATGCTAGAGGCAAGCCCCTTAGGGAAAGCAAGCAAACACACACAAACCCGCAGAACTGTCACATTCAAGGCATCTTATCTGTTCATTCCCGAGGCAGGCACGCAAGTACACTGTCTACATTCCGCCGTACTTTGCTGATGGATCCTCTGCAAGGCATGGCTGACCTGGACTTGGATTCATCTTCCTAACTCCCATGGGGCAGAAGATGAGTCGACAGAACCAGATCCAAAGTGGCATCATGGAGAAGAGATGTAGATGGAGACACATATGAGCTGGAACTCCACTGCACTTTCCAGTTTGGGCCTCATCTGTACTGTGGTTTGGATCCAATTCTGTGCTCCGATACAAACCGAAGACTTGAGGAGTGAGTCTCAGCCAATCAGGAGACTCTTAACCTATGGCTTCTGGGACCTGTGGCACCACATATCAGAATGCTGATGATCTGGCAGTATGTCTGGCTAGATTACAGCTGCAGCAGGTATTGCACTCACAGTCACAGCTACAGGATCCCATTCTCCAATACCACCATGAGCAGGACTAGAATTTTTATGAGGAGCCCGAGAAAGAGGAGCACCTAGAAGGCACTGTTCTCAGCTGTGCAGCTCACCCTCACCACCTTCAGAGGCATTTAACTGGGGCAATGCTATGTGGGCTCCCCTACCCCCTTCAAGCCCCTATCCAGCAAGGCATCAACCACCCTGTCCTTCTATGTCATTTGTTGAGGAGATTCGACATGCAGATGCCATCACTCAGGACTGGCTGCATGGGCCTAAGGCCAATGACTTCCTCGACCAATGCTCCCAAAGCAAGGGGGTAGCATTCCCGCAGTATAAGGGATATGGGGTCCTATATGAACATGGCACTAAAGATCGATGCTATGTCAGCTGCTCTGTCCTGCAGCATGACAGTCTTCCCCAAAGACTACGTATCATCTTTGTTGGGGATGAGGTCACTCTCGTGAAGGTGTGTGGCATGAAGGGTTGGTTTACGGTAAGCATATGTCAGGTTGGCACTGCTGGCAAATTTGAGACGTGACAGAAGGAGGTTGACCTGGAGAGAAGTTGGATGCAGCCAGTGTCTCTTGCTTGGCCAGCTAAATGCCCTCAAATCTACAGAGAAGGTAATATTGTTGCGCCACTCTGTAATTGTCATCGGAAGCAGGTTATTTGAATGGGAACCTCACCTGTGCTTGTTGTGCTGTCTGCACAACAAGAATTAGTGCATTGATGTTTATCTCCCTGTGTCCTCGGCTAATGAGCAGCTGTGGATGGTGAAGATTTTGCTGCGTCCTTAATTCCAGCACCTCACATGTGGGTCGTCACGTGGTGGGTCCGTGGGCGTGTTCAGGACGTCATCCAAGGTCCTATTGCCCGGAGCTGCTCCATACCTCACTCCGCATAGCGGAGGAACGAATGTATTTCAAAAGAGTAATAGGTATTTGTGTGAGCGCTGGGGAATCAACCGGCACCAAGGCTATTATGAATAGTTACCTCTCGGCTTTATTTGTACAATAAAAAGGCAGGGTCCTTTAGGCCACAACGCGTTTCTACGCTCTCCAATTCCACTTGAGGAAGACGCTTGGAGAGCGTAGAAACGCGTTGTGGCCTAAAGGACCCTGCCTTTTTATTGTACAAATAAAGCCGAGAGGTAACTATTCATAATAGCCTTGGTGCCGGTTGATTCCCCAGCGCTCACACAAATACCTATTACTCTTTTGAAACTCAAATCTACAGGGCATGTTGATGTTCATGGTCATGTCTGTGCTAGAGGGTGTGGTCATTTCCTAGTTTCTCCATCATCCTCTCCATCCTCTCCAGCGGTGGCCATGATGGAGTGTGCTGGAGAGCAGGTGGTGGCAGAGAATGTACCTAAGGAGATAGCTCCAGCTACCCACCAAGACTGTCCAGCAGCAGACTACCATGATAAAGTTCAACAACCATACAGGGCATGGCTGAATTGTCGAGAGACAATGTCGCTGGACCCTACTAAAAGCATCTTGCTTGGTCTGTAATGGACCCATCCAATAGTTAACATTTTAGCACGGGAACTGCTTTGGGGACTTATTTTTTTCCAGCTTTTTGTTGTCCTTAATCAATGCATGTGTTTTTGTTAAAGTTCTAACATTTCGCGCCATTTGCATTTCCCCCTACTGGACATTCATTCAGCCTTCATTCAACTGAATGACTTTAATGGACTTTGCCCTTCATTGCCTATCCACTGCTTTAACAGTCTGTGTGCTGATGATGATCCTTGTTGGACCTTTGCTATATTTCTATACTATGTATAGTGTTATTTTTTTAGTTTTTTTACATATACGGTAGTTTGTGTGTTATAGTAAATTTTTTTGAGTTCACTTCTTGTGTGCTGGACTGCAAACAGGTGCTTGATATTGGCCTACACAGACTGGTGCACAAGCCGCAGGCCATTTGCCTGAAGGTGTGAGGCAAGGAACTGCAAGACACTGCACCCACTCTAGTAGAACAGGACTTGGCCAAGTGCAGTTCTCAAAGGCTGCAAACAGTGCATGTTTTCAGGATTTCCCTAGCATTGCACCTCTGCAAGTGATGAAATGAACACCTGTAAAATGCTAAGGAAATTCTGAAAACGTGCACTGTTTCACAGTTTGAGGACTGTAGTTAGCCACACCTACCTTAGAAGTCTCTGTGAATGTAGCTAGGGGGCAAGAGGAATCCTTGAGCCCATTAACAGCAACTGGGGCTCTTCCTGGACTCTATTAGACCGTGTGATCACAGTGTGTTTAATGGTTTTTTTTGTGCACATTGAGAATCTGCATCAAAATCTGTATGTCTATCTTGAGACCAGCAAAGTGTAGGACAGGTTAGAGGAGCTGTGCCCACATTGCTTTTTTGTTTCCTTGCACATGTGGTTTAGATTTTTTGCCCCAAAATCTGCAATAAAAAACACGTTGGCACAGCATTTCAGAACTCTCATAGAATTTGCTGGCTTCAGAATAGACATGCAGATTCTCAAAATCTGCTTCCAAAATAGCATCAAACAACATGGCAGGGCCACAGTGGGATTTCCTGCTGCTTGATGCCGACTTTGTAACTTTTGCCCTATTTTTATTTGCCAGCCAATGTAAAACTAGGCAGCTGGGGGATGGCATTCTCAGCATGACGAGGGCCTATTGTTATTAGCCCCCCCCACGCTACAGAATAGCGTCCCACAGCCGCCCTAGAAATTGCCTCATTGATAAGAAGCTCCAATTTCTGGCACTTTGCCCGGCTCTTATAGTTGCCTTTAAAGTAGTGGCAAACTGTGTACTAGGGAGTAAATGTCAGCTTTGTATTGCCAGCTGGCATTAAGCCTGAAATTCTTAATGCCAGGCTAATGTTAGACTCGGCCATTAAGAATTTCAAGTAAATAGTAAAGAACACAGAGAGAAATCATTTTATTAGAAATAAAACTACAAACATGTATCTGGACTCCAACTTTATTACTCCCTCATCCCCATCTTTGATCCTCTGCAACTTCTTCTTGATTAGAGGCTACGGTGAAGAACACACGTGCTGTCACCGCAGCCTCCAATCATTGAATGAATTAATGAACCATCAGTTCTGGTCCAGTAAGCAGTGACTCCTGAGGTCACCCCAGATTACGTCAGGTAAGCATGTTACCCTCAATGGTTAGCGGCCACCATGCTTACCTAAACAGTGACCTGAATTGACCTCAGCAAGTCACCACTTTCCAAACGGAGCTGGTGGCTCATTCATTCAAGGTTTGGAGGCTGCAGTGACAGGATACTTTGTTCTTCATTACAGCCTCCAATCAAGAAGACATTGCAGAGGATCAAGGATTGGTATGAGGGAATAATAAAAATGAAGTCTAGATACATGTTTGTGGTTTTATTGCTATTAAAATGGTTTCTCTCTTTGTTATGTTTCCCTATTAACAATGGGCCCTCACCACACTGAAAATAACAGCCCTCAGCTGCTTAGTTCTCTCTTGGCTCACAATTTAAAATAGAGCAAAGGCCTAAACATTTTTTTTGCTAGCCAAGGTAAAACTAGGCAGCTGAGGGTGGCAGCTTCCAGCTGTCTGCTTTATCTATGATGAGATGAAAAAATACAGTTGAGCCCTATGCATTTTTTTCCTTTTATTCTTTGTTTACATATTATGATGCAAGGTTTGTTGCCATATACTAATGTATATGACAACCAAGCATACAGCGGGTATGGAAAGTATTCAGACCCCTTTAAATTCTTCACTCTTTGTTTCATTGCAGCCATTTGGTAAATTCAAAAAAGTTATTTTTTTTTCTCATTAATGTACACTCTGCACCTCATCTTGACTGAAAAAACAAAAATGTAGATATTTGTAGAAATTTATTAAAAACAGAAAATTGAAATAGCACATGGTCATAAGTATTGAGACCCTTTGCTCAGACAATCATATTTAAGTCGCATGCTGTCCATTTCCTTGTGGTCATCCTTGAAATGGTTCTACTCCTTCATTGGAGTCCAGCTGTGTTTAATTAAATTGATAAGACTTGATTTGGAAAGGGACACCCCTGTCTATATAAGACCTCACAGCTCACAGTGCATGTCAGACCAAATGAGAATCATGAGGTCAAAGGAACTACGCAAGGAGTTCAGAGACAGAATTTTGGCAATAGAGAATTATAAGGCTTGGCTCAACGTTATGTATTCGTCGGTGCGTATAGGGTAAGAAATATTCCAGAAAAGTTTATAAGACCCTCGCACACGAAACCAAAAAGCAAAAGAATCCCAAAATTGCTTGATAGTATAGTTTATTTTATTGAGATGTAGTATTTAGGTATTCAATCATCAGTTGTACTAATAAAGTATCATAGTGACGTTTCGGCACTTTACAGAATGTGCCTTCTTCAGACACGGATTTTATCTAAATTCATAACAGAAAAGAAAATAAATCATTATTTCAATAATCATACAATACAAAACAATATATGTATGGGACATTCTGATATCGTATTCAGACATATCAACAAACACGGAAAAAAAGTATTACAGGTACACTGATGTCACAATGTATGTAACAATAAATACAATCCAGGATATATCCTAATCTAGAGATATATACCTGTTACAACGTATCATGTTCAAAAAACGGAATATATATATATATCTCATACTAGTATCTGTGTATAGAAAAAAGAAGAAAGCAACCATTATAATCAGTATAGGAAATAAAGCGAAAATTGCTCCGCCATTATATAATGTAAGGCTCATAAAATAAAAAATGCAACATTAAAGAAAAGAACAAACAAGAAAAGGGCAATAAAGTGAATCAACAAGGTAGAGGGACACATAGAGATATGGAATGATCATATTCTGTGACCGGACAGGTGTAGGACCTCAAAGAAAAACGTAAAAAGAACCATATCCTACAAGGAAAATGTACATGTCAACGAACAGGTTCACTACCCAAAATATCTACGAGAAAATAATCATAATCCAGCAGATTAATGTCCTCACATAACAGATTCATAGGCCCAATTACCTCAATATTTGGCAATGAATTGAAAATCTGTAGGGTAACCAATCAGGTACTTGATCCAAAAGACATCATATGGCTTCTGTATCATAATAGAAATCACATTGGATATCAGTAAATCAAAATGGAAAAATTCCAAAAAACATCTAGATAATTTACAATAGGTCATTATTACCTGACTGGTGTATAAGTAATTCAAAGTACATGTCAAAATGTGTCAAATGTGCGGCTATAATGAGCCCTAAGGAGCAAATTAAAAAAAACAACATCACATCATGTACTGAACCTATATACAACTGAGGAAAAAGGCACCTAATTACCTGTCAGGTAAGCTGCCAGTGAAATGACCTGCAATGAATTGTCCCGGGTTACTATCCTAGATCCATATGTAGTACTACCCAATAACCACAAGAAGAAGGCACATTCTGTAAAGTGCCGAAACGTCACTATGATACTTTATTATTACAACTGATGATTGAATATCTAAATACTACATCTCAATAAAATAAACTATACTATCAAACAATTTTAGAATTTTGGCAAGGCACAGATCTGAGCAAGGTTACAAAAGAATTTCTGCAGTACTCAAGGTCCCTAAGAGCACAATGTCCTCATAATCTTTAAATGGCAGAAGTTTGGGACTACCAGAAGTCTTCATAGACCTTGCCGTCTAGCCAAACTGAGCAATCATGGGAGAAGAGCCTTGGTGATAAAGGTAAAGAAGAACCCCAAGATCACTGTGGATGAGCTCCAGAGATGCAGTAGGGAGATGGGAGAAAGATCAACAAAATCAACTAACACTGCAGCTGTCCACCAGTCGGGCCTTTACGGCAGAGTGGCCCTACAAATCCTCTCCTCAGTGCAAGGCATATGAAAGCCTGCATAGAGTTTGCAAAAAAAAAACACATGAAGGACTCCAAGACTATGAGAAATAAGATTCTCTGTTCTGATGAGATGAAGATATAATGTATTGGTGATAATTCTAAGCAGTATGTATGGAGAAAACCAGGCACTGCTCATCACCTGCCCAATGCAATCCCAACAATAAAATATGGTGGTGTGTTTTAGTAACCACACTCTGGTGGTCAATTCACAGTAACAATCGTTATGTTTCTGCTTAATTCGCTGAAAGGTCATAGTTGGACACTTGTCTTAGTGCCTCAAGTGATGGACCAATGAGCTAAAGAGCATACTTATTGTTTCTTTTACAACCAGGAGAAACAAATGAGCTTATTTGCTTACAAAATTTACTTATTTATTAGAGGAAAAAACAAACAAATATGGAGATGGTGATCTTAAAATTGCACAACAAATATCACTGGCACATGATTATTTACAAGCCAACAGGGTTTTGCATAAAATGATAGGCAGGTTTACATATCAATACAGGTGTTCTGCAAGGCAGGTTTAACATAATCCATATACATTAAACATCAATACAAAAGTTTGCCCCAACCCTGCAACATCTGAATGGCACAACCTAATTTGCCTTACATTATTGAATTGCATCCCCAGCGACAGGTAGTAGCAGCATACCTAGTGAAAGTGCACAATGCAAAGAGAAGGGAGGATTCCCATTGTGCCGGACCCCAAACGCACAGAATATTAAAAAATTCTTAAAAACAAGCACAGCAGCAAATACTAGCACATGAGAAAAGGGAAGGGGATTAAAATCACATTCTCAGTATTATTAGGAAGGGGACAGGTGGTGGAAACAGTCAGAGATCCTAAAAGGACACATAGCCAGGATACTATATTTTATTTTTATAGATATGGACAAAAACTAAGGGACACATTAAGGCCCTTTGGAGACACCGTATCCAGCATCACAATCCATTTAAGCTCCCTTTGGGCGAGTAGCTTTTTTAGATCACGTCAGACCCACAATGAGGAAGGTCTTGGCGAGACACTAGCCAGTTCTTATGTCCGAGCCATCATTGAGGGGTGATTTATCTGGAGGTCCACAAATGACCCCACAAAGATCTCAGAACTTAAAAGATCTGTTAGTTCAGAGCCATTATGTGCCTGTAATTCCAAGGATCTTTGGGGCTGGTCCTCACCTCAAGGGCTTTTTTCCATGTGGCGATTGCCTAGCGTGCGCCAATTTTGTTCATAGTTCTCAGTTCGTGTCGAGCGATGGCAGTCGGACTTTTACAATCAATCAATACATCACTTGTGGCAGCACGCACGTGGTCTATTATGCCACGTGCGGTTGCCAGAAGATATATGTGGGTCTAACTTCACACGAACTGCAGGTGAGAATTGGCGAACATGTTAGGGAAATTGGTGGCGCTAGAAAAATTCAAGACATCACCAAACTAAAAACCTTACCCCGTCACTTTCGTAGATTCCATGATTGTAATCCGAAATGTTTAAAAGTGATGGGTATAGACATGATACATGGGGGAATTAGAGGAGGTGATCTAAAAAAGCTACTCGCCCAAAGGGAGCTTAAATGGATTGTGATGCTGGATACGGTGTCTCCAAAGGGCCTTAATGAGTCCCTTAGTTTTTCTCCATATCTATAAAAATAAAATATAGTATCCTGGCTATGTGTCCTTTTAGGATCTCTGACTGTTTCCACCACCTGTCCCCTTCCTAATAATACTGAGAATGTAATTTTAATCCCCTTCCCTTTCCTCATGTGCTAGTATTTGCTGCTGTGCTTGTTTTTAAGAATTTTTTTAATATTCTGTGCGTTTGGGGTCCGGCACAATGGGAATCCTCCCTTCTCTTTGCATTGTGCACTTTCACTAGGTATGCTGCTACTACCTGTCGCTGGGGATGCAATCCAATAATGTAAGGCAAATTAGGTTGTGCCATTCAGATGTTGCAGGGTTGGGGCAAACTTTTGTATTGATGTTTAATGTATATGGATTATGTTAAACCTGCCTTGCAGAACACCTGTATTGATATGTAAACCTGCCTATCATTTTATGCAAAACCCTGTTGGCTTGTAAATAATCATGTACCAGTGATATTTGTTGTGCATTTTTAAGATCACCACCTCCATATTTGCTTTTTCCTCTAATAAATAAGTAAATTTTGTAAGCAAATAAGCTCATTTGTTTCTCCTGGTTGTAATTCACACATGATGAGCAGCTAGCTGTAATCCGGTGGTAACACTGGAACAGCCATTTTCTAAAAAGCCTTATGGAAATTCCGTTTATAATTATTGTTTCTTTTGCAGAACCTGTAAGTTGAAAGACGTTGTGTAATCAACACACTAGAGTGCTCATATGTCATCATTGTGAAACCCACTAGCCCAGGAGGTGTAGGGTGTGAAGTGATTAGTAGTGTAACTCACACCATGGCAATGAGGGTCCAACTTTTTAGTTTTAGGCACACATACCTAAGGAATCAGGGCGTTTTTTCTATTCCCTCATGTTTTGGTCCTCCCTTTCTTAGTTTAGCGTTTTAAGGCTGAGGAAAATTTACATTATTAGAATAACCAAACAACCCGCAGAATGTGCGCTCAAAGAGCCAGGACAGTACACATACCTAAGTGGGAGTACCCCTCACGCTCCAAAGAAAAACTGTTGTTGTGTTAGAGTAGCCACTAATATGTTGTTCTCTAAACAGAAAATAATGCATAGAATAAGGACATTCTCCTCAAATAAAATGTCCATAAAGTACACTAAATAGATACACTGATACCTCTATCTATGTTCATCTGGGGGGGTCCGAAAAACTGGAGGTTAATGTGGCGTCCCTGCGTCCAGGAGGCCACAAAGGGAACTGCAGCCAGGCAGGTAGGACATTGTTGCACACCAACACCCTCACAGCCCACACAACCCACGTGCAAGAGGAGGTAACATCCAGCCCTGAGATTAGAACTCTATGAGATAGAGGGGTGGTGGATCAGAGGAGTGGGTTGGGCACACCAGAAGTCAGTTGACTTGACAGTATATAGGAAGGGGGAGGAGTGAAGGAAGTTAGTAGGCCACAGTAGGCTGAGCTGTAAAGACTCAGGAGTAGGCCGGAGTGAGCCGAGATGCAAAGACCAGAAGTTGAGCTGCAAAGACAGAAAGACAACCACACGTCCTGTGAGTGCAAGGCTAGGAGCGCAGAATCCGTACTGAGCCAGTGCGAGCCAGAGGGGAGAGAAAGCCCGTCCGACGCTGATGCCACCAGGAGTGTGACAGGACAAAGAGGGACGGTGGAACCCATGCCCTAGACAGCAGCTGAAGCCACTGACTGCAGGCAGAGAAGTCCCTCCTATGATACCGAGAGGAACAGAGAGAAGGAGCCTGGTAGAGCCTCAGGCTTGAGGACTGCTGGAGGCTGGGCTAAGTAGAGTGTCGGCTCTAGAGGGGACCGCAGTTTACCCGGGATCCCCAAACAACACGACGGGGGACGACAGCTCCACGTTAGGGTCCCCAACCCAAAGGACAGGCAGCTCAGTGACAACCAGGAGGGCCCACCAGAGGTCCGAGTCACCGCCATACTGTCCAGTGTCGCACAACACGAAGAAAAGAGAATGTAATAGCCCGAAAAGGACACTAAAGACTGTGTGAGGGGTCACAGAGAGAGAGAGGCCTGGCTGCAGAGAAAAGGGAACCCGGAGAGGGAGAATGTACCCGTGTATTGAGAACTGTGCTTGAACTGTAAGAACTGCAACTGACTTGTAAACTGCTTGAAGAAGTGAGAGTAAAAGACACGGAAAACCCTGAATTGGCCTCTCTTGTCAGTCTCTATCTGCAGACTATTCCTCCCATACAGGTTGCAGCAGATTCCCATCTGCAGAGCTACAAGCCTGTCAGCACCAGCAAGGAAGAGAGATCCTGCAGCATCTGCAAAGTAAGTGTCCTGGACAATTCCACAACCCTTAACTCTTACTGCCCCGGGGGATACAGTTCTTCCCACTGGAACTATAACATCTCCGCTGCCACTCCATCACCCCCGGAGGTTCTGCAGCAGCGGCGGCCCCCATTACTGGCCGCATCAAGTGGGTGGCGTCACGAGTGACATTTCCCCAGTAAATATCCCCCTTTATTTGCCGAGCCAGGGACACGGTCCAGACCAAGCCACCCGTGACTTCCTCGGCACCGTCCGGTCCGGTACCGAGTACCACCGTCCCGTGGGGCCCGACATTAACACAACTGATTGGACAGCCTGAATCCTCCTGTGAAACCTTTCATTCAGAGCTTTCCCACTGCTCTGTGCAATGTATAAAGTGAACAATGCCTGATGTATTCTGAAGTTCTCTAATACTTTCCCCAGTAGCTCTCCTGTGAAATATGTTCCATGTCGCTTTTTAGAAACTTTATATCAACAAACAACTTTTGATATCAGCTTCTTGACCATTTCTTTTCCTGTTGATATCACA
The DNA here is from genome assembly GCA_033576535.1 of Allobates femoralis. Classification (NCBI taxonomy): domain Eukaryota; kingdom Metazoa; phylum Chordata; class Amphibia; order Anura; family Aromobatidae; genus Allobates; species Allobates femoralis. The sequence continues at coordinate 350,841,739 of JARQOC010000002.1, forward strand.
TAAAGCCAGACCTTTTGCCAACCTGAAGAGAGATCCACATAGAGAAACATACTCATAAGAGTCTAATTTAGGTAACTGTATGAAATCTGTCTAAAGTTGCTGGAATACGTACAATGGTATTGTGCTGTGTAGGACCTTGGAATTTTGTTCCTGGGTTTGAAGGACACAGACAGCACAAGCAAAAACATTACACAGTAGCAGCCTAGATAAAGCCTTGTACTAGTTAATGTTGATTCAACAAATTGCTTTTTTTAGTAGAATGACTAGGAACATGCGTCAATTGGATCATCATAGGAAAAAGTGATTTGATAATGCAAATCTTCTCCCCCAAATCTCCACACATCACACAAACATTTATGAACGAATCTTTTTTGTCTATGATCTGCTGCTGTAATTTACCTGACTGCTACAAGTCCACAGGTGTATCCTGCTGCATACTGTGTGGCTCTCTGGTAGTGGCACAATGGCAACTGCTTTAGGAGCAGTGCCTACCAGGGTACTACTCTGAGCTTTCCTTGACTTTTCCTTTGTGAGAGCCTAGAATTTCATAATAGCCACCAGTTTGGGTGTCTTCAGAACCCCTAAAGGTACCGTCACACAGGGACATATCGCCGGCGATGTTGCCGGGGATCGCGGGAGCGCGCATCCCTGAGAACATCGCCGGGGAGATGTCAGACGGAGCAACTTACCAGCGATGTCGCCGGCTAGTTGCCGCGGCTATCGCACGCTGGGTTGCCCAGCAACCCAGCGAGCAATAACTCGCAATGTTGTAGATAGGCGGAATCACCCGCAACATTGCAGGTTGCCGCGTTACACAGGGCGATCAGGCATGATCGCCTGAGCAACATCGCCAGATTTCCCAACATTGTTGGGAAACCTGGCGATGTGACTCAGGCGATTTTTCGCCTGATTATCGCCCTGTCACACGAGGCAACTCTCCGGCGATGTCGCCGCAACCTGACCACGCCCCTCAGTTGCCGGCAACATCGCCGGCGATATCTCCCGGTGTGACGGTACCTTAAAGGGTAGCAAGACATTTTCAGCATTTTGAAAATGCCTGCCTGAAGACCCTAGAAAATACCTGCTTCTATAGATGGTTCCTTAGTTATTTGCAACTCTGAAAAAATACATATGAAAATACAGTGAAAATACTATCAGTTGAATCTTCTGTCTTTGTATACACTGCAGCAAATTTCTTCAGCTCAGACTCCAGTGATTAACAAGGCAGGAGAAAATAAGTAATTCCTGCATCAAAACTTCTTTCAACATACTCTCACTTAAATTTGACCAGAAGTTACAGAGGCCATTCTGGAAATTAAACACATTCTGGTTAAAGCTGATTGGGTCAAAAGACAGAATTACTAATCAACTGGATTGCTTTTAAGATTACACTCTGACCTGCGAAATGTCAGTCTGTTTTGGGATACATTAAAATCATAAGGAAATTCTGAAAACTTCCACTGTTTTCAGACCTTGAGGACTGTAGTTGGCCACACCTGCCCTAGATGTCTCTGGAAGTACTCAGGGGACAAAAGGAATCCTCAAGCTCTTTCACCACAACTGTGGCTCTTCCTGGACAATCTTAGGCCCTGTGCCCAGTGTGTGCTGTTTCATGCTTTTTATTACGCAGATCTGCATCAAAATTTGTCCTGAGGGCTGCAAAGTCTGTGACAGTTAAGAAGTGTTGTGTTGTGCCGATGTCGCTTTTTTGCTTCGTTGCATATGTGATTCAGGTTTCAGGGAAAAAAAACACATTGGCACAGCACTTCTGAACTCTCATAGACTTTACTGGCTTTAGGATAGACATGCAGATTCTGAAAATCTGCTTAAAAATAGCATCAAACAACATGGCAGGGCCACAGTGAGATTCTCTGTTGTATGATGCCTGCTGGGTAAACTGATACAACCCCAGAAAACCCATGATGTCTGAGGTTCATGATCGGGCCCACAAGCATGCTGAGTGTCATAGTGGAGCTGAAGCTTGCTAAGTAATAGTGTAGAAATCTAAAGTCCTTGCCAATACAGTGGGGCTCCACTCTAAAATGGTTTGAGCTGTGTTTGGAAGCTTATGGGCCCCTTTTTCAAAGCCCTTGATTTTGCATCCCTTAATTTAAATGGGTTCAGAAGTTTGGTGAAATGTTCGTCAAACGTTGCAAGTTTAACAAACTGAACCGAATTCAAACTTCCAAAGGTTATGCCAATCCTCTCCCTAAGAGTCACCCTCCTCCTCTTCCTTCCCTGAACGCACAGTACAGTGTGAGTGCTCCTCAGGTATCTGAGTCTCATGATCATCATCATCACCTTAACCCCAAGGGGTTAACATCTGGTGACAAGATCTTGATTCTGCTGGGACTCTACTTCATCCATCCCCAGATCTAACTCCAAAAGATTTTAGGCGTCGGTGCAAATGTTTTCCTCCTGTGGTGCATGTGAATCTTTGGAGCAGAATCTGATGCCCATAGAATGTGTGAATATCACGGCAGAATCGGCCATATGTGTTTCCCCACAATCAGTTGTGTGGTTGGAGTGTTGTGACAAAGGGTGACACATGGGTAACTGGGGTGCCACCTCTGAGGACTGTAACGGTAAATAAAGAGAAAAGTGCCTCACCGTGACCTGATTTGTATTATAATCCGCCTCATTGGTGCAAGTCTCCAGCCACAGCTTTGACTCAAAAGCTTCTCAAATGAAGGAAATAGTGGCGAGTCCCATATTGATTAAAATCTTCATCTTTATTAAACAAGATTAAAATATCACAGTGGTTGGATTATTGTCTCAACATGTTTCAGGCAAACTGCCCTTAGTCACTTAGATACAGAATCACTATAACACAAGGTTTAAAAACACAAATCTACCAACCAATGATCACATAGTCATTAGGGATGAGCAAGTCTACTCGTTACTATTTGTTACTCGCCGAATAGTAGGGTACTCGGGCTACTTGTTACTCTGTGAGTTTCCTAGCGATTACTTGCACAGTAACGAGTCCAATGTAATCAAGGGAAATGCAATTCCTATGCTGCTGGACCATATAGAGAGGTCTGGCAGCAGAGGAAAAACCTGCAATTCCCTAATTAATTGTTTAGAAGCCTGCGGTAAAAAGCCGTAAGCAGTAACATCAAACAGGATTCTCCCGAATTGCCCCGGTCCGGGGCAATCCAGTACCATACAGTCCCATGTTACGGTGTGCCGGATTGTCCCGGAACTGGGCAATCCGCGAGAATCCGGTTTGATCCGGTTATAAAAATCGGACAAAACCGGGCCCGGGTCAATCCGGGGCAACGTAACATGGACTCTATGGTATGGGTTTGCACTGGATCGGGGTAATCCGGGAGAATCCGGTTTGATCTGGTTATAAAAAAAAATCGGACAAAACCGGTCCGGGTCAATCCGGGGCAACGTAACATGGGAAGATCATTTACATAATCACAAGTCACTACATGAATTCCTCCACAGGCTAAACACAGTCTTTTGAGGGAAAACTGAAGATTTGGATATCACTGCTCTGAGGCCGAGCACAGCCTTTTTATGGGAAAATGAAGGATTTAGCAATCAATGCTTTAAGGCCCAAAAAAACCTTTTTATGGCAAATGAATATGTAAATCACTGGTTTGAGGCCTAAAACAGCCTTTTTAGAGGAACTACAAAGATTTGAAAATCACTCCTTTTAGGCCTAAAAATGTTTTTTTTAGGGGAAACTGAAGGATTTCTCAATCCTTTGAGGCCAAACATGGCCTTTTTAGGAGAAAGGGAAGGATTTGGCAATCTTGGTTTAAGGGCAAACACAGCATTTTAGGGAGAAGTGAAGAATTTGGCAATCATTGCTTTTAGGCCTAGAAAAAAATCCAAAGGGTCTTTAATGGTAAATGGAGGGAGATGAGAGACATCCTTTGTAGGCATTGGGACATATTCAAGAACGATTCTGGCTGCATCTGTGACACGCTTAGTTTGCGCTGACGTCGCTGGATGCTGCTGTATGTGTTGTTTTCCTTTAAGGGCTGCATGAGGGATTGGTGTGAAGGTCCTGACTCCTGTGATGTGCTCCAGAGCTGCATTCACCATTATGTTCAGCTGCTGGTTGAGTGGTTGAAGTGTGACTCACATGGAATCCCCTCCCCCTGGCTTTAAATAGCTTTCCCTCTCCTCTGTCAGACGCCGTTTATAGAGTTAGTTTGCTCTTGGTCATTAAGATGAGAAGAAGTCTTGCTGCTGTGCTGAAGCCTCTCCTGGAGTTCTATTGCCATAGGAGAAGCTGTGATCCCTGACCTGTGGGTGGAGGTAGGGCCCTCAGCCTAGGGCTAATCAGGAGTTTAGGGTTCAGGGTGGCAGCTTGGAACTCCTCACCATCAGAGGTACCTCCGAGATCAGGGAAAGCCAGGGACCCCAGCATCAGGGTCAGATTAGGCTCTCCTGACCCCCTTAGCCCATCAGACCATCAAGTTACCTGATTCCCTCACCTCCCAAGTGTGACATTATAAATGGCCTACTACTGTTTTTTTTTTTCTCTGAGCCAATATGTCTCAGACATCCTCTGCAGATGCCTTCTCACAACTGATGCAAACCATCTCAGCTGATGTCACTGGTCTGCGGACGCAGGTGGTGCAGCAGCTGCAGCAGGTTTTGGGGTATCTGGCCTCGGCTCACGCCTAGGCCATACCAGAACCCAAGCTATCTCTTCCAGATAGGTTTTCTGGGGGAAGAGATACATTCTTGGTGTTCAAAGAGGCCTGTAAACTTTATTTCAGGCTTTGGCCTCATTCATCTAGGAGTGAGGAACAGTGGGTGGGCATTATAATCTCCCTTCTTAAGAGAGATCCCCAGACCTGGGCCTTCTCCCTCCCAACCGACTCACCATCGCTGTGGTCGGTGGACGAGTTTTTTGCTGCTCTGGCTCAGGTGTTCGGTGAACCAGATAGGGTTATTCTAGTTGAGTCAAATCTCCATAAACTTGAGCAGGGGTCATGAGCAATGGAGGATTACTGCTCGGAGTTTCGGAGATGGGCAATTGACACCTAGTGGAATGACCCAGCCCTCAGGAGTCAGTTCTACTTTGGTTTGTCAACCAGACTGCAAGACACCCTGATTCAGTACGCCGCACCTGAGTCATTGGAGGCTGCGATGTCCCTAGCTATCAGGGTAGACAGACGTCTGAGGGAGAGACCGAGACCAACTTTGTCCCCTGTGACTATTCCTGTTGAAGAGGCTCCACGCGATGAACCTATGCAGTTGGGGGCAGTAGGCCCTCATGTTAAAACCCCTGTAGTTACAGGTCATCAACTGGGCAGAGCTTGTTATTATTGTGGACAAGCTGATCATTTTATCAAAGTTTGTCCACATCGCTCTGGGACAAATACGCAGTCTAAGACGCAGCCTCCCTCGGGTCGTTCGGAAGGAGACGACCAGAGGGTTTATATCTCTTTTTTTTTGAAGTCTCCGTTCACACAGTCTGCAAAGGTGCTGGTAGATGGAAAAACGGGGACTATACCGGTACTAGTTGATAGTGTATCGGGAGTCGTTCTTATGGATTCTCATTTTGCGGAGACCCATGGCTTCGTCTGTAGCGCCTTTTAGAGACCCATTCCTATCTCCGCCATTGACTCAGTTCCACTCAGCCAGAAGGTGATATCCCAAGTGGTACATAATGTGAACCTGAGCATAGGAACTCATCACCAGGAGTTCCTCTCTTGTTACATTTTGGAGAATTTACCAACCCCTATTGTCTTGGGTCTCCCTTGGCTGAGAAAACACAACCCGGTAATTGACTGGCGGGCCCGGGAGGTGGTTCGCTGGGGAACTGCCTGTGAGGGTTCTTGCCAGGGTACGTCCATCTCCGCTGCACTGGTGACACCTTCTTCACTCCTAGAGGTTAGGAGTTTGCCTGGTAGTGGCGGTGTAGTGCTCGCCACGCACCCAACTTCTGGTGCCTCTGGGTGTTGTCCTCAGAAGAGGAACAGGAGGAGGGTGGTTGCATCTACTGTGCATCCCAAGGGAGGGATTCCTGCAGTCTGGAGAGATGTGCCTGGTACCTGCCTACCTGAAACTATAACCTCTGTCTGTGCCCGCATGTGTAGAAATAAACGTACAGGTCCAGACCTGGGTGTAAATGAGTATGTGTGGGTGTTGTCCAGGCACGTTAGGTGCAGGCGTGCTACTGGGGCTCCAAGTTGCGGACTTGTCGGACCTTTTCGGATATCGGCCATTTGCAATCCTGTGCTGTACTGACTTGACCTACCTTCAGGTTTGGCCACCAGTAATGTCTTTCATATCTCATCACTTAGGGATGTGGACTTATTTCGGATGTGTCTGTAGTCGAGCCCGGAGGCCTCTCTTAGAAGAGGGGGTACAGTCACGCACTTAGTTTGCGCTGACATTGCTGGATGCTGCTGTGTGTGTTGTTTTCCTTTAAGGGCTGCATGAGGAATTGGTGTGAAGGTCCTGACTCCTGTTTTGTACTCCAGAGCTGCATTCACTATTATGTTCAGCTGCTGGTTGAGTGGTTGAAGTGTGACTCACCTAGAATCCCCTCCACCTGGCTTTAAATAGCTTTCCCTCTCCTCTGTCAGACGCCTTTTATAGAGTTAGTTGGCTCTTGGTCATTAAGCTGAGATGAAGTCTTGCTACTGTGCTGAAGCCTCTCCTGGAGTTCTATTGCCATAGGAGAAGCTGTGATCCCTGACCTGTGGGTGAAGGTAGGGGCCCTCAGCATAGGGCTAATCAGGAGTTTAGGGTTCAGGTTGCAGCTTGGAACTCCTCACCATCAGAGGTACTTTCAAGATCAGGGAAAGTCAGGGACCCCAGCATCAGGGTCAGATTATGCTCTCCTGATCCCCTTTGCCCATCACACCATCAAGTTACCTGATTCCCTCACCTTCCAAGCATGACAGCGTCCTTACCTTGGATCATTTTGTAGGATCTGCCATGCAGGTGGATGGTCTGCTTCTGCATATATTTATCTGCTGTATTTATACTGTATAATGTAACATATATGAATTTTCATTGTGTTGCGAGGTGCATATACTTATTGTAAAGTCCTATGACTATGCCTTAATTATTGTCTGTCTATATCGTTTATGACCAGCACTCAGTGGTGGGAGGTTGATGGTACTATGTAGGAAAGATCAGGTGATCTCTATCATAGTTATAATAGAATCCAAGCACTCATCTGGTTCAGTTTCAAGTGATTTATTGTGAAGCACACATGGATGGTGAGGTGACAGCAGCAATAACGTTTCGGCCCCCAATTAGGCCTTTCTCAACACGTCACTGCTAATGATGTTAGGGGAGTAAACATCAGGTATGAAGCATTGTATGGTAAGACGAGAGCCCCCTGCACCATGGAACAGTACATCTGTTGCAGGCCTATTAGGCAGTGTATCTGTGCAGGCTTTGTGCTGTACCCATAGGTATGTGGAATGTTCCAGAATGCTGGAGTATCATCTTAGTATGTTTCTGATAGCCCCTGATGTGGTAGCTCCCAGTGTGTGACCCCTGGTCTGGGGAAGTACCGTTAGTATCGTAGTCCTGGGAGAGCCAGCACCGTCCGTGCCTAGGCTGAGAGTCACCATCCATGTGTGCTTCACAATAAATCACTTAATTATTGTCTGTTCTTCAGGAGATATATTGAATAAATATTATATTATTATACTATTATTATATTGTTATGTTTGTCCTTAATGTAGACATAAGCCTCAATGTGAATGATGTGGATCCACACATCGGTCATTCAGGATTTAAGTGCGCTCGTGTGCTGGGCTGCTGGGCTGCCACCCACCCTTCTCCATCTCTATGGCGACCATTTAAACGTTACTGACAGCTGACGCTGTCATCGCTATTTCCAGAGCCATGATGGAGGAGGACTAGGTGGGCTAGTGGGGTGAACTCGACGCGCATGCACCTAGAGATCTCTATGAGTGGCTCATGTTAAAGCATGTGACTTCGTCACAAGGTATAAAATGATACCGAAGACGTGCCGTAATCACGCCCCCTGATGTAGCTGTGACAAGAAACGTACGTCGGGGTGGGGCATGGCTGGAGGTGCCTTGAAGCACAAACTGTGGTATGATATATACAAGCAGCACTGTTGGCAGTGAGAGCGGGGGAACTTAGGAGGTGTACTACATTGGTTATGGGCAGTAAAGAACTGCAGTGTAGCAGTTTTCAAGCACATGCACCTGCACTTTAACAGGGCTGAGTGAGTAACTAATGTATGAATTTATGGCTGTGGTAATGAACACTTTTATCTGAGTTCTTGTATTATTTATTTGCCGAGCTGTTATGTACACATTCATGATTCTTATGCCTGTATTTTTGACTGTGAATTCACTGCACTTAGCATCCAGTGTTTTGCCCACCAATGTTGGTTATTAGAACTCCCTTTGTTTTAATCCCTAGCAATGGCAGCAACTTAATAACATCTATGTATTTAACCCTACATCTATAATGAGGACACCACCCTCCATGTAGAGTTTTACTCTATCACATGAACACCTTGTAAACCTCCTTGTATCCTTACTTATGTTGACCTTTTCTATGTATGTGGATTTGTTTAATAATCTGATATCTCTGTTGCAAAGTAACTGATTTTCTCTATTTTCGAAAAGATTTAGCAATAACTGCTTTTTAGAGAATAAAAGGCTTTGGCAATTACTATTTTGAGGCCAAACATTGCCTCTTTAGGGGAAAGTGAAGGACTTAACAATCACTACTATTATGCCCCAAATATCATTTTTCAGGGGAAACTGAAAGATTTGGCAATTTATGCTATAAGACCAACCAGCCTTTTTAAGAACAAATAAATAATTTGGCAATAACTGATTAAGGCCATACATATCCTTAAGGGAAACACAAAGGATTGGCAATCACTACTTTAAAGCCAAACAAAGAGTTTTTAGGGGAAAATGAAGGATGGCGAGATCATAGCGGCTTCTGGATGAGCCGACTCATACACGAGCTGCAAGAGTTAAGGTCTTGCTTACCGATGCTGCTTACCGATAACAGCAGAGCCGGCAAGCATGGAGTTAACTCTGCTGTTACCACGGCTGCTCCATGTGCACCTCACACTGGAGCCAGCAGAGTTAACTCCCTGCTTGCCGGCGCTACTGCTATCAGTAAGCAGCACCAGTAAGCAGAGCTTTAACTTCTGCGGCTCATTCAGAAGCCGCTGTGATCTCGCTGCAGTCATCGATGCAATAGTAACTGCCTATTTGGTTACTATGGCAATGATGTTGGCGATGACATCACTGCTTACCAGCCGCTGCCTGTGCTCATTCAGTGATCACAGAGCATGAGATGGAGGCATTCTTCTGCCTTGTACTTTGTGATGTAGGAGAGCTGAATTATTTGAACAACAGAGAAGAGAGAAGACAGAAGACCAGGATCGCGGAGGGATATGTGGGGGTAATACAGATGGAGTCCCTAAGGGTGTCTGTGTTATTATTTCTAATCATTTTTTCTCTGTGTGGTGTCTTTTTTTAACCCTTCAGTGGAGATTCTCAATGCCTGGGTCTAACTTGGCCTGACATTAGGAATCTCTGGCTTAATACTAGCTGGTAAAACAAAGCTGGTATTAACCCATTATTACCCAGCATACCATATTATTAATGCGCCATTTCCAGGGGAGGCTGTTGGCTGCTACTCTTTATCATGGGGGGACCCTATAACAATGGACCCTCATCCCGCTGAGGGTGGCAGCTCGCAATTGTCTGCTTTCATCAGGCTAGACTTAAAAATTCCGCAAAGCCCACATGTTTTTTAAATTAATTATTTATTTAACACTCTATAATGCTATGTTGGTTGCCATACACTAATGTGTATGGTAACTACGCAAAATCACTTTCCAAATTGTGGAAACCCACTCTGGCAGCAACAGCCAATCACAGAGGCTTTCACAAAGTTTGAGCTTCTGTGATTGGCTGTTTGTCTGACAGTGCAGTGAATATTCAATTAGCTTAATAGGATCCGAAAGTAGCAGCAGGAGACACGTGAGCCAAATTTAGCTACCGTATATACTCGCGTATAAGCCGAGCTTTTCAGCCCAAAAATTGGGCTGAAAAGTACCCCCCTCGGCTTATACGCGAGTCAGTGCGGGGCTGCTGTATACAGCGGTATAAAGCAGCCCCCGCATCCCCAGTAATGCAGCCCCCCCCCCCCCCTCATGCTCCGGTCACCTGTAAAGCAAATTATACTTATCATTGTCCCGCTGCTGTCCGCGCCCGCCGCTGCCGACATCGCGATCCTCCATCTTCATGCGTCTTCTTCCTGTTTCTGTGCGCGTCGCGTCATTACCGGCGACGCGCACAGGAAACAGGAAGAAATCACATGAAGATGGAGGATCGGGATGTCGGCAGATGCGGGCGCGGACGGCAGCGGGACAATGATAAGTATAATTTGCTTTACAGGTGACCGGAGCATGAGGGGGGGGGGCCCTGCATTACTGGGGCTGCCTGTATACTACCACTAGAGCTGCTGTATATAGGGGCTGCTGTATACACCACTGGGGCTGCAATACCACTGGGGCTGCTGTATATAGGGGCTGCAATACCACTGGGGCTGCAATACCACTGGGGCTGCTGTATATAGGGGCTGCTGTATACACCACTGGGGCTGCAATACCACTGGGGCTGCTGTATATAGGGGCTGCAATACCACTGGGGCTGCTGTATATAGGGGCTGCTGTATACACCACTGCGGCTGCAATACCACTGGGGCTGCTGTATATAGGGGCTGCAATACCACTGGGGCTGCTGTATATAGGGGCTGCTGTATACACCACTGGGGCTGCTGTATATAGGGGCTGCAATACCACTGGGGCTGCTGTATATAGGGGCTGCTGTATACACCACTGGGGCTGCAATACCACTGGGGCTGCTGTATATAGGGGCTGCAATACCACTGGGGCTGCAATACCACTGGGGCTGCTGTATATAGGGGCTGCTGTATACACCACTGGGGCTGCAATACCACTGGGGCTGCTGTATATAGGGGCTGCAATACCACTGGGGCTGCAATACCACTGGGGCTGCTGTATATAGGGGCTGCTGTATACACCACTTGGGGCTGCAATACCACTGGGGCTGCTGTATATAGGGGCTGCTGTATATAGGGGCTGCAATACCACTGGGGCTGCAATACCACTGGGGCTGCTGTATATAGGGGCTGCTGTATACACCACTGGGGCTGCAATACCACTGGGGCTGCTGTATATAGGGGCTGCAATACCACTGGGGCTGCAATACCACTGGGGCTGCTGTATACACCACTGGGGCTGCAATACCACTGGGGCTGCTGTATATAGGGGCTGCTGTATATACCACTGGGGCCTGCTGTATATCATACTGCTGGGGCCTGTATACCACTGCTGGGGGCTGTATACCTGTGCTGGGTCCACCCTCGGCTTATACGCGAGTCAATAGATTTTCCCAGGTTTTGGGGCAAAAGTAGGGGGGTCGGCTTATACACGGGTCGGCTTATACACGAGTATATACGGTATTCTATCTGTGTATTCTATTCAATCAATCTATCCTGACAACTCTTTTCTAACTTTATACAGCATGAGAAATGCCATGTTAAAATCGCATTACACATGAACAACACACTGTCACACTGACAGCACTCAGTACATGTTATCCGAGAAAAAATTGCATACTCGCGTAGCAGTTGCATGCCACACGGATCAAAAAACTAATTTCACTCGTCCGACTCTCCTGGATGAGAAACAGACCGATTTTTAATACCAGTGTGTCTCCGCCCTTAAACAATGGGTCTAAATATCTAATGAGGACTTTCAATTCTCAGGTACTTCACAGAAATTTATAACACAGAGCCGTAAAAATTAAAATAAATCTACATTTTTTAACAAAAATATTGTAGCTGCAAATTTTATATTTTTTTATAAGGGTAACAGGAGAAAATACACGAATAATTTCCTGTGAAATGTCCATTGAGTACACTAATACTTTATATGTGATTAAAAACTACTCTTGACGTACAAGACCATAATTAAGACTAAGATATCGCCGATACATATTGTCTCATAATTTTCCCTATGACCATCATGGACAGGTCTGACCACTAAATGCAGTGGCATTTTTTTTTATGTATGTATGTATTATGAGGCAGCCTGGTAAGAACACTTCCATTAATAATGCATATATGTTGGATTTAAATGGGGCCATAGGATGGGTGTCGATGCCGACGGTGTTTGGGGTGTCCGTCGTTGGAGATGTAGTAGGTCAGTTATTAGGTTTGCTGCAGAACATAGTGTTGGGCAGGGAAGTGGGTAGCCTGCTGGCGTCTCCAGCGGGAGCCTGGGTGGGTCCGGCCGCAGTCGTGACGGATAGTGCGCTTGAGGCTGCGGTGCAGCAAGATGTTGTTGGTGCGGGTCAAGCAGTGAAAATGACGGACACGGCAGTTGATGTGACTGGGGTGGATAAAGAAAAGGCGGATGAGGTGGTGGGATTGGATGATAGGGCCAAGAGTGAGGTGTATGTCTGTTTTGAGAGCCCGTTGGGGGCTCACCTTAAGGAAGAGGTGAGGGAAAAGATATGGAAAGGGGAGAATGTCGAAATTTTTTCGCTGCTTCCCCTCGAGAAGTTTTAACTTGGATAAGATTAAGCCTAGTGACACTGAGAAGGAGAAGGAGGAGAAGGAGAAGTAGCGTTATCACCTTATACTGCAAACGTTTGCTAACTGGTTGCGAGCCTCTGCTATTTGGCAAGCGTAGTGGGGGAAAAGGAGCCGGAACATTGTTCCGCCTTGTTTGGTTATATGGATGCTATTCAGGAGGCTTACAGGGTGTATGGGGGGCTTGTCATGGTTGCGCTATGACGAGCAATTTCAGCACTGTAATGCTTTGTGTCCAAACGTGTGGTGGGGACCACAAGGATATTTCCTTGTGGTTGTGTTTAATGACAGCTCCTGCTCAGCCCTTTCGTGGGGGGCCTGGGCGTTGGGATTGGGGGCAGGTGCCTCGGCCACTTTCTGTAAGGGTTGCTGTTGGCAGTTTAACAAAGGGCTGTGCAAGTTTGGTGCATCATGTAGATTCAAATATGGATGTTCAGGCTGTGGAGGCAGACATAGTTTTGCCCGATGTTTTAAAAAGGGAAAGGCGAAGATTCAACTGGAAATAGGGAGGACTCTGGTGAAGATCGAGGCGATGGTGCCGTTCCTAAGTAGGTACCCTGATGTTGAGGCTGCCAAGTTATTGTGCTCTGGGTTTTATTTGGTTTTTGTATTCCGTCTGACACGGCGGGTAGTTTGTTTTGGCCAGGGAAATGTGGTCGGCTAAAGCTCATCTGATGGTTGTGGAGTCTGAGTTGAGGAAGGAGGTTGAGTTGGGGTAGATGGCGGGTCCCTTTCGAGGTCCACCTTGGGTGAATGTGAGAGTGTCTCCATTTGGGGTGGTTCCGAAGAAGGAGCCGAACAGGTTTCGGTTGATTCATCACTTGTTGTATCCGAGAGGGCGTCGGTCAATGATGGTTTTGCGCCGGAGTTGGTGGCGGTGTGTTATGTGTCATTTGATAGAGCTGTGGAGATGGTGAGGAAAGCTGGTCCGGGGGCGGTAATGGCGAAGTCGGATGTGGAATCAGCATTTCGCTTGTTGCTGGTGCACCCGGAGAGCCAGCATTTATTGGGTTGCATGTGGGGGGAGCATTTTTAATATCGATCGTTGTTTGCCAATTGGGTGTTCAATTTCTTGTTTTCATTTTGAAACTTTTAGTTTGTTTATGGAATGGGTTGTGAGGGATGTGTCGAGTATGGATTCTATGGATTTGAGGCGGTCTATGGCGGAGGTTCGCAGGACCAAGAAGGTTCGACTCAGGGAGGATCAATCGTTGCTGGGCAAACTTAATTTTGTGTGCAGGATTGTGCCAATAGGTCTGGATTTTGCTAGATGGCTGGCATTGGCTATGGCGGGTAAGACATGCCCGATGCATTTTGTGTGCAGTAGTAGAGAGATTAAGGAGGATTTGAGAGTTTGGGATATGTTTCTGCAGGAGTACAATGTGCACATGTTATGGCTTCCAAAGGTAGTAGGAGATCAGATGCCACAAACGATAAATCCTTTATTCTTGGGATAAAATCATATAGTCAGGAATACCCTGGACGCGTTTCGGGGAACACGTCCCCTTAATCGTCTGACTATTAAGGGGACGTGTTCCCCGAAACGCGTCCAGGGTCTTCCTGACTATGTGATTTTATCCCAATAAAAAGGATTTATCGTTTGTGGCATCGGATTTTCTACTCCTTTTTCCTACTATGTGAATGGATACTAACCATTATCCGATAGCCTGGGAGTCAAGTGAGTATCAGTCGGTGGCAGATTTTTTTCTTTCCTTTCCAAAGGTGGTGCCTAATAGCGTGTCACAGTTGTACGTGGTGGGTTCGCTTGGAGTTGTTGCCTTTTTTAAGGGGCATTGGTGTGCAGATGAGTGACCGGAGTTATGGTGGGAGCAAGGCTCGGTGAGGAATCTGGCGCTTCTGTAAATCTTTCCCATTGTGGTAACTGTGGAATTGGGGGGGCAGGAACTTGCTGATAGGAAGATTTGCTTTCATTGTGATAATGTCGCAGTCGTTTCTGCGATTAATTCCTTGTCAGCTAAGTCGCCGCCGGTGGTGGCCTATCTTCGACATTTGGTCTTGTGGTGTTTGCAATGGAATATTCAGGTGGTAGCTAAGCATGTTGGTGTTTCCAATTAAGTGACTCATGATCTTTCCCGGTTTCAGTTTTGCAGGTTTCGGAGCTAGTGCCTTGGGCGGACGAGGTGGGTTGGCAGTGTCCGGACTTCTTATAGAGTCTGGTAACGTAATCGTGGGGCAGTTGATGCGCAGATCGGTGACTGAGGCAAATTGGTAAAGATACGGGAAAGTGTGGCAGGAGTAGGAGGATTTTTACTGGTACGCTGCGTGATGAAGGTGGTATGAATGATGTACAGGCAGTGTTGATGTTTATTGAAAACGATTTTGTAGATGGAAGGCCTGCATCTGTGGTGTCACAGAGGGTCATGGCACTCGCCTTTTGGCTTCAGGTGATGGGGAATGATACGACAAAGGATTTTGGGGTACGCCAGGGGTTGAAGGGAATTCGAAGTGGTGTTCGTGAGAGAGATGGTTGGCGACCAGCTTCGGTGGACTTGTTGGAAAGCTAGTGGATTGTTTGAAGGTGGTTTATAGGTCAGAATATGTGGTGGCTCTCTTTTCGGAGGCCTTGGTGTTAGGCTTTTTTTGTTTGGGGTCTTTAGAATTGGGGAATTGGTGAGCCCGTCCAGGACTAGAGTGGGTGGTTTCACCTTAAGTGACGTGGATATTTGGGATGAGAGGATGGAAGGTTGGCTTCGGTGTTCGAAGGTGTACCAAGTGGGGCGAGGGAGGTTGGTCGTGGTGTATGCCCTTGCTGAGAGTCGATTGTCTCCAGTGACAATGTTACGGCATTTTTGTCATTTAGGGTTGATTGACCGGGTCCATGTTTGCGACATAAGGACTTTTTTGACAGAGTGGAGAGAATTGGAGAGTGGACGGACGTACTGTATATGGCATGCATTCTTTTCGTATCGGGGTGGCCACAGAGGCTCCCTGTTGGGGGATGATGTGGTGAGAAGGATCGGTAGGTGGGAATCGTCCCGCTTTCATTTGTATGTTCAGCCTCATTTGCTTTCTAGTGTTGCTGGTGGGGTTGTGCCCAGCACTGTCTAGTCTAGAGGAGGATGGGGGGGTTTGGCAGTTCTTGTGTTGTTCTGAATTGTTGTGTAGTTTTGCGGCTGTTTGGGTTGTCTTTGATCATTCTTTTTTTATCCAGGCACCTACTTAATATGGATACTGGGACACTTGTACGTATTTTGGGGGGCTCGTCGAGCGGATGTTCGTCCAGATGGTCGCCAGTTGGGATTAGACCGATGGATGGCAAGTGTAAAATGGCTGGGACTTCGGGCATGAGCTGGGGAAGGGTATTGCCCGAGTTTGAATACTTCTGCACAGTGAATCGATCTCCAGATGTGTTAGTCTTGCATGTTGGCTGGAATGATTTGGGGGTGAGAGCATCCCTTGAATTGATACGAAACTTTAAATGTGATTTATTACGTTTATGGTGTTCTCACCCAGGTTTCAGGATATTGTGGCACGTGGGAGATGGAAATTTGCGAGGTCAGTGGACAAAATTCACAAGGCAAGAGTGAAGGTGAATAAGGCGGTGGCAGCGTTTGTGGCTCGTGATGGTGGGATTGTGATGCGCCATAGGGAGTTGGAGACATCATCTCGGTAATATCTGAAAGCAGATCGGGTGCATTTGAAGGCTATACAAATGGATTTATGGGTGTTGGGTTTGTGAGAAGGCATGGAGCAAGCACTTGGTGTGTGGCGGGTCCAGGCCAAGTAAGGGGTCACTTGGCCTGTTCTGTGGCGGGGGTAGGTCTGATCCAGAGGCAGTGAATCTTCACTAGTAATTGGGAGGTGACCCACTTAGAAGGTATAGTGGCTTCGATTACAAGTACCTTGAAGGCACGGGGTTCTGCAAAGTTGGGTTATTGGTTCTCGGTAATCAATACCTTCCCCTGGGGTCGGTGTGTTGCGGCCAGGGACAAAGTGTAGGAGGCTTATGGACTGGACCTATCTACACATGTGGAGTGCCTATTGTTTAAGTTGGGGCGCCCATTGGACGGTATAACCGTTGGTTCTTCTTAGTCTGTAAACAATAGGCAATAAAGGCTGCTGTGGCCAAAATTTTTTAACCAATTCACTAGCAGTGCTGTGTCATTATATAAATAATGGCGGGGTATTTCAGATGGCGAGTGGTCTATTAACGGCCGGGAAATCCTCCCTCAACTGTCAAGAAAGGCCAGGGAATTCCTAAGGTGGACAGGCCCCATGACATTCGGGGAGGGAGGAAGTTAATAAGGGGAATGTAGAGGTTAGGAAAATGTGTGAAAGGCAGCGGGTGCCTATTGGTTGGAGGGTTTGGTTAGGGTACGAAGAGGGGGAGCTAAAGGGGGGCTTTATAGGATGGAGAGGGGAAGTAACCCTCACTCCATTTCCAGGCAAGCCAGGACAGTTTTCCTCCCTCCCGTCCTTGTTTAGGTTTGGGTTAAAGGTTATGAATGGGGGTGGCATGTATAACGGTTTGGAGTATGTTCATCAGTATGTTATATTTTGGTGGTGTGTCAGGGTTGTCACAGCAGCGGGGGTTGGTCTGGTCCAGAGGCAGTGAATCTTCACTAGTAATTGGGAGGTGAGCCACTTGGAAGGTATAGTGGTTCCAGTTACAAGTACCTTGCAGGCATGAGGTTCTGCAAGGTTGGTGCGGCGCCCCACTGGTCAGTGCGCCACAGTAGGGGTACTGCACCCATAAAAGAGTGTGCAGTTATTCCTGTCACAGGGAGGAGTAAGGTTTCTAAGTGGATCCCACCCCAGCACTCCCACACTCGAGCCTAGGCAAATGGTTGGAGCCCAGTCCCTAGGGGGATAGTTAGGGGAGGAGAGAAGTCACACAGTGGAATTCTAGTTGCACTGAGGAGCGAAGGAGAGGGGAGCCTTCGAGAGAGAGAAGGAGACTCTCAGGGAGGGGGCCTAGAGAAGAGGCAGCCCAGGAAAAGAAAGAGGGGACCCCAAAGTGGTGTGTCTATACTTCGCGGGGGACTCTAGTCCATCTAACGGAGTACTGACTCCGAGGATATGGTGCAGCCTCGCCAGGATCGCCAACCAAGGCTTGAGCTCGAGGGCTGTGTCGGGGCAGGTTTTAGCAGCAGGACAAGGGATCGTCAAAAGAGAGTATACTAGGGGATCCACTGAATGACCTTGCAAATCTCTGTGACTACCCGACCACCTACCTGATTATAGACTGTTTATGCTGTAACCTGAACTGCCATCTGAACTGGTTTACAGAGTAAAGTACGGGTGTAAAGTGACAAAGCCTATTTGTGTCTATTCGTCTGCTCCACTGCTCAAGAGATCATATCCATATCCAGCACCACCACCACCATCAGTGCTGGTCTGCCCCGGGGACTCAGCTCCACTTTCAGGGAGCTGCTCCATCCAAGCTGCAGTATCACCTCCCCCAGAGGTCTGAAGAGGCGCTGGTGCCCATCACCAGAATCTACAGGTGGCATCACAATAAACTTTATTTCCATTCCCTAACCCCTTTTCAGTTGAGCACCAGGGCCACGGGTCTGGGCAGGCCACCAGTGACATCCCAACTACAGCAGGGCCTAGATATCCGAATCCCCACACAACCCTGGGTGATTCATTGGGGTATTGGTTCTCGGTAATCAATACCTCCCCCTGGGGTCGGTGTGTTGCGGCCAGGGACAAAGTTTAGGAGGCTTATGGACTGGACCTATCCATGTGTGATATGTGGAGTGCCTATTGTTTAAGTTGGATGCCCATTGGACGGTGTACCCATTGGTTCTTCTTAGTCTGTAAATAATAAGCAATAAAGTCTGCGGTGGCTAAAATTTTTAGCCAAGTCACTAGCAGTGTTGTGTTGTTATTTAAATAATGGTGGGGTATTTCAGATGGAGAGTGGTCTATTAACGCCCGGGAAATCCTCTCTCGACTGTCAAGTACTGTTTGTCCACATTATTGTATTAAAACGTTTGGAATGGCTAGATTTTGAAATTATTTAACCCGTGTAGTGAGAACAATAAAAATGTAATAAATACTTGCCAAAAATATGACTTTTTCATCATACTGGAGAAACTGTACATGTATACTTTAAAATAAAAAATCACTGAAAAAGTAATCTCATCCCACGCAAAATAAGCTCTTATGTGGCTTTGAAGGCAAGGAAATAAGGTTATAGTTAACATAATGTAACATTACAAAATAAATCATTGTTTATAAAAAACTGTGTAAAGCTGTTAAAAAGAAACTCAAAGACCGAACATATGAACAGCAAATAGTTTTTCCCTTGCAGTGCATATAATTGTTTTTAAAAAATTTTCCGCTTTTTCAGGTGGGCTAAAGGAGCGTACCCTCCTGAAAAAGACATTGTATGCACATCAAGTGAAATTGTATAACTTTTTATCATGCAATATTAACCTTTTAGTTGCAGTATCTAGTATTTTGATTGTATAGCTCAGATTACATTCATTCCTGGACTAACTAGATCTACATGGGTAAATAAATTCTTTACTCAGTAAAACGATTTTTTTAATCTCTCTACATTGTTTGAGGGATAATGAAGAGTTAATATTCTGTCTCTCTCTGGTGTCATTAAGGAGAAGGAAAAACAAGAAAAGAGCCAGCAAAACATGCCTGGGTTTAATTATTGATAAGAAGCTTTTTAATAATTCAGATATGCAAATGAAGCAGGGTATCAGATTTGTCTGTAAAAGAGAGCCACCTGGGGAAAGCTCATTTGTGTGAGGCAGCAGAAGGCAACATGTTTCTAATTCAGAAAGGAAAATGTCTTAATGATTCTTTGTGTGATCATCAGCAAATCTGGGCTGCCGTAGGATACCATGCACAAGTCCTAATACTCAGACGATTAATGCAGCGACAGAGATAGGGCACTAGAAATACAGGATCTTGTGTTCAGGACATTCATACAGCATATGTAATTAGGGAATGGTACATTATGCATAGATACCATAGATACTACTAACCCGATCTGCAGATCATGCAAATGCAATTGTGCAGGCATAGGATTTAGGGCTGGCCTTAGGGCCCATTCAAACAATGCAAATGTTGATGCATATTTGGTGCGTATCTGCAGCATACAAGCAGCAGCCCTTGACTAAATATGCAGAAGCGTTTTTTCTAAGTAAAGTCTATGGGATTTGAGAAGTCCTGTCTGTATGCTGCATTTTCCTGTTGCAGATACGCCGTGTATTTTACTGCAGAAAAATCTGCAGCATGTCAATTCGTCATGCAGATACGCTGCAGATTTGACCATAAAAATGCTGAGTCACAGAAAAGTCAATGGCAAAAAGCACTACATCCGCAGCAGAGTAAAACGCACCGTGCGAACAGCCATGTGTTTGGTGCGGATTTGTCAGCAGGTGCAGATTTCACACAGCAGAAAATATGCACTATAGACCCTTAGGGCCGCTTTACACACACCAACTTCTGAACAGATCTCTGGTTGCAGTGAAATCATGGACACATTGCTCCATTTTGTGGCTGTGTACAAATAGAGAAATGTGTCCATGATTTCACTGCAACCAGAGATCTGTTCAGAAGTTGGTCACAGAAGTTGGTGTGTGTAAAGCGGCCCTAAGGCTGAATGATACTCTGAGCAAAAATTGCCTTTTGGAAATCATTTTTTTTATATCCAGAGAAAATTAATTTTTGATTACTTCATATAGCTTTTTTTTTTACCCTGACATGAATGATACCCACTCCCAATCCACATGTATTGTACTGTAATATCTTCCATATATGTGACATGATATCTACACCTCAAATCCACATCAATAACATTGATGGCCACTTTACACACATCAACTTATCTGTCCAACTTCTGACCAACTTACTGGTTGCAGTGAAATCATGGACACATTGTTCCATTTGTACACAGCCACAAAATGGAGCAATGTGTCCATGATTTCACTGCAACCAGTAAGTTATTCAGAAGTTGGACTGATAAGTTGGTGTGTGTAAAGCGGCCCTAAGGGCCCCTTTACACACGGCTACATTTCTTGGGTGGCTACAGGTAACTTACTGGTTGCAGTGAAATCATGGAGAGATTATTCCATTTGTACACAGCAACAAGATAGAACCTTGTCTCCATGATTTCACTGCAACCAGTAAGTTACCTGTAGCCACCCAAGAAATGTAGCCGTGTGTAAAGGGGCCCTAAGTGTGAGCTCATCCTTAGGGCCGCTTTACACACACCAACTTCTGAACAGATCTCTGGTTACAGTGAAATCATGGACACATTTCTCTATCTTGTGGCTGTGTACAAAATGGAACAATGTGTCCATGATTTCACTGCAACCAGAGATCTGTTCAGAAGTTGGACACAGAAGTTGGTGTGTGTAAAGCGGCCCTTAGGCCAGAGACACACTGGGCACACATGTGAAATACTAGGCACACATGTGAAATACTAGGCACAAGTCTCGCATGCCTCACCAATCACAGACTTGCTGGTACTTGGCATGGTTGTGATGGCTGCGGAAGTGCTCACAGCTGAAAAGATTGTTTATTTGCTGTGCTACAGCGTTTCAACAAACCTTACTCTGCAGCCAAACAATATCCAAACTCCAAACTGTATCAAGCGAGTTTGAAAACCAAAACCTAGGTGTCCAAGATGAACCCTGAACTTTACAGTTTGGTTTGCTCATGCCTAGTCATCACATGATTGCTCATCTGTAATTTGCAGACTTGTGGTCATGTAAAGAGATGAACAAATCTTTCATCTTTCCATAAAAAGACTGTGTTTGGTCTCAAATCAGTGATTGCCAAATCCATCCGTTTGTACTAAAAATGCATTGTTAGGCCGCCTTCACATAGCGGGTCTGATTCGATCTGTGGCTGTGAGGGTGAACCTGACAGCCCCGGACCGGATTTAGGCCCCATAGTGTCCTGCTGCCATCCGGTTTCCATCTCTCCGGGACAATCCGGGAGAATTCAGAATTCTCTCTCGGACACAAAAACGTTGCTTGCAACGTTTTTGTGTCCGAGAGGAGAATATCTCCTGTAATTGCCTTCGCCCGGATTCGCCCGGATCCTCCCGGATCCGGGGCAATCTGGCGCTCCCTAACATGGGAGCCTATGGGCCGGACTGCCCCGTTCCTGGAGGAATCGGACACCTGCGGCTGCACGCCGCTGTTGTTTCAGGACTGTAATTCGCTCTGTGCGAACCGTGGTTCTGATTCATCATATCATTCATATTAGCCCTCCGGTTCTGTGTGCTGATCCTGTCCGGGGCTGTCAGGTTCACCCTGACAGCCACGGATCGGATCAGACCCGCTATGTAAAGCCAGCCTCAGTCTCAAAGATGTGATTGCAAAATCATTCACTTTCCACTAAAAAGGTTGTGTGTGGCCTCTAACCAGTGATTACCAAATCCTTCAGTTTCCCTTAAAAAAGGCTGTGTTTAGCCCCTAACCAGTGATTGTCAAATCATTCAGTTTGTACTAAATAGGCTGTGTTTGGCCTCAAACAAGTGCTTTTCAAATCTGTGTGCATAAAACGTGAGTGACAAATTGTGAGGTTGTGGTGGAAAGGGAAATGGGGAAAAGGGTTTTTGGAAAGAGAAGTAAGCTTAGGGTACCGTTACACGTCGCAACATTGCATGCAATTTCACTTGCAACTTACTGGTTGTAGTGAAATCATGGACACATTGTTATATTTGTGCACGGCAACAAAATGGAACAATGTGTCCATGATTTCACTGCAACCAGTAAGTTGCAAGTGAAATTGCATGCAATGTTGCGACATGTAAAGATACCCTTAAGGGTGGAGGCACATAATCAGTATTTGGTCAGTATTTCACATCAGTATTTGTAAGCCAAAACTAGGAGTGGAACTCTCAGAGGAAAAGTATAATAGAAACATGTGCTCCACTCCTGCATTTTTCACCCACTCATGGTTTTGGCTTACAAATACTGATGTCAAATACTGACCAAATACTGATAGTCTGCCTCCACCCTTAGGCCGCTTTACACATCACGATATCGCAACACAACTATGATAAAAAAATCACGTCGTAGGGGCGTTGCAGTTGATATCGTTCGTGCGTTGTGTCGTGTAAATGGGCAACGCAACTCAAAAACGATGCAACTACGATATCGTTTTTGAATTGTGCATGATCTTCAACCGTGCAATATTGGCTTGATGATCTGGCAGGATCGTGCTGTGTGACAGCGTAACTACGATTTGGAGTGCAACTTCCCCTATTCACTCCAATGTTAAATGGTCATTCCCTGAGTTGCTCAGACACAGTGTGAAAAAGGGGTGTACGACATCGTAGTTGCATTGCCTGCCGATATCTCCTTGTGTAACATCTCCTATGCGATTTTGGACAAGTGCCAAAAATGTGGGCGCTCCCGTGAAGTTATATGCAAAATCGGAACGATATTGCGACGTGTAAAGCAGCCTTTGGTGTTCGAGGTATACAAGTGTGAGGGTACCTTTACACGTCACAACATTGCATGCAATTTCACTTGCAATTTGCTGGTTGCAGTGAAATCATGGACACATTGTACCATTTTGCACACGGTAACAACATGGAACAATGTGTCCATGATTTCACTGCAACCCGCAAATTGCAAGTGAAATTGCATGCAATGTTGCGACGTGTAACGGTATCCGTAGGTGCTACTGCTAACATTACTGACCAAGCATTGGGTCATTATATCACAAGCAAATAGACAACTTCTGTTACTGAACAAGCTACTCCATTCTCTGTTTGCCAGCAGAAGAGTGATACCAGTTGTGGTTGAGGCCCAGAAAGAGCTGTTGCTACAGTTGATAGCAAGCACTGCATCAGATGGCCTTTCCTCATTTTTCTTTACCTCAACATCACAAACACTACAGTCCTCAGAGCTTACCCCCCAATTGCCTATTACCCTTGCATCACTTTATGTCACAAGTAGAGATGAGCGAACACCTGAGTATTTCAATTCGGTTTGGTCACTGAATGTGGAGTGTTGTACGAATTCTTTGACGAACAGTTTGCCAAACCTTCGGAACTTCATTGAAATCCATGGCAGGCAACTTCAAAGGTGTTCAAAAGCTGACAAACTGCTCGTACTAGTGTCAGACACCAGGAAAAGGGGCAACAATCCACCTAGAGTAAAAACAGTGTCATGGTGTAGCATGAGTACGAGTACAAGAAACACGGTTTGTGCCAGCCTGCATACTCTTCATATTCAGTTCAAAATTCAAAGTGATTCACATTCACTTAAATTTCAGAGGTGAATGAAACTCCGTTTCAATTGACAGATGGATGAGTCACAGGGGAAAAGAGGCAGTAGTTTTCTACATTATCTAAAAAGAGAAGGAGGAGTAAAAGGAGGATGAGTAACAGAAGTAGGCATGTCACTCAGAGAGCCCTGCTCAAGAAATGCACCACACAGCAGAGACCCTAATAAGAATCCCCATGTTTCCAAAAAATAGGGTCACACCACAGCAAAGTGGTATGTATGCATTACAACATTTTGTATTGGGCCACAATAGTAGCAAGTCTGGTGGTTCGGGCGCAGCATTTCAAGGATGAGTATTTAGGAAGTTGTGCACAAGCGCCATGAGCAAATATTTTGAGCTGTGCTCAAGAAATGCACCACAGATAGAGACCATAATAAGAGTCCCCATTTTCCAGAAATTAGAGTCACACCACAGCAAAGTGGTATGTATCCATTAAAACATTTTTTATTGAGCCCCAATAGAAGCAAGGCTGGAGGCCTGGTGCCAGCACCTTAAAGGCCGCTTTACACGTCACGATATCGCAACGCAACTATGATAAAAAGTCACGTGATAGGGGCGTTGCAGTCGATATTGTTCATGCGTTGTGTCGTGTAAATGGGCAACGCAACACAAAAACGATGCAACTACGATATCGTTTTTGAATTGTGCATGCTCTTCAACCGTGCAATATTGGCTTGATGATCTGGCAGGATCGTGCTGTGTGACAGCGCAACTACGATTTGGAGTGCAACTTCCCCTAGTCACTCCAATGTTAATTGCTCTTTCCCTGAGGTGCTCAGACGCAGTGTGCAAGTGGGGCGTACGACATGTAGTTGCATTGCCTGCCGATATCTCCCTGTGTAACATCTCCTATGCGATTTTGGACAAGTGCCAAAAACGTGTGCGCTCCCGTGAAGTATATATATCGGAACGATATTGCGACGTGTAAACCGGCCTTAAGTTTGATTAATTATTTCTGTAGCTAATCAAGTCATTGAGTCACATAGTGGTGGAACAGTGGAAGTGAGGACACAATGACCATGCCCTCTGCAACAGCGCATCTAGGCCAGGATAATGGCCTACAAATTGCTGGATGATCAGTTTCCGGACATGAGCCATACAAGGCATTTGTCACCTTTTCCTGACGTAGGTCACCACACAGATTTGCAGTGTTGTCGCTCACGGCCATCCCCGGCTGCAGTTTCCGTATAGACAGCCATTGATGAACATTGTCAAAAGCACAGCTACTCTAAGGCGTTATATCTTTTTAATGGGTTCCTTAGTATACCTCCTCGTACATATATTTACACCCTTAGAAAGCCCAAATAGAGGTTTTTCACCATTTCTTAACAGTCTATAGTTGGTAAAATCACACTACTTCATTGAGTCTTAGGGTACCGTCACACTTGGCTATGTTCCAGCGATCCCGACAATGATACGACCTGGTAAGGATCGCTGGACCGTCGCTATGTGGTCGCTGGTGAGATGCCAAACAGTCAGATCTATTCAACGATGCAGCACTGATACGACGACCGGTATAATGACCTCGGTGGTCGTTGGGACCCTGTCACACAGAAGCTAGTCTGACGACTCAGACCTGCGTTGCTGAGTTCTGAGTCGGCAATGAGATCATTGTTAAGGCGTCAAACACACCGATGCATGCTGGCCAGCGGGAGCCCGACGATCAAAAAATGGTCTAGGCAATTTCAATATGATTGGCGATCTTACAGCGGGGGCCTGGTCGCTGCTACATGTCAAACATAGCGAGATCGCTGGTGAGGTCGCTGTTCCGTCACAAAACTTGTGATGTAACAGCAATTTCACTAGCGATCTCGCTATGTGTGACGGGGGGCTTAAACGTTGTTTAATCTTTATTGTATACTGCATAAAGAACATTAAAGACATTACAAATCCAGGAGAGTGGATAGATACAACAACAACCCGACGGTTAATTATCATGTACATACAATGTCAAGTGTAGAGTGACTAATTGTACAAAGACTAAACTGTAGGTAAACTCCCTTCACAGAACTCTCCAGTTTACACCAAGTTTGGTGATAAGCTCACAGGTGTAATTAAATTTTGCAATGCTTTTGAGGCATGTGTATTTCCAATGCTGGTTCTTAGGGCTCGGACACACTCATCAGAGTTTGACTGAGGAGACTCTGAAAGGGCTGGAGCAGTGACCCTGAACAGCTTCTTCCTCTCTGGACAGGCTTTCAGCTGATTGTGTTTTTGTGCAGCTCCAGACTCCCCGTCCAGAGAGGGAGAGGCCGTCCAAGTGCCACTTACTGAAGCCCAAGATACAGTACCTAGGGCACGTAGTCAGCGCTCAAGGTATGGCACCAGACTCTGACAAAGTCACTGTAATCAAGGACTGGCCAAGGCCACAACCATCAAAGAGGTACGACAGTTCCTGGGACTAGTAGGCTACTATCAGAGGTTTATCAAGAGCTTCACCAAGATAGCAGCGCCTTTGCAAGACCTCCTGGTAGGCCAATCCAAGAAGGCCAAGAACCCAAGTCCACACTTTGAATGGGACAGCAGAGTAGAAGACTCCTTCAACCAGTTAAAGTAGGCCCTGATGGGGAACGAGATCCTGGCTTACCGTGACTAAGGCTAGCCATTTGTGCTCCACACAGATGCGAGCAACATGGGATTGTGTAGTGAAATATGTATCTCAGGGACTGGACACCAGAACAGTTAAGGGGTTAAATTCCATGTCCTTACACAAGAGGTCACAACTTGTTTTATATAAGCACACGCTAACTTCGCAGTCACAGTGACTGCAAGTCTCCCAAGGGGACTTCTTGGGAAAAGCACACAGTGACAAACTTCACACCTGAAGCCAGAAAGAGAAGGGGATCAATGACTCTGCCAAATGAAGTAGTATAGCCCTTGATATTTACTATGGAAAAGGATTGGTTTAGACAAAGAGCATTTGAAAAATAATGCATGCATGGCTAAATTAGTGAGTGTCCAATCATAGACACAAAATTAGAATATTAAAATTGAAGGCCGGTCTAGAAATTTGACCCCCCTAGTCTGAGTCTATAACTGGATTCTCCCAGCAAAGGCAAAGTGTCACAGAGATGGGTCATCTGAGTTGCTGTGATCATCAGTCCATATATCTCTGCTCTCCCTATCAGGCAACAGAAGTTAAGTTTAGGTTTCTGTAAGTCTCTCCTTTTTATTTCATTGTTTGCATATGTGTATGTCCTTTTATTATTTCTATTTATATACCTTTTTTTAAGCACTGTACTTTTTGATAAGGCTTAGTTTAGGGGAACTTATCAGACAATCATCAAAATCACACCTGTCTAGGGCTGTGAATTCTTTAAAGTTTACAAGGTTCAGACTTATTAAAGTTTTAAGCTTTAATATAAAAAGTGCTTAAAAACAGGTATAAAAAAAGAAATAATAAAAGGACATACACATATACAAACAATGAAATAAAAAGGAGAAACTTAAAGAAACCTAAAATTAACTTTTGTTGCCCGATGGGGAAAGCAGAGATATATGGACTGATGATCACAGCAGCTCGGCTGACCCATCTCAGTAACACTTTGCCTTGGCTGAGAGAATCCAGTTATAGACTCAGACTGGGGGGGTGAGATTTCTAGACCGGAGTTCCGCTCACTAATTTAGCCATGCATACATTATTTTTCAAATGCTCTTTGCTTAAACCAATTCTTTTCCCACAGTAAATATCAAGGGCTCTCTTTCTGGCTACAGGTGTGAAGTTTGTCACTGTTTGCTTTTTCCAAGATGCCCCCTTGGGAGATTTGCAGTCACTGTGACTGCGAAGTTAGCTTGTGCTTATATAAAACAGGTTGTGCCCTTTTGTGTATGGACATGGAATTTAACCCCTTAACTGTTCTGGTGTCCAGTCCCTGAGATACATATTTCACTACACCCAGTATTCCCATGAGGTGAGAAACAAGTGGCCTGTTATGCAAGAAACCACATTAAATCAATTACCCAGCCACGGTTAGGCAGAGAAACAAGACAGTAACCCAGCCATCTGCCTAGTCAAAGAGTTGTTGAAACAAGCTGACTCACGCCCTGGTCCAGATGCCCCACCAGAGGAGCAACAGCTGTGGAAAGAGAAGAGCAAGTTGTTCATGTATGTGGGTAAGCTGTGCCGGCGGCACATCAACGCACGAACCCATGAATTGGTGTGGCAAATAGTGGTCCCAAAGAGAGATGTCCAGATGGTCCTGAAGGTGTACCACCATGGAGCAGGGCACTTCAGGTGGAAGAAGCTGGAAGTTCTGTTGCATAAACGCTTCGACTGGGTGGGCATGTGGGAGGCCATCAAGAACTGGTGTAGAGACTGTGGCCTGTGCAACCTGCGGAGGAAGGATAGTGACAGTCAGAAAGCTCCACTACAGCCTATTGTCACCAGGCAACTAATTGAACTCATAGCCTTGGACCATGTGAAACTGACCCCGTGCTGGTAAGGCTACATCTACGCCTTCACAATTGTAGACCACTATTCTCGTTTCTTGGTAGTAGTGCCAGTAAAAGACCTAACAGTGAGGACAGCGGCTAGAGCCTTTCAAGCCCATTTCTGCAGACCCCATGGCTATTCTGAATAGGTCCAGCGTAGGAGGCAGAGGTGTTCCTGGAGTTTTGCAACTTGTACTAGTGTAAGAACATCAGAACTACACTGTACCATTCACATACCAATGGCATGTGTGAAAAGATGAACCAGGTAGTGATAGACCTGTTGAAAACACTGCCACTGGAAGAAAAAGATATATGGCCAGAAAAGTTGCCAGATTTAGTGGATTTGTACAATCATATTCCTGTGGATTCCACCAACTGTACTGATGCCTACCTGATGAGAGCAAGGCCTGGCAAGTTACCTATTGACTTGGACATGGGAGTTCTGGAACCTGAGACCAACCCACCAGAAGCAGGTTGGGATGCAGAACGTCAGCAGAAGTACCACCAAGTGTAAGAGTGTGTTGAGAGAAACCTGTCTCAAGCAAGAGAAAGGTAAGAGCAGATCTACAACAAAAATGCACCGGCAGTTCGTTTAACACCAGGAGAACAAGTCCTTAAGAGAAAATGAAGAACCAACAAACTGGTTGACCAGTGGGAGGCAGAGTCATACACTGTATTGCCTTCAAATTTCAACAACACCAAAGTCTGCTTAATTGGCAAAGATAGAGGAGAGACCTCAGCGGCAGTTTCAAGTGATCACCTAAACAAATTCCCTGAACAACAAAGACAGGGAAGTCCAAAATCCACCCAAACCTCAAGAAGAAAAAGAAAAGCTGATAAACACCGTTCTTGGAGACTTACCCGAAACGTGGACACAGATAACATAACCCTGCAACATTGAATTTTTTGAAAAATACAAGAGATGTTTTCACTGATTTTTATGTAATTTGGTGTGCTGATTACGAAAATGACCTCCATTTTTTTCCATCACATAAGGATTTTTTGTAAAACCAAGATCGATATTTTTCTAAAATCCTATTTAAAAAGGAATTCTATCGAACAATTGTACATGTAATATCTGGCAACAGTGGTTTTTATCCATTTAAATGTATATATAATTATACAGAGCCCCCCCCCTGCTGGCCCACGGCCCCCCCATCGGTATACAGAGGCCCCCCTGTTGGCACACGGCCCCCCCATTGGTATACAAAGGCCGCCCTGCTGGCACACGGCCTCCCCCTTCGGTATACAGAGGCCCCCTGCCTCCGCATTGCTCTCACCCTTCGATGTCCACAGGCACCCGAGGTCCTCCGTCCACCCTCCTCGCTGTATGCTGGGTTTGCTAAGAGCGGCGCAGCAAGGATGACGTCATCACTACGCCCGGCGATCACATGTAGAACCCTCCGGCATACAGCGAGGAGAGTGGACGGAGGACTCTGGGTGCCTGCGGACATCGGAGGGTGAGATCAATGCAGAGGCAGGGGGCCTCTGTACACAAAAGGGGAGCCGTGTGTCAGCAGGGGACCTCTGAATACTGATGGGGGGGCCGTGTGCTAGCAGGGGGGCCTCTGTATACCGATGAGGGGGCCGTATGCCAGCAGGGGGGCCTCTGTATATTTATACATAAATTTAAATTGATAAAAATCACTGTTGCCAGATATTACATGTACAATTGTTCAACAGAATTCCTTTTTAAATAGGATTTTAGCAAAAATATCGATCTTGGTTTTACAAAAAATCCTTACGTGATGGAAAAAACTGGAGGTCATTTTCGTAATCAGCACCCCAAATTGCATAAAAATCAGTGAAAACTTCTCTTGTATTTTTTTCATCGCAGGCCTGTGAAATGGAGTTATTGTTGTCCCTGACGTTTCTCCAAGTAGTCCGGAGGTCTTCGGTCCCGGTCCCGGTCCAGGAGTACAGGAGGTGAGTATTAATGTTTATTGTTTTTAACCCCTTACATTAACTTTTAGGGTACTTTTGTAGTGTATCTGTATAGATACACTGCAAAAGTACAGGGACTCGCTACCCCCGAGTAATTCCTAAGGAAACTCGGCGAGTAGCGAGTCCCCCAAGTCCGCTACTATTCGGGCGAGTCTTGAATAGTAGAGAGGAATTCGCCCAGCCCTACTCCCTACACACTTTGTAAATGGAACCTGAATAAAAGCAAATAAAGGAAATCAACAGCACATTACAGGGTGAGTGCCCTTTTTTTTTTTGCTCCTTATCACAACCTACATGCTTGACCGGCTCCCTTCCCACCTTATCCCCAACCTCACCACAGTTTTCATCCCAGCTCTAACACATCTCTTCAACCTTTCATTAACAACTGGTGACTTCCCCTCATCCTTCAAATATGCCTCAATCACACCCATTCTCTAAAAGCCCTCCCTCAACCTTTCCTCTGTGTCTACAGTAGCTATTACCCCATATCACTTCTCCCTTATACCTCAAAACTGCTGGAACAGCATATCCATTTTGAACTGTACTCCACCTCTCCTCTTGCTCCCTCTTTAACTGGTTACAATCTGGCTTCCGACCGCATCACTCAACTGAAACTGCCCTAACTAAAGCCAGCAATGACCTACTAACCGCCAAGAGCAAGCGACACTACTCTGTCCTACTCCTCCTTGACCTGTCTTCTTCCTTTGACACCGTAGACCATTCCCTCTTGTGCCAGACTATCTCATCTCTTGGTGTAAAGGTACTGTCACACGCGGCAATATTGCTAGGCAATTTCACTGGCAATTTGCTGGTTGCAGTGAAATCATGGACACATTGTTCTATTTTGTTGCTGTATACAAATGGAACAATGTGTCCATGATTTCACTGCAACCAGCAAATTGCCAGTGAAATTGCCTAGCAATATTGCCGCGTGGACGATACCTTAACAGACTTGGCCCTATCCTGCATCTCTTCAAATCTAACAGACAGGACATCCAGTGTCTCCCTCTCCTACACCACCTCTTCATATTGCCCCCTGTCTGTTTGCGTTCCCCAAACATCAGTTGTAGGACCTCTACTCTTCTCCATCTACTCCTTCGACCTGGGACAGCTCATAGAGTTCACAGCTTTCTCTACACTGATGGCATGCAGATCTACCTATCTGGACCCGATATCACCTGCTTAATAACCAAAATCACACAATGTCTGTCTGTAATTTCATCTTTCTTTTCTGCTCACTTTCTAAAACTGAAAATGAACAAAGCAGAATTCATCATCTTTCCCCCATCTCACTCTACCACACCACCAGACCTATCCATCAAAGTCAATAGCTGCACAAATTCCCCAGTCCCACAAGCTATTTGCCTCAAGGTAATCCTTGATTCTGCCCTTTTTTTCAAGCCACATATATCCAAGCCCTTGCCATCTGACTGCAACTCAAAAATATTTCCCGGATCCATACATTCCTTGACCAAGAAACTGAAAAAACACTCGTGCATGAACTCATCAGCTCCCACCTTGACTATTACATCCTCTTGCTCTCTAGCCTCCCCTCTAACACACTTGCACCCCTCCAATCTATCCTATCTCTGCTGCCAACTAATCACTCCCTGTCCCCCGTTATTCTCCAGCCTCTCTTTCTGCCAAGCCCTTCACAGGCTCCCCTTCCAAATCCATATCAAAACCCTAACCATTACATACAAAGCCATCCACAACCTGTCCCCTCAAATATCTGTAATATGGCTCCCAGTACCTACCTACACACAACCTGCAATCCTCTAAATCTACTTCTCTACTCCCCTCTTCTCTCTTTTTCCATACCCACATACAAGATTTCTCCCGTGCATTCCACATACTCTGGAACTCTCTGCCCCAACACATCAGACTTTTGTCTACCATGGAATCCTTCATAAGGAACTTGAAGATACACCTTTCCGACAACCTACAACCTGCATGAGCATCAGTCCACTAAACCGCCGCAGATCCAGCTCTACCCATTCTAGTGTATCCTCACCTATCACTTGTAGGTCTGTGAGCCCTTGAGGGCAGGGCTCTCTTTCCTCCGTTCCTGTGTGTGCCTTGTATTGTTCATAAATATTGTCATATCTGGCGTGATATGCTGTCACAATCAGTGCATGCTTTGTGCGTAGTCATTGATTTATAATACAATCCTAATACATTTTTTAGCCCCATAGTATGGAAATTTTTTTTTTCATTATAGAACATTTTTATTACACCATTTGTTACACTTTCACAGTGTAATAATGATACATTGTGAAGTGAATGGACTACTTACTACTAACGAGTAACCGCAAGAAACGCGCGGAGTAGCGAGTAGCCTGATAATCGTTACTATCGATGAGTACTGAATAGTAACGATTATAAGCTCGCTATCCCTAATCACAAATGACCCCATTTTGGAAACTAGACGGCTCAAATATTTTATCTAGGGGTATAATGAGTTTTTTGAACCTACAAGTACTTCACAGAATTTGACAACAATAAGTCATTATACTGAAAATTCTCTTTTTTCACAAAAATGTTGTTGTAGCTCCAAATTTCTCACTTTTACAAGAAGTAACACCAAAAGTTGAACAGTTTGTTACCCATTTTTGTATGAGCTCGCAGGTATCCCATATGTGGTCAGAAACCTCTCTTTTGTCAAATGAGTGATCTCTGAGAAGAAGGTGGAATAATCAAATTTTGGAAAAGCTGAACTAAATTGGGAGCACCTTGTTACATTAGTAGAGCCCCTGGGGTGCCTATACAGCAGAAACTCAATTTTGAAATTAGACCCCGCAAGGGCTCACTTACATCTGTATATAAAATCTGTGAGTGCACCGCAAGAAAACATTGCATTGCGCTCTCAGCAATAGGTCAGAGCATGTCTGCTACTTTTTCGTATTTCAAATTTGTCATGTGGGCAAATTGCAGCATGCTGCGTGTGGCTGTGCATCTTGCCAAAACAAGTAATTTGTTATGAGAAAACGTGCAGCACAAGGACTGCACACAGACTAAACATGGAACGCATGTGGACCGCACACAGACTGTACACAGACCAGACATGGACCTCACGCACACTGCACACAGATCACACATGGATCACATGCACAATGGATTTTTTATATACTTTTTAACATATTCTAAAGAACTAGAATAACTAGAACAGCTATATATAAGTGCTTTTCATGTGGCACTAAAGGGTGTTTAGACTTGTATGTAGCCAAAAAAATTATTAATTAAATAAGTTGTGCCCCCCCCCCCCCTATTTTAATCGTCAGCTAGTGTAAAGATGATGGCTGGAGCCTGCTGACCATAGCTGACAGCTTTATCTTGGCTGGTAATCCAAAACAGAGGCCGCCACATTCTTTTTAATTATTTATTTATAAATAGATCATTAAAAAAATGGTGTAGGGTCATCCCTCGGTTTTGGAAAACCAGCCAAGGTAAAGCCAGAACTGGTGCCTCCATAAGATTTACAAATCCTAGTGCTTAGCCCTAGCCCTCCCCTGCCCTGGTGTCATGTCAGTCAAGTTAATAGTATTTGGGGCATATTCCAGCTGGGTAATTTCCGCTAGCATCAAAACTAGAGGTTAGTCATTTTAAGGCGTCAATCAGATGCCTGACATTACTAACAAAATCAATAAGTACACAAATAAGTCCAGTGGGATGTCCCTTGATGAACCTCAGTCTTACAGCAAATGGGGGCATACATCATATGCTGGAAGAGCAGGCACCTTGCCAAGAGACTGACGTGTGATGACCTCAGTGAGGTAATTACAGGTCATGATCCTCGAGTTAAACAGGGATTGACTGTGATGCCATGATGATCTCCAGGAGCAGGTACTGGAGATCACTGTGGGATCACAATTGACCTGTGTGACCCAGGATTGTGACCTCTAATGAACTCACTGAGGTCATCACACATCAGTCTCCTGGTAGAGCAAAGGCTGCTCTGCATAGGTGCCCGCTATTTTCCCGTAAGTCGATACAAGAAGAGAGCCAAGGGAATGGAGGGCTGCAATCAGAAGGACAGCAGTACCGGGGGGGCTGCCCAGAGGGTTGAGGCAGACCGGAGGGTGGGGGGACAGGAAAGGACATTTCTCTTCCATATGACATGTCAGAAGGGAGAGAGATAAATAGAAGGCAGTTTTTTTGCAGCCAGCACCACAGTCGGTGCCATTTTGGAAATGGGGCCGAGGAAGACTTTTTCAGCACTGAAGGACTCGGGGGGACCACGTGAGTACACTTTTCTACCATATGACTTGTTTGATCATGTCAGATGACAGAGAAATAATTTTTTACTATCAATGTCAGTTTGATTCAAGTGATCGGAAACGGTAAAAAAGGCCTAATTCATAATCTCCAAGGTTTTGGGTACCTCCGTTAGCTAAAACCCCAGAGATTTTCTGATGCTGGGGTGAACTACAGGCTTTTCTCTTTTCAATGTCTCTAGACATGAAAGGAAGAAGTACCCTCAGATGCTGATGTCTAGAGATGTGTGGCTATCATTATGGGATTAAAGTATAAGACAGAGATAAGCATACTAAAGGTGGGATGCTGCCACTTTAGGGCCACTGCTTTTTAATTGCTCCCAAGACAAACATTTGCCTGTCAGTCCCCAACTATGTTATATGACAGCTTCAAGGCATTTTGGAGAATTTCCTCTTACCTAGCTCAAGGTCATGTGAGCATTGTCGGGTTGATGTAGTCTTTTGCAATTTGTAAGAGGGCCATACCCATTTTAGCTATTTCAAGCAAAATGAATCACAAAATATTTAAATTTGCCATTATCAGTGAATTTCCGGTTCAACACAAATTTTTGTCACATGGTATTATTTTGCTCATATATGTGTGTATGTGTGTATGCATAAACAATACATATGACAATAATTAGACAGACAAATATATAAAAAATATAGTCATAAAAAGATACAGTAGCTTTGTTGCAGCTATACACTGACTTGGCTGCAGAGAGTAATGTAATACAAGTGTTAAGGCCGCTTTGCACGTCACAAAATCATTCCAATATTGCATACGATTTCACGGGAGCGCGACGTTTTTGGCACTTGTCCAAGATCACATAGGAGATTTCACATAGGGAGTTATTGTCAGGCAACACAACTACGATGTCGTACGCCCCTTTTTCACACAGTGTCTGAGCAACTCGGGGAACGACCATTTAACATTGTATGAATAGGGAAGTTACGCTCCAATTCGTATTTGCGCTGTCAACAGCACGATCCTGCCAGATCGCATAGCCAATATTGCACGGTTGAAGAGCATGCACAATCACAAAACGACATCGTAGTTGCGTTGTTGTTGTGTCACGTTGCCCATTTACACGCCACAACGCACCAACGATAACAACTGCAACGCCACACCACGTGACTTTTTATCGTAGTTGCGTTGCGATATCGCGACGTGTAAAGTGGCCTTTAGTGCAAATAGGTCTTTAGCCAGGAAAGTTTATTTTTTAATAGTTTTATTGCACAGTAGCTGGTAGTGAAAAATGTAAAGCATATAGAACATAATCTGCCATTAGAACTTTCTCCTAGACTGTATTTGAAACTTGTATTTGTGTCTACATCTTAACATTGAAATTATTGATATATTTCGATGATTTTTATATCCGCTCATCCTCAGAGACTGCGAAAGGGTGCATTACTTTCTATTCACTTTTATGTGTGGTGTAATTTCATAGACGTTTCACTAGTTTGGCACAGCAGTAGTCGCAGAAATGTTTGACCTTGCATATTTTGTGAGTTTTTCACTGAACAATTCCATTATTCCAGATGAGTTCACTGATTTAATCACATGGAACAGCCTTTTTGTGCTGGGAGGAATGGATTTTCAATCTATGTACAATCTTTTTTTGTTCCTATAAATACAGTTTATTTTAATTATATAGGGAAAATAAGGTGTGCACAGATATTTAAAAACATTTAATTAGCATTTAGCATATACACCATGCACATGTCCACACCCACAAGCTCAACATAGCCCTGCTTAGAACAACTGTCTCAATGACTCCAGCTGTTATGACAATAATGTAGGCAAAAAAGAAAATGAAAATAATAATAATGTCCACATATAGTCTAGTCTATTCTTAACTTTTAAGAGACAAGATGTAAAATGTACATTACAGTACTGCTACTACTACTACTACTACTATAATAATAATAATAATAATAATAATAATCATACTACAAGAAATAGTCTAAGGATGCACTATACATTGTGTTTGTTCAAATCTTTTTAGTTAAAATTTGTGTCAAATGACATTTTTAATGCTGATATTGTGGGTGTCTTAACATGGACACTATACTGCTGGCATTAGAAAATATAAAGTATTTCAAGAAATCAAATCCTTAAAGTCTTTCCATTAAGTGTGTAGCTAATTAGATGTCAGCAGGAGTCTGACAATCTGGCACCTGCTGCATCTGCTCATGTCAAAAATTTGAGATAAAGTTGTAACACTAATATATTTATAGGAAGAGATTGTGAGAAAAAAAATCAAGCAAATACTTTTATAAAATGTTAAAAAAGAAAATACTTTGGACCAAATGTCATTACTCTGACCACAGTTTTTTGACTCAAATTATTTTCTGTATTTCCATTTCCTTGTCTTCCTTTCCTGAAATGGGTATTTCTGAAATGCCAAGGTGTTCAGTGTTATGACCTGGCATTCAAAACTCATAGAATGCAGTAATTTCTTTTTGATTATGAGTTAAAGTATGCCATGTAGAATTATCCTTCTCTGTAACTTCCCAAATTCTAGATTTTCAGCTTACCACCATAAAAAAACCATGACATAAAACTTAGTTTTTTCACAAAAATTAATTATTACTAATTTATTTATATAGCACCATTAATTCCATTGTGCTGTACATGAAAGGGGTTACATGCAAAATTATAGATATAGGTTACAGTAAACAAATTAACAATAACAGACTGATACAGAGGGGAGAGGACCAACACTCACGGGCTTACATTGTACAAGATATTGGGGAGGAGACAGTAGGTCAGGGGTGCAGCAGCTTCAGTGGCGGTAAGGGGCAGCTCGGTCATTGCAGGCTGTAAGCTTTCCTGAAGAGATGGGTTTTCAGGTTCCGTCTGAAGGATCTAAGTGTGGTGGATAATCGGACGAGTTGGGACACAGAATTCCAGAGGATAGGGGATATTCGGGAGAAATATTGGAGGTGGTTGTGTGAGGAACAGATAGTTCAAGGAGAAGAGGAAGAGGTCTTGTGAGGATCGAAGATTACGTGAGGGAAGATAGTGGGGGATTAATTCAGAGATATAGGGAGGAGACAGGTTATGTATGGCTTGTAGGTCAGTGTTAGTAGCTTGAACTGATTTGTTGGGGAATTGGGAGCCAGTGGAGGGATTTGCAGAGGGGAGAACAGGGGAGTAGTGAGAAGAGAGGTGGATTAGTTGGGCAGCAGAGTTGAGGACAGATTGGAGAGGTGCAAGAGTGTTAGCAGGGAGACCACAGAGGAGAATGTTGCAGTAGTCAAGGCTGGAGATGATGAGGGCATGTACAAGTATTTTAGTAAATTGAGGGCTGAGGAAAGGATGGATTCTGAAAATATTCTTGAGCTAAAGGTGACAGGAGCTGGTGAGAGTTTGGATGTGTGATTTGAAGGACAGGGCAGAGTCGAGAGTTACTCTGAGGCAGCGAATTTGAGGTGTAAAAGAGAGCATTATGGGTAAATAATTTCAACTTACCACGAGCTGCTTGAGTATGTTAGCACAGCTATGGCACAATTGGTTATTGCTTTCTTTTAATTTGCCAGGTCCCAATATTGCATTAGAGCTCAGACATGTTACTAGTCAGATTTTCTCAACTTTTGATTCACTATCCCTTTTTTGCAATTTTTTACTATATCATTTAAATTAAATCTAATATGAAATATATTTTCTTTTTCTATCATTTACTTGTTCTTATTATCTACGTGTCACATTAATGTCTATTTTAGACTGCTAATATTTCTTCATATTAAATGTTGAAGTGTTGATGGCAAAAATATTTGTTTCTATTCTAGATTGTTATGTGTAATATTTCCTGTTCTTTTTATCTAATATATAAAAGCCGAAAGCCACTTCCGGAAAAGCCAAGGCTACTTCCGTGACGGCCTCCGGACCCATGGTGGTGACGTCACCAAGTGCACTGTAGCCGGGCTGCCCCCGGCTACAGGGACCCGCGGAGAAACGTTCCGGCCAGGAACGTTCCTGTCTGTCCCAGCCGCCTCTGCACTCACCGCTCCAGGCTCTGCTCACGCTCCGTGCCTCGCCACCTCGCGACGGGCTCCGCCCACCTCGCGGGGCTCGCGACAGGCTCCGCCCACCTCCCCGGGGCTCCCACTAAGCTCCGCCCACCTCCCCGGGGCTCCTGTCAAGCTCCGCCTACCTCTCGGGGCTCCCCCTGGCTCCGCCACCTCGCGGGCCTCGCAAAAGGCTCCACCCACCTCCCGGGGCTCCCACTAAGCTCCGCCCACCTCTCCGGGGCCCCCGTCAAGCTCCGCCTATCTCTTGGGGCTCCCCCTGGCTCCGCCCACCTCGCGGGGCTCCCGCCTGGCTCAATCCTGGCCTGACCACTGAGCCTCCGTCCTGGCCTGACCACTGAGCCTCTGTCCTGCGCTGACCAACGAGCCTCGTCCTGCGCTGACCACGAGCCTCCGTCCTGCGCTGACCACCGAGCTCCCATCCTGCGATGACCACTCAGCCTCCATCCTGCGATGACCACTCAGCCTCCATCCTGTGCTGACCACTCAGCCTCCATCCTGTGCTGACCACTCAGCCTCCATCCTGTGCTGACCACTCACTCCTGTGCTGACCACTCACTCCTGTGCTGACCACTCACTCCTGTGCTGACCACTGAGCCTCCATCCTGTGCTGACTACTGAGCCTCCATCCTGTGCTCACTACTGAGCCTCCATCCTGTGCTGACCACTGAGCCTCCATACTTCGCTGACCACTCCATCCTGTTCTGACCACTGAGCCTCCATCCTGCGCTGACCACTCAGCCTCCATCCTGCGCTGACCACTCAGCCTCCATCCTGTGCTGACCACTCAGCCTCCATCCTGCGCTAACCACTCATCCTCCATCCTGCGCTGACCACTCAGCCTCCATCCTGTGCTGACCACTGAGTCTCCATCCTGTGCTCACCACTCTGCCTCCTTCCTGTGCTGACCACTCTGCCTCCATCCTGCGCTCACCACTGAGCCTCCATCCTGCACTAACCACTGAGCCTCCTTTCTGCGCTGACCACTGAGCCTCCATCCTGTGCTGAGCACTGAGCCTCCATCCTGTGCTGACCACTGAGCCTCCATCCTGTGCTGACAACTCAGCCTCCATCCTTTGCTGACCACTCAATCCTGTGCTGACCACTGAGCCTCCATCCTGTGCTGACCACTGAGCCTCCATCCTGCGCTGACCACTGAGCCTCCATCCTGCGCTGACCACTGAGCCTCCATCCTGCGCTGACCACTGAGCCTCCATCCTGCGCTGACCACTGAGCCTCCATCCTGCGCTGAGCAACGAGCCTCCGTCCTGCGCTGACCACCGAGCCTCCGTCCTGCGCTGACCACCGAGCCTCCGTCCTCTGCTGACCACAGAGCCGCCGTCCTAGACTCACCACCGAGCCTCCGTCCTGCGCTGACCACTGAGCCTCCGTCCTCGGCTGACCACAGAACCACTGTCCTGCCCTGACTACCAACCCTCCGTCCTGGCCTCACCACTGACCCTCCGTCCTGCGCTCACCACCGACCCTCCGTCCTTGGCTGACCACTCACCCTCTGTCCTGTGCCGACCATTCTGCCTCCATCCTGCGCTGACCACTCTGCCTCCATCCGGCGCTGACCACTCTTCCTCCATCATGCGCTGACCACTCTGCCTCCTTCCTGCGCTGACCACTCTGCCTCCTTCCTGTGATGACCACTCTGCCTCCATCCTGCGCTGACCACTCTGCCTCCATCCTGCGCTGACCACTCTGCCTCCTTCCTGCGCTCACCACTGAGCCTCCTTCCTGTGATGACCACTCAGCCTCCATCCTGCGCTGACCACTGAGCCTCCATCCTCTGCTGACCACTGAGCCTCCATCCAGTGCTGACCACTCTGCCTCCATCCTGCGATGACCACTCTGCCTCCATCCTGCGATGACCACTCTGCCTCCATCCTGCGATGAACCACTCTGCCTCCATTCTGCGATAACCACTCTGCCTCCATCCTGCGATGACCACTCTGCCTCCATCCTGCGATGACCACTGAGCCTCCATCCTGCATGACCACTCAGCCTCCATCCTGTGCTGACCACTCAGCCTCCATCCTGTGCTGACCACTCAGCCTCCATCCTGTGCTGACCACTCCTGTGCTGACCACTCAATCCTGTGCTGACCACTCACTCCTGTGCTGACCACTGAGCCTCCATCCTGTGCTGACCACTGAGCCTCCATCCTGTGCTCACTACTGAGCCTCCATCCTGTGCTGACCACTGAGCCTCCATCCTGCACTGACCACTGAGCCTCCATCCTGGCTGTCCACTCTGCCCCCATCCTGCGCTCAACAGTCTGCCCCCATCCTGCGCTCAACACTCTGCCTCCATCCTGCGCTGACTACTCTGCCTCCATCTTGCGAATAACACTCTGCCTTCATGCTGCACTGACCACTGAGCCACTGCGCAGTGCTAACCACTGAGCCAACGCACTGTGCAAACCACTAAGCCTTCACACCATCAAAACCACTGAGCCATCAAATACAGTGCTAACACTGAGCCACCATATACACTGAAAACCACTGAGCCACCACATGCTGCACTGACCACTGAGCCACTGCGCAGTGCTAACCACTGAGCCAACGCACTGTGAAAACCACTGAGCCACCGCACTGTGCAAACCACTAAGCCTTCACACCGTGAAAACCACTGAGCCATCAAATACAGTGCTAACCACTGAGCCACCATACAATGCTAACCACTGGCCCCATACATGCTAACCACTGAGCACTATACAGGCTACACTGAGCCACCATATACAGTGCTAACCACTGAGCCACCATATACAGTGCTAACCACTGAGCCACCATATACAGTGCTAACCACTGAGCCACCATATACAGTGCTAACCACTGAGCCACCATATACAGTGCTAACCACTGAGCCACCATATACAGTGCTAACCACTGAGCCACCGTATACAGTGCTAACTACTGAGCCACCATATACAGTGCTAACCACTGAGCCACCTATACAAGTAACACTGGCCTATCAGGCTAACCACGGGGGCACCATATACAGTGCTAACCACTAGTCACCGTATACATGCTAACCACTGAGCCACCATATACAGTGCTAACACTGAGCCACCATATACAGGCTAACCACTGAGCCACATATACAGGCTAACCACTGAGGCCACCATATACAGTGCTAACCACTAGCCACCAATATACAGTGCTAACCACTGAGCCACCATACAGTGCTAACCACTGAGCCACATAACAGTGCTAACCACTCACCACCATATACAGTGCTAACCACTGAGCCACCATATACAGTGCTAACCACTGAGCCACCAATACAGTGCTAACCACTGAGCCACCGTATACAAGGCTAACCACTGAGCCACCGTACACAAGGTCTAACCACGGAGGCACCGTATACAGTGCTAACCACTCAGCCACCTATACATGCTAACCACTGAGCCACCATATACAGTCCTAACCACTGAGCACATTCATGCCACCTGACACATATACAGTGCTAACCACGAGCCACCATATACAGTGCTAACCACTGAGCCACCAATATACAGTGCTAACCACTGAGCCACCATACATGCTAACCACTGAGACACCATATACAGTGCTAACCACTCACCCACCATATACAGTGCTACCACTGAGCCACCATATACAGTGCTAACCACTGAGCTACCATATACAGTGCTAACCACTGAGCCACCATATACAGTGCTAACCACTGAGCCACCATGTACAGTGCTAACCACTGAGCTACCATATGCAGTGCTAACCACTGAGCCATCATATACAGTGCTAACCACTGAGCCACCATGTACAGTGCTAACCACTGAGCTACCATATGCAGTGCTAACCACTGAGCCATCATATACAGTGCTAACCACTGAGCCACCATATACAGTGCTAACCACTGAGCCACCATATACAGTGCTAACCACTGAGCCACCATGTACAGTGCTAACCACTGAGCTACCATATGCAGTGCTAACCACTGAGCCACCATACAATGCTAACCACTGAGCCACCATGTACAGTGCTAACCACTGAGCTACCATATGCAGTGCTAACCACTGAGCCATCATATACAGTGCTAACCACTGAGCCACCATATACAGTGCTAACCACTGAGCCACCATATACAGTGCTAACCACTGAGCCACCATATACAGTGCTAACCACTGAGCCACCGTATACACACAATTCATTTCACTGCACTCCCCTAACTATTAGTAAATAAACTATATATGGATTCTAGACTACCCAATTCTTTAGAATCGGGCCACCATCTAGTAGTGTATATTCACCTACCCAGTACCGTATATACTCGTGTATAAGCCGACCCGTGTATAAGCCGACCCCCTACTTTTGCCCCAAAAATCTGGAAAAACCTATTGACTCGTGTATAAGCCGAGGGTGGACCCAGCACAGGTATACAGCCCCCAGCAGTGTGGTATACAGGCCCCCCCAGTGGTATACAGGCCTCCCCAGTGGTAGTATATAGCAGCCCCAGTGGTAGTATACAGCAGCCCCAGTGGTAGTATACAGCAGCCCCAGTGGTAGTATACAGCAGCCCCAGTGGTAGTATATAGCATCCCCAGCAGCCAGTGATAAGTATCCCAGCAGCCCCAGTGGTAGTATACAGCAGCCCCAGTGGTAGTATACAGCAGCCCCAGTGGTAGTATACAGCAGCCCCAGTGGTAGTATAAGCAGCCCCAGTGGTAGTATACAGCAGCCCCAGTGGTAGTATACAGCAGCCCCAGTGGTAGTATACAGCAGCCCCAGTGGTAGTATATAGCAGCCCCAGTGGTAGTATACAGCAGCCCCAGTGGTAGTATACAGCAGCCCCAGTGGTAGTATACAGCAGCCCCAGTGGTAGTATATAGCAGCCCCAGTGGTAGTATATAGCAGCATGTATATATAGCAGCCCCAGTGGTAGTATACAGCAGCCCCAGTGGTAGTATACAGCAGCCCCAGTGGTATACAGCAGGCCCCCAGGGGTACATATAGCAGCCCCCAGGGGGTACCCAGCCGGGGTACAGCACCCCAGGGGGTCCCAGCAGCCCCCTGGGGGTCCCCAGCAGCCCCCAGGGGGTACTCAGCAGCCCCCTGGGGGTCCCCAGCAGCCCCCTGGAGGTACACAGCGGCCCCCAGGGGGTCCCCAGCAGCCCACTGGGGGTCCTAGCAGCCCCCAAATGCTGGCACTCGCCCCCCCTTGCAAGGGCCCCCCCGCTTCTCTTACCATTCCGGACTTCTGATCCGCGCCGCTCCTCGCTGCTCCGTCCGTCCGTCTTCTACATCCGGGATCCCCGGCCGATCGCGCGATGACGTCATATGCCTGCGACGGCCGGAGATCCCGGATGTAGCAGACGGACGGAGCAGCGAGGAGCACCGAGGAGCGGCGCGGATCAGAAGTCCGGAATGGTAATATAACCATCGGGGGGGGGGCCCCTTACAAGGGGGGGCGAGTGCCAGCATTTGGGGGCTATATGCACTGCTTCCCCCTGCCCTGATTGACAGGGGGAAGCAGTGCATATTTAATGAGCAGCCCCACGTGACGGGGCCGCTCATACAGCAGCCCCCCCCCCGCCTCCTGCAGCCTCCACAGCCCCGGACACAGCCCCCCCCGTATTGACTCGTGTATAAGCCGAGGGGGAGACTTTTCAGCCCAAATTTTGGGCTGAAAAACTCGGCTTATACACGAGTATATACGGTAATTTATTTTTTCAGATTTGGCAGCTACTCAACATTCAAAAGTATTGGGACACTCTCACTATGTTCATATGTTTTATTTAGTTTCAATGTTGCAGGTGTTTAATTTCAAGCACCCAAATATGCTGCATGCCTTAACAAACATGATAAAAAATAAATATTTCAAAAATGTTAACCCATTACTTGCCAAATTAGCAATTTTCCTTTTCAAAAATTGGTGTAGGAAAGCTCTCTGGGTGGAAGAATATTCAATTAAAAATGACAATGACATGATTTCCTGTTTTAAAAACATTCATTTTACAAACACAACACAAAAAATTGGACCTAATTATAAAATCTTAGTTGCTAGAAGCAAAAGATTAGGCATCCTAAAAAAGGACATTGGTAGATAATGGGTTAAGTCAAGCATAAATCTACTGTGATAGGATGCCTTAGATGAAACAAGTCAGAAATTATTAATTTATTTTCTCTTTAATATTTAAAACCAAATGTGAGTGCTATTATTGAAATATGAAAACATTTATAAGCTACGTTCACACATTGCGCATTTTTGAGCCCTTTTTTATGGGCGCTTTTCAAAAATGCGCAATGTGCCTTGTGTCTGCTGGCAATTCACTTAGCCATACAAACACAGTGAAAAAAGGCGCCTCACTTTTATGGGAGAAAGCATGGGCGTAAAAAGAATTGACATGTCAATTCTTTACGCAGCTGTGCCCGCGCTTTCTCCCATAGGGGCC
The DNA here is from genome assembly GCA_033576535.1 of Allobates femoralis. Taxonomy (NCBI): domain Eukaryota; kingdom Metazoa; phylum Chordata; class Amphibia; order Anura; family Aromobatidae; genus Allobates; species Allobates femoralis. Next base: position 350,886,679 of record JARQOC010000002.1, read on the forward strand.
GGCGCTTCTGGATCTGATGTCACAGAGGGGGGTGAAGACTCCTGTTCCTCCTCCCCGCTGTGACCACCCCATTTGGGTTTTGCAATGTATTAATATACATTGCGAAACCCAAATTAAAGTAAACCAAATGTGTTAAAAATAATAAAAGTTAAATACTTACCCTCCTCCAGGTGTTCTTGGAGCCGGGAGCCGAGCCAAGCACAGGTATGGAGCTTCCAGGACCTTGCGTGACGTCACGGGTGCTGATTGGCCGCTCGCGGTCATGTGTTGTGTGCGTCATATGACATCACGTATCACATGACCACGAGCAGCCAATCAACACCCATGACATCACGGAAGGTCCTGGCAGCTCCATACCTGTGCTTAGCTCAGTTCCAGATAGCCCGAAAAGGCCATTGGAAGGGTAAGTATTCATTGCTTATTATTATTATTTTTAATACATCTGGCTTACTTTTATTAAGATTTCGCATGTATATTAATACACTGAAATCAAACCGGGGCTGTCAGTCACACATGTTACAGAGGGGAGGATGAACCAGGAGAATGTCACTCTGTGACATCACGTCTCCCCTGCGCGTAAAAAAACGCGGTGTGTGAATGCACCGCGTTTTTTTACGGCGCTTTTTTGAGCAGCCACAAAATGTGGCAAAAAGAGGCCGCATGAACAAGCGCAAAAAAAGCTTTACGTGTGAACGTAGCCATAAACATCAAGAAAACAACCACCATATGCCAGACCATATAAGGTTACATGCATAGATAACCAAGTTGTGGAGTGTATACAGGGCAGTAAAGATCACAGTTGCAAAATGTTCGAGAATGACAGGTTCGTGCTGGAGGGGGTCCCACTGAGCTGTATATTATGCTGAGAGGAAATGCGGAGTCCCTGCACAGCAATAATTGACATAAGCTTGCCAGGCATTGGTATCAATTGGCAGTGATTAGAGATGAGTGAACATTTGGAAGCTCAAATTTAGTTTGGTTCATCGAACTTCAATGTTCACCTAATAGTACGCCAAACTTCCGAACTGCGTTCAAGTCAATGAGAGGCAAAATCAAGAGCCTAGGAAACACCATAAAAGGGGCACAAAAGCTGCCAAACACAGCTCAAACAGTTTTACAGTGGATCCCTGCTGTTTTGACACAGACATTATCTTCCTACAGTATTACTTAGCAAGCTTCAGCGCCACTGTCACAATCACCATGCTCACGGGTCTGCAAATGAACATAAGATATTTTCATCATGACTTCTCTGAGGTTGTGTCAGGTTCACAATGGGCATCACACAGCAGGGAATAATACTGTGGCCCTGGCATGTTTTATGATGCTTCTTTTTTTAAGTACGGTAGTGTCGGGCCCACTGGGACGGGGGTACTCGGTACCAGACCGGTTCTGCTACTTGGGAAGTCACGGGTGGTCCTGGTCCAGACCGGGTCCCGGGCTCGGCAATAAAAGGGGAATATTTACAGGGGATTGTCAGTCGTGACGCCACCCACTATATGCGGCCAGTGATGGGGCTGCCGCTGCTGCAGAACCTCCGGGGATGATGGAATAGCAGCTTAGATGTAATAGTTCCAGTGGATTCCCTGGGGCAGTAAGGGTTAAGTCTATTGTGGAATATTCAGTACACTTACTGTGCAGACGCTGCAGGGATCTCTCCTCTTTGCTGGTGCTGACAGGCTGTGCTGTGGCTCTGCAGGTGGAGGGCTTTCTGTAATCCTGTATGGAGAGAATCGCTTTCATGCAGAGACACAAGGGAGGCAATCTCAGGGTTTTCCGTGTTTACTCTCAGTTCTTCAGGCAGTTCACAAGTCAGTTACAGTTCTTACAAAGTTCAGTACAAGTACACGGGCACACTCTCCCTCTCTCCGGGTTCCCTTTACTCTGCAGCCAGGTCTCTCTCTCTGTGACCCCTCACACAGTCTCTGTGTCCTTTCCGAGCTATTAACGTTCTCTGTTTTACTTCGTTGTGTGTGACACCGGACAGTATGGCGGTGACTCGGGCCCCTGTGGGTCCTCCTGTTTGTCACTGAGCTGCCTGTCCTTTGGGGTAGGGACCCTAACGTGAAGCTGTGGTCCCCCGTCGTGTTGTTTGGGGATTCCGGGTAAACTACGGTCCCCTTTAGAGCCGACACTCTACTCAGCCCACCCTCCAGCAGTCCTCAGGTGTGAGGCTCTACCAGGCTCTTTCTCTCTGCGTCCCTCGGTATCATAGGAGGGCTACTCCGCCTGCAGTCGGTAGCTTCAGCTGTATTCCTAGGGCCCGGGTATCACCGTCCCTCTCTCTCTCCTCACACTCCTGGTGGTATTGGCTTCGGACGTGCTTTCTCTCTCCTCCGGCTCACACTGGCTCGGTACAGATTCTGTGCTCCTACACCGTACACTCTCAGGACATGTGAGTCTTTCTGTCTGCTCAGCTTCTCCCAGCCTTCTGCTGTTCTCTGGCCTGTGCTCCTCAGCTTCTGGTCTCTGTCTTTGCTGTTCAGCTCACTATGGCCTACTGAACTCCTTCCTCCTCCCCCTTCCTATTTCTACTGTCAAGTCACCTGACTACGTGTGGGCCCAACCCACTCCTCTAAATCCACCACCCCTCAATTGCCTAGAGTCCTCCAATCTCAGGGCTGGATGCTGCCATCTACTGTACGTGGGTTGTATGGGCTGTGAGGGTGTTGTTGTGCAACAATTGTCCTACCTGCCTGGCTGCAGTTCCCTTTGTGGCCTCCTGGACGCAGGGGCGCCACAGTAGGTTTTGAGAATCTGCATGTCTATTCTAATGCCAGCAAAGTCTATGAGAAATCAGAAGTGCTGTGCCAAAATGTTTTTTTTTCTCTTGTAGATTGGTGCAGGTTTTGGGGCATAAAAAAGAAATCAGAATCACATGTGCAAGGAAAGAAAATTGCAAAGTGGCCACAGTACAGCATTTGTGACCTGTCATAGGCTTTGCTGGCCTCAGGATAGAGGTGCAGACTTTGCATGTTTCTCAAAATCTGTGTGAAAAAAAATATTAAACAACACACCCTGAGCTCCTGGCAAAAGAAAGCGACTCAGGGAGAAGTCATTATTATGAGGGACTTCAACTACCCTGAAATACATTGGGGAACAGAAACCTGCAGTTCCAGCAAAGGTAATAGGTTTTTGACAATTATGAGAGACAATTACCTGTCACAACTGGTTGAGGACCCAACAAAAAGGGGGGCACTGTTAGACCTAATATTAACCAACAGGCCGGACCGCATATCAAATATACGGGTTGGAGGTCACTTCGGTAATAGTGATCACAAAATTATAAGTTTTCAAGTATACTTTAATAAGATGTGTAGTAGAGGGGCTACAAGGACACTAAACTTCAGGAAGGCAGATTTCCAATGGTTGAGAGATGATCTTAGTGCAATAAACTGGGATGATGCCCTGAAACATAGAAGTACACAAAGCAAAAGGGAGAAGTTTACGACCTGTGCTCAATATATACCCTATGGGTACCTTTACACACAGAGATATATTGCTTGCAATTCACTGGTTGCAGTGAAATCATGGACACATTGTTCCGTTTTGTTGCCATGTACAAGTGGAACAATATGTCCATGATTTCATTGCAGCCAGTGAATTGCAAGCAATATATCTCTGTGTGTAAAGGTACACTATGGGAATAAAGATGATAGAAATAGGAGGAAACCACTATGGCTAAAAAGGCTGTAAGGGGCACAATAAGTGACAAAAAGAAAGCATTTAGGGAATTAAAGCAAGTAGGTAGTGATGAGGCATTAAATAAATACAGAAAATTAAATAACATTTGTAAAAAGCATATCAAGGCAGCAAAGATTGAGACAGAGAGACTAATTGCCAGAGAAAGTAAAAAAAAATCCCAAAATATTCTTTAACTACATAAATAGTAAGAAACTAAAAAATGATTGTGTTGGCCCCTTTAAAAATAGTCTGGGTGAAATGGTGGATGACGATTAGTAAAAAGACTATAGGCTAAATGACTTTTTTGCAACAGTATTTACACAAGAAAATCCCATGACAGACAACATGATCAGTGATAACAAAATCTCTTTATAAAATGTAACCTGCTTAACCCAACATAAAGTATGGCACCATCTAAAAATCACTAAAATTGACAAATCCCCAGGCCCGGATGGGATACACCCCAGAGTGCTGCAGGAATTAAGTACCGTCATAGATAAACCATTATTTTTAACCTTTAAAGATTCCATAATAACAGGGTCTGTACCACAAGACTGACGTATAGCAATTGTGGTGCCAATATTCAAACAGGGGACAAAAACTGAACTTGGAAATTATAGGCAGGTAACTTAACCTCTACTGTGGGTAAAATCCTAGAGGGTTTTCTCAGAGATGCTATACTGGAGTATCTGAAGAAAAATAACCTCATGACCCATTATCAACATGGTTTTACGAGGGACCGTTCCTGTCAAACTAACCTGATAAGCTTCTATGAAGAGGTAAGTTCTGGACTGGAGCAAAGAAATGCAGTGGACGTGGTTTATATGGACTTTTCAAAAGCTTTTGATACGGTACCGCACAAAAGGTTGATACATAAAATGAGAGCAATGGGGATAGGGGAAATATTTGTAAGTGGGTTAAGAACTGGCTCAGTGATAGGAAACAAAGGGTGGTTATTAATGGAACACACTCAGAATGGGTCACAGTTAACAGTGGGGTACCACAGGGTCAGTATTGGGCCCGCTTCTTTTTAACATATTTATTAATGACCTTGTAGGGGACATACAGAGTAGAATCTCAATATTTGCAGATAACACTGAACTCTGCAGAGGTAATCAATACAAAGCCACTTCAGAAAAAAGAAGAACCCGGAGTAAGGCCAAAATATTTTTGCAATCAAAAAGCAAACTTTATTAATAACATAAATCAGCTCAAAGCAGAGATGTTACAAATAGCAAGCACACAATCAGTGACTCAACCAATAGTACTTCACAAGGTGCAAGGAATCAAATTCCACATATCTCTAAGCCTAACATAGCCCACCTACATATAACATTGCCACCTCCCCATCATGTATACCAAGTGGTTCCAATCACAGTAAAATCAAGGCAATGAATAGGGTCAGAATAACTACCTGCTTGAGGCTGCCTCCCCTGACGAGCGTTTGGCGTTAGCTTTCTCCCTTGTGCGAAAGCTAACGCGAAATGCGCGTCAGGGGAGGCAGCCACAAGCAAGTAGTTATTCTGACCCTATTTATTGCCTTGATTTTACTGTGATTGGAACCACTTGGTATACATGATGGGGAGGTGGCAATGTCATATGTAGGTGGGCTATTTTTGGCTTAGAGATATGTGGAATTTGATTCCTTGCACCTTGTGATGTACTATTGGTTGGGTCACTGCTAGTGTGCTTGCTATTTGTAACATCTCTGCTTTGAGCTGATTTATGTTATTAATAAAGTTTGCTTTTTGATTGCAAAAATATTTTGGCCTTACTCTGGGTTCTTCTTTTTTCTGAAGTGGTTATGTGTGGGGGGCCTTATAATTAAGGTATTACGGTCAAATATATGATTTATTATAATCAATACAAAGGAGGACAATTTTATATTATAAGAGGATGAATGTAAACTAGAAGCTTGGGCTGATAAATGGCAATTGAGCTTTAATGGGGATAAATGTAAGGTCATGCACTTGGGCAGAGGAAATAAAATCTATAATTATGTGCTTAATTGTAAAACACTGATCAAAACTACCACTGAAAAAGACCTGGGTGTATGGGTAGATGATAAACTCACATTTAGTGGCCAGTGTCAGGCAGCTGCTGCAAAGGCAAATAAAATAATGGGATGCATTAAAAGAGGCATATATGCTCATGAGGAGAACATAATTTTTCCTCTATTCAAGTACAATTCTGGTCTCCGGTGTATATGAAAGACATAGCTGAACTAGAGCGGGTGCAGAGAAGAGTGACTAAGGTTATTAGAGGACTGAGGGGTTTGTAATACCAAGATGGGTTATTAAACTTGGGGTTATTTAGTTTGGAAAAATGAAGGCTTAGGGGTGATCTTATAATAATGTATAAATATATGGGGGGACAGTAATGAGACCTTTTTAATGATCTTTTACTCTTAGGCCTGAGACTGGACAAGGGGGCATCCTCTACGTCTGGAGGAAAGAAGTTTAATCATAATCACAGACGTGGATTCTTTACTGTAAGAGCAGTGAGACTTGGAACTCTCTGCCACATGATGTTGCAATGAGTGACTCACTACTAAAATTTAAGAATGGCCTGGATGCCTTTCTTGAAAAATATAATATTACCGGTTATATATACTAGATTCTTTGATAGGGCGTTGATCCAGGGAACTAGTCTGATTGCCATATGTAGAGTCAGGAAAGAATTTTTTTTCCCCCAATGTGGCGCTTAGTATTTCCACATGGTTTTTTTTTTGCCTTTCTCTAGATCAATATATGGATTGAATTAGATGGACTTAAGGTCTTCCTTCAACCTTAAATACTATGTTACTATGGCAAAAGAATGTCCAGGGAGAGCCGTATTTGTGGCAAAAGGGTTCAAGGATTTCTCTTGCCGCCTGGCTACTTCCACAGAGACTTCTAGTGCAGGGGTGGCCAACTACAGGCCTCAAGCTCTAAGGCTACCTTCACATTTGCGTTCCCCTCTGCAGTGTTCTGCGGAGGGGATCCGCAATGTGACCGCAGCATTGCAAGCCCCTATCTTTATAATGGGAGCGCACGGTGCTGCGCATGACCGTGCGCACCCATTCACTGGCATATGTGATCTGTGCGCAGGCGGATTCCTGCGCACAAATCACCCAGTCTCGTCCGCACCAGAAATGCAACATGTCGCGTTCGTGGTGCGGAGAGACTGGGTGATGCATGCGCACAGATCACATACGGCAATGAATGGGTGCGCACGGGCATGCGCAGCACCGTGCGCTCCCATTATAAAGATAGGGGCGTGCGGTTCTGTGGTCACATTGCGGATCCCCTCCACAGAACGCTGCGGAGGGTAACGCAAATGTGAAGGTAGCCTAAAAACAGTGCAAGTTTTCAGGATTTCCTTACCATTGCACAGTTGCTAAATTCATTGCCAGAGGTGATAATTCCAGCACCTTGTGTAATTCTAAGGAAATCCTGGAAACATGCACTGTTTTCAGCACTTGAGAACTGCAACTAGCCAACCCTGTTCTACTGGAGTGGGTGTAGTGTCTAAAGGCCCAGTTACACACAGAAACTTTCCAGCAATCCGACCTGGCCGGGATCACTGAAAAGTCTCTCTGGAGTCGCTGGTGAGCTGTCAGACAGACAGACTAACCAGTGACTCACCAGCGATTCACCAGTCGTGAGATCTCTGGTACCATGATAAACACCGGGTAACTAAGCAGCATGCTGCTTAGTTACCCGGTGTTTATCATGGTTACCAGCGTCCTCCTGCTTAGCGCAGCGGACGCTGGTAACCATGATAAACACGGGTATCTAGGCAGCGCACGCTGCTTAGTTACCCGCTGTTTATCATGGTTACCAGCCTGTGAGGTCGCTGGATCGCTGGTCTCTCGCTGTCACACGCGGGGATGCGTGTGGGAGATCAAGGACCAGAAAAATGGTCCTGAGTACATGCAACGACCAGCGACCTCACAGCAGGGGCCAGGTCGCTGGTGCGTGTCACACACTGCAACATCGCTGGAGAGGTCGCTGTTACATCACAAAACCAGTGACGTTGCAGCGACATCGCTAGCGATGTTGCAGTGTGTGAAGTACCCCTTATATTACCATACCTCAGACCTTCAGTGCTAGGTCTGCAGCATGTTCACCACTCTCTGTAGGGAATTATCAAAGAACCTGTTTGCAGATACAGTCCAACACACAAGAAGTAAATTAAAAAAAACTTAGAATCTAAGTCTCAAACACAAACATAACAATATGCAATTATGCATAAAGTATCAATATAGTTAAAATCCCACAGGGATCAGCAGTAGCACACAGACTGTTAAAGTGATGGCAAGGCCATGATGGAAGAGTTCATTAAAATCTTTCAGTTGTACCCCAAAGGCTATATACATGCCCAGTAGGGGGAATTGCAAAATGTTTGAAGGGGAAATATAACTTAGGACTTGGTCAAGGAAGAACTGAGAAACAAACAACTCTAACCAGTCCACTATCCAAAATGCCAACTAAGGGCTAAGTCACTATCTCACCAACCCACCAAGATACCTTTAAAAAGGTCCACTGACATTATTGTCCGGCCCAGGCCCGTGGGGTACTCGGACACTCAGGCGCTGGTCTCTGGGGGGTAGTTACGGGTGGCGGTGCCTGAGGCCGTGGGCCCCGGGGAATGCAGATGAAAAGACGTGATGGCAATAAAATAATAAAATGTCTGTCGTGACGCCACCTGTAGGGGTCCGGTGATGGTACCAGTGCTGCTTTAGCCTCCAGGGTGATGTGCGGCAGCTAGATGGAACCTCTCCCTACAGGACGAGCGGGGTTCCCCGGGGCAGTTAATGGAGTAGAGGGGAATAGGGTAGCCTGTCAGTGTAGTGAGGCTGGAAGGAGGGACACGCACACATATAGTCTTTTGGTACCTTTATTGATATTGACTGGTACACTCAACCGGAGATGAGGTAAACACTTCAGGACTTTCCACAGCAAGCAGGGTTCTAGGCTTCCTTGTGTCTGTTACTCTGCTGGAGGCTAGCAGGCATGAAACCCGACCAGACCGTTACTGCACTTTCTGTGTGACTCTTCACACCCGGATTTGCTGCACTGAGGGCACTCTATGGGATTCCTGTCTGGCCTAGACTCCGGGCTCTCATTTGGTGGTGCTTCGGGTGTCCGGAGCTAACCCTCTATTTGTAGTGCTGGTTTCTCTGCAAGGTCTATACTGTGTCCTTGTAGCTCGGACCCAGTGACCGGAACTCTGTTAGGGTGAGTCGGTATGACTCTTCTGCCCCTTTCTTGTACTGGTTATTTTCTCCTTTCCTATGACCCCTACTCTGAGGGTCTACCACATTCTCAGGTGTCTCTGGTATGGGTCTAGCGTGGCTCCAGTACCAGGTCAGCTCACTCAGCTGTTCACAGTTCTGTAGTGACTGCACACTCTGTTGTTTTCCCCTCCAAGACCCGTATTTATAGGGGAAACTGACTTAAGGCAACCAGTGGAGCTCCCCCTACAGGTCTGGGGTGAAAGGTGTTCTTTGTTAGTGGGGTCTGCTTGCTGTGTACTATCCATCCATGTCCCAAGGGATTCTGTGTTGACCTGGCACAGGGTGCCACATTCCCCCCTAGTTAACCTCAGTTCTCCTGGACTGAGCAAAAGTTTTTGTTTGCAACTTCAAAACATTTATATATATACATTTAATAACAGGTATTTACAGAGTCTCAAATTGAAAATATACAAAAAGCACTGAAAAAGAAGGGAAAAATATGAAAAAGCAGTCCTTACGGCACTAGTCCATCTGCCGCAGGCTGGGAAAAAGGCAAGGAAAAGCAGTTTTTGTCACACTAGTCCTGTGACCATAGTCCAGGTTCAAGCAAACGGGAAAAAGGGTAAAGTCCAGCAGTAAAGTCTCTGATGGCATAAACACATTTATGGGTACACACTTTGAACTTTACATAAATTCCCTATGGGTGTCTCTGCTTAGGAGGCAGAGTCTAACCTTCTCTCCACCCCAGGCACTTTCTATTCCCAACTTAATATGCTTGGGGCTGTGCCCAGTTCCTCCACCCTTCTATACACTAATATTTACTCTTGCGGAGTAAGGTCACTTATTTACACTTCTCATTTTAGCACTTTCCAATTTACTCTCTGAATCTTAAGGGTAACTGTCCAAAGGTACGACGGGTAGATCTGCGCAGTATTGGTGTGTCTTTGTTTGCTGCTGGTGTAGTGCGTGCACTGTCTCTTACTCTATTGGATCTGTGTGATTCTGGTATGCCATAGTATGCATGTAATCTCTCTAGTGGACTGACAGGTTCACCGATTATAGAAATCTCAGGTTCCGGTATAACAGGCTGCAATTCTTGCAATTGAACAGGTTCTTCTTGTCTTCTTGGTTCTTGTTCTTCTACAGGTTGATAGAACGATATAACTGGTATGATAAATGCTCCATTGCATTGATTCCAGTCTGCTGGTAAATCTCCAATTTCAGTGTGGACTACATCTTCTTTTGGTTCTTCAACTGTTACTGAGGGATAAACTGTTTGTTGGGGTTTTAACTGGTCAGGACATCTCTTTAGATGGTCTCTTGATACAGTTGCGGTTGTTCTTCCTTGATATTTGCTGATTACATAAGTTTTGGAATTGTCAAAGTTAGAGTGCATTACTGTGTATGGTTCTGCTTCCCAATGATCATCTAGTTTAATGTTTTTTCTTTTCCTATTGAGCACTAGTTCACCTGATGTTAAGGGTTCTGCTGAAGCGTGTTTGTTGAAGTCATGCTCTTGCTTGCTTCTGCTTTGGTTTAAGTTATTTTCAACACTTTCCTGTACTTTTCTGCATTGCTCTTGATGGTTGTGATTCCAGTCTTCATCTGTAGAATCTTGGGTTGGTTCAACTGTTTCCATCTCTAAGTCAATTGGAAGTTCTCCTGGTCTTGCTCGCATTAAGTAAGCTGGTGCGTAACTGGTAGAACCGACAGGGATATGGTTGTAGATATCCACAAGGTCAGGTAGCTTTTCTGGCCACTGATTTCTCTCATCGAGCGTTAAAGTTTTCTGCATGTCGATGACGATGTTGTTCATCTTCTCGCACAGACCATTTGTTTGCGGATGATACGGTGTGGTCCTTATCCTCTTACACCCATAGAATACTAAGAACACATGGAATAGTTCTGACTCGAATGCTGGTCCTTGATCAGTCAACACTTGATCTGGATACCCATGCGGGCGACAAAAGTAACTCTGTAATGCTTTAGCTGCTACTTCTGCGGTTAAGTCCTTGACTGGTACTACTACGAGGAATCTTGAGTATTGATCAACCATTGTGAGTGCATAAGTGTACCCTGTTCTGCTTGGTGTTAGCTTCACATGGTCTAGAGCTACTATTTCAAGAGGTCTCTTGGTGATTATTGGCTGTAGTGGAGCCTTCTGACTTTTCTGGTCTTTTCTCCTAAGGTGACATGGTCCACAGTTCTTGCACCATCTTTCAATGGAACCTCTCATGCCGACCCAGTAAAAACGGTCTTTTAACAGCATCTCTAGTTTCTTCCAACCAAAGTGTCCTGCATCATCGTGGTAAGCTTCTAGGATCATTTTGACATCTGTCTTTGGAACTACTATCTGCCAGATAAGTTCATGAGTTCTGGGGTTCAAGTAACGTCTGCATACCTTTCCTTGGTAGACGAATAGCTTTTTTTTTTCTTTCCATAGGCGTTTGGCATCTTGGGAAGCATCTGAACTCAGACTGGAGTGTTCTTAGGTTATTAGTTCTTTGATTAAACTAACATCTGGGTGATTGGCTTGAGTTTCTTTCCAGTCATGGTGAGATAACGGGTTCACGGTTCTCTCTTTATGCCTTTGACTGGCCTGATGACATGAGGCTGTACTTGTGCAGTGGAAAGCTGGCAATTCTATTTCTTCTAGCTCATCTATGTCTTCTCCTTCCTTTGGGAGATTAGGCATTCTGGACAGGACATCTGCGTTGCCATTCTTGTGACCTGCCCGGTACTTGACAGTGAAGTCGTAGTTTGACAATCTTGCCATCGAACGTTGCTCCAGGGCTCCCAGCTTTGCAGTCTCTAAGTTAGTTAGAGGGTTGTTGTCAGTGAAAGCTTTGAACAGGGAATACGCCAGGTAATGCTTGAAACGTTCTGTGATTGCGCAGACCAGGGCTAGGAACTCCAACTTGAAAGAGCTGTAATTTTCCGGGTTCCTCTCTGTTGGATGGAGCTTTCTGCTGGCATAGGGTATCACTTTCTCCTTGCCTTGCTGTCTCTGTGCCAAGACTGCTCCTAAGCCCTCATTGCTTGCATCAGTGTATAACAGGAACAGTAGATTATAATCAGGATAGGTCAGGATCTCTTCTCCCGTTAAGGCATCCTTCAACTTCTGCAAGGACTGTTCTTGTTCTGATCCCCACCGAAACGGGGGACCTCTGAACTTGCCTTTCTTGGATTAACCCACCAGGAGGTCTTGCATGGGCACTGCTATCTTCGTGTAGCACTTGATAAACCTTCTGTAGTACCCGACCAGTCCCAAGAATTGACGTACCTCTTTGAAGGTGGTTGGCGCTGGCCAGTTCTTCATGACTGTGACCTTGTCCGGGTTGGGTGCTACGCCTTCTGTACTGACCACATGTCCCAAGTATTGGAGTTTGGGTTTTAACAAGAGACACTTTGACGGTTTCAGCTTCATACCATACTTGGACAACGACTCAAACACTTCACTCAGGTGTTGTAGGTGATCTTCATAGGTCTGGGAATACACTATGACATCATCCAGGTATAGCAGTACAGTCTCGAAGTTTCTGTGGCCTAGGCAACACTCCATCAGTCTCTGGAATGTCCCTGGTGCATTGCATAACCCGAATGGCATGCTGTTGAACTCGCATAACCCCATTGGCGTTGTGAAGGCTATCTTCTCACGATCTTCTTCTGCAACGGAGACCTGCCAGTACCCACAAGTAAGGTTGACAAGTAATTGGCAGACTTTAGTGCAGCTAGTGACTCTTCTATGCGGGGTAACGGGTATGCATCTTTGTGTGTTACTCTGTTGATCTGCCTATAATCTACGCACATCCTCATGCCACCATCTTTCTTTTTAACCAGGACCAGTGGTGCTGCCCAGGGACTACAACTATCTCTGATGACCACTGCATTCTTCATGTCCTGTATCATCTCTTTTGCTCTCTGGTAGTGTGCTGGTGGTATAGGCCTGTATCTTTCTTTTATGGGTGCATTGTCACCTGTGGGTATATGATGTTGTACCCCTTTAATCCTCCCAAAATCAAGTGGATGTTTGCAAAATACCTGTTCATACTCTCGAACTACCCAGTAAACTCCATTTTTCTGGTGAGAATATGTGTTGTCAGTTCCCATGCTGAGCTCCTGACACCATTTCTCTAGATGACCTTTGGAGTGATGGGGTTCGTCTGACACTGTCTGAGAGAATGACTTAGCTTCATGTATTGCATTGTTATCTACATGGTACAATTTTGCAACAGTGGAATACCTTGGCAGTTTTACTTCATCATCACCATAATTTAGTACACGTACAGGGACTCTTCCTTTTCTTACATCAACCGCCCCCTGGCTGTCAGGAGTGTAGGACTACTGTCAGACATCACGGGCTCCACTACTGCCTGGTAGTCCGGCCCTCTGAGGCCTACTGCTGCCCGACACCAGATCATCATTTCACTTCTTGGTGGCACTACAATAGGAATTGGATCTGTCACACTGTACACTGCCAATTTTACCATTTGACATTGTTACCTGCTGTTGATACACCAGAGCTTGGATCTCTCTCTCTGAAGAGCTCTCCTCTCGCTGGGCTTAGCGGTATCTACACTCTGTTGGAGCAAAAACAACACTTCATCTAGGCATTTAACCATCACATTGGTACCCAGTATCACATGTGGATCCCGCTTGTTTGGTTTGTCCTGGACTACTACGATCCCCTGGTTTCTTAACTGCACCTTCCCCACCTTTACTGTTGGTAACAAGCAACCCATTGGTTGCCTTAATGTTCAAGTCAGGGTTTGGGGGTACCAGTTTGATGTCGGATCAGAACCGTTTGTAAAGGATACTCGGGATGGTAGTCACCTGGGATCCGGTATCTACCAATGCAGTGGTAGCGGTGCCATCGATGATGATGGACAAGTACGGTCGATCTCCTACGTACTTGCGCTCACAGTTGGAGGACGGGTGGTTGATGCCTTGTTGGATCATTGCTTGCCGGGGTAAGGGTCCCCACATGGCAATGTCCCAATTGAATAACTTTGGAGGTGGTGAAGGTGATCCATATGTCTGTGAAACAGTGCCTTCTAGGTCCTCCTCATAATGAATGTGGGCCTGGTGGTATTGGGAGTTGAATCCAGTAGCTGTGACACCAGCTGGAGGTGAAATCTATCCAGATATGCAGAAAGATCATGAGCAGTCTAACATGTGGTGCTCCCGGTTTTGGATGACATAGAGAAAGTGTCATCTGACTGCTGTGACTCGCTCCTCACGTCCACGTCTGGCAGTGGAACCTAGGAGTGGATCTGCACCTCATTGCAGGTGAGCCCCAAAGTGGGTAATGCGGTGAAGATCCATCTCACATATGTCTCCTCTGCATGATGCAACTTTGTGTCTGGTTCTGCCGAATCCGACACACCTTCTGCTCCTGGGATGGTTAGAAAGATGACATCCTACGAGTCCAGGTCAGCCATTCTTTGCAGGTGATCCATCTCCAAAGTACTGTGTAAGGCCATTAAGCTACCAAGTTGATCTGTAGTAGCAGACAATGTACCTGTGTGGCACTGGAAATGCACAGGTAAGATGGCAGTGAGACGCTGACACAGTTCTGTGAGTTTGGGTGTCTTTGCTTTGCCTGAGTGGCACGCCACTTCCATTGGGTGACAGGATTCAGACACGAGCAATCAATACCGGAGTTGCACACACTTTTTGCCTAACATATCCTAAATAACCCTTCTATCTGATGCTTTGCAGAACTAATGTCACTGTTACAAATTCAATTTCCCAGGCCACAAGTCAAAAAAACGGAGTTGCACTTATGTGCAGTTATTATTGAAGCAGGCCATCTTTGTAGGAGACATAATGAAGATGATAACAAAAACAAATAAGTTTATTTAGGTCACCATTCACCATTATTTCATCTGAAATGCCAAATAAGGCTTGTTTGACACTGGACACTGCAGGAATGCAAGACAACTGTAATATCAATTATACATAAAATACAGTAATGCACTTGTCAAAAGTGTGTTGTATAAAATGTGAGCCCCAGTGTATGTAAAGTGCTATGGAATTAATAGAGCTATCTAAATTAATAAATATTATCATTATTATTATTGTTATTATTATTATTATTACTGCTGACCCTCTGCAATAATAAAGGTTTGCTCTCCCAAAAAAATAATGATAATAAAAAAATTAATAAAATAAAAAAATAAATATTTTGAAAAAAAATCCCTAAAAAATACTAAGCTCTCTTAAACAGATGTTTTAAGGATATTGTAAGCCACCATAGTAATCAAGTCAGATGACCAGATCAGCTTACGTGATATGGTCATGTGATGCGATTACAAGTAGAATCAGCAGCTGACTGCCTGTGTAACTCATCGCTAGCTGCAGCTGGGTCTACGGTGACTCCCGGATGTCACCTGAGGTTACCATTCAGGTAAGCATGGTGGCTGCTAACCACAGCGCGTACCATGCTTTCCTAACCTGTTTTCGGTTGACCTCAGGAGTCATGGTATACCTTGATACAGCTGGCAGCTCGTTCATTCAGTGAGTGGAGACTACAGTGACAGGAAGCAGTGTTTATCACCTCAGCCTCCAATCAAGAAGATGTTGCAGAGGATCATGGTGTGTATGAAAGAGGGGTTAATATAGATGGTATCCAAATATCTGATTGTGTTTTTATTTCTAATAAAATGTTTTCTTTCTGTGTTGTCTTTTTTATTATTTACTTGAATTTCTTCTGGGTCTAACATTGGCTTGACATTAAAGGCCCCGTCACACCTGGCGACGGGGCTGGGGATGTCGGCGGCGACTGGCGGGTGCGCATACGTTTTTGTCGCCCCGCCAGAGTCGCCGTCCCCCGTTTACACGGGGCGACACCTCCAGCCCCGCGCCGGCGAGCTGTCAGGCGGCATCGCCGCCGGGTGTCTGGAAACCCCAGCGGTGATGCAGGACAATGGAAGCCTATGGCTCCCATCGCCTGACAAGTCGATCGCGCCCGGTTACATTGGGCGATGTGTACACATCACCCCATGATGGTCGCCTGGTTTCAGAGCAGTGCTCTGAAACTAGGCGCCCGCCCGGAACCACCGACATCTCCCCTTTACATGAGGCGACGTAGGGGCGATGTCACCGCCTATAGGCCACGCCCCCACGTCACCTATGCAATCGACGGCGATGTGGCCTATGTTTAACTGTGGCTTAAGAATTTCGGGTTTAATGCCAGCTGGCAATTCAAACCTGGTAATAACCACTTATTACCCAGTTTGCCACCACAACATGGTAATTGGAAGAGGCGGGTAAAGTGCCAGGCTTTGGCGCTTTTCATGAATGCGCCAATTTAGGGGGTGGCTGTGGGCTGCTATAGCATTGGGGAGCCCAATAACGATGGACCCTCATCCCATGTAAAATACCAGCCCTCAGCTACTTAGTAGAGATGAGTGAACTTTGTGTGGCACCCCACTGGTCAGTAGGGGTACTGCACCCACATCAGAGCATGCAGTATTTCTGTCAATGGGGAGGGTGAAGTCAACCTGAGGCTCTCTTCTCAGCATCCCTACACCCAAATAGGGGACCTTTTGGTTAACCCGTCACTAGGGAACCAGTCCTAGTGGGAGGAGTGGTAGGGTAGAAGTGGGAACCAACAGACAGATCTAGTCTAGTCTGAGGAGCGAAGCAAGGAGGAAGCCCTAGAGGAGTCTCCTAGGGAGGGCGCCTAGAAAGAATGGCAGCCCAGGAAAGAAGACGTAAACCCAGTGCCGGACCACCGACAGGTCTGAGGGAATCCTAGTCCACAACGGAGAACCGGCTCTGAGTCGTCGTGCAGGGGAGTCTGTCCCTGAGTCGTCAATACCGGCCAGTCGAGGGCCTATCTTTCAGCCCCGACCCCTCCCCCGTCCAGAACGTGCAGTCCCACCAGGGACACCAAACCGGGTTGAGCCCCTAAGATGAGAAGAAGGGTGCCTCATAGCACCCAAAGGCCTGGTAGTCAAGTGGGCTGTGCAGGGCAGCACAAGGAAGTAAGGAGGTGCAAGGAAAGCAGTGGGACGAGAGAAAGACAGCAGAAGGTACACTATGGGAGCCTCAAAGAGATTTCATTCCCTTCAGTGACTATCTGGCCAGATACCTGCTAAAGAACTGTGTAACTGTGAACCTGATCTGTGCACTTTCACAAGTAAACACCCGTACATCGTCCATAAGCCTCCAGTGTCTTGATTCTGCCTTCATCTCATCACAACCCGGGGACCCAGCTCCACCTGTGGGGAGCTATACCATCCAGCTGCCCGACCATCATCCCTGGAGGCCCATAGCAGCGTTGGTGCCATCACCAGAAACCAGAGGTGGCATCACAAGACTCTTATTACTTCTCCACTTAGTTTTCACCCTTTTTTTAACAAGTGGCCCAGGGTACGGGTACGGGAAGGCCACCGGTGACATCCCCCGTTACAGCAAAATGCCCGGATACCAAGTTCCTGCAGACCGCTGGGCGGGTCATTTGCGTAAACATGTTCGCCAATTTCAAATTCGACAAGAACATGGCTGATTCGGCTTGATGATTGGAAATCTGAAAAGTTTCTCCAACTCGGATTTCTTTGGGAAAAAATTTGACATTTAAAATGGCCCTAAAATGTACCTGTTTTTTGGGCCAAAACACTTGCCAGAACACCTGCTGGATGGTGCAACAGCACCTAACCTATGGTTAGGAGTGTATCTAGCCATTGGATCTACCGGCTTGTGTTAAGCTCTAGTATTTTGGGGAATTTTATAGAATTAAAATAAGCTTCCTGGAGTTTGTAGGTGTTTTGACACCTGCAGGGTCTGAATTTTTTAAACAGTGCAAGATGTGGCAGAAGCTGGGAGGTCCAGGAAGCTTACAATGTCCTTAAAACATCAGTTAAGAGTGCTTTATCATTAAAGGGAATTTTTTGTGAATATTGATCTTTCTAATAATAATAATAGTAATAATAATAATATTAACAGTTACACACAGCAAATAAAATCATTATGCTGAATTATGTATTAAATCACTAGTCGGACACTTCACAAGCGTCTAGGGCTGCGTGATATATTGGCGAATGATGCATGCAGAGCCCAGTAGGGTGACCTTTTGCAGCTGACAGATTGTTATTTTGTGAACTCCAATTGTTTTCAAGTGCTGGCCAAGGTTTTTAGACACAGCACCCAGTGTGCTGATTACCACTGGGACCTCCTTCACTGGCTTGTGCCAAAGTCTTTATGTTAACCGCAGGCTTCGGGGTACTCGGGTGTCAGACTCTAAAGGGTAAACGGTGTCATGGGGAATGGCAGCCGCGCCTGACCCCGTCTCCTGGGCCTATCTTCCAAAAAGGGTGATATATACAGGGGTATATACAGTGTTGTCGTGACACCACCTGTAGTTTCTGGTGAGATGCCACCAGCGCCGCCACAGTCCACCGGAGGTGGATGGTATCGCAGCTGAGTTAGTAAAGTCCTCCACAGGTAGGACTGGACCTCCAGGGCAGTGTAGTGAGGATGGGCAGCTTGTAGTGGAGTTGGGATGGTATAGGGAGTGCTGAAACAGTCTATGAGGGGCACCGGGAACGGAGATGAATAATACAAGCACACTGCAAAGTCTCTTTTACTTTTTACTGATGTTCGGCGGGTAAAGTTGTCCAGGGCACTGACAGGTGACCAGGTTGCACAGTGGGTCCCTACAGCAAGTGGGTATAAGGCCTCCTCTGTTCCTTTGTAATGATCGAAGCACAGCCTGCATGCAGCCAGACTTGCCTCCTCTCTCTTCCTGACTCTGATGTCTGTCTCTCCTCCTGTGCGGTCTCTGGGTTACCCTCTCTGATCACTGCGGTGATGCACTGCTGTTTCTGGCTCCCTCTCTTGACCCACATGGGAAACCGGGTGGCTGAAACCTCCACGGTGTTTCAGGGTTTTCTGTGGTCCTAGAGTATCCCAAAGGTGTGGATCCCCGATGTCCGGTACTTCTTTTGGGTGAACTTCCTCATGTTCCTCACTCCCTCTGGGCTTTCTGCTCCTTGCCTTCTGTCCCCACTTAGGCTTGCAGGATGTAGAAGGGCCACTCCGGATCACTGGTTCGGGCCTAACCGCGGCATCGACCACTCGGACGTCTTCGCAGCTCTCCTAGCATCTGCACACACTGACTAACCTCTCCCTGAGAAGCAGTATTTATAGGGGATCTCACCTATAGTCGGTGAGTAGAGCTCCCCTTACTGTGCCGGGATGGAAGATGTTGCATGTAGTAGGTACCTACTGTGGAAACCCTACTGTGCATTAAAGAAGTCTGTGGCTACCTATGTGAGCAGGGCGCCACATTTACAGTTCGATCTTTAAATCCTCATATCATGTAAGTTTTTCAAGTTGCTTCTGCTCAATCCTGCTGTCATCTGGTATTGCCACATCGACGATCCACACTTCCTTTTTTGTTACAATGGTAAGGTCCGGAGTATTGTGTTCCAAGACTTAATCAATGTGACTTCGGAAGTCCCATAGTTGTTTTGCATGTTCATTTTCAATAACCTTTTCTGGTTTATGATCCCACCAGTTCTTTGTGACAGAAAGATGGTAATTGTGGCACAAGTTCCAGTGAATCATCTGAGCAACTGTATTATGCCTTTGCTTGTAGTCTGTCTGCTCGATCTTCTTGCAGCAGCTCAGTATATGATCCATTGTTTCATCTGCTTTCTTGCACAGTTGACATTTGGGGTCTGTGGTTGATTTTTCAATCCTGTCTTTAATCACATTTGTGCGTATCACTGGCTCTTGGGCTGCTAGAATTAAGCTCTCTGTTTCCTTTTTTAATTGAACACATTAGTAAGCCACAACCAGGTCTTTTCCTTATCGACTTTACCCTCAATTTTCTCTTGGAATTGTCCATGCAGAGCTTTTTTTTGCCAGCTTTCTCTTCTGCTTTGTACTGCGTTTTTACAGTATTCCATTTTTGTTTGTTGTATTTTAAGCAGTTTTCTTTAGTTAAAGGGAACCTGTCAGGTGGTGTATGCCCTCCCAGCTATCACTGTCTGTACCTGTAGCTTTATAATACTTATCTAATCATCCCTGTCTGAGCTCATATTGTAATGTGAAAGGTGAAAAAAAAGCATTTATACACTTACATTTCAGTCTACACCTTGGAGGAGGGAGACTGTCTGGCAGGATAATAGTCAACTCACTATTAACTTGCATGGCTAAAGGACCTGTGTGATGTAACGATAATGTGACCATAGTGGGCGGAGCTAAGCAAACTTATGTCCTGTGGGGACCTAGCTCCGCCTATTGTAGTCACATGGTTATGACATCACATCAGGTCTCCCAACATGTTCTAACATAAGGCTGAAATGTTAACTATTAACCTGCCAGGCAGTCTACCTTCTCCAAGATGTAGACTGTGCCTCATTTACATGAGAAAATGTAAGTGTATAAATGCTTTTTTTTCACCTTTCACATTACAATCTGAGCTCAGACAGGGATGATTAGAATAGTATTATAAAGCTGCAGCTACAGACAGTGATAGCTGGGGATGCATAAACTAGCTAACAGGTTCCCCTTTACTTCCACCAAGGCTTGTTCTCCACTATCCTATAATCTGCCAGTGCATGTTTCTCTTCTTCCACAGTTTGCTTCACAGAGGGCAAAAGCCCTCTGCCTCCTTATTTTCTTGGCAGGTAAAGTCTGTCAACATCACTACATGGATGCAATGAGTAGTGGATTGTCATCAGTTTTCATGTTTTATTATTATTATTATTATTATTGTTGTTTTATTTTTTTTCATTGGAGAGCAAACCTTTATTATTGCTGAGAATCACCACCAGCATAAAAGCATTTGCAGGACTGTCCCCATTGAGGTCAACCTTTCATGTATAATGCATATTCCAGTTGTCCTGACATTCCTGTAGCGCCCAATAGCCTAATTGCGCATTCCAGGTGAATAAGTGGTTACTGTTGACATGAATAAACTTATTTCTTTCAATGTTATCTTTCATACTAACATGTCATGCTTCAATATTGATTGCAACTAAGTTTGCACAAGCCAGTTTATATACATTGTGGCCTGACATACTGGTGTTAATTAGCAGCTAGGCATAATCCAACAATAGTGTGCAAACTTTCAACTGCAATACTGATTGCTCTGAATCGTGGCATTCAATCTTAGGGGCCCTTTACACGCCGCTACTGGCGGGTGGATACAACCAGCTACAGGCTACAAATGTAGCTTGTAGCAGCAAAATACCCCGTAGTAGCGGCGTGTAAAGACGGTAGGAGGCACCCGGCAACAGATGCATCTGTTTCCGAGCACTGCCCTGAAACAGGTGGCTACACAGGCGATTGTAGCGAGCTGTATCGGCGTGTAAAGAAGCAACAAAAGGGATGTGTCGACACCAGGCAATGTACCTGGTATGTAGCTGGGGCGTGACACAGGCTCCGGGATACCGCCCCCCTTCAGCGATCATTGGTGGAAGCTCCTGCGTTACGATTGGTAGTCGCTGCATAGGGCGGCATATTTAAGGAGCTGACCAGTCACACTACACAATTGCTCGAGCGTCATGTATTAAACAGCCTCCTGCGATGCCGGGCCAATCATGGGTTTCTTGCTTTGTCCTATCAGCGTACAGACGTCTCGTAATCCACAATTGTGGCATGCCTATGTGCTGTCCCTGCTGCACCAGGTCCGCCCATATTAGCTGGTTGTAGCGGTGTGTAAATGAGGTAAGATGAGCTACAGAAGGTAATAAAATTGTGTAAATTGGGCACACCAGGAATGATAAATGCACGTCCACAAGTAGATTAAGGTATCAAAAAAATGTAGTGTTTCTTTATTAGGTCACACAGTACATAGACCTACGTTTCGGCCAGCAGGCCTTCATCAGGGTACTAATAAAACAAAGATAACAGTACAGAAAAAATTCAACATGTTAGTAACATAACAGGATGCGACAACGATTAATGATTTTAGGTATTCCCGTGCGGTTTTGTGTGGTGTATGGTGACTTGGTCAAGAAACAAATGATGTGAAGAAATAGTGTACCGTGAATGTGAACGGTTGTGGGTTACCAACACTAATCACGTGATGCCAGTAGTGTAAATAGAGGGCAATGAAGTTCATTTTTAGAATTCTGTTAGGAAAACGGCCTCCATGAGAAAAAGGAAAAAAGGGGACAGAGTGACAGAGCCAAAAGAAACAAGAAAAGGCAAAAAGGGAATAATATAATTACCCATAGTACTGGTGATGGGTCAAAGGTAGAACAGAGTAGATCTGTCAGGAATCAATCAATGTTCAGAATGCTAGAAATGAGAAATAAGTTCAAACAACAGCAGCAAAACAGAGGAAAAACTAGGAAAATGGGTTCAAGCCAAAAAGGTGATAGTGTTAGGATATTGTGGTGTCACTTGAAAGGTGATGGTCCTATAGATGAAGGATAAATAGGACACAGGGAGAAAAAGGGAAGTGAAAAATAGAGATCCAAAACCCTTAGGTTCAATGTGAGTGGTTATACTGCTTAATGTAAGCCACCCCTCAGTGTGAAAATGGAAAAACTCCATAATGTGCAATACAACCAATCAAAAGGTCACAAATCTAAAAAGGTCAATTATATTGAGAAGGTACCTTAGGGTAATCAGATCTGGAGACAATCTAAGTCAGTCACCAGACTAGTCAAAAATGTAGACAGGTACTAATACTATCAAGAGTTAGATATAGTATAGAAACCATCTGTGAAACTAAATATATGGAAGAATCCTTGAGTGAAAAAAGGATGCCTATAGTAAAACCAATATAAGTTACCTTGAGAAAGCCAAACAAGGGGCTTGAGCACATCTATAAATAGGCAAGGATTAGCTCAAATGAGAGGAACATAATAGAAAAAACAAACCTCTGAGTATGTGGTAACAATACAGACCTATGTGAGCTGAGTCAAGGCTCAGAGGTATATTGCACCTATATAGGAAGAGAGGAAGCCAGCCTTGAGAGGGAATAATAGATAGATATAAACAGAGATTTTGGAGGGTAAAACCGCAGCTCATTTTACCTTGTGCGTGTCACTGCTGGGTGCGAGTGGATGTGCGGCGAGTGATACAGTGTGGCCCCGCTATAAAGGGCAAGGGGCGGGACGTTGTGCTGTCATATCCTTAGTTTGGACCGCACGGAAGTGCGGGGAGACAGAGCGGCGGAACGCAAGCCGCGTCTGTGTAGTGTATTAGCGAGTTGCGCATGCGCACTAGATAGAGAAGAGACATCGGTGGTCATGGTGCTTGTTGTGATGATTCTGAGGTTTTCTACAGCTAAAGTGCCTGTTTCAGACATCGGTGCAGCTTGTGCCATGCGATTCAATAGTGCATCTAAGGTACAAGAAAGATTACAGTTAGTAGGGCAATAACAGTGATGATAAGCAACAATTGGCATAAAATAAACCGGACTTAGGGTATAAAAACGTCAGATATTATACAGTATTACTGTTTTCAGCTTTCTCATATGGAATGTCCTAAAACACGGGATAAAATTAGTGTATATTTAGTGAATAGAAAAACAACATATATCTGTGCCTTAACATGAATCTTGGGAAGCTTAGGGATGAAGTTCATGTGGTCCTTTATGGTCAATGATAATGGGGTTAAAGGAATGATCCAATGGAAAAGGATAAGTAAGAAGGTATATATATCAAAATTATGTTGGCATGAAATTACTCGTGCATACACTGAGTAAGAACATGGTTAACGCTAATTCACTATGAGTTATCATTGCCAAGTAGGGCCATTGGCTAGGATCCCTGGGTACTCATGGGAATAATATATCCAATGTTATATCAAAATTGTTCATATTCACGGTTAAGTCCCAAGGGTTCTAGGGTCTGGAGTGTATGGATCCAGAAGGCTTCCCGCAATTTGAGCCTCCGTATACGATCCCCACCCCTTCTTTGTGGAGGGATGTCCTCAATGATTTGGAACCGTAATTGGGATACGTTGTGACCATGATTCAAAAAATGAAAGGGAATAGGCAAGAGTCTATTATTACAGCGAATAGTAGATTTATGTTTGCTTATCCGGTCACGTATATGTTGGGTGGTCTCCCCAACATACACGTGACCGCAGGGACATTTAATCAGGTACACCACATAAGAGGATGCGCAGGTAAAAAAAACCCTTAATGGGATATCGTTTACCCGTGCGGGGGTGTGTGAAAAATTCACCTTTAATGACATTTTTCACTCAAGGATTCTTCCATATATTTAGTTTCACAGATGGTTTCTATACTATATCTAACTCTTGATAGTATTAGTACCTGTCTACATTTTTGACTAGTCTGGTGACTGACTTAGATTGTCTCCAGATCTGATTACCCTAAGGTACCTTCTCAATATAATTGACCTTTTTAGATTTGTGACCTTTTGATTGGTTGTATTGCACATTATGGAGTTTTTCCATTTTCACACTGAGGGGTGGCTTACATTAAGCAGTATAACCACTCACATTGAACCTAAGGGTTTTGGATCTCTATTTTTCACTTCCCTTTTTCTCCCTGTGTCCTATTTATCCTTCATCTATAGGACCATCACCTTTCAAGTGACACCACAATATCCTAACACTATCACCTTTTTGGCTTGAACCCATTTTCCTAGTTTTTCCTCTGTTTTGCTGCTGTTGTTTGAACTTATTTCTCATTTCTAGCATTCTGAACATTGATTGATTCCTGACAGATCTACTCTGTTCTACCTTTGACCCATCACCAGTACTATGGGTAATTATATTATTCCCTTTTTGCCTTTTCTTGTTTCTTTTGGCTCTGTCACTCTGTCCCCTTTTTTCCTTTTTCTCATGGAGGCCGTTTTCCTAACAGAATTCTAAAAATGAACTTCATTGCCCTCTATTTACACTACTGGCATCACGTGATTAGTGTTGGTAACCCACAACCGTTCACATTCACGGTACACTATTTCTTCACATCATTTGTTTCTTGACCAAGTCACCATACACCACACAAAACCGCACGGGAATACCTAAAATCATTAATCGTTGTCGCATCCTGTTATGTTACTAACATGTTGAATTTTTTCTGTACTGTTATCTTTGTTTTATTAGTACCCTGATGAAGGCCTGCTGGCCGAAACATAGGTCTATGTACTGTGTGACCTAATAAAGAAACACTACATTTTTTTGATACCTTAATCTACTTGTGGACGTGCATTTATCATTCCTGGTGTGCCCAATTTACACAATTTTATTGCTTTCTCTTTCATTGGTGCACCCAACTAGACATACGTTGAGCCCTCCATACCCTCCTTAAGAGCTACAGAAGGTGACTTGGGGCACCCGGCGGTGTATCCAGAGATAGATGTAACGTAGCGTAGCGCACCTTGTGGCGGCGTGTAAAGATGGTGCGTTTACCGTTTGTAACCGTTTGTGCGTGCTCGTGCACGTGAAGTAGCTGGTTGTATCCACCCGCCAGTAGCGGCGTGTAAAGGCACCCTTAAGGTACCTTTACACGCCGCTACAACAGGATGGATACAACCCGCTACAGGCTATGATTGTAGCTTGCATCCTCAATATAGCCAGTAGTAGCGGCGTGTGAAGACGGTAGGAGGCAGCCGGCAACAGATACATCTGTTTCCGAGCACTGCTCTGAAACAGGTGGCTACAAAGCCGATTGTAGCGACCTGTATCGGCGTGTAAAGAAGCTACAGAAGGGATGTCTATACACCAGGCGATGTACCTGGTCTGTAGCTGGGGCGTGACACAGGCTCCGGGTTACCGCGCCCCTTCAGCGATCATTTGAGGAAGCTCCTGCATGACGATTGGTAGTCGCTGCATAGGGAGGCATATTTAAGGAGCAAACCAGTCACACTACACAATTGCTCGAGCGTCATGTATGAAACAGCCTCCTGCAATGCCTGCCCAATCATGATGTTCCTGCTTTGTCCTATCAGCGTACGGACGTCTCGTAATCCACAATGGTGGGACGCCTATGTGCTGTCCCTGCTGCACCAGGTCCGCCCATATTAGCTGGTTGTAGCGGTGTGTAAATGAGGTAAGGTAAGCTACAGATGGCTACTTGAGACACCCGGCGATGTATCTAGCTATAGATGTAGCGTAGCGTAGCGCACCTTGTGGCGGCATGTGAAGATGGTGCGTTTCCCGTTTGTAACCGTTTGTGCGTGCTCGTGCACGTGAAGTAGCGGGTTGTATCCATCCTGTTGTAGCGGCGTGTAAAGGTACCTTTAGGGTACCTTTACACGTCGCAACATTGCATGCAATTTCACTTGCAACTTACTGGTTGCAGTGAAATCATGGACACATTGTTCCATTTTGTTGTCATGTACAAATGGAACAAAGTGTCCATGATTTCACTGCAACCAGTAAGTTGCAAGTGAAATTGTATGCAATGTTGCGACGTGTAAAGGTACCCTAAGGGTACCGTCATACACAGGGATATATTGCATGCAACTCACTGGTTGCAGTGAAATCATGGACACATTGTTCTATTTTGTTGCCGTGTACAAATGTAACAATGTGTCCATGGTTTCACTGCAACCAGTGAGTTGCATGCAATATATCTCTTTATGTGACGGTACCATAAGAGGCGGGCCCCTTAGGGAAAGCAAGCAAAACACACCCAAACCCGGGGAACTTTAACAGCTTGTCTTGCCATCTTATCTCTGCACGCCCAGTGGCATGCATGTACGCTGTCTGGATTCCACACTGTAGTCCTTTCTTCTTGGTTCTCTTGCAAAGCATGGCTGACATCGACGTCGTCAGAACCAGACTAAAAATGGATTCATGAAGAGGAGAAAGAAAGTGAGACCTATTGTGGCCCCCTGTACCAGGTAAGCCGCAGAACCAACTAGTACACTAAGGGCCCCTTTACACGCGGCTACATTTCTTGAGTGGCTACAGGTAACTTACTGGTTGCAGTGAAATCATGGAGAGATTATTCCATTTGTACACAGCAACAAGATAGAACCTTGTCTCCATGATTTCACTCCAACCAGTAAGTTACCTGTAGCCACCCAAGAAATGTAGCCGCGTGTAAAGGGGCCCTAAGGGTACCTTTACAGGCGGCAACTTTTCTAGGAATTTCACTGGCAGCTTACTGGTTGCAGTGAAATCATGGAGACAATGTTATATCTTGTTGCTGAGTACAAATGGAACAATGTGTCCATGATTTCACTGCAACCAGTAAGTTGCCAGTGAAATTCCTGGAAAAGTTGCCACGTGTAAAGGTACCTTATGGGATTTCCACATCTGGTACTCACATACATCCAACACCTTCCACCCCAGGCCTGTAGGGGAAGCTAAACTGGTTGCTGTTAAGCCAGATCCCCTATAAATACCGGTGCTGGGGGGAAATCAACAGAGTGTGCAGTCACTAGAAGAACTGTGAAGTTCAGCTCAGAGCTAGTGAGCAAAAGCCGGTTACCGAAGCCGTGCTAGGCCCGACACCTGTGCACCTCCAGAGCCAGACTGAGGGTCCAGAGAGGAAGGACTGCAGGCAGAGGCGAGGAACACTTCAGAGAGGGCAGAGGAGCCATCCGGCTCACCCCACCAGAACACCGGTCACTGGAGACCGAGTCAGCACAAAGGCAAAGAGATCAGCCCAGCAGAGAATCCAGTACACCGTGGAGGCTTAGCTTCCCGGACACCCGCAGCACCCACATTTGAGAGCCAGGGACTGCAGGGGAGATAGCGGTAGCCCAGAGAGTGAGCCCTTAGTGCAGCAACACAGGTGTAAAAGACACAGAAGGTCAGGCTGGGTTTCACACACACCAGACTAGTGAGAAGGAACAGGACAAGGAGGCCTATACCTCACTCGATGTTTAAGTCCCAAAGTGTATCCTTCATCCCTGGACGTGTACCTTTTTCCATCAGTAAAGGTACCAAAAGAGACTTTCTGTGTGTGTGTTCATCATTCCAGTCCCACACCACAATGACTGTGCTGCCCTACTCTATTATCCGCCCATACTGCCCCGGGGACCCCGCTCTTCCTGTAGAGAGCCACAACACCTTGCTGCCGCCCATCTGCTGGATGCCATCACCGGACCTACAGTTAGCGTCACGACTGAAAATAACTTTAATTCCTGTATATATACCCCTTTTCATTGTCACCTAAGGGCACATGCTCGGGCACTGACCACCCGTGATATCCCTGCAACCGACTGCTCGAGACCTGAGTTCCCAGTCCCTTGTTGCCTCAGACAACTCTGGCGTCATGAACAGGATCCCGTGTCCGGTGTAACCGGCTACTGTGTGCCATGATTAGACTGTGTTTGTGAGCTGTTAATCGGGGCTGCCATTGCTGCGCCACAGAGTGGGAAGAGCGTTGTGGCTGAAAGGCGCAAAGATAGGCCCCACCCCACACTCTGACAAAAACCACCTAACGCAGCAGTCTGATCCAGAAATACCCGAGATGCTCCACTCCCGCCTGCAGAGTCGAATACATACTTTCATTTTTCAGAGACTGGCAGCGATTCACTAGGGGAGAGCGAGAATGAGTGCCCTGCGTCCAAACGATGCGGCGGTCCCAATCGTGAACCAGCCCGCTGCCGCTAACGGAGTCCCGAATGGACAACCCGCCGGGCCCGCAGTCACTGATCCACTTGGCGGCGCAATACCGTTACCGGCAACTGCACCAGTAGCTCCAATAATGCTGATTTCACTGCCGTACGTCTCTAATGCAGCCTGGTTGCTCAAGTATGACGGCCAGCCAGGCACCCTGGATGCATTCAAGAGAAAGATTTGTAATGTGTTGGACATGTATGCGATGACCAGTAAACAGAGAGCATCAGTAGTGATGGGACAGTTAACAGGTGCAGCGGAGCTGGAAACCCGAAACTGGTCAGAGGAAGATCAGCATTCTTTTGTCCAAATCTTTGAGAAGCTGAAAAAGGTTTTTGAACATCATATTGAGACTGAACTGAGAATGTTGTTTTATCACTGCAAGCAGGGGGCACAAGAAAGTGTCCTAGATTACTCCTTACGCCTGCAGAAGGCACTGAGAATCCTTAAACAAGTTGATCCAATCAGCATACGTGATGAAAATAAAATGTTTATTGAACGGTTCGTAAGGGGACTCAGGTTACCAGATGACAGCAAGCAAGCGCGCTGGTGGGCTCTCCAAAACCCTGATGCAGAGTTTGCTACCCTGAAAGAACTGGCCATTAAGGGACAGCAGCTCCCAGCGTTACCAGCCCACAGCCTCAATGGGTTAAAACCCCCTCTTTGCCAGAAGCACCTTCCTTATCCCCTGCAGCAGAGACCAGAATGCAGGCTGTGACCCCTGACCAGTTTGACAGCCTGTGCTCCGAGGTGCGCCAGCTGAGCAGAGAGATGGCCAAGCTCCGAGTTGCTAGGCAACCCAAAACAGAGACACAGCCACAAGTAAAGATACAGCTCGCTGACAGTCCAGAGGATGGTCCATGAATGAGGAAGAGGACACCGCTGCTTCGAGGTAGGACCACAGACCGCTACAGCTGCAGTGGACAGCCCATCTGCCGCAAGTGCAATAAGGAAGGGCACATCTACCAGTTCTGCCCTTCAAACGAGCAAGCTCTGGGGCCCAACTCCAAGAGTAGACTGTCCAGGCCCATCCAAATGGCTGCGCAGGTACGTAGGAGATCGTCCGTACCTGTCCGTCATCATAGAAGGCATCGCTACCACTGCTTTGGTAGACACTGTGCCCCAGGTGACCACCATCCCGAGTATCCTTTACAAACTGTTCTGGTCCGAACTTGAACTTGACCCCCCAAACCCTGACTTGAATATCATTGCTACCAATGGGTTGCCTGTCAATATAGAGGATCATTGGGAGGCAACCATAAAGGTGGGGAGGGTGGAATTAAAGAATTAAGGACTCATTGTGGTTGCTGATAGACCAAATGAAAGGGATCCACATGTGATACTTGGTACAAATATAATGGTTAATTGTCTAGATGAAGTGCTATTTTTGCTTCAACAGAGTGCAGACACTGCTACTCCTGGAGAGAGGAGGGTTCTTCAGAAGGAGATCAGAGCCCTCATGTACCAGCAACAGGTAACACTGTTAAGTGGTGAAATTGGTAGCGTACGTGTAACAGACCCAATTCCTATTGTATTGCCACCAAGAAGTGAAATGATGATCTGGTGTAGGACAGCAGTAGGCCTCAGAGGGCAGGACTACCAGGCGGTAGTGGAGCCAGTGATGTCTAACAGTAGTCCTACACTCCTGACAGCCAGGGGGTGGTTGATGTACGCAAAGGAAGGGTACCTGTACATGTATTGAATTATGGTGATGACGAAATAAAGCTACCAAGTTATTCCACTGTTGCTAAGTTGTAGTTGTACCATGTAGATAACAACTCTATACACGAAGGTGAATCACTAGCTCAGTCAGAGTCAGATGAGCCTCACAACTCCAAAAAACAGCTAGAGAAATGGTGTCAGGAGCTCCATGTAGGAACTGACAACACTCCTTCTCACCAGAAAAACTGAGTTTATTGGGTAGTTCAAGAGTATGAACAGGTGTTTAGCAAGCATCCACTTGATTTAGGGAGGTTTAAAGGGTTACACCATCACATACCCACAGGAAATCATCCACCCATTAAAGAAAGATATAGGCCTATACCACCAACACACTACCAGAAAGCAAAAGAAATGCTACAGGACATGAAGAGTGCAGGGGTTATCAGAGATAGTTGTAGTCCCTGGGCAGCACCACTGGTCCTGTTTAGAAAGAAAGATGGTAGTATGAGGATGTGTGTAGATTATAGGCAAACAATAAAGTAACACACAAGGATGCATATCCGTTACCCTGTATAGAAGAGTTTATGCATTAAAGTCTGCCAATTACTTCTCAACCTTAGATCTTACTAGTGGGTACTGGCAGGTCTCCGTTGCAGAAGAAGACCGTGAGAAGACAGCCTTCACGACACCAATGGGGTTATGTGAGTTCAACAGCATGCCATTTGGGTTATGCAACGCACCAGGGACATTCCAGAGGCTGATGGAGTGTTGCCCAAGCCACAGAAACTTTGAAACCGTACTGCTATACCTGGATGATGTCATAGTGTACTCCAAAATCTATGAAGACCACCTGCAACACTTGAGTGAAGTATTTGAATCATTGTCCAAGTACGGCATAAAGTTGAAGCCTTCAAAATGTCAACTGTTGAAACCCAAAGTCCAATAACTTGGGCATGTGGTCAGTGCAGAAGGCGTAGCACCAGACCCGGACAAGGTCACAGTCATCAAGGACTGGCTAGCACCAACTACCTTTAAAGGTACTTTACACGCCGCCACAACAGGATGGATACCAACTGCTACTTCACGTGCACGAGCACGGCCAAACGGTTACAAACGGGAAACGCACCCTCTTTACACGCCGCCACAAGGTACGCTACATTTACAGCTAGCTACATCGCCGGGTGTCTCAAGTACCATCTGTAGCTCAGCGTACCTCATTTACACAACGCTACAACAAGCTAATATGGCGGACCTGGTGCAGCAGGGACAGCACATAGGCGTGCCACAATTGTGGATTACAAGACGTCCGTACGGTGATAGGACAAAGCCAGAACATCATGATTGGGCAGCATCGCAGGAGGCTGGTTAATACAGCACGCTCGAGCAATTGTGTAGTGTGACTGGTCAGCTCCTTAAATATGCCGCCCTATGCAGCGACTACCAATCGTCATGCAGGAGCTTCCACCAATGATCGCAGATGGGGCGCGGTAACACGGAGCCTGGGTGACGCCTTAGCTACATTGCAGCTACATCGCCGGGTGTCCAGAGTTCCCTTCTGTGGGTTCTTTACACGCCGATACAGCTCGCTACAATCGGCGATGTAGCCATCTGTTTATGGGCAGTGCACGGATACAGATGTATCTGTAGCCGGCTGTGTCGTCCCGTCTTCAGACGCGCTACTACGGGCGATATTGGCGCCACAAGCTACATTTGTAGCTGTAGCGGGTTGTATGCATCCTGTTGTGGCGGCGTGTAAAGGTACCTTAAGAGAGGTACGCCAATTCTTAGGACTGGTCGGGTACTACAGGAGGTTCATCAAGGCTACACGAAGATAGCAACGCCCATGCAAGTCACCTAGTAGGACAATCCAAGAAGGCAAGATCAGAGGTCTCCATTCCGGTGGGACAAGAACAAGAAGAGTCTTTCCAGCAGCTGAAAGATGACCTGACTGGAGAAGAGATCCTGGCCTACCCCGATTACAGTCTGCCATTCCTGTTATACACCGATGCCAGCAACGAGGGCTTAGGAGCTGTCTTGGCACAGAGACAGAAAGGCACAGAGAAGGTTATAGCCTACGTCAGTAGGAAGCTCCGTCCAACATAGAGGAATCCAGAGAATTACAGTTCTTTCAAGCTGGAGTTCCTAGCCTTAGTTTGGGCAATCACAGAACGGTCCAAGCACTTCTTGGCACCCTCTAAGTTCACAGCTTTCACTGACAACAGCCCTCTAACCCATTTAGAGACTGCAAAGTTGGGAGCTATGGAGCAACGTGGGATGGCCAGGTTATCCAACTACGACTTCACCGTCTAGTACCGGGCAGGTCATAAGAACGGCAACGCTTATGCCCTATCCAGAATGTCTAATCTAACAGACGTGGGAGAAGACATGGATGAGCTAGAGGAGGTAGAGTTACCAGCCTTCCAGTTTGCAAGTGCATACTCATGTCATCAGGCAATTCAAAGACGTCAAGAGACAACAGTGAACCCGTTACCTCACCATAACTGGAAAGAGACCCAGAACAACAACCCAGCTGTTAGCTTAGTTAAGTAGCTGATAACCAAAGAACACTCCTGCCCGAGTCCAGAAGCTCCACAAGACGCCAAGCGCCTATGGAAGGAGAAGCTAAAATTGTTCGTCTATCAAGGTAAACTGTGTAGATGTCACCTCAATCCCAGAACCCATGAACTCATCTGGCAGATTGTGGTTCCAAAAGGAGATGTACAGATGGTATTAGAGGCGTATCACAATGATGATGGTTGGAAGAAACTGGAGATGTTGCTGAAAGACCGCTTTTACTGGGTTGGCATGAAAGGTTCCATTGAAAGATGGTGTAGAAATTGTGGACCTTGTCACCTGAGAAAAAAGACCAACAAAGCCAGAAAGCTCCTTTACAGCCAATCATCACCAAGAAGCCTCTAGAAATTGTTGCCTTGGATCATGTGAAGCTGACACCCAGCAGAACAGGGTATACCTGCGCTCTTACAATAGTTGACCACTACTCTAGATTCTTAGTAGTAGCACCAGTCAAAGATTTAACTGCAGAAGTAGCAGCCAAGATGTTCCAGACCTATTTCTGTCGACCACACGGGTACCCAGACCAGGTACTAACAGATCAAGGTTCTGCATTTGAATCTCAGTTATTTCAAGAATTTCTAGGATTGTATGGTTGTAAGAATATAAGAACTAGACCTTATCATCCACAGACAAATGGTCTTTGTGACAAAATTAACAACATTGTCATCGATATTTTGAAGACCTTACCACTAGAAGAAAGAAACCTATGGCCAGAAAAAACTACCTGACTTAGTGGATATATACAACCAAATCCCTGTAAGTTCTACTAACTACATACCAGCATAATTGATGCGAGTAAGACCTGGAAAACTCCCAATTGACTTTGAGATGGGAACTGTAGAACCAGACCAAGATACTTCGGAAGAAGATTGGGATTATCACCGTCAACAGCAGTACAAGAGAGTTCAGGAATGCGTGGAAAAGAACTTAGAACAAGTCAGAAGCAAGCAAGATCATGACTTTAAAGGTAACCTGTCACCCCAAATCACCTTCCTAACCTATTAATACCTGTCCCGCAGCCTTACAATGCTTTCTAACACATGCCTGTCTGACCTTTTCTACTAATCTATGAGTACAATAAAGTAGTTAGTAAACTTACGAAATTTCTGTCAGTGGGGTGTTCCTCCAAGCGTTTTTGACGGGTAGGCAGGTCCGCTGTGCCGCGCTACCCCTGACTTGCCGCTCTAGTGGACGTCATTACACAATGCATAGCGCTGGAACGATACATACCCGCGCCCGCAACGTCACCGCTGCGACGCGGTCATGTGATGCCGAGATCGCGTCACTTTCGTCACAGGTCTCTCACAGTCAGACTTCACGCATGCGCAGATTACATGCTGAAGTCTGCCTGTGTGCGACCTGAAGTGACGTGATCCCGACATTACATGACCGCATTGCAGCTGTGACGTTGCGGGCACGAGAATGTAATCGTGCCCTGCGCTATGCATTGTGTAATGACACCCATTGTGGCATATTAGAGCGGCGAGGCAGGGGTAGCGCAGCACAGAGGACCTGCCTACCAGTCAAAAACGCTTGGAGGAACGCCCCGCTGACAGAAATTTCGTAAGTTTGCTAACTACTTTATTGTACTCATAGATTAGTAAAAAAAGGTCAGACAGGCATGTGTTAGAAAGTATTGTAAGGCTGCAGGGACAGGTATTAATAGGTTAGGAAGGTGATTTGGGGTGACAGGTTCCCTTTAACAAGAATGCTACAGCTGGACCCTTGATACCTGGAGAACTAGTTCCCAAAAAAAAGAAGTAACCAGCAAACTATATTAGCAATGGGAAGCTGAACCCTATACTGTCATGCAATCCAATTTTGACAACTCTAAAACCTGTGTAATTAGCTATGATGAAGGTAGAACAACCTCGACAGTATCTAGAGATCATTTCAAGAAATGTCTTGACCAATTGAAATCACAAGAACTACACTACCCCTCAACAACAGTTGAAGAAACAAGAGAGAGAGTAATCCACACTGAACTAGATTTCCCAGAAGATTGGCCTCAATGCAATGGAGCCATCATAGTACCACTCTCATTTTATCAACTTGTAGAAGAACAAGTACCAGTACCAATACCAGAAGAATCAAAAAGAATAGAAGAAACCATTCAAGTAGAAGAAGTACAGCCTGTTGTACCGGAACCAGAGATTCCTACAATCGGTGAACCTGCTAGTCCTACAATAAGACTAAGGCCTCACAGACATTTACCCCCTCTACCACCTCTCGCAGAATTGAGTACACCACATGAGACACCTATTCCACGTAGGTCATGTCGCAGTACCCAAGATCAGATCCGATTTAGGTACGGAGAATGGGTATAAAGTGTAAAAATTTGAAGTAGCAAGGTAAATAGTGACTAGTGCATAAAAATGTTAATAGACAGTAAATAGTAGTGTATAGAAGGGTGGAGGAATTGGGTACAGTCCCATGCACATTAAGTTGGGAACAGAAAGTGCCTGTTGTAGAGAGAAGTTAAGACCCGACCTCCTAAGCAGAGACACCCATAGGAAAATTGTGTGTAAAGTGTGTTAACCCGTTGAATGTCCCAAGCCAACAGAGACTTTACTGTGTGGACTTTACTCTTTTTCCCTGCATTTTCACCTTTGTTTAATTCTGTACTACAGTCACAGGACTAGTGGTGACAAAAACTACTGTCTTTACGTTTTACATCCTGCGGTGGATGGACTAGCGCCGTAAGGACTGCTTTTTCATATTTTTACCCGTTTTACAATGGTTTTTGTATATTTTTGAATTTTGAGACTCTGTAAATACCTGATATTGTTTATGTGTTATATAACAAAAGCTTTGTTCAGTCCGGGAGTACTGAAGTGAACTAGGGGGGAATGTAGTGCCCTGTACCAGGTAAGCCACAGAACCAACTAATACACTAAGGGATTTCCATGTCTGGTACTCACATACACCCAACACCTTCCACCCCAGGCCTGTAGGGGGAGCTCAACTGGTTGCTGTTAAGCCAGATCCCCTATGAATCCAGGTGCTGGGGGTGGAATTAGCCAGAGAGTGCAGTCACTAGAAGAACTGTGAAGTTCAGCTAAGAGCTAGTGAGCAAAAACTGGTTACCGGAGCCGTGCTAGGCCCGACACCAGTGCACCTCCAGAGCCTGTATGAGGGTTCAGAGAGTGAGCACCACAAACAGAGGTGAGGAACACTTCAGAGGGGGCAGAGGAGCCATCTGGCTCACCCCACCAGAACACCTGTCACTGGAGACCAAGTCTGCACAAAGGGAAAGGGATCAGCCCAGCAGAGAATCCAGTACACCATGGAGGCTTAGCTTCCCGGACACCCACAGTACCCACAATTGAGAGCCAGGGACCGCAGGGGAGATAGTGGTAGCCCAGAGAGAGAGCCCTCAGTACAGCAACACGGGTGTAACACACGCAGAAGGTCAGGCTGGGTTTCACACATACCAGACTAGTGAGAAGGAACAGGACAAGGAGGCCTATACCTCACTCGATGTGGAAGTCCCAAAGTGTATCCTTCATCCCTGGACGTGTACCTGTTTCCATCAGTAAAGGTATCACGCATGCCAGGCTAGAGAGAAGGAATAGGACAAGACCTATACCTTAGGGGGGGCGGGCCAAGCACCACAGGAAATGGCCGCATAATACAGGAGCTCCCGGACCCTGGGCCCTTTATCCAGCATTCCAGCGATTATTCTCACCTCCGGAGAACCGAACTCGACCCGCTGGGTGTGTGAACGTCTCAGGCACACATGGGTAAGGTCAAACCGCCTCAATCCTCCCTGCCTAAGCGGGTATCTGACTACTTCCTGCCGGAGCGACATGGCGCGGATCAGGCCTCCAAGATGGCGCCCCCCTCCCCCAGAGCCCTCCGTGCTTCCCGCCGAGAGCAGCATATCCCGGAAGCGGGGCCGCGGACCTCTCCCCAGAGTCCCCGGTCACTTATGCGGTCATGAAAGACCTGATGACCGACTTGCTATCAGACCTCCGCTCGTCTCTCCAAGATGACATCAAAGAAATGGTGGCGGACTTGAGAGGGGAGGTGCATGAGCTGGGCACAAGAACTGATCATATAGAAACTAAGATTGCGGAGCTCGTGCGATCCCATAATGATCTGATAGACGACCACGAACACCTCCAAACCACTCTGACATCGGTGCAAGCGAAGAACTGTGACCTTGAAGACCGCAATCGCCAGAACAATATTTGCCTCCGGGGCGTTGCGGAATCGGTGCCAGACTCGGAGCTTAGATCGCTGTTGCGCGACTTTCTCCTGGAAGCTCTCCCAGACTTAGATGCCCGAGACCTCCGGATTGATCGGATACACCGACTCCCCAAACCATCTGGAATATCGCCAGGAGCTACCGCGAGACGTCATTGCCAGAATCCATTTTTTTGAAGTTCAAGAGGACTTTCTTCAGGCCCTGAGGAAATCGCCGATGCTTTCGGAACGGTTTGCTGACCTGCAGGTTTTCCCCGATCTATCGTCTGGGACTCTTGCGTTCCGCCGAGCCTTTCGTCCCTACACAGTGATTCTCTGTGAAAAAGAGGTGCCTTATCGCTGGGGTCGGCCTAACCGCCTTATAGTGCGACGTGATGGATCTGCACACACCTGTCTGCTTCCTTCACAAGCGGAGCTACTCCTTAAGGATTGGGACTTTCTGCCACCGAACTTCTCCGCACCGTCACTGCGTGATCCTGGCGATCGTCTTCCCAAGCAACGCTCCCGCAGACGGAGGCTGAATCCGGAGTGGTCCACTGTTTGAAGACTCTAACGCTGGACTGCAAGTATTCTTTCTGCCTGCTTGGCCTGGGGTCCGTTTTCCTGGTCCCCATACGAATCCCCTTGGGTCTTTAGCTCTCTCTGCCTTTCTACTTCTACTTTCCTAACTGTTTTTCTTGTCTCATCTCTACCTGATTCCTACACTCCTTCGTTCTCTACCTTCTCTCTCTCTCTCCTTCTCGATCTGTTGACCCTGGGAATTCGCCTACTTTGAGCGAAATTTTTATTTTTCGCTCTTACGTTCTTATTTTTTCTCTTTTCTATTGTATTTTTCTTTGTCCCACTTACGACACCTTTTTCAGTTGTTGCACCCTAGCCTTGAGATCGTCAACCTGTGACGTGAACTCTCCCTGACTACGTTGTATTTGGGACACTCAATCGCAGTTGCGATTATTTTTTATTACTTTGGACTTATGTGGCTTTTCTTCTTTTTTTTCATTTTTGCCGACTACTGCCGCTGGACATTTACTGATTTTCATGTTCTCTATTTTTTCTCTAATATGTTTTTTCCCTCTTCTCTGTTATTGGTCTTGACGCTCGGTCTCGTCATATGTACTGGCCGGATTGGGACCCAGTTTGACGAGCTGATCGCTGGACCGACCCCTTATACGATGTTTTATGCCTTAATATTTGACCCCTTCCCTTTCCCCCTCCCATTGCAGAATCTCTCACTACTGGTGTGTTACCTAATTACTGCTCTTTCTATCATGATTCATCAAGCCTTCATCAATTTTAGCACTTAATGTAAACGGGTTAAACTCGCCCCAGAAGCGATCTCTGTTGCACAACCATCTCAGAAAATCCCAGGCAGATGTGGTATTCTTGCAGGAGACGCATCTACGACTGGAAGACAATCACCGCCTGGCCTTCCTGAAGTACCCACACCAGTTCTTTTCCAACAATTCTGACAAGAGAGCTGGGGTGGCAATATTGATTGGGCCTACACTTACTTTTGACTTAGTTAGCACCTCATCGGATCCGGAGGGTAGGTTCCTTCTGGTGGTGGCGAGATTGAACGGAATTCTCTTTTCATTGCTTGCTGTGTACTCCCCTAATGCGGGTCAACGTAATTATCTCAACTCTCTTCTGGACACACATGTCCCTTCCATGACGGGACACTTCCTGATAGCGGGCGACCCTAATGCCCCTCTACACAAGAACCTTGACTGCTCCTCCTCGACGGCCTTTCGGACAGACCTGGCACCTGTTGTTGCCGCCCATAACCTACATGACATTTGGCGCTATCTACACTGTGACGAACTGCTGAAGCTTTGTCGCAGGCTCGAACCAAACTTCGGGCTCTTCTTCTTTCTGGAATGGAGCACCAGTTGAAAAAACTCAAGGCAAACTTCTATGGACTTGGGGATAGGGCTGGAGCACTTTTGGCCCGTCGGGTCGAACGTAAAGAGCTGAGGTCTCGTATCTCTATGCTCACTTCATCTAAGGGAGAACACATTCGCAACCCCATTAAAATAGCAGAACATTTTAGAGACTTTTATCACACGTTATACAATCTATCTAACTCGTCCTCTACCCCGCAACCTTCCCCCGAGGCCATTACTTCTTTCCTCGCTAAGCTTTGTCTTCCCTCGCTCTCCGCGGAACAACTCAGATTCCTGAATAGCCCCTTCTCCCTGGAGGAGGTCCTGGGAGTCATCAGCTCCTCTAAGAAAAGTTCGGCCCCTGGCCCGGATGGCTTCTCTTACTCCTACTATTCTTCTTTCTCCTCTACTCTTGCTCCACACCTCCTCTCTCTGTTCCGGTTCTGGCAGCGTGAGGGATGCATTAGGCCTGAAGGTCTGACGTCAGCCATTTCGACTATACCCAAGCCGGGCAAGGCTCCCTCAGACCCGGGCAACTATAGGCCAATAGCACTGATTAACTGTGACGTCAAAATTTATTCTAAGCTGCTGGCGGACCGCCTCAAGACTGTAATCCCCTCCCTGATCGCCCGAGACCAGGTGGGCTTTATTCCTGGTCGACAGGTGAGAGATGCGACTAGGAGAGTAGTGGATCTCTTGGAGATTCTTGAGCAGAGGGGGACCCCCGGTGTACTGCTGTCCCTTGACGCGGAAAAGGCGTTTGACCGAGTACACTGGGGATACCTGGCAGCGGTCTTGGACAAATTTGCTTTTCAGGGAGATATACGGTCGGGGATTCTGGCCCTTTATTCCTCCCCTTGTGCGTACGTAAAAGCCGGAGGTTTTTCCTCTTCAACTTTTGGTATCTCCAATGGGACTAGACAAGGCTGCCCCCTCTCTCCTCTCAGGAAGCTGGGAAAAGGTGTGTGACAGTCCGCGCCACCGGGTACCAAAGAAATCACCTGGGATGCAGGAAGTTATTTCAAGCTTTGTCTTTATTCTCCAACATGTTTCAGCGCTCCACCTGGCGCCTTCCTCAGGGATATTACAATGCACAAGTGCAGTGAGGTTTATATAGCACCTCACATGGTTAGCTGTGGGTGTGCCAGAGGGGTGTGTGATATCACAAAGTGGGCGTGGTTACACGTTTTGGAGCCTTTTTTACTAACATATCAAACTAAACATCATTTTAATCACAAACTGGTATCAAACATTTGTTAAAAATCGCATCATCAAAATTAGCTAAAAAACATCTCAAATTTCATAACGAAAAAGCATATAAAACCATTGTTGCTATCAATACTGCCAAAAAAATAAAAATTGTGTGACTTCATACTGCTGCCTTCAGGCAGGATCGAACCTGTGTTTTTACCATTATAGGGTACCTGACTTGCATTCTAGTGACTTGTGCCACTGTGACTGGCAGAAGTTACTGTTGCACATAGATCTTAAGTATTGCATAATACTGTGATAAAATATCTATTTCTTTCTCTTTTCTAGGACTATCTATAATGGTGTCTATCAGTATTCTACTTATGAGGATGTAAGAGACTACAAATCCTCCAAAACAGAACAGCAAGGAAAGATTAAAACAATCAATAAAAAAATTGCTAAAAAATGGATAAAATAAAATTCTCTACAGTGACTTTGTTTTTCTTGTCGTTTTTCAATATGTGGTGGTGGATAAATGGTAGTGCCATAAGGCCGAAATCGCAATCCCAGGGGTTAGTGTGGGTTCCATCCCATCATCTATCTGATATTCATATAAGGTACATGTGGGTTACAATGTGAGAGATTGATGGATAACCAATTAATAGTTTCATTATTATGGAGGGGCAAAGATTCAACTATGTATATATGTAATTCCAGTACTTATGGTCCTTAAAAAAAAAAAAAAAAAAGGGGTGGTCAGGGGTGGGGGTCAACATTCCTGTGTTCTGCCGAAATAGTTTGCTCTCGTGATGCTGTATTCATAAGATGACAGTAGAGTGCTCGTCAATATGTTAAATGTGACCTAGTGTCTCTAGTGCATGGTGTGTATCTGCAGATTATTAATAATATAAATAAATATTAAATACAACAACAAATGCAAACATAATGTAGTGATAAAAAAGTGGAATAAATAATGCACAATTATCTAATCTGTGCGGATTTATAAGGAATGCCAGAAGCTGGCTTTGAGGTATTCCTATCAACAAACAATAGGTCACTATATATATATATATCATAAACATCGAATTATTGAGACTGTGGAAGTGTGCTATGTGCTCATATTTAGGGACTTCACCAAAATAAATATAATTATTCAAAAACTATATTAGCTCTGAGATCACATTTAATCCATTTGGTTTGAGTGTGTTGAGTTTAAATATCCAGTATTTTTCTCTTTTTTTCAATTGCTCAAATCTATTAGGAACTAATTCAGAAATGTGGTCAATGGGTGTAATTTTGATCAACTTGATATCCCTTTTGTGGTGAGTGTCATAGTGCCATGATACTCCATGCATCCTAAAGCCATTTTTGATGTTAGACCGATGTTTATTGAGTCTCTCACGAAGGGCTCTTATTGTTCTCCCCACATATTGTTTCCCGCATGGGCATTCCATCAAGTAGATAACGTATTTCGTTGTACAATTCATGTTATACTTGATTTTAAACTGTTCCTTTGATGTAGAGGATACAAAGGTATCTGTTTGCAGGATGCTCTCACAACACAGGCATCTTCTTTTATTGCATTGTGTGACCCTTTTTGGAGCTGTATCAATGTCTTCAGAAGGGTTTTTAGTTTTCAATCTACTAGGTGCTACTATCCCCTTTATATTCGGGGCTCTCCGGAAAGTTATGCCCGGTCTCTTGGGGATGATATTCCTCAGTATGGGGTCATTCTGTAGTATGTGCCAATGTGACTGTATACAATCTCTAATTTCTCGGTGACAGTTATTGTATGTAGTAATGAAGTTCAGGGTCTTCATTCCGTCTGACTCTCTGATCTTTTTCATTTCCAGCAATGTGTCCTGTGGGATATCTCTGTTGTATTTTTGCGTGTCCTCCACTAATTTCTTAGGGTACCCTCTGTCCAAGAATCTTTTTTTCAGGGTTTCTGATTGCTGTATATAGTCGACTTCCAAGGTGCAATTTTTCCTTATTCTCCTGAACTGGTTGGAAGGAATATTTCTCAACCATCTCACATGGTGGCCACTCTGGTAGTTGATATATGAATTCTTATCCGTTGGTTTGAAGTAGGTCTTTGTTTGAACTTCTGTGTTGGTTGAGAAGATTGTGAGATCCAGAAAATTTATAAGATTTTCATGTATCGTGGGGTCTAAAGTTATTCCCCATGTGTTGCTGTTGATTTCTGTCACAAAATCATCAAAATCTCCTTGCTCTGTGTCCCATATCAGGAACAGGTCATCTATATATCTCTTATACAGTATGATGCCATTTTTCTGTGTATTGTTGTAAATATGAATATATTCAAAAAGCCCCATGAACAAATTTGCATAGGAACATGCAGTTTTTGACCCCATGGCTGTACCATGCTTCTGATGGTACAATTTATTGTCGAACATGAAGTAATTATTGTACAAAATGAATCTGAGTCCATCCAAAATAAATTTCATGGTCCCTGTATCCATCTGTGTGTCTTTTTTGAGGTAATATTCGGCACAAATGAGCCCTATTTCATGGCTTATGTTCGTATATAACGAATTGACATCCATTGTAGCTAGTC
The DNA here is from genome assembly GCA_033576535.1 of Allobates femoralis. Classification (NCBI taxonomy): domain Eukaryota; kingdom Metazoa; phylum Chordata; class Amphibia; order Anura; family Aromobatidae; genus Allobates; species Allobates femoralis. The sequence goes on from JARQOC010000002.1 coordinate 350,929,199, forward strand.
TGTATGTGTTCTTCCATGTTAGACCCTTTAGGGTTTTTATAAGATCTGTTGAATCCTTAGTATAGCTATCTAATTTTGTAACATACTTCTGTAATTTGGAATCAATTAGGGCTGCCAGATTACTTGTCAAGGAGTCTCTCCTCTGGTATTCGCTCTTGCGATGGAGCCGCTGGCAGCTTCCGTTAGGGCCCACTCAGAGATTTCGGGTGTTACAGTAGGCCAAGTTGAACACAAAATCTCTTTGTATGCTGATGATGTGCTCCTCACCTGCACGAACCCGGAAATGTCTATCCAAGCTGTGGTTTCCCTATTGTCTATTTTCTCTGCGGTCTCCTTCTATAAGCTTAACCTTTCTAAATCCTCCCTCTTTTCGGTTAATCTCTCCCCTCAGTCTCAAACTAATCTAACCTCACGATTTTCTTTCAAGATAACTCCCCTGGGGTTTACCTACTTGGGTATTCAGATTGCATCGACGCCTGCCATGATTAGACTCAATTGTGAGGCTCTAGTATCATCCCTAAAATCACTTTCCTCGGAGTACTCGAAGGCCCACCTCTCTTGGATTGCCAGAATTAACGTGGTAAAAATGATGTTCCTGCCCAAAATTACTTACATCTTTCGGTGTATTCCACTCTTATTTCCCCGGAGATTTCTGAACCTATTTCAATCTATTCTAGGAAGGTTTGTATGGAATGACAGATCTCACTGGGTTTCTCTCAGTGCTCTTACCCTTCCCATCTCTTTGGGTGGACTGGGTATGCCCGATATCATTTGTTACTACCAAGCCATCTCACTAGAACTAGCCAAGGTATGGTGGACTGAGGCCCCAGGACGTCCGCTCACTGGCTTCAAATCGAAGCCCACCACTCTCCGAGGAACTCGGCCAGACTCCTCCTGGAGATGGCGATTTTGTGTCCGTCTCCCCCTCAGGTTCCACTCTGCTCCATGAAGGCACTTCTTTCGGTGTGGTGCAAACTGGCGAGAGTCCACCTCCCCTTTTTAACCAGCTACCTCTCCCTACTAGCTGTTGAGGCTTCTATGGTGGACATCTCCTTGACCCAATGGAGAGAAGCAGGGATACTATTGGTTAGAGACCTTCTACAGGAGGGCTATTTGGCATCCTTCTCTTCACTTACGCGCAAATTTTCCCTTCCTTCCTCTGCCTTTTTCTCCTATTTGCGGGTTCATCACTTCTTAGTCTCCTCCTCCCTCCCATCTTGGGACCCTAGCTTAATCGACCTTAACCTCCAGTTCTTTTTCAAACAGCGAGGACCATCTACCCGGGGAGTCTCAATAGTATATAGAGCTTTGATTGCAGCCCGTGCTGCGGTTAAGCTCCCCTATATGATTAAATGGGAATCAAGTTTAAATTTCACGGCCCCACTGGAAAGGTGGCATAAGGCCTCATCTCATGCCTCTAAATTTACCAGATGTGTCAATCATTTGGAACAGGCAAAGAAACTGCAGATGAACTGGTACCTGACGCCTGTGAGAATTGCTAAATTTAATGACCGCGCTCCCCCTTCTTCACCTCTCTGCTGGAGGTCCTGTGGACTGATGGGTAATGAGGCTCACATCTGGTGGAATTGTCCTAAGTGTGCGACCCTTTTGGTCAGAGGTGAACGCACTTTTAACGGAATTGACTGGACTGACATTCCCCTTGACTGCTTCTATGGCCCTCCTGGGACTGGACTTAGAGGATATTCCTCTTATGCTACGACCGGTGGTGACTTTTGTCTTGATCGCTTCCCGCAACTCTATAGCGGCTGCCTGGAAATCGCCCTCTCCCCCCTCCATGGAAGAAGTTGTGTCCAGACTGAATCAATACTTTACATACGAACTAGTTCTGTCACATGACATGCCTAGTAGAACGAAAGTGCTGAATTGGTGGGATCCATGGGTGTCCTCACAGTATAATAAGGTATCTGTGCTACACTGATTATCTTATGTCTACAAATAGATGATCCACAAACTTGCTAGAATGCATTATTAATGGTAACATTGCTTTTTACTAAGTATCCTTTTCTGCACCCCTGTCCCCCCCCCCCTTCCCTCTCCCCCCCATCCCCCTCCCCTCCCTTTTTTCAACTGTCTTAATTAAATTTTGTTTGCGTCTTGTTATTCGAGTTGCCCTCTGAATGTGAGGGTCAACTCCTATATGCTTGTTTGTTCGTTCCTTAAATAAAAACCCATTGTTTCAAAAAAAAGACCTATACCTTACTCGACGTGGAAGTCCCAAAGTGTATTCTTCATCCCTGGACTTGTACCGGTTTCCATCAGTAAAGGTATCAAAAGAGACTTGGTGTGTGTGTGCTCATCATTCCAGTCCCACAACACAACGACTGTGCTGCCCTACAGTCCCTGACAAATGTTATGTCGCTTATCCATGTTATGTAAATAAAGTTTATTACCTGATGTTAAATTCATGCATTGGTTTTATAAACTACTCTTTTGAAAGCTGAAACTCTCCCAAATGTGGTTTAGGTTAAGAAAATTTATTGGCATCAATGCTGAAATATGAGTCATATTTAATATTTTGTGTGACTTCCATGAGCTTGAAGGACTGCATCCATGCGGTTCAACAATGATACAATTTATTAATGAAGTCATCAGGAATAGCAATGAATGCAGTCTTACATGCCTCCCAGAGTTCATCTAGATTCTAGAGTAGTTTATAAAACCAATGAATGACTTTAACGTCAGGTTATAAGCTTTTATTTACTTAACATAAATAAGCGACACAACTTTTGTCAGGGACTGCACTCTACCATCCCTCCATACAGCCCCGGGGACCCCGCTCCTCCTGTAGAGACCCACAACACCTTGCTGCCGCCCATCCCCCGAAGGTCTCAGCAGCGCCGGTGCCATCACCGAACCTACAAGTGGCGTCACGACTGACACCCACCACCCGTGACATCCCTGCAACCGACTGCCCGAGACCTGAGTACTCAGTCCTTTGTGGTCTCAGACATTATGTCATTTGGATCTCCACTGAACTTCCCAATATGAGCATTATCTCTAATAATGAAGTGTGGATCCAGTCCTGGGTTTTGATGCAAGCCGCGGACCTGAGGAACGAGTCCCAGCAGTCTGGTGACTTTTACCCTACGGCATCCGGGCCCAGGAGCAGCATATGTGAGACTGCAGAGGATCTGGTAATATGACTGGCTAGATTCCAGCTGCAGCCAGGGTCGCAGCCACAGCTACTGGATCCTATTCCTCGAGACCACTAGGACCAGGATAAGAACCTTTATGGGGAGCATCTAGAAGGCAATGTTTCCCAGCTGTGTGGCTCACCCTCACCACGTCTGGAGGAATTCAACTGGGGCAATGCCATATGGGGACCCCCTCCTAGCACTTATCCAAGAAGGCATCAATCACCCTGTTCTCTTATGTCATTTGTTGAGGAGATTCAGCATGCAGATGCTATCGCCCAGGTCTGGCTGCATGGGCCTAAGGCAAATGACTTCCACGACCAATGCACGAAAGGCGGCTCTATTCAAACAGGAAAAGGGGTATGGGTTCCTAGTTGAACATGGCCCTAAACATTGGTGCTATGTCAACCGTGCTGCCCTGCGGCATGATGATCTTCTCCAAAGATGTACCACGTTTGTTGGGGATGAAGTTATATTCATGAAGGTTCAGGGCATGAAGGGGTGGTTTGTGGTTGGCATATGCCGCCCATTATAGAAGTGGCAGGATGAAGCCGACCTGGAGGAAAGTTGGTGTTGGCTGTGGCCAAAGTCTCTCTAGGTTGGATAGCCAGATGCAGCAAAACCCACAGGGCATGGACATGTTCCTAAAAATGGTCTTGGTCCTGTCTGTCTTAGAGGGTGTGGTCATCCCCTATTTCCTTAATCATCCTTTCCAGCTGCGGCAATGATGGAGTGTGCTGGTGGTTGCGGAGAAGGTGGCTAGAGGATTAGCCCTTGTAACACCCCTAGATCATCCGCTAGCAGACTATCATCCGAAACTGTGCCAACCATCAAAAGCATGGATAAAAGTGCAGTTAAAAATGCCCTGTGGACCTTCCTGAACCCATGTTGGTTGGTCTGTGATACAGTGACCCCTTCTTTACATGGCATTTTGGCTAAAGAATGACTCTTGGGACTTGTTTTATTTCCATTTTTTTGTTGCCCATGACCAAGTCATGTGTTTTTGTTGGTTATGTCTATATTCTATGTATATTGTTGGGCGCCATTCATCTAGTGGCCCAGCTGGACCTCGAAAATGATAAAAAAGTGCAAAAAAGTTTTTTATGTGATAAACAAAAAACCTTATAGATGGGGTATTGGTTCGTGCATTGGCCAAGACACTTAAGCTCATGATCCACGTCACGGATCCCCATAGCTAATGAGTCCTAACAAATTATGTACAAAAACTACTGTGAAAGAGCAGCATTAGAAAAACTTACAATCAATGCCAAAATCAAAAACCAACACTGCCCTTGCAGGATGCAGTCAGACCCCACTATTTATCACATAAAAAACTTTCTTGCACTTTTTTTTATCATTTTCAGGGTGCAGCTGGGTCCCATGGGGCGCCGTTCATCTAGTGGTGCAGAAGCATCGTACTGGGCGGCCAATTGGCTATGTGGCAGAGCCGGTGGGTAGCTTTCAAACACTCTGCATCATTTGTATCAGTGTGAATGGTGTCCTAAGCAAGTCCATTATGTGCATGGCAGGTCGCCTCCCTCATTTTGTTTTAGGTAGAGGTGAATTTTAATCAGCCTGCACCTGGTGCTTGCTTTACATAGTGGGGTCTGACTGCATCCTGCAAGTGCAGTGTTGGGTTTTGATTTTGGCATTGATGGTAAGTTTTTCTAAAGCTGCTTTTTCACAGTAGTTTTTGTACATAATTTGTTAGGACTCATCCGTGACATGGATCATGAGCTTAAGTGTCTTGGCCAATGCATGAACCAATACCCCATCTATAAGGTTTTTTCGTTTATCACATAAAAAACTTTTTTGCACTTTTTTATCATTTTCGAGGTCCAGCTGGGCCCCATGGGGCACCATTCATCTAGTAAGAAAAAGAGAAGGGAGGGGCGCTCCTAGTGAAGCCCGTCAGATGCAGGAGCAGGCTGGGGTAAGTGTGCTCACCTCTGATGGTTATGCGACAGGCATAACACCGGACAGAAGCGTGGTAGCAAGGGCATGCAGGCGCTGGGGATCCGACCAGTGTGAGAATTGCGGTCACGTGGTGCAGTCACATAGGGGTGATGTCACCACAGGTCCTCCAGCTCTCCAACGTTTCAGGGAATCAGGTGTCCTCTCCTCGTGCAGCACCCACCGCTCGCCCTAGGGGCTAAGAGTAATTGTGAAAAGAATAATGGCGGTTTAGGGCGCTCAAGGAGGAGGTCTCATCCTTGAGCGCCCCCTAAACCGCCATTATTCTTTTCACAATTACCATTCATCTAGTGGTGCAGAAGCATCGTACTGGGCGGCCCATTGGTTAGGTGGCAGAGCAAGTGGGTAGCCAGATGAAGAATGGCCCTACTGTCTTTGTACCCCATATACCAAACCATACCATCAGTTTTTGTGTTCGAACAGTCTTGGAGGGATCTATTCACCGTGAATTAGTGTCAGAACAATAGCAGTGGTTTTGTTTGTTAACTTCGCCATTCACAAACTGTTTGCCTCATCACTCATCTGAAGGCAATTGTCTATGCTGTGAAGATATGAGATGTGGAGCGTCTAAAACAACAGATACTGGAATCCTGTGCTAGCATTTCTTTTGCTAGGATGTTAGGACTCATGAGCTATGGGGATCCGTGACCTGAATCATGAGATTAAGTGTCTTGACCAACACAATGGACAGCACTTTGAACATATTGTATAAGTGGTCATAAACTTGTAAATAACTCATGAAAGAATAAAGGTATGTTAAAACCATGCACACCATTGTTTTTCTTATGAAATTCCCAATATGTTTGATGTGTCAGATGACCCTCTTCACATTGAAAAAAAATAAAGTTGGATCCAAAATGGCCAAATTCAAAATGACCGCCATGGTCACCAACCATCTGGAAACGTTTTCTTCCTCTCATATACTAATGTGCCACAAACAGGATGTTGATATCACCAACCATTCACATTTTATTTAGGTGCATCCATATAAATGACCACCCTTTAGTTAGTGCCACATAATGCAAGGTGAAGAGCATCAATTAAGGGAGAGAAAGGTCCTCCATATAAAAATGCGCACACCTAAATAAGGACTCAGATTGTTTTAGTTGCTTTTAATTGGTGTTTTTATGTTGTTAGCATATATGTAATCAAGTTTTCATTCTATAATTTTGGTGTGCTCATTTGTTTATGCAGGGTCTTTCGCTACCTTGGTAAATGGTAAAGTAACAAAATACAGAGAGAAAACATTTTTTTAGAAATAAAACACACAACCATGTATCTGGACTCCATCTTTATTACTCCCTCATACCCATCCTTGATCCTCTGCAACATCTTTTTAATTGCAGGCTGCGGTGAAGAACACAGTGTCCTGTCAGCTCAGCCTCCAAACATTGAATGAATGAGTGGGAGAGCTGCGGGCTGCTATTTTATAGCATGGAGGGCCAATAATGATGTGCCCTCACTCTGCTGAGAATACCAGCCCTTATCTGCCTATTTGTACCCTGGGTTGAAAATTGCAAATAGGGCAAAGCGCTTTGCATTATTTCTTCCATTATCTATTTATTTATTTATTTACATAATATGACTCCAGGTTTTTTGACATACATTAATGTGTATAACAACCAAGCAAAGACATCATCCAGATTGTGGAAATACATTCTGATTGCAACAGCCAATCACAGACGCTCTCTCACAGCATGAGCATCTGTGATCGACTGTTGCTGATCAGTGAAGTGAATATGTATGAAGATTCAGGACAGGACCAGAAATAAGTGAGAGGGAGAGTGGACCCAGAATCAAGCAAGCAAGCGAGTGAGATGGGTAAGAAAGATGTGTGTGAGTCTGCATCTGTTTGTCAGCTTTTGGACTCCTTTGAAGGTGTTTTCTATGTGTTTCATGGTACCTGCCATTGATTTCAAAGGGTTCCAACATTGATTTCAAAGGGGTTCCAATTTGGTTCATTTAACATTCCTCGAACAATTCGTCGAACACCCCGCATTCGCTTAACAAAATTGAATTTGAAAATACAGGTGTTCGTTCATCTCTACTAGTGAACAATGAAAATGAGACACCTTAGCTAGTACGACAGCCCAGTAGACACTTCAAAGCTTGCCCCCTGTACTGATTCCTAACCTGCCTCCATACCTGTATTATAAATCTCAGCTTCACTCTGTATTAAAAATCTCTGTTGAAATGGGAGAGCAGCAGACCTGATAGCATAGACAACAGCACCTTATGGCTAATGGGGAAGGTGCGCAACAGAGGGCGTGACCATATCCTATTTTGTTAAATTGTATAGTATTTCATCGTGCACCAGTAAACATAGGATGGGTGCCCAATTTTTTGTTTAGAATATGGGGTCTTGTTTAGAAGATGTCTGGAAAAAATGTGGAAGAGAAGCAAAAAAAAAGTAGCTTTAGCACAAAAGACGTAGGACTGTAGTGAAACATCTTCTGCATGAAATACCCACAGAATTTCGCAGACCTCTAAAAGACATCATGTGCATTACCCTAATTCAGATGGCTGTATTATCAGCCTGGCACAAAGAACCTATAATGATCAAGTATCAGTCTAATAAATTAAAGATTACAACATCTACATTGATAAATTAGCACAACCATTATTAGTACATGACTACATTACCAGAACCATTATCAGCACATAAATCATCATAACCAACATCAGTATATGAGTACATAACCAAATCCATCATCAGTACATGAGTACATTACAACAACAACCATCAGTACATGAATACAGCACCAGAACCTCAGTCAGTATATGAATAACTAACCAAGTAAGTAAAGCAATCACTTTAAATGTAAGCTTAGCCCCTAGCATTGAAACTTGCATTGCATAAAGCTACAACTCCCAGTATGTTCTTAACAATAATAAAGGAGATGATTGGAGTTGTTTTTACCATCCATCATCAAACGTGGACCATAGGAACCATACTTATTATGCTGTGCAGCACTGTGAACATTTAACCAGTCCCCACTCGCAACATGCAGATTTCAGGATTCCTAGTTTGACAGTGTTAATGTGATCAATGCACAGATGATTCCAACCCTGTGCCATCCCAGACATCTGAACCCACCTGTTGGCGCCATGGCCTGGAGTTGGGGAACCCTGATTTAAACTATAACTTAATGGTATGGTCTGAAGGCCAGGAAATTTTCATTATAATTCCCATTATAATTTTCATTATATTAAGTGCCTAAATCTATGCTATTTTCTAACATACTTGCCTTAGTATTTCCCTATCTTTCTGTAACTTAAATATCTAACTGCTATTTTTTTGTTAACTTGCTTTTTGACGACTCTTCATTTGAAAATCCCAGTGAATGCTGGGATACTCAAACAGGATGTCAACAGGAAATAAAGGCTTCTGTCTCCTCCCTAAAATAAAGGCATCATCAGTGACACTTGTTCCAGGGCCTGTGTAGTCCTTGCACGATATTCACTGTCTAGTGAGCACAATGACAGCTCTCTCTCTGTCACCATCTCAGTTCAGCAGTAATGAGTCGGGACCAGAGCAGTGTCAGAATAGCCGTTGTATAGAGACTTTGCATGCCGTATATTGGGACACCTCTCATGTGCTGGCTCGTTACTGCAGATCAGAGCTGGCAACATCGCACAGTCCACAGAGACTAGCCCAGTCTCTGAAACAAGCATCAACAATGATGCTTAGGTTCAGGGAGTGGCAGAGGCAATGGCCCCTGATGATGCTTCATTTGAGTATCTCAGCATGCACCATCCGGCATGGTGCCTTTAAAATCAATAGTGTCATTATAATGATGCCTGAACAAAAATAATCACCTATGCTGTGACTTAAATAAGTTCCATCTTATGCCCCTAAATAAATAGCTGACCTTCACAGTCATCCCTGCATAAATAGTGACCTCACACTGTCCCTTTTATAGTGCATAGTCTTCAAACCCCCCCACTTATATACCATGACCATCACACCATTCCCGATTATATACCATGACCACACCAACAACCCGCCTTATATACCATGACTAGTACATTGCCCCCCCTTATTTATCACAATTACCACACTGACCCCCTTATATACCATGACCACCATAATGTCCTCATTATATATTATGACTACCACAATGTTCGCCTTTATAAACAAGGAACGCCACACTGTCGACCCTTGTATGCCATGATGACCACACTGTCTCTCCGTTATATAATATGGCCATTACACCATCCACCCTTATGAGTTACACCCACCACACCCTCCTCACTTATAAACTATAATCGCCACACTGTCTCCACACCATGCTGTCCTCTCCTCGAATTGTCTCCCTCACATTAGAAGTTTCCATACTGAGCCCCCTATGATACTTCTCCATGCTGAATCCACCCCAAATTGCAAACTTTTCAAATCTGAGCCCATGCAACGCTGCATCCTATTCTATTCTAAATCCACAACACACTACTCGTCCATAGTAAGCTGACCCCACGCTGCTCCCTTTTCTATTTTGAGCCCACCGCACACTGCCCCCTTCTTCATACTACCCCATCTAATGCTGCTCTCTTTTTCATACAGAACCTTTTTCATGCTGCCCTTTTTTCAAGCTGAGCCCACTAGACACTGCCCCAATCCTATTTTTACCCTACCCCAATCTGCCCCTTTGCCATAGGACTCCCAATGCACACTGAACCCTTTTCAATACTGAGCCAACCCCATGCTGACCCTTTTCCATAGTAATCCCAATGCACACTGCACCCTTTTCCATACTGAGCCCATCCAATGCTGCCCCAGTGTCATAAAGATCCTTAAGATGCTAATACAAATAAGTACAGGGATACTGCTGTCCCCTCTTCCTCACAAAGTCTCTGGTTTTCATATAAAGTGTGGAGGATGGGAGAGAAGATTTAAAATAAATAAATAAATAAAATCTTGACGATGGCTTTGCCCTCCCTGGATCCGCCTCCTTAGCTACTGGCAAACACGAGCCTGCATATAATATTGATTTTATATTGGAATTGATGACAACCACAGGCTTAAAGCCTATTAGTGAAGCCCAAACTATTAGAATAGTAAACTGGATGCTCAGCACTAGTCAGGCTGCGTTCACACCACAGCATAATCAGGACCGGGACTGTCCGGTTTAAAATGGACAGCCTCGGACCCGATTTTGATATAATACAGCCCTATGGGGCCGGATGGAACAGGATGGCAGCTATATCCAGGTGAATTCGGATTTCTCTCCTGGATACAAAAATGTTGCTTGCAACGTTTTTGTGTCTGGAGTGAAAATCTGCCCAAATTGGATCCTCCCGGATCCTCCCTGATCCAGTGTGATCTGGCACTCCCCAACAAGGGATTCTAAGGTGCTGGATTGCCCCGGTCCGACAAAAACATTGGATCTGGGAACCGGACACCAGCGGCTGAAGTTTAGCAGCGAGCGCTGCTAAACTTCAGCACCACCAGCTGTCCCCTGCTTTGATTGTAGGACCGCAGCTAGCTCATCATTAGCCGCGATCTTTAAATTGCAGCAGCTGTGGCTGCAATCAGAGGCATCCGGCTGCAAACCGGACGGGAGGGCAAATGCCCTCTGGTTCTGTTTACAAATCCGGTCAGAGGCTGTCCGATTCACATCGGACAGCGCCGGAATGGATTACACCATGGTGTGAATCCGGCCTTAAGTGCACCCCCATATGTGTGACCATTGCCTCCAGGGGCGGACTGGGCCGGGTTCCTGGGGGGCAATTGCCCTCCAGGCTGCCGGTTTAGTAACAGTTCAGGGCCGACCGATACTGCCGGCAGCCGCCCTGAACAGTGAAATGATCATCTGAGAGCGGCCGGCTGTCAGCGCTGTGCGGTCGCAGTGGGACCGCTCCGGGCTTCAAATCGCAGCAAGGGCTGCGTCGTCCTGGCAACCGACGGGACGCCGGGAGCGGGCGGGATTGAGTCACTGACTGAGTCAGTCCTACAGTACTGCTAGCGCCGCGGGCGGCCGTCTGTTGGCTCAGCGCGGCCGCCGCAGCCGCACTCACCTGCTCTGAGCAGAGCTCTCTGCTCTCTCTGCAGGCAGTGCCACCGCGGGACCGGTCTGGGCTTCTGGGCAGCAGCGGCCATTGTCATGGCACCCGGCCGGCCTGCGGGACGCCGGGTTTGGATGGCCACTCAGTTTCAGGGCCGCCATTAGGGCTGTGTGTGTCCTCGGGTGAGTGAGTCCCGCCCCCCCACCTCAGTCACCCGGCCCGCCCCGCCCCGGCCTGCTGCCTTTGTAGTGTGTCTCCCTTCACAGGCCGCGGCGGCAGGCAGCTGAAGGCTCACTCAGAGGAGGGAGGAGGACTGGAGGAGGAAATTTGAATTTCCCGCCGCCGGCACATCGCTGCGGCCGGTGGCTGGTGCTGGGTGCAAGCAGCTCCCGGGTGCCGGCTGCTGGTGGCTGCCTGGTGCCGGCAGCTGGCGGCTCCCAGTTGGTGTCGGTTGCCGGGTGCTGGCAGCTGCATGCCGGGTGCTGGCCGGCTGCGTGCCGGGCTGCTGGCCGGCTGCCGCCCGGCTGCGTGCCGGGTGCTGCCCAGCTGCCGGCTGCATGCCGGGTGCTGCCCGGCTGCCGGCTGCATGGCGTGTACTGCCCGGCTGCGTGCCGGGTGCTGCCCGGCTGCCAGCTGCGTGCCGGGTGCTGCCCGGCTGCCGCCTGGTGCCGGATGCTGCCCGGCTGCCACCTGGTGCCGGGTGCTGCTCGGCTGCCACCTGGTGTCGGCGGCTGCCACCTGGTGCCGGTGGCTGCCACCTGGTGCCGGTGGCTGGCGGCTGCCGGGTGCTGCCTGATGCCGGCGGCTGCCATCTGGTGCCGGGTGCCGGCGGCTGCCGCCTGGTGCCGGCTGTTGGATGCTGGCGGCTGGTGTTGGCTACCGGGTGCTGGCTGCTGGTGCCGGATGCTGGCGGCTGCCACTGGCTGCCTGGTGCTGGCGGCTGCCTGCTGGGTGTTGGTGGCTGCCGGGTGCTGACTGATGCGGGATGCTGGCGGCTACCACCTGGTGCTGGCGGTTCCAGGTGCCACTGGATGCTGGCTAGTGCAGGGTGTTGGCTGGTGACGGCAATCGGGAGACCAGGAGCGGCAGAGGAAGAAGCTGTCGGGATCAGGAGTGTGGAGTTAGGTAAGGCGCTATTACAGCCGAAGATAGCAACCTGGGGGGACAATGGGATGGATGGATTGTAGCAGCAGTCTCTATTGTGTATTTTCTATTGTGTGTATAGCCTACAGCCATCCCCATTGTCTATAAGGCCAGCAGCCATCTCCATTGTCTATACGGCCAGCAGCCATCTCCATTGTCTATACGGCCGGCAGCCATCTCTATTGTGTATTCTCTATTATGTATATAGCTATTGTGTACAGTTAGGGCCAGAAATATTTGGACAGTGACACAAGTTTTGTTATTTTAGCTGTTTACAAAAACATGTTCAGAAATACAATTATATATATAATATGGGCTGAAAGTGCACACTCCCAGCTGCAATATGAGAGTTTCCACATCCAAATCGTAGAAAGGGTTTAGGAATTACAGCTCTGTAATGCATAGTCTCCTCTTTTTCAAGGGACCAAAAGTAATTGGACAATGGACTCTAAGGGCTGCAATTAACTCTGAAGGCATCTCCCTCGTTAACCTGTAATCAATGAAGTAGTTAAAAGGTCAGGGGTGGATTCCAGGTGTGTGGTTTTGCATTTGGAAGCTGTTGCTGTGACAAAGACAACATGCGGTCAAAGGAACTCTCAATTGAGGTGAAGCAGAACATCCTGAAGCTGAAAAAAAAGAAAAAATCCATCAGAGAGATAGCAGACATGCTTGGAGTAGCAAAATCAACAGTTGGGTACATTCTGAGAAAAAAGTAATTGACTGGTGAGCTTGGGAACTCTAAAAGGCCTGGGCGTCCACGGATGAAAACAGTGGTGGATGATCGCCACATACTTTACTTGGTGAAGAAGAACCCGTTCACAACATCAACTGAAGTCCAGAACACTCTCAGTGAAGTAGGTGTATCTGTCTCTAAGTCAACAGTAAAGAGAAGACTCCATGACAGTAAATACAAAGGGTTCACATCTAGTTGCAAACCATTCATCAATTCCAAAAATAGACAGGCCAGAGTTAAATTTGCTGAAAAACACCTCAAGAAGCCAGCTCAGTTCTGGAAAAGTATTCTATGGACAGATGAGACAAAGATCAACCTGTACCAGAATGATGGGAATAAAAAAGTTTGGAGAAGAAAGGGAACGGCACATGATCCAAGGCACACCACATCCTCTGTAAAACATGGTGGAGGCAACGTGATGGCATGGGCATGCATGGCTTTCAATGGCACTGGGTCACTTGTGTTTATTGATGACATAACAGCAGACAAGAGTAGCCGGATGAATTCTGAAGTGTACCGGGATATACTTTCAGCCCAGATTCAGCCAAATGCTGCAAAGTTGATTGGACGGGGCTTCATAGTACAGATGGACAATGACCCCAAGCATACAGCCAAAGCTACCCAGGAGTTCATGAGTGCAAAAAAGTGGAACATTCTGCAATGGCCAAGTCAATCACCAGATCTTAACCCAATTGAGCATGCATTTCACTTGCTCAAATCCAGACTTAAGACGGAAAGACCCACAAACAAGCAAGACCTGAAGGCTGCGGTTGTAAAGGCCTGGCAAAGCATTAAGAAGGAGGAAACCCAGCGTTTGGTGATGTCCATGGGTTCCAGACTTAAGACAGTGATTGCCTCCAAAGGATTCGCAACAAAATATTGAAAATAAAAATATTTTGTTTGGGTTATGTTTATTTGTCCAATTACTTTTGACCTCCTAAAATGTGGAGTGTTTGTAAAGAAATGTGTACAATTCCTACATTTTCTATCAGATATTTTTGTTCAACCCTTCAAATTAAACGTTACAATCTGCACTTGAATTCTGTTGTAGAGGTTTCATTTCAAATCCAATGTGGTGGCATGCAGAGCCCAACTCGCGCAAATTGTGTCACTGTCCAAATATTTCTGGCCCTAACTGTATTCAGCCCACAGCAGTCTCGAGTGTGTATGTGTGTAATCCTACTATAAAATTGTCTTATCGCGTCTTTCTTTCTGTAATGGAAATCCTGCATTGCTGATTGGCTGCTCCGCGACCAATCAGCGACGTGGGATTTCCGTTACAGAGAGACAGCGCTTCACTTCAAATAGCGGCCAGGAAAGTCGGCGGTGAAGTCGACTTTCCCAGCGGCTATTTGAAGTGTCCGTCCTTTCAGCCCCCCTTTGTCAACCCTCACCGCACTGTGAATTCTCAGCCCCCTTCCCCCTCGTTGTTACCCACTCCCCGTACTGCGGTGTCACATCTTCCATGATATCCTGCATCTCTCCCTCTGTGCGATTGAGCATGTCAGGCCATCACTGGATGACACTCCTCCCACAGTGGAAGCGTCCGCTATCATGGAAGATGTGACACTGCCACAGCTGAGGTGGTCAGGTGGCATTGTAGTGTTTATTATAGGAGTGCAGCTCAATCTACAGCAGCACAGATATCACAATGCACAAACAACACAGCATGAGCTCTGCTACATCTAAATATACACATGGCAACTGTTGGAAGGCTGGGAGCAGTATATAAGTGTAGATGTAGCACAGTTGAGTTTGACATAGCAGAGCTGAAATGGTTTGTGTATTGTTCATAGTTTGTTATTGGAGTGCAGGTCAATCTATTGCAGGATATACAGGCATCACAATGCACAAAAAATACACCACCAGCTCTGCTACATCCTACTATATAATTGTCAAATCGCGTCTTTCTGTCTGTAATGGAAATCCGTCGTGACAGGAGGAGAGACGGAGGAGCAGTGATACGAGGAGCGATGGACGAGCAGTGACAGGAGAGACGAAGGAGCGGTGACAGGAGGAGAGACGGAGCAGCGGTGACAGGAGAGATAAAGGAGCGGTGACAGGAGGAGCAGTGACAGGAGGAGCAGTGACAGGAGGAGTGATGGACGAGCGGTGACAGGAGGAGAGGTGAAGAAGTGGTGACAGGAGGAGAGATGGAGGAGGCAGGATAGGAGGAGTGGTGACAGGAGGAGCGATGGACAAGCAGTGACAGGAGGAGTGGTGACAGGAGGAGTGGTGACAGGAGAAGTGGTGACAGGAGGAGCGGTGACAGGAGGAGGAGGAGAGACGGAGGAGCAGGTGACAGGAGGAGGAGAGACGGAGGAGCAGGTGACAGGAGGAGTGGTGTAGTTCACTCACGTTGACTGAACAAGTTCTGTCAGTCACAGTATGTAAACTACATATATATTCTAGAATACCGGATGCATTAGAATCGGGCCACCATCTACTATATAATAGAGTTATGAGTGTAAAAGTTAAAAAAAAAGGAAAAACAGCACAAAAATATAGAAAAAAGTGGACTTTTTTGCCTAATGGCGTTAGCCACGCATTGGTTCTTGGTTCTGCTCTCTTATCCCTGTAGTAAGCTTGGTTCTGCTCTTTTTTCCCTGTAGTAAGCTCGGTTCTGTTCCCTTATCTCTGTAGTAAAGTCTGTTGTGTTCCCTAATCTCTGTAGTAAAGTCTGTTGTGTTCCCTTATCTCTGTAGTAAGCTCCGTTCTGTTCCCAGATCTCTGTAGTAAGCTCGGTTCTGCTCTCAACTCTGTAGTAAGCTCAGTTCTGTTCCCTTATATCTATAGTAAGCTCAGTCTCTTCTCATATCTCTGTAGTAAGCTCGGTTCTGTTCCCTTATCTCTGTAGTAAAGTCTGTTGTGTTCCCTAATCTCTGTAGTAAAGTCTGTTGTGTTCCCTTATCTCTGTAGTAAGCTCCGTTCTGTTCTCTTATCTCTGTAGTAAGCTCGGTTCTGCTCTCAACTCTGTAGTAAGCTCAGTTCTGTTCCCTTATATCTATAGTAAGCTCAGTCTCTTCTCATATCTCTGTAGTAAGCTCGGTCCTGCTCTTTTTTTCCTGTAGTAAGCTCGGTTCTGTTCCCTTATCTCTGTAGTAAAGTCTGTTGTGTTCCCTTATCTCTGTAGTAAAGTCTGTTGTGTTCCCTTATCTCTGTAGTAAGCTCAGATCTGCCCTCTTATCTCTGTAGTAAGCTCGGTTCTGCTCTCATCTCTGTAGTAAGCTCAGTTCTGTTCCCTTATATCTATAGTAAGCTCAGTCTCTTCTCATATCTCTGTAGTAAGCTCGGTCCTGCTCTTTTTTTCCTGTAGTAAGCTCGGTTCTGTTCCCATATCTCTGTAGTAAGCTCAGATCTGCCCCCTTATCTCTTTAGTAAGCTCAGATCTGCCCTCTTATCTCTGTAGTAAGCTCGGTTCTGCTCTCTTATCTCTGTAGTAAGCTCAGTTCTGTTCCCTTATCTCTGTAGTAAGCTCAGTTCTGCTCCCTTATCTCTATAGTAAGCTCAGTCTCTTCTCATATCTCTGTAGTGAGCTCGGTCCTGCTCTTTTTTTCCTGCAGTAAGCTCGGTTCTGTTCCCATATCTCTGTAGTAAAATCTGTTCTGTTCCCATATCTCTGTAGTAAGCTCGGTTCTGCTCTCTTATCTACTATATGTATCCGCCTGTTTTTAAATCCTTTTACCTCTGCTGCTTTAATGTAGCGGCCAGTGATAAACTGGCCAAAGTTGGGCTGCCGCTGCAGCTCGCGGGCCACTACCTTGTGATTGCCCCCCAGGCTGAAAGGTGCCAGCCAGCCCCTGATTGCCTCATACAAGCCTTAGTTGTGTCCAATCTAAAAGACGTAGTCTGAAGGCTGAACAAACTACATTCCTATCTATTTATTTCCCCAATGTAAACTTATTTCTAATCTGGCCATAAAATATTTCCTACCGTTCCTTGACTACTAATGATTAGAAAGGGGCCAGTAGCAGAGAGGTAGTGCATCCCTTGACTTGCAGTAGATAAGTAAAGTTGCAATAGACAATGTGCAGATTGGAAGATTTAAAAAAAGACAGGAAAAACTATTTCAGCAAATATTTTTACCCCAAGTAGAGTGAAAAAAATTGACCAAAACCAAAGCAAAGTGTTTATATGTAAAATTCATGGGGATAATGAAGGGGTTAATGAATTAATGATTTAATGATTTAATATACTAAGCTTACACTATAATTTATTTAAATGGTAATAAAACTTGTGCTTGATATTCCACACGTAAATCTAAACTTACCAGTTTTTTATGTTTTGTGTCTGTCCTTGTATCCAAGGTTCTGAAATGTATAGTAAAAATATACCGTAAGCTAATTTAGAGATAAATTCACAGCACATACTCCTGATAATATGTGCTATTAAATGTTTTTTTAATTTAATTCAAATGAAATATTTTTTTTTTACCTATTAAAAGATATCATCAACTGTATATAATGCTATAACTTTAAACTACTTTGCCATAGGTATATATTTCCTAATAATGTCTGCTAGAGGCTATCATTACAAGGAACCTTACAGAGAGGCAAAGGAAATTCCTAGTAAGACGACTATCAAAAACCTATTTCAAAGCCAGATAGAACTTGACAGTAATATTCTGTTTAAATATAATCTTCACTAATGTTCTCCATATAATCTAAAGCACCTGAAATGTGCAGCTCTCCCCCTTGGCTGCCATGAATTAGTTTTTGCAGCAAGAAATATCCTAAATCTATCAGGTGGGGGCCTGTCAGCTTATTTTTTAGAGGTGATTTCAAAATGTTCTGCGTTTCAACTTAACATTTAATAGCTGCCAAGGTTAAGACTCTCTTACTGTGTTAAACAGTTATAAATCCTTCTTAAAAGCTTTTTTTATCATTCTCAAATGGATAATATTAATATTTTTAAGGTATTGCAGCAACCCTGAAATAATAATATTTGTTTGTAGGGAAGAAATAAACTTATTCTGCAGAATAAATGAGTATGTAATGTTTCTAATTACTAAATACATTACTAGTATTGATGAGTGAATCAACGTGTCACTATTCTTTACTCACACGGATATTACGGTATTCAGGCTACTCAGAGCTCATCGAGTTTTTGTGGGTTCACCTCGTGAGATTCATGTGTCCCGCCCAGCATGTTTAGCACCTGATTTTCAGCCACTAAACATGCTGAGCTTACTTGCCAATCAAAGTAATGCTCTTTCCATCTTTGTTGTGGCATTGCTATAATTGGCTGGCTGTCCAGTGTCTTAGGGTCTAAATAACCCCTGCTGCCACCATCTTGCATACATTGCATCCAGAAACGTTTGAGCATAGGGACAGATCAAGCAGCGCCTAGGAGAGGGTTCTGCCACGTAAATCTAACACAACAGCTCTTTTAAGAGCTACATCGCATCTCTACTAGCTTACAATAGCTATAGAAATTTTCAAAAACATATCACACCAATGAAAAATGTTCACTCTTTTGGTCACTGGTAGTTTACCATATTGGTGTGTAGTATGTATAGGACATATTAAGGTAACACTCCGCTAAGTATTATACAAGTGGACGCTACTATGGAGTTTTTGTTATGTAAAATTACACCTTTATTTCACATATATAAAAGTAGACATATTATACGTTTTTACAATGAAGTAACAGTAAGGGGAATCCAAAAGAGACTACATGCAGGTAATCACACTGTAGGCATTACATATTAGGCACTGACATCACAGATACCAAGTGGCAGTAGTTTAAGCTGCATATATATGGGTCCTATCAAAATAGTATACCGGTATACAAGATTACCACTCACCCATCTCATGCACATGTGATGATCCACCATCGGTCGCCTAATCAGAACCCCGCCACGTAGTACACCCCTACGTACGTTTTGCAATGCTACCGGCCATCTGATTGGCTGGTAGTGAAAGGTCCTTGTCCAGCGAGCGGAGGTGAGGTTTTTCGGTCCCGTTGCAGGCGTCGGACAGGTGAGTATGTAAGTTTATTGTTTTTTAACATCTTTTATTCATTTTTAGGCTACTTTCTCAGTTTATCCATAGATACACTGCGAAAGTATTAGGACTACTCGCTACTCCCGAGTACACATAAGTGTAGCCCGAATACCGCTACTATTCAGCAAATATCGAATAGTAGCGAGTATACTCGCTCATCCCTAATAGTGAGACATATACAAACATAGGTGATTAATTATAAATTAAGACACAGACCAGCTGTGATTAGTGATTAAAACACACAATTTCTCATCCCCATATACAACTATACATGGTGAGGAAACCACACTTATTTTAAATACATTTATATGTTCTGAATACACCTTACATAAAATTACTGTTATATATCGCCTGTAATAATAGCAACCAGAATTTTCCCATCTGTTTTTTTATTTTCCAATTTTTTTTTCCAATTCTTCCATGGTTAATGGTCAAATGACAGGCAGTTTTCCATATAAGGCTCCAATATCATGAACCATTATCAAGTTCTCCAGGAAAAACTAAAATATACAAACAATAGTTAAAATCACGTATGGCGCAGGACACATACAGCCTCATGCCAACGTTCCATGTATAGCCAACAACAGCACAAGGTGGATGTTTCGGCTTTCTATAGAAAAGGGGCATAAATGATCATTTCATTAAGCCCCTTGGGGACAAGAGCCTCAAGTTTGACCATCCACTTGCACTCCTCTTGTGCCAGTGTTTTGGCCAAATCACCCCCCCCCCTTCCCCCGATGCCGCCCTGAACTCGAACAATTCCTTTTATTATCAATCCTTTAGGATTACATCCGTGAAATAACCTAAAGTGCTTAGGCGGCACCCTTAATGTTACGAACATGTTCACGCACTCTC
Organism: Allobates femoralis; assembly: GCA_033576535.1. Taxonomy (NCBI): domain Eukaryota; kingdom Metazoa; phylum Chordata; class Amphibia; order Anura; family Aromobatidae; genus Allobates; species Allobates femoralis. Next base: position 350,949,067 of record JARQOC010000002.1, read on the forward strand.
ACAGGGAATTTACAGCTGTACTCTTATGGTAAACGTCAGTTTGTATAGTGCCGTCTTCTCCAACCTCCAAGGCCACGTCCAGAAAGGTCACATGTGGCGATTGTTTGGCTTGCACTCAGAGAAATAGAAGACAATCAAAAGATTTCTGTTTCCTCAGGAGGTTATGAAATACACAAGATCAAAAAGTATATCAGCTGCAGTACATCTCATGTAATCTACCATGCAACTTGTCCTTGTGGGAAGTATACATTGGTCTGACCACAAGGCAGTTGTGTGTGAGAGGGCATGAACATGTTCGTAACATTGAGAGTGCTCTGAAATCAGGCTACTGTGGTGAGGCGACATATTGCCGCCAAATTCCCCAATTACACGCCGCAATTGGGAGGCATTTTGACGGCGATTATTCCAGGGCGACATATTGCCGCCAATATTCTTCGCCGCAATTGTGGCGTGTAAAGGTACCTTAAAGGTGAGGAGATTTGAGCCGCCAGCCTAAGTCCCTAAAGCGCCTAAGAAGGTCAAGGCCTAAGCCCCTACCTCCACCCACAGACCACGGAGCCCAGCAACTTCCAAGGGACAACACCACAGCAGCTTCAGATCAGCGTCTGCTCACACCAGGTCAGAGTCCAGAAGTGAACTGAATCGACAACAACAGGTAGATGTCATCTGACCCATTTATGGCCGAGGGGCGGGGAGCAGCCAGCCCAGACACACCCCTCAGCTCACCTAAGCATGAGTCATATTCATCACAGACACCTGCATTCTCAGCTCCCGCACATTAGGTTCCTCTCTCCACACTGAGTAGGGAGAAAAAAGGCTTCATTTAAATCCCAGCACCAGCACTTCCATACTACAAGGCAGTCAATACGTAACAGTACTCCCCCCCCTTTTATGAGAGGCCTCTGGACTCTAAACCGGACACGTCCGGCAATGGTCTTAATTTCCTGAGCGACGACCTATGGAAGATATTACGGGAACAATATGGGGTTGAAAATGGCCACTACGTGAATGGACCAGTAACTTCAGTAGTGGGAGCTCCAGCCGCACACTTCCACCTTACGTGCTTTGACAGCACCCACACATAGTCATAGTAACATAGTAACATAGTTTTTTAAGGTTGAAGGAAGACTTTAAGTCCATCTAGTTCAACCCATAGCCTAACATGTTGATCCAGGGAAGGCAAAAAACAACCCATGTGGCAACACTAAGCTCCACATTGTGGAAAAAAATTCCTTCCTGACTCCAGATATGGCAATCAGACTAGTTCCCTGGATCAACGCCCTATCAAAGAATCTAGTATGTATAACTGGTAATATTATAGTTTTCAAGAAAGGCATCCAGGCCCTTCTTAAATGTTAGAAGTGAGTCACTCATTACAACATCATGTGGCAGATGATGTCTCACTGCTCTGACAGTAAAGAATCCACGTCTGTGATTATGATTAAACCTTCTTTCCTCCAGACGTAGAGGATGTCCCCTTGTCCCAGTCTCAGGCCTAAGAGTAAAAAGATCATTAAAAAGGTCTCTGTACTGTCCACTCATAAATGCATACCTAATTATAAGATCACCCCTAAGCCTTCGTTTTTCATTCAAACTCAGGTCTGGACCTGACTGTTTATTGCAATGCAAGCGGACACAGACAGAAGGTTCACTCTCAGGGGGGCAAACGGCAGAAATGGTTCCCGGTTTCTTCTCGGGAACGTTCCTCACCAAGGGCTTAGTGGAGGTTACCACCTTCCTCCTAACACGCTTCTTCAGATAACACCTGAGTTTGGCATCAATCTGAGGTGCAGGCAGGGTTCCACCCCTATCCTTCGGTGGATGATTAAGCACCACCGATGGAGACATAGGAGCAGGCCTGACCAACACGGCAGACACAGCAGCACTCACGCGCTTATCCACATGGGACGTCTGCAGCTGAGAAGCGGTGTTAACACGGTATGGACAGACCATAATGAAGTGATCAGGTTGACTGCAAAAGAAACAAGACTGCCCAACCTGATGACCTGCAGATGGGTTAGTAAAAGACTCTTCAGTCCCCAACTGCTTAGGAACATCAGAACACACACGTGTAACCTCCACAGCAGGGATGGTAACTGGGGGCAGGGACAGATCCGGTCTCTCTCTTAGGCATCTGTCCAACCTAATAGCAAGTGCCATTGCAGCCTCCAGTGTCTCCGGAGCAGCGTACTGAGTCATGGTGTCTTGTAACTGATCTGACAACCCCAGACAGAACTGAATCCTCAGAGCAGGGTCGTTCCATTGAGTGTCAGTGGCCCACCTCCTGAACTCAGAGCAATACTCCTCGGCCGGTCATGTTCCCTGCCAGAGCTTACGTAGTTTAGACTCAGCAAGGGAGACATCAGGGTCACCATACACCAGAACAAGCGCTGCAAAAAACTCGTCTACCAACTGCATGGAAGCAGAATCGGTCGGCAGAGAGAAGGCCCAGGCCTGGGGATCCCATTTAAGAAGGGAGAGAATAATCCCCACACGCTGTTCCTCGCTCCCCGAAGAACGAGGACGCAGCCTGAAATATAATTTGCAGGCTTCTCTAAACACAAAAAAATGTATCTCTCCCTCCTGAAAATCGGTCAGAGAGGGAGATATTGGGTTCTGGTACAGCCAACGTGTGAACCACAGCCAGATACCCAACTGCTTCTTGAAGCTGATGCACCACCTGGTTTCGCAGGGTAGACACCTCCTGAGCGAGTTGCTCCACCAGGTGCGCAAAAGCTTGTGTTGACATAGCGGCTTTGGGGAAAAAATAGTGGGTTGCTGATTATGTCACGCTGGGAGGGGTCGGGGTAGCCAGTTGCTGGATGAAGGGGATCAGGGGAACCTGCTCTGGCCCTGATACTGGGGTCCCTAGCTCGCCCTGATCTCAAAGGTACCTCTAAAAGTGAGGAGGTTTGAGCCACCACCCTAAGTCCCTAAAGCTCCTGAGAAGCCCATGTCACAGTCCAGAAGTGAACTGAATCAACAACAACAGGTAGATGTCATCTGACCCATTTATGGCCGAGGGGCGGGGAGCAGCCAGCCCAGACACACCACTCAGCTCACCTAAGCATGAGTCATATTCATCACACACACCTGCATTCTCAGCTCCTGCTCATTAGTTCCTCTCTCCACACTGAGCAGGAAAAAAAAAAAGGCTTCATTTAAATCACAGCACCAGCACTTCCATACTACAAGGCAGTCAATATGTAACAGTACCCCCCCACCTTTAATGAGAGGCCTCCGGACTCTAAACCGGACACGTCCGGTAATGGTCTTAATTTCCTGAGCGACGACCTATGGAAGATATTACGAGAACAATACGGGATTGAAAATGGCTACTATCTTGAATGGACCAGTAACTCCAGTAGTGGGAGCTCCAGCCGCACACTTCCACCTTACGTGCTTTGACAGCACCCACACATAGTCATTCAAACTCAGGTCTGGACCTGACCGTTTATTGCAATGCAAGCAGACACAGACAGAAGGTTCACTCTCAGGGGGCAAACGGCCGAAATGGTTCCCGGTTTCTTCTCGGGAACGTTCCTCACCAAGGGCTTAGTGGGGGTTACCGCCTTCCTCCTAACACACTTCTTCAGATAACACCTGAGTTTGGCATCAATCTGAGGTGCAGGCAGGGTTCCACCCCTATCCTTTGGTGGATGATTAAGCACCACCGATGGAGACATAGGAACAGGCCTGATCAACACGGCAGACACAGCAGCACTCACGCGCTTATCCACATGGGACGTCTGTGTGGCACCCCAGGAGTTAATGTGCCACAGTAACATCACATGGGTTCCCTCCCCACAACACACTGACTTACACTAGCACCTCTGGGCAAGGAGGGGAGCACAACCTGCTCTCTTATATACTCTAGGTCTAGTAGTTAGTTAGTCTAGAGGAGAGCTCTAGAGGGTTTCAGTTCCTGGGAGAACTGAGAGAGGCTGTAGTGTCAAAGAAGCTGTGCCAAGCTTCTCTACAGTCTGCTCACGATTCCAGGCCTAGCTAGGGTCTGAGGAGAGGAGAATCAAGGACAGAGAAACACATCTGGGAGCTTGAGTGCTATCACCACTCGCCCCAGAGAAGTGCACAGAATGGACACCGGATCCGGCACTGTGACTGACACACACAGCACAGTGAATCCAGGAGTAGTGCAGTCTCTAGACCACCACAGTACCAGAGCAAAGCAACACGACGGGGTCAGTACAACACAGAAGACTCAAGTTGCCTAGCCAAGTGGTACCAGCAGAAATAGAGAGTGAGACAGTGCCAGCAGCTAAGCTAGAGGCAGCAGCAAGGACACACATACACAGCGTAGCACAAGGAAGCTGAGGACCTGGACAGGGTGGGAGAAACCCGGCCCCAGTACAGACTCCGTGGACAATCTGCAACAACATCGCAGTAAAGCTTTGGAAACTACAAAACGTGAGTGTGTGTTCCTTAACCCGTCTCCACTATCATCCCCTACTATTACATCCACCATAGACTATACCAACCACTGCCCCGGGGACCTTGCTTCTAACTACGGAGAGAAGTACCATCTAAGCTGCCTAACATCATCCCCGGAGATTCTGCAGCAGCGGTGGTCCCCCATACTGACCACACCGTGTGGGTGGCGTCACGATAAACATTATCCCCTGTAAATACACCCTTTTACTTTCCAGGGCCCGGGACACGGTCCGGACCAGGACCTCCGTGACATTCCCCGTAGCAACTCCGTCCGATTCCGAGTACCCCCGTCCCAGTGGGCTCGACATCTGCAGCTGAGAAGCGGGGTTAACACGGTATGGACAGACCATAATGAAGTGATCAGGTTGACTGCAAAAGAAACAAGACTGCTCAACCTGATGACCTGCAGATGGGTTAGTACAAGACTCTTCAGTCCCCATCTGCTTAGAAACATCAGAACACACACGTGTAACCTCCACAGCAGGGATGGTCACCGGGGACAGGAACAGATCCGGTCTCTCTCTTAGGCATCTGTCCAACCTAAGTCCCTAAAGCTCCTGAGAACCTCATGTCACAGTCCAAAAGTGAACTGAATTAGCAACAACAGGTTGATGTGATCTGACCCATCTATGGCCTAGCGGTGGGGAGCAGCCAGCCCAGACACACCCCTCAGCTCACTTAAGGATGAGTCATATTCATCACACACACCTGCACTCTTAGCTCTCGCTTATTAGGTTACTCTCTCCACACTGAGCAGGGGGAAAAAAAGACTTCATTTAAATCACAGCACCAGCACTTCCATACTACTAGGCAGTCAATACATAACACAGAGTTGTGTTCCTGTCCCTGCATATTAGACCAACAGCTCTTTTTAGAGCTAAATTTTCACCACACATTGCATACTGTATAATAGAGTAGTTCCATTTTTAAATGTGTCTTTTAAAAAACAATGGTCCTTCTGCTATCTCAAATTTTGGGGGTCAGATTTTGCTTGGCTTGTACCAAAAATTCCAAAATATTAACAACGTACTAGTGAGAGATTTAAATACTATCAAATAGAGTACTTCCATTGACTGGGGTCATTTAAAGAACACTGGTCCTTCTGTCACCTCTAATTTTTGTCACATTTTGCTTAGCCTGTGCCAAAGAGTCCAAAACATTAACAGTCTACGAGTAGGGATGAGCGAGTACTGCAGTAATCGGACTCGCTATACTTGCAACAAATAGTTTCCGGTACTCGGTACTCATTGCGAGTATAGTGAGTCCAATGGAAGTGAATGGGCGGGCGATTACTTTCGCAATATATATATATATATATATATATATATATATATATATACACACTGCAAAAGTGCACTAAAAGTAAATATAAGTTGTTAATAAATAAAAAAAATATCATACTCACCAATCCGATGGCTGCACTGGGATCGGCAAAGAAGACATCCGATCAACGAGAAGGACCTGTGAGTCTGACAGCCAATCAGATGGCCAGACATCACAAACCACGTGATCGCTACCAGCCACCAGATTGGCCAGATTGCCAGGTCTTAAACGTGCATCAATGACCTGGCTATCTGGCCAATCAGGTGGCTAGTAGCGATCACGTGGTTTGTGACATCTGGCCATCTGATTGGCCAGATTGCTACCAGCCATCTGATTGGCTGTCAGACTCACAGGTCCTTCTTGTTGATCGGATGTCTTTTTTGCCGATCCCAGTGCAGCCATCGTATAGGTGAGTATGATATTTTTTTATTTTTTAACAACTTTTATTCACTTTTAGTGCACTTTCGCAGTGTATATATACAGTCATATGAAAAAGTTTGGGAACCCCTCTTAATCTTACTCATTTTTTTTTGTTTAAAAATTGGGTTTTTGCAACTGCTATTTCAGTGTGATATATGTAATAACTGATGGACACAGTAATATTTCAAGATTGAAATGAGGTTTATTGTACTAACCAAAAATGTGAAATATGCATTATTTCAAAAATTGACAGGTGCAAAAGTATGGGCACCTCAACAGAAAAGTGGCATTAATATTTAGTAGATCCACCATTTGCCTCTAGTCGCTTCCTGTAGCTGTAATGGGCCCTTTACACGCCGCGACGGCAGGCTGGATACATCCCGCTACAGGCTACAAATGTAGCTTGTAGCGCCAATGTAGCCCGTCGTAGCGGCGTCTGAAGACGTGACGCTACAGCCGGCAACAGATACATCTGTTTCCTAGCTCTGCTCGAAAACTGATGGCTACATCGACGATTGTAGCGAGCTGTATCGGCGTGTAAAGAAGCACCGGAAGGGAACTCGGGACAGCCTGCAATGTAGCTAAGGCGTGACACAGGCTCCGGGATTCCGCCCCCCTTCAGCGATCATTGGTGGAAGCTGCTGCATGACGATTGGTAGTCGCTGCATAGGGAGGCATATTTAAGGAGCTGACGAGTCACACTACACAATCGCTCGAGCGTGCTGTATTACTCAGCCTCCTGCGTTGCCTGCCCAATCAGGATGTTATTGCTTCGTCCTATCAGTGTACGGATGGCTCGTAATCCACAATTGTGGCACGCCTATGTGCTGGCCCTGCTGCACCAGGTCCGCCCATAGTAGCTGGTTATAGCGGTGTGTAAATGAGCTACAGCTGGCTACTTGAGACACCCGGCGATGTAGCTAGCTATAGATGTAGCGTGGCGTAGCGCACCTTGTGGCGGCGTGTAAAGAGGGTGCGTTGACCGTTTGTAACCGTTTGACCGTGCTCGTGCACGTGAAGTAGCGGGATGTATCCAGCCTGCCGTCGCGGCGTGTAAAGGTACCTTTATGGTACCTTTACACGCAGCTACAGGTAACAGGTTTTCCACAGGTAACTTACTGGTTGCAGTGAAATCATGGAGACATGGTTCTATCTTGTTGCTATGTACAAATGGAACTATGTCTCCATGATTTCACTGCAGCCAGTAAGTTACATGTGGAAAACCTGTTACCTGTAGCTGCGTGTAAAGGTACCATTAATGAGTTCCTGGATCCTGGATGAAGGTATTTTTGACCATTCCTCTTTACAAAACAATTCCAGTTCAGTTAAGTTTGATGGTCGCCGAGCATGGACAGCTCGCTTCAAAACATCACACAGATGTTCAATGATATTCAGGTCTGGGGACTGGGATGGCCATTCCGGAACATTGTAATTATTCCTCTGCATGAATGCCTGAGTAGATTTGGAGCCGTGTTTTGGATCATTGTCTTGCTGAAAGATCCATCCCTGGCGTAACTTCAACTTTGACACTGATTCTGTGTCCATCAGTTATTACATACTAGTAAAAAGGCCCGATGCAATTGCATCGGGAGCGCGGTGAAATGAATTGTGTGTATACAGGCGGGTCAGTGGGTAGCAGAGTATAGAGGCGGCTGTGTGGGCAGCCGAGTATATAGCATAAGGGCGCTGTGTGGGCAGCCGAGTTATAGAGGCGGCTGTGTGGGCAGCCGAGTATAGAGGCGGCTGTGTGGGCAGCCGAGTATAGAGGCGGCTGTGTGGGCAGCCGAGTATAGAGGCGGCTGTGTGGGCAGCCGAGTATAGAGGCGGCTGTGTGGGCAGCCGAGTATAGAGGCGGCTGTGTGGGCAGCCGAGTATAGAGGCGGCTAGTGGGCCGATAGGGCGGTAGGGTACAGGGCAGTGTGGGTGAGTGGGGGGAGTGAGGGCATAGGGGGGGTAAGAGGAGTGTGCGGGGCAGTGTGGGGAGTGAGGGCATAGGGGGGGATAAGAGGAGTGAGCAGGGGCAGTGTGGGGAGTGAGGGCATAGGGGGGGATAAGAGGAGTGAGCAGGGGCAGTGTGGGGAGTGAGGGCATAGGGGGGGATAAGAGGAGTGAGCAGGGGCAGTGTGGGGGAGTGAGGGCATGGGGGGGTAAGAGGAGAGAGCAGGGGCAGTGTGGGGAGTGAGGGCATAGGGGGGGGTAAGAGGAGAGAGCAGGGGCAGTGTGGGGAGTGAGGGCATAGGGGGGGGGGTAAGAGGAGTGAGCAGGGGCAGTGTGGGAGTGAGGGCATAGGGGGGGTAAGAGGAGTGAGCAGGGGCAGTGTGGGTGAGTAGAGGGTAAGCAGGGGCAGTGTATGAGTAGATCTGAGGGGCGGTGGGCCTGTAAGGTTAGTTGAGGAGGGGAGGGGGGGGGGGGTTAGGCTGGAATGAGAGTGTGGCGCCAATGTTGCCCCAGCGCCCCTGTAAGGTTAGTTGAGGAGCGTGGGATGATAGCAGACTGCAGCCCCGCCGGGTGTTACCTGTGAGAAGCTGGGGCGGGCACTGTGTGTGATGAAGGCGGCGGTGCAGGTGGCGGCGGGCCGTTGTGTAAAGCCGCTCCCCCTGTCTGCTGCCTGAGGGCTCGCACTGTGGAATGGTCTGTGCGGCCGGGGGAGCGGGAGGTGCCGGCTGGTGCGTGCAGCGGGGGGTGCCGTCCGGAGCGTGTAGCGGGGGAGCATGGGGTGGCGGCCGGTGCGTGTAGCGGGCGTTTGCGGGGGGCGGGCGGTGCGTCTAGCAGCCGTTTGCGGCCCGATACTGCGGCTCGCGATGGCGCATGGGCGCCATCGCTCGCTCGCAGTGCCAGTGGCGCAAAGCATTCTGGGATTCGGCTACAACGCCCGAATCCCAAACTGCGGATTATATAAATAGAAGATGGAGACCTATCGTATCGGGAGGCCCGCACCATCAGCCTCCCTGCTCCGCACCCTCAGCCTCTCCTCACAACTTCAGACTCCCTGCAGCATCAGCCTCCCCATGCACCATCAGCCTCTCCTCGCACCCTCAGTCTCCCCCTGCAGCATCAGCCTCTCCCCGCACCCTCAGCCTCTCCCTGCAGCATCAGCCTCTCCCCGCACCCTCAGCCTCTCCCTGCACCCTCAGCCTCTCCCAGCACCCTCAGCCTCTCCCCGCACCCTCAGCCTCTCCATGCACCATCATCCTCTCCCCGAACCCAACCCTCAGCCTCCCCACACACCATCAGCCTCTCCTCGCACCCTCAGCCTCCCCCTGCAGCATCAGCCTCTCCCCACACCCTCAGCCACCCCCCGCAGCATCAGCTTCTCCCCGCACTGTCAGCCTCCCCACACACCATCAGCCTCTCCTCGCACCCTCAGCCTCCCCCTGCAACATCAGCCTCTCCCCACACCCTCAGCCACCCCCCGCAGCATCAGCTTCTCCCCGCACTGTCAGCCTCCCCCCCACACCATCAGTCTCTCCTCGCACCTGCAGCATCAGCCTCTCCCCGCATCTTCTGCTTCACCCTGTCCCCCCCCCCCCCGCACAGTTTTACCACTGGTTGCTCTCAGGATTCCAAGGACCTGTGTGTCATCATGGGGTCAGGGGACGCGCAGGGTCACATGATCCCGCTGGCATCCCGAGAGCCGCCAGCGGTAACACTGTGTTGGGGGACGAACTGATGCTGCGGGGTAAGGCTGCTTTCACATAACGATTTTTTCAGTTCCGATGCTGTCCGATAAAAATCGGACAGCATCGGACCGATTTTCGGACCCCATGCAGGCCTATGGGCATCGGACCGAATCGGATGTGCACTAAATGCCATCCGATTTGGTCCGATCCGAATCTGTCCGATTTTTTTATCGGTGCAAAAATCGGAGCTTGCTCCGATTTTTGCACCGAAAATAAAATCTGACAGATTCGGATCGGACCAGATCGGATGGCATTTAGTGCACATCCGATCCGACCCGATCAATTTAGCATGGGGCTCTATGGAGCAGGGTCCGAGAAAACATGTGATGTCTCCTCGGACCGATTTTAGTGTACTGAGCATGCTCAGTACACTAAAATAGCTCCTAAAAGTAAATTAAGGGGTTAATAAAAAAAAAAAAAAAACTATGCTCACCTGTCCACGAGGCCCACGTCGTCTCCCGGCATCTCCGGTGTCTCCAGGTATCTTGCCGTCTGTGCTGATAAGACCTGCCGTGATGTCACAATCACATGACTGCCAGGAACCAATAGCCGGCAGTCATGTGATTGTGACATCACGAGAGGTCCTGGCTGCACTGAGACAGAACAGCCAGACACCGGAGACGCGCGGGACCGTGCAGGAGTCGTGGACAGGTGAGAAAGGAGAGAAGGAGAGGAGGAGGACAAGAGGAGGAGGACGCATAGGAGGACCGGGGGCCAAGAGGGGAGACACAGGGGATGAGAGGACCGGGGGCCAAGAGGTGAGACACAGCACCGGGGGCCAAGAGGGGAGACACAGCACCGGGGGCCAAGAGGGGAGACACAGCACCGGGGGCCAAGAGGGGAGACACAGCACCGGGGGCCAAGAGGGGAGACACAGGACCGGGGGCCAAGAGGGGAGACACAGGACCGGGGGCCAAGAGGGGAGACACAGGACCGGGGGCCAAGAGGGGAGACACAGCACCGGGGGCCAAGAGGGGAGACACAGCACCGGGGGCCAAGAGGGGAGACACAGCACCGGGGGCCAAGAGGGGAGACACAGCACCGGGGGCCAAGAGGGGAGACACAGGACCGGGGGCCAAGAGGGGAGACACAGGACCGGGGGCCAAGAGGGGAGACACAGGACCGGGGGCCAAGAGGGGAGGACACAGGGGATAAGAGGAGAGGACCGGGGGCCAAGAGGGGAGACACAGGGGATAAAGAAGAGGACCGGGGGAGAGACTGACAGCTCTCAGGGAGCGATCTGACAGGAGGGCGGGCATCCTATTTTCTGTCGGAATCGGATGCCTATTTGGCACCCGATTCCAGGCATTAGAAGAATCCGATGCTGTCCGATTTATATCGGACAGCATCGGATTTTACAAAAATCGTAGTGTGAAAGTAGCCTAAGGCTGATGCTGCGGGGGGAGTCTGAGGGTGCGGGGAGAGGCTGATGGTGTGTGGGGAGTGTCTGCCTGGAGTGCGGTGATTGCCATAAGAGACCTATAACTTGAGTCATCCAATTTGGTGTCTGGCACACTGCTGCCTGAGGGCTCGCACTGTGGAATGGACTGTGCGGCCCTGGCAGCTGGGGAGCGGGGGGTGCCGGCTGGTGCGTGCAGCGGGGGAGCGGGGGGTGCCGGCCGTAGCGTGTAGCGGGGGAGCAGGGGGTAGCGGGCGTTTGCGGGGGGCAGGCGGTGCGTCTAGCAGCCGTTTGCGGGCCGAATCTCCGACTGTCTGCAGAGCTCGTCTACTGCAGTCAGTCAAGGACCTGCGGTGATGTCACAGTCACGTGACACCAGGTTACCATGGAGTAACCTGGTGTCACGTGACTGTGACATCACCACAGGTCCTGGACTGCAGTAGAAGAGCTCTGCAGACACTCGGAGCCTGCGGCAGCCACCGGAAGCCTGGAGGGAGACGGCGGGGGCTCGGGGAGAGGTGAGCATTAACTTTTTTTTTTTTTTTTTACAGTAGTGCGGGTCTGCGGCTCGTGATGACGCTGCGCGTCATCACTCGCAGTCCCGCAAAGCATGTTGGGATTCGGCGACAACGCCCGAATTCCCAACTGCGGATTATATAAATAGATATCACACTGAAATAGCTGTTGCAAAAACCCAATTTAAAACCAAAAAAATGAGTAAGATTAAGAGGGGTGCCCAAACTTTTTCATATGACTGTAGATACACTGCAAAAGTGAAAGGTCTACTCGCTACTCCCGAGTAATCACAAGAAACTCGGGGAGTAGCCCGAATATCGTTACTATTTGCCGAGTACCAAATATTAATGATTCTACTCGCTCATCCCTACTAGTGAGCTATTTAAATACTGTCAAATAGAGTACTTTCATTTTCTCTTGTCCTTTAAAAAACATTAATCCTTCGGCCACCCCTAATTTTTGGGGTCACATTTGGCATGACCAGTGACAAAAAGTAGAGAATATTTACAGTGTACTAGTGAACTACTTCACATACTGTCAAATACAGTACTACCATTTCTTGTTGTGATTAAAAAACTGGGACCTCTGCACCCTGTTTGAGGTTTTATTTTTCTTGCCACCTGACGTGTATACGATATACATCCAAAAAAACAATATGGCAAAGCTTGGTGTTAAGGCACAGGGATGTGGACTTGAGAGTGTTATTGACAGAGGTGCTGTGACAATCCACTACGAGGCAGAGCTGCTGGTAAGACAGTACCCCAAGAAACTCCGAGACCCTTTACCACTATACAGGGATTCAGAACTACAGTGGAGCCCAGGAGGTAGCTGCCTATGATGAGCAGCAGACCGGAACAAAAAGGTCGCCAGGAAGGGAATATTAAATAGGCGTAGTCAGGAGTCAGGGTCAAAACCAGGAGGGCAGCTAAGGTACAAAATTGTTAGGCAGTAGAAGGGTCAAAAATCCAGGCAAGATCATAGACAAAAACCGGGAGGGCACCTAAGGTACAAAATCATCAGGCTGTAGAAGGGTAAAAAATCCAGGCAATAGGTCAGAGTCAAAATACAAACACACACAAGATTACTGGGGAAACCAAGACTATATCTGGTGGCCTGCAGTACAGGTTCCAAGGTATTTGAAGGGCATGGTTTCCTCTCATAGGCTGGAGCTCACAGCCTGATGACCTTATCCGGACCGCCCCTAGAACCAGGCCAGATGGCGATGCAAGACTGGTACCAACCACCCCACTTCTGATAGAAGAGCGAAGCCTACGCCTACCAGACGCCTCTGCAGGAACCTCTCTTCTGGTACCAGCATCACCCACAGGAGAAACACAGCGATGCCAAGCGACAGAAGCAGGTGTCAAAGGAGCAAGTACATATGAGCACATGGCCCTCCTATCACTGGCACCACCAGCCGAAGAAACCAGGCTGCTCCCAGCGTCCGGGGCAGGAACACCAGCCACCGAGTCCAACGCCGACATGACAGGTGCCTGCCAAGGCAGTGTGATAGTTCAGAAGAAAGTTGATGTATCTAGTTATATGGTCCTGTCACAATTTTCCAGTCTGCGTTGTAAAGCTGTATTGATATGAAGGGGAGGAAGGAGCTTCTGTATAAAAAGTGTGCACAACCAATTGCAGGTGAAAAAGTTTACATTTATTAGTGCGTGAAAAACAGAAAACCTTGGAGTTTAAAAACAATTAAAAAACATACAACTTCTGCCTCACAAAACATAAGCAAAATAACCAGGACCCTGGTGAGCAGTTGTTATTGAGGCTGAGTCCCTGCTGCCCACACTCCAGACCCTCCACCTCTGGATATTGTATTGTCTGAGCCTGCATGTTTTCTGATTCCTCCCCCATGTGACTACCAGCACTATATGGGCTATATAGTGCTGTATTAGAACCTACCAGTAGCACCCATATTTTTCACAGGGTCCTATGATTCACCACCCTAGGGGCGTTTCTATAATTAATTACAACTCTGTACAGGGCTCTCTGTGTATGAATATGACAATTATATGATTTTGCATTGTGTGATCTGTCACCTAATAGTGTCCTGCTGTGGGAACCTTGATTATTATGGGGTTATGCCCATGATCTTAAATGGGCTGTAACTTCATGGGGGCTCTGACACGCGGGGTGTATAACACTTAAAATACATGAGAGCTCTGGCTGAATACTGTTCATTGTGTTAACCCATGCGACTAGTAGTGAATCACTGTACAGGTCTCACTCTAGCCACTGGGGAATTTGACTCTCTGTTTGCATAGGCTGTTTAAAGGGAACCAACCACCTCAGATGACGACTATAAGCACTTAATACATGTCCCTGCACCCTACCAAGACTGTTCCACCCATATTTTTGTTAAGAATATTGATTTTTGCAAACCGAAATATACACTTTGTAAAAATACTGGCCTGGCGACATCTGGGCGTCTCCCTCGGGCTGATCTACTTGTGGGCTGTGTCTTCTAAAGCATTACTGGCTCTTCTACCCCTCCCTCTTTGTTTGTAGGACGTCACTGAAGGGCGTGATATTTTCTTTCTGTGGGCGGGCACGCAAGGCTGCTCCCGTCCCCGCACGTCATCGGAGGCAGACAGAGTCACGTGCACTCGCATCATCACTTCCTGTCTGCTCCGTTCAGTGACGCGCAGCTAAGGGATACCGTATGAGCAAAACACATTGCGGCGAGCGGACGTGGTATCTTTCATTAAGCTGATACCACGTCCGCTCGCCGCAATGTGTTTTGCTCATACGGTATCCCTTAGCTGCGCGTCATTGAACGGAGCCGACAGGAAGTGACGATGCGAGTGCACGTGACTCTGTCTGCCTCCGATGACGTGCGGGGACGGGAGCAGCCTTGCGTGCCTGCCCACAGAAAGAAAATATCACGCCCTTCAGTGACGTCCTACAAACAAAGAGGGAGGGGTAGAAGAGCCAGTAATGCTTTAGAAGACACAGCCCACTAGTAGATCAGCCCGAGGAAGACGCCCAGATGTCGCCAGGCCAGTATTTTTACAAAGTGTATATTTCGGTTTGCAAAAATTTATATTCTTAACAAAAATATGGGTGGAACAGTCTTGGTAGGGTGCAGGGACACGTATTAAGTGCTTATAGTTGTCATCTGAGGTGGTTGGTTCCCTGACCAGACCCCAAATTACTCCTTGTCTAATTGCAAAATTGACCCCTCAGGGCCATATGGACTATATGTATATGTAATATATATTATGCATAGGAGTTGACCATGGTGTTCTAAGTGCCAATCCTTAGCCCGCCATATTGTGGATTGTCTAATCCTCAATTACCCTATAGATTAACTTTGATTCTGACTAATGGCCACCTTACACGTCACAATATCATTACATTATTGTATACAACGGCACGGGAGCGAGGACGTTTTTGGCACTAGTCCAAGATCGCAAAGGAGATGTTACACAGGGAGATATCGGCAGGTTACGCAAATGCAATGTCTACGCCCCCTCCTTCGCGCTGTGTACGAGCGACCCAGGGAACGACCATTTAACATGGAAGTGAATAGGGGACGTTGCACTCCAAATCGTAGTTGCGCTGTTAGACAGCACGATCCTGCCAGATCGTCAAGCCAATATTGCACAGTTGGAGAGCATGCACAATACAAAAATGATATCATTTTTGTATTGTTCTTGCGTTGCATTGCTCATTTACACCACACAACGCACGAAAGATATCGGCGGCAACGCTCGAACCACGTGACTTTTTATCGTAGTTGGGTTACGATATCGTGCCGTGTAAAGCGGCCATAATAAGCATTGCTCCATGTAAAAGTTGTAATTATTGTACCCCAATAACAACTGCCCACCAGGTTCCTGGTTCTTTTGCTTATGTTTTGTGAGGCAGAAGGTGTACGTTTTTAATTTTTTTTAAACTCCATCAAGTTTTTTTGTTTCTCACGCGCTAATAAATACAAACCTTTTCACCTGCAAATGCTTGTGCGCACTTTTATACAGAAGCTCCTTCCTCTCCCCTTCATAGTTATATTGCTTCTGTGCTGCTGCACACACGTACTCTCCAAGCAGTGCACTCACACATTGCTCATCATAAAGCTGTACTGAAGCCAGAGCAATGCGAGCAGGTTCTGGGTTAAATGGCAGAAAATTCCTCTAGTCAGTTAACAAGCAGCAGCATTACCAAATCTTCCACACATTCCAGTCTTGGTAGTCAAGAGGCTGGACAAGCCAATCCTCCACCTGGTACTCCTTCCTCCCCTATCATGAGTCCCAGGAGACATATGACCCCAAACTTGGCAGTATGAGAATCTCATTTGTACGTATTCTTTTGTTGTCTCAGGCCTTTCACCATAAACCATTACAGAGGGACATAAGGCTGGTTTCACATAACGTTTCTGCGGTCCCCTGTCTCTCCCTACTCCTGCCTCCTCCATCTTCTTCCCTCTCCTATGCTATTCTGTGCCCCCGCTATTCTTTGCTGTGCCTCCGCTATTCTATCCTTCTCTATCCCTATCCTGTCCCCTGTCCTCTTCCTGTGTGTAAAAAAATAAAAAAGCCTCCTCCCGGAGGATACATCGCCTCTCACCGGCTCCCACGCTGCAGCACCATCAGGACTAAAGGACCTGTGATGATGTCACAGATCCGGTCACATGACTCGTCAGCTGACCGGGTCTCTTACATCATCACAGGCTCTTCTGCCCTGATGGTGCTGCAGCGTAGGAGCCGGTGAGAGGTGATGTATCCTCCGGAGTAGGCTTTTTTATTTTTTTACACACAGGGAAGAGGACAGGAGACAGGATAGGGATAGATGAGGATAGAATAGCGGGGGCACAAAATAGAGGAGCGAGGGCACAGAATAGCATAGGAGAGGGAAGAAGATGGAGGAGCAGAAGCAGGGAAAGACAGGGGATACGGAGCCGACATCGGATACGAGGTGAACTCGGATCCGATGTCCATAGGCTCCCATGTTGTGGGCACTCGGATCAGCCTCGGATCAGCAGTGATCCAAGGCTGCCCGATGTGAGTCACGGACACAAAATCGTAGCAGGCTACGATTTTGTGCCCGTGATTAAATCGGATGGGATCGGATGGTGGCAAAATCGGATGCCAATAGTGGCACATCCGATCCCATCCGATTCCCATAGGGGAACATGGGGTCCGATTTCGGATCCGATTGTATCCGTTTTGAAACGGATACAATCGGATGACCGAAAATCGTTATGTGAAAGCAGCCTAAGGAGATGGTGTGCATTGATGCACAAATATTTGCACACTCATGGCCGAAGAAAGCTATGTTGGGAACGTCATTTACTGTTTCAGAGGTGGAGAAGATGATGGCGATGAGACACAGTTGACATCCGGTCAGCCTAAAATATCAACTCAGAAAGATTATGAGACCACTGATCCATCCTAGACCTGTGGCATGCATAGAAAGCACAGCAGCACATCGGGGTAAGGATCCATAGCACCAAAAAAGGGAGAAAGAGATACTGGTTTGACCAGAGTGAGAACTGGGTTAATTGTTTCAAGGAGCACCCCCACCTGTCCTGATGTCAGGCCAATGGGGCATTGTTCTGCTGTATGGTACTTCAGAGAAAAATACTGTAATTTATAGCATCTGACATACCAAGCTAAGTAGAGGAAAGAAGAATGCCAACCTGAGTACCAGCATCCTGCACATATGGCATATGGCAGCCAAGCACGCCAATAGGTGGGCAGAAGACCTGTGTACAAAATCTGTGTCTTTGGAAAAACCACTGCCACTTCATCTGTGATACATCATTCCCAATCTGCTGTTCAAGAAGCAGGCACATATACGTCCTACTCACAACCTGTGGTTAATACAGACATAGCAATTAACAGCAATAATGTCCAGTTCATAGTCCAATTGAAGTGTGCAATTGTCCCTGCCCCAGATGCTGTAAAAGAAGTGTAACTAACCAACCACGCACGCACATGCACAAACACTACATGCCCACATTTCCAGATTGCTAGCCCTGCAAATGTTGCCATTTTGGCTTGTGGGAATGAGTCTTTCCGTGACCTCTTGGTGGTGGCTGCCTAATGGTACTTGGTTCCCCGGTGTGCCATTTCCGCATTACAAAAGAACGTGTTAAATAATATCACCTGTGCTCTAACCAATGTTGTAACCGGGAAGGTTCACCTAACAATAGATACTTGTACAACTTTTTGTGGACAGGGACGAGCACTGAGAAACGGTGAGTGCAGTTTCTTTTTTTTTCAATATATATTTCTCTAATGACACAATGGTTTTACCTGGTGAAGAGTGAGACAGAGTCGCAGCCTAGGACATCACACATTCTACCCATTCCAAGAACAGCGGGGCCAACTTTCATCAAGGTTTCCATCTTCTCATATGCCATTTAATATCTCCCCTTCTCCTCCTCCTGCTCCTCATGCTTTGCTAAATTGCATCTCTGCATCAGTGCCTCAATAAAGTGGCACTGTTGAAGCTCATCTGTTTAGGTAATAAACCACATACTACAGCAGAGCTGTTGTAAGGGATAAAATACCAGACTGATCAGTGCCTCTCCCTGCTGAACCTCCAACCAGGTCAGGTTGTTTGCGATAATGAGTGTCACCCGGTGGTGGCTTTAAAGCTTGGCAAGCTGGTACATGTTAAATGCATGGTTCACATGCTAAAGTAAGTTGTACAGTGCTTTATAAGGCTGCCTTCACATTAGCGTTTGTGAACACTGCGTACCGAACACAGCCAAACGCTTGCGCACTGCGTTCCTATGTTTAACATGGGAACGCGTGTGCCTGCGTTTGGCTGCGTTCGGTTGCGTTTGCGTTCGGATGCGCACAATTTGTGCGCCCTCTGAACGCAGCTTGTTGCATTTTTTGTGCGGGCGCGGGTGCCTGTTTTATCTGAAAGCGCCCGCAAGCGCACAAACCATGCATGGATCTCAATGGATCCGCAGTGTCCTCTGCATGACAGCGCATGAGAACGCTGCGGATCTCATTTAAATCTCTCCCGGTTGCCGCCGGTGATCAGCGGCGGCCATCGGGAGATCATGCAGAGCCACAGCTGATCTCCTGCCGGTGTCAGTGGGGAGAAACAGCTGATCTGACAGCTGTTTAAATCTCCCGCGCTGACACCAAATAGGTGATGTCGACGTGGGAGATTTGAAGCAGCGATCAGCTGTTTCATATCTCCTGCACTAGTATCACCTATCCGTGTCAGCGCGGGAGATTTAAACAGCTGTTAGATCAGCTGTTTCTTCCCGCTGACACCGGTGGGAGATCAGCTGTGCCAGGAGGAGGAGATCTCTGCTGCTGATCTCCTCCTCCCTGCCACCCCCAGAGGCAGCTGAATGGCTGCTCGGGCACCATACTTATGTGAACGCATGCAGAGAGTCTCCGCTGCATTCACAAAAGTATGTGCTGCTTTGCACTGCGTTTGCGTCTGCATGTCATAAGCATGTAGACACAAATGCAAGTGTGAAGGCTGACTAAAAGCATACTCTGTCTTGCCATACCAAATTTGAAAGGTACACCTTGTCAGCGCCCATTTAAGAAAAAATCATCTTCCGCTTTTGCAGTCCTGAAAAAGCATTTGAATTTGCCTCATCACCTGATGATCATCAGACTGATTTGCAGCCTGCTCACATGCTGGAACTCTATATATCATATGTTGGCAAAGATTAGTGAGAAGCAGAGGGCAGTAGCTGAATACCAGCTTAAACATGCCCATCAGACTGACACTCAGTCACCACACATAACAACTGTCAAGTGGGTTTGAATCACTGACATTTATGAGGTTCTTGAGAACTTTGAGTGCTGCACCAAGATCGTGAGTGGTATTATAAGCATAACCATCCAGCTGCTGTCTATTGAAATTCTCGCTGCACAGTCTAAAAGAGGAAGCTTTAAATTCCCAGCAGGTGATTATGGAGCAAGATTTTTCAGTGGGTCATACTACCCAGCCAAGCCCAGCCAATATTCTCAGCCCATATTGGGTGATAATGAGGAAATGGAGGATGAGGAACAGGACTTGTTTGTTTGCACTACAGAAGAGCGTCCCAAATCCAGTTTTGTGTCTATCCAGCATGGATGTCCTGAAGAGGAGGAGCAGGAGGAGAAAGAGGAGGGGAGGCAGTATGAGATGCGAAGGGTGGTTATTGTTCACCCTGGTGGGGACACTGAACATTTGGTTCTTTGTAGTTTGCCACGTATGGCACAGTTCTTGTCCATCTGCCTTTCCCAAGACCTTTGCGTGATAGACATTTTGGCAACCAACAAACACTGGTTTTGCACCTTTCTCAACCCACAGTGCAAGGAGAAATTTCCTCTTATTTCCTCATCAGAAAAGAGTTTCAGAATGGAATCATTCAAGAGAACTGTTGTAGATCAGTTGATGAAAAGATAACCCTCAGACAACTCTGGTGGCAAAGGTACTGTGGTATCCTAGCAGTCCAGCTGCCACTGATAGTATTGCATGCATTTCATATGTATGGTATCATGCCCAGAAGTAAGAGGGTAAAGCTTTTCTGAGACCCCAAAATGCACCCAACACATCCAAACTGAAGGCCAGAGTGATGCTGGGCAAAAGAAACAAACATTCAGGGCTGTCTCCACATACTTACTGGCAACCACATGACATCTTGGAAAGGATAGGCGTAACAAGTGTCAGAGAGGAGAAGGCAGCAAGGAAGGCCAAAATACCTTGTGTTTTGGCAAAGTAGACTCTAAATACTTCTGGCTGGCCAGACTGTAAGCTTAATCGACAATGTACCCCAGCTGGGTTATAACTGCACTGAACCTTTTAGTAAATGGTAAGAACCACAAGAATTCTATGTCGTCTGGTCCTTCCTGCACCTCCTTGCTCCCACCTTCAGAGCCATCACCCTGCACTACAATCTCTACCATGTCTTCTACTCTACACCTACTACTACTACTCCCAGGGCCTGCTCCTATTGAGATGAATGCTCCATCTAGCTGCACCACCATCTATCCGATGGGACTACTACCTGCAGCACTGGTCATCCCTGACCAAAAACATCAGCTAATGTCACGACAAACAATAAGTTTTAATCCCCTGTAAATATTCCCTTAACAACATCCAGTCGAGGCCATGGCTTTTGGGTTGCCACCATGATTAATAGACTGTTGCCCCAGATTCACACATGGTACTTGACTGTGCTATCATTCTGTGCCCTTCTCTCTTTGCTAGCAGACGGTATTTGTCTGCTGGCAAAGATGTAGCAGATGTGAAGTAAGAAGACTTGGGCTACTTGGAGAATCCAAGCCCCCAGCTGCCTGGTTTTACCTGGCTGGAGATCAAAATATGGTGGGAGCCCACACATTTTTTTTTTAATTATTTCTTTAAATAATTAATAAAAAATAATGTGCTTCACTGTATTTTGATTACCATCCAAGGTAAAGTCTGGCAGCTGGGGGTGCCAGCCCTTATCTGTCTGCTGTATCTGCGCTGATAATCAAAAATACCGTAAAGCGCCACATCATTTTTTTTTATTAATGTTATTTATTTATGTTTACACTACTATATGTGTGAGGAACCCAAGACAGTCTTTTTTTTTGACCCACGCCGCTCACACAGTGGAAGAAACACAATTTGTCAGAGATGATGGTCAAAATCCTAATTTTATCCAACACGTTTCGGAGCTACACCTTGCTCCTTCCTCAGGGAGTCAACAAGGTGTAGCTCCGAAATACGTTGGAATATTGCCAGGATTTTTACCATCATCTCTGACGAATTGTGTTCTTTCCACTGTATGAGCAACTCGGATCCAGAAAAACACTGTCCCTTCCAAGTTCATCGCTTGTTTCCACTGCATAACAGTGGGGTGTTGATCCACCAGCAGCCATACCACACTGGGCCACACAACCATAAAAGGTGTGCAGCTTCATTTTATTGTTCTATTGCAGTTATCTCAAGGATAAGACCCTATTGCGCTCTCCTTCCTTCCCCACAGTTTCTGCAATCACTGATGCTGTCACACAGAATGAGCATCTGTGATTGACTGTTCGAGTAATCTGTAGGGATGAGAGAGCATGCTCGCTGGTATTCAGTGCATCACAGTAATCGCAATGCTCAGCGAGCACCAACTACCGGCAAGTTGCTCGGGCTCATGCTCAAGTCCACCTCCCTGCATGTTGGCGCTCTTTACAGAGCCAGCCCACATGCAGGGATTGGCTGCCCCACACTGTAATGCCATAGCCAGGTTGGTAGTGGCATAACAGTGATTGGCTCGCCGTACAACGTCATCAGGTCTGTATAAGACCTGACGGTGCTGTGTCCATCACTGTTCCACATTGTCAGCTAGTGTAAGGAGAGGTGCTGCTGATCTAGGGACAGATTTGTGTCTTTTAGGTAGTGTAGATATGGTATACAATCCATTTAAAGCAATAGTCCTTTTGAGGACTAATCTAGCTGTATATAGGCAGGCAGGGTATATAGCACATTGCGATGTAGCACAAGAGGCTGTATTCCAGTCACATATGGGGTTGGTGTAGCAGGCATCTAATAGCTATCTAAACAGTCCTTCGGAGGACAAATCTAGCTGTATACAGGCATGCAGGGTATATAGCACACTGCAGTGTAGCACAAGAGGCTGTATTCCAGTCACATCTGGGGCTGGTGTAGCCTATTACACATATATCCATCCGTTAAAAAAGCAGCTACTTAAAACTCTGGTTTGTCCGTTGCAATGATCACATAGAACTGCGCTGTTAATTTAAGCTATTTCTAGTGAGCGTTGAACATATTTTCCTAAGTTTAAAATGCGCCAGGCCGGTGGCAAGGGACGAAGAACTTGACGTGATGGTGATGTTGCAGTATCTGTAAGGGGGTGCGTGATCAACCTTTTTATCGCATGGTGATGGTGCATGCAGAGTCCGAGGCCATGGGCAAGCTAGAATTGTGCCACAACAAACACCCATATCTTCTCGCCCGACCTTTCTGTCCCAATTCCTAGGGGACTGCAGCACACCACTATTAAACCCAGAGCAGTGTCAAAAGGTTGTTGGTTGGATAGCGGATAATGCTTCCAGTCGGTTTTCCACCACCACAACCACCCTGTCTTCCACACAGTCAAGTCTCAGTAGCCGCGAGTCTGGACCGCATATTCTTCAACCTGATTGGCCTTCCTCCCACCATGCCGAGTGCCCGGACAAAACTGATGCCACTCTTGGACACTCTAAAGAGCTGTTTAGTTTTCCATTTACAGATTCGGGCATCTCACCCACTCCACTTGAAGTGGTTCAAGAGGAGATCGTATATAAATTTGCCCAAATATTTGAGCAGCCACAGTCTCTCGAAGGTGACGATGAGACGACGATGAGACACAATTGCCAGAAAGTCAGGAGGAGGACCCGGGTATGGAAGTGGAAGACGAAGTGGTGAATGATATAGTAACTGACCCAACCCGGCAGGAGGACATGCAGAGCAAGGACAGGGGGAGAGAGGCATAGCACCCCAACAGGTAGGGAGAACCAGTGTGGTGGCCGCAGACAGAAGGTGGGCAACCGTTCCCCATAACACCAACACGGAGGAAGTTGGCAGTACAACTATTTGGTCATCCTGAGTCTGGCTGTTTATTAATCACTCTGCCGATAGAACCAAAAGGACCATTTGCACCACCTACTATGCCAGCATCAGCAGGGGTAGCAAAACTACCAGCCTGACCACCATCAGGCACATGGCAGCAAAACATCCGACTTTGTGGCCCGAATCCCAGGTTCCAGGAGAAGTGTCTGCGGGTGATACCACTGCTTCTACCACTGTCCTGCATGCAAGGCAATCCCCTGTCCATAGTCCATGCGAATATGCCTCCTGTCATGCGCCTGTCATTGCACAATCTGAAATACCACCATGAGCAACCACATCCTTGTCCCAGCGCAGCGTTCTGTTGTCCATATCCCAGTCCTTGGAACGCAAGTGCAAATACATAGGCCAAACTATACCCCGGGGTATAAATTGGCCTAGGCCAGATTATACCCCTCTGGGTCAGAATATACCCCGGGTATCTTATGGCCTAGCCCAAACTATACTCCGGGGTATAATCAATAACGAGGCCCCAGTCAGAGCACAGGAGCCAGAGGCAGCACACAGGGGGCAGAGACAGTGAATGAGGTGCCAGACAGCACAAGGGGCCCCAGGCAGGGCACAGGGTCCCCATGGAGCACACAGGGGCCCCAGGCAGTGCACAGGGCCACCGGCCGTGCACGGGGCACCAGGCAGCGCATAGGAGCCCCAGGCAGCACACAAATGTAGTCCGTGGAGCCTCGATTAAGAGTCTCAAACATAGGACTAGCCAGATATCCCTCCAGGAAAGGACCTAGCTCTGGGGTGGAATCCTTGCTGAGACCACCATAACCACCATATTAAGTGGGCCTTTTAGTCAATATCCCACTCAGTTATGAGTTAAGGACATGACAAGGGAATTAACAGAGCCCGGTATCCATCCACAGACAGCTTTTTCGGGGTATTACCCCTCATCAGTGTGGAGTCGGATTCTGGCTAGGTGGGAGCAATGCCTGGCAGACCAACATCACAAAGCACTCACTGATCTCAGGGAGACCAAGATCAGTGAGTGCTTTGTGATGCCAGGCAGCACACAGGGGCCCAGGCAGCACACAGGAAGGCAGAGACAGCGCATTGGGCCCCAAACAGTGCAAGGAGCCCAAGGCAGCACACAGGGGTTCCAGGCATTCACAGGGCCCCAGGCCGTGCACAGAGGCCCCAAGCAGCGCACAAGGGCCCCAGGAAGCACACAGGGAGTAGAGAGTGCGCA
The DNA here is from genome assembly GCA_033576535.1 of Allobates femoralis. NCBI lineage: Eukaryota > Metazoa > Chordata > Amphibia > Anura > Aromobatidae > Allobates > Allobates femoralis. Next base: position 350,973,623 of record JARQOC010000002.1, read on the forward strand.
AAGGGGCCCCAGGAAGCACACAGAGGCCCCAGGCAGCACACAAGGGGCAGAGACAGCATATGGGGCCCCAGACAGCCCACAGGGCCCCAGACAGCCCAAGGGGCTCCAGGCAGCACACAGGGGCCCAGGCAGCTCACAGGGCCCCAGGCAGCATACAGGGTCCCAGGCAGCACACAGGGAAGCAGCGCACAGGCTCAGACAATGCAAGGGGCCCAAGGCAGCACACAGGGGTCCAAGGCAGCTCACAGGGCCCCAGGCAGCACACAGAGGCCCCAAGTAGCACACAGGGGCCCCACTGAACACACGGGGACCCAGGCAGCATAAAGTGGCCTCAAGCAGGGCACAGGGGTCCCAGGCATTACCCAGGGGCCCCAGGCAGCACACAGGGAAGCAGAGAGAGCGCACCGGGGCCCAGAGAGTGCACAGGGTGCCAGACAGTGCAAGGGGCCCCAGGCAGTGCACAGAGGCCCCAGCAGCTCACGGTGCCCCAAACAGTGCAAGGGGTTCCAGGCAACACACAGGGGCTCTATGCAGCACACAGGGGCCCCAGGCAGCACACAGGGGCCTCAGGAGGCACACAGGGCTGCAGGCAGTGCACAGGGGGCAGAGGCAGTGCACAGTACCCCAGACAGCACACAGGAGCCCCAAGCAGGTCACAGGGCCCCAGGCAGTGCACAGGGGCCACAGGTAGCACACAAGGGCCCCAGGCAGTGCACAGGGGCCCCAGGCAGCACACAGAGGCTCCGGGAAGCACACAAGGGGCAGAGACAGAGCATAGGGCACCAAATAGTGCAAAGGGGCCCCAGGTAGCACACAGCAGCCCCAGGCAGCACAGCGAAGCCCCAGGCAGTTCACAGGGCCCCAGGCTGTGTGCAGGGTGCTAGACAGCCCAAGGGGCCCCAGACAGCACACAGGGCCCCAGGCTTCTCACAAGGTCCCAGACAGCACACAGGGGCCCCAGGTAGCACACAGGGGGCAGAGACACCTCATGGGCCTGGGCCCCCTGTATGCTGCCTGTGGCCCTGTGTGCTGCCTGGGGCCTCTTGCACTGTCTGGGGCCATTTTGTGCTGCCGGGCCCTGTGCACTTCCTGTGGCCACCATGCAGTCTCTGGGTCCCCTGTATGCTTCCTGTGGCCCCTATGCACTGCCTGGGGCCCTGTGCATTGTCTGGGACCCTGTGTGCTGCCTGGGGCCCATGTGTGCTGCCTGGGGCCCTTTGCACTGCCTAGAGCCCCTGTGCATTGCCTGGGGCCCCATGCAATGTCTGAGGCCCTGTGCACTGTCTCTGCCTCCGTGTGCGTGTCTTGGACCCCTGTGTGCTGGCTGGAGCCCCGTGCACTGTCTTGGGTCCCGGGTGCTTTCTCAGCTCCCCTGTGTGCTGCCTCTGGCCTCTGTGCACTGCCTGGAGCCTAGTTCAGTACCTGCGGCCTTGTGCACTGCCTTGGGCCCCTGTGTGCTGCCTGGGGCCCCTGTGCATTGCCTGGGGCCCCTTGCACTGTCTGGGGCCCGATGCACTGTCTGGGGCCCCATGCGCTGTCTGGGGCCCCATGCACTCTCTCTGCCCCTTGTGCACTACCTGTGGCCCCTGTGTGCTGCCTGGGGCCCCTGTGCACTGCCTGTTGCCCCTTGCACTGCCAGGGGCCCTGTGCACTGTCTAGGGCCCCGTGTGCTGTCTCTACCCCCTGTGCACTGGCTGGGGTCCCTGTGTGCTGCCTTGAGCCCCTTGAGCAGTCTGAGGCCCAGTGTGCTGTCTCTGCTCCCTGGGCAAAACCTGAGGCCCCTGTGCACTGCGTGGGGCCCCTGTGTGCTGCCTAGGGCCCCTGTGCACTGTCTGGGGCCCCGTTATTGATTATACCCCAGGGTATATTTTGGGCTAGGCCATAATATACCCAGTTTATACTCTGACCCAGTGGAGTATAATCTGGCCTAGGCCAATTTATAATCCGGGGTATAGTTTCGCCTAGGCCATAATATACTTAGTGCATATTTATGTTAACAGACAGATTCCTCTCCATGAGGAGAATAGCTGTTCCCCCAGACCTCGTCTCAGCCTCTCATACAGCCAGATCAGAATTCACACACACTGCACTGATGAGGGGCAGTCACTCCAAAATGCAGCATCTGCAGTTTGGGGTTCTGACCTGGCACAAATCCTAAATCATATTAAAAGGCTTGTTAAAGAGTAGATTATGACTTTAAGGATTGCTACCCTTATTAGGTGGCATTAGAGTTTTTCACTTCGTCACTGAAGTGACAATTTTCATACTTAGTGCATGGGTATTATAAGTATAGGAGACCCACTCCTTTGTAATGGGAACATTGTTTTTATGAGGCCTTCCTCCACGTCTCTTCCAAGGGGCATTGGATTGCATCCCAATTTTTGGCAGCCCTGCATAGGGCAAGACTATGGGAGACCCACTTCCTAATAATGAGAACATTATTTAATGAGGCCCTCTCCACGTGTCTTCAAAGAGGCATCGAAGTACCTCCCAATTTTTGCAGGCCTGCATAGGCCAAGACTATGGGAGACCCACTTCCTAACAATGGGAACATTATTTAAAGAGGCCCTCCTCCACATCTTTTCAAAGGGGCATTGGAGTGCCTCCCAATTTTTGGCAGCCAAGCAAAGGGCAACACTATGGGAGATCCACTTCCAAAAAATGGGAACATTATTTAATTAGGCCCTCCTCCACGTGTCTTCAAAGAGGCATCAAAGTACCTCTCAATCTTTTTTTTTTAAAAATCTTTAATGCAATAATAAAAAAAATACACCAACACTGTCTCACAAGTGAGTATGAGCCCTCAACATTTTCCCCAGGAAAATTAATTTTGGTTTCGTTTTTGGACTATTTATTGAGAGTCTGTAAAAGTGGCATAATGCTCAAACTACATTGTTCACAGCAGTGACCTAAGAGTCAGAAATGCTTAAAGGGGTCTTCCACATGCTGTTCCCATGTCATTTGAGCATTGTTCTTATACATTTGTGACATTTTTAGGGTTTAGTTGTATTGGGACGAAGTGTCTCAGTCAGGGCCGGCGTCAGCACCCGGCGTACCCGGGCAAGTGCCGGGGCCCGACGGCTTGGAGGGGGCCCACCGGGCCCCTGAGGGCTAGGGTCACACTTGTGTTGTGACCCTAGCCTGACGCAAGTATTGTCTGCTGCAGCGCAGAGCGTTTAACGCTATGCGCTGCCAGCAACTGAGCCCATAGAAACCCGCAGTTTACATTGACAACGAGTGGTTGTCACGGTAAACGTCGGGTTTCTATGGGCTGCCTCCAGCGCATAGCAGCGTTGCAACATACAATACTTGCATAAGGCTAGGGTCACAATGCAAGTGTGACCCTAGCCTCAGGGGCCCCTGAGCACTGCCCCCACAGCCAGAGCCATATCCAGGGGGCAGCTGGGGGGTCATTTTCAGGCTCCTGCAGGCTGCAGCACCGGAGGTCTCCCTCCTCCCCCCTCCACGGGAGCGACAGAGCTGCACACACTCTGTGCTTACAGGACCTGTGATGATGTCACATGGAGGGGAGGAGTCAGGGGTCTCATGATCAGCTCCTCAGTGTATCCAGGACTCTGCTGGCCATCAATGATGCTCAAATAAGGTGAAGTTTGTGTGTGGTCAGGAGGCATTTAGTGTGTGAATGTAGCAGAGGTGAGTGTGTACTAGGTGTATGGCAATTAGGTGAAGGTTATGTGTGGGGTCAGGAGGGATTTACAGTGTGAATGTAGCAGAGGCGAGTGTGTACGAGGTGTACGGAGCAGAGCCGTGTGTGTACGAGGTGTACGGAGCAGAGCCGTGTGTGTACGAGGTGTACGGAGCAGAGCCGTGTGTGTACGAGGTGTACGGAGCAGAGCCCTGTGTGTACGAGGTGTACGGAGCAGAGCCGTGTGTGTACGAGGTGTACGGAGCAGAGCCTTGTGTGCACGAGGTGTACGGAGCAGAGCCTTGTGTGCACGAGGTGTACGGAGCAGAGCCGTGTGTGTACGAGGTGTACGGAGCAGAGCCGTGTGTGTACGAGGTGTACGGAGCAGAGCCGTGTGTGTACGAGGTGTACGGAGCAGAGCCGTGTGTGTACGAGGTGTAAGGAGCAGAGCCGTGTGTGTACGAGGTGTACGGAGCAGAGCCCTGTGTGTACGAGGTGTACGGAGCAGAGCCCTGTGTGTACGAAGTGTACGGAGCAGAGCCGTGTGTGTACGAGGTGTACGGAGCAGAGCCGTGTGTGTACGAGGTGTACGGAGCAGAGCCGTGTGTGTACGAGGTGTACGGAGCAGAGCCGTGTGTGTACGAGGTGTACGGAGCAGAGCCCTGTGTGTACGAGGTGTACGGAGCAGAGCCGCGTGCGTACGAGGTGTATGGAGCAGAGCCGCGTGTGTATGAGGTGTACGTAGCAGATCCGCGTGTGTACGAAGTGTACGTAGCAGATCCGCGTGTGTACGAAGTGTACGGAGCAGAGCCGCGTGTGTACGAAGTGTATGGAGCAGAGCCGCGTGTGTACGAGGTATGTGTACCAGTGGTAGCCCCCCGCGGATTCCGCTCCTATAGTCTCAGCCACCTTTGCCAGCAGCATTCTTCTCCATAGTCTCTTCTGCCGCTGTCTGCATTCTGCAGCTCAGCATGGAGGGGCACGATGTCATCACTGTGCTGATATGTGCAGAGCGACCAGAGGAGACCGGAACAGCGAGAAGAAAGGTGAGGAGAAGAGAGATCTGGACGGCCAGACACTCCGCTTGGCTGCGGTGCCACCATATGGCAGTGCGGCTCCATTGAGCTGCTTGCATTATTTGTGTGCTTCAGGATGCTTGTGTATATACCAAGCATCCTCAGACGCACAAAAATGCAACATTTTGCATTTGAAGGGTAGTTTTAAAAGGCGCAAGGGAACGCAATCGCATTTTAGCCCGCTCCTAACAATGTGTAATATACTCACTGTCAGAAACAGCTCTTGCTGGATTCGGCAGTCACTGTTCCTGTAAGGCTGCCTTCACATAGGAGTTTTTTTTTAAATGTGGCAGTTGCGGTAAAAAAAACCCTGCATCTGCCGCATTTTCCGTCTAGCGGCTGCACTTGCTGCACGTTTGCGGCAAGCCCCATGCATTGTCTATGGGGCTTGCGGTAAGTGTGCGGCAATATATATATATACATATATATATATATATATATATATATATAGTCCGCGATATGTACTTAAAGGGGGCCCACTGAGACCTTTTCGCCCGGGGCCCACAGAAACCTGGAGCCGGCCCTGGTCTCAGTATCCGAGCTGCTGAATGAATGAAACCAGAAACTGGAACACTGGTTTTAATGGGTGTTCTTTATTCTTACGCGTTTTGGAGCGTTAGCATGCTCCTTCCTCAGGGACTTAAAGGAGCATGGTAACGCTCCGAAACGCGTAAGAATAAAGAACACTCATTGAAACCAGTGTTCCAGTTTCTGGTTTCATTCATTCAGCAGCGTGGATCCTGAGACACTTCATCTCAATACAACTATTGTTCACCACGTCGATCATGGATGTGTGGGACCTGCAGCAGCTGTATCCAGGTGCGCATACTTGTTGTGGTGTAACACAACTTTTCCATGTGAGCAGCTTTCAATAAGGTTCTTGCCGATATCTGTAAGGAGATAAGACCCTATTTGCGCATTGTCTCACCCCCTACAGATTTTTAGGGTTTATGCAGACTGCCAGGGGTGCTGGCAGAAAAATGCTCGCGTTTCCCATCGGTTAATATTGGGCTCGGTGCTCGGGTCGAGCACTTGAGCATCTCGATCTGCTCGACCCGAGCATCGAGCAACTGAGCATTTTACTGCTCGCTCTTCACTAGTAATCTGCAATCAACCCATACATTCTAGTATGGTAGAATGTATGAGCTAGTTTCATCTTATTCTAGCAGCCAATAGTGGACAGCTATGAGCTAGCAACATCAGCTGCCTGGCTTTACCTTGGCTTGATTGGTAAATTATTTAAATAAATAATTTAAAAAATATGTGGGCTCCTTTCATGTTTTGATCTCCAGCCAGGTAATACCAGGCAGCTGGGGGCTGGAATTCTCAGCATGGTAAGACCCAAGCATTTTGAGCCCACCACGCTGAAAACCGCAACCTCTCCTGAAAATGGTGCATTTATTGCAGCACCATTTCCAGGTGCTTTACCCAGGTCTTTTAGAGGCCCTGGTGGGCTGGGTAATAGGGAGTTAACACCAGCTTTGTATAGCCAGCTGGTATTAAGCCCTGAGATTCTTAATGTCAGGCCAAATTAGACCTGGCCATCAAGAATCTAAAATAAATGGTTAAAAAAAGACACAACATAGAGAAAAAGTTTTTTATTAGAAAAAAAAACCACAAAACACATTTAAGGCCCCTTTACACGCCACCACTGAAAGGTAGCAACTGCCTGGCATTGGGAATATTTATGCCTGTTGCCATGAAATTGCTATGAAATGGCGGCGTGTAAATAGGGAAATTCCTTCCTGTGTCCTGCAGTTGACTCAGATACCTGTTGCTGAGCCGTGCTCAAAAACCGAAGGCAACAGAAAGGCACAATTGCCATGGTAGTGGCGTCTAAACGTGGCACAGGCATGAATGTTGCGTCACCTAGTGATTTCCCAGGGGTGTGCCACAGCGTCATGGATACCACGCCCCATCAGCGATCATTGGTGGGGGCTACAGTGTTACGGTTGGCGCCATATTTAAAGAGCTATCCATTCACAGTCCACAATTGCAATGGCGTCATGTATTAGCCAGCCTTCCTGCGCAGGCTGGCCAATCATGACGCTATTGCGTTGTCCAACGTTGTCCAATCACCCCCACCTCATTGTTAGATTGTAAGCTCTTATGAGCAGGGCTGTCATTATTTTGCTCTAATTATTATATTATGCTTTTTATTGTATTGTTTTTTGTACTGTATTGTATTATATTTTCCGATAACTGTTTCTTATGATCGTTAAATATGATCTTCTGTATTGTAAAGCGCTGTGGAATATGTTCGCGCTATATAAATAAAGATTATTATCATTATTATTATTATAAAGTTGTCCGGCTTACTCCAACTCCTTCTTTTTTCCATAGTAAGACCCTTTGCCGGGCACAGGATACCATCAGAGTTGGCACTGAATATTCAAGCTATCCCATCAACAGTGTTTGAGTCTCCTGAGTGTAAGTAATCGCACACACCGGGGTGGAGGTGGTATCAGAGTTTATCTCACGGGTCATAGTTGCTGCGGCCTCCGGGTTACTCTGTGCAGATGCAGACGCTGGTGACTTCTTCTGTGGCAATTTCTTTACCCTGATAGCATAGGGAACATGCTCTCTCTGTCACTGGACAAAAGTGACCCTGTCCCCAATTTTCAAATGCCTGTCTGGTGTCCGCAGGGTAAGTGCTATTCAACGTCCCTCCAGGATACGAAAGTCTCACGCACTACTCCCGATTCCTGGGTGAAGCCATAGCCGAAATTGTCCTTAAAGGCCACAATCCTACCTTGGCGGCACGATACTTTCTGCACGGCAGGATCCATTAGCACTGCTGCATTGGCCTCGATAGTCCTGGTCACTCTTGCCTGGTTCTGGGCCCTCAGTTCAGCTTACTCGGCCTCCCGCTGAGCAATTCAGTGCTTCCTGAACTCCTCCAGGGTGAGGATCTCTACTCTGTCTCCACCGGCTCGGGCTTCTCCGGGGAACCCCATCAGCTCAGTTCAGGGATTCTCCCGCCAGCAACAGAGCACTTCGCCTCGGACCTGCTGGGTCGCCAATGCCAAGATCAGAAGTTCTGCTAAGCCTGGGTATCCTTCCTCCAAGGATTCTAGATGGCCGGGTTGTTAGGCCGCGATCACCCATTCGGGTCCCACTTTCTTCCTCTTGCAGGTGGGCTCGATCAACTCCACACTCTGGTCCCTCACACGGCTCCTGGTGGCTGCGGCTCACAGCCACATATTGCAGGATCCCTCTCCGGGTCTCCATCTCCGGGCCGTTGCAAGCTCTCTCCGGGGAGCCACCATGTGCCTCGCCCTTTTTGTGCACACACTTCTTCCTTCTCTTCACTTCTCGTGGGTGTCGCCAACTCTCCTTGCTGTCGGCTGGCTTGTCTCTGAGTGAAGTTTCATTTGTTTGAGTGGCATCGCGCTCCCCCAGAGCGAAGGATAGCAGGGCCCTAGTCTCTTCCCACTCCTTACCGGTCCAACCCACGACAAGGGGCTCTGGCATGCCCTGTTTCATTATAATCCTGTCTCTTATTAAAATAAGATCACTACTGAAGGGGGATAACTACAGAAAATCAAAAGTCAACCTGTTAAGATGCCCTGTAGACAAAGTGAAATCAGCAGATTTTATGAAAATATTTAGAAATGAATTTTACAAACAAGTAATTTTCTGGTTACAGCCAGTCAAAGCTGCAAAAAAAAAACAAAAAGTAGATGAACAAAATAATGATGATTCCCAATAGGATATTGAAAATATGTGAAGTGCTGAAAATAGAAGAGAATATAAATAATTAAAATTGTTAAACGAATAGCTTAATATGCCATTCAAGTGCATGTGCTGTTTTATGTATATAACAAAAGGTGCTACAGGATCTTATTAATATGAAACAAAATCTAGTTATTTATCATTCCTTTCAATATTTAAATAAAAAAAAAAAACTTTTGGTCCCTGTATAGAGTCCTCCTGCAGTCTCAGGATAATATGCATTCAAATGCATGAACTAAAAGCCGTTATCTAAAAATAGAGTGCAGAATAATGATACCTTTCAATTATTTTGACCCGTGTCACCAGTCGAAAGTCTTCCTTCTTTTTCAATGTCCACAGGGAATTGTTAAACATACATTCATTTTCTCCATCCTTATTGATGACCCTCTGGCAGCAAAAGGGTCAGGACATTTTGCAGTTTACATCAGTAGAGCTGTCATAATGAGACAGAACGAGGAATAATGTGTTTTAAAACTAAAGCACCACTACAGTATTTTGCCCACAATGTCTGGTTCTAAACATATTCCAAAAATACAGTCCCCAGAGATGTTATTACTGTGAATCCTGTTTGGAAATTCCAGATGTATAAAATACTATGTATTGCTTTTTCTTTGTGGTCCCATAACAGCCACATGCCAGAATGGATGAATTACAGTCACTGATTGTGTGCGCAGAATTTGCTGACCTATGCTTACAGAAGCAGAAAGCAATACAGTCAGTAAGATGCTGTTTGAGTGCATTTCATTCCACTAAACAAACAAACCCCCCCAAACTAGTAGTCACATATTGCATACTTGCTGACTCTACCACCTTATACCATAAAGCACAATTAGCCACAAAAAATGACAGAGTGAAAACATCACAGTTAACTAATCAATTATTTGTCTATTATACAGGGGATATTAAAAGTCTACACACCCCTGTTAAAATACCTGGTTTTTGTCACGTAAAAAGAAATTATACCCAAAAGAATCATTTCAGACCTTTTTCCACATTTAATGTTACCAATAATGTGTATGGAGTGGTCGCAAGAGCCAAGGTACTCGGTAGCTGGGTCGGCAGTCGTTTTGGGGTAGTTAAAATGGCAGTAGCCCAGCTCCATTGCCCTGACCATCCAGTTAAGGGGTATTTACAGGGCATTATAATGTCTTTCGTGACACCAACTGTGGTACCTGGTTAGGATTGGCCAGTGCTGCTGAGGTAGGCTCCCAGGGGATAGATGTTGCAGCAACTTGGATGGTAACACTCCCCACGGGTGGAGTGGGCCCCTGGGACTGAATATGAGAATCTATGTGGGTTTTGTTGGCCGTTGTCGTGGTGCAGGGAAGCGCAGAAGAAGCGAACATTCACAGGGGGTATTTCAGTCTCTTTACCTTTACTGATGTACAAATTGTGCACTTCGGGTCTCCAGTCACCAGGTTCAAGAGGTCCAGTCAGCCTGGAATCAGTCAGAGTCCACCTCGCCAGGTGGGTTTGGAGGCCTGCCTGTTGCGCTTCTCTATGTCAGGTCCCAGCTTCTTGCGAGCTATTCTGTGGCCATTCTCTCTCTCTCTCTCTGGTCATAAGCTGCTGCATAGCAGATGTAAGGGATACTGCTGTGATCATTGCAGCTCCGGGCTCTCTTTAAGCTATCCTATGCCTTTGAATCTCTAGGTACAGCCAAAAAACTTGCAGTCTCCTGTCCTCCACCAGGACTCTGGCGTCTTCCGCAGCACTGCTCTGGGGTGAGCTTTCCCAGCTCTCCCTTCCCAGAGCTCTCTCTCTCCTTGTGTCCTCTCCCTTCCTCCCTCACACTGTCTCTCTGCTTCTAACCACTTTCCCCAGCCAGAAGAAGCAGCACCACCCTCAATCTGGGGTTATGGACTCCCCCTTCTGGTCAAGGATCATAACTTGTGTGTGCATATGGGGTTTACCTGATGGGGCGATCTTCTCCTGCTTCCAAGCGTAATATCACTTCCGGTGAAAGAGGCAATATTACTGTGGCAACTGGACAGTAGGGACGACGCATAGAACTAAATTGAAAGATAAACTGACATCATTTTAGGTGGAAAAACAATTACATTAGGTGAAATGAATGAACACCAATTTTCTAAGTATAGGATGTTGACAGAAATTTATCACCAGTTGTCAATAACATCCCAGCCAATTCTCACAGGAAAAGAAATTGAACCGTAGATGTCCATAAATTAGGTGTAATAATGAAAAATAACACAGGGAAAATATATTGAACACATGCAGAAAGGGAGGTGCAAAAAGCCATAGAAAGTCATGACACCAGATGAAATCTATCAGTAATTAGAAAACAATTCTACCACTTAGTCAATAATAATACCTACCAGCTTGTTCAACTGATGGCCTATAAAAAGGGTCTAATTAACAAGGTGCCACACAAGAAACATCTAATGATGAGTAAGACCAGTGAGCTATTGCAAGACCTTTACAACCTTATTGTTGCAAAACATACAGATGGCACTGGTTAGGCTGCTTTCACACTGCTTTTTTTACCTGTCCGTGGGGATCCTACTTTTTGCAGGACCCCACGGACAGGAAAGGATAGCATCGGAGGTGACTTCCGGATGCCTTTCTGTCCGGGTCAGTGATTTTCACGGATACAGACACAGATGTCCGAGCCTGCAAAGTGCATGCAAGCCGGGGACTTTCACTCCCGCAATGTATATACATACAAAAGGTTAAAAATAAAAAAAACATACTCACCTCTCTGGCATGTGTCCCGCGCCATCTAGCTCCCGGGCCTTAAGGACCTGGCGGGGTGGGACTACCTTATCAGCTATTTGTTCACATGACCAATCAGCTTATCAGGTTGTCACATGACCGCATCAGAGCGGTTTAAATCTCCCGTCCGCCAAACACCGACAGGTCATAAGCCCCGGGAACTAGATGGTGCGGGACACACGCCGGAGAGGTGAGCATGTTTTTTTTTTATTTTTAATCCTTTGTATAGTTAATTTCACTTCCGCAATGTATATATATACATTGCAGAAGTGAAATTACAGGGGAACAGAGTGTTTTAGTGTGCTGAGCATGCTCAGTACACTAAAATCAGGTCAGAGAAGCGATCTGATGTTTTCCCGGACGTGTGCTGCATAGGCCCCCATGTTATTGGCCGCGGATCTTGTCGGATCCAATTCTGTCCGATTTGGTCCACTGGAATGGCTCCACAATCACCTGACCTGAGTCCAATAAAAATTCCTGGTAGAAGCTAAAGCTCAGAGTTCATAGAAGAAGCACACAGAACCATCATGGTTTGAAGAGTATTTGTGTGGATGAATAGGCCTAAGGGCACTTGAGCAATGCATGCAACTAGCTTCCCTATACATAAGACGTCTTGTCTTGGGGACCACTCTTAATAACAAAACTCCAATTTTTTCACACGTTCCCATTTAAGTTCGAGTAAATTAATAAGTAACATTGATACTATTGTCACTGTTGTTATTATTGTGACTTCTTTACAATATGTAATTTGTATTATGCTCCAACTGTTATACACTATCTGCACCATAAAAATCCAATAAAAATTACTTGAAACATAAGGCGTCTTGAAGCTCTCATCAACAAAAAAAGCTTTGGAATTAAGTATTAAATACATTTAAGTAGTCATAGTCTATACTCTTCCCTTTCTCATTTCTCATTATTATACATACCTTATTTTTGGACATCTATGGTTTGATTTCTTTGCATGTATTCATTGGATTGGTTGGACATCTGGTGAGAAATTCAAGTCAATATCACCCCTTAGAAATACATTTACTTAGAGAATTTGTGATGTGTTCAATATTTTTTTCACATGATGTAATTAAATAATGTGTTGTGTAAATATGCATACCCTTAAACTTTGTTGAAGAACCCTTTCAATTTATGACATTTATTTCATCATTCAGCCTTTTTGGGTTGGAGTCAATCTACAGCTACAATTGGCAATCTTTGCCCACTTATCCTTGCAGTCGTGCTACAAATCTGTTAGATTGCAAGGGCATCTTCTGTGTCCAGCCCTCTTAAGGGGCCGTCACACACGTCAATATCGCTTGCAACATCGCTAAATAATCACGTGTTCAGCGATGTTGCTAGAGATATCGCAAGTGGGTCATGCTATGTGACAGCACGATGCAACTGCGATAAATTGCTGGTTGCAGGGTGCCAGGTTTATGAACATGTTCATAAACCTGCTGATCTTGCCCCAGCGATTAGGATGCATCACGCCGTCTGACACCGCAATAGCGATGTTAGCGGCGACACAGCCTATTCTGCACCATTGCTGCGGATCACTCACTGGGTTGATCCCAGCCCTGCGAGCGATTGCTGTGCCCACATCGCAGCTCGTCACCGGCAACATCTGCCTCTGTGACACCTAGGCTGCGATGTAGGAAGTGACCGCGCTCCCGTGGCATCGCTTCCGACATCGCAGCCTTGGTTGCTGTGTGTGACGGCCTCTTTAAGGTCAACCCTCAAATTTTCAATTGGATTCAGGTCTGTCCTCTGGCTTGGCCATTACAAAGTTTAAATCTTTCACTAATTAATTAATTGTTTTGTTCATTTGGAGGAGGATTAGCATCATTTTTATGTTGAAAAGTAAATTTCTTCTTCATGTTCAGCTCTTCAGTAGAGGCATAAAAGTTTTATTGCAAAATTGGGTAATATTTGGAACTGTTCATAATTCATAATTCCCTATACTTTGACTAAAATCCCCCCAAAAAACCACAGTTCCATCTAATGTATTGGAACGTTTTTCTGCCCTCCCACTGACAACTCATACAAATGCCAAGGAAATGCTCACTAAAAAAGCTAACCTTTTTAAGAAGTTAAAGGGATCCTGTCACCTCCAAAACGCCTCCTAAGCTAGCAAAACATGTCCCTGCAGCTTCCTATCACTAATCTCACACTTCTTCTGTCTCCTAAAAGCATCCTGTGAAAGTGCATAAAAACGTTTTAATACTCACTCATTAGTGATTATAATTAGCAGGGGCTATATTCTTTAGTCACCAAGGCATGTTGTTTTGCAGCCTCGAGGATCTCTGTCTGTGCTGCTGTTATATGCAGCTGAAGGCAGGACTAATGATTTGCGTTCTGTGAGTAATAGAGAGGGAGGGCAATAGCTGCACAAGCAGAGCACACAGAGACAGGGTGGATCCTGGAGCTGCAAAACAGCCTGCCTTGGTGACTAAAAATATAGCCCCTGCTAATTATAATCACTAATGAGTAAGTATTAAAACGTTTTTATGCACTTTCACAGGATGCTTTTACGAGACAAAAGGAGTGTGAGATTAGTGATAGGATGCTGCAGGGACATGTTTTGCTAGCTTAGGAGGCTTTCTGGAGGTGACAGGATCCCTTTAATGAGCATCATTTTAAATGATGGCAACTGTGTACTGACTGCTATTTAACTATATGTTAAATGTGATTCGCTAAGGGCGGCTTCACAATGCGGCGTGATCCGCTCCGGGGCTGTCCGGGATGACCCTGACAGCCCTGGACTCGATCAGCACACAGAAACGGAGGGCTAATAAGCCCTTCAGTCCAGTGTGCAGCCGCACGCAGTTTCCCCCTGCTGATAAGTCAGTACTGTGGCGCCGTGGTCCTGACCTGTCAGCGGCTGCAGCTGCGTGAGCTGCACACCGGACCGGAGGGCATATTAGCCCTCCGGTTCTGTGTGCTGATCGAGTCCAGGGCTGTCTGGGTCATCCCGGACAGCCATGGACTGTATCGTGCCGCAGTGTGAAGGCTCCCTAATTCTGAACACAACCAAATCCCTAATTATCAGAGCATGTTCACACTTATAGTATGTGATTACATTATTTTAACCTTGTTAATTTTATTTTTATCCACCTCCGAAATTATTTCAGTTTGTTTATCAATAGCTTTATACCTACTTGTGCATCTCAATGAATTAGAATATCATCAAAAGTGAATTATTTCAGTAATTTAATACAAAAAATGAAATGCATATATCATATAGAGTCATTACACACAGAGTGATCTATTTCAATTGTTTATTTCTGTTAATGTTGATGATTATGGCTTACAACCAATGAAAACCCATAGGTAATTATCTCAGAAAATTAATATAGGGAGGATTGTATGTGTGAAAAAAATGTAGAAAATGTTTTGAAAGGGTTGTTTTTGGTATTTTTTTTTACATGACAAAAATATGCCATTTTAACATGAATGTATATTTATTTTATATTCACTGTTCTTCCAAAAATCTATTGAGCAGAGGTGGAGAGATTATTTTTGAATTTGTTAGGGTCTGATCACTGGGACACTCTCCAGTGCAGAGAATGGGGCTCTGGAATGATCAGTAGGAATGAATGGTGGCTAAGAATACAAACGTCAGCTCTATTATTGTCTGCAGGCCTGACAAAGAAAGCTCAGCACTGTACACTTCATCCCCATCATTACTTTATTCAGACTGGGCATTTAGAAGCCTCATCCTTGGGATTGGTGAGGGTCCTAGTGGATAGGTGACAGGGGCTGGCTGGTGGAGATTGTCCCGAGTGGCAGCTTGATCCCTCAGCCCTGAGGAGCTGGGTGTGAGTGTGTGCTATCGATCCGGATGGGTGAGGAGTGTGGGGGGGTGAAATCACACTCACCGCGCGCTGCTCTCCACACAGTTCCGCTGTGTCATTGCGGCGACTGCGGCCGCAAAGCAACAACGGCCACTGGCCCATGTCATTAAAGGGGCAAAACCACCAGCCCGGGGGCACTTGCCCCCCTGCCACCTGGGCCAGTCCACCCTGATAGGTGATATCCTTTAACATTGGGCATAACACTCTATGCTCAAGGCATATTGCCAAAATTTTGCCTTCAGAATTTGAATTAATTTGGCTAATTATGAGACCTATCATTTTCTATATGGTTTCTATGTCATGTCAGGATTTTTCAAGGATTTAACACCTAAATCTTTATCAAATCTTCTGCATGGAAGACGTTGCATGCTCCATATTCTAAAGATCATCAAAAACACAGGCCAAAACAGACCGGTGGAAGCATAAACTATTTTATAGCATTTTATCCTTTAATGAACAGACACTATTGTATAGTTTTAAAGGCTACACATTTTTCATCTGATGGGCAATCTTTTAATCTTGCTTAATTTTAAAGAGTGCTTTTTCTATGTGTTCTAATACTATTCTTTTTAACCATTAGCTAATTTTATTCTGATTTGTACCACAATAAATATATAAAAATGTATTTGCAGCTAAAATCCTTTCCTTACTTCCTCATGACTTGGCAATTTAAAAATGATATACAAGCATTGTTACAACATAGGGTGAAACATTGCCACTTTACAGACTTAAATGCACACCATGAAAATAGAGGTCAGCTGTGGGTAATATGAAAAAGAATAATGCAAATATTTTGATAGCATTTCTTATGCAAGTGCCCAATGACCAATGCCAGTTTTGCTACATTCACCATAAATACAGTTGTATAATATAACTATATATATACACACACACTAGTTCATCTCAATGAATTAGAATATCATAAAAAATCAATATCATATTTCCATGTTGCAGGGCGTTGTTGGGAGTCCTGAAACACGTTGACTAATAAATCAATATTTTAGTCACCATTTGATGCTTTGTGGAATACAGCAGTGCAGTTTTTAATCCTTCATCCTCACTACTTTTATTTTCTGAGATAATGACCTTTGGGTTTTCATTGGCTGTAAGCCATAATCATCAACATTAACAGAAATACAAACTTGAAATAGATCACTCTATTTGTAACGACTCTATATATTATATGCATTTCTCTTTTTGTATTGAATTACTGAAATTAATTAGCTTTTTGATGATATTCTATTTCAATGAGAAGCACTAGTATGCTTTATAATAAGTCCTATTGAAGTCAAAAGTGTAAAGAAAGTCAAGCAGTTTTTGCCGCCTTTAATAAATAAGATTAGGGCAAGGCATAAAGCATTGCATCAGAAAGACACCACATAAATGGTATAAAACTAGTGCGCATACAGATAACTCATGCTCGGTTATCTTTTGGCTTGCTGGATTATAATGTCACCAGTGTTAAATGCTTATTACATTTTACATCCGTATAATAATGATATCTTATTTCAAAACTAATCTTCTGGTGTTACACTGATTCTTTCTGTGAAATTTGGCTAGATTTAAGGATTAGTATTTTTGCTAATCTTTTTAGATGTATGTACTTACAATCACTTCTCAATGAATATACTTAATCTCTGCATTTTGTGCTTACACTTTGCAGAGCAATCCCGCAGAGACATGCCTTATGGAGATGTATAAAATCCTAAGTATTAAACAAAATATTTTCATCATATAAGGGCACATACTATAACTCTTTATATAATTTATTTTAAAGGAATTTAGCTCGATTTTCAGCCATGAAGATTTGATGGATGAAAGCTCTGTAGGAAGATCAATCTTGTGCGAGCCTAGATATGTCCACCAGGGTCTTCTCCACCTTTGTCTTGACACTATCAAGCCATTAGATTGTTGTTTTTCCTCTTTGACTTTTTTCCTTATATTCTTCCTACCATAACGTCCTTCTCTAGAGATTTCTCTCTTTGTATGATGTGTCCAAAGTAGGCAAGTCTTGTTTGACTTGATATGCTCCAAAATTGCTTTGTTTGTTCCTCTTGCCATGCATGGTATTGACAACTTCCTTCTCCAGCACTACATTTTAAAGCTGTTGATTCATCTTCTGTCTTGGTCCTTCATTGTCCAGGTTTCACATTTGTTACCACATCAAAGACCAGACTATCTACGAGCCGTATCTTTTCCACCCATGAAATATCCCTTAATTTGAAGACCTACGTAGTCCAATGACTTAATTGTTGATTTGCACATAGATATTCTCTTATTGACTTTTGGTATCGTCGCTGCAACTTGAATGATAATTGATGCGAGTAGGTTGAAGTCCTTCACAACTTCCAGTTTGTCGCCGTCCGTCTCATCCTACAGTATAACAATCACTTCATAAACCCTGACTCCACTCATTAGCTATAAAGGTACCGTCACATGCGGCATATTTGCTCCTCTTTTTCTACTTTAAAAGTTGCCAGGTATGTAATAGTACTATACAATTTGTGGTGGTTGCAAAATCTGCATGTTGGGCCACTTATAGCACTCACTTTAGCAGGAGCATCAGATTGCAATGAGAAAATTCTCAGTTTATACTCTCTAAAGGTACAGTCACACACAGCAATATTGCTAGGCAATGTCACTGGCAATTTGCTGGTTGCAGTAAAATCATGGACACATTGCTCCATTTGTACAGGGCAACAAAATAGAACAATGTGCCCATGATTTCACTGCAACCAGCACATTGCCAGTGACATTGCCTAGCAATATTGCTGTGTGTGACGGTACCTTTAGAGTGTATAAACTGTGAATTTTCTCAGTGCAATCTGATGCTCCTGCTAAAGTGAGTGCTATAAGTGGCCCAACACGCAGATTTTGCAACCACCACAAATTGTATAGTACTATTACATACCTGGCAACTTTTAAAGTAGAAAAAGAGGAACAAATATGCCGCATGTGAAGTTTGCTGCAACACATCTTTAGCCACACCCCTAACTACACACCACCCTCACACCTCAATTATACCACATACCATGCAGTTTATGAACTGTTTGTTTCTTGGAAAAAGTTTGTGGAGAAAAGGGTTCTTCAAACCATTTCTCATTGCTTTCAACCCTGACTGGAGATGTCAGACGGGGCATGATAGCATGGTGGCAGTGAGGGACAATCAGTAGACTATCAAGGACAGCGGAGTGAAGACCCAATTTCAGAACTCTACCATTGTATCCTGAACGGTTGGATTTACCTATTGTTTATTTATTTATAGTTATTGCAGACATTAATTTTTCTGTATTTTATGTAAGCTTCCCTATATGCGGTCTTCCTGTTTTAAGATGTGAACTGTAACATTTTTAAGTGCTATTTTGCCAAGCATATTTTGGAATGCTATTTCTGCAAGTAGAATAAATGCTGCTTTTTTGCTGCATTTTATCTGTAATTTTTCTGCAACTGGCTGCACCAAACCAAACAATTACAATTCTCTCATTTCAGCATTTTTGCTACTTTTTTAATGTTTCCCCACTATTTTATGTATTTTGGTGCAGATTTGAACCAGAAATTTGCTTTTAATTTTTGTAGTACAGAGACGTTGTGATAAAAAAAACTTTAAAAACTGTCATGTTTTGGCATATATTTTTACATAGTTTTTTTAACACATTTCTTGCTATATAAATGCAGTGGTGATTAGCATGTCTGTTCTTTATCCAGAGAAGCAGGCAGATTCTGATTTATTGTCAATACAAACAATACAGCATTGTCCATCACTGACTTTGTCAGACCGTATTATGGGATTTTTTCAACTATGATAATAATTAGCAAAAGAAGGAACAAAAGTTCATGAAAACTTGCCAGAGCAGCTATATGGTCTTCTACCATATGCAATCGGCAGGATGCTGTGGTCCTCAATATTATAAGAAAAAGGCATCACAGGTGCAAAATACCAGCACTCCAATTACTCTCAACCTCCTTCTCTTGGAGCGGTGATTGCTGGTATTTTTCATTTTTTTTTTATGAGGTTCCCATAGAACACCAGTAATGGTGCAAAGTATGCCCAGCCTATTACTTACGCCCTTACTATTAGGCGGGCTGTTAGGCACTACATCAATGCACCACAACAATACAGACATGCTGTATGGCCCAGCTGCATTCTGCAAAAGAAAAAAAGTGCAAAAAAAACAATACAAAACATAAAAAAGTGAGGCAATGGTAGGTGTTTTGGACTAAAACACGTAAGCTCATAAGACATGCCAAGGATCCACCGTACGTGTGTGACTATGGGAACCTTATTCTGTGTGCATAAAAATTAGCAGAAATAACCCCTTGCAGCCAAAAAAATCTAACAAAGCACTTAGGGCCTTACACTAACACTTACACGCAACAACATTGCTAACGATATCGTTGCAGCGACGCTGCTGCATGTGATATATACCAACGACCAGCGATAAGCTCGCTGACCGCTGATCGTTGGTAAATGGCCAGGACCATTTTTTGATTGTTGGTGTCCTGCTGGGCGGCCAGCATCTGCGTGTGTGACAGCGGGAGACCAAAAATCAACGACCTCCAAACAACGCACACACATGCTGGGACGCTGGTAACCAGGGTAAAAATTGGGTAACTAAGCGTAGCGCTATACTTAGTTACCCGATTTTTACCCTGGTTACCAGCGTTCTCGCTGGTCGCTGATCGCTGGTGAGTCTGCCGTGTGACAGCTCACCAGCGATCAGATAACGATGCCCCAGATCATTGGTCGGGTCGCAGGACATCGTTATGTGTAATGGGACCTTTAGCAGGATGCAGTCAGACCCAATTAAAAAAGGCAAAAGCAGGTGCATAGAACAAATACAATCACACTCAACCTACAATACATGGGTGAGGTGATTTTGCGTTGCACAAGCTAAAATTTGCCTACATAGGATGCCATTCACACAAATTCAAATGATGCAGGGTAAATTACCAAAAATAATCTAAAATCCATTATGCATCAATAAATAATAATTAGCCAACCTAATCTCCATAAAAAGACACTAAACTATATAAACATTTGCGGCACATAAAGTCAAACCACAATTAGGTATATATAAACATAACAACTTTAATTACAGAATTGGAGAACACATGAGGCGGTTGACAGGGTAGGGGGTACTCGGGTACCGGGCTGATGGCGACTTGGATGGGGGATCACGGCTGGTCGGTCCCCGCTCCCGTGCCCTAGACCCTCAATGACGGGGGATGGTGGGGGATAATGGTGGTGAAGGGGGATTGATTATGTGATGCCTGTGGTACCTGGTAAATTGTATACCAGTGCTGCAGCCGGCCGCTGAGGTGATGGAAGTTCAGCTCAGTGTAGTACAGCTCCCCAAAGGTGGAGCTTTACCTTAGGGAAGTCGTAGTAGAGTCTCTGCGGTCAAAGCTGTGGGTAGCGGCGGATAAGCAGGCACACACACACAGTAGTCTTTGTTTCGGTACCTTTTACTGATGACAGGTAACAGGTACAGTCCAGAGAAGTAACCAGGTCCTCGGTGCAATTTGGGACTTTCACCTTGGAGAGTTGTGAGGCCTCCTCTGTCACTGTGTGCGATGGTTTGGGGTAAGTTCTGCCTATAACTGAACTCCCGCTCCTTCTTCCCTCTCAGGGCTTTGCTCTATCACTGACAATGAGGTCCTTCTGCAGGGTCCCTATTCTTCCCGTGGCCCCTGGTCCTGTGCTTGGTCAGTTTCAAGTGTCTCTTTGTTGTTACGTCAGGGGGATTAGTTCCTCTGGTCCTTTCAGGCTTTTCCTGCTGCAGTGAATGCAGTGTTGGACTCCGGTGTCCGGGTGAGCTAAAGGGAGACCTGGTTTGTTCCCTTCTTTAATTCCCTGTTTCCTCCACTGGCCTCCGACCATCTCCCTAGGGTGCAGCACAGCTGGGTCAGTGTTCCCTGGTCCTGGCCTGGATCGTTCCCAGCGATCAGCTCCTCAACTCCTGCTCTCTTCACTCTGACTAACTGGAACTAACTGAAATTAACTGACTCCTCCCCTCAGGCCTGGATCTTTTAAAGAGGATCTGGCTTAAGGCAGCCAGTAGAGCTCCCCCCTCAGGTCTGGGGTGGAAGGTGTTGTGTGCTGTGTGTACCAAGGTGTAAATCCCCCTTGCACCGGTGGATCCTGTGGCAATCCCCTGCAGGGATGCCACATTCACCCCTAGTTAAATACAGTCCTCCGGGACGGAAACTTTTTTTACGAACACAACATAACTATTTACATTTGAAAATTGAACAGTCTCATAACTAAAAATTTACAAAAACCAGGAGGAATGAAAAAAAAGGGTAACCGGTCCATATAGCGCTAGTCCATCCGCTGCAGGCTGTTTAGTCTCTGTAGGCTTAAAGTTCAACATTACACAACAAAAAACACTACGGGTGCCTCAGCGTAGGAGTGCTAGGTACTGCAGGGCCTCTATCGGGTCATAAGCGCTGTAGGCCTTCTGGCCCTAGGGTCACCTATTGGCCAAGATTTTGCTCTCCCTAGACAGCTCCTTATGCCAACTCCACTCACCCCTCTTACTGATGTTGTGTACCTGGTCTGGGTTGTTTTTGCCTGCTCTTCACCCTTTTCTGTACATTAGCATTAATAACAGATATACATTTTAGACATATTTACATTTTCCACATTATGGCTTATTCTCTGTACCTGAGTGGTGGGTGGCCTAGACTGACACGTGTTGACCACGTAATTCTGGTGTAGAATTGGTGAGAGTGGTTTTTATGTGCACTGGTAAACTGGTAACATCTGGCTACCTATGATCTCACTAGAAATGCGGTACACCGATTGCAGATCTCTGTTCCAACAGGGGTTCTCTAATCTTGGCGTTTCACTGCTGGTGAGACATCAAAGTTGAATTAGTATGTACCTTTATTTAAGCAATCCACTGGTATTCTCCAATGAGTGTCTCTACTGTCTTGGCTTCTTTTCTCAGTCTGACAAGGTCATCTTCTGGTTGTAACCGCTGAGGACACTGCTCAATGATCTCTGATCTTGACATGTTGCTGTTGTTTCGCTGTTCTTTGCTGATGAGACAGTTTCTGGTTATCAAATTTATGTTACAGTGTATGGTTCTTTCCCATTAATCATCTAGTTTGTGCATCTTCTTTTCTTCAAAACATATCCCTTGGTGTTAATGGGTTCTAGTGCACTTTTGTTAAAGATTGGTTTTTATTTCCTACTAGATTTTTCAGACTCTCTCACGCATTCTTGTCATCTCTGGTATTGTTTTCCACAGTATCCAATCGAAATCTCTAGTAATCTGTTTCAGAACTACTATGTCCTATTTCAAATATACTGGCAATTTTCCTGTCTTGTTCTCATGGGGTATGCAGTAAATTGTTGCTTTTGGATGTGTGCAAGTCAACAATCTGGTACTTCTGCTCCATTGGTTTCATTCTTCTAAGTGCGATTTCAGCAAATTCAATACCCATGATTATCTTTTCGCACATTCCATTATTTGAGGATGTAAGGCGTGATGCGAATTCTGCATCCATATAGCACAGAACTCTTGAATATTCAGCTTCAAAGCAGGACACTTGTCTGTCAATAACTATTGGGATACATGTGATTGCAAACATAGGCTTGAATGTTTTGCTGCTGTCTGAGCGTTAAGTTTTAACCCGAGCACCGCAAGGAATCCTGGAATATGGTCTATCATGGCCAAGCATAGTTGAAACGATTTGCTGATGTGATTTGACATGATCTAAGGCTACCAGTTCTAATGGTTGTTTGGTGATGATAGGCTGGAGTGGTGCTTTCTGGCTGTTACGGTCTCTTCTTCTTAATGAGCATGGTCCACAGTTTTTACACCATCTCTCTATAGAGGCTCTCATGCTGATTCAATAGAATCTCTCACTAACAATAGTTCCAGTTTTCTCCATCCAAAGTATCCTGCTCCATCATGGTATGCTTCCAATACCATTTGGACATCTCTCTTTGGAACCACAACTTGCCATACCATTTCATGTGTTCTTGGGTTGATATACCGTCTGCCCAGTTGACCTTGATAGATGAATAACCTGCTTCTTTCTTTCCACAGGTACTGGGCTTCTGGTGGAGCATTCTTTTCAAGTTGGGAATCCGGTTGGGTTATTAACTTCTTTACAAGGCTCAATGCCGAATCACTGTCTTCATTCTCCTTCCATCCATAGTGAGGCAATGGGTTTAGTGCAACAGTCTGATGTTTCTGGTAGATTGATCTTCAGCCATTTTCCATTTTCTACTTTTATGGAAAGCTGGGAGTTCTATTTCCTCTAAGTCATCCTCTTCTTCAAGTCCCTGTAGATGTACTTGAGGGTTTCTGGAGAGGGCATCAGCATTTACGTTGTTGCGCCTGCCCGGTAATTTGATGGTAAAGTCATAATTCAGATAGTCGGGCCATCCAGCGTTGCTCCAATGCACCAAGCCTCGCTGTATCCAGGTGTGTTAACGCGTTATTATCCATGAAGACGGTAAATTTCGAAGCTGCCAGGTAATGCTTGAACCTTTCTGTTATAGCCCAGACCAAGGCCAGGAACTCCAACTTAAAGGAACTGTAGTTTTCGGGGTTCCTCTCAGTGGTCGAAGTTTTCTGCTGGCGTAGCAATTACTCTCTCTCTACCATCTTGGATCTGGGAAAGGACTGCTCCCAGGCCTACATTGCTTGCGTCAGTGTAAAGGACAAATGGTAGGTTATAACGGGGTAAGCCACGATTTCCTCACCGGTTAGAGCCTGCTTCATCTGTTGGAAGGAAATTTCTTGTCCTTCTCCCCATTCCAATGGTGGCTCTGAAGAACTTCTCTTCTTAGATTGGCCTACCATCTTGTAGGGGCGCTGCCATCTTCGTGTAGCCCTTTTGAATTTTCTGTAGTACCCAACCAAACCTAAGAAGTGACGTACTTCGGTGATGGTGGTTGGTCTCTGCCAGTCCTGGATAGCGGTCACTTTTTCCGGGTCTTGTGCTATTCCATCTGCGCTGACCACATGCCCGAGGTATTGGACTTTAGGTTTCAGCAGGTGACATTTAGATGGTTTGTGCTTCATCCCGTACTTTGCTAAAGCTGCAAATAGCTCCGCCAGGTGTTCCAGATGTTCTTCGTAGGTTTTGGAATACACGATGACATCATAAGAGTACCGTATCGAAGTTTTGATGTCCCAGGCAACATTCCATGAGTCTTTGAAATGTTCCTGGTGCATTGCATAACCCGAATGGCATGCTTGTTGAATTCGCATAGGCCCATTGGTGTTGTGAATGCAGTCTTCTCTCAGTCTTCTTCTGCAACGGAGACCTGCCAATACCCACTAGTGAGATCTAACGTGGAGAAATAATTAGAAGTCTTTAATGCAGCAAGAGACTCCTCTATTTGGGGTAACGGGTAAGCATCTTTGTGTGTAATCTTATTGACCACCCTGTAATCCACACACATCCTCATCGTGCCATCCTTCTTTCTGACTAGGACTAAGGGGGCTGCTCAGGGACTACAGCTATCTCTTATAACCCCGGCTTCCTTCATGTCCTGCAGCATCTCTTTGGCATGCTGGTAGTGATTTGGTGGAATGGGTCTGTGTCTCAATTTAATTGGGGGATGATCTCCTGTGGGTATGCGATGGTGTACCCCTTTAATCCTCTCAAAATCTAATGGATGCTTACTGAATATTTGTTCAAACTCTAGTGCTACCCGGTAGACTCTGCGCTTCTGGTGAGAAGGGGTGGCATCAGTTCCTACGTGCACCTGCTGACACACTCCTTCAGCTGTCCTTTGGAGTTGTTTTCCTCCGCCTGACTAGATGAGGAAACGGGTTAAACTGCCTGTATGTTGTTGTTACAGACTGTATACAGATTTGCTACTGTAGCATACGGGGGTAGTTTTGCTTCCTCTTCTCCACAATTTAAAAAATAGATTGGTACTCTTCCCTTGGTACATCCACCACTGATTGCTGTCAGTAGTGTAGGTGAATATACCGGCTCTACAACTGCCTGGTATTCCTTTAATCTGAGACCTATTGGTGCTCAACACCATATCATCATTTTACTTTTTGGTGGTAACACAATGGAAACCGGGTCTGTTACCCGCACACTGCCAATCTCTCCCCCAGACAGATTTACCTGTTGCTTATGGATGAGGGCTCGGATTTCTTTTTGGATGACTCTCGTCCGCCCATAACCAGCATTCTCAGCAATCTGTCGGAGTAAAAACAACACTTCTCCAAGGCAGTTTTCAATTACAACAGTACCAATTACCATGTAGGGGTATTTCTCATCAGGATTATCTTCTACCACACATAACCCTTGGCCTTTTAACTCTACCCTCCCCAGCTTTATTGTCACTTCTCTGAACCCCACCATTCTGTGGTTGCCCATTGGCTGCAAGAATGACAAAGTTAGGGTCTGAGGGTCTAAGATCAGTGTCAGACCAAAATTGTTTATAAAGAATATGTAAGATTGTGGTAACCTGCGACCCGGTGTCCAGTAGGGCCGACATGGGGATTGCTTCTAGCGTAATGTTGAGGTACGGACTGTCTCCCACCTACCGATTTCTCCAGTCATATGGGCCCAGTTGTACTACTCCTGGGGGCTAGCCCTCGGGCCCAGGAATCTCGTGTTTAAAGGACATCCTCTTGCAAAGTGGCCTGGTTTGTTACATCGCAGGAAATGGGTTGTCCTGAAGAATCCGTGTAGTCCCTGGCTCTGCGTTGGAATGATGCGTTGGTAGTCTGACCTCAATCCTTCTGTAAACTGCTCTGCAAGCATTTTATCTTCTTCTAGTACACTTGCCGGGTCTACCTGTTTTAAGGACCAGAGTGCCCCTTATCTCTGATGGTATCCTGCAGTCTCTGCTTGCACTGGTAGAACAGCATCCTCAATTCAGACTGTGCGTGTTTTTCGAAAACAGCTTTGAGTTTGTCAAACACTTTAGGTGCAGAGTCTCTGTCAGCATCACTCCAGACTCACCTCCAGCTCCACTGCGCCTGTTAATTGTCCCAGCACAATGGCAGTGTGCTGCTTTTCTGTCATAGCATACATGTCCAGCATTGCACACATCTTTTGTTTGAAGACTGCTAGAGTACCGGGTTTACCTTCATACGTTGGCAACCATTTTGCACCCGGTATGTATGGCAAGGATATCGGCATTATCGGGGCCACTGCTCCAGCTGCTGCATTCCGGGCATCCCCCTCTGCCAGCCAGTGAGGTAAAACAAACTTTTCTGGTCGTCGGCGGCTCTGCAGGGGGAGTTGAGCACCTCGAGTCTTTCCGGAACTGGGAACTGCGCTTTGCTGATCTCCGGAAGAGTGGAGTGGCGGGGCTTATCTTCGCGCTCTTTCAGCCGCGCAGCCGCGATGCTCTTGCCACTCTGTGGCGCAGTAATGGCGGCCCGGTTTTGCAGTTCACAAACAGTTAATAAAGTTCAATTCTAGGCACACAGTACCCAGTTTTACCGGGCACGGGATCCTGTTCGTTACGCCAGGTTGAGGCGGTCGACAGGGTAGGGGGTACTCGGGTACTGGGGCAGATGGTGACTTGGATGGGGATCACGGCTGGTCGGTCCCTGCTCCCGTGCTTGGACCCTCAATGGTGTGGAATGATGGTGGTGAATGGGGATTGATTACGTGACGCCACCTGTGGTACCTGGTAAAGTGTATACCAGCACTGCAGCCAGCCGCTGAGGTGATGGAGGTGCAGCTCAGTGCAGTACAGCTCCCCACAGGTGGAGCTTTACCTCAGGGCAGCGGGGATGCATGAGTGGAGTTGTAGTAGAGTCTCTGCGGTCAAAGCTGTGGTAGTGGCGGGTATGGCATCTGTGGCCATTAACTGTTCATAATAAACCTTGCATCAAAACATCTAAAGGAGTGTGCAACTTGTATCCATATTTGTATTTACTGGGATGAAGAAATCCTGTTAGTTGCACTCCACTCACCACTACGCGTGTGCACACCATTATACCCTATTGACTTTATTTATTGGTAGTGGCGGTAAGCAGGCACACACCAGTAGTCTTGTTTCGGTACCTTTTATGGCCACTTTAACACTGCAACAGTAGAAAACTGCAGGTGTCGGAGACAATTGTACCTTTTACCTTCAAAACACCTTGCATATACCTGATTTACACGCAGCCACTTCAAGGTGTTTTGAAGGTAAAAGGTACAATTGTCTCCGACACCTGCCGTTTTCTATCTACAGTACCTGTTGCCGCGTGTAAAGTGGCCATTACTGATGACGGGTAACAGGTACAGTCCAGAGAAGTAACCAGGTCCTCGGTGCAATTTGGGACTTTCACCTTGGAGAGTTGTTAGGCCTCCTCTGTCACTGTGTGCGATGGTTTGGGGTAAGTTCTACCTATAACTGAACTCGCCGCTCCTTCTTCCCTCTCAGGGCTTTGCTCTATCACTGACAATGAGGTGCTTCTGGGGGGTCCCTATTCTTTCCGTGACCCCTGGTCCTTTGCTTAGTCAGTTTCAAGTGTCTCTTTGTTGTTACTCCAGGGGGATTAGTTCCTCCTGGTCCTTTCGGTCTTTTCCTGCTGCAGTGAATGCGTAGCATTGTCGGACTCCGGTGTCCGGGTGAGCTAAAGGGAAACCTGGTTTGTTCCCTTCTTTAATTCCCTGTTTCCTCCACTGGCCTCTGACCCTCTCCCTAGGGTGCAGCATAGCTGGTCAGTGTTCCCTGGTCCTGGGCCTGGATCGTTCCTAGCAACCAGCTCTTTCACTCCTGCTCTCTTCACACTGACTAACTGGAACTAACTGAAACTAACTGACTCCTCCCCTCAGGCCTGGATCTTTTAAAGGGCATCTGGCTTAAGGCAGCCAGTAGAGCTCCCGCTTCAGGTCTGGGCTGGAAGGTGTTGTGTGCTGTGTGCACCAAGGTGTAAATCCCTAATTGCCCCTGCAGGGGTGCCACACACACATAGAATAAAACCATCCCCATAAAGCCAAGATAAGAGCTGTGCAGTCATAGAGTACACAAAATGTAACAAAGTTCAGTTCAAACTACAGATCTGTATTGGTAATAGTTATTTACAGTGCTGAAGCTTCACATATACTCTGTAGTGTGTTACTCTTGTGTTACTGATTGGTATTAACCATATACTGTGATTTTGTGTAATCTACAACTGTACTGCTCTTGTCTTGGTTTTATGAGGATGGTTGTATTCTATGTGGGTTCTCCAATCCTTTAATAAAATTTGTTATAAGTTTATATACCGTATATACTCGTGTATAAGCCGAGTTTTTCAGCACAAAAAATGTGCTGAAAAGTCCCCCCTCGGCTTATACACGAGTATATACGGTAATAATAAAAAAAAAAAAAATATACAGCCCCCCCGTGGTATACCGGGCCCCCCCTGTGGCAACCTGTAAAGGAAGCGATGATTATACTTATCGGGTCGCCGACGCCGACGCCGACGCTCTGTCACCGTCCGTCACCGCGCTCCTCCTGGTCTTCATGCTTCCTTCACCGTCGCACAGGAAATGACGTCATTTTCTGTGCGCCGATGAAGGAAGCATGAAGACGGGAATGAGCGCGGTGACGGACGGTGACAGAGCGGCGGCGTCGGCGTCGGCGTCGGCGACCCGATAAGTATAATCATCGCTTCCTTTACAGGTGGCCACAGGGGGGGCCCGGTATACCAGGGGGGAGGGCTGTATACAGCCGGGTACCGCTGTATACAGCGGGGCTGCTGTATACAGCGGGGGATGCTGTATACCCCTCTGGGGCTGCTAAATACCCCTCTGGGGCTGCTGTATACCCCTCTGGGGCTGCTGTACACCCCTCTGGGGCTGCTATATACCCCTCTGGGGCTGGGGCTGCTATATACCCCTCTGGGGCTGGGGCTGCTGTATACAGCTCTGGGGCTGCTGTATACAGCTCTGGGGCTGCTGTATACCCCTCTGGGGCTGCTATATACCCCTCTGGGGCTGCTATATACCCCTCTGGGGCTGCTATATACCCCTCTGGGGCTGCTGTATACCCCTCTGGGGCTGCTGTATACAGCTCTGGGGCTGCTGTATACAGCTCTGGGGCTGCTGTATACCCCTCTGGGGCTGCTGTATATACCACTGGGGAGGCTACTGTATACTACCACTGGGGAGGCTGCTGTATACTACCACTGGGGAGGCTGCTGTATACCACTGAGGGGGCCTGTATACCACACTGCTGGGGGCTGTATACCTGTGCTGGGGTCCACCCTCGGCTTATACACGAGTCAATAGGTTTTCCCAGGTTTTGGGGGCAAAAGTAGGGGGGTCGGCTTATACACGGGTCGGCTTATACACGAGTATATACGGTATACCTAATTTTGGTTTGACTTTATATGCTTCAAATCTTTATACACCATGATTCAAATTCTTATGCAAATATTCTTTTTCTCTGATTTTCCTAAATGGTCGGTGCAAATGACAGTCAGTGTAATAAAAGTCATCACCCATTAGATTATACATTGAATTTTATTGAACAAACCTCCCAATGATAACAGTACAATCTTCAAAATAAAAAAAAAACTCTAAATGCACTGTTCCAAATTATTAGGCACAGTAGAGTTTCTAAACATTTGATATGTTTGAAAGAACTGAAAATGCTCATTTGTTGAATTTGCAGCATTAACAGGTCACATTCACTGAAATAAAAAGCTATTTAACTCTAAAACATCCTAACAGGCAAAAGTTACATGTTAACACAGGAACCCAACTTTGATGTCACCTTCACAATTCTAGCATCCATTGATATTGTGAGTTTCTGGAGAGTTTCTGCTTGTATTTCTTTGCATGATGTCAGAATAGCCTCCCAGAGCTGCTGTTTTGATGTGAACTGCCTCCCACCCTCATAGATCTTTTGCTTGATTATACTCCTAAGGTTCTCTATAGAGTTGAGGTCAGGGGAAGATGGTGGCCACACCATGAGTTTATCTCCTTTTATGCCCATAGCAGCCAATGGCACATGGTATTCTTTGTAGCATGAGATGGTGCATTGACATGCATGAGGATGATTTTGCTCCTAAAGGCACGTTTTTGCTTTTTGTACCATGGAAGAAAGTTCTCAGTTGGAAACTCTATATACGTTGCAGAGGTCATTTTCACACCTTCAGGAACCTTAAAGGGGCCTACCAGCTGTTTCCCAATGATTCCAGCCCAAAACATGACTCCTCCACCTACTTGCTGATGTTGCAGCCTTGTTGGGACATGGTGGCATCCACCAACCATCCACTACTCTATTCATCTGGACCATCCAGGGTTGCTCGGCACTCATCAGTAAACAAGACTGTTTGAAAATTAGTCTTCATGTATATCTGGATCCACTGCAACTCTTTCTGCTTGTGAGCACTGTTTAGGGGTGGCCGAATAGTAGGTTTATGCACCATAGCAAGCCTTTGAAGGATCCTACACCTTAAGGTTCGAGGGACTCCAGAGGCATCAGCAGCTTCAAATATCTGTTTGTTGGTTTGTAAGGCTTTTTTAGCAGCTGCACTCTTAATCTGATGAACTTGCCTGGCAGAAACCTTCCTTATTCTACCTTTATCTGCAGGAACACATATGTGCTCAGAATCAGCCACAAATCTCTTCACAATACGATGATCACGCTTAAGTTTTCGTGCAATATCAAATGTTTTCATCCCTTGTCCAAGGCATTGCACTATTTGTTGCTTTTCGGAAGCAGAGACATCCTTTTTCTTTCCCATGTTACTTGAAAACTGTGGCCTGCGTAATTTTGTGGAACACCAGTTTTCCTTTTATTGGGCTCACCTGCCAAACTAATTATCACAGGTATCTGAGATTGATTTCAATGATCCAAAGAACCTGGGACACAATACCATTAATGGGTTTCATTGAAAAAAGATAAAAATAAAACCCTATGACGCTTAAAACAATTTGCATAATAATTTGGAACACAGTGTATAATAATCGCTTCCACATACCACCACCATGCCCTTTACCCTGAACAACTGCGCCAAGTCTTTAATATATTATTGTAGCAGTTGAGGCTTTCCATCTGTCCATGAATTTGATGAAGCCTTATGCCAGCCGCACACTAACCACTACCCGGCATAACTTTAATACACGGTTAAGCCGTGCTAGGCAATATGTGGAGTGTGCCTTCAGTATATTGTCATCCAAGTGGCGTGTGTTACTGACATGTTGTCATGCTGGGTGTAGGGAGATACCCAGCGCTGGATGACGACAGGGGGGAAGAAAGGAGTCCCTAGCGCTGACACCTGGCTCCCCTAACATCCCTATACAGTTTCCGCAACTGTTGCCACCAGGATACCTATTCCCTGACTGTCCCAGGAGTACCACTACACAGGGATGAATGCGGGTGATCACTAGTCAGCCCGGCAAGCAACTAAAGAAACACACAAGGGAAACAAACAAAGAGGGAAGAGATACACTTAGCTTGAGCAGATCCAAGCCCCAAACCAACAGACTCCATTGTATCCAATTACACCCCAAGAATGTGGATAGTGTAGTAAAGGTGTGTGTTTGTTTACTCAATTTTTTATGCCGACATCACCCCCTATGAATGGGATTCCACACTCATCGGTCTCCAAGATGTGGCTGTTCGTGCTCCTCTTGCTGCCATGGAAGTGAGGAATCAATTCGCCGATTGCTTCCGTAATAACGTTGGTCAGATACCTATAGGTGCTTCCCCTATGCGATTTGTGATGCCACTCATGTTTGTTTGACACCCCTGGGTCAAAGTGCCACAGTGTCATCACTGCCCCCAGGAAACACACACACGCACTCAACACTCCAAGCAGCGAGCTAACAGACTTCAGGAAACAATGCTTTGAGCTAGGATGCAATTAGGAACACCTGAACAGCTATCACTGGCAGTGCATCCTGGGAGTCAAGGTGAATATATACACAGCTCAAGGTAAGGGATCAACTGGGTCATAGTGACCACCAGCTTTCACTAAAAGGGAAATGCCTCTTAAAGCGACAGAGACATTTTTTTTAAGATTAGGACTGTTTGGCCAAACGCTGGGACCTTCTGCGAGTGGTCTCTATAGTCTCATCCATGCCATCTGACACACCCGTGACACATGTATCCAATTACACCCCGAGAATGTGGATAGTGTAGTGAAGGCGTGTGTTTGTTTACGCAATTTTGTATGCCGACATGACCAATTCATTGTGGACCCTATAAATGGGATTCCACACTCATCCGTCTCCCAGATGCGGCTGTTTGTGCTCCTCTTGCTGCCATGGAAGTGTGGAATCAATTCGCCGATTACTTCCGTAGTGAAATTGGTCAGATACCCTTGGCTGCTGCCCTTATCCGATTTGTGATGCCACTCATGTTTGTGTGGCACCCCTGGGTCAAAGTGCCACAGTATCATCACTGCCCCCAGACAACACACATAACACTCATTCCTCCAGGCCAGAAGGGGGAGATCAAGCCTGGATTAAGGGTGAGCTCCCCTATATATTCT
Organism: Allobates femoralis; assembly: GCA_033576535.1. Lineage (NCBI taxonomy): Eukaryota > Metazoa > Chordata > Amphibia > Anura > Aromobatidae > Allobates > Allobates femoralis. Next base: position 351,006,084 of record JARQOC010000002.1, read on the forward strand.
GAAACACACAAGCCTGTGATCCACTTCATGGATCCCCACTTCTCATATGTCCTAGCCACTAAATCCTAGCCACTATATCTGTGTCCAAAATCAGCAAAGGACGTAATTAGAAAATTCTATTTTACTACAGCAATAGTTTGGTCCGCCGACCACTGCACTCATGCAGGATACAACTTTGCCTTGATTATAAAGGGAAGGCATTACTAGTGCAGGACACCAGCCTCCAATCACTAAACATCTCCTTAATCTTGGAGGACAGCGACCACTGGCTGTCCTGCACAATGAATAGGATTGACATAGGACGCTGTTCACACAGGTTACCGCAATATGTTCCCAGCCTCTTACATTTGCCCCTATCTCAGTAGGCGGGCTGTTATGGCACTACAACACTGCTACCTGCCAGAACAAACATCCCATATGGCCTAGCTGCACCCTGCATTATAAAGAGTGCAAGAAAAAACACACAATAACAAATTATGAAATTGTGGGGTATTAGTTTGTCTTTTGGTCCAAAATACGTAAGCTTGTGATCCACTTCACGGATCTCCACTTCTCACAACTCTTAGCAACAAAATACTAGCAACTAAATCTGCGTCCAAAATCAGCAATGGACGTAATTAGAATATTCTATCTTACCACAGCAATAGTTTGGTCAGTCGACCATTGCCCTCATGCAGGGTGCAGCTTATTCTGGTCTGGGAAGGAGCTAGTTAGTGCCGTTCCTGAGAGGACTGTGAAGAGTTCAGTTCCTATGAAGACTGCGAAGAAGACCTGAGTGTAAAGGAGCAGTGCTAAGCTCATCTCAGGGTCCACTAACTGAGTTCCAGGCCTAAGGCTAGGCTCTGAGGAGAGAAGCAGGAACACACCTGGGAGGCTGAGCAACCCCCTTCTCACCCCAGAGAAAAGGCACATAGAAGGGACACTGGAGTGTGAGACTGTTCAGGGTCTCACGTCCCGGCAGTCAATACCGGAAAGTGGGGATTCCAAATTCTCCAGCTACACTTTACCAGAGGCACAGCAACACCATGAGAGTTCAGCAGCATACACCCGAGATCAGGATAGAGTTGTTGTTCTCAAAAGACCCATGGACAGCTCCATCTAACATCTGCTCCAGTAAAGGACTGAGAAAACTACAAAACAATGAGTCTGCCTATTCCTTGTGCCCTTCGTCCTGCATTCCACACGCAGGGCCACACCGTCCATTGGACAGTGTGAGCCCTGTCATTCAGGCGGCAGCCGGCAGGGGGAGCGGCTGTGCAGAAGGGGGCGGCGCCTCAATGCAAACAGCCTTCCCCTGTCATGGCGCCGGCCGCTCACCCCGCGCACCGGAGGTAAGCGGCGACCGCCGGGGTACGCCGGGGTAGAGGCACAGAAGGGGCGGCAGGGGCCCCAGGAATCAGTAGCACCCCCCCCCCCGGTACTCACGGCCGCGGCCAGCAATCACTGCCGCGGCTCAGGCGGCAGTGGCGACCCGGTCACAGGTAGAAGTGGCGGCTTCAATAGCACACCCCCCCCCGTAATCAGTGCCGCGGCTCAGGCGGCGGTGGGGCTCGGTGCACCCCTGTCCACACGTAGACTATTTTCCCTGCCCCGGGGATTGGCTTTACCCATGGAGAGCCGTTCAATCCCAGCTGCCCGTCCATCACCCGGAGGTTCTGCAGCAGCTGTGGCCATCCCTAACCACACACCACAGGTGGTGTCACAAAGAATCCCCTGTATATAACCCCTTTTTCAACTGAAACTCAGGGCACGGGACCGGGTCACGACCCCCGTGACTTCCCCAAGAGGCAGCAGCACCTAGGCCCGGTCATGAGCACCCCATTGCCCTGGGGGCACCTCATTTGCTCATCAGTACATGTTAATTTGGTTTGTGTGTCATGTTGTTTATTTCACTGCACTAGTTATTTGCATCTTTCAGTTATATAAATCATCAAAACACAATATTGTTGTTGTTGTTTTTATTTACTGCTACGTAATGTGTTTGGCCATGACCTCTAAGATGTTGCAGACCCTGAAGGATAAAGGATGTATGGTAAAAAATAACATGTATACAGCATTGACATCACCATGCTACTGATAAAGAAGTTTACATATGGCTGCTTCCAAGGCCATGATGGTTAGTCGTGTCATGTTGGTTTCCCAACCATGTGGGTATTAGTCACATGTTAATTCCATGTCCATATAGGCCCATATGATTGCAATTTTTGCTCCTTCCACCAACACATGAATAGTAAATGTACTGTCCAATAACACTGTGGCTCATGTATTATCTGAGTTTAATCTTGCTGATGTAATATTTGCCAACCCAAACTCTTGCAACATGTAATCAGTCTCACTGATGTGTCAACCCCATGATTTGTATGGTCAGCCTGACAAATGTTTACAAGCCACACCTTTAAACCTGGTTAGTATGGTCCACATATTTTTGTGGTTTAATAAATTATATGGCCATATGCTAGCAGGACAGGTTGTTATTACATCCATAAACAAATGATCATTTAGAAATTCCACCAACACGTGTTATAAATCAAATTAACATACTTCAATAACATGTATGTGTTGCAGCATATACAGAAATTGTAAACCATTCTTGGCCGATTATTATTATTATTATTATTATTATTAATAATAATAATAATAATAATAATAATTATTATTATTATTATTATTATTATTTTATTATTATTATTATTATTATTTATTTATATAGCGCCAACATATTCTGCAGCGCTTTACAATACAATGTAACTAATCACAGTAAGTAATCACAGTGAAGAAAAAATACAGTACAGTAATTACATACAATACAGTAAGCATAGAATTGATGTAGGAAATACAATAAATAAGGCAAAAAATAAAGGTGACTCTGCTCAAAGGAGCTTACAGTCTACAATGGGATAGGGATTACACAAGGTACAGGGGCTTATTACATTGATGGTCCGGGCATCTTGAGGAAGAGGAGGATAGAAATAAAGTTACATGAATGGTCATCAGACAGTCAGTGCAGACCTTTTGGGTTTGGTGGAGTTGGAGAAGAGTTTTATAGCAAGAGAGATAGTGTGTGGGCTATGTACAGTATAAAGGACTTCTATTAGGGAGCATGATAGGCCGCCTTAAAAAGATGTGTTTTTAGGGAGGGTAAGCTCCTTTTTACGTGGGGTGCTGTGGATGTCACTTTTTTGAAGTATTTTTAGGGAGTGTCTGAAGCCATGCAAGTTGTGGATATTCCTGATTTCTTGGGGTAGAGCATTATAGAGAATTGGTGCAGCTCGGGAGAAGTCTTGGAGCCGAGAGTGGGAGGATTGGATTAGTGTAGATGTTAGAAACAGATAATTTGTAGAACGTAGAGAATGGCTGAGGTGATAGACAGAGGTGAGGGAGGAGATGTAGGGTGGTGCTGCACTGTGAAGAGCTTTGTGGGTGAGAACCAGAACTTTGAATTGGATCCTGTAGTGAACGGGCAGCCAGTGCAGTGATTGGCACAGACTGGAGGCTTCTAAGTAACGGTTAGCTAGATAGGTGATCCTTGCGGTGCATTAAGGATGGACTGGAGAGGAAAAAGTTTAGAGACGGTGAGGCCAATTAATAGAGAATTGCAGTAGTCAAGGCAGGAATGGATTAGGGTAACGGAGAGGGTTTTTGTTGTTTCCATGGTGAGAAAGGGGCGAACTCTAGAGATGTTCTTCAGGTGCAAGCGACAGGAGAAGATGAGAGATTGTGCATAGGAGGTGAAGGAGAGATCGGTGTCAACATAAAACCCAGACAGCGAGCCTGCTGCCTAGGCGTTATCGTGGTGCCGCACACTAAGAAAGAGATTTCAGATTTAGAGAGGTTAGTGGAGGGCAGGAGCAAGAGAAATTCAGTTTTGGAAAGGTTGAGTTTCAAATAGAGAGCAGACATGATGTTGGAAATTGCAGCTAGACAGTCGTTGGTGTTTTTGAAGTGAATAATTGTGTGTCATCAGCATAGAGATGGTACTGGAAGCCAAATCTGCTAATGATGTGTCCAATTGGGGCTGTGTAGAGAGAGAAGACAAGAGGTCTGAGGACTGAACCCTGAAGGACCCCAATAGTGAGAGGTAGAGGGAAGTAAGTGGAGCCAGCAAATGATACACTGAAGGAGCGGTCAGAAAGATAGGAAGAGAACCAGGAGAGAGCTGTGTCCTTTATGCTGATGGAATGCAGCAGAGAGAGTAGGAGATGGTGGTCCAGAGTGCCAAAAGCTGCAGAGAGGTCAAGAAGAATAAGCAGAGAATGTTCACCATTACGTTTTGCTGTCAGAAGGTCACTTTAATAAGGGCAGTTTCTGTACAGTAAAGAGGGCAGAAACAAGACTGTAATGGATCTAGAAGAGAGTGAGTGGAGAGGTAATGGGTGAGGCGGGTGTAGACCAGGCGCTTCAAGACTTTAGAGATGAAGGGGAGATTGGAGACTGGTCCATAGTTATTAGTGCAAGATGGTTAAAGAGAAGATTTCTTTAATAATGGGGTAATGATAGAGTGTTTGAAGGAGGAGGGAAAGATGCCAGAAGAGAAGGAGAGGTTGAAGATTTTGATTAGGTGAGTGGTGACGACCGGAGAGAGGGACTGAAGTAGGTGTGAGGGAATGGGGTCAGATGACGGTGCCCGGAGTGGAACTGAAACGCGTAGGTGGAAATAAAGAAGGGGGGGTCTTTTACCTAAAGACTTGTGACTAATTATTTCAGGCAGCGCGGACCATCTATACACCTTCCCTGGATCTGGATATCTTTACACATGCTACATGACGGTGGAGGTCCTGCAGCAGCTTAAAACTACATGCTATTAAAACTAGTTGTGGGTGCACACAACTAGACCAGGTGAGTGCACCTCTTTTTGATCTGAGTACAGAATCAGTGCCATATTGATAGGGCACTATTGCGCCTCGTTTGTCTCCTTTATCTTTTCCTAAAGGACTGGCACATAGGAGGACATCAGGAGCTGCCACTCACTGCTGCCATGGAGGGAGGTTCTCTGTCTGAAATCATCAATTTGATGCTTAATAGCACTTGTTCTGCACACGCACAGAGTCCTGCTGCCGATGTGGGCCATCAAGTAGCAACATATCTGTGTTTTCCTTTACCAGTGTCCAGCGTCCAGATCGGGTGACATGAGCTCGGGAAGACATGGGATCAGTAGCAGCTGTTGTGACAGGGCCTTCTGAGCATGTTGCCTGTGGGTCAGGTTGGCTGAGTTCTGATGGCAAGATGTCGCCCCCTTGGTCCCTGGTGCTGGGCCCTTCACCGGCACTTTCCACCACATCCAGAAACACAGCCGACGTACTGCAGAATGTCCTTTTAATAAAACCAAAAACCATGATTACACATGTACTTGCCATGTTCGTTTCACAAAGTGTAACTAAATAAATTATCTGCGGTCACTTACATCCGTGCCTCGACTGTTATTTGCAGAAACATCAATTGGTCAAAGTGTTTATACAGTCATGGTGGGCATGGGGCTGAACCGCTTTTATACTTTTATTGATCCTTATAATTTTGAAGATTAGGATGGGGTCAGCACCACCTTGCAGCGTCTCCCATACAGCCTGGGGAGATTTCACCGCCGCCTGCAAGCTTTCAGCCCTTGGCTATGGAGGATGATGAGGAGGGTCCTTCCTGCTGCACCGCTCTGCACGCTCTGGTGCTCATTCCCAACAGTCCGATACGTCACATCCAGTTTTGTGTTATAGGAGAAGAAAAAGAAGTCGCACTCAGAGCTTCTATAAACAGTGGTTCTTTATTGTGCTTCAGTGCACACAGCAGGTGGTGGCATGCGGGTGGGAGGACGGGGGGCACGACGTTTCGCGCCGTATAAGGCGCTTCAGCAGGTTAGTCCTCAGAGTGTATTGTTGCAATAGGCAACTTATACACCCCCACTGATGACGTCACAAACTTAATTAGTGAACATGTGTGAACTTAAGATTATGGAGCTGAAACCAAAACAGCTCTTAAAGTGACAGTGCAATTAAGTGATCAAAGTGCATTACATACATACAGTACAGTACTATGTGCTTACAATATATACAATAAAAACCTTTTTACTCACAACCACAGGTTAAAAATATTTTTTCCAGTCATAGGCCAGTACACTACTCGACTTACCCTCTTCTCTTTCCTGATAATAAATTTAATGAATAGGTATTAAACTTATTATCAGGAAAGAGAAGAGGGTAAGTCGAGTAGTGTACTGGCCTATGACTGGAAAAAATATTTTTAACCTGTGGTTGTGAGTAAAAAGGTTTTTATTGTATATATTGTAAGCACATAGTACTGTACTGTATGTATGTAATGCACTTTGATCACTTAATTGCACTGTCACTTTAAGGCTACGTTCACACATTTGCGTATTTTGCTGCGCTTTTTTGCGCGCACTTTTTGCCGCGTTTTTCGGCCGCGCAAAAAAGCGCAGCAAAATACGCAGGGGCTTTCACACACTGCGCTTTCTTTCCCCCAGAAAGCGCAGTGATGTCACAGAGGGGAGGAAGAATCCTGCTTCCTCCTCCCCTCTGTGACATGTGTGACTGCCCCATTAGACTTCACAGTGTATTAATACACACTGTGAAATCTAAATTAAACAAAAGCAAGTGTGTGAAAAATAAAAAAGAATCAATACTTACCTTCCGACGCCTTCTGCCGCTGTGCGATCCCCGGTTCTAAGTCAGATCTCTTCTGACAGGACCTGTGATGACGTCAGAGGGGGGCGTTCCCGGGGCGGTCCCATCGCTGAATGGCTGCTCGCGGTCATGTGATATCACATGACCGCGAGTGCCCGGGAACGCCCCCCCTCTGACGTCAACACAGGTCTTGTCAGAAGAGATCTGACTTAGAACCGGGGATTGCACAGCGGGAGAAGACGTCGGAGAGGTGAAGTATTGATTCTTTTTTATTTTTCATTCACTTGCTTTTGTTTAATTTAGATTTCACAGTGTATATTAATACACTGTGAAGTCTAATGGGCGGCCACAGCTGTCACAGAGGGGAGGAGGAAGCAGGATTCTTCCTCCCCTCTGGGAGAATACGCAGAAGTAGCTGCGTAAACAATTGACATATCAATTGTTTACGCAGCTGCGTTTTCTCCCGGAAAACGCACTGCGTATTTTTACGCAATGTCTGCACTGCAAAGTGAATTTCCCATTCACTTTGCAGGCAGACAAAAGGCACATTGCGTATTTTGAAAAGCGCGCGTAAAAAAACGCGGCAAAATACGCAATGTGTGAACGCAGCCTAAGAGCTGTTTTGGTTTCAGCTCCATAATCTTAAGTTCACACATGTTCACTAATTAAGTTTGTGACATCATCAGTGGGGTTGTATAAGTTGCCTAGTGCAACAATACACTCTGAGGACTAACCTGCTGAAGCGCCTTATACGGCGCGAAACGTCGTGCCCCCCGTCCACCCACCCGCATGCCACCACCTGCTGTGTGCACTGAAGCACAATAAAGAACCGCTGTTTATAGAAGCTCTGAGTGCGACTTCTTTTTCTTCTCCTATAACACAAAATTGATCCTTATAATCCCTGACATACCTGTCATGAATGGACCGCCAACGCACATGCACTATACGCTCTGCATGAGTTATGACAACACAATTGTTAAGATACAACACACACAGATAGTGGCTGGCTATAATCTTATATATAAAACCCGAAGGCCACTTCCGGAACAGGCCACGCCCACTTCCGTGATGGACGTCGCCCAGGCTCATGCAGTGCACTGTAGCAGGGCTGCCCCCCTGCTACAGGCACCGGCACACGGAACGTTCCGACCTCGGAAGTTCCGTGTGCCCTCCATCCACTCCCCTCCACCCTCTGCCCTCCAGACACATGCCTACATACCGAGGGGGGTAGGGGGGGCCCATTGCCCGCCACCTCGGGGGGCCACACAAGCCCTGGGAGTGCCCGTGCTTCCTGCCCGTGCTTCCTGCCCGTGCTTCCTGCCCGTGCTTCCTGCCCGTGCTTCCTGCCCGTGCCTGGAGAGGAGGGAGGGCGGGACTTCCTCTCCTGCAGCTCTGCCCGCCCCTCCTCTCCTGCTACAGTACACCTGATGGCCGGCCCGCGGTGAGTCTGCCCTGCCGGCTCCAGCAGCCTCTGCCCTACCGGCTCCAGCTGCCTCTGCCCTCCAGCCTCCTCTGCCCTGGCCTCTGCCCTCCAGCCTCCTCTGCCCTCCCCTCTGCCTGGCCTCTGCCCTGGCCTCTGCCCTCCAGCCTCCTCTGCCCTGGCCTCTGCCCTCCAGCCTCCTCTGCCCTGGCCTCTGCCCTCCAGCCTCCTCTGCCCTGGCCTCTGCCCTCCAGCCTCCTCTGCCTTGGCCTCTGCCCTCCAGCCTCCTCTGCCCTGGCCTCTGCCCTCCAGCCTCCTCTGCCCTGGCCTCTGCCCTCCAGCCTCCTCTGCCCTGGCCTCTGCCCTCCAGCCTCCTCTGCCCTGGCCTCTGCCCTCCAGCCTCCTCTGCCATGGCCTCTGCCCTCCAGCCTCCTCTGCCCTGGCCTCTGCCCTCCAGCCTCCTCTGCCCTGGCCTCTGCCCTCCAGCCTCCACTGCCCTGGCCTCTGCCCTCCTGCCTCCTCTGCCCTGGCCTCTGCCCTCCAGCCTCCTCTGCCCTGGCCTCTGCCCTCCAGCCTCCTCTGCCCTGGCCTCTGCCCTCCAGCTTCCTCTGCCCTGGCCTCTGCCCTCCAGCTTCCTCTGCCCTGGCCTCTGCCCTCCAGCCTCCTCTGCCCTGCCTCTGCCCTCCAGCCTCCTCTGCCCTGCCCTCTGCCCTCCAGCCTCCTCTGCCCTGGCCTCTGCCCTCCAGCCTCCTCTGCCCTGGCCTCTGCCCTCCAACCTCCTCTGCCCTGGCCTCTGCCCTCCAGCCTCCTCTGCCCTCCACTCTGCCCTGGCCTCTGCCAACCAGCCTCCTCTGCCCTGGCCTCTGCCCTCCAGCCTCCTCTGCCCTGGCCTCTGCCCTCCAGCCTCCTCTGCCCTGGCCTCTGCCCTCCAACCTCCTCTGCCCTGCCTCTGCCCTCCAGCCTCCTCTGCCCTGGCCTCTGCCCTCCAGCCTCCTCTGCCCTGGCCTCTGCCCTCCAGCCTCCTCTGCCATGGCCTCTGCCCTCCAGCCTCCTCTGCCCTGGCCTCTGCCCTCCAGCCTCCACTGCCCTGGCCTCTGCCCTCCTGCCTCCTCTGCCCTGGCCTCTGCCCTCCAGCCTCCTCTGCCCTGGCCTCTGCCCTCCAGCCTCCTCTGCCCTCCAGCTTCCTCTGCCCTGGCCTCTGCCCTCCAGCTTCCTCTGCCCTGGCCTCTGCCCTCCAGCCTCCTCTGCCCTGGCCTCTGCCCTCCAGCCTCCTCTGCCCTGGCCTCTGCCCTCCAGCCTCCTCTGCCCTGGCCTCTGCCCTCCTGCCTCCGCTCTCCTCTCCCAGTCCTCTGCCCTCCTGCCTCCGCTCTCCTCTCCCAGTCCTCTGCCCTCCTGCCTCCGCTCTCCTCTCCCAGTCCTCTGCCCTCCAGCCTCCACTCGCTTCTCCCTATCCTCTGCCCTCCAGCCTCCGCTCTACTCCCTGTCCTCTGCCCTCCAGCCTCCACCCTCCTCTGCCCTCCAGCCTCCGCTCTCCTCTCCCTGTCCCCTGCCCTCCAGCCTCCACCCTCCAGCCTCCGCTCCCCTCTCCCTGTCCTCTGCCTTCCAGCCTTCGCTCTCCTCTCCCTGTCCTCTGCCCTCCAACCTCCGCTCTCCTCTCCCTGTCCTCTGCCCTCCAGCCTCCGCTCTCCTCTCCCTGTCCTCTGCCCTCCAGCCTCCTCTCTCCTCTTCCTGTCCTCTGCCCTCCAGCCTCCTCTTTCCTCTCCTCTGCCCTCCAGCCTCCGCTCTCCTCTCCCTGTCCTCTGCCCTCCAGCCTCCTCTCTCCTCTTCCTGTCCTCTGCCCTCCAGCCTCCTCTCTCCTCTTCCTGTCCTCTGCCCTCCAGCCTCTGCTCTCCTCTGCCCTCCAGCCTCCACTCTCCTCTCCCTGTCCTCTGCCCTCCAGCCTCCGCTCTCCTCTGTCCTCCAGCCTCCACTCTCCTCTCCCTGTCCTCTGCCCTCCAGCCTCTGCTCTCCTCTGCCCTCCAGCCTCCACTCTCCTCTCCCTGTCCTCTGCCCTCCAGCCTCCGCTCCTCTGTCCTCCAGCCTCCGTCTCCTCTCCCTGTCCTCTGCCCTCCACCCTCCGCTCTCCTCTCCCTGTCCTCTGCCCTCCACCCTCCGCTCTCCTCTCCCTGTCCTCTGCCCTCCAGCCTCCGCTCTCCTCTCCCTGTCCTCTGCTCTCCAGCCTCCGTCCTCCAGCCTCCGCTCTCCTCTGCCCTCCAGCCTCCGCTCTCCTCTGCCCTCCAGCCTCCGCTCTCCTCTGCCCTCCAGCCTCCACTCTCCTCTCCTCTGCCCTCCAGCCTCCACCCTCCAGCCTCCGCTCTGCTCTCCCTGTCCTCTGCCCTCCAGCCTCCTCTCTCCTCTTCCTGTCCTCTGCCTCCAGCCTCCTCTCTCCTCTTCCTGTCCTCTGCCCTCCAGCCTCCGCTCTCCTCTCCCTGTCCTCTGCCCTCCAGCCTCCGCTCTCCTCTCCCTGTCCTTTGCCCTCCAGCCTCCGCCCTCCAGCCTCCGCTCTCCCTCTCCTCTCCTCTGCCCTCCAGCCTCCAGCCTCTGCTCTCCTCTGCCCTCCAGCCTCCACTCTCCTCTCCCTGTCCTCTGCCCTCCAGCCTCCACCCTCCGCTCTTCTCTGCCCTCCAGCCTCCGCTCTCCTCTCCCTGTCCTCTGCCCTCCAGCCTCTGCTCTCCTCTGCCCTACAGCCTCCGCTCTCCTCTCCCTGTCCTCTGCCCTCCAGCCTCCGCTCTCCTCTCCCTGTCCTCTGCCCTCCAGCTTCCGCTCTCCTCTCCCTCTCCTCTACCCTCCACCTTCCGCTCTCCTCTCCCTCTCCTCCGCCCTCCAGCCTCCACTCGCTTCTCCCTGTCCTCTGCCCTCCAGCCTACGCTCTCCTCTCCCTGTCCTCTGCCCTCCAGCCTCCGCTCTCCTCACCCCTCCATATGCAATGTACAGTATGTGTGTATATGTGTGTATGTACGCACTTCCGTCACTTTGTCTACACTTCCCTCAACTTTGTACACACACACACATACACACACACACACACAGTCCGCTATACTTACCACCGGCCCTGCGTCCGCTGCCTGGATCCTCAGTCGACATGTCGCTGCCCCCAAACTACTGGATCCCATATAGCGTCCAAGATGTCTCGCAAAACTACCCGGACAACATATTCGATCCAGTCGTCCGGGGGCGGCGACATGTCGACTCAGGATCCAGGCGGCGGGGAAGACGCAGGGTCGGTGGTAAGTATAGCGGAGTGTATGTGTGTGCTTACCACTCTGCCCACGGCGCTGCGCTGACCACTCTGCCCACGCCGCTGCACTGACCACTCTGCCCACGGCACTGCGCTGACCACTCTGCCCACGCCGCTGCGCTGACCACTCTGCCCACGCCGCTGCGCTGACCAATCTCACCGCACTCACTGCTAACCACTGAGCCACCCCACTCACTGCTAACCACTGAGCCACTGCACTCACTGCTAACCACTGAGCCACTACACTCACTGCTACCCACTGAGCCACTGCACTCACTGCTACCCACTGAGCCACTGCACTCACTGCTACCCACTGAGCCACCGCACTCACTGCTAACCACTGCGCCACCGCACTCACTGCTAACCACTGCGCCACCGCACTCACTGCTAACCACTGCCCCACCGCACTCACTGCTAACCACTGAGCCAGCGCCCTCACTGCTAACCACTGAGCAAGCGCACTCACTGCTAACCACTGAGCCACCGCACGCAGTACTAACCACTGAGCCACCGCGCAGTGCTAACCACTGAGCCACCTCTATACACACAATTAATTTCACCGCACTACCCTAACTATTACTAAATAAACTATATATGCATTCTAGACTACCCGATTCTTTAGAATCGGGCTGCCATCTAGTTGAAAAATAATGCTACATAAGGTTTCATGTGTTTAAAATTTGCATGGCAATTTACCTATCTTCTGCTGATGCTCAAGAGGAAGCCTTTTGAAGTTGGGAAGCATTTGCAAGATAATAGATGGCAAGCTTTTCCTATTTTTAACAACATCCTGGTGCCCGGGGTCTCCTTGGTCCCATATGGATGTGTGTGGCTCTACCAGATTGATTAGTGTCTCATTATTCACTTTTGATTTGTCATGAACCACAACGATGTTTAATTTTCCTCTTTTAACAGGGCCCTACAACAACAACACACCAGCAGGTCAAGGTAAGCCTTCCAATCAAGCGATGATAAATTGGGAACAGAGCATTTAAGTATAGTATGCTTGATTTGGTACATGCAAGATGACAACACAGTCCACTTTGGCTATTTCAAACAGTCAAACAGCCCTGGACTACATTAATAAAGTCAGAGTAACTGTGTAGGTAGCAATATTACTTACATCAGGGATTATCTTGCGCTCAACAGTCCTTTTTTAGCAGTCTTCTCCTTGAGTTTAGAAGCCTCCAACACCTGTATGGCGTTCCCCTGGCTAGGCGCCACAGAGAGGTATTATATTCTGACAATAAATGTGTTATCTCTGTAAATTGTCAGTTCGGGGTTTAACCTGTGGAGTCTCATGTTACACACAACACACAGGACTAGGCCCCTTAGTATAGGGGGGGACTGGTAATTTAGTAGGTCCCAAAAGGGGGTGGAGCCTAGGTCAGTGAAGAAGTAGTAAGAGCAGTTGAGTGACAGTTGACCACAGACAGACAGTGCTGGGAAGGCAGCCAGAGCGGACGTGCATGACAGGCTGCTGACAGGAGGGATCCCCATCTCTAAGAGGGGGCCCAGGACAGAAGGGGATGAACCATAACCGGTTGGAGCCGGCTGGTTCAGTCCGGGGAACACCGGCAACACGGGAAGCCGACGCTGTCGGTATTTTATCTCCGGCTGCAAACCGACGAGCTGCGGGCCCATTATTACCGGGTAGCCGACAGTGCCACAAGGTACCTCGCCCCTCAGCATCAAAGGTAGATCCAAGATCACAGGAGCACCGACCCGGATTCCGGTGGCGGAGGAGTTACCGCTCCCGTCCGTACCGGTAAAGGAAACCCGTGCTCCACCGTGGGAGATCAGGGGGCTGGCAGGAGAGCTCTGCGAGGGTGGTGAAAGACAGAGAAGAGCAGATTAGACCCCGAAAGACTTGAGAAGGAACAAATGGAGACTCTATAGGGGGACCCTGAACCGGCAACCGACTCCCATTAAACCAGACTGTACCGTGTATCGTTTAACATCTGCCGGTGTACCAAGTAAAGTGGAGTTAGAGTTGAACTGGTCTTTGTCATTCTTATCGCCGGTGCCCGGAGGGCTTCAGCACCATCAGCAGCATCTCATCATAGGATTAAATTCAACAACTACTCCCCTCATCCCTGTCATCATCCTCCTCCATCACGACTGCCCTGAGGTAAAAGCTCCACCTGTGGGGAGTTATACCACACTCTGCTGCACCCTTCATTACCTCAGCGGCCAGCTTGCAGCGCCGGTAGCTATATTACCGGGAACTACAGGTGGCATCACGTACCCTTGTTAATATTCCCTCCTTCCCCACCAAACAAATGATAACCAGGGCTCGGAACCGAGAACCCGACACCCGTGATTCCCCATACAAGAAGCCATCAGTCCCAGTGTCCGAGTACCCCTTGCCCTGGGCTCTTCACCTGCACATGTGAACAACAACAAATGTGATGTATCAGCAGAAACACACACATTATAATAATAATAATTTTATTTATATAGCGCCAACATATTATACAGCACTTTACAATTCAGGGAGGACATATACAAACAATATGAGACAATACAGATTAACAAAAATTCAAAAAACAGGAGGAGTGAGGTCCCTGCTTGCAAGCTTACAATGTATGAGGAAATAGTGGAGGCAGAAAAGGTAATGGTAAAAACTGCCATCATATACGATCCAGCTATCAATATAATAACGCTGCATGAACCAGTCACCGGCCGGGATCTGTAGAAGTACAGATAACGTGCTATATTATGCATGGGGGACAAGCAGACAGTCTGCAGGTGCAGACAGATGACACAAAAGGCCAGATTTGGAAAAGGGAAGATAGTTAGACAAGTGAGGTGATAGGCTAGTCTAAAGAGATGTGTTTTTAAGGCTCGCTTAAAACTATTGGTATTGGGAATTAATTTAATTACTTTTGGTAACCCATTCGAGAGAATTTGTGCAGCTCATGAGAAGTCTTGGAGACGGGAGTGGGAGGTTCGGATTGTAGCTGATGTCAGTCTTAGGTCACTTGCGGAACGGAGGGCATGTGTAGGGCAGTACACAGAGATGAGGGAGGAGATATAGGGTGGTGCAGAACTGTGAAAGGCTTTGTGGTTGAGAGTGACAATTTTATATTGTACTCTATATCGGATTGGCAGCCAGTGCAATGACTGGCACAGGATAGAGGCGAAGTGGTTGGAGAGGACTATGATCCTGGCTGCTGCACTGAGGATGAATTGGAGAGGAGGGAGTTAATAAGAGGGAGACCGATTAGAAGAGAATCATCATAGAGTTGTATGGGAAATGCAGTAAAAACACATTGTAAATGCAATGCCAAACGCAATTGCAGTAAAAACGCATGTGTTTTCACCAGCGCACAGGAAACATCTCTGGTAATGTGTGCAGGGTGAAAACACATGCGTTTTTACAACGATTGTATTTGGCTTTGCGTTTGAAATGCGTTTTCACCGCATTTCCCATATAACTGTATTGGATGCATTCAGATGCATTAACGTATGCATTTTTATGCATTAACACAGCTGAAAAATGCAATGCATCCAAATGCAGCAAAAAATGGCTATGTTAGCATTTGAGAAGTGATTTTCGGTGAACTCTGTCAGAATTTTACAATATTCATATCCAATAATGGTATTCAAATATGCCTCCATGAGTCAAATGTTTGGACTCAAGTAGACCTCCTTTCCATTAGAGTCTGTCTATTTCTGGGGTATGATAATACTATGATTGGAGTCAAATTAAATCCTAATTTTCTTCCATTGAACACAATTTGTCTCACTACAATAAATTAACTTGTCAGGGAGCAAATCTAAGTAAAGTTTTTGGTTTAAAAGACAATATCCTCACCCTTTTGGAGTGCTAAGCACAAATCAA
This sequence comes from Allobates femoralis, assembly GCA_033576535.1. Classification (NCBI taxonomy): domain Eukaryota; kingdom Metazoa; phylum Chordata; class Amphibia; order Anura; family Aromobatidae; genus Allobates; species Allobates femoralis. The sequence continues at coordinate 351,021,257 of JARQOC010000002.1, forward strand.
TTCCCTAATGTGAGTAGAGTCTTATATTCTTGAAGTAAGATAATTTAAGATTTCCAGCTGGGAGACCTCATAACTGAACATACGTAGTGACATTCATAGAAATGAGACATCAAAACATACCCTATGTATGTACCGTTCACCTCTGCATGGCTTTGCAGCAAAACAATCAGCACATGTAATGTAAATACTTTGAACTATTTTTCTTTGAACAGCCGTTCACAGAATGACGGTTTCTCATTTATGTGGTGCACTCATCTATCCTTTAGTAGAATATAATTAAATATATTAGATTATCGATTGACTGCGATCATTATTTCCTTTAGAATCTTTCCAGATAAAATATTGTACAGTCTGGTTTTGTCAGCAAAGTAATTTTGTATTCCAAGCACTAGGAGCTTTAAATCAGAATACATTTTAGTCAAAAAAAAATACTTAAAAGTCATGTACAAATAAAGTGGACTTTTTTAGATATGTAAATTATATGGATTTATGAAAGAAAATGGTATTGCTTCTAAATTCCATTCTACTGACCTTCATAAATGCTGATGCACTTAAATCTTTCAGGTTTTTGCTTTTTTAAACTGTTTCACACGGGCATTCTAAAAGCATTTACCAGTTGTGAAGAGTCTGTCCTCTTTTTGTTTTTGTTCATTTTTTGTAGCAAAACCCTTTAACAAAAGGTGTATCAAAGGTCTCCAAAGACATATTAAATGGGATAGTGCTGGACTCCCAAAATAATTGGTTAGTCAGGGATGAGGAGACTTTCTCGTGGAGGATGTTCAATAATGCTACATACTAATGCTTCTCAATGAATTAGAATATCATCAAAAAGTTAATTTATTTCAGTAATTCAGTACATAAAGTGAAAACATATATTATATAGAGTCGTTACAAATTGAGTGATCTATTTCAAATGTTTATTTCTGTTAATATTGATGATTAAGGCTTACAGCCAATGAAAACCCAAAGGTCATTTATCTACGAAAATTATAGTAGGGAAGATGAAAGGTTAAAAACTGTGCTGTCGTATTCCACAAGACAACGGAGGGTGAATATTATATTGATTTATTAGTCAACATGTTTCTGAGCTCTCAGAAATGCCCTCAAACATGGCAACATGACATTGATTTTTTATTATATTCAAATTCATTGAGATGCACTAGTACCTCTTGCAACACATATACAATATGTTTCTCAATTTTCCTTCTTCAAAAATAGGTAGAACAAAAATTTAGATTGTGGCCATAAAGTAGTTGTTACAATCTCCACATGTCTGTTACTATTGTTGTGGAAGCTGTTAAGGCCACTTTACACACACCAACTTATCTGTCCAACTTCTGACCAACTTAGCTGGTTGCAGTGAAATCATGGACACATTGTTCCATTGTACACAGTCACAAAATGGAGCAATGTATCCGTGAATTCACTGCAACCAGCAAGTTGGTCAGAAGTTGGACAGATAAGTTGGTGTGTGTAAAGTGGCCCTTAGTCTGTGCTGGCTCTGTGCTGCAATCACCTTTCTTCACTTCCCTTAATTAGGCCTCTTCTTAAGCATGCTAGATCCTTTATTCAGTGTCAATCGTACACTTGCTTTTGCCTGTATAGGTCTGATCCTCTGTGCTCTGTGCCTGACCCAGCCTGACTTTATTCAGTTACCTGGACTTTGACCATTTTCCTGTGACCTGACTACTCTTTTTCCTGCTCCCTGTATTCTGTTTTGTCCCTCTGATTCTCCTGACTTTGGCTAGAATTGAACTTTGCCTCTTACTACCCCTTGCTGTTATTGCACCATTTCCTGGACCTTTCAACCTCCCTTTACTTCAAGTAAGTACTATTATTATTATATTTACTTTCCATTGTTGCAGTGTTTCCTCACCTATGAGACTAGTTGACAGTAGTGACTCGATTGACCGCTTAATTTTTTCTTTTCCCCACCTATGGATCCATTACATACTTTGTGTGATCAGGTGGCAGATCTTTCTCGGTTAGTCCAGGATCTGGCCTTGGAGCAACACTAACTGGCAGCCTCTCAAGCTCAGTTACAGGGCCAAAAATCTGGTACTTTTCCTGCCTCTCAGAATCAGAATTCTGACCACTGTTATGACTTCTGAACATTCTGACATATCTTTGAGCCCCTCTGAACCTGTTGTATCACTCCCTGACAAATTTTCAGGAGAAAAAGACAAGTTCAGAATTTTCAAGGAGAGTTGAAAATAATTTTTTACCTTGCGCCCTTGGTTATTAGGGAGTGAGTCCCAGTGGGTGGGAATTATAATATCACTTTTGTGAGGGGTCCACAGACTTGGGCATGTTCCCTACTTTCTTTTGAATCTGAATATCTTTTAGTGGACGTCTTTTTTGACGCTTTAGGACAGATCTATGGTTAACCTGACATAGTCAAGGTGGCAGAGACAAGGATCATGAACCTGAAACAGGGAAACCGCACAGCAGAAGACTATTGTACTGAGTTTCATCAGTGGTCTACTGAGGTCCTGTGGAATGTCGCAGCTCTCAAATGCCAATTCCTCAGGGGTCTTTCAGAGTCTCTAAAGGATGCTCTGGCTCTACATGCTCCACCTGGTGGTTTGGTGGAAGCCATGACTCAAGTTGTCCGCATGGATCGGAGCATGTGGGAGAGATGCAAGGTTCAACAAGAGGTTCCATTTTGTCCATATGCCCAGGTTCATTTACTTGACATGAAACCTATGGAGGTTGGAGCTGCCAGCTCAAGGATCAATGAGAGGAGACGCCGTCGGGAACTTGGACTTTGTCTCTATTGTGGCCAATCCAGTAATTTCTTAAATGATTGCTTAATATATAACAAACAAGCCGTCAGGAAATGGTTAAGTTTGGGTAATTAACAAGGAGGTCACCCAGACTTCCAGGTACCCTTGTACTCCTCTGATAAAGTATTATTCAGTGTTGAACTTCTCTTTCAAAATAAATGTGTATCAACATTTGCCTTTATTGACTGTGGATCCGCAGCTAATTTAATTGATTTGGGACTTGTTCTGAAGTTAGAATTAGGGACAGTTAAAGGGATCCTGTCACCTCCTAAAAGCCACCTAAGCTGCAAAATCATGTCCCTGCAGCATCCTATCACTAATCTCATCCTTCTTTTGTCTCCTAAAAGCATCCTGTCAAAGTAGATAAAATCGATTTTATACTCACTCACTAGGCATTCTAATTAGTAGGGGCTATATTCTTTAGCCCTTAGGTCGTGTTGTTTTGCAGCCTCCAGGATCCAGCCTCTCTGTGCAGCTTCTGCTGTGATGTGGAGCTGAAGGCAGGACTAATGATTTGCATTCTGTGAGTGACAGAGAAGGGGAGGGCAAAGCCTACACAAGCAAAGCAGCACAGAGAGAGAGGGTGGATCCTGGAGCCTGCAAAACAACACGCTCTAAAGGCTAAAGAATATAGCCCCTACTAATTATAATGCCTAATGAGTGAGTATAAAATCGTTTTTATCTACTTTGACAGGATGCTTTAAGGAGACAAAAGGAGTGTGAAATTAGTGATAGGATGCTGCAGGGACATGATTTTGTAGCTTAGGTGGCTTTTTGGAGGCGACAGGATCCCTTTAAGCTAGAAAGTCCTATTCAAATCGTGGCCAATGATAGAACTCCATTGCTCAAAAATCTGGTTCAGTTAGTTACAGTGGAGTTCACAATCAAGGTGGGGTCCCTTTACACTTGCTTTTGCCTGTGTAGGTCTGATCCCTCTGTGCTCTGTGCCTGACCCAGTCAGACTTTATTCCCTTACCTGGACTTTGACCATTTGCCTGTGACCTGACTACTCTTTTGCCTGCTCCCTGTATTCTGTTTTGTTCCTCTGGTTTTCCTGACTTTAGCTACAATCGAACTTCATCTCTGACTGCCCCTTGCTGTTACTATGCCATTTCCTGGACCTGACCTCAGATCTTTTGACCTCCCTTTATTTCCAGTAAGTAGCATTATTATTATATTTACTTTCCATTATCGCAGTGTTTCTTCACCTCTGAGATTAGTTTACTGTAGTGACTCACATCACAGTAACCAAATAATAACTAAAGTGAACAAATAATGTCTCTGCTACCGGAACAAGTATTGTGAAAATTTTGGTTATAAAGTATTAATGCAAGATTTTCTTTGTTCTTGTTGGAATGTGCATGTAGATTTAGGTAATGTGCGCACGATCCAGAGGCACTGCGTCCAACACACAGGGTTTTTGGACCTGCAGGAACCCGCAGGTGAATGCAGGGGGACCGCAGCCGGTAGTAGTAGTGCACAATGTAGCATTTAGGGCTCAGCAGAAATACGTTGCATCCAAAATGCTGCGTTTCCTGTTCCGGAGTATACACCCTTATAAAATAAAACCACAATGAAATAAATATGGAAATCAGGAGTACAGATACATGCTACCGGTAGTACCTGTGGTTACCCCAATCCTGACAGGAAGATCTTCCATTTTCGCACTTTAGTTTTTCCCGCCCCTTCTTCCAAGAACCATATCATTTTTTTATTTTTCTATTGACATAGCAGAATACGTGCTTATTTATTATTTTTTTCTTTGCAGGATGACTTGTAATTTTGAAAACATTGAATCATGTAATATTGTCACGGGTGGCACGGATGACAGGGTAGAGGCCACGCGCAGACGGTCCCAGCGTTTGGCCAATCAGCCATAAGGTTTGAGGACGGTCCGTCTTTCAGGGGCATTTACCTTCTGTGTAGATAAAGAGAAGGTATGATAAGATCTCCCTATCATGGGAGGACGGCTGGGAAGGTCTTGTGCTCGGTCTGGTTTCTACACCAGTATTCTGGGTCTCTAGGACCCAGCAGGTTCTTCCCTCCTTTATAAGGAGTTTCATTGCCCTCCCTCGGTGCAGGTGATATTTCCTTGTGGACTCATTATCCTTGCTCCAAGCAGAAGCTGAGGTTGTGGAAGTTGCTGTGCTCTGCTGCAAGATAAGTGTTTTCTTTCCCCATTGTCTGTTTTCCTTGTGTTGTCTTTAGTTGTTAGTGGAGGGGTCTAGTGAACCTCCCCATCTGATCCTTAGATAAGGTAGTGCTAGGATCAGAGAGGGACGAGGTTCGTGGTCGGCGACAGTTGAGGAAACTGTATAGGGACGTCAGGGCAGACAGGGTCAGCCCAGGAAGACTAGGGGTCACCCTCTCCCTCTTGTGCCCATAGCTTTAGGGACTCCTTATCCCCCCCGTCGTTGTCCTACGCTGGGTGTCTCTCCCGCTCCCAGCGTGACATTATCACCTGCCAATACTGTAACTGAAGGACAGGGGAGGAACCGAATTTTCTTCCTTTCCTTATGGATCCTGTGTCTGCTTTGGCCCAGCAGCTGCAGTCTCTGTCTTTGGAGGTTGCGGACCTTCGGTCGGCTTTACAGGGCCCGCAACCGCAAAATGGTGTCTTGGGGAATCAAGCATTGGGTCAGGCCAGACCTGAACCTAAGGTTGCCCTCCCTGACAGGTTTTCAGGAGGTAGAGATAAGTTTACTGTGTTCAAAGAGGCCTGTAAATTATATTTTAGGCTTAGGCCTTATTCCACTGGTGATGAGCAGCAGCGGGTAGGAATTATTATATCATTGCTGCAGGGGGATCCCCAATCCTGGGCTTTCTCTCTGCCACAGGACTCTACTTGTCTCCGCTCTGTGGATGAATTTTTTGACGCCCTGGGCCTCATATATGATGACCCCGACCGTGTCGCTTTGGCTGAATCCAGGTTACGCCATCTCCGCCAGGGGACTCGGTCGGCGGAATCATATTGTTCTGAGTTCCGCAGGTGGGCTACGGACACGAAGTGGAACGATCCAGCACTCCGGAGTCACTTTTGTCAGGGTCTTTCGGAGAGGCTGAAGGACGCTCTGGCGGTTTATGAGACCCCTCCGTCCCTGGAGGCGGCTATGTCGTTAGCTATTCGTATGGATAGACGCCTCCAGGAGCGGAGGGGGAGACCTCCTGTTACTGGGAGCCATTCTCGTGGTGATTCCTGGTTACCGGGAGGTCACGCGGAGAGTGAGTCGTTCCTCCCGAGTGCGGAGGAACCGATGCAGCTGGGAGGTGCGGCGGCCTCGAGGTTCTCCGCCGGTACCTCCCGGGGCAAGGGGAAGGGGGTCTGTTTTTTCTGTGGGAAAGGGGACCATTTTATTGGGGCCTGTCCCTACACCCCTACACGGACTGGGGGCCTGGACCTTCTGTGACTATGGGGGGTGTGGAGGTGGTCGAGCGGGAGGTGTGTGTATCCTCCATTTGTACTTCCCGTTTCCTCCTAAGTGCGGAGGTGGCGCTGGAGGGCACAACGGAGGGTATTTCTGTGTTTGTGGATAGTGGTGCGGGGGTCAGCATGGTGGATGCTCAGTTTGTAGACGCTCATGGGCTTAACTGCTGTTTATTGTCTCGCCCCATCCGTATCTATGCCATCGACTCAGCACCTCTTGCTCAAGGTAGTCTCACACATATCGTACATGACATTAAGTTGACGGTTGGATCCCAACATCAAGAGACGATATCTTGCTATGTTCTAGACGGTCTCCCCGCTCCCATTGTCCTGGGCTTGCCATGGTTGATTAAACATAATCCCGTAGTGGATTGGCAGTCCCGGGACATTGTGGAATGGAGTGATTTTTGTTCTGAGAATTGTTTGGTTACCTCGTTTTCGGTGGTGTCTGCGGTATCTCTGCCCCCGTTCCTATCGGAGTATGAGGATGTGTTCTCAGAGAAGGGGTGCCAAGACCTGCCCCCCCATCGGGCATACGATTGCCCAATCAACCTCGTTCCCGGAGTTAAACTGCCCAAAGCTAGGATGTTTGCTATATCGGGTCCGGAAAGACAGGCGATGAAGGATTTCATTTCCGAGAGTCTGCAGTCGGGTCACATCAGGCCCTCAACCTCGCCGGTTGCGGCTGGTTTCTTTTTTGTTAAGAAAAAAGATGGGGGCCTCCGTCCTTGCCTGGATTTCCGGGAGTTGAATCGGATTACTGTCCGTGATCCGTACCCCCTCCTCTGATTCCTGATTTATTCAGTCAGGTAGTGGGTGCTAAATGGTTCTCCAAGTTGGATTTGAGGGGGGCCTACAACCTGATTAGGGTCAGAGAGGGGGATGAATGGAAGACGGCATTTAATACCCCGGACGGCCATTTTGAAAGTCTCGTAATGCCGTTCGGGCTCACTAACGCCCCTGCGGTGTTCCAACACTTTGTCAATGACATATTCCATCATTTGGTGGGTAGATTTGTGGTTGTTTACTTAGATGATATCTTGATCTATTCCCCCGATTTGGAGACGCATCAGTCCCATGTCAAGCAGGTGTTACAGGTATTACGAGACAATAAGCTGTATGCTAAACTCGAGAAATGTGTCTTCGCCGTTCAGGAGGTACGGTTTTTGGGGTACCTCCTGTCGCCATTGGGTTTTCGGATGGATCCGGAAAAAGTCCGGGCGGTGTTGGACTGGGAACAACCGGACAATCTACGGGCATTGCAACGTTTTTTGGGGTTTACCAACTTTTACCGTAAATTTATTCGTAACTATTCGGTGCTGGTGACGCCTCTTACGGACATGACTAGGAAGGGGACCGATTTTTCCAAGTGGTCGGAGTCTGCTCGCCAGGCTTTCTCCTCCCTAAAGCGTTGTTTTGTTTCCGCACCTATTCTCCGTCAGCCCGATCTTTCTCAGCCCTTCGTTGTGGAGGTGGATGCGTCTGAGGTGGGGGTGGGGGCTGTATTGTCGCAAGGCCCTTCGCCTGGGAAATGGGTGCCCTGCGCGTTCTTCTCCAAGAAGTTGTCGTCGGCCGAGAGGAATTATGATGTCGGTAATAGGGAGCTGTTGGCTATTAAATTGGCTTTTGAGGAATGGCGTCACTGGTTGGAAGGGGCTGTCCATCCCATCACGGTTATTACCGACCACAAGAACCTGTCTTACCTTGAGTCCGCCAAGCGTCTCAATCCCCGGCAGGCCCGGTGGTCCTTGTTTTTCACGAGATTTAATTTTACCGTCACTTACCGTCCAGGGGTTGAGAACGTGAAGGCTGATGCATTGTCGCGTAGTTTCCCAGGTGGTAGTGCTCATGAAAGTCCCGTTCCCATCTTACAGGAGGGGGTGGTTGTTTCTGCTCTTTGCCCTGATCTGGAGGGGGAGGTGTTGAAGGTCCAGGGGGGCGCCCCTGCCTCCTGTCCTTCTGGGAGACTGTTTGTGCCATCATCTTTGCGTCTCAGAGTGCTGTCAGAGCATCACGACTCCGTATTGGCAGGGCATCCCGGCAGTAGGGCCACCTTCGATCTTTTATCTCGTCGCTTTTGGTGGCCGGGGTTGAGGAAGGACGTAGCGGAATTCGTATCTGCCTGTAGTGTGTGTGCACGGGCTAAGGTTCCGCATACCCGTCCGGCTGGTTCTCTCTTGCCATTGTCTATTCCTGAGAGGCCATGGACACATGTGTCAATGGATTTTATCACCGATCTTCCGGCGTCTGCAGGCAAGACGGTAGTGCTGGTAGTGGTTGATAGGTTCAGTAAGATGGTTCGCTTTGTGGCACTGCCCGCGCTTCCTAATGCTCGGACACTGGCACAGGTGTTTGTAAGTGAGATCGTGAAGCTTCATGGAGTTCCCTCCGAGGTGGTTTCTGATCGTGGTACTCAGTTTGTCTCCAAGTTTTGGAAGGCTTTTTGTGCACGTTTAGGAATTGCCTTGTCCTTCTCTTCTGCTTTTCATCCTCAGTCTAATGGGCAGACCGAACGTATGAATCAGAATTTGGAGACTTATCTGAGGTGTTTTGTCTCTGACAATCAGGAGACTTGGGCGAGTTATTTGCCCTTGGCCGAGTTTGCCCTTAATAATCGTCTTCAGGAGTCCACTGGCAAGTCACCGTTCTTCGGTGCATATGGGTTTCATCCTCAGTTTGGTACTTTTAGTGGTACTAGTCCTTCCGGAGTTCCTGAGGAGGACCGATTTACCTCATCCCTCTCCTCGGTTTGGCGGAGGGTACAGAGTAGCTTGAAGCTCTTAGGCGACAGGTACAAACGTATGGCTGACAGGAAGCGTGCGCCAGGTCCGGACCTGTGTGTGAATGACTACGTGTGGTTGTCTACCAAGAATGTGAAGTTGAAGGTGCCCTCTTGGAAGTTGGGGCCCAGGTTTATTGGCCCTTATCAGATAACCGCCGTTATCAATCCCGTGGCGTTTCGTCTTGCGTTGCCTCCCGCTCTTAAGATCCACAATGTATTTCATAGGTCGCTCCTCAAACCGTATGTGCCGTCGTCTAACCCGTCTCCTTTGCCCCCGGAGCCCATCTGCGTAGCGGGGAATTTGGAATTTGAGATCTCAAAGGTGGTTGATTCTCGCAGGGTGCGCCGTTCTCTTCAGTATTTGGTGCACTGGAGGGGATACGGTCCGGAGGAACGGATGTGGGTGCCGGCGTCGGAAGTCTCCGCCGCTAGGCTGGTCCGCGCTTTTCACCGTTCCCATCCGGATAAGCCTGGTCCTGAGTGTCCGGGGGCCACTCGTGGACGGGGGGGTACTGTCACGGGTGGCACGGATGACAGGGTAGAGGCCACGCGCAGACGGTCCCAGCGTTTGGCCAATCAGCCATAAGGTTTGAGGACGGTCCGTCTTTCAGGGGCATTTACCTTCTGTGTAGATAAAGAGAAGGTATGATAAGATCTCCCTATCATGGGAGGACGGCTGGGAAGGTCTTGTGCTCGGTCTGGTTTCTACACCAGTATTCTGGGTCTCTAGGACCCAGCAGGTTCTTCCCTCCTTTATAAGGAGTTTCATTGCCCTCCCTCGGTGCAGGTGATATTTCCTTGTGGACTCATTATCCTTGCTCCAAGCAGAAGCTGAGGTTGTGGAAGTTGCTGTGCTCTGCTGCAAGATAAGTGTTTTCTTTCCCCATTGTCTGTTTTCCTTGTGTTGTCTTTAGTTGTTAGTGGAGGGGTCTAGTGAACCTCCCCATCTGATCCTTAGATAAGGTAGTGCTAGGATCAGAGAGGGACGAAGTTCGTGGTCGGCGACAGTTGAGGAAACTGTATAGGGACGTCAGGGCAGACAGGGTCAGCCCCAGGAAGACTAGGGGTCACCCTCTCCCTCTTGTGCCCATAGCTTTAGGGACTCCTTATCCCCCCCCGTCGTTGTCCTACGCTGGGTGTCTCTCCCGCTCCCAGCGTGACAAATATACTAAAGATCAAGAGAAAATTCAAAATGCAGCAAAACAGTTAAAAAAAAGTGCAATTCTGAAGGTCTTTTTTATTTCCAGGTCTTATCATGCAGTAAAAATTATTATTATTATTATTATTATTATTATTATTATTATTATTATTATTATTTATAGAGCAGTATTGATTCCATGGTGCTGTACATGAGAAAAGGTTGCATACAAAGAAGTTAAAAATACCACAAACAAGCTAAGAGTGACAGACTGATACAAAGGGGAGAGACGACCCTGCCCTTGCGAGCTTACATTTTACAGGGCAATGGGGAGAGAGACAGTAGCTTGGTCTGCTCTGGAGGTGGTGGTGGAGCGCCAGATCCAATAGTGGTGGAGCACCAGGTCCAGGGGTGGTGGAGCACCAGGTCCAGTGGTGGTGAGTTGGCACCGTGGTCATTGCAAGTTGTAGACTGTTCTGAAGAGATGGGTTTTCAAGTTCCGCTTGAAGGTTCTGAGTGTAGGGGACAGTTGGATGCTTTGGGGAGCAGAATTCCAGAATTATGTAATATGATTTTTCAAATTCATATGATAATAAAAATTAAGTGGTGAAAAAATGCTATTGCATGAGCTCCACAATGTTCGCAAACGTTTGGTGATGGAGCTGTGTGAGAACTTACTTTTCGAGCTCTGAGAAGATTTTCACAGATAACATTTTGAGCTACAAACAATGTTTTGATCACCATTTAATGAATATTAATGCTGCTGCAGAAGACAAATAACACAATTCTGTCATTTTAACTTTTTTCTTGTATATGAGGTTTATTAATCATTTTATTAATTTTATATTTTCACAGATTGAAGTTTTCCAGATGTGGAGATACCACCAATGTGTATTTTTTTTTTCATTTCCTAACAAACACCCCCATCATACCCCTCCAACAGTCATGGCAATGCATCTGCACACCATGATAACACCATGGGTGCACCGATTGGTGGTAAGATACCCCCTGGCTCAGGGCCGTATCTAGGGGGGGGCTGGGGGTGCATGTGCCCCGGGCGCAGCAGTCAGGGGGGGCGCATTAAGCCTCCTGCTGCAGTGCCCGAGGAGTCTCCCCGCCTGCCATATATTGCGCCCCCCCCCCGCCGCCGCTGCCGCCGTCGTCATGGGAGCCGGCTATTCTCTGCTCTCCGTGGTCATCTGACAGCGGGGAGCAGAGAAAGTGGCGCGTGCCGGCTCCTATCAGACACTCTGTACTATGGAAGCAGCCTGCGCCGTTCTTCCGCCCTGCTCCCCGCGCTTCCGGGTCAGTGAGGACCTCAGCAGCGTGATCAGATCACCTGACCACGCTGCTGACGACACCCAGCGGCCCTGCAATTGGCGGCAGGATGGGGAAAAGTGCTCCAGCTACAGGAGCTGAAGACCCTGAAGATTAATGTAATTAGGGGAAGGGGGTATATGTCAGTCAAGCTGGGGGAGAGAGGGTGGGGGTGATATGTGAGTTGAACTGGGGATGAGGGTATGAGGGATTATATGTGAGTGAAACTGACGGGAGTACATGTGTTCCAAACTGGGGGGGGGGTTGAAGGGGGGTGATATGTGAATCAAACTGGGAGGGGGGGAAGAGTGTGAGGGATTATATGAGAGTCAAATTGGGGGGAGGGGGGTAGTATATGTAATCCTAACTGGAGGGGCATGTGAGTCAAATTGGGGGGGGAGATAGCGGAGGTCATATGTGAGTCAAACTGGGGGGGGGGAGGATGTGAGGGATTATAAGTGAGTCAAACTGGGAGGAGGGGGGAGTATATGTGATCCAACCTGGGGGGGAACATGTGTGTCAAACTGGGGGAAGGGATGGGGGGGTCATATGTGAGTCAAATTGGGGGGTGGAAAGGTGTGAGGGATTATATGTGAGTCAAACTGGGGGGAGTGGGGGAGTATATGTGATCCAAACTGGGGGGACGACGACATATGAGTCAAACTGGGGGAAGGGTGGGGACAGACTATCTGAGCCAAACTGGAGGGGGAGATTATATGTGATCCAAACTAGGGGGGGGAAAGGTTGGGGTAAATATGTGACCAAAGCGGGTAAATTTGAGGCGTGAGTGGGGATGGCTGCAGCACAGTATGTGGAGTGAGGGGAGATGGCTGCAGCACGGTGTGTGGAGTGAGAGGGGGATGGCTGCGGTATGGTATGTGGTATAAGGGGGGAAATGTGTAGGCACAATATGAGGAGTGAGGGGGGTTGGTTGCCGACACATTATATGGAGTGAGGGGGGATGGCTGCAGCACATAATGTGGAGTGAGAGAGGGGGATGGCTGCGTTATGGTATGTCACGTGAGGGGGGAAGAGTGTAGACACAATATGAAGAGTGAGGGGGGATGGCTGCCGACACAGTATGTGGAGTGAGAGGGGTATGGCTGTGGTATGGTATATGCAGTAAGGGGGGAACAGTGTGGACACAGTATGAGTGAGGGGGATGGCTGCCGACACAGTATGTGGATTAAAGAGGAGATTGATGTAGACACATTATGTGAAGTGTGGGCGATGTCTGTGGCACAGTATGTGGAGTGAGGGGAGATCAGTGTGGATACAGTATGAGGTGTGAGGGGGATGGCTTCGGCACAGAATGTGGAGTGAGGAGGAGAACGGTGTGGACAGAGATGTGAAGTGTGGGGGATGGCTGCGCACAGTATGTGGAGTGAGGAGGACATTGGTGTGGACACAGTATGTGAAGTTAGAGGGGGGAGTGAGGTAGTGAAGAAACAGTATGGAAGAGAAAAATATAAGTGGGCAGAGAATAGAGAGTGAGTAGTGTGAGGGTGTATGGAGAGGGGTCAGCATGTGTGGACAGTGTGAGGCCCCTGCCAGGAGGGGACAATATGTCGAGGAGGGGGAGTGTGATGAGGAAGAACAGTATAAACAGTGGACAGAATAGGGGGACACAGTGTGAGAGGACAGTGTGACCAGGGAGTACGGTATGGAGAGAAGAGGGCAGGGTGATGAGCTGGCAGTGTGGAAGGCGTGCGCCAGAAGAGGGACAGTGTATAAATCATATTTTGTGCAGGGAAGACTGAGGAGGAGCAATTATTTATTTCGGGGTAATGTAGGGCAGATATTTTAAGTCATAAGAATTTTGATCATTCTGCTATTTGTAAGGGTATCGTGCCGGGATGTGCTGCAGAAGACCGGAGAAGATGGAAGTCTCCAGAGACGAGCTGTGGATGTGAAATGTCATCATGGTGCCTGGACAAGAAAAGAAAAAGACGACCTCGATCAGAGGCAAGGTCATCTATAAGGTACCCGGATGTAAATGATTATTTGTGATAATGACTATTTCTCATCAGTGCTGTGGTTCTTGTATGGTCTGATGATGACTGGTAACAACAACTCCCAGTGACTCCTTACCATTGTTAAGGATGTAATGGGAGTTGTAGATTCATTCAGCACAAATGTGTGACCTGACATTACAATTGTTTTACCATGTACTGATGGTGGTTCTGATGATGAATTTCTGTACTAATGAGGATTTTGATGCTGTGATTCTATAGTGATGGGAGTTATATGGATATATTCCTGTTCTGATGGGGGTTCTAGTTGTGTATTCCTGTACCTCTGATGGGTCTGGTAATGCATTTCTGCACTAATAAGGGTTTTGCTGATGTATTTCTGTACCTCTGGTGGGTCTGGTGATGTCTTTCTGCACTGATGATGGTTTTGACATATTGTTTCTGTAAGGATAGGGGTTATATGGATGTATTTATCTACCTCTGGTGGGTCTGGTGAGCTCCGTAATTTAAACACTAAGCCCTGTAGCCAAATTCTAACAGCGTGTAATATACCGTAATTTGTTTTTCATTAAACATTAAGAGAATTAGGTAGAGCAGCTGACTGTAAGTGTGCAAATCGTATATGAATGATCGGCCACATGATGATGGGGGGGGGGGGGGGGGGCGCCAAACTGAAGTCTTGCCCGGGTGCCAGAAAACCTAGATACACCTCTGCCCTGGCTGCTTGCTGCAAAATGTCAGTGTCAAAGATTGACAGCAGCTTTTAACAGCACAACAGCAGCAAAGAGCAATACTCCATATTGGTTACTATAAATGGTTACACTATGGCCATTTTATTCAGTGAGGGTACCTTTACACGCCCCAAATTTTGGTGGCGATCGGAGGCAACCTAACGTGCACATGCACATTTTTCATGGTTGCCTCCGAACGCCGAAGGCGCTTTCACACGTCGCAATTTCGTCCTCAACCTAAGGCGATGTGTCGTCCCGGAAGTTCCCACACCAACAGTGGGAAACATCCGGTTGACTCCCGACGCCGCTTCACACGCCGAAATCCCCAAAGGAATGTGGGCGTACCTGTTCAGCGCGGCGAGAACATAGGTGTGCCAAATTGTTTTACATCGTGCCCCAAACACGCTGATTAGACAACGCAATAGTGTTATGATTGGCCAGCCTGCGCAGGAAGGCTGGCTAATACATGACGCCATTGCCATTGTGTAGTGTGAATGGACAGCTGTTCAAATATGGCGCCCTCTGAAGAGACAGCCAATGGAAACAAAGTAGCTACCACCAATCATCGCGGACGGGCGCTGTATCCAGCACGCTGTGACACGCCTCCGGGAAATCAGTAGGTGACACTGATTCCATCCCTATCGCCCCTTCACATGCCAAAAGCAGGGAATTTCCACTTCATGGTTGCCTCTGGTTTTGGAGCAGTGCAGTGAAATCAGAACCAGGCGCAACCTTTTTGATCGCTGTCAGATTCCCCAATTACACGCCGCAATTTCGAGGCAATTTCACGACGATGGTGACTGGGCTACAGACTGCCTGTCAGATTTCTCACCGCAGTTGCGGCGTGTAAAGGTACCCTTATAGACACCATAGGAACTGACCCCTGATTCTTGCTACTGTGACACAGGCAACATAAATCACCTAACAGATTGCTTTTAACATACATTGTCATATCGGAAAAACGTTCACAAAGAGTATTCTGTTTTTACACTATGATCATTTGGTACTAAGTTGTTGACATTAAAGGGAACCAACCAGCAGGATTTAGAGCTATAAAGTGAAACCAGTGCCTTACAGGCTTTGGGATACTGAGTGCAACCATACCTTTACTTCAATGATTCAATGTTTGATTGCAGAGAAAAGTGTTATAAAACTCCTGGAAAAAAGGCCAGCAGATGATTGATGTGTTCAGCACTGATATTGTTTTTGTTTTTTCTCCTTTGCGGGCAATTCCCCCCCCCACCGCTCCCTTTTATCTCTACTTTCAGCTTTGTCAGGCACCCTGTGGCTGGAGTATAGACAGGGGCGGACTGGCCCAGGTGGCAGGGGGGCAAGTGCCCCCTGGGCTGGTGGTATAGCCCCCACCTAGGGCCGCCCGCCCACCCACAGAAACGGGCCGCGGACCTCACTCACCCACCCTGCAGCAGGCAGTGAACAGACCCGCTGCGGAGGAGACAGTGTCAGAGAGAGAGGCGGCCGCGGCACTGCAGCCATTCCTCTCCCTCCAGGAAGAAGCGGAGGCATGGAGGGGCCTGCAGTAGAGATGAGGAGGCGGGGCCCAGAGAGATTGACTGGAGATAGGAGGACCTGTGTGACGTGAGCCCTTCACATCATCTGGGTCCTCCTATTTCCAGTCAATCTCTGGGCCCCGCCTCCTCAGCTCTACTGCAGGCCCCGGAAGTTGTTCCAACTTCCACAGCGCGGGAGCCAGCAGCATGACATATGTAAAGAAACATCATGATGAGCTGCAGCAGCAGCAGCTGGTGGTGGTGAGTAGTGTGCCTGGCTGGGGTAGTCTCTGTGTGCCTGGCTGGGGCTGTCTCTGTGTGCCTGGCTGGGGTAGTCTCTGTGTGCCTGGCTGGGGCTGTCTCTGTGTGCCTGGCTGGGGCAGTCTCTGTGTGCCTGGCTGGGGCAGTCTCTGTGTGCCTGGCTGGGGCAGTCTCTGTGTGCCTGGCTGGGGCACTCTCTGTGTGCCTGGCTGGGGAAGTCTCTGTGTGCCTGGCTGGGGCTGGCTCTGTGTGCCTGGCTGGGGCAGTCTCTGTGTGCCTGGCTGGGGAAGTCTCTGTGTGCCTGGCTGGGGCTGTCTCTGTGTGCCTGGCTGGGGCTGTCTCTGTGTGCCTGGCTGGGGCAGTCTCTGTGTGCCTGGCTGGGGCAGGCTCTGTGTGCCTGGCTGGGGCAGGCTCTGTGTGCCTGGCTGGGGCTGGCTCTGTGTGCCTGGCTGGGGCTGTCTCTGTGTGCCTGGCTGGGGCAGTCTCTGTGTGCCTGGCTGGGGCAGTCTCTGTGTGCCTGGCTGGGGCTGTCTCTGTGTGCCTGGCTGGGGCAGTCTCTGTGTGCCTGGCTGGGGCAGTCTCTGTGTGCCTGGCTGGGGCAGTCTCTGTGTGCCTGGCTGGGGCAGTCTCTGTGTGCCTGGCTGGGGCAGTCTCTGTGTGCCTATCTGGGGCAGGCTCTGTGTGCCTGGCTGAGGCAGGCTCTGTGTGCCTGGCTGGGGCAGGCTCTGTGTGCCTGGCTGGGGCAGTCTCTGTGTGCCTGGCTGGGGCAGGCTCTGTGTGCCTGGCTGGGGCTGGCTCTGTGTGCCTGGCTGGGGCTGGCTCTGTGTGCCTGGCTGGGGCAGTCTCTGTGTGCCTGGCTGGGGCAGTCTCTGTGTGCCTGGCTGGGGCAGTCTCTGTGTGCCTGGCTGGGGCAGTCTCTGTGTGCCTGGCTGGGGCAGTCTCTGTGTGCCTGGCTGGGGCAGGTTCTGTGTGCCTGGGGCTCTGGCTGTGTGTGGCAAAATGTGTCTGTGTGGCTGACTGTGTCTACGTGTGGCTAGGGCTGCGTGGCTGCATGTGGCTGTCTGTGTGTGACTGTGTCTTTATGTGGCTGGGGCTATGTGGCTGTGGCTGGCTGTGTGTGCCTAACAACTATGTCTGTGTGTGGCTGGGGCTGCGTGATTGTGGCTGGCTGGGGTTGGCTGTGGCTGCATGACTGTGGCTGAGGCTGCGTGGCTGGCTGTGTGTGGTTGGGGCTGTTTGGCTGTGTGTGGCTGACTGTGTGTGTGTGGCTGGGGCTGCTTGGCTGTGTGTGGCTGACTGTGTGTGTGTGGCTGGCTGTGTGGTTGGCTGTATGTCTGTGTGTGGCTGGCTTTGGCTGCGTGTGTGGCTGTCTATGTGGCTGGCTGGCTGTATGTGTGTGGCTGTATGTGTGGCTGGCTGGCTGGCTTTGGCTGTGTGTGGCTGTGTTTGTGTGGCTAGCTATGTGTGTGGCTGTATGTGTGTGGCTGTATGTGTGTGGCTGATATTGTGTGTGTAGCTGGCTGTGTCTGTGTGTGGCTGGCTATGGCTGTCTATGTTGCTGGCTGTGACTCTGTGTGTGGCTGGCTGTGGCTATGTGTGTGGCTGTCTATGTGGCTGTGTCTCTCTGTGTGGCTCTCTGTGTCTGTGTAGCTGTCTATGTGGCTGACTGCTTTTGTGTGGTTGTGGCTCTGTGTGTGGCTGTGGCAGGCTGTCTGTGTAGCTGGCCACTGGGACATCCAAATGCTGTGTGAGTGTCCGACAGTTTTCTTAGATCACATCCATGTGCAATCTGTTTTGTTTCTCAGCAGCTATTACTGTAGAATCATTTACAGGAGCATTTTACAGTTGTCTCAGCTGAAGAATGATAATGTATCAGTGAAAAAAACAGATGCCTCTCGGATGGTCGGTGTGCTGTCAGTGTGCGGTCCATGATTTTGTCGGACCCATCGACTTGCATTGGTGAGTCTCGTGTGTGAATCGCAGACTGTCGCAGCATGTTGTGACTTTTTCCCATCCAGAATCTGGATGAGAAAAAAGCGTCCGACACTCGTCAATGTGTTTCAGACGTTGATTAACTGACTGCACTGCGATAAAATCACGCATTGCACGCATCCGAGTTTCAACCCAGTGTGTCCGTGCCCTAATAATAAAATCCATTTAGTAATCCTACAATGTCTGCTGGACATGGTATGGGAGGGTGTATGGCTCAGTTAGTACACACCATACTTCATGGTATGGGGAGGGTTTATGGCTCAGTTAGTACACACACCATACTTCATGGCATGGGGAGGGTTTATGGCTCAGTTAGTACACACCATACTTCATGGTATGGGGAGGTTTATGGCTCAGTACACACTCCATACTTCTTGTTATTAACCAGTTAATGCTCTCTTTTCCACCACACTGCAGAGTCAAATGAGGAAGACAGCGAGACAGGCAGCAACATGGCATCAGAGAGCCCCTGACCTCGAAATAGAAGATCCTCAGATCCCAGTATTGTGACGACATATGAAGAAATATTTTTTTACATTTATATTACACTCTGAACTCCACAGCACTTTACATACATCATCAACACTGTCCCCATTGGGGCTCACAATGTAAGCATCCTACCAGTATGTCTCATATTGTACATCGCCTTTCTTTGATATCACCTTCACAAATATTGCATTTATTGCACTTGTCAGGTTTTGGATGTTTTCTGATTGCATTTGTTTGCAGGATGTCATAATTGACTCCAGAGCTGCTGGTTTGATGGTTAATGCCTTACAGCATCTTAGATTTTTTTTGCTTAATGGTACTTCCACGTTTCTCAATAGGGCTGAGATCAGGGGAGACTGATGGCCACACCATGGTTTTCTCTACTTTTATGTCCATAGCAGCCAATTACTCAGGGCTATGCTCTGTACCAAGAGATGGTGCATTGTCATGCATGGGGATGATTTTGTACGAAGAAAAAAAGTGGTCAGTCTAAAAGTATATATACTTTGCCGTGGTCCTTTTCACGCCTTCATGGACCCTATAGGGGCAAACTAGCTCTCTCCACATGATTACGACCCAAAACATGACTGCCACCTCCTTGCTGATGTGACATGGTGGCGGTCAACTAGCAACCATCTACTCCAACCATAATGGGAACCTCTAGGCTCCCTTCAGCTACTCCTCTGTCTGCAGGGGGGCGTGGTGCGATGAGGGGAGCGCACCGCTGACAGTGCCCAGAGCGCAGGAACTCCAAATACGGGCCTGGCTGGAGAGGGATTGAGATGGGCCGCCGAGAATTTCTGAATTTCCGACAGCACTCTGACAACCCCAACCACCGCCCCCCCTCCCCCGGTCCTCACCTAAGGGCTGGAGGGACTGAAACGGGCCGCCGAAAATTTCCGACAGCACCCCCCCTTCCCCGGTCCTCACCCAAGGGCTGCCGGAAAAATTTTGCCACCCAGGTTTTGCGTCGCCAGTCAGCCCCTGAGTATAGATAAGAGGGAGGGGGAGGGTTTGTCTTACAGACAAAAGGCATGCCCATAGAGAAGGCAAAAAACAACCCAAGTGCTGCACACATCAATCATCTGCTGTCCTGTTTGCAAGGAGCTTTATAACACTTTTCTCTGCAATCAAGCATGTAATCATTGAAGTAAAGAATGATTGCTCAGTATTCCAGAGCAAGGAACTGGCTTCATTTTATAGCTATAAATCCTGCTGGTTAGTTCCCTTTATTATCCCTACCAAGTTTATAAAAGGGAATAGAAACTTGTGTAAACAGGAATAGAAAAGATTTGTAATAATCTGTAAATGTGTTCTGTTTTTTAAAAACGAAAAAAAAATTTAATTTTGAAAACTTTTTTAAAATCTCTTTCATAAGGGTGTTTTGTTACTAATAGTTTTAAAACCTCACTTAATTTGTTATTAAATTAATTGCACTGATCCTAAGATTCTAATCACTGATGGTGTAAATGTTTTGGCACAAAACAAACATGACTGTACAACAGCAATATTCTCCATGTAACCACTGGGCCACGGTGAATATGTGTCATTCATACAGATAATCAAAACACAGAAGGAACAGGGGCACCAATGCTGCCGGCTTATCGGAGACAACGCTCTGGAGCGACCGGTGTTCGGCCAGGTGGTGCTCGTCACTAGGCAACATATAATATAGTCTTGAAATAAGGAAGACGGCACTCACCGGTCTGTTGCTGTGCTTTTATTCACCCCCCCTCCCTGCACCATGTGAATATTGCACCCTGAATAAAAGCACAGCAACAGACCGGTGAGTGCCGTCTTCCTTATTTCAAGACTATATTCATACAGATAATACCAGTACTGAAGAAGCCGTAAAATTGAAATTAAATACTTAATTAGATAAATAAAATTAGAAGAACTGCAAGCATGTTTCTTTCTATCATCTTCTAGTAAATCTTGTAATCTTAACTTTCCATTACTGTCTGTTAAAATATAACAAAGATTTGTAATTAACAGGAGATTGTTCTGAACAGCATGCAGAATGTTTCAGCAAAGCAAAGGGTGGGCCATTTATACAGATATGACTCACCGTTGCCGGGTTCTCGGGTCTCAGGCGATGCAGCACTTGGCACGGTTCCGCGCCTGAGGCTTTGGGGCCCAGTGGTCAAATGAAAAGGGATTAAAGGATGGGGATGTTTCTTGATTGTCGTGACACCACCTGTGGGTATCCGGTGATGGCATCGGTGCTGTGTGCGCCCCGGGTGATGTGCAGCAGCTAGATGGGATGCTCCCCACAGTATGAGCAGGAGTCCCCGGGGCCAGGAGCTGTACTGGATGGAATACGGCAGCTCGGGTAGTTTGATGAGCAGGGTAGATAACAGTTCTGGAAGAAATGCATTGACACAATGTTCCTCTGTAACGGGTCTTTACTGTAGATTCAGTGTAATACACAGAGTACAGTCTTTAAGTAAAGGACCGGGTGGCCCCAGCGATGAATGGCCTACGTCCAGAGCTCTATGGTGTTCCTCCTTTAACTAACCGTTCTATTCTGGTTGCCTTGCTGCATTAGTGCACCGGATCAGGGTACTGGGAGGACTTCAGCCTGGTCATGTTAACCAAAAAAAGAGTCCTGAGTCCCAATGGGGGGTACCTCGCCGGTAAGACTGCTGATTTGGGGCTGTAGTGAGGCGCTTCTAAAAAGCCGCTCCGTCACTCCGGTTTGCAGAACAGCGGAGAACGACTGGCTGTCTCGGAACCAGTGTCCGGTGAGACTGGGCATGGGTGTCTTTTAACCCGTTGCTTAGTTGCTTTTGTTGCCCGTGTTCTGGTCTGGATCACCGCTTGATGGTGCTCTGCCGGTAAAGTTACTGTGCAGGTCCCTGCTTCTTCTCTCCTTCCCTCCTTCAAACTCCTTCTCTTAACTCACTTTTTCCCACACTACACCTTACACTTCTCCCTCCAGGACCTGATTTGCCCTCTACCTCTAGGGTGTTGTGTGGTGTGTGGAGCTCTGGGTTTAACCATTTCATCACTGAGGCGGAAGATATTACATCTTCAGTCATGGATGCAATACCTTCCTGAGATGCACTCGTTGCGGGGCGCCACAGATACACCTAAGTAAAATGGGAATGGTTGGTGATATCAACTTCCTGTTTGTGGCACATTAGTATATGAGAGGGGGAAAACTTTTCCAAAGTGGTGGTTGAGCAAAGTTCATTTTTAATTGTTTCAAAAGAGGTCTGACAGTCTTGGGACCATTGAAAGACACAATTTTGCTTTGTAAGTTCTCTTAATGTACTTTGTTGCCCGTGTTCTGGTCTGGATCACCGCTTGATGGTGCTCTGCCGGTAAAGTTACTGTGCCAGGGCTGCACGGCACTGTGCAGGTCCCTGCTTCTTCTCTCCTTCCCTCCTTCAAACTCCTTCTCTTAACTCACTTTTTGCCACACTACACCTTACACTTCTCCCTCCAGGACCTGATTGGCCCTCTACCTCTAGGGTGTTGTGTGGTGTATGGAGCTTTGGTTTTAACCATTTCATCACTGAGGCGGAAGATATTACATCTTCAGTCATGGATGCAATACCTTCCTGAGATGCACTCGTTGCGGGGCGCCACAGATACACCTAAGTAAAATGGGAATGGTTGGTGATATCAACTTCCTGTTTGTGGCACATTAGTATATGAGAGGGGGAAAACTTTTCCAAAGTGGTGGTTGAGCAAAGTTCATTTTTAATTGTTTCAAAAGAGGTCTGACAGTCTTGGGACCATTGAAAGACACAATTTTGCTTTGTAAGTTCTCTTAATGTACTGCTGATAGTTGAAAAATTTGGAATATATCTAGCACAGTAGCTTGCCATTCCAAGAAAAGAGCGTACTTCACTGGCAGTTTGTGGAATTGAGGCTGTTCTGATGGATTCTGTTTTCTTTGGATCAGGTTGTACTCCTTCGCCGAGAAGATGTGACCATAGAACTCTAATGAACTTCTATCAAATCCGCATTTTTCTTTGTTTAAAGTGAGTCCAGCAGAGAGCAGGCATTCAAAGATGTTGTATAGCGCACGATTATGTTCAGCTTGAGTTTTATCAAACTCCAGTATGTCATCACTGTAATTAAAGGCAATTGAAATGTGTTGAATGACGCTCCTTATCGCATCCTGAAAAATTGAAAAAATTTCCGCTGCTGAGCAGACTCTAAATGTCAATGTTTTATATTTTCTGAGGCCCACATGTGTGGAAAATGTTGTTAAGTATCTGGATTCTGGACTCAGTTCTAATTGGTGATAGCCTTTATTGAGGTCAAGCTTTGAAAATACGATCGCTCCATTTAATAAATGAATGATGTCATCAATCGTGGGTGAGATATGTCTTTCTCTCTGGATGGTGGTGTTGGGTAGGAGCATGTCAACACACAGTCTCACCTGCTCAGGAGTCTTTGGTTTTGGAACTACCAAAAGTGGAGAGACCCACGGAGTGAGACCAGTAACAGTTTCAATGACGTCCTCATCCATGAGGAATTGAAGTTTTTTTTTTCTATTTTCTTTGTCAGGTGAAAAGGAATGTGTCTATGTGGTTGGGCTACCGGACGAACACTGTCATCCACATGAAGATGTACTTGAGAGTCCTGTAATTTCCCCAAACTACTAAATAAGGAGAGAAAACTGTTTACCATGGCATGTACATCCATATCTGCCGGGTCAGTTATGGTATGAATAATCTGGATGAGACCTAGCTTCAATGCAGTGTGATAGCTGAGAAGACAGCCTCCCGATCCTTGTAATGTGTGAAAAGTGGTTTTATGCCTGTTTTCTTTATGTCTAATTTCCGTATCAAATTGTCCTCTTGTAGCTAGAGGTGTTGTAGATCCATATGGGAAGATTTTAGTATTCACTTGCTGTAAAACTGGCTTATTTTTCAATTGTTCATATGCAATGCTGTCTATAAAATCCACTGAAACCCCATATCTATTGTAAAGGTGATATTGGTGTTGCAGATTGGGAGTGTGATGCAGGGAGACTGTACTGAGCCAGTAGCAGAGGTGGTGAACACATAGTTTTCCGCCCCAGATATTTCTTCTGTGTCCTGATTTTCCATTTTTATACTTGCGGGCTTTGTCAGAGGCAGAAAAGACTTGTACTGTATAAGAAGAAGCGGCACTCACCGAGGTAATATAGATGGTCCTTTATTCCACAATTCTAGAAACGGACAGGGTGCAGGGAGGAGGACCCGTAGAAGCGACAGCTGTCGCGAAACGGCGGCGGCGTCCGTCGGCCCCCCGTGGCCTACTCCCTGCACCCTGTCCGTTTCTAGAATTGTGGAATAAAGGACCATCTATATTACCTCGGTGAGTGCCGCTTCTTCTTATACTTGGCTATCTTGATTTGTGATTTGGCTGCGCACCACCGAAGGGGGATCCGCCTTAACGGGAAGTTCTCCCGGACCTGACTTTCAGCACCGCTTAGTGCCCTGAATATCTGTCTTTAAAAAGACTTGTACTGTGCTGACCTGCAGACAGCTGCAAAATGATTCCCTTTTCCATATTTACTGCATGTCTGTCCTATAGCTGGACATTTGTTTAGGTGATGACGGAAATCCTGTCCACATCTATAGGATTTCCTCTCTTTCGGGGTTTGCTTGTCTTGTGCATTCTTATGCTTGAGATTATGCACATGTACATTATCCCCACTTTCCATTGCAGTAGCCTGATGATCTGCTGTTTCTATAGCACGGGCCATTTTGAGTAAATCATGTAGAGAGAGATCCTGCTGCAGAGCTTTGCGCCTTATGTTATTGGATGAGCAGGTTACAATTGCTTAAGTTAGCATTTCCTCATCTACATCGGTGAATGCACATCCATGTGCAGCTGGGTGACGTAGGTGTCTATGGATTCTTCCGGAAGCTGCTTAGCAATTCTGAACTTGTATCTTTCATATCTGATATTTTGTTTGGGGTTGAAGTAGTCAGTGAGAGCTTTGGTGCAATTGCTGTATGTGTCTGTCTCGACTGCAGGTAACGTGCTGTATACATCATAAACTCATGAGTCCCCGCAATGTAGGAGCACGGCTTTCTTTCTTTTCTCCTCTTTTATGTCCATGGCTTCTAGAAAGTTCTCAAATCTGTTTAGCCATTTTCTCCAGTTATGGGAGAGATTAATAGCATCAGTCATATCAAACTGTGGGAAGGTGTGTAAGTATTAAGCCATGACAGAGTCTCTCAGTGATGCTGGTTTGTGAAGCAGTAAATAGGGATTAGTACTCACAGCAGCCGGTGGTTATATCCCATCCTCGTCGCCAGTTGTAATGTCCACACGATATGAGGAATTCACAAGGGTAAATTGTAACTGTACTTTGTTCTTCCATCTTTCTCCATCATATAACATAACAGTCTTTCCTCAGCATGCTCCAAACTGAAACTAAAACTTAACTTCCCACCTCCTTCTAATCATTATCCATGATACACCAGACCTAGTTTTCTTAAAGAGACAGATCTAATTATTGTACATTACAGATGGGTGGATGGATGGATGGAATGGATGGGTGCATGGATGGATGGGATGGATGGATGGATGGATGGATGGGTGGATGGATGGGATGGGTGGATGGATGAGATGGATGGGCAGATCATTGCCATACAGTGCACCATGACTCTGACCCCAGAGACTACAACAAGGGAGTATATGTTCTCTTGTTGTAGTCTGGTGTCATAGTCATAGAGCACTGTATGGCAATGATCTGCCATACAGTGCATCATCACCGTGACCCAGAGACTACTACAAGAGGACACTTGATCCCTAGTTGTAGTCTGTGCGGTCACGGTGATGGTGCACTGTATGGCAGATCATTGCCATACAGTGCAGCATTACTGACACTGAGACAACAACAAGGGATCAAGTGTCCTCTTGTTGTTGTCTGGTGTCATAGTGATGGTGCACTGTATGGCAATGATCTGCAATACAGTGCATCATCACCGTGACCCCAGAGACTACAACAAGGGATCAAGTGTTCTCTTGTTGTAGTCTCTGGGGTAATGGTGATGGTGCACTGTATGGCAGATCATTGCCATACAGTGCACCATCACTGACACCAAAAACTACAACAAGGGATCAAATGTCCTCTTGTTGTAGTCTGGTGTCATAGTGATGGTGCACTGCATGGCAATGATCTGCCATACAGTGCATCATCGCCATGACCTCAGAGACTACAACAAGGGATCAAGTGTCCTCTTGTTCTAGTCTCTGGGGTAAAGGTGATGGTGCACTATATGGCAATGATCTGCTCTACAGTGCATCATCACTGTGACCACAGAGACTACAACAAGAGGACACTTGATCCCTTGTTGTAGTCTCTGGTGTCATAGTGATGTTGCACTGTATGGCAATGATCTGCCATACATTGCACTATCCCCGTGACCCCAGAGCCTACAACAAGGGATCAAGTGTCCTCTTGTTGTAGTCTCTGGGGTAATGGTGATGGTGCACTGTATGGCAATGATCTGCTCTATAGTGCATCATCACCGTGACCCCAAAGACTACAATAAGAGGACACTTGATCCCTTGTCGTAGTCTCTAGTGTCAGTGATGGTGCACTGTATGGCAATGATCTGCCGTACAGTGCACCATTTCTATGACACCAGAGACTGCAACAAGAGGACACTTAATCCCTTGCTGCAGTATCTGGATGTATCAGAGGCGATTGAGCGTTGTGGGACGATCGTTTTGGACTACGTTGGATAATAAAAATGGATCCTAAAATTTGTTGTCACTAAAAAAATGGTTTTGTACATTTTGGTGGAAAAATGAGAAATTGCTGATGAACTTTAAACCCTTATAACTTCCTAACAAATATTTTTTTTCCCAAAATTGTGCTGATGTAAAGGTAGACATGTGGGAAATATTATTTATTAACTGTTTTGTGTGCCATAACTTTCTGGTTTAACAGAATAAAAATTCAAAATTTGAAAATGGCAAAATGTTCAAAATTTCGCCAAATTTTCAATTTTTTCACAAATAAACGCAAAAAATTATCAACCTAAATTTACGACTAATATGAAGCCCAATATGTCATGAAAAAAACAATCTCAGAATCGCTAGGATACGTTGAAGCGTTCCAGAGTTATACCTTCATAAAGGGACACTAGTCAGAATTGCAAAAAATGCTAAGGTCTTTAGGGTCAAAATAGGCCGGGTGGTGAAGGGGTTAATTTCTATAATTGTAAGAGACAAAAAGGGTCTTATCTTTATATTAAGGAGGGTGCAAGCCCGTTGAAAAGTGCTCAAACGATAAGGTTGTGTGACCCACAACCAGTATTTGCATTTATACAGCTGCAGCTGGATCCACACCTCCACGTGCAACATGGAGTATAACTGGAAACAAAGGATGATGTTCTGATGATCCATGCTGCTTAGGAAGAACCAGGACCACACAGGTCTGATGCAATGATGCGTATTTAAATTCCAACGCGTTTCGTACCTTCAGGGATATAAACATCAAGAGCAAGTCACAGTGTCAACATTATATGCACTCATAATAATGCCAAACAATCAAATGCATCATCATGACGTCGAAAATAGTGAGAGTACACGAATGACGTGTTATCAAACCCGATCCCTGGTATATAGTCAAAATGTTAAAAAAATCGCCATTTCATTAACAAACACAACACACAGAAATAATACATACAAAAGAATGCTTAATGTAGTAGCTAATCAATCCAAAACAGCGAAAATCAAATCAATGGGAATATTATGAATGAAAAAATGTCAATGGGAGGATCCAAACTCACTCGATTGAAAAAAAGTGTGCTTATACCCTAGATATCATAGTAAGCATGGTAGTTAAAATGAGCTATAGGTCATGTGGATGAATCCAAAAGCTGGAAACCTTTATCTATATGGACAAGATATGAGGTCAAGAAAAAAGAAAAAGAAGTACAAAGTAGACAAAAAGATGAAAAATAGGTAGCACAAAAAATATATATTAGGGCCCTTTTACACTGGGGTTTTTTGATAAATGCGGCAGTCGCGGTAAAAAAAACGCAACTGCCGCATTTTCCGCCTAACGGCCGCACTTGTGTCACGCTTGCGGCAAGCCCCATGCATTGTCTATGGGGCTTGCGGTAAGTGTGCGGCAGGTGCAGCAAGTGCAGTTCCGGCATTTGCGGCCGCGAAAAAAAAACATGCTCAGCAGCGTTATTTTTTGCAGCCGCAACTGCCGGAACCGCATGTGCCGCACTTGCTGCACACTTACCACAATCCCCATCCATAGACAATGCATGTGGCTTGCTGCAAGTGCGGTCGTTAGGCGAAAAATGCAGCAGATGCGTTTTTTTTTACCGCGACTGCCGCATTTTTCAAAAAACACCACTGTGAAAGGACCCTTAAGGTGGTACGAATATATATATAGATATATATATCTATATATATATATAGATATAGATATATATATGTGTGCAGAATTATTAGGCAAATTAGTATTTTCATAACATGATACTTTTTATACACGTTGTCCTATTCTAAGCTGTATAGGCTTGAGAGCCAACTAGCAATTAAGTAAATCAAGTGATGTGCACCTCTGTAATGACGAGGGGTGTGGTCTAATGACATCAACACCCTATATAAGGTTTGCTTAATTATTAGGCAACTTCCTTTCCTTTGGCAAAATTGATCAGAAGAGAGATTTGATGGGCTCTGAAAATTCCAAAATTGTGAGATGTCTTGCAGAGGGATGCAGCAGTCTCGAAATTGCCAAATTTTTCAAGCATGCTCACCGAACAATCAAGCGTTTCATGGCAAATAGCCGACAGGGTCGCAGAAAGCATGTTGCGCAAAAAAGGCACAAAATAACTGCCCATGAAATGAGGAAAATCAAGCGTGAAGCTGCCAAGATGCCATTTGCCACCAGTTTTGCCATATTTCAGAGCTGCAAAGTTACTGGAGTATCAAAAAGGACAAGGTGTGCTATACTCAGGGACATGGCCAAGGTAAGGAAGGCTGAAAAATTACCAACTTTGAACAAGAAACATAAGATAAAACGTCAAGACTGGGCCAAGAAATATCTTCGGACTGATTTTTCAAAGGTTTTATGGACTGATGAAATGAGAGTGACTCTTGATGGGCCAGATGGATGGCCTAGAGGCTGGATCAGTAAAGGGCAGAGAGCTCCACTCCAACTCAGACACCAGCAAGGTGGAGGTGGGTACTGGTATGGGCTGGTATCATCAAAGATGAACTTGTGGGACCTTTTCAGGTTGAGGATGGAGTGAAGCTCAACTCCCGGACCTACTGCCAGTTTCTGGAAGATAACTTCTTCAAGCAGTGGTACAGGAAGAAGTCAGTATTGTTCAAGAAAAACATGATTTTCATGCAGGACAATGCTCCACCATATGCATCCAACTACTCCACAGTGTGGCTGGCCTGTAAAGGTCTGAAAGTACAAAAAGGAATGACATGGCCCCTTGTTCACCTGATCTGAACCCCACAGAGAATCTGTGGTCCCTCCTAAAATGTGAGATCTACAGGGAGGGAAAATAGTACACCTCTCGGAACAGTGTCTGGAAGGCTGTGGTGGCTGCTGCATGCAATGTTGATCAGAAACAGATCAAGTAACTGACAGAATCTATAGATGAAAGGCTGTTGAGTGTCATCATAAAGAAAGGTGGCTATATTGGTCACTAATTTCTTTGTGTTTTGTTTTTGCATGTCTGAAATGTTTATTTCTAAATTTTGTGCAGTTATATTAGTTTACCTGGTGAAAATAAACAAGTGAGATGGGAATATATTTGGTTTTTATTAAGTTGCCTAATAATTCTGCACAGTAATAGTTACCTGCACAAACACATATCCTCCTAAGATAGGCAAATCTAAAAAAAAAACACTCCAACTTCCAAAAATATTAAGCTTTGATATTTGAGTCTTTTGGGTTGATTGAGAACATAGTTGTTGATCAATAATAAAAATAATCATCTAAAATACAACTTGCCTAATAATTCTGCACACAGTGTACATATATATATAAATAAAAATCCAAAAAACGGATAGCACTCAGCGAAATAGGTTCTACTTTTCCTGTTTATTGACCCATACTGATCACAACATTTTGGTGGCAGGTGACATCGCTGACATCAACCCCCAAAAATATTATCTTGATTGCCACTGCACCAGGGCAATCAGGAAGGGCCAGGTAAAGTGCTAGAATTGGTGCATCTAATGGATGTGCCATTTCTGGAAAGCTGCAGGCTGGGATAAATAGAATTGGAAGGGACAAATAACCATGGCTTTTCCCACCCTTGTGGCACCATCCCTCAACTGTCTGCTTTACTTGTCTTCCTTATTAAAAATAAGGTAGAGTCAATGCCATTTTTTAAATGTATTTATTTTTACACTGATACAGCCAACTCACTGCATCCAATCACAGATGCTGGCACAGAGAGGGGGGAGGTTATAGCAGTCTGACTGCAAAAAATCACAGATGCTGGCAAGGAGGATAGACAGGGCAATCAGGGAATATTAATTTTGTTTAATGAGTGGCCCAGAAAAGAGTCTGACTGCTGTCTTAACTTTGGGTAACACAGTATGTATGAATGTTTTGTGGTTACCCAAATTTTGCTTCCTTTTGCAGCTCACCAGCCCTTATTATGACCATTTTTCAGCCATTTATGTGCACATATATTCCCTTTTGACTCTTATGAGGTTTGTTTCTGGGGTCATGTTTGGGTAAAATCTGATTTCCAAACCAAACATTCTCTTATGTCCGGCCAAAGACTACAAACTCAAACATCCACAGGTCCACCCATCTCTATCCTCTACTAAATATAAATTACTCATGCCTATTTCTGTGTCCTTTGGTTCCTCTGTGTTCAAAGGACAAGCACTCATTGATTCTGAAGCAGCAGACAATTTCAAGAACTTCTATTTGACAAAAAAATGAAAATGTCTTTTGTTTCCCTGTGGACGCATGTAAAATAGGGATGGGCGAATCTACTCGCTAGGACTCGTTACTCGGCGAGTAGTAAGGGACTCGCAGGACTCGGTACTCTGCGAGTTTCCCAGTGATTACTCGCACGAGTCCAATGCAAATCAATATCAATCCTGGTTTTGTCAGAAACGCTGACAAAACTAGGATTGCCATTGTTTGCATTAGACTCGGCTACTGTGCCAGTGATAGCAGGGAAACTCGCAAAGTAACTGCTGTTTCTTTGCGAGCCGAGTCCAGCTGTCTTCTCTGTGCAGCTCCAGGGTCCTAGAACCTGCCTGCTCACAGACATGATGTAGCAGAGCTGAGATTGTTCTCAGTCTGCTCATTCCCTGTGCATAGACATCTATATTTATGCACAGGGGATGTAGCAGAGAGGACATCGCGTTTTGGACTACGTCGGACAGAAGAGGATTTTTTTAATTAAAGATGGAGTCCCTAATGGCTTTTTTTTTTATTTCAAATAAAAAATTTTCTCTGTGTTGTGTTTTTTTAACCCTTTATTGGAGATTCTTAGTGGCTGGGTCAAACGTGGCCTGACATTAAGAATCTCGGGCTTAATACCAGCTTGTATAACAAAGCTGGTATTAACCCCTTTATTACCCAGCGTGCCACTGCCACCAGGGCCGCTGGAAGAGCGGGGTTCAGCGCCAGAGGATGGCGCTTCAATGAACGCGCCATCTTCTGGGGCGGCTGCGGGCTGCAATTTGCAGCGGGGGGTGCCCAGAAAGCTTGGGCATCCCTGCGCTGCGGATTCCAGCCCCCAGCTGCTTAGCTGTACCTGGCTAGACATAGAAATTGCGCGGAGCCCCATGCATTTTTTTTATTATTTAATGAATTTCAGAGTCAGAGTCTCAGAGTCAGAGTCTCAGAGTCAGAGTCTCAGAGTCAGAGTCTCAGAGTCGGAGTCGCCTCAGAGTCGGAGTCGCCTCGGAGTTGGAGTCGCCTCGGAGTCGGAGTCGTCTCGGAGTCGGAGTCTCCTCAGAGTCGGAGTCTCAGAGTCAGAGTCTCAGAGTCGGAGTCGCCTCAGAGTCGGGAGTCGCCTCAGAGTCGGAGTCGCCTCTGAGTCGGAGTCGCCTCGGAGTCGGAGTCGTCTCGGAGTCGTCTCGGAGTCGGAGTCGTCTCGGAGTCGGAGTCGTCTCGGAGTCGAGTCGGAGTCGGAGTCGTCTCGGAGTCGGAGTCGTCTTGGAGTCGGAGTCGTCTCGGACTCGAGTCGGATTCGGAGTCGGAGTCGTCTCGGAGTCGGAGTTGTCTCGGAGTCGGAGTCGTCTCGGAGTCGGAGTCGGAGTCGTCTCGGAGTCGGAGTCGTCTCGGAGTCAGAGTCGTCTCGGAGTCGGAGTCGGAGTCGTCTTGGAGTCGGAGTCGTCTCGGAGTCGAGTCAGAGTCGTCTCGGAGTCGGAGTCGTCTCGGAGTCGGAGTCGTCTCGGAGTCGAGTCGGAGTCGGAGTCGGAGTCGTCTCGGAGTCGGAGTCGTGTCGGAGTCGGAGTCGTCTCAGAGTCGGAGTCGTCTCGGAGTCGTCTCGGAGTCGGAGTCGGAGTCGTCTCGGAGTCGGAGTCGTCTCGGAGTCGGAGTCGTCTCGGAGTCGGAGTCGAGTCGGAGTCGGAGTCGTCTCGGAGTCGGAGTCGTCTCGGAGTCAAGTCGGAGTCGGAGTCGTCTCGGAGTCGGAGTCGTCTCGGAGTCGAGTCGGAGTCGTCTCGGAGTCGTCTCGGAGTCGGAGTCGGAGTCGGAGTCGTCTCGAAGTCGTCTCGGAGTCGGAGTCGGAGTCGGAGTCGTCTCGGAGTCGGAGTCGTCTCGGAGTCGGAGTCGTCTCGGAGTCGGAGTCGGAGTCGAGTCGGAGTCGGAGTCGTCTCGGAGTCGGAGTCGTCTCGGAGTCGAGTCGGAGTCGTCTCGGAGTCGGAGTCGTCTCGGAGTCGGAGTAAAAAAAATGCGTGGGGCTCCGCGCAATTTCTATGTCTAGCCAGGTACAGCTAAGCAGCTGGGGGCTGGAATCCGCAGCACAGGGATGCCCAAGCTTTCTGGGCACCCCCGCTGCAAATTGCAGCCCGCAGCCGCCCCAGAAGAGGGCGCGTTCATTGAAGCGCCATCCTCTGGCGCTGAACCCCGCTCTTCCAGCGGCCCTGGTGGCGGTGGCACGCTGGGTAATAGAGGTTAGGGCCAGCTTTGTATTATCAGCTGGCCCTAAGCCCGAAATTTATGGCGGTCACGCCAATATTAGACATGACCACCATGAATTTCTATTAAATTGTTTTAAAAAAAACACAACACAGAGAAATTTTTTTATTAGAAATAAAAAAAAAGCCATTAGAGACTCCATCTTTAATTAAAAAAAATCCTCTTCCGTCCGACGCAGTCCAAAACGCGATGTCCTCTCTGCTCATCCCTGTGCATAGATATAGATGTATATGCACAGGGAATGAGCAGACTGAGAACAATCTCAGCTCTGCTACATCATCTCTGTGCACAGACATTCATGTCTGTACACAGGGAATGAGCAGACTGAGAACAATCTCAGCACTGCTACATCAGGCAGCAGGCGGGCTCTAGGACCCTGGAGCTGGCAGCCAGCACACAGAGAAGACAGGACTCTTATCTGTGTGAGTTTCCCAGCGATTACAGTTGCAAAGTAAACGAGTCCAATGCAAATAAATGACATAACTAGGATTGCTTCAGGCTGAAGCTTCTGAGACACATCTGCGAGTTGTAAATCTCACACTACTCGCTATTACTCGCTTCCCCATTCATTAACATTGGACTCGCTAGACTCGCAACGAGTAGCGAGTCCTGTGCTCGGACTCGCTAGAGTCAAGCGATTCCGAGTAATTTAGGATTCGCCCATCACTAATGTAAAACTTGAAATGGCTCTGCAATTTGAGGAGGTCGAATCCAAATTGGACGAAGAAGAAAACTCTTCAGGTGCGCTAAACATAGAGGATATCTATTTTTAAATATTGTCACTTTGTCATGCACCATTGCTTTTGAGACTTCCGTGACTACGCCTTCATACTTCAGACACTGAGCGGTCAACTAACCATATTACTCAGTGGGGTTTATCTTGTCTTTGCAATTGCCACAAAACTGAACCTCAGTATCTGCCTGTAAAATTCTGCTCTGAATATATTTCAATTTGCCTCCATGTTGGAGATGTCTTTTCCAAGCAGAGGGCCTTATCAACCATATAACTGCGACAATCTTCCTGTTACAAACATGGAACAATTCAGAGAGAAAAAATATCCTCTATCTCTCCCAGAGACTAAAGCAATGTCGGCCTACATTAAAGGGAACCTGGAGAAGAGATGTATCTGAAAATCTTCATCTCAGCCGATGCATGTTATTTCTCTAAAAGAAAGATGGCTCTCTGAGACAGTGCGTAGACTATTGGACTTTGAATAAAATGCTGTAACAGAATATTATCCATTGATCCCCATCTCTGAGTAATTCAACTAGATTAAAAGTACTGCCATGTTCACTAAATTTGACCCAAGTTTCGCTTATAACCTAATCTGTATTGAAGAGGGTGATGGTAACACGGAATCATCATTATGAATATGTAGTGATGCCTTTCGGATTGTGCAATGCAATAGCTATGTTCAGGCTGCTTTATAAAAAGATCTTTCATGATGTCCTGTACAATTATGTCCTAGTATCTGGACATTTTAAGGTACTGTCACACACGGCAATTTTGCTAGCAATTTCACTGGCAATTTGTTCCATTTGTACACGGCAACAAAATAGAACAATGTGTCCATGACTTCACTGCAACAGGCAAATTGTCAGTGATATTGCTAGCAAAATTGCCGCGTGTGACGGTACCTTTAATCTTCTCCAGAGACCTCGATGTTAAGTTGGAAAAATATGTTTGAGCGACTAACAATTTCTTGGCTAGATCAATTGTTCTGGAGGTCTTTGTATAGACCCAGAGAAACTTTCTCCTATATTGAATTGGCCACATTCAGTCAAGTCTCTCCAAATGTTCTTTGCTGGCTTTGCTAATTATTAATACCAGTTTCTG
The DNA here is from genome assembly GCA_033576535.1 of Allobates femoralis. Lineage (NCBI taxonomy): Eukaryota > Metazoa > Chordata > Amphibia > Anura > Aromobatidae > Allobates > Allobates femoralis. The sequence goes on from JARQOC010000002.1 coordinate 351,055,611, forward strand.
AAACACTACTCTCAAGTGGTTGCTCAGCTGTCTGCTATAATTCGAAGAGCGCTAATTCACAGAACTGGTGAAATCTCTTGCTTGAGCCCTTCAAGAACTCAAGTCTTGTTTTTCTACTGCTTCAGCTCTTAACCATCCTGATTTGAACAGACTGTTCTTGCTTGAAGTGGATGTCTCCGCTATTGGTGTAGGAGCAGTTCTCTCACAAAATTCCTCTAAAGCAAAAGATCCTGCCTGTGAATTCTTCTCCAGTAAAACAGAATTGCATTGGTGACAGTGAACTTTAGTCATATAATTGGGCCTTGAGGAACGGCAACAAATGCTTGAAGGAGCTAAAATTCCAGTTACTTTTCTATACAGACCACAAAAAGCTGGAGTACCTTCAGTTTTCCTATATGCTGGATCCTCACCAAACTAAATGGTAATTTTTTTTCTCATGATTAGATTTCAGCCTCACCTATCACCCGGTTGGGAAAAACTACAGGACTGAAACTTTATCCAAGTCTTTTGATCCATATGAGGCCACCAATGTTCCATATTCATATGTAAATGAACCCTACATGTGTTGTTGGTACCATCATTTCTTCCTCACATTCAGGATTCAGCTCTGCTTGGTAGTTCCAGCAGTCTTCACATTGCGTCCCATATGCAATTTTCATACTTATAGTCATGTGACAGTTTTTCTTCCTGCTTTTCTGTTTTTCACAGAACATTGAGAGAATTAGGAGGAGCAGCTAGGCAATTTCACTAGCAATTTGCTGGTTGCAGTGAAATCAAGGACACATTGTTCCATTTGTACACAGCAACATTGCCGCATGTGACGGTACCTTAAGTATGAAAATCACACATAAATGATTGGTCCCATGATGACAACTCAGGTCTCTTCGGTGGGGTGGGAGTGGAGTGCAGAAGTGGAGTTTTTCCAGAGTAGGCAGTGGGACTATGGAAAGTTGGAGGGATGGAGGCGATGCTGAGGTGGAGGCAGGGCTGAGTAGAGGCAGAGCTGGGGTAGAGACTGGGAGTAGTTTCAAGGGGGCCCCAAGGAAAGATACAGAAAATCGTTTGTTCCGACAGCTGTGGGGATGTTTAACAAATGTATAAGTGTAAAGCATCCCAAGACTATGTGAAGTTCTATGTGTATGGGGGGAATAGGTGAGGTACATGTACCAGTCTACCACAGCTGCTGTCCATATAGACTTATTTTGTAAAGTGTGAAATGTTCTTGATCTTTGTTCTGCTGCTGTAATACTGTAATTTCCTCCGGGATCAATAAAGTTTATCTTATCTTATCTTATCTTAAATATTCTGCCAGTATAGGACACTGAAATTCCCTGTGGCAGCCCTTATTAGCCTTATTATCCCTCCTTATTAGCAATACCAAAGATCTATTTTTACAGCTTAGAAGTCAGCTGTCGCAAACCTCTTATCACAGCTACAACTCCCAACGTGCTTTTATTGCTGTGGCTGTCAGAGCATGCTACGAGTTATAGTTTCACAAAAGCTGTAGGGCTACTGGTTGTCATACTAACAATACATTTAATGTTTTTACAGGAATAAGCAATTACTGTTATTTTCATGGACAATAATTGGCTTTTTCGTTTTATTTAGGGAAGTAAAACAAAGCAGTATTTTCTTTATGTTGTTATGATTTTACCACTTGGAATCAAATCAAAATTAATACCTCATTTTGATTGTGAACTTGAAAGAGAAAATCCAGCACACAAGCATATTTCTGAAAGAAGGGTAGCCCGTTAATTTTGAATGTATTAAAATTCAATATTGCGGTTTATAAATTCAAAACTGCTAGACAGTAATGCATTGAAGGCCTCAGGCAAAAATCTAGCTTGAAAGAGTTAAAAGGCCAGCCATTGTATAGAAGAATAGATTACTGCTCAGTTAAAAGTGGTTGTTTCACCCCTCCTTACTCCATCAGGAATGGAGTTTGAAGTAAAAAGTAATAGGAGACTGTGAAATGAGCCTGAGAAATGCTGGAAGGGCTTCCAGGGAAATGGAAGGACTGGTTAAAGATTGATGAAAAAGAGATTTTTTTTTTCCTTGCTGCCCAATGTGAATTCAAGATGCTATTTGAGAGCTTAATATTCAGGTTCTGATAAATTTTCATCTAACATTCCTTACATATAAGAACCCAATTCTTTCACAATTATTGAGAGAATGGTGAATGACTATTTTATTTTACTGATTAAAACCAGATTGTGATACATTTCCCTTTACTTTATTTTGCTTTTATTTTCTGATAGTGGATTATTTATTTTCTCTACATGGTTATATGGCTTACATATTAGACATACATCATATCAACCACTGAGGGTACCGTTACACGACGCAATATTGCATGCAATTTCACTTGCAATTTGCTGGTTGCAGTGAAATCATGGACACATTGTTCTATTTGGTGCCGTGTACAAATGGAACAATGTGTCCATGATTTCACTGCAACCAGCAAATTGCAAGTGAAATTGCATGCAATATTGCGTCGTGTAACGGTACCTTTAGGGTGCATACTCACGATCCATACTTATAGTGTTTTGACCGCAGCGACATGCTGCTGTGTTCAAAATGCTGCATGGTACAAGCATAGAAGATGGGATCTGTAGAAATCCTAGTGATAGATTTGTGTGGAGCCCACTGGGACGGGGTACTCTGTACCAGACCTGGGTATCACAGGGGGTATCTCGGAAGTATTGGTCCGGACCTTGTCCCGAGCCCACAAGTAATGGGAGGGTATTTACAGGGGCAACAGTCGTTACGCCACCTGCATTATGTGGTCAGGGTGACCACTTCTGCTGCAGAACCTCCGGGGATGAGGTTTGGCAGCCGGTGATATAACGGCTCTCCACGGGCAGAGCCTGGCTCCCCGAGGCAGTGGTAATAATAGTTTATGGATGATGCAGAGTAGAGGTAGTGATTTAGATGATAGCAGTTTGTGAGGGAAAGTAGGGCTTGAGCACATGGATCACACAGACTCACAGTTTTGTAGTTTTCCAAGTCTTTACTGCAGGTGTTGTTCAGCAGAGTACTGTCCACGGAGTCTGTACCGGGGCCGGGTTGCTCCCACCCTGGCCGGGTCCTTGGCTTCCCACTCCTGCGCTTTGTGTGTGGCCCTGCTGCCGCTTTAGCTAAGCTGCAGGCCCTGTCTCCAGTCACGGGTACCTGCTTGCTAGGCAACTTGAGTCTTATTCCGTGTTCCTGACCCCGCCATGTTGCTTCGCTGTGGTACAGTGAAGATATATAACCTCCACTAGTCCAGTGCTTACTGTGCTGCTTGTGTCAGGCACAATGTCGGATCTGGTATCTGGTCTTTGCGCTCCTCCGGGGTGAGTTTAGGGTAACTCCGTGTCCCGGGTGTGTTCCTCTGCTTTTCCTATTCCTCAGACCCTGGCTAGGCCTGGAATTGGGCAGCGGACTGTGGGGTGAGCCTAAGGCAGCTCCTTTACACCCAGGTCCTTTCTTCCTCAGTGCTGCTCCGCACTGAACTGCCACTTCTTCTCCACATCAGACTATATGGGGAAGCAGCTTTAGCTCCCCTTCTGGCCTGGAGGCGCTAGTGTAGTGTTGTGGGTTGTGTGGGGCATTAACCCTTGATGATGTTACTGTGACACATTAACCCCTGGGGTGCCACACTTACAAATATGATGCCTGCTGGCGGTAATAGTCCCTTGAGCATACAGGGGCCCGAAGACACTTGCAACCGCCGATACACTTCATCGCCGTAGAGACCCGTTGCTCCATTGCCACCTGCTGCTGTCCCCATCTCATCTAACCGCCGGTCCTTGCCATATCAGCAACTGCGCTGTTGCTCATATGGCGGCCATTTTGAACACCTAAGTGTGTCAAAAGCTACATGTTCAAACATGGTCACTGTATGCACTGGGGAGAGAGACAGCCCATGGGGGGAAGAGTGCACAAGGGGAAAGATAGCATATGGGGAAAGAAACCACAGGTGGGAGAGACAGCTCACAGGGGAAAGAGGGCACAGGAGGAAGAAAGTGCATGGGGGAGATAGAGCATAGGGGTGAGAGACAGCCCACAGGGGGGAAAGAGAGAACATGGGGAAAAAGAGCACACAGGGGAATATTTATTATTTATTTATTATTATTTATTTATATAGCGCCATTAGGTTCCATGGCGCTTTACATGAGGATGAGGGAGACAAGAACAAGTACACTAAATCTAGGCGATCAGGACGTACAGGTACAGGAGGGGCAGGGACCCTGTCCACGAGGGCTCACAGTCTATGAGGGGTGGGTTAGGATACAGTAGGATGGATAGACAGCCTACGGGGGGGAGAGTGCACATGGGGGGAAAAGAGAGTGAATGAGGAAAAGACAGTCCACCTGTTCATTATACCTGTATTGCTGTAGATACTGTCCCTACGCTCACACTCTACTACTGCTAAACTGTGCTCTGGATCGAATGTACACAAGATAGCGTCAATGGGTTTAATATACATCCTATGACACTGGACAGCAAGCCAATCACAGTAATGTCACAGCAAAGATAGCTCTGCATTACTGTAATTAGCAATCAATCCCAGCATGTTTACTGGCTGAAAATCAGGTGCCAGACATGCTGGGCTGGACACTCGCATCTTGAGAGACGAGGAGCTAAATCCTTAAATCCTTGCTGAGTACAGAGGAGATCGAATAGCCTAGTATTTGTGTGAGTAACAAATAGTGACTAACATGATCCATCATCACTAGTCTTTGTCTGGGTTGTTGGAATCACATGTACTTGTCTTATTATGTGGTTTTTAACTTATGCATTCAATAAAATATGACTTTTTAATTATTGACATGACTATTTTTATCCTAATACAATTTTTCTTTGGTGTTCCCATTTAAATAGTTCCATTTTGGGAAATTTTTGAAATGTTTCAATGTTTATGCTGAAATTGCACAATTTGTTTATTAGCCTCACGGAATGTTTTAAGTGAAGTGTGTTCTTGACCCCCTTCCGACAAGCTCAATTTATGTTTTTGCATTTTTGTTTCTTTTCTCCATTTGTTCCAAGAGCTAAACATTTCTTTATCTTTTTTTTTTCTATTTTTCCCTCTGTCTCCCCCTCTCCTCTTCATTGAATGTCAGGTCTAGCTTGATAGATCCAGAGAAGGGCACAGATAGATGGAATATAAGCAGGTGGGAAGTTGTATTTAATAGGTTAACTGCTCTAATGCATATAATGCAGGAGCACCTGTATTTGGTCTGAATGGTCATTCTGTGCTGATAGAGTCCCATCATTTCTTTTTTTTCATTTCTCACTCTACTTAAATTTCCCTTTAGGTGACCTTAACCTATTTACAGCAATGTCACATATTGCTGCATAAAGTGAAAATCCCATTCAGGCCACAAACAGGGATTCAAGGGAGCTCCATAATGACAAGCAATGAGGTCTTCAAGAGACCCCTGGCTCTCTTAGCAACCCATCAACATCCTGCAATCATGTTGTGTGCTGCGCTCCCATGTCAGCAATCTTATAATGCTGCTGTCAGAATCTGACAGTGGCATTTAATAAGTTAACAATCTAGGGTGGAGCTTGGTGCCACTTTTTAGAGGTAGGTCCTGGCAATAACACACAGGCATTACCTGCTGTGTATGGAGCACCCCTTGAGCTCACTCCATGCATCCACTACAGACTTGTGCTAGTTAATGACAATTCTTGTCAAACAGACAAGGTGGCTCTATAGACAAGTGAATCAATGGCAGGGGCGTTCATTACAGATTTCCCCTGACTTATTTATCACAGGATGCTGAAACTGCACTTGTGTTATGATATACTGTAATGTAAGTCTCTATAGGTCACGTGCCAATTTGTAATTCTGGATTAATAGGCAATGTTATTTCTTGTACAGGTGCTGAAGTAGTGTAAGGAGTGATAATGGATAATGGAATACAGAGTAGTCATTAAGTTCCCTTTACTTGAAATGTGTTTGCATCAATAGCGGAATGGGGTCGATAAGGAATTGGAGCATTTTCCACCAAGGTTTGACCACATTTGAAATGAGAATGTCAGTTCTTGACTAGAGCATATGATGGGGAAATGTCACCATAAACCTCTTTCATCTCATCGAACATCTTCCTTGGAGTGCAGCCTTTCAAGTTAAGGAACTTGATGACTGTTCTGTATTCCACTGGGTCCATTATCACCCCTCATAGCATCTTCAGCAACTGCAAAAGAAACATATCACCTTTGTAGATTATTAATAAATAAATCAATGTAATATAGCATAGCATGCTGTTATAACCAAGGTTTGATTGCATTTGAAACATATTTTGTGTTTTATAGTAGTTTAAAGCAGGCACAGGGAGCTGACATCTTGCTTTCACAGTAGCAGCATGACACTTTCAGTGTCATAATAAGACAGCCCATGGTCATAGGAGATAACAGACCAGTGCTGACCCTATCCCTACGCTGGAGCTGTCACTGCTGTGACCTGGACATGCCTTTGTGGGCTGCACAATTCACAGTAGTGGGAGTGTTCTGCCGACATCTTCCTAGAGCTCTGTGCTGTTCACTGCATAAGCTTCATCTTCTTTCATTAGAAGTGGGGTCAGAATATCAGAGACTGCAAAGACATCAGCGAGAAACAGTGCACAGTGTATGGAGCATCAGTATTGGAGAAGTAGCTGTGATCAATCCCTTAGTAAAAGATAAGATAACATAGCAGCAGGTCTGCACTCTGCAGTAAAGGGCAAGACTTTGTGCTCCGGCAAAAATAAGAGGGGGGGGGGGGGGGGAAAGATACATGTAGTCTGGCTGAGAGACACATAAGGAGTCTGATGGGAGAGAGAGACATGTAGTATGACCAGTGAGACATATGACATATATGTACTTGTGTACATATATGTACTAGAACACCCAGAAGGGGAGGGAAATAAACTATTGCAGTCAGCAGTTACTGCCCCAATTTTGCAGCTAACAGTAAAGCTGGTAATTCTTACTATAACTGCTTCAGGTCTAAAATAGAAAATACTCCCCCTAGTGGTAACTATATATATTTGTAAAACAAATATACAATTTTTTTATATAGAAATGTTTGCAAACAGTGCAAATATTGCATTAATACATTTTATTTACTATTTTAATCTTAAATGCATAAAATATAACAAACTGGGGGCACCTTCCCTTTAAATTATTACACATGTGAAGTTTCAGCATCCTGCAATAAATAGAAGTGGGTCAGAAATATTTAATGAACGCCTAATTTGAAGGTCCAGTTAGGAGTAGATGCCAATCTTGTGGTTCAGTAGCATAAATGTATTTTTGTCCAATACATGAGCTATTTTTGAAGTCTGTGTAAAAATATTGTGGGATTCTCTAGTCTAGTCACATTTATAGACCAGAATAGTGCATTGAAATAGCAAGCTGTTCTTGCACCAATCATCTATGAAAACGAGTACAGCTAGTTAGGCTGGCTTCACACCACGGTGTGATCAGGTACGGGGCTGTCCAATGTGAATCGGACAGCCCCGGACCTGATTTGCAAGCAGAAGTGAAGGGCAATTATGCCCTCCGGGCCAGTTTGCAGCCGGCTTCCAAAGATCGCAGCTGCAGCTGCTGATTTTTCAAGATCACAGCTTGTGGGGAGCTAGCCGCGTTCTTGAAAGCTCAGCAGGGGACAACTCATGGTGCTGAAGTTTAGTGATCCAGCGCCATAGACTCCCATGTTAGGGATTGAGGGATTGCCCCGAATCCGGGAGGATGTGGGAGGATCCTATTTGGGCAGATTTTTGCCCTGGACACAAAAACGATGCGTCCGGGAGGAAAATCTGAATTCACCCGGATCCTCCCGGACAGATGGAAACTGGATGGCACATAGCCCCCATCCAGATCCATCCAGCCCCATAGGGCTGTGTTATGACAAAAGCAGGTCCGGGGCTAACAGGTTTACACCGGACAGCCCCGGACCTGATCACCGCAGTGTGAAGCCAGCCTTATTTGCACTATGTGAAGGTGTGACTGGACTGCTAATTACAGCAGACCATGTGAATATAATTTATGACAAAGTTTAACACTAATTAATTTGTACCATTTTGTATTACAATAACACTTATAGGCAGTATAGAAGAGGGACCTTTCCTTCTTCCTCTTTTTAAAATCAGCTATTTCCATGGCCAAAAAGAAACACATAGAAAGGATAATGATGAGACATTATATATGGTCACATAAACTAATCCTAGAGTCAAAGATGCTCCTACTTTCTGCAGGGATGACAAGTTATAAAAGAAGATGTGACATGATTGTCAATGATTGACTGTAATTAGACAGGAGAAAATTGACCACCCTGACTGTATTTTCTTCGCTCTCTATTCATCAATGCAAACTAAAGGTATATTCAGCTGCCATCTAACTAAAGGATGGATGAATCATTAACCTCTCACCCTGACAAATTGTTACAAAGTGATTTATAGACAGACTTTACACTTATACGCCTCTAATAGAATTGCAATCAAGTAGAAAATTTAACATATAAGAAAATACTCAGACCAACAGGCGTTCAAAGAGGGGTTTCCCACTATTCAGAGCAGTTTTAGCTTATGCTGTCAGTATATGAAGTGTAAAAATACATTCAAATGACATGGTGCACATTATTTGTAAAAAAAAAATAAAAAATACATACAAATAATACTTTTAATAGCCATGTGTGCCTGTGCTATGGCGCCTTTCTTGCACAATTTTCTGTGATGCAAGCAATGATGTTTAGGACAAACTAGGAATATCTACGAAGATCAGACAGCTTTTTGCATCGATGAGTGAGGACAGATTGAATTGCATATAGAGTCATGACTAAAGGTGGGTTTACACGCTTCAATCGCGTTCCGATATCGCAGTTCAATGGCGCGGGAGCGCGCATTTAGTGCACGTTTCTCCCGCATCGCATTGAATGTTTACACGCTGTGATATCGGAATACAACGTCCGTGCGATGCCTCCGCCTCCCAACCCAGGATCGCATACTTAACATGGGAGTGAATGGGTGACGTTGAACTTCACATCGTAGTTGGGCGTTTACACAGCACGATCTGGCTTCAATCTTCCTTCAATATCGGGGCATTGAATAGCACGCTCATTCAATCCCCGATATCACATTGACATCGTTCCTGCATCGTATTAAACGTTCACACCATACAACTCAGGCACGATTTTGGCTCCGACGATTGAACCACGTGACTTTTGATTGAAATCGTAGTATGATATCGCGACGTGTAAACCCGCCATAAAAGTATTTGGCACCATTGAAATTGTTTAAAAAATAAAGTATTTCTTCCAGAAAATTATTGCAGTTACACATGTTTTTTAAACACATGTTTATTTCCTTTGTGTGTACTGGAACAACATAACGGAAAAGCAAATTGGACATAATTTCACACAAAATTCCAAAAACTTGCTCATCAAAATTGTGACACTCTCAAGTTAATATTTGGTTGCACGCCCTTTGGAATAAATAACTTCAATCACTCATACGTGAAGGGTGCCTTCATCCAACAGCAATTTTAAGACCTCCCTCAGGCATTCAAGGAGATTTAGACCCAAACTCAGTGCAGGCCACTTCAGAACTATCCAGCACAATGTTTACTTTCATTTCTGGGTGCTTTTTAAAGTATGTTCAGAGTCCTTGTCCTGCTTGAAGGACCATGATGTGGGATGCAAACCCAGGTTTTTGACACTGAGTACTATATTGCAACCCAATATCCTTTGGTAATCTTCAGTTTTCATGAAGCATTGCACACAATAAAGGCACCCAGCATCAAAGGCAGCAAAACAAACCTAAATATTGTGTTCTTTTCTTTGTAGGGCTCATTCCATTTTTGGTAATTAGCAGAAGGATGTGCTTTACCAAATATCTTGGTCTCGTCTGTCCACAAGATGTTTTCCCACTAGAATTATGACTTAGGCTGGGGTCACAGTTGACATGCGTTTTTGTAGTGCCTTTTAAAACCCATGCGTTTTACCATGCGTTTTTTCATGTCATCATGAGTTTTTTAAGGTGTGTGATGGCTCCCTGCGTTTTTGGCTGCGTTTTAAAATCTGCACCCAAAAATAGTGCATGTACTATTTTTTGGTGCGTGTTTTAACATGGGCCCCTATGGAAAACGCATGCAAAAACGCATGTGCAATTAGTACCATTTAGTGCCATTCAAAAACGCATGCGTTTTGCATAGGAGCCCATGTAAAAAAAACGCATGCGTTTTTGAATGGCACTAATTGTACATACGTTTTTGCATGCGTTTCCCATAGGGCCCCATATTAAAAAACGCATACGTTTTTGGAAATGCACCAAAAACGCATGGTACTGTCACACATGCGTTTTTGCTATTAGGGCATGCATTTTTTAACATGGTGGCCTATGGGTGCGTTTTTACATGCGTTTTTGAAAACGCAGGTCTCCAAAAACGCTTGTAAAAAATGCTACTGTGACCCTAGCCTTACTCACAAAACATTTCAGTAAACTGCAGTCTAGCATTTTATGTCTGTGTGTGAGCAGAGGGGTCATCCTTGGTCTCCTGTCACAGCGTTTAATTTCATCAATAGTCAACGGCAAAATTGTGCTAGCACTGATGCACCCTGTGCCTGCAGGACAGCTTAAATTTCTTTGGAATGCAATTGGGGCTAAGTATCCACCCTCTGGACTGTCCTGCATTGCAACTTTTTATCAATTTTTTTCTGCAGTCACATTCAGGGAGATTAACCACAGTGCCATGGGTTGGAAACATCTTGATTATGTTGTGCACCTTGGACTAAAGAACATCCAGATCTCTGGAGATGGATTGCAATTTAAGATTGTTGATATTTTTCAACAATTTTGGTTCTCAAGTACTCAGATAGTTCTATTTTCCTTTTTTTTTGTTCTTCATGCTAAGTTTGGCTCACACAGCCACACAATGCAAACATTGAGTCAAGTTCTCCCCATTTTATTTGGTTTCAGGTGTGATTTTTATATTTCCCTCACGTGTTACTTGCTACAGGCTGTGGTCACACATGCCAGAACATTTTTCATAGTGTTCCATTTATCAAATCCGTTTTTTTTGGGTGCTTTTAGAGGCTCCTGTGTTCCCAAACGTTTTTGGGATTTTTTTTTACTTTTTTTGTGTGCCAAAAACGGACCGTTACCAAATGGTGCTAAAATGTCCCATTTAAAAAACGGACCGTTTTTCCATAGGGCCCCATGATATCAAAAAACGGTCCGTTTTTTTCCAGCCCCCAAAAAATGTTGCTAGCAACGTTTTTTGGACCCTGGAAAGAGGTCTTCAAAAATGGAATGACACAGAAAGTGCCCCATTCGTTAACGGACCATTTATTGGACTTAAAAAAAAAAAGACAACATTTTTCCCAAAAACGTTCCCAAACCAAAAACGGATTGGCAGATAAGTTTGAAGGAGCATCACATGCTTAGAACAAAGTTATTTACCCAAAATTTTGGAAAGGTTTTTTCCAGCCCATTTGGCAGTTTTGTGTGAAATTTGCCTTTTTTCCCTGTTTTTTTGTGTTATTCTAAAACACACAAAGGAAATGATCTTGTGTATGACAAAGCATCTGTAAGTGCAATAATTTTCTAGAAGAATTTCAAGGTTGCCAACAGTTTCAGCCAGGATTGTACATAAGTGTATTTCAGTGTACCTGTATTCTTGAGGGAAAATAATTGTCAGATTCCTTAGGCTGCCTTCACACTTGCGTCCCCCTCCACAGTGTCCTGTCACGTTCATAGTGTGGACGAGAGTGTGTGATTTGTGTGTATGCATCCGCATGCGTACAAATCATACATGGCAGTGAATGGGTGCACACAGGGTGCGCACGCAAATTTGCACCCGGGCGTATACACCCGCGTCCCCATGTTAAACATAGGGACTTGCGGTGTATGCACTCAGCTTGCGGTCCCCCTCCGCAGGACGCTGCGGAGGGGGATGCAAGCGTGAAGACAGCCTAGCTTCATATAAAATTACTAAAAATAATTTAAACAATTACAATAATGTTATTTTCTTTTTAGAGTTATGGTCTTCCTGGGAATCCAACCTACAACCAGAATCATTGCAGGAAGCAGTTAAAGATCTGAACCAAACCCTCCAATCATACATATGGGAGAATTTTTCATACGTTAATCTGCATTGCAGCATATGAACCTACAAGCAGATTATAGTAGTATATATAGATACATGATGTATATGTATTCTAGAGAGAAAATAAAAGTAACTTTTTTCTTCCTATTAAACTTCCTTATTATTCACACACCATGATGATTGTTATTTTTGTGTTCAAAGATTAAAGGCTTTCATCGATACAAGAAAGCTCAGTGGGATAATGCTGATTTGCGATCAGCAAGATTCCACAAGTCCACTGTCGAACTCTTAAGAGATGCAGGGATCGGAGTGTATGGCAGGGAGTGTGGCAGTAGTAGTGAATTTGAGGGAAGCTCTTCAAGGCCTCAACCATTTGTATTGAGACTTAAATCTGTCCCAGCAAGCATCTGAACTTTTAGCATACAGAACAAAACCTTGTAAAGGTGGAAGATAAAATTACAGCCTATCAGACAAGAGAAGAGAGACTGTTCAGACACTTTGATCAAGAGAAAGAACTTGTGTACTGCCATAATATCTCAGGAATTGTACTTCAAATGGAACTAGCAAAATGTAGACCAGAAGACTCTACATTTATGCTTTATGCATCTCTTCCCATTGCTCACTCAACAAAACTTAAAGAAGAATATGAAAATGTAAAAATTTGTGCATATGTTTCTGACCTCAGAACAATAGAATAATGTACCACAACTCCAGAGACTGCCTAATCTTTCTGAAGGTGTTTTACACTCAAGCAAGCTTTCTGATTTGCCTCTCTATGAGCAGCTCTAATTGAAATATTGTAGGTCTTCCAGACGTTATCTAAACCTCCACTATTCCTGTTTCTTAATAACATTTTGAACTGAGGAAAGGGCAACTAGAAAATGCTTTACTATCTTCTTATTATAACGCAGGTCAAGGGTCAGCAAGCATCTGGAGGTGTGGGCTCACTGGACCACAAGCAGAACCTTAAATATCTGGTGCCTTCCAGCAATAGGCTGGGGAAACCAATTCAAGATGTGTGTAAGTGTGGCACCCCATGGATTAATGTGCCACAATAACATCACATGGGTTCTCTCCCCCACTACACACTGACAAACACTACCACCTCTGGGCAAGAGGGGGAGCACCACCTGCTTCCTTGTATACTCTTGCCCATGAGGGAGAGCTCAGTTCAGCTCGGAGCAGGGCTGTGAAGAGGACACAGAGCAGAGTTAGCTCAGTGCAGACCTAGCAAGGGTCCGAGGAACAGGAGAACTAAAGACAGAGGAACACTTCTGGGAGCTGGAGTGATACCTTCACTTGCCCCAGAAGAACGCACAGAACGGACACCGGATCCGGTACTGTGTCTGGCACCCACAGCACAGTGAATCCAGGAACAGTGGGATCTCTAGATGCCCCCTAGTACCAGAGCGAAGCAACACGGAGGGGTCAGCACAGCATAGAGGACTCAAGTTGCCTAGCCAAGTGGTACCAGCAGAATACAGAGAGACGTGAGGAATCACAGCAGCTCAGCTAATAGCAGCAGCCAGGACACACACACACAGAGTGCAGCATAAGGACGCTGACGACCCCGGACAGGGTTGGGAGAGAGCCTAGCCCCATTACAGACTCCGTGGACTATAACCTGCAACAACATCTGCAGTAAAGCTTTGGAAAACAGCAAAACTGTGAGTCTGTGTGTTGATTGCGACCTTTGCTCCAGATTCAGCACAGAGACAATTCCTCCCCACAGATCCAGCCTGTCAGCTATGCAGCATCAGGAGAGGAAGAGAAGTGCCTCAGTGTCTACCAAACGTGAGTGTGTGTCCTTTAACCCTTCTCCACCATCTATAACCCCAATAGACTTTAACTGCTTACTGCCCCGGGGGATACAGTTCTCCCCACTAGAACTATACCATCTCCGCTGCCATTCCATCACCCCCGGAGGTTCTGCAGCAGCGGCGGCCCCATCACTGGCCTCACCAAGTGGGTGGCGTCACCCCTGACATTTCCCCTGTAAATATTCCCCTTTATTTGCCGAGCCAGGGACACGGTCCGGACCAAGCCACCTGTGACATCCCCAGCAACCGTCCGGTCCGGTACCGAGTACCCCAGTCCCGTGGGGCCCGACATAAGACCCCTTTAAGAGATGAGAACGTGTGCATGCATGCACCATAGTTTATAATATGAATCCCTAGAAAGACACAGCAGGGCTTCAGGTGCAGAACACAGGCTGGTAGGTGTAGGTGCACAGTTAAAGCAGGAGTCTCCAGAGTCAGGATATCGCTGGTTTCACACTGCAGTTCTTACCCTGATCAAGTTCGATCAGGTTTGTGTGCCAAAACCAGAAGAGGAACCAGGAGAGGAACTTGCAGAGAAAAACTGTAATTGAAAGACTGACACCTGTTCTGAGTTTTGGAGACACTCCTGGTTTTGACACACAAACCGGATGGATACTGATCAGGGTAAAAACTGCAGTGTGAAACCTTCCTATGCTGGTAACAGGATTTGCTAGTTCCTGATATGCAGGTTGTGAGGCACCGCCGGCATGGTCCCCATGGCCGGGGCACATCACATGCAGGATCAGGGTATGATCCTGTTCATATGAGATGGTTTTTACCATATGTGTGCTGTGTAATCATGTCCGGCACCCAGTGTGTCAATGCCTGAAGGAATCATGAGACCAATGAGCGGCTGAGAGCATTGTGTGTACTGTGTGAGCCTACCCGGAACACAGGGAGTTAAACAAGCTGTGTGAGTGCTGTAGAGATGAGGCACATAGATGAGCAGCTAAGTGGGTGTGTTCGTATGGGCGTGGCAGGCATGATAAGAGCCTGCCAACTGAGTGAGTGAGAGAGTACACAGACTTCTGAGATTCATTCAGCCTGAGTCCAGGGAGAGATGCAGATCCAGTCTGTGTGAGGGACTGAGAGAGTGTCCAGACCGCCATGATGTGAGATGGTGAAGGGAGCGTGCTAGCTTCATACCAGCAGCTAGGATCGGGGTTGTGACAGCTCCTGGAGTGGGGAAGCAGTGGCTGACCCAGGTGGACACTGGTCCGGACGTGGAGCGAAACACATCCGGGAAGGAGCCCCTTGGGGATGCTTGGTGGACTCGTGACCCAGGTAGCGAGACTCGGGTCCGTGCCTGGTAAGAAGGCAGTTCCCATGTGATGGAGTGAGCTGTGTGTTGCATGTGAATCATGCCAGGCAGGTATAACCGCTGTTGGGTCCGACTATGCAGTCGGTAAAAGACCTGTGGACGTATGTGAGGGCTTAGGTAAAAGTGCCCTGGATGAGAGACGATGGCCTATAAGTAAGAGCCATGTATAATGTTGTGGGAGAGACCCTGCCAGTATGGATGATAGATTGAAGGTGATCCATCCCTGGTGGATGAGAGGGAGGCTTGCTTGCTGCATGTAGGAGGCACCCATCCTTCAATAGTATGTATGTACCTGTGGTCAGACGCAGGGGTTAAGAAGGCTCCTAGAATCTAGAAAGGGTAACCATGGCTGATCCGGGAGGGTTCTATTCAGACGCAGGGTACAGTCGTCGACTTGGAGACCTGCCACAAGATGGGGGTTTGGTGGCGGCTGGTGGCCCGTACCGTGGTGAGGAGGCCATGGTGACGCATGGTTAGCCCGGGTTCTATGGATGGCCAGGTCCCTGTTATGGTCATGGAGGAGCCACAGTCCATGGATGGATTATGATGGGCTGTGAGTGGGGTGAAAAGGCATTTGGTCCATGAATGTAGTAGGATGGATCACAAGTGGTATGGAAGGTCCCGGTCAGGCTGGAGTCCTGACTACGGGTTAATATTGAGTCATCGTGCTGTGTAACTAAAGCCTGGAGGCTGGTACAGCCATTGAGGCCCACAGGGCCCGTTGAAGGGTATGTAGCGATGGTCAGCATCAGGGGTTAGAAGGGCTCCTAGAGTGGGGAAACCGTGGTAGACCCAGGTAGGCACTGATCCGGACGTGGGGCGAAACACGTCCGGAAAGGAGCCCCTTGGGGATGCATGGTGTACCTGTGACTCAGGTTGCTCAATCCCTGCTCTGAACCTAGAGAAGTCATTGTGCGGGGTATCTAAAGCCGGGCTTTTGGTACCGCCATTGGGACCCACAGGGCCTGTTGACAAGGGTGGAATTATGTAAGACAAATGTATGTATTTTAAAGGTCTGTGTAGAGTATAGATAGGCTGGTGGCCGTGATCACCACGGGAGCTGTCGGTAGTGCTCCAAAGGGGAAAGAGTCGTGGTGACAGGTCCCGGTGATCGTAAGTGCAATATGGTTGTATGTTATGTGTAATGTAAATGTATTATGTGAAGTATTTATGTTCAAATGTTTAATGTACTACCCGGGTTATGAGAAATAAACAGGTAGTCATTTGCAAAATAATACACACGTGCTGGCGTCATTACGCAGCAAGCTCGCTACCTCACAAGGTACATGAATATGCCAGACACAAGATAAGCTGGACTCAGAAAGGATACCAGACTCAGAGAGTTAACCGGAATCAGGCAGAACACTGGACTTTAGATAATTCACAAGACTCCAGGTGTCACACAGGCTTCAGGTGCAGGACACAGACTGGTACAAGGACAGAATACAGACAGCACGATTCCAGGGACAAAAACCAGGCATACAGGGACATCAGCAGCCAAAGAACTGGTAGTAGGAAGGACTACTGCTGGAAATTGACAAGGAGAGCAACAAGCTGGATCAACACACAGGGCTAGGTTAAGAAACCTAATTAGTTGCTCGGGCAACACCCAAGAGGGAAAGGGAACTTAAAATACCTGGTGCCTCCCAGCGATTGGCTGATGACACCAATTCAAGGTGCACGCACTGCCCCTTTAATACACCCCCGCTCCACGTCCTTTGTCCCCAATCCCCCACTTCTGGTAAGATTTTTTTTTTAATTTGGATTTTAAGACACACCCCTAATTTCCCCCCAATTTGGGGGAAACTAAAGTGCGTTTTATAATCCAAAAATATGGTACTCAAAACATACATAGCTTTTTCCTGTCACAGATATTTTTTATTTCTTTTTTGTATGATTTTAGACTGTTTTCTTACTAGTTGTAACAAAAATAATATTTTTTGCAATTCTAGAGGCTTTACAATTGTGTTACATCAATTACATAAGTGAAGTATTAAACATCTCAGAAACTAGAGCCAATGTGGCAAAACCGAAGTCATGTTCTTAATTACCTCCATAAACTTAATATAAAACCGTTCAGACATTGTTAACATCAAAATATGTGAAAACAGCTTTACAGATACCAAAAATCAGGATATCATATAGTCAATCTAACGTAAAAATGAGAACTTTCTGGCTGTTACTATGCTTGAATGAACAAAAGATAAATCATATATGCTAAACAGAGATGATTGGAAAGGAAAAAAGTAATGGATTTCCACATCTCAGGCTAGGGTCACACTTTGGTCATCAGTTTTTGCATTTTTTTCTATGTCCAAAAACTGATGTAAAAACAGATTAGATGTAATAAACCCCTATCCGTTTTTTTCTGCACCTAAAAACATTGCTAGCAATGTTAGAACGTTCACAATCCGTGACGTTTCAATGATATCATTAACGAGATCCTAGCATGTGAAGTGGCCTTTAGTCCCAGCAGAACAGTCCCAGATTTTGGTCTCTGCCCTGTAGTCTCGGGCATCTGTTAATTATCCCTCACCACTAGTCTTGCTACATTATTTAACCCTCTTTCTACTCTGTAAAAGTTGGGCGGTATGATTATGGGTGATGTTTTATTTTCAAGCTGTTTTGTACATAACAAAATGTACTTATATGTAGTCCTAATTTAGAAACAACATTATTATATGTTAACTTATATACAATTTAAAAGTTATCCCCACAGCCTTCCACACCATATGATAACCTCCATACAGTATACTGGCCCTCCATACAGTATTACTGGCCCTCCTTACTGCTCTGCTTACAGTATAGTAAAACCCACAATTCTCCACATAGTATAATGGCCTGCATATGTGGAGCCCACTGGGACGGGGTACTCGGTGCCGGACCGGGGTACTGCTGGGGGATGTTACGGCGGTCCTGGTCCGGACCGTGTCCCGGGCCCGCACAATAAAATGGGGGTTATTTACAGGTGATTTGTCACTCGTGACGCCACCCACTATATGCGGCCAGTAATGGGGCCGCCGCTGCCGCAGAACCTCCGGGGATGATGGGATAGCAGCTTGGATAGAATAGTTCCTGTGGGCAGAACTGGGTTCCCCGGTGCAGTGGTAGTAGTAGTTAAAGTCTGTGAGGATAGTTATTGATGCTGCAGGAGAGTAGGGGTAGCAGTAGAGATGATGAGAGTAGAGGTAATCGCAGTATATGAGGGCAAGTGGGGCTTCAGTATAAGGATCACACACACTCACGGTTTCTGTTGCTTTCCAAGTCTTTACTTGCAGATGGTAAACACACAGTATTGTCCACGGAGTCTGTACCAGGTTGCTCCCACCCTGACCGGGTCCTTGGCTTCCTACTTAAATGCTGTGTGTGGCCCTGCTGCTGCTTGTAGCTATGCTGCTGGCCCTGTCTCTGCTCATGGTACCAATATGCTGGGCAACTTGAGTCCTCTGTGTCACTGACCCCTCCGTGTTGCTTTGCTATGGTACAGTGAAGATGGTGGACCTTCACTATGCCGGTGTTTACTGTCCTGTCTGTCTCAGGCACAGCCTCGGATCCGGTATCCGTCTTAAGCGCCTCCCGGGATCAAGCTTTTGGGGTAACTCTTTATCCCGGGTATGTTCCTCTGTTCCTCTGTCTCCTCTCCTCAGACCTCTCAGGACCTCCACTTCTACTTGGCTCTGCTCCTGCTCCAGACTAAACTCAACTGAACTAACTGTCACTCTTGCTCTGTGGTAAACAACTTAGCTCCTCCCACTAGTGCAGGTGCCACCTAAGCTCCTCCCACTTTCTAGTGTAGTGTTGTGTGGGGATTAAACCTGTGTTGATGTTTCTGTGGCAATTTAACCCTTGGGGTGCCACATTTATTGTAAATAACCCCCACTAGCCTTCTAAGAACCAAACAATATAATGACCTCCATACATCCCTCCATATAGTATATTGGACAACACACATTCCTCCACACTGTATAATGGCCTGCATTCAGTATAAAGGCCTCCACTAGCCCTCCAAATAAAATAATGTACTTCCCCATTTACATTTAAACAGCATAAAGGTTCCCACAAAGCTCTCTAAACAGTATATTTGCATCCTACATTCACCTCCAAGCCGTATAATGGCAACCACATAGTCATTCACACAATAGAATATCTGCCACATAACCCTTTACACAGTATAATTGGCCCCCAAACAGATCTTCAAACAGTGATGTCAGCACACCTGCTACACTGAAATGTAAGACATACAGGGAAAATTACTGTAGTTTCGCTTTATAACACACACCAGATTATAAGACACACCCCAAATTTGGTGAAGGAAAAGAGAAAAAAAACATTTTTAATGTTAAATGGGGTCCATCTTATAATGCCAGTTTCTGTTTAACAATCAGTATGTATGTCCCTCATCCTTGCACATGACACCCTATCCTGGTATATAGGTCCCCATGCTGGTGTATATTGTGCCCCATCCTTGGTTATATGTTCCCCATTCAGTTAGATGCCCCTCAATCTGGTACTTGACCCCCATCCTGGTATATACAGTTATGGCCAAAAGTATTGACACCCCTGCAATTCTGTCAGCTAATACTCAGTTTCTTCCTGAAAATGATTGCAATCACAAATTCTTTGGTATTATTATCTTCATTTAATTTGTCTTCAATGAAAAAACACAAAAGAGAATAAAGCAAAAAGCAAAACATTGATCATTTCATACAAAACTCCAAAAATGGGCCAGACAAAAGTATTGGCACCCTCAACCTAATACTTGGTTGCACAGCCTTTAGCCAAAATAACTGCAATCAACCGCTTCCGGTAACCATCAATGAGTTTCTTACAAAGCTCTGCTGGAATTTTAGACCATTCTTCTTTGGCAAACTGCTCCAGGTCCCTGATATTTGAAGGGTGCCTTCTCCAAACTGCCATTTTTAGATCTCTCCACAGGTGTTCTATGGGATTCAGGTCTGGATTCATTGCTGGCCACCTTAGAAGTCTCCAGTGCTTTCTCTCAAACAATTTTCTAGTGCTTTTTGAAGTGTGTTTTGGGTCATTGTCCTGCTGGAAGACCCATGACCTCTGAGGGAGACCCAGCTTTCTCACACTGGGCCCTACATTAAGCTGTAAAATTTGTTTGGTAGTCTTCAGACTTCATAACGCCATGCACACGGTCAAGCAGTCCAGTGCCAGAGGCAGCAAAGCAACCCCAAAACATCAGGGAATCTCTGCCATGTTTGACTGTAGGGACCATGTTCTTTTCTTTGAGTGCCTCATTTTTTCTCCTGTAAACACTATGTTGATGTCTTTGCCCAAAAAGCTCCACTTTTGTCTCATCTGACCAGAGAACATTCTTCCAAAACGTTTTATGCTTTCTCAGGTAAGTTTTGGCAAACTCCAGCCTGGCTTTTTTATGTCTCAGGGTAAGAAGTGGGGTCTTCCTGGGTATCCTACCATACAGTCCCTTTTCATTCAGACGCCGACGGATAGTACGGGTTGACACAGTTGTACCCTCGGACTGCAGGGCAGCTTGAACTTGTTTGGATGTTAGTCGAGGTTCTTTATCCACCATCCGCACAATCTTGCGTTGAAATCTCTCATCAATTTTTCTTTTCCGTCCACATCTAGGGAGGTTAGCCACAGTGCCATGGGCTTTAAACTTCTTGTTGACACTGCGCACGGTAGACACAGGAATATTCAGATCTTTGGAGATGGACTTGTAGCCTTGAGATTGCTCATGCTTCCTCACAATTTGGTTTCTCAAGTCCTCAGACAGTTCTTTGGTCTTCTTTCTTTTCTCCATGCTCAATGTGGTACACACAAGGACACAGGACAGAGTCAACTTTAATCCATGTCAACTGGCTGCAAGTGTGATTTAGTTATTGCCAACACCTGTTAGGTGCCACAGGTAAGTTACAGGTGCTGTTAATTACACAAATTAGAGAAGCATCACATGATTTTTCTAACAGTGTCAATACTTTTGTCCACCCCCTTTTTTATGTTTGGTGTGGAATTATATCCAATTTGGCTTTAGGACAATTCTTTTTGTGTTTTTTCATTGAAGACAAATTAAATGAAGATAATAATACCAAAGAATTTGTGATTGCAATCATTTTCAGGAAGAAAGTGAGTATTATCTGACATAATTGCAGAGGTGTCAATACTTTTGGCCACAACTGTATGACCCCATCCTGTGGTACATGGTCCTCCATCCTGAACCACCCATGGATTACTGAGAGGGATTGCGGTGGTGGAGTGGAGCTGCAGGAAGCAGGTTTTCAGGGTCCATGGAGGGTGGGGGCAAAGTTGTGGGACTAGAGCTGAGGGAGTGTCGTGGCTGTGTGCAGTGGGGGCCACCATTTTCCATGTGCCTACATGCATTGGCAAGTTGCGACTCGGCCTCTACCATCCGGACTTCCTGAAAATGGTTGCATAGGTGGCGCATGCACAAATTGAGATCCGAAGTAATTTTCTGTAATAATGATAACTGAGCCAGAACACAATGTGAACAGGTCTGTAGAACATTGTTCACACCACCAAGGATCTATATTACAAAAAATAGGCAGTATAAAAAAAGTCCAAAATTACTCTAGAAGTAAAAGTAAGAAGCAAATGCAAAACAGTGTCAATAACAGGGTACTTAGTTAATATGTTTTATGCAAAAAATGTACAAAAGTCGTTCTACCATGTCATGGTGACCCTTTATCAGAACGGTCCCTAAGACTAACGTATTTAAGACCTGATCTAGGATGTTGCAGGATGCAGCAGGGCCAGAATCCAATATGGGCACAGGGTAGAAACAACACTTATGTGTCTGACTCAGTAAGGAAGGGGTGGAGCAGTTCCCATCTTGCCTTTTGGAAGTACACTGAGCTGTAGGCTGACTTTCTGATAAGAAAAAAAATATATATATATATATTTAAATCTTAGTTGTTAGCGAGTGTGACCGCGAGCTTCGTGTGACCGAGAGCGTAAGTGCGGACGGAAGTAAGTGTGTGACTTGTGATTCAGTGAGACGGTATTTGGGAATCCTGCAACAAATACCTGTGTGAATTGCTGACTGCCTTTTTTTAATCTTTTTTATTCTTTTTAATTTTATTGGGCTTTCTTAACTTTCTTTTCTCTCTACAAGTTTATAGTCTCTTATTTTACTACCTGTAAGTTAAGGGTTAACTACTTTGCACTTAAAACCTGTAGTGTAGCTATACTTACAAGGGGTTAATTAAGGGTGGGGGTGCATAATTAAGGGTTTATAAGCAGCAGTTTGCTGGGGCTTCAGTCCTTTGGAAGTACACTGAGCTGTAGGCTGACTTTCTGATAAGAGAAAAAAAAATATATTTAAATCTTAGTTATTAGCGAGTGTGACCGCGAGCTTCGTGTGACCGGGAGCGTAAGTGCGGACGGAAGTGTGTGACTGGTGATTCAGTGACTTTGGATTCAGGGAGTTTGGAAGGCAGGAATTACTGAATTGCTGGTTGTATTTTATTAATACTTTGCATTTCTTTTTACTTATCATTTCTGTCTGGTGCA
The DNA here is from genome assembly GCA_033576535.1 of Allobates femoralis. Classification (NCBI taxonomy): domain Eukaryota; kingdom Metazoa; phylum Chordata; class Amphibia; order Anura; family Aromobatidae; genus Allobates; species Allobates femoralis. The sequence goes on from JARQOC010000002.1 coordinate 351,078,339, forward strand.
ATCCCCATTAGGAAATGAGCTCCATGATTGGCAATGCCATCCAGTGTACATCTTGCCACATGTATGCATTCCTTGATCAGCCGGTCGAGGGTGCATACTGCTGTGTGAGATGTGAGTATGTTGTACATTTGGAAGCCCAGATACTGGATCTAAATGAACAACTGACAACGCTGAGATCCATAGACAATATGGAAAGGAGTCTGCTGCTCACTGAACAGCTGCTCAATGGGATAGATGTGGGGGAGGATGGTAGCATGGAGCTGCAGGACAGTAAGGTAGCCAGCTGGGTGACAGTTTGAAGGCGGGGTAGAGGGAAGAGTGCCAGGGAGGCTAGTCCTGATCTGGCACACCCCAATAAATTTGCTAAGTTGGCAATGAGGGGGGTGCGAGTTCAGGGATAGCACTGCTGCAGCATGGCATGACCTCTGAAAGCCAGAGGAGTGTCTGCTCCAGTAAGGGGGAAAACAGGAGAGCAGGCAGGACAGACAGGTGCTGGTAGTGGGGGACTCAATTATTAGGGGAACAGATAGGGAAATCTGTCACAAAGACAGGGATCGTCGAACAGTGTGCTGCCTACCTGGCGCTCGAGTCCGGCACATCGTTGATCGGGTTGACAGATTACTGGGAGGGGCTGGTGAGGACCCAGCTGTCATGGTGCACATTGGCACAAATGACAAAGTTAGAGGTAGGTGGAAGGTCCTTAAAGATGATTTCAGGGAATTAGGCTGCAAGTTTAAGGCAAGGACCTCCAAGGTAGTATTCTCTGAAATACTGCCTGTACCACGCGCCACACCAGAGAGGCAACGAGAGATTAGGGAGATAAATAAGTGGCTCAGGAATTGGTGTAGGAAGGAGGGGTTTGGGTTCCTGGAGAACTGGGCCGACTTCTCTGTTGGCTACAGGTTCTATGCTAGGGACGGGCTGCACCTCAATGGGGAGGGTGCAGCTGTACTGGGGGAGAAAATGGCTAGAAGGTTGGAGGAGTGTTTAAACTAGGGATTGGGGGGGAGGGTATTCATTGTACAGGAGGGGAAGATAGTGTAAATAGTAACCTGGGCACAAGTAATAAAATTGGGGGTGCCATGGGGGGTGGGGTTAGAACAGTCAATATAGTAGGAAGGAATAGAGGTAAAGAGAGATGCATAAAGTGCATGTACACTAATACCAGAAGCCTCACCAACAAAATGGAGAAATTAGAATTGATTTTGTTGGAAAATAATTATGACATGGTGGGGATATCGGAGACATGGCTGGATGAGAGCCATGACTGGGCTGTTAATTTACAGGGCTATAGTCTGTTCAGAAATGACCATACAAATAAGCGAGGGGGAGGTGTATGTTTATACCTAAAATCATCCTTAAAACCCATCCTGCGTGATAATATAGGTGAATCTAATGGAAATGTAGAGTCCCTGTGGGTGGAGATAAGGGGAGGGGGAAAAAATAATAAATTACTGATAGGGGTTTGTTATAAATCCCCAACAATAATGGAAGTGGAGGAGAATATCCTCATAAAGCAAATAGATGAAGTAGCGACTCAGGGAGAAGTCATTATTATGGGGGACTTCAACTACCCTGAAATACATTGGGGAACAGAAACCTGCTGTTCTAGCAAAGGTAATAGGTTTTTGACAACTATGAGAGACAATTACATTTCACAACTGGTTCAGGACCCAACAAGAAGGGGGGCACTGCTGGACCTAATATTAACCAACAGGCCAGACCGCATATCAAATATACGGTTGGAGATCACTTGAGTAATAGTGATCATAAAATAATAAGTTTTCAAGTATCCTTTACTAAGATGTGTAGTAGAGGGGCTACAAGGACACTAAACTTCAAGAAGCATATTTCTAACGGTTGAGAGATGATCTTAGTGCAATAAAGTGGGACGATATGCTGAGACATAGAAGTACACAAAGCAAGTGGGAAACGTTTATTAGCATCCTGAATAGGGCCTGTGCACAATATATACCCTATGGGAATAAGCATGCTAGAAATAGGAGAAAACCACTATGGCTAAATAAGGCTGTAAGAAGCGCAATAAATGACAAAAAGACAGCATTTAGGGAATTAAAGGGAACCAACCACCCCAAATGACCCCCCCGGACTGTTAATATGTGTCCCTACACCCAGCACACACATTTGGGGCAATCGTTTTTGCTAAAAAAACTGTTTAGTAGAAGCTAAGATATAGCTTTATGAAGTTTAATAAATTCAGACGAATGGGTGTTACCTAGCTTTGTCCTCGTGCCTGTCAGCCTCCTCTCCCCCCCTCCCTTCAGTGAAGCCCTTCTGTGCAAGCCAAAAATGCCCCGCCTGTCTGCTGCTGCCTGGTAAATTATGCACGCCCCTCTGCTTCTAAGAGCCTGGCCGCGTCATGAAAGGGGCGGGGCTAAATCGCGGCATGCCGGAGCCCCGCCCCCTTTCATTTTCGGCTTGCACAGAAGGGCTTCACTGAAGGGAGGGGGGAAGAGGAGGCTGACAGGCACATGGAACACTGCACGAGGACAAAGCTAGGTAACACCCATTCGTCTGAATTTATTAAACTTCATAAATCTATATCTTAGCTTCTACTAAACAATTTTTTTAGCAAAAACGATTGCCCCAAATGTGTGTGCTGGGTGTAGGGACACATATTAACAGTCCGGGGGGGTCATTTGGTTGGTTCCCTTTAAAGCAAGTAGGTAGTGATGAGGCATTAAATAACTACAGAAAATTAAATAACATCTGTAAAAAGCAAATCAAGGCAGTAAAGATTGAGACAGAGAGACTCATTGCCAGAGAAAGTAAAAATAATCCCAAATTATTTTTTAACTACATAAATAGTAAGAAACTAAAAAATGATGGTGTTGGCCCCTTTAAAAATAATGTGGGTGAAATGGTGGATGAGGATGAGGAAAAAGCCAATATGCTAAATGACTTTTTTTCGACAGTATTTACACAAGAAAATCCCATGACAGACAATATGATCAGTGATAACAAAAACTGGCAATTAAATGTCACCAGCTTAACCCAGCAGGAAGTACGGCATTGTCTAAAAATCACTAAAATTGACAAATCCCCAGGCCCGGATGGGATACACCCCAGAGTGCTGCAGGAATTAAGTACTGTCATAGATAGACCATTATTTTTAATCTTTAAAGATTCCATAATAACAGGGTCTGTACCACAGGACTGGCCTATAGCAAATGTGGTGCCAATATTCAAAAAGGGAACAAAAACTGAACATGGAAATTATAGGCCAGTAAGCTTAACCTCTACTGTGGGTAAAATCCTAGAGGGTTTTCTAAGAGATGCTAGACTGGAGTATCTGAAGAAAAATAACCTCATGACTAGGGATGGGCAAATCTACTCGCTAGGACTCGTTACTCGGCGAGTAGTAAGGGACTCGCAGGACACGGTACTCTGCGAGTTTCCCAGCATTTACTCGCACGAGTCCAATGCAAATCAATGGCAAACGCTGACAAAACTAGGATTGCCATTGTCTTGCATTAGACTCGGCTACTGTGCCAGTGATAGCAGGGAAACTCGCAAAGTAACTGCTGTTACTTTGCGAGCCGAGTCCAGCTGTCTTCTCTATGTACAGGCTGCCGCAGCTCCAGGGTCCTAGAGCCCGCCTGCTCACAGAGATGATGTAGCAGTGCTGAGATTGTTCTCAGTCTGCTCATTCCCTGTGCATAGACATCTATATCTATGCACAGGGGATGTAGCAGAGAGGACATCGCGTTTTGGACTGCGTCGGACAGAAAAGGATTTTTTTAATTAAAGATGGAGTCCCTAATGGCTTTTTTTTTATTTCAAATAAAAATTTTTGTCTGTGTTGTGTTTTTTTAACCCTTTATTGGAGATTCTTAGTGGCTGGGTCAAACATGGCCTGACATTAAGAATCTCGGGCTTAATACCAGCTTGTATAACAAAGCTGGTATTAACCCCTTTATTACCCAGCGTGCCACCGCCACCAGGGCCGCTGGAAGAGCGGGGTTCAGCGCCAGAGGATGGTGCTTCAATGAACGCGCCATCTTCTGGGGCGGCTGCGGGCTGCAATTTGCAGCGGGGGGTGCCCAGAAAGCTTGGGCATCCCTGCGCTGCGGATTCCAGCCCCCAGCTGCTTAGCTGTACCTGGCTAGACATAGAAATTGCGCAGAGCCCCACGCATTTTTTTTTTATTATTTCATGAAATTCATGAAATAATTAAAAAAAAGGGCTCCCCTATATTCTTATGTCCGGCCAGGTACAAATAGGCACCTGGGGGTTGGGGGCAGCCCGTCGCTGCCTGCTGGATCCGGCTGGTTCCAGAAATACGGCGAAGCCCACGTGAAATTTTTTTCTGACAAATCCATAAAACAATGTAAATAAAAGGGACTGCATCTTTATTAACCCCTGGACCATGGGCGAGGGGTTAATAAAGATGCAGTCCCTTTTTTAGGATTGTTTTATTGATTTTTCAGAAAAAAAATTACATGGCTTCGCCGTATTTCTGGAACGAGCCGGATCCAGCAGGCAGCGATGGGCTGCCCTCAACCCCCAGGTGCCTATTTGTACCTGGCCAGACACAAGAATATAGGGGAGCCCTTTTTTTTATTATTTCATGAATTTCATGAAATAATTAAAAAAAAATGCGTGGGGCTCTGCGCAATTTCTATGTCTAGCCAGGTACAGCTAAGCAGCTGGGGGCTGGAATCCGCAGCGCAGGGATGCCCAAGCTTTCTGGGCACCCCCCGATGCAAATTGCAGCCCGCAGCCACCCCAGAAGATGGCGCGTTCATTGAAGCGCCATCCTCTGGTGCTGAACCCCGCTCTTCCAGTGGCCCTGGTGGCGGTGGCATGCTGGGTAATAAAGAGGATAGGGCCTGCTATGTATTATCAGCTGGCCCTAAGCCCGAATTTTATGGCGGTCATGCCAATATTAGACATGACCGCCATGAATTTCTATTAAATTGTTTTAAAAAAAACACAACACAGAGAAAATTTTTTATTAGAAATAAAAAAAAAGCCATTAGGGACTCCATCTTTAATTTAAAAAATCCTCTTCCGTCTGACGCAGTCCAAAACGCGATGTCCTCTCTGCTCATCCCTGTGCGTAGATATAGATGTCTATGCACAGGGAATGAGCAGACTGAGAACAATCTCAGCACTGTTACATCAGGCAGCAGTCGGCTCTAGGACCCTGGAGCTGCGGCAGCCTGCACACAGAGCAGACAGCCGGACTCTTATCTGTGCGAGTTTCCCAGCGATTACTTGCACAGTAAACGAGTCCAATGCAAATCAATGGCAAAAACTAGGATTGCTTCAGGCTGAAGCTTCCGAGACACATCTGTGATTTGTAAATCGCACACTACTCGCTATTACTCGCTTCCCCATTCATTAACATTGGAACTCGCTAGACTCGCAACGAGTAGCGAGTCCTGGGCTCGGACTCGCTAGAGTCAAGCGATTCCGAGTAATTTAGGATTCGCCCATCACTACTCATGACCCAATATCAACATGGTTTTACGAGGGACCATTCCTGTCAAACTAATCTGATAAACTTCTATGAAGAAGTAAGTTCTGGACTGGACCAAAGAAATGCAGTGGATGTGGTGTATATGGACTTTTCAAAAGCTTTTGATACGGTGCCACACAAAAGGTTGATACATAAAATGAGGGCAATGGGGATAAAAAAATATGTGTAAGTGGGTTATGAACTGGCTTAGTGATAGGAAACAAAGGGTGGTCATTAATGGAACACACTCAGAATGGGTCACAGTTAACAGTGGGGTACCACAGGGGTCATGTTTGGCCCACTTCTTTTTAATATATTTATTAATGACCTTGTAGGGGGCATACAGAGTAGAATCTCAATATTTGCAGATGTCACTAAACTCTGCAGGGTAATTAATACAGAGGAGGACAATTTTATATTACAGGAGGATTTATGTAAACTAGATGCTTGGGCTGATAAATGGCAAATGAGCTTTAATGGGGATAAATGTAAGGTCATGCACTTGGGCAGAGAAAACAAAAGGTATAATTATGTGCTTAATTGTAAAACACTGGGCAAAACTGTCACTGAAAAGACCTGGGTGTATGGGTAAATGACAAACTCACATTTAGTGGCCAGTGTCAGGCAGTTGCTGCAAAGGCAAATAAAATAATGGGATGCATTAAAAGAGGCATAGATGCTCATGAGGAGAACATAATTTTATCTCTATACAAGTCACTAGTGCGACCACACTTAGAATACTGTGTACAATTCTGGTCTCCGGTGTATAAGAAAGACATAGCTGAACTAGAGCGGTTCCAGAGAAGAGCGACCAAGGTTATTAGAGGACTAAGAGGTCGGCAATACCAAGACAGGTTATTAAACTTGGGGTTATTTAGCTTGAAAAACGAAGGCTTAGGGGTGATCTTTAATAATGTATAAATGTATGAGGGGACAGTACAGAGACCTTTCTAATGATCTCTTTACTCTTAGGCCTGAGACTGGGACAAGGGGGCATCCTCTACGTCTGGAGGAAAGAAGGTTTAATCATAATCACAGACGTGGATTCTTTACTGTAAGAGCAGTGAGACTATGGAACTCTCTGCCACATGATGTTGTAATGAGTGAGTCACTACTAACATTTAAGAAGGGCCTGGATGCCTTTCTTGAAAACTATAATATTACCAGTTATATATACTAGATTCTTTGATAGGGCGTTGATCCGGGGAACTAGTCTGATTGCCATATCTGGAGCTAGTGTTGCCACATGGGTTTTTTTTTACTTCCTCTGGATCAACATGTTAGGCTATGGGTTGAACTAGATGGACTAAAGTCTTCCTTCAACCTTAAAAAACAAAACTATGTCAAGAAACTAAATGAATACTGATAACTGAGCCAGAACACAATGTAAACAGGTCTGTATAACCGTGTTCCCACCACCAAGGATCTATATCACAAAAAAGAGGCAGTATAAAAAAAGTCTGGACGGTAGAGTCCGAGTAAATTTAACCCCCCGACTCATAGGCTGCATAGTCAATGTGTGGTCTGTTGATATTAGCAGTACCAACCTAATTCCAGAATAACTTGAGCCAAAGCTTATAGTGATGACAAAATGATGTCAACATCCTATGATGTACAACTGGGCTTGACCTTTTCACTCATCTATATGTATTGTGAGGTGGCGGGGGTTGCATAATTAATAGGAGGTATGTGTCACAGAGATTCCTGTTATCTGTGACATAAGCCGGAGTATTATTCTCTAGTGCACGTTTGCACTGGGAGTTTTACTTAGTGCATGCAAGGGTCCGGCTTATGGGTTCTGTGAGAGACGGGTCCAGTACCCACATACCTCACCGCTGGGTGTGGTTACAGGCTAAAAACTGGAGCCTGGTGTGAAGCACGGCTGTTTGTGTTAGGAGGGGCTGAGAGTAGCCTCCTGTGTGTGAATACTGCAGGCCAAGCTGGATGCTGGTCACTGACCCACCTGTGTGAACGCAGGTTGGCGACATCTGAGAAGGGGCGCTGTAAAGCAATTGTTTTCTGTTTGTTTTGGCCTGCACTTAAAGGCTGCTAGTTTTGCATTTTTTCTGTTATCAGTTTATGGAGGAAATAAACCGTTTTGGACTATGAGTTTGGGAAGACGCTGCCTCTTGTTGTTCTCCTGACGCCCGCAAGCAAGTCGCCCTATCACAGTATATATAATTGCCTTGTGGCGTCTGTCATCACCTCTAGTGTCCAGTTGTCCCTGTATCACATTGGGGAATCATGACATCACAATGGAGTATTATGACATCACAGTGACGTCATTGCCCGCACCACAGGAAGGCGGAAGACGCGGAATGAAGCCCGGGATCGTGATGTCGGCAGCGGGGACAGCGTGACAGGACACTGATAAGTATGATTTTACTTTACAGGTTTGCCGCGCAAGGGGGGGGCCCTTGACCTTGATGGGGGGGCCTGTATACCTCCGGGGGGGCGTCTGGTTCGGTATACTCGCGTATAAGCGAGGGGGGACTTTTCCGCCCAAATTTTGGGCTGAAAAACTCGGCTTATACGCGAGTATATACGGTACTACATACGAGTTTTATTAATTGCGATACAAATTATATCATCTATTGTGTTGAATGTGTGGAGTGCGAACTAAAATATATAGGTGTACCAGTATGAAAATAAAAAAAAAGTATTGCTCAGCATATATACAACATTAATAATAACAACATTAATTAGGGGTCACCAGTCATTTCCTTGAAAAATATGGGGGTTCTATAAATAATCAAAGGTTCTTTGGTATGTGTTAATGACCCAAAAGGAACAACTGCTGGCAGAAAAAACTTTATATGCATGAGGTTTTTGGGATTGTCAGATTGTATACTAAACATCCTTATTTTATGAACAACAGGAGGGATACAATGTTCATTTACTAATGTATCTTATTTTCCTTTCTGTATTTGTTCTGCTGATGTAACATTATTGTCTGACTCATAGGTAGAGAAATATTGGAATCTGAGAGTCCTCAGTGGTTGATGCCTTTTAATGGCGAACTGGAAAGATGGTAAACATAGCAAGCTTTCGAGACACTGCGGTACCTTCCTCAGGCTGATGATGACACAGATTTTGAAGACACATACATTTATACATAGGCAGAGTAACATGCTATGATAAATACGACAGGTGACGTAAAGCAGAGTCAGTCTTGGGAGGGGGAGAGCTGATCTGGGAGGTAAAGTCAAAATTTTAAGATATGAGGAACAGATTGTGTTATTGTTCTATGATGAGTAGCCTGTGGAGACCTGAAAATTCTTCAGTAAGTTATGGAAAGCAATAAATCAAAGCGAAGTGTTCATATAAGAAGTGTCAAAAGTTCATTGTCCTCTAACTTGAGTCTGTTGGAAGATGAGATATCCCCAAATCCCTTTCATTTTATATAAAAAAACGCATGAATCCATGTGAGACATTCAATACTGTTTTGAATGTGTCAAAGGTCATTATCAGTTTGTATTCCCAAATTCTTCTCTCTCTCTGAGATTTGAAGTTACTTTTTAGAATGAGCAGCCTCATATCGGTTAGACTGTGGTCAGAGCTGCAAAAAAGCTTTGCGACAAACATTTTGTCATTAACTCTGTATGGCTGTAGATTTTCACATGCTAATTAATAAATGTAATCTATACCACCTGTATTGTTGAAATCACTGTATCTATAAATCTGTTCTTTTATGCATTCTGTTTTATCTATGATTGAGGACACTTTTAAGTCGTCCGAAACACGTAAGACATGTTCCCCGTGTGTGGCCATTCTTTTTAATGATGAAGAATAAATTATGTTTTTACTTTGAAAAGAATCCATACACTATCACCCATGATTTTTTTGCTCTTTTCTTTTGCTGTATTATTCAATAAAGTCATACCTGTCTTTTGCTTTCCCTCATAGGACATGGAATTTCAGCCTGACAGCCTCATGCTGTTGCTGACAGCTGGATGTGTGTTGGGGGGCAAGAACCCTGTGGGCTGCAGGGGCATCCTACATTCCAGTCTCCTCACACTTCTGTATAGGGAGGGGGCGTGGCAGGGGTCATGGGCACCGCCCCAAGGTCACACTGCAATCTAGCCCCTGATATAGTGTCACACTGGGTGTAGGGAGACACCCAGCGCAAGACAAAGTGAGAGAGGTGGGGAAGAAATCCCTGATACTAAGTCCAAAAGGGAGATGATGACTCCTAGACAAACTAGCGCTGACACCTAGCTCCCCTAACATCCCTATACAGTTTCCGCAACTGTTGCCAAATGGGGTACCTGCCTTAGCTGTCCCTGGACTACAACTAAGCAGGGATCAGAACGGGTGATCACTAGTCACACACAAGGGAAATAAACAAGGAGGGAAGAGATGCACTTAGCTTGATCAGATGCAAGCAGCAAACCAACAGACTCCAGGAAACTTTGCTTTGACCTAGGATGCAACCAGAAACACCTGAACAGCTATCACCAGCAGTGCATCCTGGGAGCCAAGAGGTATAAGTAGACAACTGAAGAGAAGATCCGCTGGGTTTTAGTGACCTCCAGCTATCACTAGGACAAAGACATTATTTACAATTTTGACTGTTTGGCCAAACGCTGCTACATTCTGCGAGTGACCTCAACAGCCTCATCAATGCCTCCCGATACATCTGTGACAATATGCCAGCCTATGTGACAGGGATGTTCTGGCTTGAAATAGCAATCATGTCACCAAACAGATAGAAATACATGCTGTGATCCTCTGCTGCACAATAATATGATGGTGCATAATGTGTACTGACATATATGAGGATGGGAGAACAGGCAAAGTATTGCATTGATTCGCTCTGCCATGGTCTCCCCTGCCCCATAGGAACTTGATAGCTTCCTTTCCCTGCAGCTTTCAATGGATCATTGCTCCTCAGCCTGTTGTTACACATGCTATAAACTCCAAAGTTCCATTATTTCTTCATCTGTTCCTTATACTGTGCACCAAACATATATGGGCTTAATAATATGTCTGTGTATTTATAATCTATAAATCTGTCTATAGCGGCTGTCACACGCTAAGATATCGCTTGCGATATTGTAAGCGATCACGTGCACGCGCGATCGCTTACAATATCGCTCACATCGCTGGTGAGATGTCACACAGACAGACTCACCAGCGATGTGGGCCAGCGAGATCGCTGGTTACTATGGTACACATCGGGTTACTAGGCGCCGCGCGTCGCATAGTAACCCGACTTGTACCATAGTTACCATCTCCCAGCATAGGCTCTGCCCTGGGAGATCGTTCATCGTGGTGTTATACACCATGATGAGACAGATCGTGAAATCGCTCATCGCAAGATCTGAGCTCCGGAGCTCAGATCACGATTTTGCGATTTCATCAATTCTCGCTCATCGTATATTGCCGTCACACGCAGAGACATCGTTCACGCGATGTTAAATCTGGCGCGTTCAAGCGATATCTTTCGTGATATCTTAGCGTGTGACGGCCGCTTATCATGCATCTTACTTTTTACCTTTAATAGATATTACTTGATAATGCAGGTGTGTATTATAACTTGTGTGTATTTCTAATATGTGTAACAGATGCCATGACTGTCACTGAGGAGTAATGATCAATTTAAAGCTGCAGGGAAAGTAAGCTACCAAGTTCCTATTGAGAAGTGGAGACCACGGCACAGCTGATCAGTGTAGTGATTTGCCTCTTCTCCCAGCCTCATACATGACAGTACACATTATGCACCATCATATCATTGTCCAGCACAGGATCACAGCATGTATTTCTATCTGCTTGGTGACGTGATTACTATTTCAAGCCAGAACACCCCTGTCACATAGAATGGTATATCAGGGACAGGATTGTAGTGTGAACATGGGGCAGCGCTCACACTCCCTGCCACACCCCCTCTCCAAACAGAAGTGTGTGGGGACTGGAATGTAGGATGATCCTGCAGCTTATAGAGTCCATGCCTTCAACACACCTCCTGGTCTCTGCAACAGCATGATTTTTTAACAGAATAGTTCTGGCTCGACCACTTTATCTAATGGGGTGCTCAGGTACAACAACGCATTAATGAAAAGGTAAATGACCTGGCACACACAAGTAGTAAAGAGTATACAAAAAAATCTTATATGTCCTTTTATTTTTGAAAGTTCTGGTTATTTCTCATACATAAAAAGAAAGTCTTAACGGACAATGAAGTCTTCCCCAACGTTTCGACCCTCCCGGTCTTCATCAAGGGTTCAGCAGACTAATGCATAATATGCAAAACAAATACAAAAAGTACAAAAGATCAGTGACATGTAATTTATATCGTGATAAATACAATAACCGTCAAAACGTTCATGAAATAAAACAACAAAAGTAACCAAAAACGGCATTTCCAAGCCAAGAGAAAAATAAGGAATATACAAAAAATGAACATATATAGCAAGTGAGACTCCTTATATAAGAGGGAATAAAGAAATGGAGGCTAGAGGGCCTATTAGTTAGACAATACACCTGTAGAAAAAGATACAGGGTACATCACATCAATGCCGTTTTCGGTCACTTTTGTTGTTTTATTTCATGAACGTATTGACGGTTATTGTATTTATCACGATATAAATTACATGTCACTGATCTTTTGTACTTTTTGTATTTGTTTTGCATATTATGCATTAGTCTGCTGAACCCTTGATGAAGACCCGGGAGGGTCGAAACGTTGGGGAAGACTTCATTGTCCGTTAAGACTTTCTTTTTATGTATGAGAAATAACCAGAACTTTCAAAAATAAAAGGACATATAAGATTTTTTTGTATACTCTTTACTACTTGTGTGTGCCAGGTCATTTACCTTTTCATTTCTGCAACAGCATGAGACTGTTAGGCTGAAATTCCCATGATGGAGGAGGGAGAGCAAAAAAGAAGGTATGATTTTATTGAATTACAAGCGATCTATAGATCCTAAAAATGCAGTGTACGGCTCTGCTTCATCATGTAAGAGGGCAGGGACTGTACGAAAAAGTTCTCTCTCTCCAGAGCTTCCCTTTAAGTAGTGTGATCAGCCAACTGCGGGTGAAGCTAGCCTCTAGGCTTACAGGAAAGATCTTTATCTTAGCTACCGTGTTTCCCCGAAAATAAGACACTGTCTTATATTAATTTTTTCTCCGAAAGGTGCACCATGTCTTATTTTCGGGGGGTGTCTTATATTAGCCAAAAAAAAACTGACAGAAAAGCAGCCTCCCATCCCAGTACCTTATCCCACTGCAGCAGCCTCCCATTATCCCAGTACTGTATCCCACTGTAGCCTCTCATGTGTGTACACACACACACACACCACACACACACACACACACTTTCACTTTCTTACCGTACTTCTTTCTTTTCACTTTCTTTCCTCTGCGGTGCTGCTGTGGTGTGCACAGTGCAGGAGCCCTGGGCCAATCACAGCGCAGGAGCCCTAGGCCAATCACAGCCCAGGAACAATCAGAGGCTACTGACGTCAGCTGGCCCATGATTCCTGTGCTGTGATTGGTGCAGGGCTCATGGGCGGAGACCGGCACAGAGATCCAGAGCTGTGATTCACGGCGGCACTTCTGGGCTGTGAGCACTGCAGCACGGAAGAAGAGCGGTACAGAGTGGCGGGCACCGGACAGCGGGGACAGCAGGGAGCGAGACGCAGATGCATGCCCCGGTCTTGTGATCGGTGGCATGCTGAGGATGTACGCCTTATAATTGGGGGGTGCCTTATATTAGGAGGAAGGGCGCCCCCCAAAGCATGCCTTACTTTCAGGGGGGCCCTATTTTTGGGCAAACAGGGTAGTAGCTAGTGGTTGGGTGTACTAGTGAGTGATATAGCAAAGAGTAGTAGGAGTGTGCAAGCTGAATAAATACCTTAGGTCACAATAAGTTGGTGTTTGTGGCATCTGTCACTTTAGCTTTGGTGAACAGTATGAACATAGCCCCTGAGAAGGACTTCAGAAAGAGAAGGTAGAGAACTAAATCCATCTCTCTGTTATGAGTTCCAAGCCTGAACTCTACAGAGGTTCCCATATCAGTAGGCTGACTCCAGTGGTACGTCTCCTTAGTGGAAGATTTGCATAGGCCTTAAAGGGAACCAACCACCCAAAATGACCCCCCCAGACTGTTAATATGTGTCCCTACACCCAGCACACACATTTGGGGCAATCGTTTTTGCTAAAAAAAACTGTTTAGTAGAAGCTAAGATATAGCTTTATGAGGTTTAAAAAATGTTGCCGACTGGGTGTTACCTAGCTTGTCCTCCTGCAGTGTTCATGTGCCTGTCAGCCTCCTCTCCCACCCTCCCTTCAGTAAAGCCCTGCCCTTTCAGCCTCGTTCACAGGCTGCTGCAAGGAGTCTCATTGTTTATGATAACAGAAGGCAAACCTGAAAGGCTGAAACCTGAGAGGCTGAAAGGGCAGGGTTTTACTGAAGGGAGGGGGGGAGAGGAGGCTGACAGGCACATGAACACTGCAGGAGGACAAGCTAGGTAACACCCAGTCGGCCACATGTTTTAAACTTTATAAAGCTATATCTTAGCTTCTACTAAACTGTTTATTTAGCAAAAACGATTGCCCCAAATGTGTGTGCTGGGTGTAGGGACACATATTAACAGTCCGGGGGGTCATTTGGGGTGGTTGGTTCCCTTTAACAAGCATTATATGAGGAGTGTTCGATCAATGGTCTGCATAGTTACAGAGAACAGGTCCTTGTGGGTGGGACAAGACCCTGGTCAGAAAAAGGGTGAAAGGACTCTAGAGTGTGAACTGTGGTGCTAAGTGGAAAGGAAGAGGATCAACAAATAACAGCTGTAGGGACAGGAGCAAAGGAGCAGTCTAAAGCAAAACCATGCCTTAAAGCTAAATGTGCTATAAAGAAATTTTTGTTCCCAAAGTATCAACATGTCCATGATACTGTACAAAAGACTACTGAAAAAAAATCCTTTATCCATGTGTGTATTTTCCTAGCAGAGGAATCCAGGCCTTCAAGAGAGCTTAAGCACAGGTATGGCTTACACACTTAAAGACTACATACCCAGCCAGGATCACTGCAACAAGACTTCCCTTGCTCTGTGGATGTGGTTGGGAAGCAGAATGCTTCAGAAGAAGGGAGCCTATCGCCTGAAATGACCAGCCTGGGAAACACATCAAGGTAGGGCAAACAATAGTAGCTGTGGACTAGTCCACTGGGGAAAAAGCTAGTCTCTATGCATAGATGGCAGACTCTGTCTTAGTTTGTGTTGTGACAAGTGACCAGTTAGGACATTCTAATCATGTAGAATACCTAGGCCCAGTGGAGTAACTTGAAGCTCAAGGACCCCGATGCGAAAGCTCAAACGGGGCCCCTGATTATTAAGATAAGATAAGATAAGATAAAATTTATTGATCCCGGAGGAAATTACAGTATTACAGCAGCAGAACAAAGATCAAGAACATTTCACACTTTACAAAATAAGTCTATATAGACAGCAGATATGGGTAGACTGGTACATGTACCTCACCTATTCCCCTCATACACATAGAACTTCACATAGTCTTGGGACGCTTTACACTTATACATTTGTTAAACATCCCCACAGTTGTCAGAACAAACGATTACAAAATTATTATTACAAATTTTTAACAGCAATAGTCTTTTTCTATGGGCCAAAGGGACTTTTGGGGCCCCATAGGCTCAGGGGCCCAGGTGCGATCGCAACCCCTGCACCTGTTGTAGTTACGCCCCTGCCTAGGCCACAGGCAGTAGGTGTCTTGTGGCAACTGTAACCGTTAACTTCTAGTGGGACAGTGAGATTACAATTCCTGGGAAAGACTCAAGGAGTGCAGATATACAGAGAACTATGTCTGATCCTGGACTGTAAAAGTCTCTCCTGCTACCAGACGGACACAAGACAGGTCAGGGTTAACATCTTTCTGGCCAATAACATACTAACTCTACTAATATCAGTCCTTAGGAGGATGGTTAGCATAGTCCTGGGAGAACAAATTGGTACAAAAATGGACATAAGATAAGGTTGTATACTTTGCACACTCTGGTTGATGATTGAATACAACTACCTGTGGTCAGGATGATCACAAGTCAGTGGGGATTTAATGAGTTTTTAAAGTGGGATTGTGATGCTTGGTTGGGTAGAGGAATTTGGACCTAGAACATCAACAGTACCAATGATAACAGAAAAGTCTAAGGCTGGCTTCACACCACGGTTCTATCAGGTCCTGGGCTGTCAGGGGTGAACCTGACAGCCCCGGACCAGATTTGCAAACAGAACCGGAGGGCTAATTTGCCCTCCGGTCCTATTTGTAGCTGGATGCAGCCAAGCTCAGCTGTCCCCTGCAAAATGCTGCTGAACCACTTCACAGAGGACAGCTCCCTGGTGCTGAAGTTCAGCGTAGCTCATGCTGAACTTCAGAGCCGACATCCGGCCCCATAGACTCCCTTGTTAGGGAGCGCCGGATTGCCCTGGATCCGGGAGGATTCGGGAGAATCCGGGAGGATCCAATTTGGGGAAATTTTTCTCCCCGGACACAAAAATGCTGCAAGCAGCATTTTTGTGTCCGGGAGAAAAATCCGAATTCACCCGGATCCTCCCGGACAAATGGAAACTGGATGGCAGATAGCTGCCATCCGGCTCCATCCAGCCACATAGGGGTGCACAGCAGTAAAATCGTGTCTGGGGCTGTCTGGTTCACCCCGGACAGCCCCGGACCTGATAGAACCGTGATGTGAAGCCAGCCTAAGGAGGAAGTTTGCAATAAGGTGAGTTTTGCTGTAATGAATGTGATTAAGTGTAGAGCCTGCTGTACTACTTCTAAAGTTGTGCTGAAAATCTTTGCCTAAAGTTTAGTAAAACACTATTGTTCAAGAGTTCGGAGTCTCTGTCATTGACATCCCTGCTGACGGGTCCTGACAGGGCTGGCTCCAGATATTTGTGGGCCCTGGGTGAAAGAGTCTCCATGGGCTCCTTTAACACTCTGTCCGCACTGCTGCATATCTGCACCATAAGCCGCACTCCAGGTTTAGGCAGATGTAAATAAGAAAACATTTCTTCCTATTAATTAATGCTTCCCTGGCGGTGTGAAAGGGAGGTGCCATTAATACTAATTTTAATGTACCAGGGTGAAATACGAAGGCAATAAATCTATAGTTAGTGTCTTTCTGCAATCTATATTAGACACACGCAGCTCTGCTATATACCCATAAACCTAGATGGCTCTGCTACATGTCCATGTAGATACATACACACTTGACACACAGCTCTGCGACTTGCAAACTATACACCCACAGCTCTGCTATATGCACACTTGACACACACAGCTCTGCCACATGCACACCAGATTCACAGCTCTGCGACTTGCACACTACACACACAGCTCTGTAACATGCCTAATATATCCACACTACACACACAGCTTTGCTACATTAACATACAGGTACATAACATACAGGTACATACAGGTACATACATGTTCTGCTACATGAACATACAGATACACACACAGTTCTGCTACATACCCAATACATGCACACTACACACACAGCTCTGGTACATGAACATACAGATACACACACACAGCTCTGCTACATGCCCAATACATGAACACTACACACAGCCCTGCTACATGAACATACAGATACACACACAACTGTTCTACATGCCCAATAAATGTACGCTACACACAGAGCTCTGCTATATTAACATACAGATACACATAGCTCTACTACATCACCAATACATTCACACTACACACACAACTCTGCTACATGCCCAATACATGCACATACCTACACACACAGCTCTGCTACATTCACACTACACTCTGCTACATGCCCAATACATGCACACTACACACACAGCTCTACTACATGAACATACAGATACACACACAGTGTTCTGCTTACATGCACATACAGACACACACAGCTCTGCTACATGGACACTACACGTACAAACACAGATAGACACACAGCTCTGCTATATGCACATACATACACACACAGCTCTGTTCATGGACAATGCATGCACATAGAAACACACACACATACCAAAGCCTTATACAGGGACAGTGCATGCACATACAGATACACACACACACAGTTCTTTCACATAGACAGTGCATGCACATACAGATACACACCAGTGGCGTAACATGAAGCTCATGGGCCCCAATGCGAAAGCTCCAACGGGGCCCCTAATTATTAAAAATCTTTAACAGCAATATACTTTTTCTATAGGCCAAAAGGACTTTTGGGGCCCTCTAGGTTCCGGGCCTGGGTGCAATCGCAACCCCTGCACCTGTTGTAGTTATGTCCCTGATACACACACATACACACAATCTATACATTACCACATGGGTGCAAAACAGGAGAGGAGCCACTGGCAGCTGGAGGAGGCTGCAGAACTTGAGCAGCAGCAGTAACTTCAAGGGCCTTAATTTCAGTCATGTGATTAGTCACATGACTGGGACTAGAAGATCCTTCAGCCTCCTTCAGCTAACGGTACGCTCCTTCTACTGTGTACCGATCACATAGATCAGTGCAGAGCAGGAGAGAAGAGAGGGAGTAAGGGCAGGTGTGTGAGAGTGGGGCTCCTCACTGCTTTCACTCACAGACAGTGAGTGGGCCCTCTCACTTCTTCATGGCCCCGTCACCTGCCCAGGTATGCCAGATGCTGATGCCGGGCCTGGATCCTGAATCATTGGGCAGGCTAACAGAAGGAATGACTTGTACCATGAAAAACCTTGCACCCAGCCAGAACCAAATCAACTGCAACATACCTTGCTCTGTGGGGATGTCCAAGGTGCACAAGAGGAGGCAACCCCTTAACCATGACTAATGTCCTGAGTAACTCTCACACTCACCTTACTTCACAACCAACCCAGACCACATCAAAGAAAGAAGTGCCAGTGAGGCGGTGTACAGGGTATGGGGTACTCGGGTACCAGGGCTGATGGTGGTTCTGATGGGGGATCATGGCTGGTCGATCCCCGATCCCGTGCCCTAGACCCTTAATGGCAGGGAACAGTGGGGGATAAGGGATATTTACAATTAAATGTGACACGACTTGTAGTTTCTGGTAATATGGTACCGGCCGCTGCAAGCCGGCCACTGAGGTGATAGTGACAGCAGAGTGTTGAACAGCTCCCCACAGGTGGAGATTTACCTCAGGGCAGCGGGGAGGGATGAGGAGAGGAGTAGTTGAGTCTTTGCTGACACAGCAGTGAATTTCGGAGCTTAGACAAGCACACAGACACACAGGGATTGTTGTTTCGGTACCTTTTACTGGTGACAGAGTAACAGGTACAGTCAAGAGTATTAACCAGGTCCCCGGTGCAACTTGGGATTTCCACCTTAGAAAGTTATGAGGCCTCCTCTGTCTTTGTGCTCTGTGGTGTGGGCTAAGTCCTGCCTGAGCCTGAACCCACCACCTCTTCTCCCTCTCTGGGCTTTGTCCTAAACTGGCTATGAGGTCCTTCTGCGGGGTCCCTGTTAGTCTTATGGCCCCTGGTCCTGTGCTTGGTCAGTTAAGTGTCTTTTACTAGCTCTCCTCAGGTCTGAACTCCTCCTGAGTCTTCTGGGCTTTTGCTGCAGCTCTAAATGCTGGCAGCAGTGAGGTAGCGCCGTTGATTGCACGGCAGAAGGCAAGGAGCCAGGCACAGAAGTTCACAGCACACGGTTTATTATGCACATGTCCACAGTATACACAAACCTCCGGGTTCTGGGATGCAGCGGGCACACTTCCTACAACTATAAGATTGGCACACAGTCCTTTATCACGGGTTCTCTCCAGTCCAGGTCTCACCGAGATCAAGCCCTCCGGGCTAGGCCGTATTGTATCAGCACACAGCCTCTGCCTCTCCTGTCCTTGCGCTCACTAGCCACATCAGTCTTCCTTCAGACTGAAGTTCCACTCAGAGAACCACACCCTGTGTTCCTGCCTAGCTTTTAACCCTCTGCTTACCTCCGGGGAAGTCTCTATGAACCCGGAGTGGAGTGCTTCCTATACGTGGAGGGAGCATAACCTGGGAGACATATACCGGCCGTCACAGATCATCCCGGTCACTGTCTCACACAGCATTGGACTCCAGTATCCGGGTGTACTAAAGGGCTGTAGAATCCGGTTCCCTTTCTTAGTTCCCTGCTTTTCCACTTGCCTCCGACCCTTTCCCTAGGGTGCACACAGCGGTCAGTGGTCCCTGGTCCTTGATTTCCCCCAGTGACCAGTTCCTCCATCTCCTCTCTCTTCCCTCTCCTCACAGGACTGAAACTACAGGGACTGACTAACTCCTCCCCTCAGGCCTGTATGTTCTTAAAGGGGAACTGACTTAAGGCAGCCAGTAGGGCCCCCCCTTCAGGTCTGAAGTGGAAGGTGGTGTGTGCTGTGTTAACCACAGGTGTAATTCCCTCCTTGCATTGGTGGAACCTGTGGCAATCCCCCACAGGGGTGCCACATTCCCCCCTAGTTAAATACAGTCCTCCGGGACTTAAACATTTTTCCATAACATGACATAACTATTTACATTGGATTATTATACAGAGTCTTAAAAATGAAAAATTTACAAAAACCAGGGATAAATGAGAAAACAGGTAAATAGTCCATACAGCGCTAGTCCATCCGCTGCAGGCTGTTTAGGGGGTGTTGAAACAGGGCTTTGCCATTTTATGGTCCATTTTAAGAAAAAGGGAAATTCATAAGTCCAACAGGTCAAGTCTTTTAAAGTTCAAAACATAACTATACACAATACGGGTGTCTCTGCTTAGGAGGCCTGCCTTCACTTATACCACCCCCAGGCACTTTCTTTCCCTAACTTGATGTGAATGGGGGCTAATCCAGTTCCTCCACCTTTCTGTACACTACCATTAACAACATATTTACATTCCGCACATATTTACATTTTCCCACATTTTATGGCTTATTCTCTGTACCTAACTGGTGGCTGACCAAGGTTACTACGGGTTGACCTGCATAGCACTGGTATGTCACTAATGTCTGTACCTGGTGCGGTGTATGCACTGTCTCTCAGTCTATCAGATCTACGTGTTGCTGCAATGCCGTAGTATTGGCGTAGTCTCTCTAGTAGACTGGCAGGTTCACCGATTGCAGGGATCTCTGGTTCCGGTACAACGGGTGGTTACTCTACTCTTGGCGTTTCTACTGCCGGTGGGAACATTAAGTTTAGGATTAGGTATGTACCTTCTATTTAAGGCCAATCTGCTTGTAACTTTCCAATGATTGTCTGGACTGTCTTTGGCTTCTCTTTCTCTGCTGGCTTTGGACAAGGTACATTCTTTTCTGGTTGAAGCTGTTGAGGGCACTACTTCAAAGATTATCTGGAAACTGTTGCTGTGGTTTCACCATGATCTTTACTGATTAAACAGCTTTTATGGTTATCAAAATTGGATGGTAACACAGTGTATGGTTCTTTTTCCCATTGATCATCTAGTTTGTGCATTCTTTTTTCTTTTCAAAACCAATTCACCTGGTGTTAAGGGCATTCCTTGCGCACTTTTGTTGAAGTTTGTTTCTTGTCTTCCTCTAGATTTTTCCAGACTTCTCTCAACGCATTCTTGGATTTTCTGGTATTGTTCTTTCCTGCGAGTATCCCAATCTTCATCTGTAGTATCTGCTTAAGGAACTACTATGCCTATCTCGAAGTCTACTGCCAATTTTCCTGGTCTTGCTCTCATGGAGTATGCAGGAGTGCAATTAGTTGAGCTTACTGGGATGTTGTTGTAGATGTAAACTAGATCTGGTAACTTCTCTGGCCATTGGTTTCCTTCTTCTAAAGGCAGAGTTTTCAGCATTTCAATTACCACGTGATTCATCTTTTCACACATTCCATTAGTTTGAGGATGGTAAGACGTGGTGCGAATTTTCTTGCATCTGTATAGGCGGCAGAAATCTTGAAATATTTCAGCTTCAAAGGCAGGACCTTGATCTGTCAATACTTGTTCTAGATAACCACGGGGTCTGCAAAATAAGCTTGAAATGTTCTTGCTGCTGTCTCAGCTGTTAAGACCTTTACTGGAGCTACCACAAGGAATCTGGAATAGTGGTCTACCATGGTAAAAACATAGGTGTAGCCTGATTTGCTGGGTGCGAGTTTGACATGATCTAAGGGTACCAGTTCTAATGGTTGTTTGGTGATGATAGGCCTGAGTGGTGCTTTGTGGCTATTACGGTCTCTTCTTTTTAATGAGCATGGTCCACAGTTTTGAAACAAAGTTCAGAAAAAACACGGCACTCACCGGGACTTCAAAAAGTGGTGTCCTTTATTGCAGGGTTTGCATCACAAAGTGCAGGGAGGGTGTACCGAGGTGACGACGGACCGTTTAGGGCTCTCGCCTTCTACGGGTCACTAGTTTCTAGACTGTGTTCTTGGTCTCCCACTGGCACCCCGGGTGAAGACTGGGTCTCCAGTCCGTATTTGCCTCCTAATTTGGAGTTCCTTGTTGGTGGTGCCCTCTTTCCTTCTATATAGTTTCCTATGATCCACAGTTTTTACACCATCTCTCTATGGAAGACCTCATGGTGATCCAATAGAATCTTTCACGTAACAGTATTTCCAATTTTCTCCATCCAAAGTGTCCCGATCCATCGTGGTATGCTTCCAATACCATTTGGACACCTCTCTTTGGAACCACAACTTGCCATACCATTTCATGTGTTCTTGGGTTGATGTACCGCCTGCCCAATTAACCTTGATAGATGAATAACCGGCCTCTTTCTTTCCACAGGTGTTGGGCTTCTAGTAGAGCATCCTTTTCAAGTTTGGAATCCGGTTGGGTTATCAACTTCTTCACAAGGCTCACTGCCGGATCAATGTCTTGGGTCTCCTTCCATCCGTAGTGAGGAAACAGGTTTAGTTCAACAGTCTGATGGTTTTGGTAGAGGTGATCTTCAGCGATTTGCCATTATCTGCTTTTATGGAAAGCTCTCTATTTCCTCTAAGTCATCCTCTTCTTCTTCAATTCCTTGAAGATGTACTTGAGGGTTTCTGGAGAGGGCATCAGCATTTGCGTTGTTGCGGCCCGCTCGATATTTGATAGAAAGTCATAGTTTGATAGTCGAGCCATCCAGCGTTGCTCCAGTGCTCCAAGCTTCGCGATATCCAGATGTGTCAACGGGTTATTATCCGTGAAGACGGTGAACTTCAAAGCTGCAAGGTAATGCTTGAATCTTTCTCTTATGGCCCAGACCAAGGCCAAGAACTCCAACTTAAAGAACTGTAGTTTTCCGGGTTCCTATCGGTGGGTTGAAGTTTTCTGCTGGCGTAGGCAATTACTCGCTCTCTACCATCTTGAACCTGACAAAGGACTGCTCCCAAGCGTACATTGCTTGCGTCAGTGTAAAGGACGAATGGTAGGTTATAATCAGGGTAAGCCAGGATTTCCTCACCGGTTAAAACCTGCTTCATCTGTTGGAAGGAGTTTTCTTGTTCTTCTCCCCATTCCAATGGTGGCTCTGAAGATCTTCTTTTCTTAGATTGACCTACCAGAAGATCTTGTAGGGACGCTGCCATCTTTGTGTAGCCCTTAATGTATCTTCTGTAGTACCCAACCAAATCTAAGAACTGACGTACCTCGGTGACGGTGGTTGGTCTCTGCCAATCCTGGATCTGCGCTGACCACGTGTCCCAGGTATTGGACTTTAGGTTTCAGCAGGTGACATTTAGATGGTTTGAGCTTCATCCCGTACTTTGCTAAAGCCTCAAATACCTCTGCCAGATGTTACAGGTGTTCTTGGTAGGTTTTGGAAAACACGATGACGTCGTCCAGGTATAAGAGTACTGTCTCGAAGTTCCGGTGTCCCAGGCAACTTTCCATAATCCTTTGAAATGTTCCTGGTGCATTGCATAACCCGAATGGAATGCTGTTGAGTTTGCATAGTCCCATTGGTGTTGTGAATGCAGTCTTCTCTCGGTCTTCTTCTGCAGCGGAGACCTGCCAATACCCACTAGTGAGATCTAATGTGGAGAAATAATTAGCAGTCTTTAATGCAGCAAGAGACTCCTCTATTCGAGGTAACGGGTAAGCATCTTTGTGAGTGATTTTATTGA
Source organism: Allobates femoralis (assembly GCA_033576535.1). Classification (NCBI taxonomy): domain Eukaryota; kingdom Metazoa; phylum Chordata; class Amphibia; order Anura; family Aromobatidae; genus Allobates; species Allobates femoralis. Next base: position 351,101,864 of record JARQOC010000002.1, read on the forward strand.
CCTCCCTGTAATCCACACACATCCATTGCCATCCTTCTTCCTGACTATGACTAAAGGGACTGCCCAGGGACTACAGCTATCTCTTATAACCCCGGCCTCCTTCATGTCCCTCAGCATCTCTCTGGCATGTTGGTAGTGACCTGGTGGAATGGGTCTGTGTCTCAACTTAATTGGGGGATGATTTTCTGTGGGTATGCGATGGTGTACCCCTTTAATCCTCCAAAAATCTAATGCTTATTAAATATTTGCTTGAATTCCTGTGCTACCCGGTAAACTCCATGCTTCTGGTGAGAAGGGGTGGCATCAGTTCCTACGTGCAACTGCTTACAACACTCCTCCAGCTGTCCTTTGGTGTTGTTATCCTCCGCCTGGCTAAACAAGGAAACAGGTCCCACTGCTTGTATGTTGCTGTTACAAACAGTATACAGCTTTGCTACAGTAGCATACCGGGTAGTTTTGCTTCCTCTTCCCCACAATATAATACATGGATTGGTATTCATCCCTTGCGTACATCAACCACCCCTCTGGCTGTCAGTAGTGTAGGTCTGTGCTCTGAAAATACCGGCTCTACAACCGCCTGGTATTTCTGTCCTCTGCGACCTATTGCTGCTCGACACCATATCATCATCTCGCTTTTTTGTGGTAGTACAATGGTAACCGGGTCTGTTACCCACACACTGCCAATTTCTCCCCCAGACAGATTTACCTGTTGCTTGTGGATGAGGGCTCGGATCTCTCGTTGGATGACTCTTGTCCTCCCATAACCAGCAGTCTGAGACATCTGTCGGAGTAAAAAAAAACCCTTCTCCAAAGCAGTTTTCAATAACATTTGTACCAATTACCATGTAGGGGCATTTTTCATTAGGATTGTCTTCAACCACGAATAACCCTTGGTCTTTTAATTCCTCCCTCCCCAACTTTATTGTAGCTGCTCTGAACCGACCTGTTTTTGTGGTTGGCCATTAGCTACAATAATATGAAAATTGGGGTTTGGGGGTTCAAGATCGTCTTCAGACCAACATTGTTAATAAAGGATATGTGGGATCGAAGTGACCTGTGACCCGGTGTCCAGTAGGGCCGACATGGGAATTCCATCTAGCGTAATGTTGAGGTACGGACGGCCTCCCACGTACCGTTACACCAGTCCTTTGGGCCCAGCTGCTCTACTCCTGGGTGCTGGCCCTCGGGCCCAGGAATCTCATGTTTAAAGGACATCTCTTGTAAAGTGTCCTGGTTTGTTGCATCGCAGGCAGATGGGTTGTCCTGAAGAATCCGTTTAGTCCCTGGCTCTGCGTTGGAATGGTGCATCGGTCCCCTGAACGGGCAACTTGTTGGTCCCCTCCACGGGCGACATGAGTCTACGTTGGAATGGTGCGCTGGTCCCCTGCACGGGCGACTTGATCTTTCTCCGCATCCATGGGATATCCTCACGGCTATCAGCTAGTTGGATTTTGCTTGGTGGTGGTGCTCCAGGCATAGTTTGCAAGAGCTTTAGTACATAGTCCATGTTTTTGGTTAACTGCAGCACCTGGTTACGCATGTCATCATTGCTACAGTTTGACTTTCTGCTTTTGCAGGTTCTGCAGAAACAGGTTTAAAGTCTATGGGACAGGTATTAGTCTGCCAGGATTGGATTGCAGGTTCTACAGCCGCTGGATCTCTTAACACAGTTATAGCACAATCTTTTAAGTCACTAAAGTTCACAGTTGGGTGATCCAAAACCCACATGTGTACCTGCTGGCTGTAGTAGTCTGATCTCAATCCTTCTGTAAACTGCTCAGCAAGCATTTTATCCTCTTCCAGTACACTTGCCGGGTCTACCCGTTTCAAGGACCGGAGTGCCCCTTGTAAACGGAGGGCATAGTCTCTGATTGTATCCTGCAGTCTCTGTTTACACTGGAAGAACAGCATCCTCAACTCAGACTGTGTGCGTTTTTCAAAAACAACTTTAAGCTTATCAAACACTTTGCTGCAGAGTCCCTGTCAGCATCGCTCCAGGATTCAGCCTCCAGCTCCGCTGCGCCTGTTAATTGTCCCAGCACAACTGTGGCCCGCTGCTTTTCTGTCATCATATACATGTCAGCTTTGCACACATCTTTTGCTTATAGGCTCCTAAGGTACCGGGTTTGCCTTCATATGTTGGTAACCATTTGGCACCCGGTATATACAGGTTAGAGGCATCATTTGGGCCACTGCTCCAGGTGCTGCATTCCCGGCATCTCCTCTGTCAGGGACCCGCACATTGTCCGAGGCACTCTTGATGGGGCCCCCCTAGTTAATCGCTGCCAACCGGTGAGATGACACAAACTTTCCCGGTCGTCGTCAGCTCTGCAGAGGAAGCAGAGCACCTCGGGTATTTCCGGAGCAGGAAGCTGCGCTTTTGCAAATCTCTGGCAGGGTGAAGGGGAGGGGCTTATCTTCCTGCACTTTTCCACCTGCGCTTTGGCGCAGCTTAATTTCTGTAATGGCGACCCGGCAGTTTACAAACAGTTAATAAAGTACAGTTCTTGGCACACAGTACCCGGTTTTACCGGGCACGGGATCCTGTTTGTGACGCCAGGATTGAGGCGGTTGACAGGGTATGGTGTACTCGGGTACCGGGGCTGATGGCGGTTCTGATGGGGGATCACAGCTGGTTGATCCCCGGTCCCGTGCCCTGGACCCTCAATGGCAGGGAACGGTGGGGGATAAGGGGATTATTAACGTGACGCCACCTATGGTACCTGGTAATGGGTATACCAGTGCTGCAGCAGGCCGCTGAGGTGATGGTGAGTGATGGAGCTTTACCTCAGGGCAGTGGGGATGGATGAGGGGAGTAGTAGTTGAGTCTTTGCTGACACAGCAGTGAATTGCGGTGCTTAGACAGGCACACAGACACAAAGGGATTGTTGTTTCGGTACCTTTTACAGAGTAACAGGTACAGTCCAGAGTATTAACCAGGTCCCCGGTGCAACTTGGGATTTCCACCTTAGAAAGTTATGAGGCCTCCTCAGTCTTTGTGCTCTGTGGTGTAGGGAAAGTCCTGCCTGAGCCTGAAACCACCGCTTCTTCTCCCTCTCTGGGCTTTGTCCTAAACTGGCTATGAGGTCCTTCTGCAGGTTCCCTGTTCCTCTTATGGCCCCTGGTCCTGTGCTTGGTCAGTTTAGTGTCTCTTACTTGCTTTCCTCAGGGCTGAACTCCTCCTGAGTCTTCTGGGCTTTTGCTGCAGCTCTGAATGCTGGCAGCATTGGACTCCAGTATCCGGGTGTACTAAAGGGCTGTAGAATCCGGTTCCCTTTCTTAGTTCCCTGCTTTTCCACTTGCCTCCGACCCTTTCCATAGGGTGCACACAGTGGTCAGTGGTCCCTGGTCCTGGGCCTGGATTTCCCCCAGCGACCATTCCTCCGTCTCGTCTATCTTCCCTCTCCTCACAGGACGGAAACTACAAGGACTGACTAACTCCTCCCTCAAATAAAAAGAAAAAATAGTGTTGCGCCACCTGTTGACCTCTCCTGCCTTTAAAGCGTCGTATTGTAAGTAAACTAACCTTTAAAGGTTGTGCCAGATCCGCACAACCAGATTGTGAGCGTAGTTTTGTGGCTCAGGCTGCCAGCCTTGGATCTGTAGTGCTCCTGTATCCTCAATCACCTCTGCTCCTGGCCTCGTGCTGTCCACGCTCTCTCCCAGGGTTGGGTCAGGAAACACCAGGTTGATCCATTAACCCTATCCCGCCTGCAGCTCTGTCACCGCTTTCCCCAATGGAATTAGATTAATAGAATTCAGATAGAATATGCGGTTCTAAGGTAGAGCGCAGGTATGAAACGGGATACTTTAATCTTTATCTCTGTAACTTTATTCATAAAAAGCTCCTCATTCCGCTTGAGGAAGACGTCTGTACGTCGAAATGCGTTGTGGTCTGGAGCTTTTTATGAATAAAGTTACGGAGATAAAGATTAAAGTATCCCGTTTCATACCTGCGCTCTACCTTAGAACCGCATATTCTATCTGAATTCTATTAACTCCTCCCCTCAGGCCTGGATGTTCTTAAAGGGGAACTGACTTAAGACAGCCAGTAGAGCTCCCCCTTCAGGTCTGGGGTGGAAGGTGGTGTGAGCTGTGTTAACCAAGGTGTAACTCCCTCCTTGCATCGGTGGAACCTGTGGCAATCCCCCACAGGGGTGCCACACCAGCATTATGTGACAGTCGTGGGGATTTCAACACTTGTGAAGATGCAATCAGAATCAGACAGGTGATGTTGAAGACTGGAGGTGAAGGACAGGTCATCAGTGGAGGAAGTATAAGTCTTCTTGTTATTATTATTATTTTTTAACCTTTTGATGGCCCTTTTTAGTTATCAAAAAAAGGCAACTAATGGCCACTATTCTATTGTGTTCACGTGAAAGAAAATCACAAAAATATCTCCTGAATGTGAATATTTCTAAAATTCGAATTGGATTCGATTTTATTCAAATATATTAACTCATCTCTTAATTTTATCAGCTTGACCGATGATTTCACAGTTTCTTATATGCCCATAAAACTGCCTAGGTATTTAATGATACACAATCAAATAAATGGAGGGGCCTATAATCTGTAGTATTATAGTTAATCATTAAAATTACATAAGTTTCTGGTTTTTCCAAAAGTAAAGTTTTATTTACATTAGAAGCATAAGACAATATTTCATGTAATTGATATCAAACTACTCTGTTACATACAGTGACAGCTCCTCTGGTGCCAGATTGTATTTAGTAATAACAATATCTACTACACAATCGTCTAAGGTTCTCTGGCTGTCACGGAAATCACGCACCAGCGGTGGCCACCAGTGAGCAAGGAGTATGCAAAACAGCCGCGCGCATTCAAAATTTGCGCCAAGCTGAAACCCGGGGCAGCGGCACATTGGCGCCACTATCACCGGGATATACGCGTCCGGCCGCAGCCATCATCGGGAGATCAGCGGCGTTAGCCGCTGATGTCCTGACGGTGGCTGCAGCGCGCGCAAGCCAGCCAGGAGATGACCGGCATTAGCCGGTCATCTCCCGGTTGGCTCACCGCAGATCTCGGGTGCAGTAGATGAGCCGCGGATATCATCGGAGATCGGCGGCTCATCTACTGCCCTGCGAGGTCCGCAGCAAGCCAGCTGGGAGATGACCGGCGTCAGCCAGCATCTCCAGGCTGCTCGCCACGGTAGTACCTCGACCGCCATATTGGAACACCCATGTATGGGTGCTATATGGCGGCATTCAAATTTCGCAGCAAACACGCGTCACATCTCGTGGCGACCAATCAGAGACTTGGCGTGCAGTTTGAATGCCGCGTCTCTGATTGGTCTTCGCTGCTGGCGGAGACCAACGAGAGCTCGCAGCATTCAAATCTCGCGCCGCAATCTCTCATTGGTCACCGCCAGCCGCAACGACCAGAGATTGCGGCGTGAGATTTGAATGCCGCGAGCTCTCATTGGTCGCCGCCAGCCGCTAAGACCAATCAGAGGCGCAGCATTCAAACCGCGCGCCAAGTCTCTCATTGGTCACCATGGCTGGCGGCGACCAATCAGAGATGCATCGTGCGATTTGAATGGCGTGCGGTTTTCAAACACGTGCTGCATCTCTGATTGGTCACCGCGGCAACCAATAAGAGATGTGGCGCATGTTTGAAAACCGTGCGGCATTCAAATCGCACGACGCATCTCTGATTGGTCGCCACCAGCCATGGTAACCAATGAGAGACTTGGCGCGCGGTTTGAATGCCGCATCTCTGATAGGTTGGCGCAGTTGGCGGTGACCAATGAGAGATTGCGGCGCAAGATTTGAATGCCGCAAGCTCCCATTGGTCACCGCCAGCCGCGCCGACCAATCAGAGACGTGGCATTCAAACCACGTGCCAAGTCTCTCATTGGTCGCCGCCAGCTCGGCCACCAATGAGCGTCGCGGTATTCAAATTGTGATATTGGCGTGCAATTTGGAGTGCCGATTATAGTGTGACGCAGTTCACTCCTGTTTACAAGGTCTGTCAGTCAGTGTGACGCAGTTTTCTCCTGTCTACAAGGTCTGTCAGTCAGTGTGACGCAGTTTACTCCTGTCTACCAGTCTGTCGATCAGTGTGGTGCAGTTTACTCCTGTCTTTAACGTCTGTTAGTCAGTGTGACGCAGTTTACTCCTGTCTACAAGGTCTGTCAGTCAGTGTGACGCAGTTTACTCCTGTCTACAAGGTCTGTCAGTCAGTGTGACGCAGTTTACTCCTGTCTACCAGGTCTGTCCGTCAGTGTGGTGCAGTTTACTCCTGTCTATAACGTCTTTCAGTCAGTGTGACGCAGTTTACTCCTGTCTACAAGGTCTGTCAGTCAGTGTGACGCAGTTTACTTCTGTCTACAAGGTCTGTCAGTCAGTGTGACGCAGTTTACTCCTGTCTATAAGGTCTGTCAGTCAGTGTGACTTCCTTCACACCTGTATACAAGGTCTGTCAGTCAGTGTGACGCAGTTTACTCCTGTCTTCAAGGCTGTCAGTCTGTGTGACGTCCTTTACTCCTGTCTACAAGGCTGTCAGTCAGTGTGACATCCTTCATTCCTGTCTCCAAAGCTGTCAGTCATAGTGTGACGCAGTTCTAGAATATCCAATGCATTAGAATCGGGCCACCATCTAGTATTATATACATTATATATATATATATATATATATATATATATATATTCAATAGCGTGTCTAGGGGGAAGCTGGCGGAGAATCTGCCCCGGGTGTAGCAGGCAGCGGGCGCCAACAGTCTCCCCTCCGGCTGCATGTTGAGCCCCCTCCACAGTGTGATCCAGCTATTCTCTGCTCCTGTGGTGAGATGACAGCGGGAGCACAGGAAGTGGGGCGAGCTGACTCCTGCAATACATTGTATAGAGAGTCTATCAGACACTCTGTACAATGGAAGCAGCGCCCTGTTTCCTGCACTTGCGGGTCAGGGAATCTCAGCAGCGTGATCAGATCACCTGACCATGCTGTTGACATCACTTGTCGGCCCTGTATAGGCGGCAGGATAGGGAAAAGTGCTCCAGCTACAGGAAATGACCCAGAAGATTGATGTAATTAGGGGAAGGGGGAGAGTGTGGAGGGAGAATAATTGAGCCAAACTAGGGGGGAGAATGTTGGAGCCAAAGTGGGGGTGAGAGGGTGGGGGGATTATATGTGAGTCACACTGGGGGATAGAAGGTGGGGGGAGAGTATGTGAACCAAACTAGGGGGGGGAATGTGTGAGCCAAACTGGGGGGGAGAAGGGGATGGAATATGTGAGCCAAACTGGGAAGGGAGTATATGTGAGCCAAACTTGAGTTAGATGATGGGGGGAGTATATGTGAGCCAAACTGGGGGAGGGTGAGTATATGTCAGCCAAACTAGGGGGAGATGGTGAGGTGAGAGCATGTGAGCCAAAATGGGAAGGGGGGAAATGTGAGTAATATATGTGAACCAAGGGGATAAATTTGACGATCCAGTATAAAAGAGTGAGTGGGGGAGGGATCAGTGTGGACACAGTATGAGGAATGAGGGGGAAGGCTACAGCGCAGTATGTGGAGTGAGAGGGTTATGGCTGCGGAATGGTATGTGGCATGAGGGGGAAAAGTGTGGACTGAGTACGAGGAAGGAGGGGGATGGCTGTCGACAAAGTATGTGGAGTAAGGAGGAAATTGGTGTGGACACAGTGGCGTAACTACCGCGGTCGCAGCCCTGGGGGGGCCCCGTGTCCCGCACCTCCCTGGGGGGCCCCGTGTCCCGTGCTGACAGCCGGCCGCCGCGACCGCGATAGCGCTGGCCGGAGAGGAGGAAGGACGGGAAGTGAGAAAGACCTCACCTCCTGCAGCTCTGCCCGCCCCTCCTCTCCTCCTCACTGCGGACCGCGAGACTGTGGATGCGCACGGCGGCAGTGGTGAGTGTATGTGTGAGGCTGAAAAATCTGTGACAGCACCCCCCCCTGGTTCTTATGTGAGGAGGCAGGGAGGCTGGAGTGGAGGCTCACAAAATACTGACAGGCCCCCCCCCCCCTGATTCTTATGTGAGGGCAGGGAGGCTGAGTGGAGGCTCACAAAATACTGACAGCACCCCCCCCCTGATTCTTATGTGAGGGGCAGGGAGGCTGGAGTGGAGGCTCACAAAATACTGACAGCAACCCCCCCCTGATTCTTATGTGAGGGGCAGGGAGGCTGGAATGGAGGCTCACAAAATACTGACAGCACCCCCCCCCCGGTTCTTATGTGAGGGGCAGGAGGCTGGAATGGAGGCTCACAAAATACTGACACTATACACTGCAAAATCAAATGTAAAGTAATGTCAAATGTATTAAAAATAATAAAGATTCTTATACTTACTTCTCCGCCGAGTGCTCGGTGCCGGAGTAGTAGCAGGCAGTGTGCTGCTACGACCTTGCATGATGTCAGAATGACATCTACGTTCAGCGCTGTAATTGGCCCGCTTGCGGTCATGTGATATGTGACGTGCATATCACATGACCAGGAGCGGGCCAATCACAGCGCCGAACGCAGATGTCATTCTGACATCATGCAAGGTCCTAGCAGCACACTGCCTGCTACTACTCCCTGCACCGAGCACTCGGCGGAGAGGTAAGTATAAGAATCTTTACTATTTTTGGTACATTTGTCTTTATCCATCCTCACAGCCTCCTCCATCCTCACAGCCTCCCCATCCTCACAGCCTCCTCCATCCCCACAGCCTCCTCCATCCTCACAGCCTCCTCCATCCTCACAGCCTCCTCCATCCCATCAGCCTCCTCCATCCCATCAGCCTCCTCCATCCCTTCAGCCTCCTCCATCCCCTCAGCAACCTCCATCCTCACAGCCTTCTCCATCCCCTCAGCCTCCTCCATACTCACAGCCTCCTCCATCCTCACAACCTCCTCCATCCTCACAACCTTCTCCATCCTCACAGTCTCCTACAGCCTCCTCCATCTTCATAGCATCCTCCATCCTCACAGCCTCCTGCATCCTCACAGCCTTCCTATCCTCACAGCCGCCTCATCCTCACTCCTTTCTCCTGTCTATAAGGTCTGTCAGTCAGTGTGACATAATTCACTCCTTTCCATAAGGCGGTCAGTTAGTGTGACGCAGTTCACTCCTGTCTACAAGGCTGTCACTCATAGTGTGACGCACTTCACTCCTGTCTGCAAGGCTGTCAGTCAGTGTCACGAACTGTACTCCTGTCTACAAGGCTGTCAGTCACTGTGATGCACTTCACTCCTGTCTACAAGGCTGTCAGTCAATGTGAAGCACTTCACTCCTGTCTACAAGGCTGTCAGTCAGTGTGACGCACTTCACTCCTGTTTACAAGATATTCTAGAATACCCGATGCGTTAGAATAGGGCGACCATCTAGTCATCTATAAGGTGCACGGATGTAAATGATTATTTGTGATATTAACTAATTCTCATCAATACTGTGGTTCCTGTATGTTCTGATGATGACTGGTAACAACAATTTCCAGTACTCCTTACTATTTTTAAGGATGTATTAGGAGTTGTTGGTTCATGCAGCACACATGTGTATGGGTCTGACCTGACATTACAATTGTTTTACAATGTACTGATGGTAGTTCTGATAATTAATTTATATACTGATGAGGGTTGTGATGCTGTGTTTCCATAGTGATGGGAGTTATATGGATATATTCCTGTACTGATGGGGATTCTAGTTATGTATTTCTTTACCTCTGGTGGGTCTGGTGATGTATTTCTGCACTGATGAGGGTTTTGGTGATGTATTTTTGCACCTCTGGTGGGTTTGCTGATGTTATTTCTGCACCAATGAGGGTTTTCACATTGTGTTTTTGTACTGATAGGGGTTATATGGATGCATTTTTGTACCACTGGTGGGTCTGGTGATGAAGTTTTGTGCTGTTTATGGTTGTAATCCTATACACATGTAGCAATCCATAATCTGTAAGATTACATTAGCTATAAAGTTTTGTGCCATGGTTAGGATGTTTTTATTTGTTAGGAGCATTAAAGGGGTTGTCCAAATCTGTGATAAGTCTGCAGTCACACTATGTGTCCCTCTATGTGCCCCTCTATGTGCCTGCAGACTTCTGAATTCTCACAGTGTGCACACAGTCTGCTGTCAGGATTCTCTGCTGCTGACGGAAGGTCATGAAACCACAAGTATGCGATTTACATACATGCAGTCATGTGCTGAGTAGATATGTGAGCCCTCAATCAATGAAAATGTGTTGTGTGAGGCCGGACACGTCAAGTCAGAATGTGGCCAGAAGTGTATAAATCACATACTTGTGCTCACATGACCGTCCAATCTTACTATTAGCACGAGAGAATCCTGACAGTTTGCAGTGCATGCGCTGTTAGAATTCAGAAGTCTGCAGTCACCTAGAGGGACTACAGACTTTCATCTCACACCTGGAAAAGTCCCTTTATGTCAAACATTAACCTTGTAGCCCAATTGTAACAGCATATAATATAGTTTGTTTTTCACTGAACATAGAGAGAATTAGGTACAAGCAGAACGTCAACACGTGACCGTAGGTGTTAAAAGCGTATATAAATGAATGGTCACACGACAACTACTCAAACTACTGGGGTGGCACCAAACTCAAGTCCGGCCTGAAAACCAAGACGCCTCTCTGTGTACAGATAATATATATATATGTATACTTTATATACATTTATATATACATGCTGTGTATATATATATATAAATTTATATAAAATACTAGATGGTGGCCCGATTCTAACGCATCGAGTATTCTAGAATATAGAAATAGGGATTGCATGGGGAAGGCGGTGAGGGCTGAATAGGGAGGGACTTTGAGGACGGAGCAGCAAGGGGAGTACGGCGTGATGGAGGGAGGAGGTTAGAGGAAGGAGCAGCACAGGTAGGGGGAGGACAAACAGGCGGGGGGAGGAGAGAGGATGGAGAAGCAGGGGAGAGAAGAAGGAGGTAGAGGCGGGTGAGGGAAGATGGAGCGGCACAGGCGGGGGGAGGAAGAAGTGGCAGGGGAGGATGGAGCACAGAGCAGCAGGGGGGAGGAAGACGAAGGACGAAGTGTCGGGGTGGGGGAGGATGGAGCAGCACAGACAGGGGGAGGACGGAGGATGGAGTGACAGAGGGGAGGAGGACAAAGGAAGGAGGAGGAAGCGGTGGGGTGGGGTGGGAGAGCACAGGCAGGGGGAGGATGGAGCGGCAGGGGGAGCATGGAGCACAGAGCTACGGGGAGACGAAGCGGCGGGGTGGGGATGGACAGCAGCACAGGCAAGAGCAGGACGGAGGATAGAGTGGCAGAGGGGAGGAGGACAAAAGAAGGAGGAGGAAGCGGTGGGGTAGGGGAGGATGGAGCAACACAGGAAGGGTGAGGATGGAGCGGCAGGGGAAGACTGAGCCAGAGCGGCGGGGGGAGAGGACGGAGGGCGATGCGGCGGGGTGGGGGAGGACGGAGCAGCACAGGCAGGGGGAAGATGGAGGATGGAGTGGCGGAAAAAGGAAGGAGGAGGAAGCGGTGGGGTGAGGGAGGTCGGAGCAGCACAGGCAGGGGGAGGACGGAGGATGGAGTGGCGGAGGGGAGGGGGACAAAGGAAGGAGAAGGAAGCGGTGGAGAAGGATGGAGCAGCACAGGCAGGGGAGGACAGAGTGTCAGGGGGAGGACAGAGCACAGAGTGGTGGGGGGGAGGAGGACGGAGGATGAACTGGCAGGGTGGTAGAGGATGGAGCAGCACAGGCAGGGGGAGGAAGGAGGATGGAGTGGCAGAGAGGAGGACAAAGGAAGGAGGAGGAAGTGGTGGGGGAGGATGGAGCGGCACAGGCAGGGGGAGGACGGAGCAGCAGGGGGAGGACTGAGCACAGAGCAGCGGGGGAGGAGGACGGAGGATGAAGGGGCTGGGAGAATGGAGTAGCACAGGCAGGGGGAGGACAGAGAATGGAGTGACGTAGGGGAGGAGGACAAAGGAAGGAGGAGGAAGCGGTGGGGTGGGGTGGGGGAGGCTGGAGCAGCACAGGCAGGGGGAGGATGGAGTGGCGGAGGGGAGGGGGACAAAGGAAGGAGAAGGAAGCGGTGGGGTGGAGAAGGATGAAGCAGCACAGGCAGGGGGAAGACAGAGCATCAGGGGGAAGACGGAGCACAGAGCGGTGGGGGGGAGGAGGACGGAGGATGAAGCGGCAGGGTGGGAGAGGATGGAGCAGCACAGGCAGGGGAGGAAGGAGGATGGAGTGGCAGAGGGGAGGAGGACAAAGGAAGGAGGAAAGCGGTGGGGCAGGATGGAGCAGCACAGGCAGGGGGAGGACAGAGCGGCAGGGGGAGGAAGGAGCACAGAGTGGCAGGTGGGAGGATGACGGTGCAGCACAGGCAGGGGGAGGACGGAGGATGGAGTGGCGAAGTGGAGGAGGACAAAGGAAAAAGGAGGAAGTGGTGGGGTGGGGGAGGATGGAGCGGCCCAGGCAGGGGAGGATGGAGCGGCAGAAGGAGGTCGGAGCACATTGCGGCAGAGGGAGGAGGATGGAGGACAAAGCGGCGGGGGGAGGAGGACGGAGCAGAACAGGTAGGGGGAGGACGGAGGATGGAGTGGCGAAGGGGAGAAGGACAAAGGAAAGAGGAGGAAGTGGTGGGGTGGGGGAGGGTGGAGCGGCACAGGCAGGGGGAGGACAGAGCGGCAGGGGGAGTATGGAGCAGGGGGAGGAGGACGGAGGATGAAGCGGCAGGGGGAGGAGGACAGAGCAGCACAGGCAGGGGGAGGACGGAGGATGGAGTGGCGGAGAGGAGGAGGACAAAGGAAGGAGGAGGAAGCGGTGGGGTGGGGAGGACGGAGCGCCACAGGCAGGGGAGGAAAGAGATGCAGGGGAGGACAGAGCACAGAGCGGCGAGGGAAAGGAGGACGGAGGATGAAGCGGTGGGGTGGGGGACGACGGAGGAGCACAGGCAGGGGGAGGATGGAGTGGCAGGTGGAAGACGGAGCACAGAGTGGTGGGGAGTGGAGGACGAAGCGGCGGGGTGGAGGAGGATGGAGGATGGAGTGGCGGAGGGGAGGGGGACAAAGGAAGGAGGAGGAAGCGGTGGGGTGGGGGAGGACGGAGCAGCACAGGCAGGGAGAGGACAGAGTGGTAGGGGGAGGACAGAGCACAGAGTGGCAGGGGAGAAGAGGATGGAGGACAAAGCGGCGGGGTGGGGGAGGACGGAGCAGCACAGGCAGGAGGAGGATGGAGTGGCGGAGGGGAGGAGGACCGAGGATGAAGCGGCACAGGCAGGGGAGGAAGGAGCAGAATCACACACAGACCCACACCCACACAGAGTCACACCTAGACACAGACTCAGCCCCACACACATACACACACATCACACCACAGCCAGCAACACACACAAAAAGACTCATACTCACAGCCACACACACACACACACACACACGGCTCTCACCGCTCTTCCCCTGGCCGTCCCAGCGGGTCATCCACATCATACAGGTGCACCTGGCCTGGGAGCAGCACCGCGGAGAGCAGCAGCAGGAGCCGTCACAGTCCGGGGACACTGAGCACGACCATCGCCGGCATCATCAAGGCAGACAGCTGGGGAGCACAGGAATGACGACATCCTGGGGAGGAGGAGAGCAGGGGCGGGGCCTGACACTAACCCCACCCACACATCCAGGGAGCAGAGGAGCGACATCCCGGGGAGGAGGAGAGTGGGGGCGGGCCCTGGCACTAACCCCGCACACACAGCTAGGGAGCACAGGCGCGACATCCCGGGGAGGAGCAGAGAAGGGGAGAAAGCGCAGGGAGGGCAGGAGGAGCGGGGGGTTAGAGGAGAGCCGCAGCGGCTTTTTTGCATACTCTGCGCTCATCGGCCTGCATGTTTGACGGCGACCAATGAGCGCTAGAGTCTGCCGGAGACCAATGAGCGCTAGCGCTCGATTTCGGCGTCAGACAGACGCGATTAGATTATATAGTAGAAATATGTATATACTTTATATATATTTATATATATATACTGTATATATATATATATATATATATATATAATTTTTTTTTTTTCCACTGTGATGTGCTATTTTATGTTCCAGGTTGGTTTCATACTTTGTCATAAGCTGTTTGTTGGGCAAATATAATTTTGTTTATTTCTTGTACAGGTCAAATACACAAAAGAATTTCCCCTTCACCACCCACCATTAATTTTGAACTGAAACCTAAATTTACTTTTATTATTTCTTCTAAAGATTTTATAATGGTTATTAAAGCCAGCATCCATGAAAAGACAAGTCATAGAAAATGACAAGAAGGTCATATTGCAATAGAAAATACTAGACAGGAAGTTTCTAAATGTAATAGATATATGACATTTCCTATAAATATTTTTCAGTAATCATTTTTTTTCATGTGTGCACACTACAAAATTACTATGTATAATACAATTCCTTTAATCTGACATTGCAGTTATGGGTTATTAAATATTCCAGATTATAATATAGAAATAAATAAATAATGAAGTTCAACCCAAGGAAAAGTAGTATACAAAGATAATGGTTCAGTAACCTTGAGATGTCTCCACAATGGTTCCTTGCTCAATGTTCTGTTACAAGTTTTAGAGATTTGGAAATATTACATGGGACAATTCCATAAACCATGGTCATTTAATTACAATTTCTCTGATCAAATGTCTGAGTAAGATAAAAGAAAAAGTTGTTAGAGGAATGCACAAGAATGTATATTATATATTTACAGAATAGTTTACTAAAGATTTAGTAGCAATATTTATTTACTGTTATACTGAAATATGTGCTAATATTCAGAAGAAACGCAAAATTACTTTCTCCTTCTTATCCTCCAATTTTTGCATTCTTGCAAATCTTGCACATTAGGGTCTAATTGATTCGCCCAGGGGTCTATGGGAACTCGTAACCCGGGCGTGGAGTTGGGGGAATGTCACTTGTGGCCTGCTCGGATCCATAGCCCTGGTAGTCACCGGGGATGATGGTAATGCAGCAAGATGGTTCAGCTCCCTGCAGGCAGAGCAGATCCCCAGGGCAGTGTAGCTGCTGTACTGATTGTTGTGGTAGCAGCTCTATGGGTTTGCTGGCTGGAATAAGACACTGGAGGCTTATGGACTCTGTATGGGTGTTTACTTGTAAAGGTGCATTGATCAGGTTCACAGAACTGCGGTGGTTCCGACGCTGTCTCCAGGCAAGCACTCAGGGTCACTCGTCTGTAACCCGACTGCTACCATGGCTGGGTCCTCAGGTGTTTAATAAATCTATAAATTATGATAAATGTGACTCAAAATAATTATTAAATCTCCAAGGGAGTGCACAATTAAGATAGCTTTATTTTTTAAATATTATTAAAATCAGTCAGTGGTGTGTGTGTGCCCTACACCTGTAATCCAGTGAATACTGAGCAGTAGGGGAAGGGGGTAGCCTATAATCCCACGCTCACCCTATCCTCTGCCCCTGCCTGTCTACGGAGTTTTATACACATAACGTGTCAGGTGTCCCCGTTCCACGGGGCTCCCTAGTGTCCCTGTTACTGCACTATGGCAATTACCACCCCTGGGATCCTATCCTGGTCTTAGGTGTATCTCAAAGTAGATGTGGGTCAACCCCCATCATCTTCCCTATGTATGTATGATTTGATTTTACATCAAAGGGTGTTTTATTTGTAGTTATTGGTGCATAGGAACGCTATGTAGCATAACCACCATTGGCGGATTGGAGATACACCTAAGACCAGGATAGGATCCCAGGGGTGGTAATTGCCATAGTGCAGTAACAGGGACACTAGGGCAAGCCACCGTGGAACGGGGACACCTGACACGTTATGTGTATAAAACTCCGTAGACAGGCAGGGGCAGAGGATAGGGTGAGCGTGGGATTATAGGCTTCCCCCCTTCCCCTACTGCTCAGTATTCACTGGATTACAGGTGTAGGGCACACACACACACCACTGATTGATTTTAATAATATTTTAAAAATAAAGCTATCTTAATTGTGAAGTCCTCAGGTGTTTGACCAAGGCTTGGTCTGTCACCTCCCCTTCCAGCTCTTGCCTCTCCATAACCCTACGGGTTAGCTCGAGGGCCATGTCCGCATTCCATCTTTGGATGGCCCACTCCACCGTTTTGCGATGTTCTCTCCCAGCTCCTGGAAGGCGGCTCTCCAGAAGGCCGCATCTCCCTCATGAGTGAGGAGGGAGACTGCCCCTGGATCAACGGTTGCAGCACGGGCCTCTTTTTCTACCTCCCGCAACAGGTCTCGAAGTCTGGTTGCCACCATGGTTCCCGGTACCTGGATTGCACTCGTGTCTCTGAGTTCCGGCCTGCACCCTTTCTGCACTTTAAGGGAGTTATCTCAAGGATCTTTGTCTTTGGCCCGCCCCCTTGGTTGTTTGGTTGGCAATCTGGACGGGCAAACAGTTTTGCGCCTCTAATATGGCCCTCTCATGGTAAAGGGTCGAGGCACACCCCTGGTCCAGCACATTATCTTTTTACATCCTTAGGCCGCCATTTTGGGATTTGCTGAAAATAGCGAGAACAGTTCTTCAGTGCCATGTATATTGACTGTTGAAAGTCTCTTTGTGGCCGATTTCAAGAGTTTGTAAGGCACACAGTACCCGGTTACACCGGGCATGGCATCCTGTTTGGGATGCCAGAAATTGATTCACCCAGGGGTCTATGGGAACTCAGAACCCGGGCGTGGAGTTGGGGGGATGTCACTGTTGGCCTGCCCGGACCCATAGCGCTGGTAGTCAATTGTAAATAAAAATAAAAAGGGGAATAAAAAGGGATAAATGTCTCGTGACACCACGTGCAGTTCTGGTGATCCTCATCAGCGCCACTGTCAGACCACTGGGGATGATGGTAATGCAGCAAGATGGTTCAGCTCCCTGCAGGCGGAGCAGGTCTCTGGGGCAGTAATGCTGCTGTGCTGGTGGTCGTGGTAGCAGCTCCGTGGGTTTGCTGGCTGGAATAAGACACTGGAGGCTTATGGACTCTGTACAGGTGTTTACTTGTAAAAGTGCCATGATCAGGTTCACAGTTACACAATTCTTTAGGGGGTAGCTGGCCGGGGAGTCACTGAGGAGAATAAGGTCTCTTTGAGGCTCCCAGAAAGTATCTTCTGCTTTCTTTCACTGTCCCGTCACTTTCCTTGAACCTCCTTACTTCCTTGTGCTGCCCTGCACAGCCCATTTGTCTACCAGGCCCGTCGGGTGCTATGAGGTACCCTTCTTCTCTTCTAAGGAGCTCAACCCTGTTTAGTGATCCTGGTGGGGCTGCACATTCTGGACGAGGGCGTCAGGGCTATTAGATAGTCCCACGACTTACTGGTGTTGACGGCTCAGGGATAAACTTCTGTACCGAGACTCAGAGCCGGTTCTCCGCTGTGGACTAGGATTCCCTGGACTGTAGCAGGTCTGGCACTGGGTCTCCTCTTTCTGTCTGGGTTGCCACTCTTCCTGGCTGCCCTCCCTTAGATGTCCCCTGAAGGGTCCTTCTCTGTTTTGCTTTACTAATGTTCCAACTCACACTCCCTAACCCTCTGTGTGGTTCCCGCTCTCACACTGCTCTAGCCTGAAACTCCTCCCACCGGGACTGGGTCTCTTAGAAGAGGATTTAACCCTATAGTCCCCTGCTCAGAGTGTGTGAATGCTAGGAAAAGAGCCTCAGGTTGACTTTACACTCCCCAATTACAGGAATACCGCACCTTCAGTTATGGGTGCAGTACCCCTACTGTGGTGCACTGACCAGTGGGGCACCACATAACCATACTTGAATCACTGTGCCTATTTTTGCAAATTTATTAGATCATTAAAGGAAAATTGTCAGGTCAAAAATCGACATGTAACTGGTATCATTTTCTAATTCCACCCTCTAAACTCTCTCTATTTATGTATTTCTTTTATGTATATTCCCCTCGTAAACTTCAAAAATAAAGAGAATCATTCCATCTGTGACACATAGTGAATGATCCACTTAGTTCTCTGCTGTCTCCTCCCTATGCATGAATATGCATTTCACATCACAGCACAGGAGATCAGTGGGGGGACTGTATTCTCTTCTCTGCTCTCTGTGTACAGCATCACAAGAGGTGAACTACAACACAGAAACTGTCAAAGTACAACAGGGTATCTACTTTACAGAAACAAATGGAGTCTAGATAAGGCACACCTGCAGGATCTCTCTCTATCTCTGTGGTGATATCAACTGAACATACCTCTATAAGTGAAACTTAACTCTGCACTGTTAGCAAAGGGAGGAGGGAGGAGAGAGCTGTTGAGAAGGCATGCATAATTACATGACAGTTTATACATCACAGGACTAATTGTCTCTGCTTATATTGGAACAGGACTAATGCAGCAGCTCTCTGCAGTGTCTAACAATGCTGATAACATGGAAACTACAAACGGTACAATAATGATTTTACGTTTTTAAAAGGTCTGCCCAGGCCCTATTAAAGGGTAATATTAGTATTATACTGAAAAATTACCTGACAGTGTCCCTTTAAGCATACAAAGCTACTCAGGATGGATGGATGGATACACCAATCCACAGTCAAGGTATGCAAGAGAAAAAACAGATAGGAAATAGTCCATGCAAGATTTGAAGCAATGAGTAAATTGGATTATTATGTTAAAGAGGACCTGTCACCAAACCAGGCATGGTTATCTAATTACAGCACTGGATGCAGCATGTCTGCAGCATGCAGGCAAGGGGTCCCCCAGCACTTGAGCAGCCCTGTACCCCGAGATAATACACTTAGAAAACTTACATCGTGCAGCCATAAAGGAGGTGGCTAGGGGCTGCAGCCAAGTGCAGATTCACACCCCCTGCATGTTTAATCTGCCCACCGCTGCCAATCATTGTCTCCCTCTTCAGCATTATAACAGAGTTCCCCCCCACCAGAAATGGCCGTTTAGCTCCGCCCCACCATAATAACAGAAACACATAAAATAGGAGCCTTTTAGTGTTCGAGCCTTTGTGCTGCAGTTGGACTAAGTGAAAACAGATTAACACCCGACACGCAGGTGCACACCCTCGGTAGTCAGATGAGGTCTGTGGCATCCTGATCAAACACCTAGAACATAAACTGTGGACTGCTGAGTGAGCGGTAACAACAGAGGCGACTGGGAGAAGTAAGTGCCACATACTGGAATTGAGGTTTACATGTTAACTGGGTAGCTGGGCATTCATTTATTAGGTGAATTTATTTTACGAGCTCCAAGGAAAACTCAAACTGTGGGAGCAACAGTAACAGTAAGTTAAAGACAGAGACCGGCTAACAGGACCTTAACAGTAGGTGATATTGATACATACCCTAACCATAGGTATAAAAAGAACTGGCATTTATAAAATTAATGTTGTCAGAGGTCACAAGATACAACACAATTGTCTATAGAAACAGGGTAACAAGGCGCCAGCCTCTGCATTAAGAAGGTAATTACAAACATTGTAATACCATAAGCATACTAAAGTAGAGGTATCCAACAAACAGATTAAATCACTGTGTTAAAATTACAGGTCAAAGAAACAGGAAGGTAGCAGGTCATATTAAGAAAGAGAAAGGAGTTATAACAGTTATAAGTAAACAAGGTAACCATTTCCAGAACATAAAATAAAAAACAAAGGCTTAAAGCCAAACACAGCAGCATATAAATCACAAGCGTATTTGTTATTACAGGTAAACCTGCAATCAAGAACCACACCAGAGAAGAAAGAGGAGTCCAAATCGTGGGCTATTATACAATAAATTTGTACAACAATTTTAACTGACTTTAATCATATAAAAAAATTCAATAAACATCCCAAAGAAGGGTTGTACCAAGCATATTTTGTCCTGGTTAATGCCAAAATATTGATTTATCGCTAAGCCTTACAAACAAATATATATAGATCAGTGTACTGAATAATATAAGGGTAACAATACACTGTAATACCCTTAGGCTTATTAGCTGCAAATCACACTATTCACATTAATTAAAAGGTAGCTCCAGTGTTCCAACTTAAAACAATCATAAATTCATTTAGACAAAGAAGGTTTTGAAGCTTTTTTCCTTGGACCTTCCCCACATGAAGTACTAGTAGGTTTTCATCCCTTTTGAAGTTCTGAGTCCTCACGAGATAGACTCCCAGACATTAAAAATGTCAAGTGTGGGGAAATTCTCTTCCTGAGACAATGTTGCTTCAGGGACCTAAACCTGAAGAGAGATCATCTAATCCAGATTCATTCATGATGGGTATTTTGGGCTAAAGGGTGAAAGAAGCTTAGATTAACCCCAGCCATGTGAGTACTAAACAGAGACCCACTGGGTAACTGGTCTAGAAATTCAAGGTCTTAACCCAAAAATGGACTTCAGTTAATCCTTGATCTCCTTTGACACTGTAACTAATGCTATTAGGTTTCCATCCAGTAAGAACTCCAAGATATGTAGGATAGAAGGATTTTAAGAGTTAAAAGACCTCAAAATTCACCAAGAAAGAAAGATTCTCCTTATATATGCATAGGACCTGCTGGTTGCTTCACTCCTAAAGTGAGCTAGCCTAACCACACCTGTTAAAAAAAACCTTGCTTTTTAGTAAGGGCAGTTAGCCTCCAAGCTGTCTGACTGAATTCTCAATCTCTGCCACGGATCTTCTATATGCTGACATGGATTCTCTTTATGTGTCCGTAGGACTTGTTGGTTGCTTGACTCCTAGAGTGAGCTTGCGTAACAAACACCCTGTTTGAAAACCCCTTGGTTCTCAGTAAAGGGTAGCTATCAGACTCTTCATAAGGTCAATTAACTTGTCCTCCTTCTCCCCCCTCTACTGTTTCCCCCCTCTGCTTCCCTCTTTTCCCCCATTACTCTTACTCCTCTACACTTCCCCTCTCCCCCTTACTCTTCCTCCTCTACCTCTCCCCATCTATCCCACTCTATACCGCCTCCTTCTCCCCCTACTCCCTCCTTCACTCTCTCCCATCTATCCTCCCCACTTCCCCCCTTATTACCCCCTTCCCCTCTCACCCATCCTCCCCCTTAACCCCTCTTCTCCCTCTCCCCCTCTACCTCAGCCCCTCTCTTCCTCTCCTGCCTCTACCCCTGCCCATCTACCCCCTTATCCCACTCCCCCCTCATCCCCTTCTAACTCCACCCTTTTCCCTCTACCTCTCCCCATTCTCCCTCTCCCCCTTACTCCCACTACCTCTTTCTCCCTTCTCTACTCCACCCCTCCTCACTCCCCCTTCTTCCTCTTCACCCTCTTCCCTCTCATCCTACCCCTTTATTCCCCCTTCTTCCTCTCCCCACTCTCTCTCTCCCCTCCTCCCCTTCTCCCTCTCCCGTCCTCCACCTTTACTCCCCCCTTTTTCCTTTCCCCCTCCTCCCCCTTTTACTCCCTCTTTCTTCCTCTCACCCCTTCCTCCCCCATTTTTCCTCTTCCTCCTTTCCCCCCTCTCCCCATCTTCCCCCTTACTCCCCCATTCTCCCTCTCCCCCGCTCTCTCTCTCCCCTCATCCTCCCTTACTCCTCCCCATCTCCCTCTCCTCCCCTTTACTCCCCCCTTTTTCCTATCCCCCTCCTCCCTCTTACTCCCTCTCACCCTTTCCTCCCCCCTTCTCCCTTCTCCCCTCCTCCCTCTCCACTCCTCCACCCTGCTTCTCCCTCTCCTCCCTTTCTCCCTCTCCCCCTCCTCCCTCCTCATCCCCCCTTACTCCCCCATTCTCCCTCCTTCCCCCTTCTCCCTCTCCCCCTCTTTTTTTTTTCTTTCCCCCTTCTCCCCGTCTCCCCCCTCATATTTTCCACCCCGGGGCCTGCCTACCTGGTGCCTATGGTTCAAACAGAGACACCTATTTTGCTGCTTACTAAGTTTCCTATATTTCGCAGGCATAGATGATGTTACTGTTTTTGTCACACTCATGTCGAGCTGAACGGTGGGCAGTTTCGAGACCATATAGATATGGCCACTATCCTCCCTCTGGCCTGCCAGGGAGGATGATCTCACCCAAGATAGCAACAACATTAGCTCGCCTTCTTGACTTAGGGGGTCGCGGTTCCCACGGCCATGCCCCCCCAAGTGTGCTTGTAGTATTTTCTATTTTGTGACACCCCATCACTCCATTTTTTTGGAGCTTGCGTAGGATTATTTCTTAGGCGTATAGTGTTAGCCTATTTCTTTCTATCCCATTCCACCTTCCTTCCAACCCCCTGATCCCTTCTTAACTCCATGTAACCCCCCAGATATTAAGGCCCTGCTGTACTTAGTACAACGAGGCATTTGCTACATGACCCCATTACAATGGAGACGGACCCCCACGCAGAACTGTTGGTAGGCTCACTGAACGTGAAGGAACTGCATAAGCGGACGATTCTTCTGAATCTTCTCTGTAAAAAGAAGGTTGACATAGCATTCTGTTAAGAAACCAATTACTGTTTGACTAAACCTTTCAAGCTTTCTGACACTAGGTTCCCTATGGTGTACCACAGCCCCTCACTGGACTCAAAATCCAGAGGCTAGAGTATTGTCATCTCACAGGCGATTCCTTGGGAGTTCCTGGAGTCAAAAAACTACTCAAAAGGCAGTATCAGAAAATTCTTGCAATCAACAGCCAGATACAAAACCAGCACAGCACTTGACAGGATGCAGTCAAGACTGCATCCTGTCAAGTGCTGTGTTGGTTTTGTATCTGGCAGCTGATGGTAAGAGTTCCTGGAGTCCCATGTGGATGGGGAGGGCCAATTCCTCATGGTCAAAGGACACATTGCATCCTAAAAGGTAACTCTGGCATCCTTCTATCTCCCAAACGCGGGGCAGGGCAAGGCACTCCTCACATACTTAAATAGTCTGACTCCTCTGGCAGAGGGCCTTTTGATCCTGGGTGGGGATTTCAACATGATTCTTGGCCCTACCCTTGACAATTCCAAAGGCATGTCCTCCACACCTCTATCCATTAAAAAATGTGTGAAGTCCTGCCTTCGGGATCACCAACTAATAGACGTATGGAGACTATTGCACCCAACAGACAGGGATTTCTCTTACTACTCGGCTCTCCATGACACATACACAAGGATAGACTACTTCTTCATTAGGCATCAGGATATCTACCTTCGCCTTGGGGCTAAGATCGACAATATTGTCTTTTCTGACCATGTGCTTGTCATTGTCTCTATACTCCTACTTATGTTCAGACGAAAAGAATGCCTCTGGTAGTTGAACAATTCCTGTTGGGACGACCCAGTTATAAAAGCAAATACTTTAAACTGTTTTTTTGTCACCAACATTACTGAGGATACAGATCCATGGTCGGTTTGGGAAGTAAAGTGTGTGGTCAGGGACCTCTTCATGAAACATGGGATTAGACTGAAGTGGGCACGCGTGGAGGAGGTGTCTAATTTATTGAACAAGATTAACTCGTTAGAGAGATCCCACAAGAGGTCCCCTACTGAGGCTTTGAGGAAGACCCTGTCAGCCAGGCATGAATCCCTAAGATCCATCCTGAATCACAAAGCAAAACCTATGTTTACCAAATACCGCCGCTTCTATTACGAGCATGGCAATAAAAGTGGCAGAACCATGGCAAGAGCCCTGAGAGCCTAAAGGTCAACCACCTACGTTCCCTCCATTAGTGATCAATCAGGTCAATGCACCCAGACCCTTTCAGGAATAGGAAATGAGTCGGTTGACAGGGTAGGGGGTACTCGGATACCGGGACAGATGGCTACTTGGATGGGGGATCATTGCTGGTCGGTTCCCGGTTCTGTGCCCTGGACCTTCAATGGCGGGGATGATGGGGGTGATGATGATGGTGGGGAGAAATGCTGTCGTGACCCTGTGTACTGGTAATTTGGATACCAGCTCTGCAGGTCGGCCGCTGAGGTGATGTGATGCAGCTTGGGTGTTACAGCTCCCCACAGGTGGAGCTTTACCTCAGGGCAATGGGGGTAGATGAGGGGAGTAGTTGTTCTTACCCCGCTGATGATGCTGAGGCTTTCTGGGCGCCGGAGGGAAAGGAGGACAAACACCGATTTACTTTCTTTACTGGTACCGGGCAGATGTTACAGTACACAGTCGGTTCTCAGGCACAGTTTAGTTGAACGTGGGTGTAGCAACTGGTTCCTGAGGTTATCCCGTAGAGTCTGCTGATGATCCCTCCTAATGGCTTTTGGGGTCTGTGTTCCTTCCTCACCCTCGTAACCACTCTGCAGAGCTCCCACGCCAGTCTGTTATTGGTGGGTATGGGTTGTTCCTTACCGGTAAGGATGGGAGCAACAACAGGCAGATCCTCCCACCACCGGAATTCGGACTGTTACCTAGAGTGTCTTTGACCTGGTATCGGACCAAGGTCGAGGTACAGTCTGTGGTGCTATGGCTCCCTTCTGTCGGTCCCACAGCGTGTCGGTTTGCAACCCGGGACGGACCACGGATTGCCTCGGCTCCGGTATGCCGGTGTCGACTCCGGACTTCCCCAGCTGGCTTCAACCAGGCCTGGTTAGACCCCTTCTGTTCCTGGGTCACCCTCTTGAAGAGAGGTGCCCTCCTGTCAGCAGCCCTGTCAGGCATGTCCTTCCTCCCTGCCTTCCAGCACTGTCTCAATAGCTCAACTGTCACTCTAGTTTTCCGCTCTACTCTAAGCTTCACCCCCTGGACCCACTGAATATACGGTCCCTATGCTAAGGTGGGCTAGTGTGTGTGTGCTTAGGGGAGACCCTACCAGAAAACCCTAAACCCATGACTAAGGAGGCACTACACCTTCTGTTTGGGGTGCAGTACCTCCCTGTGGTGCCTAGCCATAGTGGCGCCACACAGATGCTTTGAAACAGTACTATGAGGCACTCTATTCAGTCGCTAAAGACTGAATAGATAAAGACATTGAGAGCAATGCGACATATCGATCTTAGAGACCGAATTTGAGGGTATATAAGAGACTCTGGCATGCCTGCTCTACCGAGGGGCAAGGCGGATGCTTTAGAACAACCGTTTTCAGAGGAAGAACTTTCAATGGCCATTAAAGACACTAGGCCGAGGAAGGTCTCGGGTCCCGACGGGATCATATTTTCCTGTTATAGATTGTTTCTACAAACACTCTCCCCGTACCTAGTTATATGCCAAAATCTATCCCCTGGGGATCGAGGTTGCAAGTAGATTCTTTACTGGCCCACGTATCTGTCATCCACAAATCAGGAAAATACCTCACCCTATGCCTGAATTACAGACCAATATCGCTTCTCAATGTTACATCAAATTATTCACAAAAATGCTGGCCTCCAGACTAGCTCCCTCCTTGCCGTCATTCATCCACCCTGACAAGCGGGCTTTGAAGGAAGAAGAGAGGCCAAAGATAATACCACTAAGGCCTTGAACCTCATCTATAGAGCAAAATTGAAATCCCTGCCCCTGTTGTTGCTTTCCATAGACGCGAAAAAAGCTTTTGACAGAGTGAATTGGAAATTTATGTTCGAGACGCTATGTCGAATTGGCCTGTGATCTAACATGCTTGCATGGATTTCAGCATTATGCATGAGACCGTAGGACAGGGTGAAGGTGAACGGACTCCTCTCAGCAGAGTTTTCTATATTCAACGGAACAAGACAGGAATGCCCACTTTCCCCCCTGATTTTCATACTCTCGCTGGAACCCTTCCGCTGGAGGATTAGGCTAATAAAGACATACAGGACCCCATGATTAAGGGTGCACCATATAAAATTGCAGCCTACACCAATGACTTACTATTTTTCATTGGTAACCCTCTCTCCTCTTTGCAGACTCTCATGATAGAATTTGAATTATATGAAAGTCTATCAGAAATCAGAGGCACTAGATATCAATATCCCCCACAGGGCCTTGGCGCCGTTGAAGAGCTTGTATAACTTTTGACGCGCCCCAGGGTGTGGAGAACTCAGGTATCAGGCGGCAGAAGGGGTTAACTTTTGTCACGGGGAATGGCGGCCACGCCTGATCCCATATCCTGGGGCTATGCTCTTGAAAAGGGGAATTATTTCCAAGGATTATTTACAGTTTGTCGTGACACCACCTGCTGTACCTGGTGAGATGTCACCAGCGCCGCCACAGCCCTCCGGAGGTCGGTGGTATTGCGGCAATGATGGTGTAGTCCCCCGCAGTAAGGACTGAGACCTCCAGGGCAGCGTAGTGAGGGTGAGCAGATTGTAGTGGAGCTGAGTTTGTAGAGGGAGAGTAGGAATAGTCTATAGAGGGGCACGGTGGCACTTTTACCTTTTTACTGGTGTTAAGCAGGTAAACGATCCAGGCTGCACAGTGGTTCCCACAGCAAGTGGGTATAAGGCCTCCTCTGATTGTGTAGTTGCTGAAGCACAGTCTGCACAGTCTGCTGTAGCCTGACTTGCCTCCTCTCTCTCTCTTGCCTGTCTCTTTCTCCTCCTATGCGGTCTCCTGGATGACCTTCTCTGGACTCTGCAGTGGCCTGCTGTTCCTGGCTCCCTCTCTTGACCCTCCTGTGGAGACTGGGTAACTGAAGCTTCCACGGTGCAACAGAGTTTTCTGTGGGCCTATAGTTCCCCACAGGTGCGGATCTCCAATATCCGGATTTCTCCTGGAACGAACTCCCACGCTTGAGCTACTTGTTCCTTGCTCTGCTCTGAACTCTCTGCCTTCAGTCCCACTTAGGCTGTGGGGCGCTAAAGGGCTACTCCGGATCACTGGCTCGGGCCTGTACGCAGCACCGACCACTAGGACTTCCTTGCAGCTCTTCTAGCATCTGCAAACACTCAGACTAGCTCCTCCCCAGCAGCAGTATATGCGGCGCCCCGCAACGAGTGCGTCACAGGAGGGTATTACAGCCATAAATGCAGCAGCAATATTCTCTGACCCAGCAGTTATGTGGTTAACTCAGAGATCCATACCATGCATGCCTCACTTAGCATAGAGGGCCAATCAAGGTCCTGGTGGGCGGAGTGCAAGGGTAGTGTGTAGTGGAAGTTTAGTCCAGCTTAGAGAGTTCTAGTCTCGGGTCTGGAGAAGTAACAGCAACTTAGAAGACATCTGCAGATTCCGAGCTCTGCAACCTAGGAGAGGGGGTTGCACAGTCGGTGCAACCCCCTGGCCACCTTCTACCGGCCATCTCCTCACTTTCACCACGGTTGAGCACCATTACTCCCGGTGCATTACCAACCGAACTTGGGCATGTACATGCGGGTCCAAAACCACTCCGCGCCCTTATACAGCCGGTTTGCTTGTACCGAAGCTAGCAGTAGTTCAGCTCTGCTATGCGAACCAGAAGAGTGGAGGAGCAGCTCTACAGGAGCACCCCACCATCGCCAAATCCAGTCGTCTAACCAGCGGTGTACCCACCAAGGGACCCAAGGCTCCCCAAAACATCCATCACGTATACTTTGGATAGGGCATTCAAGCAGCCTCCCTGTACCCGACTTGGTATTCCTGGGCGACAACGGCAACCTACTTAGTTAGAATGGAGGAACACCGGGATCTCTGAGGGACACCTATCACTGCTGAGTCCACCCGGTCTGCTACCTACAACTGTATACCATGTACTGCTTGCTGGCTACAGTAAAGGACCCGTTACAGAGACTTACAGTGTCCGTGCTCCCTTATGACTACGTCCGTCTGCAACACAAGGTAACCGCAGCTGCCGCACAACATCTTAAGCAGCTCCAGTCTCCGGGGACCACCGCTCAGCCTGTGGGGAGCGTTCCATCTTGCTGCTATCCATCCCCCGGAGGCCTCGCAGCGTCGGTAAAGTTACCGAACTACTCATAGGTGGCGTCACGAAACAATTAACCCCTTAATCTGTTCCCACAAGACGTCTCTTCTTTTTGATCTGCACTCAACCGGGCCCCACTACCGGCAGGCGCGGTCCACCCGTGACAAGGAGGAAGAAGCTACTGCCTGTCTAAACCGGAGTCCCGGCCACGGTGAGTCATATATATAGGGGATCTTGCCTAAGGTCAGCAAGTGAAGCTTCCCCTACTGTGTCGGGGTGGAAGGTGTTGTTCGTAGTAGGTACACGCTGTGGAAACCCAGCTGTGCATTAGGGAGATCTGTGGTTACCTGCGTGAGCAGGGCGCCACATTTTCATTGGGCAAGCTCTTTGATTAAGTACTTAGGTGTCGTACTCCCAAAAGATACCCTCCTGACCTTCTCCCTTAATTTTCCTAAATTGCTACAGGCAATCCAGAACCATTGTTCGAAATGGAAGAGGAATGATTTGGGAGAATTGCAATCTTTAAAATAAATATACTACCGAGGATTCTGTATATCTTCCAAACTCTCCCGATCATGGTTCCTACATCCTTTTTCAAAATTTTAAATAGGAGAACACCTTGAGTATTTATTCAAATCAGATTTTCATTTATTACATTTAGGACAAAAACATGTGACAAGATGGGAAAGACAAGAAAGGGGGATCTGCATAAATTACACATCCATAGGAAATTGTTGTACAAAAATCACAAAAACAAAGGATTCGTATCCAACACAAAGTGAGGAGTAAAGTGCAAGTTATAAAATATGCAAGTATTGCTGTGAATATATCATGTACATCAAATGACCACAGTACCACAATTTTAATATTGGTATGGCAGATTATATACATATCTGACCCTCTCACCCACAGCCATCTGTGGGCTTCAGTCACACAACCATAAAAAAACCACAGTTTCCTTGCATTACAAGATTCAAATGGAAGAGATTCCCCACTTTCACAATAGAGGACAGTAACAACTATTGTGAAAGTGGGGAATTTTTTCCATTTGAATCTTGTAATGCAGGGAAACTGTTGTCTTTATATGGGTGTGTGACTGAAGCCCACAGATTGCTAAGGCTGAGAGGGTCAGATATCATCTAGACTGTTCCCGATTTTGGGAAACCCTTTTTTTCCTGCAATGATAGAGGATACAGTTTTCCTGAGGTTCACATGAGATGGCTATTATAGGTTACTACACTTTAGCAAAGGGAACGCCTGGTCAATGAGGGACGAACTCATGGGCCCCCGAGCACCTTGTGCACTCGACCTATGGAGAGCAAACCAGCTGACCCACTTCTTGAAATGGACTCACTTCTCAGGACCTACGACACCTTTTGAGGAGGACTGTCTAGGTATGGGCCCAATTAGATACACTCTAAAGTCTACCATTTAATTAATGCACCATTTAATTAAAGCACTAAACTTAAACCTAAATCACAGTGGGAGGAAGACCTCCAACTCCAGCTCTCAGAGAGTCAGTGGAAAAAGATATACTCGTTGACACACCAATCCTCCATTTCCTCATGGGTACAGGAGGTGAGTTTCAAGTTACTTGCTAGATGGTATAGGGTTCCAACCAGACTACATGCTATCTTCCCAGAAGTGAGCCTTTTATGCTGCAGATGTGGTGAAGAAGAGGGTAGCTTGATACATATCTTCTGGTCGTGCAAACATCTTGCCCCGTTTTGGAAGAATGTACAAAAAGTAATATATAAAGTCACTGAACTGCTACATCACTTAATTACAACAGCCAGAGCCTGTATCCCCGTCCTGTGCAAAAAAGAATACACCTCCCACAATGGCTATGTGGTTCGCTAGAATAAATGAGATGATATTACTCGAACACCTCACCTCTATCATCCACAATTCCCAAGACCGGTTTGTGAGAACCTGGTATTACTGGTCAGAATTTAAAGGATCGGATGATTACTCCTCACTGCTGGAAACAGGTTGAGTGACACTGTGACCTCTCCTAGATACCTGTTTCCCCCCTTAACCCCTCTGTTCTCCACATCGATCCACCCTGACCCCTCAAACCTTCTCCCCTTTTTCAACTTTCATACCGCTTTCCTCCTTCCTGCTCATGCCTCATTTTGTCTCATTGAGTTTTTAATTCCTACTTAAGTTTTAGCTGTCCTTCCTACCACTACACCAGACTGGCGTAGATAAATTGTGTACATGAAGCTCTGTGACGCCTCTTGGCTAGCGGTCGGCATTAGCCCCACCGATTCGGCTGCAGTCCAGAATTCATATTCTCCTCTTTCGCTCCGCTTGCCAAAACACAATACCACACATGCCTTAACATGCTATTTGTCATTCTTAAACCTTCTGTACGCTACTATGTTCACTGAACTGTTTTTCTGCTTTGTTATTGATCTCAATAAACTTGAATTTTAAAAAAAAAGTTTTGCCATATACTTGTAAGAACGAATATCGTCCTGTGAAGAAGCTTTCTCAAATTCGTTGTTTAAACTGGGTAAGGCTGGCTTCACATTAGCGTTTGTGTCTGCATGCAGATGGCATGCAGACACAAACGCTGTCAGAAGCAGGGTCCAAATGATGTGTCCGCAGCGGATAATGTCCGCCTGCGGACACATCACTATGGAGCCCGGCAGCCAATCGGCGCTGTCCAGGGGCGGGCCGGGGGCGGAGATCAGCGCCGGAGATCTCCGCCCCCCGGCCACCGGTAAGCTCCGGGACTGTCGGCGGGGAGAACAGCTGATCTGAGAGCTGTTTGAATCTTCCCGCGCCGACACTGTGAGGAGATGTCGGCGCGGGAAGATTCAAACAGCTGTCAGATCAGCTATTTCTCCCCGCCGACATCGCTATGAGATTACCGGCGGCGGGGAAGAAGAGATCATAAGAGGCTGAGCTGATCTTCCGGTGGCCGTCGGTAATCTCCTGTGACATCACCGGCGGCCACCGGGAGAGATTTCAATGGGTCCGCAGCGTTCTCCTGCACTGTCAAGCGCAGAACACTGCGGACCCATTGACGCCAATGCAGTATTTGTGCGCTTGCGGGCGCTTGTAGATAAAACAAGCGCCCGTGAACGCACAAAAAATGCAACATGAGGCGTTCGGAGTGCGCTCAGAGGGTGCACAAATTATGCGCATCTGAACGCAAACACAACCAAACGCAGCCAAACGCAGGCACATGCGTTCCCATGTTAAACATAGGAACGCATGTGCGCAAGCGTTTGGCTGCGTTCGATGCGCTGCGCTCCGAACGCCAGTGTGAAGCCAGCCTTAGTGTATTTCCCTGTTATTTTGATTTTAAACTAAAATTCTTGTATATTTTAGTTGTTCTTCAGGAGTACTATGTAATCTGTACCTATAAGGAGCTATGAACACTTTGCTGGTGTGGAACAAGACCAATTAATACCTCTTCCTGCATAAGAAGAATGGACGCAATATTATAAAAGATGACTACAAATTGTGGCATTGTTTTTGTTTTGGCATGTATGGCTGTTATGCAGTGCAGTGTGTGTGATGATGAGGTATGAATGTATATAGAATGCCAAGTGGTGAAGGTCTATGTACACCACTTGGGTATGAGTAAGAATGGGTGGGTAATGTATTCACTGCTGCACAACCACTCATTGTCACTTTTGTACAGGATCTGTTATCCCTAAATTTTATTATTATTATTATATATGTGTTTTCTTTCATTTATTATGTTTGTGTAATTATTGTATGCATTTAGCACTTGAAGTATACACGTATCAACTGTCACTGCTGATCACCTTATATATGGTTATTATTCTTAGACTTTATTGGCCACTTTACACGCGGCAACAGGAAGATAGAAACCGGCAGCTGTTGGAGACAATTGTACCTTTTACCTTCAAACCAACTTGCAGATACCTGAATTACACGCAGTCACTTCAAGGTGTTTTGAAGGTAAAAGGTACAATTGTCTCCGACACCTGCCTTTTTTCTATCTTCCTGTTGCCGCATGTAAAGTGACCATTTGGTGTAATAGGTTTTCAGCTGTGTGAGGTTGTATGAATGTTCCATCACAAATACTCTTCCGTGCCCATGCCTTTCTAACTTAGCCACTATCCATTAGGATCTTATCGTTTCCCGTTTTTCTGTATTATATAAAATGGGTCCTTGGTCTTCATAAAAATGGCCACCGGAGACCTGCTGTTTGTGTGTATTGCGCATCCAAGCTGTAGAGGTCTGTAAATATGGTTTGCTCATGCGTAAGCGACATCAACGGGCTTTTCCTGACATGCGCAGAGTCCTCCTCACTTCCAGCGGATATGACGATTAGGCACACGATCAGTGTGTGCGTAATAATACTGGCTGGTGAGCATGTTTATATTGAGTAAAATCACGCCCTTAGCCACACCCCTTGAGAAAGCATTATGTGAAACCTACATCGAGGTCACAACAGACCAGGCCACGAACAGACTGCATTGTGCTGAAATATGAGATAATGCGCAATAGGGTCTTATCCTTTAGACAGGTAACGGCAATAAAGCTTATTAAAAGCTGCTCTCCTGATATGGTTGTGTGACCCATAACCAAGTATGATCGCTTGAAAACAGCTGCTGCACGGTCCGCACCTCCACAGGTAAACCGCGGTAAAGATTATCTCGATTAAGGATGAAGTGCCGCTCGACCTGCACTGCTGTAAAGAACCACCAGAAACACGACATATCTGAGTTAAGATGTAGGTTTTATTCTGACGCGTTTCGGAGCTACTACCGGGCTCTTCCTCAGGGACAATCCCTGAGGAAGGAGCCAGGTAGCAGCTCTGAAATGCGTCAGAATAAAACCTGCATCTTAACTCAGATATCCCGTGTTCTGGTGGTCCTTTACAGCAGCGCAGGTCGAGCGGGACTTCGTCCTTCATCCAGACTGCATTGGTGGCAGGATTGCAGGAGCACAACATGGGTGAATGGAGAATGAGTGATCGGTAGTTCACCACAATATTACTGGAAAATCTGTGTGTGCATAATGTGATTGCTATACAGATAGTAACTGCCTGCATTTTTCCACTTTGCATTTGTTCAGTGTTACTACCTGGGAGTGGAGACTACTGGGATCTCCTACTATCTATTCATTATTTTCAGAAAAAACCCTTTTTGAAAGGTAACGGCCCTCCATTAACAACAAATTCTATATAAACAACCCTGGAGTCAGGCCAGAATCATAATCAAAGTGCTCTTTATTAAAAGTAAATACAATAAATGCAGCAATTAAAAGTAATCCTCAGCAGCACACATGGCAGGAGACCACATGAAAACAGGATGCAGTATGGTAATAAACAAGGAATCCTATGTCTGGCACCACAAATTAGTGCTCATTTCATTTACACACAACATACAATCAAGTAGTAATGCACCAAAATATTTCATGGATCTGATGTTTTACTGTCCAGTGGCACGACCCCCTAACGCTTTGTTAGGCTTACTCCGAGGGGGCTATTCATTATTGATTCATATCTATTCATTATGCAAAAACATTTGTACCTTGTATGTGCTTTTATATGTTTAATAAAGGTGAAATTTTAGTGAAACATTAACTCCAGAGTGGTTACCACTTATTACAGTGTTGGCCAAAAGTATTGACACCCTGCAATTCTGTCACATAATACTCAGTTTCTTCCTGAAAATGATTGCAATCACAAATTCTTTGGTATTATTATCTTCATTTAATTTGTCTTCAATGAAAAAACACAAAAGTGAATGAAGCAAAAAGCAAAACATTGATCATTTCACACAAAACTCCAAAAATGGGCCAGACAAAAGTATTGGCACCTCAGCCTAAAACTTGGTTGCACAACCTTTATCAAAATAACTGCGATCAACCGCTTCCGATAACCATCAATGAGTTTCTTATAATGCTCTGCTGGAATTTTAGACCATTCTTCTTTGGCAAACTGCTCCAGGTCACTGATATTTGAAGGGTGCCTTCTCCAAACTGCCATTTTTAGATCTCTCCACAGGTCTTCTATGGGATTCAGGTCTGGACTCATTGCTGGCTACCTTAGAAGTCTCCAGTGCTTTCGCTCAAACCATTTTCTAGTGCTTTTTGAAGTGTGTTTTGGGTCATTGTCCTGCTGGAAGACCCATGACCTCTGAGGGAGACCCAGCTTTCTCACACTGGGCCCTACATTATGCTGCAAAATGTATTGGTAGTCTTCAGACTTCATAATGCCATGCACACGGTCAAGCAGTCCAGTGCCAGAGGCAGCAAAGCAACCCCAAAACATCAGGGAACCTCTGCCATGTTTGACTGTAGGGACCGTGTTCTTTTCTTTGAATGCCTCTTTTTTTCTCCTGTAAACTCTGTGTTGATGCCTTTGCCCAAAAAGCTCTACTTTTGTCTCATCCTACCAGAGAACATTCTTCCAAAACGTTGTAGGCTTTCTCAGATAAGTTTTGGCACACTCCAGCCTGGCTTTTTTTTTGTCTCGGGGTAAGAAGTGGGATCTTCCTGGGTCTCCTACCATACAGTCCCTTTTCATTCAGATGCCGACGGATAGTACGGGTTGACACTGTTGTACCCTTGGACTGCAGGGCAGCTTGAACTTGTTTGGATGTTAGTCAAGGTTCTTTATCCACCATCCGCACAATCTTGCGTTGAAATCTCTTGTCAATTTTTCTTTTTCTGTCCACATATAGGGAGATTAGCCACAGTGCCATGGGCTTTAAACTTCTTGATGACACTGCGCACGGTAGACACAGGAACATTCAGGTCTTTGGAGATTGACTTGTAGTCTTGAGATTGCTCATGCTTCCTCACAATTTGGTTTCTCAAGTCCTCAGACAGTTCTTTGGTCTTCTTTCTTTTCTCCATGCTCAATGTGGTACACACAAGGACACAGGACAGAGGTTGAGTCAACTTTAATCCATGTCAACTGGCTGCAAGTGTGATTTAGTTATTGCCAACACCTGTTAGGTGCCACAGGTAAGTTACAGGTGCTGTTAATTACACAAATTAGAGAAGCATCACATGATTTTTCTAACAGTGCCAATACTTTTGTCCACCACCTTTTTTATGTTTGGTGTGGAATTGTATCCAATTTGGCTTTAGGACAATTCTGTTTGTGTTTTTTCATTGAAGACAAATTAAATGAAGATAATAATACCAAAGAATTTGTGATTGCAATCATTTTCAGGAAGAAACTGAGTATTATGTGACAGAATTGCAGGGGTGTCAATACTTTTGGCCAGCACTGTATAATCACATTTCAAATAGGTAGGAAGTGGCAACCTGACATTCACCAAACTGAAACCACCCCTTGTAGCCCACAACTTCATGAAAGTGACATTCTCCCCGTCAAAGATAGCAGCACTAGAGTTCGACTTATTTTGCTGGAATGCAAGCACCTTGTCTTGGGTGCATTGGTCGAAGAAGTTATTAGCCTTATACCCATACAACCAGTCCTGAGTGAGGGAATCTGTATGTGAAATCTCCTCAAAAAAGGATACAGGAGGACAGGATGGTTAATGCCTTGTCAGATACTTGCTTGGAGGTTTTAGGGGTCTCCACATGACATGGTTCCAGTTGAATGCCTTTAGTGGTGGTGAGGGTAATCCACACAGCTGGCAAACAGTGCCTTCTAGGTTCTCCTCATAATGGCCCAGGGTCAGGTGGTATTGGGGATTGGGATCCAGTAGCTGCGACACCAGTTGAAGGTGGAATCTAGCCAGACATGCTGCTAGATCACGTGTAGTCTGACAAGTGGTGCTCCTGGCCCCGGATGACATAGGGAAAGTGTCACCTGACTGCTGTGACTTGCACCTCAGGTCCTCGTCTGGCATCAGAGCCCAGAATTGGATCCACACCTCATTGCAGATGAGGCCCAAAGTAGGTAGTGCAATGGAGTTCCATATGTCTCCATCTCCTCTGCCTGATGCCACCCTGGGTCAGGTTCTGCCGAGTCATACCCACCTTCTGCCCATGGGGTGTTTAGGAAGATGACATCCTCCAAGTCCAGGTCAGCAATATTTTGCAGGTGATCCATTTCAAAGTACTGTGTAATGCTATCATGGTACCAAGTTGAACTGTAGTAGCAGACAGTGTGCCTGCGTATGTGACACTGGAACTGTATATGTGAGATGGCGGGAAGACATTGACTTATTTCCATGGGTTTGTGTGTTTGCTTTCCCTTAACAACATGCCTCTTTCATTGATTGACAAAATTCAGACCTGAGCAATTAGTATCGTACTTAACGTTGCTGTCACAAATCCACTTCCCCAGGCCACAAGGTATAGCAACTGAGCTGTGTTAAGTGCTGTAATTTTTGAAGTGTGACATCTTTGTGAGAAACGTATTGAAGATGAAATCAAATAAGTTTATTCAGGTCACGATTCACCATCAATTCATCTGGAATGCTGAATAAGGCTAGTGAATAAGGCTAGTGGACACTGGGCACTGCAGAAATACAAGTACCACTGTAATATGAATTATACATATGACACAATTATGCACTTGTTAAAAATCTGTATTGTAAATGTATGGTATAAAATGTGGACTCTAATGGTGACAGTGTTGCAAATGTATGTAAAGCGCTATGTAATTAATAGCGCTATATAAATGAATAAATATTATTATTAGTAGTATTACTAATGAATGACATGAAATACTGATTGTACATTTTCATGAAGCAATATCCATACTATGGCGTTTCATTAGTGTGAGCAGACCTATAAGATCATGGATGTGAAGCACATAATTGCTATATGCTATTTTTATATCAATTGCTGTCACATAAGTGTAGAACAGATGGATTCACATGCTGTTAACCCTCTGCAATGATCCAAGTTACTTACTGGTAATGGGATTTTCATAAACCCATGACAGCACCACATGAGAGAAAGGATCCACCACTCCAGGACAGGAAACCCACTAGAATAAAAGCACAGCACCCCTCCTCCACTTCAGTAGGTTTGCAAAGCTAGAGAGGACCAAGACAAAATTAGTAATATGCACCATCACCAAACACCTAATAACTCTAGCACTAACCCAAAAAGTGACCACAACCGTGAACAAGAAAAAAGTGTAGAACTATGGGTGCAGTCATGGGCTCACTAAAATCCTATTCCGGTAAGTAATTTTGAATCGGTCGACAGGGTAGGGGGTACTCAGATACCGAGACAGGTGGTTACTTCGGCGGGGGATCACGGCTGGTCGGTTTCCAGTTCCGTGCCCTGGACCCTCAATGGTGGGGTAGGGGGTGATATTGATGGGGGAATGGTAACGTGACACCACCTGTGGTACCTGGAAATAAGGTTACCAGCGCAGTGGCCGGCCACTGAGGTGATGTAAATGCAGCTTTGGTAGTACAGCTCCCCACAAGTGGAGCTTTACCTCAAGGCAGCGGGGTGGATGAGGGGAGTAGTAGTAGCGGTTCCGCTGCAGGCGGCGGCGGTGAAGCAGACACACACAAAATAGTCTTTGTTTCGGTACCTTTTTACTGATCTCCGGTAACAGGTACGGTCCAAGAGGGCAACCAGGTTTCGGTGCAGCTTGGGACGTTCACCTTGGAGAGTTGTGAGGCATCCTCTGTTAGTGTGTGCTGTGATTGGGGTAAGTTCTGCCTGTAACTGAACTTGCTGCTCTTTCTCCTCTCAGGGTACTACTTCACAACCGACAATGAGGACCTTGTTGTGGGGATCTCTATTCTCCTCTCGGGCCCCTGGTAATATGCTTGGTCAGGTTTGGTGTCTTAATTGGTGTAACTTCAAGGGGACTAAATCCTCCTGGTTGGCCTTCTCTGCTACACTTTAGATGTATAGCAACTTCTGACTCCATTGTCCAGGTGGGCTAAAGGGATAGCAGGTATGTTCCCTTCTTCTTTCTTCCTACTTCTTTCACTGGCCTCTGTCCCTCTCCCTAGGGCGTTGCACAGCTGAGTCA
The DNA here is from genome assembly GCA_033576535.1 of Allobates femoralis. Taxonomy (NCBI): domain Eukaryota; kingdom Metazoa; phylum Chordata; class Amphibia; order Anura; family Aromobatidae; genus Allobates; species Allobates femoralis. The sequence continues at coordinate 351,139,402 of JARQOC010000002.1, forward strand.
GTTTTCCTGGTTCTGGGCCTGGCTTGGTCCCAGCAACCAGGTCCTTCCTTCTGTACTGTCTGGAACTAACTTCAGTACTAACTGGCTGACTCCTACCCTCAGGCCTGGATCTTTATAAGGGATCTGGCTTAAGGACAACCAGTTGGGCTCCACCTCCAGGTCTGGGGTGGAAGTTGTTGGATGCTGTGTGTGCCATGGTGTGCATCCTTCCCTGCACCGGTGGGTCCTGTGGCAATCCCACGCAGGGTTGCCACAACTTGATTTTTTTCCCTATCGCCCATAACAGCACCACATGAGAGACTATAATAGAAGAAAAAACATCACCTAGGAAGGGAATACCGCTTTTTAAAACCCTTCTACCAAAGGATAGATTGGTTGTGGATGAAAGTTCAAGTCTATTACAAAGTAGAAGGGGATGACCATGTAACGGCTCTACAAATCTGTTGTATTGGAACATCCACCTTCTCAGCCCAGGAAGTTCAAATAGACCTAGTAGAATGGGCTGTAATCTTTGATAATATTGAAGTCCCACTAGATGAGTAGGGTAAAGAGATGGCATCTCGATCCCACCTAACTAAAGCACTCTTAGATACGCTACAACCCTTAGTGGCACCCTGGAAGGAAACAAGTAGGTCCTAACACTTCCTCCACTCACCAATTCTACCTAAACAGTGAAGCAAGGCCTTTCTTACATCCAAGGTATGTAGCTTCTCTTCCTTTTCATTAGCTAGTAGATCATAGAAAGAAGGTAGTATTATTTTGTTGGACCTATGGAACTTTTTCACCACTTTGGGTAGGTATGGTCAGGTTTGAGCACTACCCTATCATGTAGAAATTGGTTATAATGAGGATTAATTGACAGGATTCAGAGCCTATTCCCCCTGCCTTAAAGAACGTCTGCTCAAGAAGTCTGCGTCTAAATTGTCTGATCCACTTATATGTAGGGCCGTTAAAGGAAAACTGTTAGGTCAAAAATCCATATGTAACTACTATCATTTTCTAATTCCTCACTCTTTCTATTGATGTATTTCTTTTATTTTTATGCCCCTCCTATCTTCTGTAAACCTCAAATAAAGAGATTCATTTTATCTGTCACTTACAGTGAATGATAGACTTAGTTCTCTGCTGTCCACTCCCCATGCTTGAATATGTATGTCACATAGTCACACCACATCACTGCACAGGAAATCACTGGGGGAGCTGTATTCTCCTCTCTGCTCTCTGTGTCTGCAACCAAAAAAGAGATGAAATACAACACAGAAACTGTCACAGCAGGATGACTGCTTACAGAAACAGATGGAGTCTAGCTATAGGCAGATCTGCAATAGTTCTCTCCCTCCTTGTCTTCATCAGAACAGCTACTGGAACCTGACACTGCACTGTTAGCAAAGGGAGTAGGGAAGAGAGTGGAAGTAGAGAGCTGCTGAGAGGGAGTGCATAATTACATGACAGTTTATACAGCCACAGGAGTATTATCTGTTTGGTTATAATGGAGAGGACTAATCCAGAAGATCACTGCAGGGTCTGACAATACTGATAACATGGAAACTACAAACTGTACAATAATGATTTTATATGTTTTTAAAAGGTCTGCCCAGGCACTATTCAAGAGTAATATTAGTATCATAGTGAAAAATTACCTGACAGTGTCCCTTTAAGTAAGACATGTAGAGTTGAGCCATCTTGAAGATTTCAAAGAAGACCTTCATTAAGAAGGATCTCATGCCTCCCTGGTAGTTTATGAACACTGCCACACTGTTGTCCAAGCAGAATCAAATATCTTTCCCTAGAGGAGTGGCAGGAGGAACTGGAGACTCTTCTGCAGGGCTATGAGCTCATTTAGGTTTGATAATGCATCCTTCTTCTGAGATGTCCAAGTACCCTTTACTACCCTTTCTCCCATGTTTTGAAAACCAGATTCTCCCGGATTGTACCTGTCCGGTGCAATCCGGTGCCTCATAACATGGGGCTCCATGGTCCCGGATTGCACCGACCAGTGCAATCTGGGAGAATCCGGTTTTCACTTAATGCATGACCGCGGCCAGCTCCCTGCTGGCCGCGGTCAGTTCTGCACTCCCCGCTGCATGACAGCCAGCATCTGCCCCCCAGGCCGGTGGCATCGTCCAATTTTCGGGCTGCCTACAGTAGTGATAGCGCCGTGCTTTGCGCGGAGGATGGTGAGTGAAGCAGTCCTCCCCCCCGCTCCTCAGTTTGGGGATGCAATACCAATAGTGCCATCCAGGGTATCATCCACCAGGCAGCACCTGCTGACGACAGGATCCTCCGCTCCCCCCCCCCGGAGCCTCCCCACCCGATCCTAAGTTAGGATAGGATGGGGAGGCGGTGGGGGGAGCGGAGGATCCTGCTGTCAGGCGGCAGGTAAGCTGTCTGCGGCTGTCAGCATTGTTTAAAAGCCGGCGGCTTTGTACTGCTGGCTTTTAAACAATGAAATGGGGAATTGCATGTTTTTCCTCTGCTGCCAGACCTCTTTATAGGGTCCAGCATCAGAGGAATTGCATTTCTGATTGATTTACATTGGACTCGTTACTCTGCGAGTAATCGCTAGGAAACTCACAGAGTAACGAGTAGAGAGAGTACCCTACTATTCGACGAGTACCGAGTAATACCGAGTAGACTCGCTCATCCCTAAACACAGGCTTTCCTGGAAAGTCTGTGTTACAGTTTGGGTTTGGGTTCTGGGGCAAGGGAGCTGTAAAAACAAAGAAAATTCTCATTAATCAGCATTATACTTACCGTGTCACACTGCCCCGCCATCCCTCTGCATATACTTCCACTGCTGTTCATTAACTAGATACTCACTGCAGATAGGACCAACAGCCAATTAAAGATGAATGGGTATCTGCTCACAGAGATATGCATCAGAGCTGAAGATGTTACCTGTGGATTATGTCGGATGGAAGGGTTTTTTGTTAATTAAAAATGGAAAACAGGGTTGTCTTGTATTTTATTTCTAAACATTTTTTCAGTGTTTTTTACTGCTTACACTATGATGAATTTCAGGCTTAATGCTAGCAGCCAATACAAAGCTGGCATTAACTCCTTTATTACCCAGTATTTATAGGGGATGTTGCCTAAAGTCAGCAAGTGAAGCTCCCCCTACTGTGCCGGGGTGGAAGTGTTGTATGAAGTAGGTACCTGCTGTGGAAACCCAGCTGTGCATTAGGGAGATATGAGGTTACCTGCGTGAGCAGGGCGCCACAACTATACTTAAACTTAAGCAATTTCTTCACGTCTTTTCTAATAAGACACAAAAAGAGAACAAGGGGGGATCCTCAGTAACTGAAACTAGTTACATTCACAAATATCACTCACCCACCAATTCATTATAGATGTGGAGGCATGTCCTGGCTAGCTGGAATCTCAGCTGAACAATCTGAACAGCAACTAGCCATGTTGGAAGGGCTATCTGAGGTACCACTACCCCTTTTAGGGGCAAGCTGCACCTGAGGTAAACACTAATTTGCTATCTGCAAAGCAAACCATGCTCAGCTTCGCCTACTAGATGTCCTTTTCTTTTATGTGCAATCTCTGCCCCCCCCCCCCCCCCAGTGATTAGAAATGTCCTCCTTCTCAGATCCCCTTGACTAGGCATCTTGGATGACGTCCTATGCATGTGCCAAGAGGTCACTTCTAGGTCCCACAGTGGCACTCGCATCATCGATGTTGTGACTTCCAGGAATCCATTCCCAGATCTTCACCCAGCATACACACGACAGGGAGCACCATCAGTTGGCTGCTGTGAATGCGCACAGACCCAGGCGACAGGGGACCGAGCTTCCCTGCTCCAAGGCCCCCGCTACATCACCGCATCAGACAAGCTGTGGGGAGATGCATCTGAAAGCAGGAGACCGGCGCTGTGGTGAGTAACACTCTTCACACATCAACCCCAACCCAGGAAAAGATCTTTAGCTGACACACAGCAACACATGGGTCTCCTCTCCTTCAGGACAGGAGACTGAACTAATGAGGAGGAGAGGTGCCGAGCTTTTATTCTAGTGACTTTCCTATCCTGGAGAGGCGGATCCTTTCTCTAATGTGGTGCTGTCATTGGCGATAGGGAAAAATAAAAGTTTGCTTTCAGAAAAAACAAAACAAAATAATAATAATAAATAAATAATTTTAAAAATCCCTAAATAATATTAAGCTCTCTTAAAGGGAACCTGTCAGCTGTTTTAGCCCTTCTAACCTATCCCTACCTGTCCCTGCAGCCACCTACTACTTTCCTAACCATCCCTCTCTGACCAATATTGCATTTATAATAGTGGAACAGAACAGTTTTTAAACTTACAAAATCTCTGACGATGGGGCGTTCCTGACAGGTAGGCGGTATCTCCAGGACCTCACTGCTCTAATTACACTCTGATGGGCGGCATCATTCCTTCAGTACCGATGTCCTGATTTAAATCTCCCGCCCCGCACTTCCTGGTGTATGATGCGGATGCCGCGTCATACCCAGGCATGCGCAGTGCGCCGGGTGTCCAAAGCTTGGGGATCGTTGCCTGGCGACCTTGTGCCGACACAAGGCCACCTTCAGCGCATGCGCAGATTGCATGTTGAAGGCAGCCTGGGCGTTCTACACCCGGCGCACTGCGCATGCCCAGGTATGAGCAATTTTTGTTCTAACAAAGAATAACAATAATATCAGTATAACAGGTAACATATGTACAATGTATGAAAATAGAAAAATTTACAAAAAGACACTGAAAATATTGAAAAAAATAGAAAACAGGTAAGTCCGTACGGTGCTAGTCCATCCGCCAAAGGCTTTTAAAGTTTGTGGCTACGTTAGTCCATTAACCGTAGTCCATTTGAATTTGTAAAAGTTCAAAAGGGGGGAAGTGTTCAAAGGAGCAAAGTTCAAAGAGTCTTTTACAGTCCATTTCTGTACACTCCAGGTAATAAATGGGGAAAAGTCTTTCAAAGTTCACATTTTAACAATAAACAGGGGTCCCTATGGGTGTCTCGGCTTAGGAGACCTGGTACCTCCCTGCCCCAGGCACTTTCTATTTCTAACTTAATGTGCTTGGGACTAGGCCCAGTTCCTCCACCCTTCTGAACACTACTATTTAAACTCTATCGTACAGTTTACTTATTTACATGTTTTTCTTAGTGTGCTCTACTTTATTTTATACCGACTCTCCAAACCTAGACGGGGGTTGATCTTGTGTGCATCTCTTTGACTTCCGCACTACAGGTGTCACTGTCTCAGGTGAAGTGTCTAGTGTTGAGTTTGGTACAGGTGTTTCAGGTAAATTTCTGTGTTGCCTTAATCTCACTATTGGGCTAGCAGGTGTACCGATTGCAGTATCCTCAGATTCGCTAGCAACGGGTATTTCTTCCTGATTCCTGGGTATCTCTTCAGTAGGCTGGTAGAAATTTAGTATTGGCACAATGATGGCTCCGTCTTCTTGAGGCCAATCTTCTGGAAATTCTCCTAAGATGGTAAGGATGACTTTCTTCTTTGGTTCTGGATATGGAATTATTTCTGGGGTTGGTTCAGACTCTTGAATGGGCTAATTGCAGAGGTCTTGATCTTCCCAATTTGGAGGACACTTTTCAATGTGATATCAGGACACGGTTTGTCTGGTTCTTCCACCGTCTTTGCTGATGACGCAGACTGTATCAATGTCATTTCCTGAATTTATAAGGACAAAAGGTTCACGTTCCCACCGGTCATCTAATTTATGACGAGTTCTTCTGTGGCGCCCCACCATGTAGGTGCCACAAAAGGGGTACTGCACCCAGAAAAGCGGTGTAGTCACCCCACTGCAATTGGAACTATGGTCAGTAGGTGGAACCCTAGAGCTGACACCCACACACTAGATTAGTAGGTGGGAGGGAACCCGGGAGGGAATATATTGGCCTCAAGAGGGAACTAGAGAGTTCAGTAGCAGACAGCAGTAGTAAGGAGTAGTCGGTTGAAGGAGCAAGGAGGGTCTCCTCGGCTGAGGGACCCAGAAGAAGACAGATCCCAGAAAGAAAGAGAGGAGGCAGCTTATGTTACAAGCTCACTCTAGTTGGTAAGTGAGTAACCTGAAGGTTTGCCCCAAGTGAAGAACGGGTACCGGAGCCCGCAACTGTGAGTTCCTACACAGCTCACAGAGAATCCGACGAATGGGGATATTGCAGATACAGCCCCAGTCTCCTGAGTGGGTCACAGAGAGGGAGCCAGAAGCTAGGAGCAGCGGCCACTGCACAGCTTAGAGAAGGTTGTCCTGGAGACCGCACAGGAGGGAGAGAGAAAGGAAGAAAAACAGCAGGAGGTCAGATAATCTTTAAGAGATCAGACTTCACCACCACTGGGAGGCAAGGAACGAAAGGAACAAGCAAGGTACATAAGGAGGGAGCCATCTACAGCCAGACATTGCAATTGTAGCATCCAGAGCATTTGCCATTATACCATCTACTGCATTGCTGAACTGTATAACTTTAGAAAAGTTTCAATAAAGTTACCCGGTGAAGTGAAGTCCCGACTTTGCTTCATCCTTTCCTTTATAAACTGTTTTCTTATAGCATTGCTGCCCCGGCGGTCCAGTCCCGCCTGCGGGGGACTTATACATCTAAGCCACAATACCATCAACCACCGGAGGGCTGTGGCGGCGCTGGTGATCATCACCAGACACTGCAGGTGGTGTCACGAAGACAAACTTGTATATAATCCCTGTAAATAACCCCATTTTAATTGACCCGCAGGGCCAAGGCCTCGGGCAAGCCACCCGTGACATCCCAGACAGACCCCAAGACCGCCCGAGAGCTGAGTTCCCGAGCCCTGGGTGCGCGTCAGTTTCTGGCGTCATGAACAGGATACCGTGCCCGGTTCAACCGAGTACTGTGTGATTTGAACTTGGACTTAAATTGACTTTTTCTGCCTTGCATGGTGCCAAGACGGGTTCCCGCCATTACAGCACGAGGATCCAAGATGGCACCAACGCCATGAAGTAAACAACTTGTGCAGGCCCTAGGGCTTGCCTCAGGCCCTAGAAGAAGGAGGGCCTGGACAGAGGCGCGAAAAAGCGTGGCCGCCCCGATTGCCATCAATCAATCAGAGGGTCGGCCCACAGGAAGTTCCCAGGGAGTGCCCGCCCATCGCTGTACAAACCGGAAGAGAAGGACATACGCCATCAGACTCCTTTGTACCCGGCAGCATGGCAGCACCCCGATGGAGAGATGTCGTCCGTGAGTTGGAAGAGCAGACCCGTGCTGAGAGAGGTGATCCAGCAGCAGCGTCCCTGCTTACCATCAAAGGGGATAGACTCCTAATGTGAGACATTGTGTTCCCCTGTATATAGCCCGTTTTGTATGCTTGAGAACTGCCCAAATGAAGAGTGTGTCCCTGGTGACCCTGAGACTTTTTATTGAACTTTTCCATTTGAGCCCTTGATAATGTGTGGTGAATAGCGGCCCAGCGGTGATAACGCACACTGGACTGTGCAGGACTAGAGATTACCGTTGGGTCCGCATGGTTAGAGACAGTCCCGTTGGGCAGAGTAATAATGTCTGTGATGTGTTTGTATGTGTAACGTTTAAAGCAATGCGCCTCCCGGAAACGAGAAAAAACTTAAATATTCAAGAGTTGTATATAGTTACCCATTGGTATTTAACATAAAAATAATTTTTTTTCACTTCCCAATGGGCAAATGTGATGCTCGCGGACGACCATGTTTCATCAAGGGGGTGTGTGGCGCCCCACCATGTAGGTGCCACAAAAGGGGTACTGCACCCAGAAAAGCGTGTAGTCACCCCACTGCAATTGGTGGAATCCTAGAGCTGACACCCACACACAAGTTTAGTAGGTGGGAGGGACCCCGGGAGGGAATATAGTGGCCTCTAGAGGGAACTAGAGAGTTCAGTAGCAGACAGCAGTAGTAAGGAGTAGTCGGTTGAAGGAGCAAGGAGGGTCTCCTCGGCTGAGGAACCCAGAAGAAAACAGATCCCAGAAAGAAAGAGAGGAGGCAACTTATGTTACAAGCTCACTCTAGTTGGGGAAGTGAGTAACCTGAAGGTTTGCCCCAAGTGAAGAAACCGGTACCGGAGCCCGCAACTGTGAGTTCCTACACGGCTCACAGAGAATCCGACGAATGGGGATATTGCAGATACAGCCTCAGTCTCCTGAGTGGGTCACAGAGAGGGAGCCAGAAGCTAGGAGCAGTGGCCACTGCACAGCTTAGAGAAGGTCGTCCCGGAGACCGCACAGGAGGGAGAGAGAAAGGAAGAAAAACAGCAGGAGGTCAGATAATCTTTAAGAGATCAGACTTCACCACCACTGGGAGGCAAGGAACGAAAGGAACAAGCAAGGTACATAAGGAGGGAGCCATCTACAGCTAGACATTCCAATTGCAGCATCCGGGGCATTTGCCATTATACCATCTACTGCATTGCTGAACTGTATGACTTTGGAAAAGTTTCAGTAAACTTACCCGGTGAAGAGAAGTCCCGACTCTGCTGCATCCCTTCCTTTATAAACTGCTTTCTTATAGCATTGCTGCCCCAGCGGTCCAGTCCCACCTGCGGGGGACTAATCCATTTAAGCCGCAATACCATCGACCACCGGAGGGCTGTGGCGGTGCTGGTGAGCATCACCAGACACTGCAGGTAGTGATGGGCGAGTCCTAAAATACTCGGAATCGCTTGACTCTAGCGAGTCCGAGCCCGGGACTCGCTACTCGTTGCGAGTCTAGCGAGTCCAATGTTAATGAATGGGGAAGCGAGTAATAGCGAGTAGTGTGCGATTTACAAATCACAGATGTGTCTCGGAAGCTTCAGCCTGAAGCAATCCTAGTTTACTGTGCAAGTAATCGCTGGGAAACTCGCACAGATAAGAGTCCGGCTGTCTCCTCTGTGCTGGCTGCCGCAGCTCCAGGGTCCTAGAGCCCGCCTGCTGCCTGATGTAGCAGAGCTGAGATTGTTCTCTGTCTGCTCATTCCCTGTGCATAGACATCTATATCTATGCACAGGGGATGTAGCAGAGAGGACATCGCGTTTTGGACTGCGTCGGACGGAAGAGGAATTTTTTAATTAAAGATGGAGTCCCTAATGGCTTTTTTTTTTTATTTCTAATAAAAATTTTTCTCTGTGTTGTGTTTTTTTTAAAACAATTTAATAGAAATTCATGGCGGTCATGTCTAATATTGGCGTGACCGCCATAAATTTCGGGCTTAGGGCCAGCTGATAATACAAAGCTGGCCCTAACCTCTTTATTACCCAGGGTGCCACCGCCACCAGGGCCGCTGGAAGAGCGGGGTTCAGCGCCAGAGGATGGTGCTTCAGTGAACGCGCCATCTTCTGGGGCGGCTGCGGGCTGCAATTTGCAGCGGGGGGTGCCCAGAAAGCTTGGGCATCCCTGCGCTGCGGATTCCAGCCCCCAGCTGCTTAGCTGTACCTGGCTAGACATAGAAATTGCGCAGAGCCCCACGCATTTTTTTTTAAATTATTTCATGAAATTCATGAAATAATAAAAAAAAAAAGGGCTCCCCTATATTCTTGTGTCTGGCCAGGTACAAATAGGCACCTGGGGGTTGGGGGCAGCCCGTCGCTGCCTGCTGGATTCGGCTGGTTCCAGAAATACGGCGAAGCCCATGTAATTTTTTTTCTGAAAAATCAATAAAACAATCCTAAAAAAGGGACTGCATCTTTATTAACCCCTCGCCCATGGTCCAGAGGTTAATAAAGATGCAGTCCCTTTTATTTACATTGTTTTATGGATTTGTCAGAAAAAAATTTCACGTGGGCTTCGCCGTATTTCTGGAACCAGCCGGATCCAGCAGGCAGCGACGGGCTGCCCCCAACCCCCAGGTGCCTATTTGTACCTGGCCAGATACAAGAATATAGGGGAGCCCTTTTTTTTATTATTTCATGAATTTCATGAAATAATAAAAAAAAATGCGTGGGGCTCCCCTCAATTTCTATGTCTAGGCAGGTACAGCTAAGCAGCTGGGGGCTGGAATCCGCAGCGCGGGGAGGCCCAAGCTTTCTGGGTACCCCCGCTGCAAATTGCAGCCCGCAGCCGCCCCAGAAGATGGCGCGTTCATTGAAGTGCCATCCTCTGGCGCTGAACCCCGCTCTTCCAGCGGCCCTGGTGGCGGTGGCACGCTGGGTAATAAAGGGGTTAATACCAGCTTTGTTATACAAGCTGGTATTAAGCCCGAGATTCTTAATGTCAGGCCACGTTTGACCCAGCCACTAAGAATCTCCAATAAAGGGTTAAAAAAAACACAACACAGAGAAAAATTTTTATTAGAAATAAAAAAAAAAAAAAGTCATTAGGGACTCCATCTTTAATTAAAAAAATCCTCTTCCGTCCGACGTAGTCCAAAACGCGATGTCCTCTCTGCTACATCCCCTGTGCATAGATATAGATGTCTATGCACAGGGAATGAGCAGACTGAGAACAATCGCAGCTCTGCTACATCATCTCTGTGAGCAGGCGGGCTCTAGGACCCTGGAGCTGCGGCAGCCTGCACAGAGAAGACAGCTGGACTCGGCTCGCAAACTTTGCGAGTTTCCCTGTGATTACTTGCACAGTAATCAGACCAATGCAAGTCAAAGGCAATCCTAGTTTTGTCAGCGTCTCTGACAAAACTAGGATTGATATTGATTTGCATTGGACTCGTTGCTGTGCGAGTAATCGCTGGGAAACTCGCAGAGTACCGAGTCCTGCGAGTCCCTTACTACTCGCCGAGTAACGAGTCCTAGCGAGTAGATTCGCCCATCCCTAACTGCAGGTGGTTTCACGAAGACAACCTTGTATATAATCCCTGTAAATAACCCCCATTTTAATTGACCCCCAGGGCCACGGCCTCGGGCAAGCCACCCGTGACATCCCAGACAGACCCCGAGACCGCCCGAGAGCTGAGTACCCGAACCCTGGGTGCGCGTCACTTCTTCTTTTCAGGACCATACTTCTGAGTGGTATGGGTTCTGCTTGAGCATGTTTGTTATATTCCCTCTCTTGTTTTGCGCGGGATTTGTCCAGGAATATTTTCGACAGTTTCTTGAACCATTTTGTACTGTTCTTGGCGATGGATTTTCCAATTTGCAATGGCATGATCTGCTTCAGGGTCTACTACTCCTAGTTCCAAGTCTATGGGCAACTTTCCTTTATGAGCTCCCATCAGGTATGTTGGTGTACAGTTCGTAGTTCGTAGAGCTGACTGGGATGTGGTTGTACATGTCAACCAAATCAGGTAGTTTCTCTGGCTATTGGTTTCTCTCTTCTAACGGTAGCATTTTCAACATGTCAATGACGATGTTGTTCATTTTCTCACAGAGTCCATTGGTTTGAGGATGATACAGGGTGGTTCTGATCTTCTTGCACCCAAACATCTGGCAAAACTCCTGGAAGATCTCTGCTATGAATGCTGGTCCTTGATCTGTTAAGATAGACTCTGGATATCCCAACGGACTGCAGAAGACTTTTTGGAAGGTTTTTGCAGCTGTTGCAGCTGTCAAGTTTTTCACAGGGGCTACCATCAAGAATCTTGAATAATGGTCTACCATTGTTAACGCGTAGGTAAAACCGGATCTACTCTGAGTCAGTTTTACATGATCCAAAGCAACTAGTTCCAAGGGTTGTTTGGTTACAATGGGATGAAGCAGGGCTTTCTGACTCTGGACATCCTTTCTTCTCAGGCTACAGGCTTTATAACTCCTACACCACTTTTCAATGGATGTTCGCATGCAAACCCAAAAGAACCTATCCTTCAGCAACATCTCCAGCTTCTTCCATCCGAAGTGACCAGTTTGGTTGTGGTAAGCGTACAGGACCACGGGGACTTCTGCTTTTGGCATGATGATCTGCCAAGCCATCTCATGAGTTCTTGGATTTATATACCGCCGGCACAATTTATTTTGGTATTGGAATAGTTTACTTTGTTCGTTCCAGAGATGTTTAGCTTCAGACTGGGAATTTGCAGTCAGCTTCGCTGACTCTTGGGTTATCAGTTGTTTGATTAGACTGACATGGTCATGGTCTTGCGCCTCTTTCCAGTTGAAGTGGGATAATGGGTTCACTGCTCTTGTAGAGGGGTCTTGACGGGTCTGCTGGCATTGGGTTACTCTTACATGATGGAAGGTGGGTAACTCCACTTCTTCCAGCTGATCTTCGTCTACACCACCCTCCGATAAGTGCAGCATCCTGGATAAAGCATCCACGTTTCCGTTCTGGTGTCCAGCCTGGTACTTGATGGTGAATTGGTAGTTGGAGAGTCTGGCCATCCATCTCTGTTCCATGGCTCCCAACTTTGCAGTTTCCAGGTTGGTGAGCGGATTGTTATCCGTGTATACCGTGAATTTGCTAGAGGCTAGATAGTGTTTGAACCTCTCTGTGACGGCCCAGATCAAGGCCAGGAATTCCAGCTTGAAGGAATTGTAGTTTTCTGGATTCATCTCTGTGGGTCGCAGCTTCCGGCTGGCATAGGCGATCACTCTCTCCTTGCCATCTTGCTTTTGGGAAACAACGGCTCCGAGTCCCACATTGCTGGCGTCTGTATACAGCAGGAATGGCAGGTTGTAGTCTGGGTAAGCAAGGAGTTATTTTCCTGTCAGGGCTTCTTTCATTGTCTGGAAAGCTTCCTCCTGTTCCTTACCTCACTTCCACGGAGAATCCTTTGGCTTGCCCTTCATGGGTTGGCCTACTAGGAGGTCTTGCAGGGGAGCAGCCTTCTTGGTGTACTCCTTGATGAACCTCCGATAGTAGCCCACCAAACCCAGGAAATGACGTACTTCCTTGATGGTTTTGGGATCTGGCCACTCTTTGATTGCTATCATCTTGTCTGGATCAGGGGCCACGCCTTCGGCACTGACTACGTGTCCCAGGTACTGCACTCTTGGCTTTGACAGGTGGCATTTTGATGGTTTTAGCTTCATCCCATATTTGGAAAAAGATTCAAACTCCTCTCCTAGATGCATGACATGTTCTCCATAGGTTTTGGAGTACACGATCACGTCATCTAGGTAGAGCAGTACCGTCTCAAAATTCTTATGTCCCAAGCAACTCGCAATTAAGTGTTGGAAGGTTTAGGGTGCATTACATAGTGCGAAGGGCATACTGTTGAATTCACATAGGCCCAAAGGTGTTGCGAATGTTGTCTTCTCTCTGTCTTCCTCGGCTATGGACATCTGCCAATACCAACTTGTGATATCTAAGGTAGAGAAGTAGTTGGCAGACTTCAACACGGCTAAGGATTCCTCTATACGAGGTAAAAGGTAAGCATCTTTGTGTGTTATACGGTTTATTTGCCTATAGTCTACACACATCCTCATACTGCCATCCTTTTTCCTGACTAGGACTAATCGAGCTGTCCAGGGACTACAGCTATCTCGTATAACCCCTGCGTCCTTCATGTCCTGTAACATTTCCTTGGCTTTTTGATAATGTGCAGGTGGAATAGGCCTGTACCACTCTTTGATTGGTGATGTGTATCTGTGGGGATGTGATGTTGTACTCCTTTTATTCTACCAAAATCAAGTGGATGCTTACTAAAGACTTGTTCAAATTCTTTAACTACCCGGTACACACCTTGCTTTTCATACACAGGAGTGGTGTCAGTTCCAACATGGAGCTGCTGGCACCAGTCCTTCAGTGGCCCAATGGTTTGATCAGGTTTTGACCCTTTTTTGTGGGGTTTGGGCTGCACTGTTTGAATCTCGTGGTTGCTGACTGTGTATAATTTAGCAACGGTGGTATACCTCGGTAATTTAACCTCTTTACTGCCACAATTTAAGATGCGAACAGGTACTCTCCCATTGTGTACATCAACCACCCCCTGGCTGTCAACAGTGTAGGTCTGTGCTCTGTGCTGACGGGCTTCACTAACACTTGACAGTCCTGCCCTCTCAGACCTATAGCTACTCGACACCAAATCATCATTTCACTCATTGGGGGTATCAAAATAGGCAACGGGTCTGTCACCCGTGCAGCACCAATTTCACCACCTGTAATTACCTGTTGGTGTAGGATGGCTCTGATCTCACGCTGGAGAACCTTCCTCTGACCAGGTCTGGCAGTGTCTGCAATCTGTTGAAGCAAAGACAAAACTTCATCCATGCAATTGCTAACAACATTAGTACCCAGTATGATATAACGATCATTTGCATTACTGGCTTCTGCGACTACAAGGACCCCTTGGTTCTGCAATTCCACCCTCCCCACCTTTATGGGTACTTCTCTAACCCCCATCACAGTGAGTGGTTCCCCATTTGATGCGTTAAGAATAAGGTCTATTTCAGGCTTTTTCAATTCTGCATCAGCCCAATACTTCTTATAAAGGATATAGGGGATGGTGGTCACCTGCGACCCGGTGTCCAGTAGAGCAGGTGTCGGGATGCCATCCAGTACAATGGACAGAAACGGCCTCTGTCCGATGAAGGTCTTGTACCAGGTGGCTGGGCCCTGTTGATCTAGTCCTGAGGTTTGGCCCCGCCCCCCAGGGACTGCCCGTTTAAAGGACAGCTCCTGGCGAGGTTTCTGGTGCGGGTAAAGCGGCGGCAGATGGGCTCCCCAGTGGAGCTGTAGTGGTCCGTGGTCCTCCCTCGATACGCTGTGGCTTGCTTCCCTCGCACCCAGGATACATCCTCCAGGCTGTCGGCAAGTTGAATCAGCAGCTGAGGCTTGGGCTGGGGTCTTTGCGCTGGCTGTTGGTTGCTTTGCTGTAACTGCATAGCGCACATTAGTTTGGAGATGTTCTTGTTCATCTGGCGCATCTCAGCATGCATCTCAGCCCGCAGTGAATCATATTTGTCAGGCTGAGCAGATTGTACATTGTGCATGGCTGCAGACACGGGTAATGGTTTTGGAGTAGCCTGAACCTCACCTCTGCACCACCGTTTAATTGCAGCTTCATGGGTCTCTATCGGCTTTAACCCTTTGATTGCCATCTATTTCAGGGTGTTAAAGTCAGTTTGGGGATTGCTCACTGACCACCAACGTACAGTCTTACTGTCCTCAGGGGATAGCAGTTCCCAAGTGAATTGCTCAAGCAAAAGTTTATTTTCATTGGGTACATTGGTGGGGCTGATCACCCTACGCATGCTCCAAGGCCGGAGCACTGGGCTAAGGGCACTGAGGTGGTCGGGATGGTCTGAGAGACCTCTGATCACCAGTGCTCTGCGAGCCGGCAAGGGAGCTGGTGCTCTGCACATGCCCTGAGGGGTCAAGGCGCTGGATCTTGGGCACTGCGGTGGGCAGGATGGTCTAGTAGACTTCCGCTTGCCTGTGCTCTGCAGGCCAACCGAGGGGGAGCTGGTGCCTTCAAGGGATCCTCTCTCTTACCTCTGCTCCCATTGGGTCCATTGTCGGTGCAGCGATGCTCACCCTGTGAGCAGTATGGTAAAGAAGAAGAGGATGAGTGAGAGGCCAAGCTTATAAGGCCCAGGGTAAGGCCTGCATAGTGATGAGGAGAGGGGCAGCGCCAGTGGCGTAGCTAGCCTTCACGGGCCCCGGGGCAAGATCACCGCCCAGGCCCCCATGTGAGGACCTTGGGGGGGGGGGTGCCGTCAAAGAGATGTGAGGACCGGGGGGATTCTGCACACTTGCACACTCACCGCCGTGTGTCTGCTCTGGTGCACACTCACCACCGTGCGTCTCTGCCGTCTGCTCTAGGAGGAGAGGAGGGGCGGGCAGAGCTGCAGAAGACAGGAAGTCCCGTCCTCCCTCCGCTCCGGCCGCGCGGCGGCCGGCTGCCAGCACGGGGCCCCCCAGGGGAGCCCAGCGGGCCCCTCATGCCGGGGGGGCCTGGGGCGATCGCACCCCTTGCCCCCCCGCTAGCTACGCTACTGGGCAGCGCCCATTCCTTGGTGGGGAGGAGCACGGGGGTTGCAGGAGACGGGCTCCGCAGTCAGGTGCAGCAGTGCCCTACAGTCTGATTTAAATTTGTTTATTTTCATTGATTTTTTTAAAATTTATTATTACTTTTATAAGATTCAAGTTATATCTGTGACCATTGGGGATTTTTCTTTCATTAAACGAGAGATACCAACAATTGTGTCCACGTGTGTAACCTCATAAAGTGGCAATAGTCATAATTAGTGATGAGCGAGTATGCTCTGCGCTGCTCGATACTCGCACAAGTATCACTGTACTCGTGCTACTCGGCGAGCACCGAGTAATCTCGCGATACTCGTGCTGTGCTCGTGGTCCTCATCCCTACATTTTGGCGCTCTTTAGAGAGCCAGCCCACATGCAGGGATTGGCTGGCAGACCACTGCAATGTCACAGCCCTGTTAGTTGTGGTATTGCAGTGATTAGCCGGCCTGCACAGCGTGACCGAGCCTTTATAAGACCCGGCCGCGCTGTGCTCTGCACACAGCCATCCAGACAGTGAGTGTAGGGAGAGTGTCTGCTGCTGCTTAGGATAGATTTGCGGCCCTCATAGGTAGATCCGGAGCAGGGCTGCAAACTGCTGCTGACCACAACAGTCCTTCTCAGGACTAATCTAGGAGGATATAGGCAGGGTGATCCAGATCGGAGTCCAAGCTTTTCTGTGACGATAACAGTACTTACTAGCTTGATACAGGTTAGGGACTAAAATCCTACTCTCCTGTGAGCTGAACAGTTACCAGACTTGTGTACTTACTACCTTGATACAGGTTAGGGACTAAAATCCTACTCTCCTGTGACCATTACAGTCACCAGACTGTTGTACTTACTACCTTGATACAGGTTAGGGACTAAAATCCTACTCTCCTGTGATCTGAACAGTTACCAGACTGGTGTACTTACTACCTTGATACAGGTTAGGGACTAAAATCCTACTCTCCTGTGACCATTACAGTCACCAGACTGTTGTACTTACTACCTTGATACAGGTTAGGGACTAAAATCCTACTCTTCTGTGATCTGAACAGTTACCAGACTGGTGTACTTACTACCTTGATACAAGTTAGGGACTAAATCCTACTCTCCTGTGAGCTGAACAGTTACCAGACTGGTGTACTTACTACCTTGATACAGGTTAGGGACTAAAATCCTACTCTCCTGTGACCATTACAGTCACCAGACTGTTGTACTTACTACCTTGATACAGGTTAGGGACTAAAATCCTACTCTCCTGTGATCTGAACAGTTACCAGACTGGTGTACTTACTATCTTGACACAGGTTAGGGACTAAAATCCTACTCTCCTGTGATCTGAACAGTTACCAGACTGGTGTACTTACTACCTTGATACAGGTTAGGGACTAAAATCCTACTCTCCTGTGAGCTGAACAGTTACCAGACTGGTATACTTCCTACCTTGATACAGGTTAGGGACTAAAATCCTACTCTTCTGTGATCTGAACAGTTACCAGACTGGTGTACTTACTACCTTGATACAGGTTAGGGACTAAAATCCTACTCTCCTGTGACCATTACAGTCACCAGACTGTTGTACTTACTACCTTGATACAGGTTAGGGACTAAAATCCTACTCTCCTGTTACCATAATAGTCACCAGACTTGTACTTACTATCTTTATACAGGTTAGGGTCTAAAATCCAAATCTCCTGTGAGCTGAACAGTGACCAGACTGTTGTACTTACTATCTTTATACAGGTTAGGGTCTAAAATCCAAATCTCCTGTGACTCGAACAGTCACCAGACTGTTGTCGCTGTATAAAGGCAAAATGCACAAGGGCGTTGGCAAGGGCGTTGGCAAGGCACAAGGAAGTGAACGTGATGGTGGTGCAGGCAGAGGCCGAGGTCGTGTGCAAGCACTAATTTTGCAACAACAAAGGGGCACATCTACTCGCTCACACATCCTGTCCCAAATTCTTGGGGCCCGCAGCAGTACACCGCTCTTGAACCAAGACCAGTGTCAACAGGTTGTTACTTGGATAGCGGATAATGCTTCAAGTCAGATTGGCACCTCTACAAACACCCTGTCTTCCACACGGTCAAGTGTCAGTAGCCGTGATACTGCACCGCACATTTCCCAACCTGATCCTCCTTCCTACCACCAGGCCGAGTACACGTCCACGGACATTACTGATCCCACACTTGGACACTCGGAAGTCCAGAAGTGTGTACCCATGGGTGAGTGGCAAATTCCCATAACAAAATTTAAATTCCGCTGTCATTTGTGTGTGGTGTGGTGAAGTCTGGCCCAATCCAACCCTTATTTATCTTAATCAGAGTCAGCCTTTTAGCATTTTCAGTTGACAGGCGGGTGCGTTTATCAGTAATGATTCAACCTGCGGCACTGAAAACACGCTCTGACAAAACGTTAGCGGCAGGGCAGGCCAGGACTTCCAAGGCGTAGAGAGCCAATTCATGTCACGTGTCCAGCTTTGAGACCCAATAATTGTAAGGCACAGAGGAATCTCGCAGTACAGTTGTTCGATCTGCAAGGTACTCCTTCAGCATGTGGCCAAACTTAGCATTTCTTGTGGCACTACCCCGCACCTCACGGGCTGTGGTACGTGAGGGGCTGAGAAAACTGTCCCACATCGTAAAGACTGTTCCCCTACCTCCGACGGATTGGACTTGTGCCCCTCTCGGCCGTACGCCTTGGTTGTCCACCGATTCCTGACCTATGCCGCTAGCGTTTTGTGAGGGGAATGCTTTGCCTACTTCCGTTGCTATGGCCTTCTGGAACTGCTACATTTTGGCTAACCTCTCCGCCTCAGGAATGAGAGACATAAAGTTCTCCTTGTAGCGTGGGTCTAAGAGTGTTGCCAACCAGTACTGATTGTCGGCCAAGATGTTCTGAACGCGAGGGTCACGAGCCAGGCAGCTTACCATAAAGTCAGCCATCACTTCAGTATCCTGACCAACACGATGACTGAACATGCTGTCCTCCTCCTCCTCCTCCTCATCTCCCCTGTCCTCTGGCCAGCCACGCTGAATCGAGGGTATGACTGGTGTGCATGTAATATCCTCAATTTGGCCAGAGAGTTGCTCCATGTCTTCATCCTCCTCCTCCTTGTCATAGTCCTCCACTGCACGTTGTGATGACATGAGGCTGGGCTGTGTGTTATCACCCACACCCACTACAGTTTCTTGCTCCAAGTCATCGCGCTCCGCCTGCAATGCATCATCTTTGTTTTTCAGCAGAGACCATTTTAGAAGGCAGAGTAGCGGTATGGTGACGCTAATAATGGCGTCATCGCCGCTCACCATCTTGGTGGAGTCCTTAAAGTTTTGGAGGACGGTACATAGGTCGGACATCCATCTCCACTCCGGAGGTGTTATGTGTGGAGTTTGACCCATTTCCCGACGGCTTAGGTGATGCAGGTAGTCAACAACTGCCCTCTTCTGCTCACATATCCTGACCAACATGTGCAGAGTTGAATTCCAACGCGTGGGGACATCACACACCAGTCTGTGGGCCGGAAGACGCAAACGGCGCTGAAAGCCGGCAAGGCCGGCTGAAGCAGCAGGTGACTTGCGAAAATGCATAGACAGGCTGCGAACTTTTACCAGCAGATTAGACAGCTCTGGGTATGATGTAAGAAACCGCTGAACCACCAGGTTGAGCACATGGGACACACATGGAACATGCGTCAGCTGGCCTCGACTCAAAACTGCCACCAGGTTCCAGCCATTGTCACACACGACCTTTCCTGGCTTTAGGTTCAGAGGTGTCAGCCAGTGATCTGCCTGCTGTTTCAGAGCTGTCCACACCTCTTCTGCATTGTGGGGTTTGTTACCTATGCAGACTAGCTTCAGCACAGCCTGTTGCCGCTTCGCAGAGGCAGTGCTGCAGTGCTTCCAGATTGTGACTGGTGTGGAGGGTACAGTGGATGAGGATGCGCAGGAGGAGGAGGCTGAGGAGCATGACATTCCGGAGCTGTAGAGTGTCGGTGAAACCCTGACAGAGGTAGGGCCTGCAATCCTTGGTGTGGGAAGGACGTGTTCCGTTCCTCGCTCAGACTGGGTCCCAGCTTCCACAATATTAACCCAGTGTTCCGTCAAGGAGATGTAGCGGCCTTGCCCACAAGCACTTGTCCACGTGTCTGTGGTTAGGTGGATTTTGGCTGAAACAGCGTTGTTCAGGGCACGTGTGATGCTTTGGGACACGTGGTTATGCAATGCGGGGACGGCACATCTGGAGAAATAGTGGTGGCTGGGGACCGAGTAACGTGGGACAGCAACCGCCATCAGGTCGCGGAATGCTTCCGTCTCCACCAGCCGGAAAGGCAACATTTCTAGCGCTATGAGTCGCGAAATGTGACAATTTAGGACTGTGGCATGTGGGGCGTTGGCAGCGTATTTGCGCCTGCGTTCAAACGTTTGCAGAATGGATAATTGAACGCTGCGCTGGGACAAGGACGTGCTTGATGGTGGTGTTATTTGTGCGTGGGCAACTTCAGGTGCAGGGCCGGAGGCTTGTTCGCGGCCAGCATGGACAGGGGATTGGCTCGCACGCACAACACGCAAAGACGTAGCAGTGACATCAGCAAGCACCGCTCCTCGACTCTGTTGTACTTCCCACAAAGTCAGGTGCTTGGCTGACATGTGCCTGATCATGCTGGTGGTGGTCAGGCTGCTAGTTTTCGTACCCCTGCTGATGCTGGCATGGCAGGTGTTGCAAATGGCCTTTTTAGAGTCATCTGGAGCCAACTTAAAAAACTGCCAGACTCTGGGAAGACCTAACATTTGCACAGGCACCTTGTGTCGTGTTGTTGTTCTGGGGAACGGTTGCCTGCCTTTTGCCTGCGGACACGACCCTGCTTCATTTTGCCTGTTGGGATGCTACACCTCCCTCCCCCTGTGCACTGCTGTCCTCGCTCTGCATATCCTCCTGCCAGGTTGGGTCAGCTACTGGATCATCCACCACGTCGTCTTCCTTTCCTTGGATAATCGCTGGACTGCTCCTCCTTCTCCTCATGTGCCACCATGATGACCGTTACAATAGTTAGGGGTTGTTTCAGGCATACCCCCAGTGGTACATTTTTACGCCCATTCTTTTAGAATGGGCATTACAACGACAGGAGACCCGCTCCTTTTCAATGGGAAAAATGTTTTGAGGCCCTCCTGCACGTCTCTATCCAGGGACAATGTGGAGCCTCCCAATTTTTGGCTGCCCTGCCAAAGGGCTAGACTACAATACACCCACTTCAGGTTTACAGGCCCTCCTGCACGTCTCTATCCAGGGACAATGTGGAGCCTCCCAATTTTTGGCTGCCCTGCCAAAGGGCTAGACTACAATACACCCACTTCAGGTTTACAGTCCCTCCTGCACGTCTCTATCCAGGGACAATGTGGAGCCTCCCAATTTTTGGCTGCCCTGCCAAAGGGCTAGACTACAATACACCCACTTCAAGTTTACAGGCCCTCCTGCACGTCTCTATCCAGGGACAAAGTGGAGCCTCCCAATTTTTGGCTGCCCTGCCAAAGGGCTAGACTACAATACACCCACTTCAGGTTTACAGGCCCTCCTGCACGTCTCTATCCAGGGACAATGTGGAGCCTCCCAATTTTTGGCTGCCCTGCCAAAGGGCTAGACTCCAATACACCCACTTCAGGTTTACAGGCCCTCATGCATGTCTGTATGCATGGGTCATTGGTGAACTCACAATTTTGGACTGCCCTGGTAAAGGAAAATACTACAATACACCCACTTCCTCAAAATGGGCACATTATGTCAAGACAGGGCTTCATGTACGTCGCTTCTCAGGGACTTCGGAGTGCCGCACAATGTTTTCACGTAAAATCTTTCATGTAATCACAAAAAGTAACATACACCAGCTGTATCTCACTATTGGGTATGTGCTCTTAACATTTCCACCCTGAATATTCATTTTGGTGTCATTTTGGAAGGTTTTCTGGTGACTCCGTAAAATTGGCGTGAAACTCGGACAAGATTGTTCACAGTTGTGACTTTTGAGTGAGAAATGCTTCCAGGGGTCTTCCCCATGGTGTTGCCATGTCATTTGAGCACTCTTGAGACTTTTGTGACATTTTTAGGGTTTCAACATGCTGCCGGCAGTCATTTCATAAAAATACTCGTGTCTCCCATCGGATAACATTGGGCTCGGTACTCGGGCCGAGTACACGAGTATCTCGGGATGCTCGGCCCAAGCTTCGAGCACCCGAGCATTTTAGTACTCGCTCATCACTAGTCATAATTGTATAACTTGGCTTGGTTTGGTCATTAAAGGAAAACTGTCAGGTCAAAAATACATATGTAACTGCTATCATTTTCTAATTCCTAAACTCTCTCTATTTCTGTATTTCCTTTATAAATATTTCCCTTCTATCTTCTGTAAACTTCAAACAAAGAGATCCATTCCATCTGTCACTAACAGTGAGTGTGAAAAAGTATAAGACTGGCATCACCGTACATGTAGGTGCTGGCAGAAAATAATAATACTTACAAGAATAGGATATCTGCCGCGACACTGCTGTATATATAAGAAATGTAAATTAATGAGTGGCACTAGAGAAAAGAAGATCAAACTGAATTGTGCAAATGTGTAATGCAGAAACTGCCCTGTGCTAAAAATGAAAATCAGAGGTCTTAGTCTCATTAGTGGCCACTAAGGATCAAGCCTGTCACCCACTTCAAGGAGCCTCCACTGCCAGGTCCTGACACTATGCCCTAGTGAGATGGTGAAATGTGTGTAGGCTTATATGTCCATGGATGTAATTAAAAACAGGAATCAGGTGTGTGCTAGGACCTCACACTGGTGTCCAAGAGTGGTTACCAGACTAAGAAAAGAAGGAAAGGGAAAATTATATATAATGGGAGCTCAGTCAAAATAGACACTATGTGAAAAAGTATAAGCCTGGCATCACCGTACATGTATGTGCTGGCAGAAAATAATAATACTTACAAGAATAGGATATCTGCCGCGACACTACTGTATATATAAGAAATGTAAATTAATGAGTGGCACTAGAGAAAAGAAGATCAAACTGAATTGTGCAAATGTGTAATGCAGAAACTGCCCTGTGCTAAAAATGAAAATCAGAGGTCTTAGTCTCATTAGTAGCCACTAAGGATCAAGCCTGGCACCCACTTCAAGGAGCCTCCACTGCCAGGTCCTGACACTATGCCCTAGTGAGATGGTGAAATGTGTGTAGGCTTATATGTCCATCATGGGCGTACCCAGCGTGGGGCTGGGGGGGGCAGGTGCCCCCCCAAGAGGCTGCCCCGGGTGAGCGTGGCACTGCGTACCCCACATGGCACCTACAGTACTGTGACCAGGGCTTTTTTTGCTCCGGAGCGGCCGCCGCCCCCGCCCCCCCTCCTCTTTGGGAGTGAAAGGAGCAGCACTGTCTCCCGGCCGAGTGCTGAGTGAGAGGGGTCAGACTCCAGAGGAGCGGGCGGGAGCCGGCGGCACAGCACTGTCATGTGAACGGACGGCAGAGGAGATGCAGAGAGGACGGCAGAAGAGAGCAGGTGGTGAGTGGCCCCAAGGAAAGAAGGTGCAGTGTGCTGTGCAGCCAGGTTTTGTGTGCAGAGTGACAGTGTGTGTGTGTGTGTGTGTGCAATGTGTGTGCAATGTGTGTGTGCAATGTGTGTGTGCAATGTTTGTGTGTGTGTGCAATGTGTGTGTGCAATGTTTGTGTGTGTGTGCAATGTGTGTGTGCAATGTGTGTGTGTGCAATGCTACATGCTGCAGTGCCGGCCCCGGGAGCAGAAGAGCCTGTGCAGCTGCCCTGTGGACTGTGGGGGGCTGGAGGCAGAGACAGAGCAGCCGGAGGATCACAGTGAGTGAAAATAAATGTAAAGTAAATAAAGATAAAGTTGGCTGCACTGTGCTTGTGATGGGGGCCTCCAGCCTCCGTCCTCTGGCACTGCTGCTCTGCCCACCCTCCAGCCTCCGTCCTCCTGCCCTCACTCAGCCTCGTTCTGCCACCCTCCAGCCTCCGTCCTCCTGCCCTCACCCCTCCAGCCTCCGTCCTCCTGCCCTCACCCCTCCAGCCTCCGCCTTCCTCCTGCTCACCCCTCCACCTCTGTCCCCGCTCCTGCCCTCACCCCTCCAGCCTCCGTCCTCCTGCCCTCACCCCTCCAGCCTCCGTCCTCCTGCCCTCACCCCTCCACCTGTCCTTCCCCCCCTCCTGCCCCCTCACCCCTCCAGCCTCCGTCCTCCTGCCCTCACCCCTCCAGCCTCTCTGTTCCCTCCCTGCGCTCACCCCTCCAGCCTCTGTCCTCCTGCGCTCACCCCTCCAGCCTCTGTCCTCCTGCGCTCACCCCTCCAGCCTCTGTCCTCCTGCGCTCACCCCTCCAGCCTCTGTCCTCCTGCGCTCACCCCTCCAGCCTCTGTCCTCCTGCGCTCACCCCTCCAGCCTCTTTCCTCCTGCGCTCACCCCTCCAGCCTCTGTCCTTCTGCGCTCACCCCTCCAGCCTCTGTCCTCCTGCGCTCACCCCTCCAGCCTTTGTCCTCCTGCGCTCACACCTCCAGCCTCTGTCCTCCTGCGCTCACCCCTCCAGCCTCTGTCCTCCTGCCCTCATCCCACCAGCCTCTGTCCTCCTGCCCTCACCCCACCAGCCTTCGTCATCCTGCGCTCACCCCTTCAGCCTCCGTCCTCCTGCGCTCACCCCCAGCCTTCATCCTGGTCTAACCGCCTGCCCACCATATACTGTGCTGCTAACCACTGAGCCATCATACTATGCTAACCACAGAGACATCGCGCAGTGCTAACCACTGAGCCACCGTACAATGCTAACCACTGAGCCACCATATACAGAGCTAACCACTGAGCCACCATATACAGTGCTAACCACTGAGCCACCGTATACAGTGCTAACCACGGAGCCACCATACAGTGCTAACCACTGAGCCACCATTTACAGTGCTAATCACTGAGCCACCATATACAGTGCTAACCACTGAGCCACCATATACAGTGCTAACCACTGAGCCACCGTATACAGTGCTAACCACTGAGCCACCGTATACAGTGCTAACCACTGAGCCACCATATACAGTGCTAACCACTGAGCCACCGTATACAGTGCTAACCACTGAGCCACCGTATACAGTGCTAAATACTGAGCCACCATATACTGTGCTAACCACTGAGCCACTGTATACAGTGCTAACCACTGAGCCACCGTATACAGTACTAATCACTGAGCCACCATTTACAGTGCTAACCACTGAGCCACCGTACTGCGAGTGTATGCCCCTGCGAGTGTATGCCCCTGTGTGTGTATGCCTCCCCCCTGAAAATAAGACCGGGTGCAACGTTCGGAGCAAATATATTAATATATTAAATATATTAATCTCACCCGGCCCCTGACAGCAGCCCGCCCATGTCATATACAGCCCCCGGCCCCCATAGGGCTCCCCAGTGGCGCAATAAGTCTGATGGGCACAGGTGCGCATTGTAGGCCCCCCACCTTCCGCGTGCACGTTGGTCAGATGTATGGGCCCCGTGTAACATTCTAAATCCTATACTCACAAATTGACCCCTCTCCCCCTTCATTATGTATTAATGTCCCTTATCTTGCTGTATATGGTCCTCCTCCTGGAATATGGCCTTTATCGTGGTATATATGTCCCCCATCATGGTTTATATGGTCCTCCTCCTCAGCCACCATAGTCCTCCAATTATTATAATGCATCCCCACATTCCTCCATACATTACAATGTATTCCCATAGTCCTCTAAGTATTATAATGCACCCCATAGTCCCTCATTCATAAGGTACCCCCATAGTCATCCAATTATCATAATGCAACCCCACTATCCTCTATATAGTATAATGTAGCCTCATATGCCTCCATACATTATAATGCACCTCCATACAGTATAATGCACTCCTATAGTTCTCCATATAGTATAATTCACCCCCATAATTCTCCATATAGTATAATTCACCCATAGTCTTCTATACAGTATAATGCACCATCAATAGTCCTCCATGTAGTATAATGCACCCCCATAGTTCTCCATATAGCCCTCCATACAGTCTAATGCACCCTCACAGTCCTGTGTTTAGCATAGTACAGCCTTCCATATAGCACAGTACAGCCTCATAATTCTCCATACAGTATAATGCAGCCACGGTGAGCCACCCCCTTCCCCCCCCCCCCATACTCCTCTGGCCAGCGTGTACTCCTTAAAAAAAAATCCTGTACTTACATCTCCTGGTTCCACCACAGCTTCCCAAAATTGAAGATACAGGAGGAGGTCGTGACGCTGAGCGTTGCACAGTGGAACGCATAAAAGCAGGAAGTGACACCTAGTCCACACTAGGAGAAGGTAGTGCTTCCTGCTTTTTATGCGTTCCACTGTGCAATGCATGGCATCACCCCTGTGGTAAGAGGAAGCGCAGGGGGCGGCGCAGGAGGCTCAGTGAAACACATGGGACCCTTAGCGGCCCGTGTGCTGCTGCGCAGTGATGGTACAAGAAGCGGGCACAATCGGAACGACCATGGCTTGCCCCCCCCTAGTTTTGATCCTGGGTACACCCATGATGTCCATGGATGTAATTAAAAACAGGAATCAGGTGTGTGCTAGGACCCCACACTGGTGTCCAAGAGTGGTTACCAGATTAAGAAAAGAAGGAAAGGGAAAATTATATATAATGGGAGCAGAGGACTATTCCTGTTTGGTTATAATGGAGAGGACTAATCCAGGAACTCACTGCAGTGTCTGACAATGTTGTTAACATGGAAACTACAAACGGTACAATAACGATTTTACATGTTTTTAAAAGGTCTGGCTAGGCCCTATTCAAGGGTAATATTAGTATCATACTGAAAAATGACCTGACAGTGTCCCTTTATGGTCTATTTACATGCGGCCACAGGAAGGTAGAAACCGGCAGGCATCGGCGTGTAATTCAGGACTTTCCTTCCTTCAGGGAAGACACAGGAAGGAAAGTCCTTAATTACACGAAGCCACATTGTGGTCTTTTCAATGCAACAGGCACAATTGTGTCCGATGCCTGCCTGTTTCTACCTCCCTGTGGCCGCGTGTAAATGGACCATTAAGGAGAAAATTAGCTCCATTACTAAGGGGTTAAATCATGTCAAATTTTGTACTTTTGTCTTTGGTTGACATGTTTAAAGGTAACCAACCAGCAGGATTTTACCATAAAAAGTACAGGCAGTGCCATACTGGCACTAGCATGATAAATCAAATCAACCTTCAGTTTCCAGAATGTATGTTTGATTGCCGAAAAAAAACGTTCTCAGAGGTGAAGTAATAAGTGCATTGGTTGAAAGGCAGGTACAGTTGTGAGGACTCTGTGGGTCATGACCTCTATATATATATATGTCCTTCTGCATCCCCCTGACTTACCACCCTTTCCTTATTTTAAATTTGGCACCGCAGGACCTTTGCTGGTGTTGGTGATGTGTGCGCATTGATATTGTGATGTTGTCTTCATTAAATTTCTCCAGAGTCAGCACATGTGGAAATTGTAACCTCCTGCGACATTTTATTGAAGATACTGTGGCGATAACTATAAGCGACAGGGGCACGTGTGAAAATGAAAGAAAAAATTCAATGAGTGCATACGCCGATACCGCTCATATTAATCTCTTCAGTGGCTTCAATAAAATGGTGCTGGAGATCACGGTACACACATGTGCTAACTCTGGCGCTAATATAATTAAGACATCACAATAGTAATGCACACACGCAATCAACAGCAGCAATGGCAGCATGGCTCAAAATGAAGCAGAAAATGAAGATTGGGATGCATAAATAAGTACTCATTTATTCATTTAGAAAATAAATTCTAAGCAAATATTATATACAATTTATGTTTTTTAATGTACTTTGTATTTAATAAACAAGCATTATTGAATGAAGATATGAATGAAATATTATGCAATGTACCTGCAAGGTATTCTAGAGAATGCCACTTTTTCACCTTTATAAAGGTTGTAGTACAATACAGCAAACCAAATGATACCGTTTTGGTATTTATGGTATATTTGTTGATAAAAAAAACATGAAATCTGACCTTTAAAATCAGATAGAGAAGTGACATTTCTAGTGAAGATATAATATGCATAACACCATTATGTGAAATGAAACATTGTTTTGTATAATGCGACTTATTGCCTGAATTAAAATGATACTTTTCATGTTTCCATGATAATACAATGACTATAGAGGTCTGTAAAGCCTCTCCATTTGTAATATTTAGGGAAAATCAGTGTTCATAGAGAGCTGAGGTAACATTCTATGTGAAAATCCAAAGTATAAGCATTGACCTGGTAAAGAGTGGAGAGGTTAAAATGTCTAGTCAACTAAATCACCTTTCTGATCCCAAAAACTGGTCTATCATGAGCACCATCACTCTATTATACATGACCCTGAAAGACATAGTTCAGCACTGCATGGTAAAGAAAATAGTTGCAAGCATGATCAACTCCAGACCCTTAAGGTACCGTCACACGCCGCAATCTCGCCTGGCGATATGTGGCGATAATACGTGCGCACTGACGTTTTTCGTGCCCGCCTCAGGTCGCTGATGGCGGTGTCACACGCCGCAATATCGCCCTGAAGTTAAGGCGATGTGTCGCTCCGGAAGTCGCCTCACTTACAGCGGAAACAATCTTGCCTAATTCCATTGGCGCTTCACACACCGCAATCTCAAAGGCAATGTGGGCGTACATGTTCAGTGCGGCGAGGAAACTGGCGTGCTAGAGTGGTTTACACTGCGCCCCATACACGCTCATTGGACAACACAACTGCGTTTCGATTGGTCAGCCTGCTCTGGAAGGCTGGCTAATACATGACGCAAATGTGTCTCGGAGTTTGTCACAAATACACGCTCATGTCGTCAATTGTAGCTCCTGTAACACAGTTTCGCGATGCGAAAATGTCACACAGGAGCGGTCTTGTGCAGTACAGTGGATTACACTGAGAATGGCTATGTGTGCGTCTGCAGGTGATGGCGGTAAGCTACAAACAACACTGTGGACATATGTGCCTGCAGTAGCCCACACTAATCATCTCAGACGGGGCGCGAACTACAGCATGCTAAAAGCACACCTATGGGAAATCACAGACGACGCTCTTTCCATCACCATCACCCTGTCACACGCCAAAACACAAAAATATCGCCTTGCCGATTGCGCCTGATTGCTGAGCACTGTTCAGGAATCAGGCGATGGCCGATGGGTGATTTATTGCCGCAAAATTGTCCAATCACACGCCGCAACCGTGAGGCAATTTCACGGCGATTGCGCCAGGGCGACACATCACCTTTCAGATCTCCAGGCGAGATTGCGGTGTGTGAGGGACCTTTATTCTCAGGAACTGTGAGAATCCTCATGATAAGACACTGAGCGATCAAAAGGTTATGATCAGAGATGTGCGAACTTTCCTCAAACCTGTTCGCCAATTTCAAATTTGACCTGAACATTTCAGATCCAGATTCAGGATGATTTTGCTAAAAAGTCAGAAAACTTGGCTTTATTTGGTAACTAATAGGTAGTGATGATCGAGTACCAAAATGCTC
The DNA here is from genome assembly GCA_033576535.1 of Allobates femoralis. Taxonomy (NCBI): domain Eukaryota; kingdom Metazoa; phylum Chordata; class Amphibia; order Anura; family Aromobatidae; genus Allobates; species Allobates femoralis. Next base: position 351,168,779 of record JARQOC010000002.1, read on the forward strand.
GGTTGCTCGATGCTCTGGCTGAGCATCCCAAGATACTCGTGTACTCGGCCCGAGCACCGAGCCCAATGTTATCCTATGGGAGACCCGAGTATTTTTATGAAATGACCCCGGTAGCATGTGAAAACCCTAAAAATGTCACAAAAGTCTCAGAAGAGTGCTCAAATGACATGGCAACACCATGGGGAAGACCCCTGTAAGCATTTCTCACTCAAAAGTCACAGCTGTGAACAATGTTGTCCGAGTTTTACGCCATTTTTACGGACTCACCAGAAAACCTTCCAAAATGACACCAAAAAGAATTTTCATGGCGGAAATGTTAAGGGCACATACCCAATAGTGAGATAGGGCTGGTGTATGCTACTTTTTGTGATTGCATGAAAGATTTTACATTAAAATATGGTGTGGCACTCCGATGTCCTGGAGAAGAGATGTACATGAAGGCCTCTTGACATGATGTGCCCATTTTGAGGAAGTGGGTCTATTGTAGTATTTTCCTTTGCCAGGGCAGTCCAAAATTGGGAGGTTCACCAATGCCCCTGGATAGACACGTGCATGAGGGCCTATAAACCTGAAGTGCCCATTGTAAGGAAGTGGGTGTATTGTAGTATAGCCCTTTGCCAGGGCAGCCAAAAATTGGGAGGCTCCACATTGTCTCTGGATAGAGACGTGCATGAGGGCCTGTAAACCTGAAGTGCCCATTGTAAGGAAGTGGGTGTATTGTAGTATAGCCCTTTGTCAGGGCAGCCAAAAATTGGGAGGCTCCACATTGTCCCTGGATATAGACGTGCATGAGGGCTTGTAAACTGAAGTGCCCATTGTAAGGAAGTGGGTGTATTGCAGTATAGCCCTTTGCCAGGGCAGCCAAAAATTGGGAGGCTCCATATTGTCCCTGGATAGAGACGTGCATGAGGGCCTGTAAACCTGAAGTGCCATTGTAAGGAAGTGGGTGTATTTTAGTATAGCCCTTTGCCAGCGCAGCCAAAAATTGGTAGACTCCACATTGTCCCTGGATACAGATGCGCATGAGGGCCTCAAAACATTGTTCCCATTGCAAAGGAGCGGGCCTCCTGTCGTTGTAATGCCCATTCTGTAAGAATGGGCAAAAAAATTTACCACTGGGGGTATACATGAAACAACGGCCTAACTTTTGTAACGGTCATCATGGTGGCGCATGAGGAGAAGGAGGAGCAGTCCAGCGATTAGTCAAAGTCCAGAAGTGTGTACCCATGGGTGAGTGGAGGTACATGGCAAATTCCTGTTACAAAATTTAAATTCTGCTCTCATTTCTCGCCCAATCCAACCCTTTTTCATCTTCATCAGGGTCAGTCTGTCAGCATTTTCAGTTGACAGGCGGGTGCGTTTATCAGTAATGATTCAACCTGCTGCACTAAAAACACGTTCTGACAAAACGCTAGCGGCAGGGCAGGCCAGGACTTCCAAGGCGTAGAGAGCCAATTCATGCCACGTGTCCAGCTTGGATACCCAATAATTGTAAGGCAAGAGGAATGTCGGAGTACAGTTGTTCGATCTGCAAGGTACTCCTTCAGCATCTGGGCAAACTTACCATTTCTTGTGGCACTATCCCGCACCTCAGGGGCTGTGGTACGTGAGGGGCTGAGAAAACTGTCCCACATCTTAAAGACTGTTCCCCTACCTCTGGCGGATTGGACTTGTGCCCCTCTCGGCCGTACGCCTTGGTTGTCCACCGATTCCTGAGCTATGCCACTAGCATTTTGTGAGGGGAATGCTTTGCCTACTTCCGCGACTAAGGCCTTCTGGAACTGCTGCATTTTGGCTGACTTCTCCACCTCAGGAATAAGAGACATAAATTTCTCCTTGTAGCGTGGGTCTAACAGTGTTACCAACCAGTAATGATTGTCGGCCAAGATGTTCTTAATGCGAGGGTCACGAGCCAGGCAGCTTACCATAAAGTCAGCCATGTGCGCCAGACTCTTAACAGCCATCACTTCAGTGTCCTGACCAACACGATGACTGAACACGCTGTCCCCCTCCTCCTCCTCATCCTCCTCCTCATGTCCCCTGTCCTCTGGCCAGCCACACTGAACCGAGGGTATGACTGGTGTGCATGTCATATCCTCAAATTGGCCAGAGAGTTGCTCCATGTCTTCATCCTCCCCCTCCCCCTCCTCCTCCTTCTCCTCGTCATAGTCCTCCACTGCACGTTGTGATGAGATGAGGCTGGACTATGTGTTATCACCCACACCCACTACTGTTTCTTGCTCCAACTCATCGCACTCCGCCTGCAATGCATCATGTTGTTTTTGAGCAGAGACCGTTTTAGAAGGCAGAGAAGTGGTATGGTGACGCTAATAATGGCGTCATCACCGCTCACCATCTTGGTGGAGTCCTCAAAGTTTTGGAGGATGGTACATAGGTCGGACATCCATCTCCACTCCTCAGGTGTTATGTGTGGAGTTTGACCCATTTCCCGACGGCTTAGGTGATGCAGGTACTCAACAACTGCCCTCGTCTGCTCACAAATCCTGACCAACATGTGCAGAGTTGAATTCCAACGCGTGGGGACATCACACACCAGTCTGTGAGCCGGAAGCTGCAAACGCCGCTGAAAGCCGGCAAGGCCGGCTGAAGCAGTAGGTGACTTTCGAAAATGTGCAGACAGGCAACAAACCTTTACAAGCAGATCAGACAGCTCTGGGTATGATTTTAGAAACCGCTGAACCACCAGGTTGAGCACATGGGCCACGAATGGAACATGTGTCAGCTGGCCTCGCCTCAAAGCCGCCACCAGGTTCCGGCCATTGTCGCACAGGACCTTTCCTGGCTTTAGGTTCAGAGGTGTGAGCCAGTGATCTGCCTGCTGTTTCAGAGCTGTCCACACCTCTTCTGCATTGTGGGGTTTGTCACCTATGCATATTAGCTTCAGCACAGCCTGTTGCCGCTTCGCCGAGGCAGTGCTGCAGTGTTTCCAGCTTGGGACTGGTGTGGAGGGTAAAGTGGATGAGGATGCTCAGGAGGAAGAGGCTGAGGAGCATGACATTCCGGAGCTGTAGAGTGTGGGTGAAACCCGGACTGAGGTAGGGCCTGCAATCCTTGGTGTGGGAAGGATGTGTTCCGTCCCTCGCTGAGACTGGGTCCTAGCTTCCACAATATTAACCCAGTGTGCCGTCACCGAGATGTACCGACCTTGCCCACAAGCACTTGTCCACGTGTCTGTGATTAGGTGGACTTTGGCTGAAACAGCGTTGTTCAGGGCACGTGTGATGTTTTATGACACGTGGTTATGTAATGCGGGGATGGCACACCGGGAGAAATATAGTGGTGGCTGGGGACCGAGTAACGTGGGACAGCTGCCGCCATCAGGTCGCGGAATGCTTCAGTCTCTCTTCCTCCACAGCTTCTGCATCCTCAACCTCGTCTCCGTCCTCCACCTATGCCCACAGCCTGTCAAGTAATGCCACCCGCGTTGTAACTGCACACAAGGAATCCTGCACACCTCCTTACTATGCTGGCAGCAGGGTTCAATGGCATCAGGCAGTCTTTACCTTGAAATATCTGGGAAATGTGAGTCACACAGCTGAGGAGATGATATTTGAGAGGCAGAATAGCGGGGCACCGATCACTTAAGATCCAAAGTAGCTGTATCAGCAGTGTCAACTGCAGCAGAACCAGGGGTGCACAGTCTTATAACAGCCTGAGAGGTAAAATCACATTGAAGAAAGAGGCACTCGCCCGGCGATAGTTGTTCCTCAATGGATGACTTTAATCAGCATTAGGGTACAGGGTGCTGGGGAGGGGGTGTCAGAGGTGCAGACGACGGCACCGTTTCGGATCAACTGATCCTTTGGCTGGTCTTGGCTCTGACACCACTCCCAGCACCCTGTACCCTAACGCTGATTAAAGTCATCCATTGAGGACCAACTATCACCGGGTGAGTGCCTCTTTCTTCAATGTGATTTTACCACACAGCTGAGGAGTTGTGGTCAGCTCTGGAGACCAAGTTTCATCAACGGTTGTCTCCACTCAACCTACAACCAGGGAAGGCCGTGTGTGACAATGAAGTAAACCTGGGTGCAGCCCTTCGCCGGAGATCCAGAGGTGGGGCAGATCATGCTGCAGGAGTGGTCTCAGATCAAGGACCTATGCACCCTTCTGCACAGTTTTGAAATGGCGATGAAGAGGTTTAGTGCTGACAGTGCCATTATCAGCATGACTATTCCAGTCTTCTCCATGCTGGAGAACACTTTAAACAAGAGGAGGGGGAGGAAGTACAGGAGGAGTCATATGCGGAATGGATAATAACAAGATCTCCAAGGTCCAGACTGTCGGCAGCACCAAGGTGGCAGGCATGGGAGAGTGGGGGAGAGAGATTAACGAGGGCGCATGGTAGCCGACAACCTGTTGAGGAAGGTGCAGGAGCCGAAGGAGAAGTGGAGGATGAACTGGCAATGAGTATGGAAGGCTCAGCAGATGAGTGAGACTTTTCTGTTGTGCGAGGTTGAGGAGAGAGGGCAGAGGAAGCAAGCATGATTCTTACCTCGCCGCCACAAACACAACAAGGACTGGGTCCTCCTGAATGCGCAAGACATATGAGCGCCTTCTTGCTGCACTACCTGCAACATGACCCTTGGATTGTCAGAATTCGAGGCAATGCAGACTACTAGGTTGCCACACTCTTAGATCCCCAGTCCAAGACAAAATTTGGCAAATTATTTCCTGCCATAGAAAGGGACGCACGCATGCAGGAGTAGCAGCAGACGCTGTTACAGAATCTTACATCTGCTTTTCCACAAAACACCAGAGGTGCACAGGGTGAATCTCTCAGGAGTATCTCCAAGTTAACATTGATGCAATGACTGTAGAACTGGAGCCTTGTTCATTTTGGGCTTCCAAAATGAAAAATGGCCTGAGCTCACCGCTCACGCCTTGGAGATCTTGTCGTGCCCTGCAGCCAGCGTTCTCTTGTAACACGTCTTCAGCGCTGCTGGTGTTGTACCGACAGATAAGCGCACGTGTCTGTCCAGTGACAATGTGGACAGACTAACATTCACCAAGATTAACAAGTCATGGATCCGCAAGGACTTAGTACCCTTGTGTCATACTGGGAGACTAAAGGCTTATGGAATTTTGAATGAGCTTCATGAAACCATTTTAAGTTTGCAACTGTGGAGCAATTGATGCCACTTAGGTAGTGTCTATGCCCAAATTTTTGGAAAAAAAAAAGGACTCTTGAAGTCCCCTTGCTGCGTTTTACACGATTTTAGAAGGGCATGAGATGCCTATATCTGTGTCTCATCCTTTTACTCATCCAACTCTTTTCACATTTTTATTTGTACTTGTCACTTTTCCATGTGTTTGTTGTGCCTTCTGAGTAGTTTGTTACCTTTTGGACACCTTAGAAGGTGTTTTCTATGTGTTTGCCTGCCATTGTTTCAATGGTGTTTGATGAACACACCCCCAATTAGACGAATCTAATTAGACGAATCGAATTCTAACGCTAGAGTGGTGGTTCATCTCTAGTCACTATTCACACAAATAGTACGGTATTCGCATTACTTGCTATTCTGCGAGTTTGTGTACCTGTCTTACTATATTCAGATATCCCGCCCTGCTGTTTTGGCACATCCTTTGCATTCACTAAACATGCTGGACTTCCTAACCAATTACAGTAATGCCACAGCCATCTTGGTTGTGGCATTACTGTGAATGGGCTGGCTGCCCAGTGTCATAGGGTCTATATAAGCCCTGCTCCACCATTTTGTCTGCATTGCATCTGGAGTCAGCATTAGAGAAGCTTAAGGACAGATCGCTGAGCTGCTATGGAGAGTGTTTGGGTATGTGCACACTGGCTGGGTTAGGGTCGGTTTAGCTGTGTAAACCGCCGGTCGGTTTACATACGTTTTATGTAAATTTATGTTAATCCAAACCGGCGTTTGGATTAACATTAAAACCTATGTAAACCGACACCCGCTGTGCACACAGCGGTGGTTTACACATGCTCATCTGTTGCTAACCCGCTGGGTTCCCAGCGGGTTAGCAACGAATGTGCATGTTCTATAAACCAGCCTGTTCTGCAGCGGCTGCAAGCAGAATCATGTGCTGCTTCCAGCCGCTGCAGAACCGCCGCCGCTAACCCGCTGTGCACCCGCCCGGCACTCGCCGCACATACCCGCCAGGAAGCCGGTGGCCGGCTGCAGAGCTTCCTGGCGGGTCCGCCCAGCCGCCGACCAACCGGCCGGCATATGTGCACATAGCCTTAGGCCTCTTCATAACACAAAAGCCCTTTTCAGGGCTACCTCTAGTGTATATTACCTCAGTGTAGATTACATAAATACTATGTTACCAAGTTTGAAGGAAGACTAAGTCCATCTAGTTCAACCCATAGTCTAACACAGAGGTCCCCAACTCCAGGCCTCGAGGGCCACCAACAGTGCAGGATTTCAGGATTTCCTTAGTATTGGACAGGTGTTCATGTGATCAAATGAACAGGTAAGGATTCCAACCGCTCTGCAATACTAAAGGTCCAGTTAAACACACAGACAATTGTGCAGAGATTGTTCGCAGAACTCTGGTTGCAGTGAAATCATGGACACATTGTGACCGTGTACAAATGGTACAATGTGTCCATGATTTCACTGCAACCAGAGATCTGCAAACAATCTCTGCACAAATATCTGTGTAAAAAAACTAACTCGAGTCATGCACACAGTGAACGTGTCTGTAGGACAGCGTTCACACCACCAAAAGACTGAATCACAAAAAAAAAAAAAAAAAAACACAACACAGTCAAACAAACCTGAACAGACAAGTTCACTGTGTGCATGACTCATGAGTTAGTCTGTTTTGTTTCTTGCCTTTGCAAGACAGGGGAACCTCCTGCTCTTCCCCAATGAACCCTGCACACAAAAAGCTGTTTTCTGCATTCAGTTCATGTTAGACCTTGGACCTGTCTGGACCCTGTTCATGTAGGTACTAATACACATGGTCAGGTTTTTTTTTTTAATACATCAGATAGGGACTGCTCTGACAAGGTTTACCGTGAAGAGGTAGAGCAGCTTAGCATACATTTTTTTGCAAAAAACGTATCAAAATTATCCTGTTTTTACTACTTTTTTAGCAGCACTTGCTTTTTATTGTTTTTCTTTACAACAGTATTCTTTCACGTTTGACTTTTTTTGTGCTGCACAATTATTGGTGTGTGTAACTGGGCCTTAAGTAGATCCTGAAAACATGCACTGTTGGCGGTCCTCGAGGCCTGGAGGTGGGGACCCTTGGTCTAACATGTTGACCCAGAGGAAGGCAAAAAAAAAAAAAAAAAGTGGCAACACTAAGCTCCACATTAGGGAAAAACAAAACCCTTCTTGACTCCACATACAGCAATCAGACTAGTTCCCTGGATCAACGCCCTATCAAAGAATCTAGTATGTATAACCGGTAATATTATAGTTTTCAAGAAAGGCATCCAGGCCCTTCTTAAATGTTAGTGGTGACTCACTCATTACAACATCATGTGGCAGAGAGTTCCATAGTCTCACTGCTCTTACAGTAAAGAATCCACGTCTGATTATGATTAAACCTTCTTTCCTCCAGACGTAGAGGATGCCCCCTTGTCCCGTCTCAGGCCTAAGAGTAAAGAGATCATTAAAAAGGTCTCTGTACGGTCCCCTCATATTTTATTTATAAATTATAAGATCACTCCTAAACCTTCGGTTTTCCAAACTAAATAACCAAGTTTAATAACCTGTCTTGGTATTGCATACCCCTCAGTCCTCTATTGCTTTTCTCTGCACCCGTTCTTGTTCAGCTATGTCTTTCTTATACACCGAAGACCAGAATTGTACACAGTATTCTAAGGGCCAGTTTAAGTTAGGGTCTGGGGGCACCACTATCACATATAGGTAGGATCTATCCCACTATGCAAAAACATGTAGCAATTAAAGAAAAAGAACATAGCAGCAGGGATGATCACTATAATCAATCTTTATTAATATAAAAAACTCAGACTGCCACTTTGGTTGAGCCTTTTCAGACTAAGCTCAAGAATCTAATAGACAAATACCAGGCTGAGATCCTAGGAAACAAGAAGAGGAAGTTCCAAAGGGACAAACAGGATTTTGAAGAAAAGAAAGCATTTAGGTGGTCCCATACAGGCAATCCACGTTATCCCAGGGGTGGAAGACCAGGGCCCTGGAACCCCACTAATTCTAAAAAACCACCTATTCCTACCGGGACCGGTGGGCCTAATAGGTCTGTTAATAACAGTGATCCCTCCACCAGTGAAGATTTTTTATCTTCGGACACCAGCGACCAAGACGGAGAACCAGGAGGGGGAAACGGAGGTCGCTCAGCAAGAGGGGCCGTATTCCGCTCACCGATCCGGACAAGACGGGGCAGGAATCGGAGATATTAATTCCTTCACCTTTTCCGGGCCTGACCAACAGCAGTACTGATTTGCAGGTGATTAATCTTTCATCTTATGTTCTTTCCCCCGATGAGCTTATGGTATTATCTAAGGGTTTATCATTCTCCCCTACTTTGAATCTTGATAAGTTTGTTGTAACAAAGGATTTGTATATGTTTTGTCGTAAATTGATTTTCAAGATGCTTTACCACCAGCCATCTATCATAGACACTGTACCAGCAGCGGAAAGAGGAGCTTTGGAGGATCTCTTGGCATTGGATATTGAGAACGACCCTGGATTTGAAAATCGGTTCCCTGGACGACTGCCGTCTCAGGCATCTCCCTCCTTTACTGCCTTCCCGACTATACAGCTGTTTTTTAATAGGGTGAGTAAACAACTTGGTGATTTGAATTGTCATCAGGGCAGGAATGCCAATCTCACCAAAGGGGAACAACGGGCTTTATTACAGCTAAAGCGCAATCGTTCATTGTATCTCCGGGAGGCAGATAAGGGAGGAAATGTGGTGGTTTGGCCGGTGGAAATGTATGTGAGTGAAGCCAAGAGGCAGTTATCTATACAAACCAATTACACTGTATTACCCTCTGATCCCACCTTGATATACAAAAAGAAACTTGATGACCTGTTGAGTTCTGCAAGGGATCTAAACATCATAAACAAAAGAGAGAAGGAGTTCTTAACCACTAAACGGCCTAAGGTACCAACGTTTTATATGCTCCCTAAGGTTCATAAATGCCTCATAGAACCACCTGGTAGGCCCATCATATCGGGGATTGATGGTCTATTTGAGAGACCATGCATTTATCTAGATCACTTCCTACAACCAATAATGTGTGGATTGAAGTCCTATGTACGGGACTCTTCACACATTTTGGAGCATCTGCAGAAGTTGGAGATCCCTGATGGTGCACTACTTGTTACAATGGACATTGAGTCACTATATACCAACATTAGGCATGACCTAGGGATAGCAGCAGTGGCGTATTTCCTTGATAAAAAATCTACTGGGAATAGGTTGAGGGACTCATTCATCTTGGATCTACTCAAGTTGGTACTTGAACGTAATTACTTTGTCTTTGACAGAACCTTTTTCAATCAGGCCTCTGGGACCGCTATGGGGGCGCGGTGCGCGCCTTCATATGCAGGGATTTTTTTAGGTTGGTGGGAGGAAACCCATGTGTACCGTCTGGAGACCTTTAAAACACACGTGTGGAAGTGGTTTCGTTATATTGATGACCTGCTTTTTGTTTGGACAGGCACCAGGGAGGAGTGTGAGCTCTTCATTACCGCGCTTAATTCGAACATTTGGAACATCAAATTGACTGCTGATCTGTCCATCAATACGGTGAACTTTCTAGATTTGAAATTGATAAAGGAAGGAAATAAGCTGCATTCAACCTTGTTTCGGAAACCAACTGCCACAAATGGACTTCTGCACTTCTCGAGCTTCCATCCGGACCACTTGCGTAGGAGCATACCCACAGGTCAGTTCCTAAGGGTCCGTCGGAATTGTAGTACTGAGATGGAATTTTTGACACAAGCACGAGGACTAACGGACCGGTTCCTGGCACGGGGGTATCCTAAAAAAGTTGTCTCTAGGGCCTTTGAATCTTCTAAGAAACGTAAGAGGGAGGATCTGTTTTTGCATAGGCCCAGAGATAGCAATAGGGGTATATATATCACGACCCCATATAACAACTGCTGGACGGACCTTAAACATGTTCTTGATGTGAATTGGGATATACTGACACAGGACACCAGGATACGCCCATTTTTGGAAGAGAAACCGCGACTTGTGGCTAAAAGGGCTCCCAACCTGAGAGATCAACTGTCACATAGCCACTTTATGAGACCAGTAATTAGGACTGGGAGGGGATTTCGCATAAAGGGGTCGTATCCTTGTGGGGGATGCACTGTGTGCCCTTTCATGGTGTCTTCTGAGTCAATTCACATTGATCGTTTTCCGTTTCAACTGCATTCTAGGAAGTTCTACAATTGTCTATCCAGGAATGTGGTGTATGGGCTGATTTGTGGTTGTGACAAAGTCTATGTGGGACAGACCACGCAGCAATTGAGGAGACGGGTGCAGCATCACATCTCAACCATCAACACGGCCAGGAGTGATCTAGAGAACATTAATGGTAAGCCTTTGACGTCAGTCGCAAAACATTTTTTGACTGAACATCGTGGAAATCCATCCAGTTTGAGAGTACTGGTTTTTGATGATGTCAGTGGTAGCATTCGAGGAGGAAATATCACCCGACAACTCTTACAACTTGAATCTCGGTACATTTTTGATCTAAGGACAGTGGCCCCGGATGGCCTCAATGAAGATCTGCTTTACACTGTTTTTTTCAAACAAACGTGAATTTTGATTGTGTGATCTTAGTAACTGTCTGTATTTTAATTTAACAGGTCCATTTGAAGACTTTGATATAATGGCTATAATTGGGGCCCCTGTGGAGGAGGATGGAGGAGAGAATAATGACATAAAACTGGGGCATTCGGCCACTCAATATACAGGACATCTCTGGATCTGATTTTTCTTCACTGAACATTCCCCCATTTGTTCTGTATTTTCTTCTTCATGCTGATTTCTTGTTTATGTATATTTTATTGTTGTGCTGGCATGGGGCAATATCATTATGCAGGATCCTGCAAGGTTTGCCAGTGACCTTTGTTCACTGGCAACCTATTTTGTGACTATATGGTATTGACCATATTACCCTCAGTATAATTATAATGCTGTGCATACTTTTATTATTATTTTTTTTTTTTTTTTTTTTTTTTTTTTTTTTTTTTCTTCTCTCTCTTCTGATTAAGATAATGGGGAACATATGGGGGCTGTTTATGATACAGACAGTTAGTCTTAACAATTGTTCCAATATTCACCAGTAGGGGCCAGCTGTCCTGCAGCTTTGCTTATGGGAGCTTAGCCTGCTTGCTATTTGCACACAGAGATGCACAGGAGGAATTGAGCATTTTTCATGGCAACCAGTATTAAATGCCTTTCTGATCCCTTTTTACTATGTTAGGATCAGTTTTTTACTTCTATTGGCTAAAATACTCGTTTGTATGGTTGCTATGGAGATAGCTTCATTATATTGGCTGGGTGATGACCTGTATAGACGTCGCTGAGCTATGACATGGCTGCACATGTGCAGTAGCACTCCCAGAGATCCAAGATGGCTGCGCCCAGTACAGGGACAAGGTAATGGCTCTGATTTGCAGCATCAGTGCTAATAAGCATTACAGGTGCTATAGATTTATTATAATTATTACTAATGATCTGGGTATATAACAGACTGCACAGGGCACCATTGGCACTTACCTCTCTTTCCCCTGAGGAAGTCCTAGGCGGACGACACGCGTTGGGTCGGGTCCTCGGATAGCTGGTGGCTGGGTATGTGATCATAGTGATTATACTGTATATACCTGAGGGTTGAGTTGGCTGGCAGATTACTCTGTATCCTTGGCCCTTATGCAGGACTTTTTAGAGGGTGTACAAGACCTTACTGGTCTTCCTATATGGTGAAGCTTGGAGGGTTTGGCCCTGACCATAGCTGCAAGGGTGCAGTGTAATTACAGTTAATAGGGCACTATTTGCCATAACTGTAATGTAATTTGATTGCAAATTGACTGCATTTGAGACATTTGTTTAGATCTGCCAGCAAATTACATTGTACTACACTCTGACTCGGTATTATTGCCTATTGCTTAGTAACCTGTACATACCTTTTGCACACCAGCTTTGTAACACCTTTTTGGTTTTAATTGTTTTTAAATTAAGAGGTGGTCAGTGGTGTTTTGTGGTTTTCTATTGAGTTTTTTATATTAATAAAGATTGATTATAGTGATCATCCCTGCTGCTATGTTCTTTTTCTTTAATTGCTAAGGGCCAGTTTACACACACCAACTTTTCTGTCCAACTTCTGACCAACTTGCTGGTTGCAGTGAAATCATGGACACATTGCTCCATTTTGTGACTGTGTACAATGTAACAATGCGTCCATGATTTCACTGCAACCAGCAAGTTGATCAGAAGTTGGACAGATAAGTTGGTGTGTGTAAACTGGCCTTAAGTGTGGTCGCACTAGTGACTTGTATAAAGGTAAAATTATGTTCTCCTCATGAGCATCTATGCCTCTTTTAATGCATCCCATTATTTTATTTGCCTTTGCAGCAGCTGCCTGACACTGGCCACTAAATGTGAGTTTAGTTCATCTACCCATACACCCAGGTCTTTTTCAGTGACAGTTTTGCCCAATGTTTTACAATTAAGCACATAATTATACCTTTTGTTTCCTCTGCCCAAGTGCATGACCTTACATTTATCCCCATTAAAGCTCCTTTGCCATTTATCAGCCCAAGCTTCAAGTTTACATAAATCCTCCTGTGATATAAAATTGTCCTCCTCTGTATTGATTACCCTGCAGAGTTTAGAGTCATCTACAAAAATATTGAAATTCTACTCTGTATGCCTCCAAGGTCATTAATAAATATGTTAAAGAAGCGGGCCCAACACTGACCCCTGTGGTACCCCACTATTAACTGTGACCCATTCTGAGTGTGTTCCATTAATGACCACCCTTTGTTTCCTATCGCTAAGCCAGTTCTTAACCCACTTACAAATATTTTCCCCTATCCCCATTGCTCTCATTTTATGCATCAACCTTTTGTGTAGCACCATATCAAAAGCTTTTGGAAAGTCCATATACGCTACGTCCACTGCATTTCTTTGGTCCAGTCCAGAATTTACTTCTTCATAGAAGCTTATTACATTAGTTTGACAGGAACAGTCCCTCGTAAACCCATGTTGATATTGGGTCATGAGGTTATTTATTTTCAATCAGATACTCCAGTATAGCATCTCTTAGGGTACCGTCACACGTGGCGATCTCCAGGGCGATTCACGTGCACATATTTGCATGTCCCCTGAGGTCGCCGTCGCCCATTTACACGGGGCGACAACTTAGGCGACGGTCGGGCGACAACCCGACCGGAAATTGCCTGAGCGTCGCCAAAGGCCCAGGGGCGATCAAGTCGCTGGATGCCACTTCCGCGTCACACAGAGCCACCACATTAGCGATGTGGGCGTAATTGAGCCGCATCTCGGAGATAGGCGTTAACATAATGCTGTGTGATGCCTTGAAGACGTGTGATTGGTTCCAAACAAACACCAATAATTTAATGTGTCCTTATTGTTGTACTTTATAGACCACTCTCGTGTGTTGTGTCGCGGATTATTACTAAACGCATTGGCATTGCCAACAAGGCAAAACACGACGCTCGCGTATTGTACAGTGAATTTGTACAGCGCTTTTAGGTTATGGTTTAGGTTCTAAACATATACAGATTGACAACGCTCGGGCGATGTGTCACATGTTGATGGGGGCCCAGAAGAGCAGCATGAGTACAGTATAATAAATGTAATCTTGGGCGTCCTGTAATGCAGGACGCCTGCAACTACAGCGCTCATGCAGCTTTTATTTTACATGTTTTGGCAATTGCGTTCGTTAACATACATTTGTGGCAGCACATCTCTGAACTTTTAGCACACAGCCGCAAACACAGCTATTCGACATCTATGTACAGTATGTACGCTCCTGGTTGAGACACCTTTGAACATCATCAAATATGGCGCCGAGGAACAAGGCAACCAATCGTAATGCTTGAGCTGCCACCCATCCACACACACCCCCAGAGCTACGCCCAGAAACGCCTACCATAATGGTATAGGCGATGTGTGCTGTCGCCTTTGACATCGCTCACGAGATGTTACACAGGGTGATCAGCACACATCGCCCAAGAATGGTCGCCTTGTTTCACAGCACTGATGTGAATCCAGGCGACCACTCAGACGTGTCGCCATCACCCATTTACATTAGCCGACGCATTGGAGATATCGCCGGCGACAGGCCACGCCTCGACGTCACCTATGGAATCGCTCGGGAGATCGCCACGGGTGACGGTACCCTTAGGGTACCTTTACACACGGCTACATTTGTAGCTTGTCACCAGGTAACTTTCTGGTTGCAGTGAAATCATGGATACATGATTCCATTTGTACACAGCAACAAGATAGAACCATGTATCCATGATTTCACTGCAACCAGTAAGTTACCTGTGACAAGCTACAAATGTAGCCGTGTGTAAAGGGGCCCTTAGGGTACCTTTAGACGCTGCAACCACTGGAGACAATTTAGGAGGCGACATTTCTCTGGACTGATTGCCACCCAATTGCTGCGTGTAAATAGGGAATTTGGTGGCGATAAAGGTTGCCCCTTGTTTAGTTTTGGGAGCAGTGCTTTAATACCAGGCAACCAAGGGCAACCTACATATCGCCGCCAAATTCCCTATTTACAAGCCACAATAAGGAGGAAATTGGGTGGCAATGTGGCAGCGATATTGCCAGATCCCAATAACGCTGCCACAATTGTCTCCTGTGGTTGCGGCGTGTAAAGGTACCCCCAGAAAACCCTCTAGGATTTTACCCACAGTAGAGGTTAAGCTTACTGGCCTATACTTTCCAAGTTCAATTTTTGACCTCTTTTTAAAATATTGGCACCACATTTGCTATATGCCAGTCCTGTGGTACATGCAAAAAACAGTAATGGTGGTCTGATTAGGAGCGCTCTAAGGAACAAGCAGACATGTAGGATGTTTTCATAAATGGCAAACCTTTTATTAACTTCTTATCTCCCCTCACAGCTCCACTACGCGTTTCAACTGTATACAAACAGTCTTCATCAGGTGGTGTCATCAGGACACCACCTGATGTACTGTTTGTATGCAGTTGAAACGCATAGTGGATCTGTGAGGGGAGCTAAGAAGTTAATAAAAGGTTTGCCATTTATGAAAACATCCTACATGTCTGCTTGTTCCTTAGAGCGCTCCTAATCAGACCACCATTACTATTTTTTGCATGAAAACTACTCCCTTTTTGAGGACTGGTGGCTGGAGCAGCTCAGGAATAGCACAAACGATCTGCCTTGAACAGGAGAGAGGAGAGCGGAGAGGCAGTGCACATACCGCCGGCGGCGGAGGCTGTTAAACCGGGTTGTGCAGGACTTTCACAACCCGATAAGGTGAGTGGCCACCTACCCACGCCACTTAGACGTTTTTAATAAGGGGATCCTACACAATTGCGCCACTTTTCCTTTTTGTTTTACAAGTCCTGTGGTACAGACCCTGTTATGATGATTAGCAAGGGAGAGGTACTGGAGCAGGGACAGTTAAAAGGATCCATTCAGCAGCTGCATAATACCACCAAACAATAGATCTTTTGAGAGCTAAAGAAACACCGCACAGGGTTAGACTACAGGGAGGGCAAGTTACTCCTGCAGGTTTAATGTACAGCAGGATCAGTGTAAAGCAGCAGTAGTCCAACCATTTCCTACTGCCTGCTACAAACCTCACACCAGGACATAACCCACTGGTGCTTGTGTCCACATTACAAAAAGGTGGTTTGCCCACAGCAAAGCCGCACTCCAAAAACTTTCCTACTGCTAGTTTATGCCCACCAAGCTATTCCTATCTGTTCCTGCAGTTCAAAGTACGTTCCTGAGCATCCCTGTGTGAGCTAAAGGTGTACGGTTCTAGTTGATGCAAAAAAATAAAATATAAACCATTTTTGCAAATCAGGCAGAGATTGTTCTAAAGGGATGTCATGTATTCTGGTGTTTATGCGTCACCTGTTGACTGCTGCAGCCATGTGCAGAGTGCTTTGTAGTTTTAATTGGAGTCAATTTCCATTTGCAGTTCGTGTAGATGCTTTGTTGCACTGCGGTGGCTCTACAGGAAGTTTTGGGTCGTCAGGTGACCACACTACTGGCCTTTCAAAAATTCTCTTGTTACCCCACCACCAGCAACACAAAGACTTGGGACCCATGAATGCATAAGACACGAGTGCCTTCTGGCTGCACCATCTGCAACATGATCTGTGGATTGTTAGGATTCAAAGTAATGCCAACTACTGGGTTGCCACAATTAGATCCCCAGTACAAAAAGTATATTTCCCCTTCTGCTTCCCACCCAGGAAAGGGATGCACGATGCAGGAGTATCAAATGAAGCTTTTAAACAATCTGAATACTGCTTTTCCCCCAAAACACAACTGGCGGACACATTGCTCATTGCAGTTCTACGCTTCCAACTTAGGGAACAGAGTTGCATCACAGAAACATTACTAACAGCAGTGTATCTGTTACCAGCAATTTCTGGGATTACATTGACTTCTTTTAGACTTCCTTTGCAACGCCAGAAGAAAGGACAAGTGTGACACAGTCAACACAAAGAGGATGGTGCGAGTACTTACAGCTCAAATGTCATGACTAACTGACCTTAGGCAGCTTCACACTGCAGATCACGCCGTTGCAGTCATTGCAAGTATCGCATGCAGACGCGGCGTGGTTGAATGCTCTCATTCTTTATGTGAGCAGTAGCGGGTTGCTGCTTACAGTCAACTCTGCCAGCACTTGACCGATAATTTGCGCCAGTGCGGCTGGGAGTGGTGACTGTCAGCAGCATCGCCTGCTTACGCTCAATATAGAATATGAGGCATTCAGACGCGTGCGCCCTATTAAACATGGGCCGCGGTTGCTCTGATTGCAGATGCATCTGCAAACGTCAATGCATCTGAGTGTAAGCAGCCTTACAGTTTGAGCTCAACTGCATATTGGCTGAGCTCACTCAGCCTAAATTTGTGTGTCTGGCTGCAGCCTTCAGATTGCTTCAGCATCTGGAGTATGCATGTAGTTCAAGTTTATCAAAAACAAGTCATGGATTTCCAAGGACTTTTCCACCCCAGTGTCAGAATGGGAAGACTAGCCTCTGGTGTTCTTTTCAGTGTGCTGCATTAAGCTCCAACATTACAATTTTCTACTCTAGGACAATTGTTGGCAGTATAGTGATGGCTGCGCCTAATTTTTTGCAAAAGTGGGATCTCTTGTTAGGGTCTCTGCTGTGTTTTGAATTACTGAGCAGGGCTCTCTGTGCATAATACCTGCTCAGGACACTTGTTTGCCACTTGCGAACTTCTCAACTTTGAAATGCTGGGTCCAGGAGACCAGCCTTACTACCATTGAGGCCCAATACAATGTTTTAATGGATATACCACTTTTCTGTGGTGTGACCCTAATTTTTGGATAAGTAGGGCTCTTGTTAGGGTCTCTTTGCTGTGTAGTGCACTACTTCAGCAGGGCTCTGAGTGACATGCCTACACTTGTCATACTTTTACTCTTTTTACTAATCGTACAAAACTGATTCCACTTCTCCCCTTTACCCTATCAATCTGTCAATTCAATTTAAGTTTCACCCACCTCAAAATTTAGTGAATGTGAGCCACCTCCTATTTTGAAGAGTGTGCAGGTTGGCAAAGAACATGTCTCATGCACCTATCTCAACCTAGTGTACAAAGTCTCATGGTGTATTGTTGTCCCTTTTCCTGGTGTCCAATGAGCAGTTTCGCAGCTTTTGGACAACTTTGATAGTGTTTTCTTTTTGTTACAAGATGCCCGCAATTGATTTCAATGGATTTGGGAATGTTCAGGTCGAGTAAATCTGCAAATATCTTAGCATTTTGTGAAACAAACTGAATCCAAACCCCCAAGTGCTTACTGGAAATAAAAAAAAAAAAAAAAAAAAATAAGTAATATGTGCAATTAGAATTTTTAATGTAATCTAGTTAAGCTTTACAATTTATTTATTTTTGTTAAAAAAAAAATTACAAAAAAGTGACATTTTAATTTAAAACATATTCACAAATAGTTTTTACCATTAGATTAATTCCAAAATTTCACAAATCCTAGAAACTTTCTACAAAAAGTTGGAAAAAAAAAACAAAAAAGGTACCAACAGATTGGAAAAACCTGAAGATTCTGCCTTTTTGTGTTAACATAAGTGTTTTCTCAATCTACGTTTTTCTTCTTCCTGCTTCTCGTAGGTTTCTTCTGAACAGTAGGTTCATTGGAATTTTTTTGTTTGGCTAGACGTTTTGCCTGCAGGAAAAGAAAATGTTGCTTAAATTTTTAACATCTGTTGTGCATAGCAAGTGATCACACAACACCCAATAGCTTTGCAATGAGTTTAATCCCTTAGGGATGGAGCCAATTTTCACCTTAATGACTTAATACTAAACTATACAATTTTGATAAGTTTGTTTTGTGAGGTTCTAACTCTGGAACACTAAGGGTGTCTTCACACAGCGGTCAGGTCCAGTCCGGTCCGGGGCTGTCTGGTGTAAACCGGACAGCCCCGGACCGGATTTTGACCCCATAGTATCTGATGGAGCCGGATGGCAGCTCTCAGCCATCCAATTTCCATCTGTCTGGGATGATCTGGGGCAATCCGGTGATCTCAAACATGGAAGTCTATGGGGCCAGATTGCCCTCCGGTTCGGTGTTCAGATCCGGTCCAAGGCTGTCAGGTTCATCCCTGACAGACCCAGACCGATCTGACCGCAGTGTGAAGCAGTCCTTACAGATCACATTGATTCCAATATTTTTTTCTTGACATTAGATTTCATGTTAACACAATATTCTTTGCATTTGTGAAAAAAATAAATATGTAATTCTGGGAAAATATCAAAATTTTCATCTTTTGAATTTTTGTACTTTTAAACCAGAGAGTAATATCATACAATACAAACAATAAACAACATTTCACATATGTCTATCAGCACAATTTAAAAAAAAAAAAAAAAAAAAAAATTGATGAAACTTTAAACCCTAATGTCCCAACAATTTCATTTTTACAGCAAAATTTACAAAAGCATTTTCTTTTTTTTTTTTTTTTTTAAAGGGACCACATCACATTTGAAGCAACCTTGAGGGGCCTATGAGACACCACTCCAAAAACTGCACCCCTGACACTGCATTCATTCCTGTGCAGCATTTGAGGGGTTAATAAACTTCTTAAATGTGGTTTTGAGCAAAGTTAAATAAAAAATTAAAAAACACAACTACATTTATATTCTACCTCAAAATGTTTACCTTTCACTTCAATTTACTTCCTTTACAATGGATAACATGACAAATTGTACTCAAATAGTTTACTCCAGTTTCTTCTGAACACGTTGACACCCTACATGTGGTTAGAAACCCTTTTGGGAGGGCTCTAAAGTGAAGGAGTGCCATTTAAAATTTGGAAGACAAATTTGGATGGAATAGATTGCGGGCACCATGTCACATTTGCAGGGCTGCTAGAATGTCTACATCATATTCAAAATTCTCTTTTCATCAAAATGTTGCTTTAGCACCAAATGTTTTTAACAAGAGGTAACATTTAAAAGTGGATCCCACATGTTGTTACCCACTTTCATATGAGCGATGCAATACCCCATATGTGGTCAGGAGCCTCTCTTTGGACAAATGGGTGGACTCCGTAGAAGGAGAAATTTTTGAATTTGGAAAAAAGCTTAAAGATTCCAGGTACCAGGTCACATTTGTAGGGCAATTAGGGATCTATAGAAACCCCCACAAATGACCCCATTTTGTCAACTAGACTCAAGGGTTCACTCATATCTGTGTATAAAATCTGCAAGGTTGTAGAATTGAAAAAAAAGTGGCTTACAAATCAGGCATTGGGCAAGAAAACCTTTAATCAGAGTTCCATAGATCTTCCCACATTTGCTACAAACGGTCAATGAAAGTTTCCCCATGTTTTTTTTTTTTTTTTTTTTTTAACAAAAAACTAACTACACCAAATTAAAAAAATTATACAAGATTGTGATAAATTGAAACCATTTTTGCAATCTCACCCTTTTTGCTTTGGCCTTGACAGAGATCTGTGTTTCACCTTCAGATTCTGGCATCTTTACTTGGGAATCTTCGTTACTTGCTGAGTCCTTCTGAGGACGTTTTCTAGGTTTAGCACCACCAGCAGATGTCAAAATAGGACTTCTATTTTCCTTTTTTGAAGAGTATGACAAATATTTTTTTATAAAACATTTTATACACATCACATTTTTAAAAACTAGTTTCACATCTATATAACAGTCAATATTGTGGCTATTTTTTTAAATGTTTTAATTTTTTTTTTGAAATAGCATGTCTCAATATACAGACAAAATAAGTTTTCCTTGTACCATTTAGGTTGCGTGCACACAGTCCGGAGGAGCTGCATGTTGGATGTAGCTCATCCGGAGTTGGGTGAAGCCGCGGGTGGCTGCAGGGAGACCGCAGCCACCCTGTACTCACCATGTGCGGGGGGGGGTGGGGGGGGGGGTGCAGGGCAGCTTCTCCCTGCAGTCACCCGATGGCAGCCGCTTCCGACTCCGCAGCATGAAATTAACATGCGGAGGAGGAGCGGAATGCCGGCAACACGCACCGCAGCTCCAAAGACGCTACGGGCGGGTTACGCATAGTGAGGATGGGATTTCTTGAAATCACATCCACTATGCTTGTACTGTACAACGCAGCATTTTGGACGCAGCGCAAAGACGCCGTGTCCAAAACGCTGCGTATCCTGACCATGAGGATGCACCCTAAAAACGATCATGGCATGATCTGATGCAAATTCTTAAAGAGGACCAGTCACCAAACCAGGCATGGTGGTCTAATTACAGTACTGGATGCAGCATATCTGCTGCATCCAGGCAAGGGGTCCCCTAGCCATTGAGCACCCCTCTAACCCAAGTAAATGCACTTAGAAAACTTACATGCTCCAGCCAGAAAGGAGGTTGGCTAGAGGCTGGAGCCAAAGGGCAGATTTACACCCCCTGCATGTTTAATCTGCCCACCGCTGCCAATCATTGTCTCCCTCTTCTGCAGCATAACAGATTTTTTTTTTTAGAAATGGTCGCTTAGCCCCCTTCAGTGACGTCACAGCTTGTACCTGCCCTGCTCTATGGTTAAAAAAAAAAAAATGTTAAGAAAACTTATGCTGCAGAACAGGGAGATGATAATTGGCAGCGGTGGGCAGATTAGACATGCAGGGGGTATAAATCTGCCCTTTGGCTCCAGCCTCTAGCCAACCTCCTTTCTGGCTGGAGCATGTAAGTTTTCTAAGTGTATTTACTCGGGGTACGGGGGGCTCAAGAGCTGGGGGACCCCTTGCCTTGATGCAGCAGACATTATGCATCCAGTGCTGTAATTAGATCACCATGCCTGGTTTGGTGACAGGTCCTCTTTAAACTTATAATTACAGCCACCTGAATCAGATCAACCAAGTGAGCTTGTAACAAGCAGTGTGCAAACCTAGCTACTTGTTGAATCTAAACTACTGCAATATGTTGGTTCAGCCTGTACAGAAAAAAAAAAAAAAAAAAAAAAAAAAGTCATGACAATATACATCCTATCAACTTTATGGCATGATCAAGGGCAAATACACAAAAAACACTATGTAGTTAGGTGGTATTTAAGGCCCTGTTAGGGTACCTTTACACGCGGCAACTTTTCTAGCATATTTCACTGGCAACTTGCTGGTTGTAGTGAAACCATGGACACATTGTTCTATTTTATTGCCTTGTACAAATGGAACAATGTGTCAATGATTTCACTGCAACCAGTAATTTGCCAGTGAAATTGCAAGCAATATTGCAGCGTATGACGGTACCTTTACACACAGATAATTGTGCAGAGATTGTTCACAGATCTCTGGTTGCAGTGAAATCATGGACACATTGGCTGTGTACAAATGGAACAATGTGTCCATGATTTCACTACAACCAGCAAATTGCAAGCCATATTGCCATGTGTGATGGTACCTTTAGTGCTTGCTAGGCACTGTTTTCTATAAAAATCCAAGATATATCTACTATATAATTGCCTAATGCTCTGTCACAGAAATCGCGCGCCAGGGAGCTCATTCGTGGCCGCTAGTGGCGGCCACCAATGAGCGAGGAGTATGCAAAACAGCCGCGCACATTCAAAATTCGTGCCTAGCTGAAACCCAGTGACAGCGGCACACTGGCGTCGGGATACACTCGTCCGGCCGCAGCCATCATCAGGAAATCAGCGGGATCTGTCGATGGTGGCCGCAGCGCACATGAGCCAGCCGGAAGATGACCGGAGTCAGCCGGTTATCTCCAGGCTGCTAGCAGCGGTAGTGCCCCGCACGGCATTCAAGCTGCAGTACTTTTCTGATTGGTCACCGCGGTGACCAGAGGAGCTGCGCGCGCCAAGGCGCCATATTTGAAAATGCACTGTGCGCCTTGGCGCATGCCGCTTCTCTGATTCTCTATCTGGGACCAAGTGTCTTTCAGTCCGCGCCGCTGCTCCAATAAGTATTAGAAACACTGGAGTGTTTTAAATAAAAGATCTTCAGTTTTATTTCCGACGCGTTTCAGAGCTAAACACCGAGCTCCTTCCTCAGGGAACCTGATTGTCCTCCTCCCGTCCGTCCGTCCTCAAAGTCCCTCCGTATCCAGCTCTCACTGTCTTCCCCATGCAATTCCTATTTCTATATTCTAGAACACCCGATGCGTTAGAATCGGGCTATAATATATAAATATAAATATAAATATATATAAATAAAAATAAATATAATTACCGTATATACTCGTGTATAAGCCGACCCGTGTATAAGCCGACCCCCCTACTTTTGCCCCAAAAATCTGGAAAAACCTATTGACTCGTGTATAAGCCGAGGGTGGACCCCAGCACAGGTATACAGCCCTCAACAGTGTGGTATACAGCAGCCCCAGAGGTATATACAGCAGCCCCAGTGGTAGTATACAGCAGCCCCAGTGATAGTATCCAGCAGCCCCAGAGGTATATACAGCCCCAGTGGTAGTATACAGCAGCCCCAGAGGTATATACAGCCCCAGTGTAGTATACAGCAGCCCCAGAGGTATATACAGCCCCAGTGGTAGTATACAGCAGCCCCACAGGTATATAGAGCCCCAGTGGTAGTATACAGCAGCCCCACAAGTATATAGAGCCCCAGTGGTAGTATACAGCAGCCCCACAGGTAAATATAGCCCCAGTGGTAGTATACAGTAGCCCCACAGGTATATAGAGCCCCAGTGGTAGTATACAGCAGCCCCACATGTAAATATAGCCCCAGTGGTAGTATACAGCAGCCCCACAGGTAAATAGAGCCCCAGTGGTAGTATACAGCAGCCCCACAGGTAAATATAGCCCCAGTGGTAGTATACAGCAGCCCCACAAGTATATAGAGCCCCAGTGGTAGTATACAGCAGCCCCACAGGTAAATATAGCCCCAGTGGTAGTATACAGCAGCCCCACAGGTATATAGAGCCCCAGTGGTAGTATACAGCAGCCCCACATGTAAATATAGCCCCAGTGGTAGTATACAGCAGCCCCACATATATATGCCCCAGAGGTATATACAGGCCCCCCCATCTATATACAGCCCCCCGCCGCAATCCTGTAAAGGAATAGGTTAGTATACTTATCCATCCGCTGCAGCTGTCCCGCCGCCATCGCGATTCAGCATCTTCCGACTTCCAGCGTCTCGCGTCTTCTTCCGGGTTCCTCCTCGGTCGCACAGGCAATGACGTCATTGCCTGCGACCATCGGAAGGAGACGCGAGACGCTGGAAGTCGGAAGATGCTGAATCGCGATGGCGGCGGGGCAGCTGCAGCGGATGGATAAGTATACTAACCTATTCCTTTACAGGATTGCGGCGGGGGCTGTATATAGATGGGGGCACTGTATACCTGTATACATTGTATACAGGTATACAGTGACTCGCGTATAAGCCGAGGGGGGGACTTTTCAGCCCAATTTTTGGGCTGAAAAACTCGGCTTATACGCGAGTATATACGGTATATATATACATACACACACACACTAATTTTTAAAGGAATGGATATCCCAGCAAATGTATAGTGAAAAAAATGTGATCCCTTGATAAATTTGTAAGTTTGCCCAGTGAAAAAGACAAGAAGAATCTAACGTAAAGGGAAGGTAAATTTAAACAGTGAGAATATCAAACAAACTCCAGAAAATTATTATTGTGAAAGGCCCCTTTCACACTGGCGGTTTTTTGAAAAATGCGGCAGGTCCGGCAGATTTACAGCATCTGCCGCCTAACAGCCGCACTTGCGGCAAGCCCCATGCATTGTCTATGGGGCTTGCGGCAGGCGCGGCAAGTGGTTTTGCCGGTCACAGCAGGAATGAAAAAAAAAAAAAAAAAGTGGTCAGCCACTTTTTTCACGGCCACAAGTACCGGCAGTACCGCACTTGCCGCAAGCCCCATAGACAACGCATGGGTATTGCTGCAAGTGCGGCCGTTAGGCGGCAGATGCAGTAAATCTGCCGGATCTGCCGCATTTAAAAAAAAACAAAAAAAAAAACAGTGTGAAAGGGGCCTAGATGTATTTGTATTTTTCACTGTGAATTAAGTATAAGGGCCACTTTACACACACCAACTTATCTGTCCAACTTCTGAACTTGCTGGTTGCAGTGAAATCATGGACACATTGTTCTATTTTGTGGCTGTGTACAAATGGAGCAATGTGTCCATGATTTCACTGCAGCCAGAGATCTGTGACCAATATCTGAACAGATATCTGTGTGTGTAACGTGGCCTTTAATACTTAGGGGCAAAATCGCTTGTTGGCAAGCACAGCAGTCAGATTTTTTTGCCTTTGATTAGGTTTGCACACATCAGGAGGAATGTTTGTCTACTGATTTAGCGATCTGCAAAAAAGGCGTAAAGATTTTAAGGCCATCTTTTAGCAATTTAGAGCTTTAGCACCTTCCGTAAGGGGGATTAAGGTCTCGAGACTGGCCAGCCCACTCCATGACCTTAAGGCACACTATCCGTGTGCCTCACCCGAGTAATGCGAGGGAGATTCGCATTGCACTCGGATCAGTATCATTAAATGATACTGGTCCCATTAGTGAGAGTTCCTCGCATTAATCTTGCATTATGAGGGAATGCGTGTGAAATCGCAGCATGCGATTGTCCACTCACGCGGGGACAGAGTTCAATTAAAGTTTATGGGTGCAAGAAAATCACACCTATACAGCACATGTGCGATAGTCGCACGTGTGCTGTAAAAATTGCTTCAAACTCCATGGCTGTCAAAGCCGCAGTATTTGAATTTGCCGGTACACGAACCAATCATCTTGCACCGCGGCTGTCACAGCAGTGCTAGATGATTAGTAACAGCAGATGTTAAAATTTTAAAAATCATGGGGATTTGCTGCCAGATGCCGCTGCTAAACTTCAGCACCTGGAGCTGTCCCCTGCTGAGATTTCAGCACTGCGCCAGCAGGGACAGGTCCTGACTTTCATTAGCACAGCACCTGGTATTGTACGCAATTTGCATACAGTACCTCGGACAGCTCCTGAGTTCAGGACTCTGCCAAGCATGTACTGTACGCAAATTGCATACAGTACCGCCACCGGCTTTTACAGTGAATTTATAAACACCCGACAATTGCCTGCTTGGATTTTAACTATGTATTAACCCATGTATAGCCAGGGTTTGATGACAGCATGTGTCCAGGGTGCGTGGACACTCCCTGAACACATGCTGGCACCACACAAACAGCAGGTTAACCCTGCAGACACCAGCTTAGTAGCCACATCTGCAGCCTGTGCTGACATGCAGCACAGAGGCTGCAGATGGGGTTTTGCTGCACATTAACCATGATTTTTACAATTTTAACATCTGCTGTGTTTTTACTAATCTTGCACCGCTGCTGTCACAGCAGTGCAAGATGATTGGTTAGTGTATCGGCCAACTCAAATCCCGCTTGACAGCTGCAAAGTTTGAATTCACCGGCAAATCCTGTCCGCGGACCTGAAGTTTGCTTCAGGACCGTGGACAGCACCACTCACTCGCAGCACACATGAATTCATGCAGTGCACTCACATGCATACTGCCATGCACACTCACCCACACACATCACTGTCATGCATCAAACATAGCTCAATGTTTAATGCATGACAGTGTGCCTCCAGCCTAATGTGCAACTTCTTGAGCCAACTTTGTTGCCTTGGCTGTATGTTTTGGGTCATTGTCATGATGGAAGAACCAGCCATGACCCATTTTTAATGTGCTGGCAGAGGGAAGAGAGGTTGTCACTCAGCAATTTACAGGACATGGCTCCATCCACTGTCCCACTGATGCGGTGAAGTAGTTCTGTGCCATTAGCAGAGAAGCACCCCCAAAATAAGGTTTACACCACCATGCTGGTCAGTGGAGACTATGTCCTTTGGGTCATAGGCAGCATTTCTCTTCCTCAAACCACAACAAGTTGAATTAATGCCAAAGAGCTTGATTTTTGTCTCATCTGACCACAGCACCTTCCACTCAGAATCATCAAAGTGTTAATTGAGAAACTTCAGGCAAGCCTGCGCATGTGCCTTCTTGTGCAGTGGGACTTTACGAGAACTGAAGGATTTTAATCCATTAAAGCTGGAATCACACTATCCATATGATCTGAGTCACTCGGACGAGTGTCAGATCATTAACCCTGAACAGCCTCCCCCCTCTTTGGACATGGAGTGTGGAGCTACATACAAATACAAGCAGCTGACATTCCCGTCCTGACAGGGAGAGGCCGTTCCAGGTGACTGATCCAAGACTCGTTCGAGTGACTCGTTTATCACACGGACAGTGCAATTCCAGCCCAAGAGGTGTAATGTGTTACTGCGACGCGCACCAGGGCTATATGGTACTCTGACCTGGCAGTTCCAAGGGAGATCACGGTGGCAGTGACCCGCCTCCGTGACCCTGGGCGTGCAGTCAAAGGAGAATATTTACAAAAGGTAAAGTTTGCGATGCCACCTGCGGTACTCTGCCAGGAATGGCCAACGCTGCAGGATATGACCGCTGGGTCAGATGATAGTGCAGCTGGGATGGTAAAGCTGGAGACAGGTGGAGCTGGGTCCCAGGGAAGGTGTTAATAGTCTATATTGGTGGGGATGGTAAGGAAGGCCGCATAGGGAGGAAGACGGAGGGAAAAGACAGGTTTGTGCAGTTCTTTACCTTTACTTGGTGATCAGTCAAGTTCACCCAGCCAGGTGCTTTGCTCCTCCAAGACGCAGCCAGTTAAGATCCCAGATGATTTAGGCCACTCTGCCAAGACACCATTCATAGCATTTCCTGGTTGCTCTTCCCCTGTGCTGAATACTCTCCCTTCTTCCCAGCCTTGTTGGGCGACTGCATAGGCACATCCCCTGACCCTAGTTCTTGCCACAGTCTTGGCAATTATCCACGGTTGGTGGCCACCGCTCATGCAGAAATGGGCACCGGTTTTACTGGCTGAGGCATGCAGCACTCCCGCCAGGTCGGGGCCAGTCCCCTAGGCAACCTGTCCCTTTGCTCAAATGGGGTTGCGGCAGATACGAGGCACACGGGTGGATGCCCTCAGTCCTGCATCTGCTCTGGACACCCCCTCGATGTTCTCTCCTCTACTCCTCACTCTCACTTACTGTTGACCCCTTTTGAGGGAGGGCTCCATCTCCAGGCTGGAGGGGTTGACCCAAACCCCCCAGACTGGATTCAGCATGGTGTCATGTGCCATTCTGTGTCTTGGGTTTGTGAACCCTTCTCACCTGGGAATAGTGACACCACACCTGTGGAATAGGTGCAGCATTATTGTGGCGGCCAGTTCACAGGGGCGCCACATTAAGTGTTTTTCCTTGCGGCAGTGGTCCCAGCTGCCTTGAGATCATTAACAAGTTCCCCACTGTGTAGTTGTAGACTGATCTCTCATCTTCCTCATGATCCTGGACATGCATTTTGTAATTTTTATTTTCTTATTATTGCACCAACAATTGTCTCCTCATAACGAAGCATCATACTTAAGGTTTTGTAGCCCATTCCAGCCTTGTTCAGGTCTATGATCTTTTCTCCAACATCCTTAGGAAGCTCTTTGGTCTTGCCCATGTTGTAGAGGTTAGAGTTTAACTGAGTGTGTGGACAGGAGTCTTTAATTCAGGTAACGAGTTGATAAGGAGCATCAAACTTGTCTGTAGCTGCCAGAACTCCTAATGGTTGGTAGGTGATCAAATACAGATTTCACTGTGCAAAATGGCAACTAGCTGTAGAGCCTGGTGTTGCTCAGGCATAGAGCTGAGTGTATGAATGTGTGTCCACACAGAGCCCTGCTCCTTTCAAGGATGCATATAGCTCCGCCACCCAGGAAAAATGTTATGTTCAAAATAAGCAATCATTCTATTTTGATATATTGAAGAACAGTTAATTACTATGCCTGGGCAACACCAGGCTCTACAGCTAGTTTAATATAATGCAGTATGTGCAGGCTGGGAAACTTATGCTCTTACGGAGAGTTGCAGATACAGTGGCACACCAAGGAGTGAGGATTTAACAAATGGAATTTGTAATAGAAATATGGAGTCGTAGCAATGTCTCAGTTGGTGAGGTCCTCATATGGGGAGATGTGGAGGAGATTGTGTGGTTATCCAGAAAACCACTGTAAAACTTCAAACAACAGAAGTAAATTTACAGCCACAAAATTGTGACGTTCTCGCCTTTGGTACTGGTATTACTTTCACCATTGCTTCTGTAGGAATGAGGCACTTTAGAGCTGCCGGCGGGTTTCATGGACTGAGTCAAAAGGTCACAATGTAACACCCTAGCAACCTAGTTTATAGTTTTTATATTTTCGTGTCCGTAAAACTGGAACGATCTAACATACCATACATACATACATCCATACATAACATACATACATACATACACACAAGTATATATTTACACACACACACACACACATAACACACACGGAGTAGGGACTAGTTTAAAGCACCACTCCAGTGGTCAAACAGAAGAAAAAAAAATGGAGTTATGCTTTTAGTGTTGAGCCTCCTAAGTGATGTATATATTTCTCACCAGTTTGTTCAGTAAAGGAGAGTTTATTTTTGGACTCTGGTCTGGTCTCTTATCTCTGCCAGTTCAGGCACCATCTTGCCATGCGAAGCTGCATAATGTTGTCTGCAGTGGCGCATCACCAAAGCAATACCACACCTAGCCATTATCCCCATTTCCCTGTAATGTGGTGGGGAGGGATGCAACACTCATCTGCATTGTCCATTACAGCATCATGGCGCTAAGACCCTGATTACAATGTTTTGTCACTTACTAGGCTGCGCTTTGTTATTTCTATACAAAAACTCTCCAAAAAACATGGCCAGGTAAATACCCATTGCACCTACCAGCAGGGTGCTAGCTCCTCTGAGAGGCAACACAGGTGTGTCTGTATACCAGTGCACAATCACCTACAACCCACAGACGGGGGCGGTTGTGGCACCAGCACCCGGCCATGCTGTCAGGGAGGTGACTGGTAGCATTTCTAGACACAAGGTTACCATAAGGCTCTGCCACTCAGGTGCATGTGAAGCATAGTGTCAGAGCAGCCTATTGGTCACGCCCTGCTATTAGATCAGACGGGCTACTCCGCACTGATTATATGCCTCACAAATGACGGAGCAGCCTGCCTGATCTAATAGCAGTGCATGACAAGCGCAGATTAGCTGCCTTGTTATACATTGTACACAAAGCTGTGGTGTGAGCAGGTTTATACACTGCTCAGGACCAAGTTCGGCTGGTTTCACATTAGCATTCGAGCTGCACGAGTCTGAATACATAGCGCAGATGCATTGTTGAACGCAGTCATCCTGATACAAACAGTGGAAATTCTATGGATGCGCCCAGGCTGAAAAAAAATAAATATTGGAAAACAAGAAAGATTTTAGGGTGACTTCACATTAGCGTTTGCCGCTGCAGCGTTCATTGCAGATAATTAAACAATCCGCATGCGGATTGCGCACCTATATTTAACATGGAGTCCGCCATCGTCCGCAAGTTGCTGCGTTTGTTGCGTATTGCTGCGTATGGCCGCGTATGCGTATGAGTTTCTTGAAAATCCTCCGCCTCTGGACGCAACATGTTGCATTTTTTGGAGTATGAAAAATCCGCAACCATCCGCATGCGGTCACCTGCGGATATTATTAGCATTGCTGTCTATGGATACGCAAGGCTAACCAACACATTGCGTATGACTTGTTTTGGGACGCATGCAGACAGCATAGTGCGCATGCCCAGAAAAGGTTTAAAGGTAGACGCCCACTCTCCACCCATGCCTCTGCCCATAGGGAGTTCCTATGAAGCAGGAAGGCGGATACTTCCTAAAGTTTTGTCGTCCGCATGCGGAGAATAAACGCATGCATACACAAGGAAACGCTGCGTTTTTTTAATAGGATTTTGGATGCACTTGCATATAAAAAAAATGTGCGTTTGACTACGTATGCATGCATATTGCCTTGCGGATACGCATGCGCATCATACGCTGCGGCGGCAAACGCTAATGTGAAGGCACCCTTAGAG
Organism: Allobates femoralis; assembly: GCA_033576535.1. Taxonomy (NCBI): domain Eukaryota; kingdom Metazoa; phylum Chordata; class Amphibia; order Anura; family Aromobatidae; genus Allobates; species Allobates femoralis. The sequence goes on from JARQOC010000002.1 coordinate 351,199,449, forward strand.
AGTATCATGATGGCAGTGCGGATAGAGCTCCATGTATTGTTTGTGCACTTGCGTAAAAAACTTGCATCTTCAAAACGCAAAAAAAAAAATTGCAACAAGTTGCATTTTCAGGGCACACAAGTATGCATGCAAACGCATGCGTCTGCAGCCAGATGAAGATACCATGCGTCCATGTTAAATGTAGCAATGCAGGATGCATGCATTTCTACACACTGTGCTGCCTGCATACAAAAGTGACCCACCCCAGGGCCCTTGGGGTTGCAATGGGGATGTCATGAGTGGCATGCCCGAGCCTGTGGCTCTGGTGGTCGCTGAAGAATGGCAAAAAGGGGAAACAAAATAAAAAAGTCTCGTGACGCCACCTACGGTATCCGGTAATGATCCTGGTACTGCTTTCAGACCTCCGGGGATGGTGATGCTGCAGCCAGACACTAGAATAGGAATTTTGCACAGGGAGGTGGCTCTGCAGCTTGGGTGCTGACAGAGTCTGTGATGGACAGGAACCGTGTGTCAGATCTGATGGTGGGTTTACACGCCGCGATATCGGCGTCCAACTCCGACCCAACTCCGACAAAAAGTCACGTGGGTCGCGAGTTGGACCCGATATCGTGTGCGCGTTGTACGGTTTGAGCGTACAACGCGATGCTGGAACGATGCCAAAACGATATCGGAGTTGAATAGCAGAGCTATTCAACTCCCCGATATCGGATGGCCGTTGTACCAGCATCGCAGCGTGTAACAGCCCAACTCCGATGTGTACGCTCACGTCACCCATTCACTCCCATGTTAACTGGTCGTTCCTGGGTTGGTGGGCGTAGACATCGGAGGGACGTTGCATCCCGATATCGCGGCGTGTAAACTGGCGATGCAGGGAGAAACGTGCACTAAATGCGCGCTCTCGCGTCGTTTCCTCCGATATCGCCGCGATATCGGGACATGTAACCCCACCATGACACACACGTCTGTCCATCTCCTGTTTATTTAAGATTACATAGCAAACACCTTTTAATAGATTTCCTTTAATGTTTAAAATTCTGTTATGTCGCAAAGCAAAGATCTTGAAAAACACAATAAAGCTGAGCTGTTGCCTTCTAGAAAGATATAGGAAGTGTACCATTATGAGTATTTTAATGGCTCATTTTACAGCATCTATTAATTTATCCCAAGATCCTCATTTTAAGCTGCCAATAATATACAGCTACTACAAGCACTATTAAGGGAGTTTAAGAATTAAATGAAAAGGCTTAATACAAACTACACAGAGGCCCAGAGGGTTGTGCAATTCATTATATCACCTGGTGACAGAACAACAATGTTACTTTGGATTTAAGCCACAAACTAGAGCATGAAAACCTCACCGGGATAACCTGATTGTCTAGACCGCAAGAAGGTAAATTATTTTGGTATGAAGGCAGTTTTCTCAACTACAAATTACACAAGAGGCAAATTGTATTGCCTGAAGCTATATAAATACCATCCTCAACTACCACTGTTTCATGTGACATGATCTACCAAGCAAAACAAACACTGACATACTAAACAGGGGCCAATTTGCTGACACAAAATGAGGAAGTCAGAGGTGCACATAGTGATGCACCCTAAGGGCTGTGGGGTACTCAGAACCAGGTTATCATGTATCTGGGGAGTCACAGGGGGTCAAGACCCAGCTCCCATGACAGTTCAGTTGAAAAGGGGATTAGTGCTTCTGGCTTGGTAGGGAAAGGGGATTAAGTTGTGACACCACTGATAGTATGTGGCCACTGCTGCTGCAGAACCTCAAGAGAGTATGGTCAGGCAGCTGGGATGGTGTGGCTACCCACGTGCTGAGCGGATCCTCAGGGCAGTGAATGTAGGAAAGGGGTAAGGTGCAGGATAGCGGGCGCAAAGCAACAAACAGACTCATGGTTTTGTAGTTTTTCAGTCCTTTATTGGTGCATCTGTAATTCGGGTAGTTAGCAGAGTCTTCGCCTGAGAGTAACTCTGGGTTCTCCTCAACCGGCAGGTTCTGAAGTCCCCTTGCTCCGCTACTGTAGGCTCCTGCTTTAGCTATGTTGCTGGCCCTCTCCCTCTCTTGCGAGGTGCCGGTATGGCAGGCAACTCGAGTCCCTTATTAGCCCTCATCTCAGGTGACCGCTCCTAAACGCTTTGTTGCTTTGCCTCCACACAGTGTGGCTGAGGAACTTGGAAACCCCCTCCTTCCCGTATTGGTTGCCAGAACGTTAGGCCCTGCACAGCCTTGGACACCGATGTCTGTTCTCTGCGCGGTTCCTCTGGGTGAGCATGGGGTTGCTCTGCTCCCCAGGTTCCTCTCCATGTCCTCAAATTCTTGTCTTAGGTCTTCAGCTGAGTTAGCGATCAGGTCCAGTTCCAGTTCCACACACAGCTGTGCAGAGATTGTTCGCAGATCTCTGGAACGAGTCCATGATTTCACTGCAACCAGAGATCTGCGAACAATCTCTGCACAATTATCTGTGTACAAAAGTTCAGAAACATCACACCACCAATTTGTACACTTTCTCATGGTCACTTATGGTGGGTTTACACACACCAATTTATCTGTTCAATATCTGAACAGATCTCTGGTTGCAGTGAAATCATGGACACATAGTTCCATGTTGTACACAGCCACAAAATGGAGCAATGTATCCATGATTTCACTGCAACCAGAGATCTGTTCAGATATTGAACAGATAAATTGGTGTGTGTAAACCCACCATCAGTTTACTATGCTGATGTGTATGTGTAGACTTATATTAGTAACACTCCTGAATAAATTCAATTAAGTGAAAACCACTCTGGAGTTAAAGTTACAAAATGTAACACCTTTAAATATATAAAAGCATAACAGTAGACATTAAGACAATTATTTTTGGTTAGGAGTGTTACTAATGACTGCACACAGGGTAGTAACACAGTAGGCAATAAGGCATGCTCATAGGTACATACAAATAACTTTCCACTGATTTTAAATATGCATCCCTAGGTAGTTAAAAGCGATAACCAGCCAACATCACTTACCCATTTTTATACTCCAGGACAGAACCTCCTCATCCACGTACTGTGCCCGAGCGCGCAGTGCCCCCTACGCACGTTTCGCAAACACTTGTTCACAGGGTACTGCAGCCAACTTGTAGCACGGGTGCATTTCACGCTTCTTGCGTCTTTGTGCCGGCTTTAATACATGCAATCGCCTCTTCCCTCCTGACAGTCATCAGTCATGTCTTGCGCCCCCTTGTGCTCCTTAACTCAGGCGCAGAGCGAGGTATCACTTACAGTTCCCGGGCACCTGTCCCGCCTCCTGCGGTGATGTCCTCTTCTTTCCCCAGTCTGCTCAATGTTATGCTATGAGCATGGCGGGCAAAGGATCCGACTTCAGAGCAGGAGGTGGGACAGGCACCTAGTAACTGCGCCGTACTCTGCTCCTACATCAAGCAGCACAAGGAGGCGCAGGCAAGGAAGACATGACTGCTACGAGGTGGCTGTAGCGCAAGGGCCAGCCTCCATGGCTTCTAACTAAGTTTTTCTAAGCCTATATCTTGGGGTACCAACCACACAGACATGGGGGAGCCCTTGCCTGAATGCAGACCTTTGGTAACAGGTCCTCTTTAAGTAGGCGGGAATACAGTTTGTAGAACTCACCGGGATATGATTATACAAGTCCACCAAGTCTGGTAGTTTCTCCAGGCCACATGTTCCTTTCTTCCGCTGGTAAGGTTTTCAATAAATCCATCATCTGATTCATTTTCTCACACAATCATTTGTTTGCGGATGATACGGAGTTGTAATTTTCTTTCAACTGTAGAGATGACAAAATTCTTGAAACACTTCTGCCTCAAATGCTGGACCTTGATCTGCGAGGATCTGTTCCGGATATGCATGCGGTCTGCAGAAATAGGCTTGGAAAGCTTCAGCCGCTATTCTGGCTGTTAGATCTTTCACATGTACTACTAAGAAACGGGAATAGTGGTCCACTATGGTAAGGGCATACACAACCCCAAGTAGATCAGGCTAACTTAACATGATCCAAGGCTACAAGTTCAAGTGGTTGTATTGTTATAATTTGCTGGAGTGGAGCTCTGACTAGCTGTGTCCTTCCTTCTCAGGTTGCATGGGCCACAATTTCTGCACCAATTCTCAATGGATCTTCTCTTATCAACCCAGTAGAATCTCTCCCTCAGCAGAATCTGCAATTACTTCCAAACAAAATGTCCTGCGCCTTCATGGTAGGCTTCTAAGACCATCTTCACATTCCTTTTCAGTCCAACAATTTGCCAGACCACATTGAGTTTTAGGGTTTGCCAATACCCACTAGTAAGATCTAAGGTGGAAAAGTAGTTAGCAGATCTTAATGCAGTAAATGATTCTTCAATTCTAGAAAGTGTGTATGCATCCTTGTGAGTAATGCAATTGATCTGCCTGTAATCCCCACACATCCTCATTTTACCATCTTTCTTTCTAACCAGGCCTAGAGGATCTGCCCAGGGGCTATAAGTATCTCTTATCACCCCAGCCTCCAATTCCTTTAACATATCCTTGGCACATTGATAGTGAGCTGGTGGTAGAGGCCTATAGCTCTCTTATGATCAGATGAACACCTGTGGGTATGTGATGTGTACCCTTTTATCTGCCCATAATCTAAAGGGTGTTTACCTAAGACTTGTTCATATCCTTTCACTACCTGGTATACTCAATGCTTTTGATGGGAGGGTGTAGAATCGGTACCTACATGCAACGTCTGGCACCAATCCTCTAGCTTTCCCTCAGAGCCATTGCCTCCTGCCGGTTCAGACGGGTTCTACTGTCTTGATTGAGTGGTTATCGACAGTATACAATTTAGCAATGGTAGCATACTTTGGCATGGTGACTTCTTGCCCACAATTTAAAATGCGTACCAATACTTTCCTTTGTGTACCTCCACTACCCCTCTGGCTGTTAGGATAGTTGGCCTACTGTCTGCATAAATTGGTTCTACCAGGGCTTGGGAATCCCACCCTCTAAGGTACCATGCTGCAATCTTGCCTGGAAATTTGAAAGGCGATGTGTCACCCTGATGCAATCGCCGTGAAATTGCCTCACGCTTGCGGCGTGTGATTGGGCGATTTTGCGGTGATAAATCGCCCATCGGCAGTCGCCTGATTCCTGAACAGTGCTCAGTAATCAGGCGCAATCATTAAAGAGATATTTGTTGTGGCGTGTGACAGGGCAATAGTGATGGAAAGAGTGTGGTCTATGATTTCCCATAGGCGTGCCTCAGCGTGCTGTAGTCCATGCCCAGTCTGAGATTGATGTGGGCTACAGTGTTCCCATTGGCTGTCACTTGACACCGCGCCATATTTGAAGAGCTTTCTTGTTTAGCACCACACATCTTCAGCTAAACAACCGACCGCAAACTCTGTGCAATTGCGCGCGCCATTGAATGGTGCAAGCTAGGTTGTCGCCGTGTATTAAGTTGTGCTATGTGGAGTATAGTGCCACACATGACAGCTCAGATGTTGGCCTACACATCGTAGATGGGTGCCATGGGCCACGCACTACAATCACCCTACGTCTGATTTTGGTGATGCTGCTGGGTACATTCTACTGCTCCCACTCTGGACGTCTAACTTGTTAGTGCCTCAACCTTGTTTGGTGGCGCCAGTGTGTAGTGACATCACATTTTTGGTTGTTCATCCCTGCCTGCCAGGTGCCTGCCCATCCCCTGCACATAGTACAAGAGTCAAGGCAGTCACACAGCACGCTGCCACATGGGTTATGGCAGAACTCCTGATCCTCATCGACCTGTGTGACCGGCGTGACTACTGGTGCCACCAGCGTCACCGCCACCCGCGGCTGCGCAAGCAGCACATCTTGTGCCAAATCCAGTGGGCCCCGATACAGAAAGTGGGTGTTTAGAGGACCGGCAAACAGATTAAAAAACAAAAAGTTGGCGGACCTCAAACACAACTCCCCAGGGTGGATTGTGGAGATTTGTACCCGGATTGCCAGGCTGCGTGGTGAGTATGTGGCAATGTCAAACACACATATGCCAGTCATCCTACTTTAAACACTACCCAACCATCATGTGGTATTGTGCCATCGCACATAGTGTGACAAACAACCATGTGGATCTATCACCAATGTGTATTTGCATGTGGGTCACACTGCAACATGAAGGTGCAGAATACACTCATGTTTGGTTAACGCTGACGGCTATAGTGGTCCTTCACCTGTGTGGCCGAACATAGATGTGTAATGACAGCAAAATTGACCACAACATATTAATGCCAATTTGAAGGGCCACATTACACCTGGCAGCACATGTGCGCACTGACACAGCATTTCACACATTGATCACAATCCAGCAAAGTGACGACAAGCTGACTACTATGTGTTTGCCCCCATGGTGGCACCACCAGATGCTTACGGTCTGCTCTTGTTTTTGGTGTAAAATTCCATCCCCTGCTAATCACATGGTCTTTTACATCCCAAATATGTGCTCACTGGTGTTGTGGTCATGTTCAAAAACAGACTGGCCCCTAACCATAATGTCGCTCAAGACCCAAACCTTCTCAGCTAGCCTTCAGGCCCTAATGACATTGATAAACACACAGAACATGTTTGCCCTATGTTGTGTTCCTTTTGTAAAATCTGTGTCTTGTCAATTTTGATATTACAGATGGAGGACTCCCCATCAGGAGGCCCGACGGTCCCCTAGACCACCTGGGACCCCCCTCACCTTCCCTGGAGGGCCCAGGAAGTCCCGCAGCCCCTCACCTGCCCTGGAGGCACCAGGAAGCCCGGTCTTCTTGCTCCCCAACCCCAGCCCTGGATCAATCTACCCCCCTCCCCAAGGATCTCCAGCTTCTGGACCCCACACAGTGACATGGAGCCTGCTGGGTTTGGGATTGGTGGCAAGTGTTGGCATTGGGCTCCAACCTTTGCAATATACATGTTGGTGTGTGTCCCTGACATCAGTATGTGAGTCATGTTTTTTTCCCCTTTCTTTGTCAAGGGGCAAGAGCTCGTGCTGCTGGATGGGCTGTGAGTGCCTCTCCATCGCTGGAAGATGGAATCCGGGATGGGGATATGCCACGCAAGTGAAATCCTGACCAATGACGTCACCCACCCACACCTACACATGTCACTGACTAATGTCCTTATTTCCCATACAGGTGTACCAACTATTGAGGAGCTGCGGCAGGCTCAGAGAGGCACAGCAGCACCTGGAGTGTGCACACAGAAGGGCAGCAACATCTTGCCCGGTTTGGTGCCATGATCCTGGCCTTCCAGGTAGCCCTGTCCACCATTGCCCCTATTCCACCATATTCCCCCCAATAATGTGGCCAATGGCCCTTTTTTCTCATTGTCGATGTTTGACCTTTGTTTGTTTTCCTGTTGCTATGTTGGCACCTTGTTTTTTAGGCCCCGTTGGCCTCTTTTCTTCTAGTATCCCACATTGGGAAAGTGGGTAGTATGGTTTGCCTACTACTAATCTAAAAAAAGAAAAAAAAAAAAAATGTGTTTGAAAACCAAAATACTGTGTGATCCCTTGTCTCAGCAGACACAGGGACACCTTTGGAAGGTCAAATTGATAAACACCACATGGCTAATGACTTTGCGTAGGTGTGAAGTGTGACATGATAAAGACCTGACCATACTGTACCATTTGAACACAGATGAAGCCCTATTTTACATCAATGTCTCCAATATCACACCCACATTAACAAAAAACACACAAACACAGACTCGCCTATGTCGGCCAGAGAAGACTCGTAATCTCTCAATACTCACACGTCACCTAGGGATAGGCTCCTGTCTGCTACAATGACCCAACTATGTCATTGTGCCACAAACATCACCATTACACCCACAACACACTAAACACAACCATACTGCTGAACCCGACATATGCGGACGTATGTATGGGAAATCACAGTGTGGTTTATTACCACAAAATAAAAACACCAACACTTGGTTTTCGCAAGCAAAAATCAAACGCTCCAGTACTCAATGTAGTACATTGCCTAATAGCGTGTGGCTTCTTCATCCTCTGCTAGCTCAGACAATGGCTCCTCCCACTCTTCCCCGTAGTCCCACACATTTGGGGCCCTTCTGTGCTGGAGTCTTCGTGGGAGACGTTTTCTTGGGGATGGAGAGGTAACCACCCCATCTCAGTGACCTATCCACGCCCGCTTCCAGGACCCGAATGATTGCCCTCTCAGCGATGGCACGTTGCTCTGGCTCTATGCGGTACACCAGCTCACTGGCCATGTGCCCGTTTGAAGTGACGGGGGTCCTCTATCTGTCCAATAGGACCCGTTTTGCCCAGGTACCCAGCTCAGAGTTGGGTGGGGCAGGTGTGCATCGCTGTTGTATGCCTGAGCTGGGCCCTGGGCCCGGCCCCCCACCACTGGGATCAGGCACCTGCTCCCCCAAAGTTGAGGGTGGAGCCTGCCCAGCGGATGGGTCCTCTGCATTGGAGACAGACTCACAAGGGGCCTGTAAGCCAAACATAGAAAAAAACAAAAACAAAGTCAACAATAGTAGCAATGTACTGACATCAATTACCACCACCAACCAGCACTAGATGGCGCATATCTGAGCATGCCAAAAACCAAAAACAACAGTAGCTGGGTTGGAAGCAGACATGAACAAAGAAGTAGACCAGTGCTCTGTGCTTACCCGAGGCTCCAAATTGATATGCCAATTGCCCCAACATAACGCAGCATAATCTGTGCCAACAGCCAAGAGCCAACACACAGCAGAACACAGATGAATGGTGAAAGTCCAACACGATTGTGCCTTCTACATGTCCACCAACCCACACATGTGCAAACACAAAGGTGTGGACATAGGTAGCCAAACAACATTATACACCTCCTGTGATGGGGCATGCTCTTGGCTTGCGGCCGAAGAGGATTTGGCAAGGAAGCTGCTGCACCATGTTGGAAAATAAGCCTCCTGACCCAGGGTGAAGGTGAGGAGGTCATAATACCACAGATGTGGCCTAGGGCCTATTCAGCTCCAGCTCTGGACCAAGCCATCAGCAGCTTTGTGTTCTTTGGTGAACACGGTGCGCAGCCGCTTGATTTTTTTCCACAACCATCGACACCGTCCAGGTCTTATTTTGGTCGAGCCAATTTGCCAGCTCGACAGGGTGCCCGTAGGCCCCAGCCCTCGCTGGCTCGTTCTTATAGTCCGGCGCTGAAATCCACCACAGGCATTCATGGTCCTGGTACATGGCTAGGAGGGCAAAAAACAAAATCAGGACTCTCAGCCATCTGCCAAAAACATAGTGTGTTACCAAAACACATACATGTACATATCAGGTCACACCCTAGTCTGTGTGGCCAATCCATGTCCAGCACTAGCAATGACAGATGGTCTGGTAGTTAGCTTGAGTATGCAGAAGCATTAATGGCCTTTATATATGTGTACACAGATGTGACATGCTACACATGTCACGGGGCATGTGTGTTTAGGGCCTGGTCAGGCAAAGTTACAAGGCTGTATCATGTTGAAATGGCACACGGGGTACCACACATTTACACACAGGAAGGACCTCAGCGCACATCTCTGGAACGATGTAGTGCTGTTCTATGACACATTCTCATCTAATTTGTGGCAAGATTCAATGTGTGACAGGACACGGAGGGGGTTAAAGATGTGTAGGCGTCTTAAATCACACATCTACATGACGCTACATGAAGCTCTACATAACCCTTCCATACATCTAGCAAAATATGGCTAGGAAGCTGAAAATTAGATAACATACATGTAAAGCACCATAGCATATCAGACTTACCGTCTGTCCAACAGTTCTGGTGATGAGACGCTACTAGAACAATGCACATTGAAGTAGGAGCATGGGTGGTGGCCCAGCTGGCCACTTTTGAAACATGACCAATCAAAGCAGCAGAGGCGCCTAATCAGGCACACGTGGCAATGCCGAGGCAGCTATGTGAATTAGATGACGCAGATGCTCCGATTGGATGCTTACCAAATAAAACCCACTAACAACCGAGCTACAGCACGCTTGCTGCCCAGAGTCATTAAGTACTGATGTTCACACATGATTTGTGATATAGCAGTGTATAGCCTTTGTATTATATCTTTGTATTACAGATCGTTCTTGTGTACTGTAGCAGACGTCCAAGTCCTGCTGGATGTAGTTTGTAATGATGATGTGTTTAATTGATCTATCCTGTGCCGCCAAATGGATGGATGGATGGCTTTCCTTGCCACAAAACACCCTCCTCATTGATAATCCATTTTGCCTTCGCCATACAGGATCATGTATCAAGGAGGCCTCGGTTAGTTTAGTGGAACATATGAAATGTGGGCACATAGTACTGGCCTATACCAGACAGAATGGAAGTATTCTGGCGATACGGAGATGTGGAGTGGCCTATGTGGCTTGGGAATGTCTGCCTGTGAAGATCCGGCCTTAACAACACAGGGATGTCTGTTGGACATGATGAATATGCGAGTGTCAGCTGCGTGGGATGATTATTTGTCAGTAGCACATGGCTCTGGTATGTTTAGCATGTTCTTGTATTTAATTGGTAACAAGCATCTGTCTGTGTGGTTGAGCTTTGTATTTTCCTAGGCCTTGTGGTAGTACATATACATTATAGGCAGCTATATGGGGGTATGGTAATGTCACAATTTTTTAGTTGTGGAGGAGGCCCATGGGTGTAGGTGTTGTTGTGAGGCAGTGTAATGTTTTTCACTGGTCAATGGTGCCACATATATAAGTGGGTGTCCATATGAGCCGAGTCTGCTAGGATGTGGGTAACTGGCTAGGAGATGTTTAGGGAAGGAGGTAGTGGTTAATTTTGATGCCTGATGACGTGTTCTTTTGATGCTTGGCTTTTTTTTCCTTTTGCAGGGGTTGGTAGGCGAGATCATCATGGACCCTGATGGAGAGGTTATCGTGGCTCTTGCCTTGGAGGAAGATTACTTGTGGCTGGAGGAGAGAGCCAAGAGGTTGCGGGCTCGCAGACTACGGCGTGTGGGGGTTAGGGATTGGCTTCGGCAATGGGACAACCTGAGTCACATGCGCCTGCTGCATCAGATGGAGGATATTAGTCCACATGATTTCAGGAACTATCTCCGTATGTCCAAGGACTCTTTCACATTCCTCTTGGAACACATAAAGCCATTGATAGCCCGACAGGACACTTTGATGCGTCGAGCTGTGCCACCTGAGGATAGTTTGGCAGTAACTTTGAGGTTCCTGTCAACAGGTCATTTGAGGACAGACCAGCAATACTCTGCAGCACTCTCACAGCCACTGCTGAGCTGCCTGATACCCGAGACGTGTGAGGCCATCGTGAGTTATCTGCTGCCATCCTACATGCAGTTACCAACAACCCCCGCTGGATTGATGTTGCCAGAGGTTTTGACGTCGATGGCAATTTCCAAACTGCGGAGGTGCATTGGATAGTAAGCACGTGAGGATCATGCAACCACCGAACACAGGGTCCTTGTATTTTAATTACAAAGGATATTTTAGCGTGGTCCTCATGGCCCTGGTGGATGCGCACTAGGAGTTCCTGTACGTGGACGTTGGCAAGAACGGCGGTGTCTCAGATGGGGGTGCATTTGCATGCAGCTCCTTGGCCAAAGACCTAAGGAGAGGTGCTCTGAACTTGCCATCAAATGATGTGACGACCGGTCATCTCAACTTTGCGTTTGTGGGGGGATGAAGCCTTCCCACTTCAGGCTCACCTACTACGGCCATATCCTCAGAGGACGGTTACTTCTGAGCAGCGCATTTTCAATTGCTGGCTATCCTGGGCTCCCCGTGTGGTTGAAAATGCATTCGGGATCATGGCCAATAGATTCCGTGTGCTTCATACACCTTTGCATATGAAACTGGAATCTATCGATGTGGTAGTGCTGGCCTGCTGGGTGCTGCATAAATTCCTGCGTCGTAGGGATCGGTCATCATACACACCGGCAAGTTATGTGGATTCTGTGGAACCCACAACAGGGGAGGTGTGTCCAGGGGATTGGCGTGCTGCCAACCATGGTGTGGTGCCACTCCAGCCGCTGAGCCACGGTCTGAGTCAGCAGGATGCCCGTAGCAACAGAGAAGCATACTGCTCCTACTTTAATGGCCCAGGTGCATTGAGCTGGCAGCACCAGCAGGTGTAGGGTGGCTGGTGTTGTCAGGCAGCAACATGATGAGGAGGATGCAGACACCAGGGTGGCTGCACCAGGAGGATTATGGTTGTGTTTTGTTTATTTTGGGTGCTACTGTCAAATGTTTGGGTATGGCCATTATTTATCATTTTGTATTTGTGGGATGTTGACACTTCTGTTTTTAATGCTTTGGGTGTTGTTCCAATTCATTTTTTGTGCACAAAAAGTAAAACTAAAAAATATTCATAACTAAAATACCTGTGTGTCGTTACTTTTCAATACAGGGCAGTTGTACATAGCTTTATGCTGTGCATCGAGGTATGTGATCCGTTAAATGGTATTGATCGGTGCAGTCCTTTGGCCCACACTGTATGCCGTGACTGTGTACATGTCCATTATGATGGGTTTGGCCACAAGGGAATGTGTCTACACACATGGAGAATGCAATGGCGTTTGTGGGGGATGTAGGTACACTGCAGTACACACACGCAGACGTGTGAACACATAGTTCAGCCATGACAGCTCTGCCATGGCGTGGACCAATGCAGGCACATATATGCATAGTGTGGTTTGTATCTTACCGCCATCACCTACAGACGCACACAGCCATTCTTAATGTAATCCACTGTACTGCACAAGACCGCTCCTGTGTGACGCATTGGCGCCTCAAAAAAGTGTGTTGCAGGAGCCACAATTGACAATACGAGCATGTATTTGGTACAAACTCCGATAGACAATGGCATCATGTATTAGCTGGCCTTCCAGAGCAGGCTGACCAATCGTAACGCTGTTGCGTTGTCCAATGAGCATGTATGGGGCGCAGTGTAAACCACTGTGGCACGCCCATTTCCTCGCCGCACTGTATGTCCACATTGCCTTTGAGCTTTCAGCGTGTGAAGCGGCAATGGAATTCGGAAACATTGGTTCCACTGTAGGGGAGGTGATTTCCGGAGCGACACCGCTTCAGTGCGAAATTGCGGCGGGTGACGCCGCATCGGCGACCTGACATGACCACGAAAAACGTGAGCGTGCACGTCAGATCGCCACACATCGCCAGCCGAGATTGCTGTGTGTGACGGTACCTTAAGGCCTGGTGCTGCCCTACACCAGACCAACATTTCACTTTTCAAGGGTATTACAATTGGTACTGGGTCACTTACTTCTGTGCTGCCAATTTCACCTCTGGAAAACTACCTGCTGTCTTAGCATCAGTGCTTGTATATCTTTCCCCAGGACCCGTTGCTGTCCACTGTTGGCAGTCTCACAATCTGTCACACAACAATAATTGCTGCAAGAAAATTTATTATGTTAGTGCCCAAAATGTTCATTGGATTATATTTATGCCGGTCAACATCAATAACCAACGCTTTATCTTTTAACTTAACGCGCCCCACCTTGATGGTCACTTTGAACCCAATCTGCGGCACAGGTTTACCGTTACTAGCCAATATAAGTCATCTGGGCCACGTGAAATGTCTGAGTCTGCTCAGCATCTTTTATAAAGGATATATGGTATTGTTGTCACCTGTGAACCAGTGTCCAGAAACGCATTCATGGAGATGCCATCCAGCATGACAGGTAGGACCGGACGTCCTCCCATGCCAGTTTGGTGGGCTTTGTGATCTTATTCCTAAGGGGCGGCTCGCTTTCCCGGGGATTCTCGTTTAAAGTACATTCTCAGGCAAAGTTACCTGGCTTTTCACAGCGGCGGAAGATTGGCTGTCCATCAGGGTTATAGTGATCTTCTTTGTCACATCCACGGGAAGTCATCTCTGCGGGAAGCCAATTCGATCTTCTCCACCGGCTTGGAACCTTGCAGCTTTTGCATCGCCTTGGCCATTTCAGCTCCACTTTTAGTCAGGGCTTCGACCATTGAGTTTACACCCTCATTGGCTAGAGAGGGGGCCCTTTCACCAGTAAGGGTTACTTTTATAAACCAAGCAGTGGGGGAAAAAAAAAAATTAAAAAAGAAAATATGGGAAAAACTATGGAATCACTCAATTCTGAGGAAATAATTCTGGAATCACCCTGTAAATTTTCAGTCCCAAAACTAATACCTGCATCAAATAAGATCGGCTTGTTAGTCTGCATCTGAAAAGGAGTGATCACATCTTGGAGAGCTGTTGCACCAAGTGGACTCGCATGAATCATGGCTCCAACACGAGAGAGGTCAATTGAAACAAAGGAGAGGATTATCAAACTTTTAAGGGGGTAAATCCACATGCAATATTGCAAAAAATGTTGGTTGTTTACAGTCAGCTGTGTACAAAATCCAGTCAAAATACAAACATGGGAAGGTTGTCAAAAGGGAAACATACTGCTAGACCAAGGAAGACATCAAATCATCAAGACCGTAAACTTAAAGCAATATAGGTCTCCAAAACAGGAAATGCACAACAAAACAAATCAGGAATGAATGGGAGGAAACTGGAGTTAATGTCTGACCGAACTGTAAGAAACCGCCTAAAAGAAATGGGATTTACATACAGAAAAGCTAAACAAAAGCCATCATTAACACCTAAATAGGAAAAAACAAGGTTACAATGGGCTAAGGGAAAGCAATCGTGGACTGTGGATGACTGGATGAAAGTCAAATTCAATGATGAATAAATTGCAAATCTGCATTGGGCAAGGTGATGATGCTGGAACGTTTGTTTGGAGTCATTCCAATGAGATTTATACAGATGACTGCCTGAAAAGAACTTGCAAATTTCCACAGTCATTGATGATATGGGGCTGCATATCAGGTAAAGGCACTGGGGAGATATCTGTCATTACATCTTCAATAAATGCCCAAGTTTACATTGATATTTTGGACACTTTTCTTATCCCATCAATTGAAAGGATGTTTGGGGGATGATAAAATCATTTATCAAGATAATAATGCATCCTGCCATAGATCAAAAACTGAAACATTCCTTGAAATACGACACATAAGGTCAATGTCATGGCCTGCAAATAGTCTGGATCTCAATCCAATTGAAAATCTTTGGTGAAAGTTGAAGAAAATGGTCCTTAACAAGGATCCAACCTGCAAAGCTGACCCGGCAACAGCAATCAGAGAAAGTTGGAGCCAGATTGATGATTAGTTCTGTTTGTCACTCATTAAGTCCATGCCTCAGAGACTGCAAGCTGATATAAAAGCCAGAGGTGGTGCAACAAAACACTAGTATTTGAGTGTTTATCATAATTTTATAATTGTCATAATTTAAAGTAACTGTCACTGGCTAGCGCATTTTTTTTTTCCCAAGATTTTTTAGTGTTTCTTCAAGGCAGAGAGCTGCCATTTGAAATTATTTTAGTTTTCTGCCATGTTGGTGGTCTGTTTTTTTTTTTTCTATAAAATTAAACAACTGAATGAACATCCAACGAGCCAGGTGATTCCAGAATTTTTACCAGGTGTTGTATGTGTGTGCTTGATCTTGGCAGAGTATAAAAATACAGGGGACTGCACGCCATATAAAAGTGTATAGCGTGGGGTCCCCTGTAGTTTTATACTCTGCCAAGATCTAGCACACAGCTGGGGGTTGGTATTCTCAGCCAGTGGAATCCCATGGTTATTGAGCCCTTTCCAGGCTTAACAAAAAAAACAAAAAAAAAAAAAAAAAGTTAAATATGTATGATTAAGGGTGACTAAGGAGTTAATGATAGCTGTGATTTGTTTAAAAATCCCTGCCACACACTCATACACACACTGCAGCGAGTGCTAAAATGGAAGCCCTCTGGCATCAATTCAAAATTCCATATCCCTTTTTCTCAACACACCAGGACAGCAAAAGAGCTGTGGCAAAGCACCAAGAGTGGCCCATCTACTTCTGGGGTGGCTGTGGCCATCTAATTTTTATTTTTTTTCCCCTCCAATATTATGCCTTAAGATTTTAAAGATTCCTTAACCTTTCAGCTGTTCAAGTGGTTGGGACAGACAAAATAGGTATAGATTTACAGATGTCTAACAGCTATATAATGCCCACTCCCCGTATTGTAAGCTTGCATGCTTTAGTGCAAACGGGGGTGGGGGCAAGCAGTCAATACATCAGCAGGCCCAGAAGAATGGTTACTATGGCGCTGAAGCTTGCAAAGGCATGGTGTAGGAAGAGAATAGTCTGTGCCAAAACAGTGGGGCATTTAAGGAGTTGTTTTAGGCCCTTGATTTTGCCTCCCCATTTAAATGGGGTTCGAAAGTTTGGAGAATCTGGACCCAAACTTCAAAAAAGTTTGTTCATCTCTAAAGTCTACCTGAACCTGATTAACCAGAGCATCTGTAGGTTCACTAGTCCCTAGCTAAGGGTCAGGCACTAGCTCCAGTGTCCACTTATAATCCTTGTGTGAACCTACTTTACAGAGCAGTACTGATGCTCTATTGAACGAGCAATTGGAGGATCCAAGGGATATAAGGATACATAAAAATCTTAGACTACAAAATGGAAAAACACATCAATATTACTATGTCATCAGATGTATAACCCCAATATTATCACATAACATTTATGGTTACTTCTATGCAATATTGCGCTATATGAGACCAGTTTTTTGTAAACAATTTTTTCTTCCTTTTCTTCTTCATATGAAGGAAATGTTCATTTCCTTCCAAAATAGAATTACTTCATTGCATATGCATTACTTCTCATGATAAAGAATTATTGATTTTTTTGTATAAGGTACTGTATTGATCTGTTTTGTCAGATGATAGGTTCCTTTACATATATGCATTTTAATTGTTCACCATATATTATTCATTTATATATACGATTTTGAATATTTAGAATCAGTTCCCTTGTTAACTAGGGGGGGGGGGGGACAAACATTCTTGAATTAACCATGTAAAATATAATTTTTTTACAAAGTATTGTTTTATGCTGCAACAATATGCTAAACTGATGGGCTGTTTTATTTTGTTTTTTGTTTTTTTTTAAAGTGGTTTGAATAGATCCATAGCTTTGCAAAAGTTAACTGAAATATAAGGGTGTGCGCTCACAATCCGAAGGCGCTGCATCTTGGACGCAGTGCCTTATGACCTTAGGGAACCCCCTGGTGCAGTCGATGGAGACAGCTTCCGAAGCATAAAATGAACATGCTACAGAGATGCAGAACCCCAGTAACCTGCACTGCAGCTGAAAACACGCTGTGGTGAGGAGAAGCATAGTTGGCATGTGATTTGACAATGCAGTGTGACGCAGTGGCAATATGCTGCAATTCCTGATCATGAGCACACAGCCTAATGAATACAACACATGATGAGCAAGTCATTGATCTTCTTTGGCCTGTGTGAGATTGTGGCACGCCAGGGTTCATGTGCCACAGTAACACCATAAAGGGTAAGATTCCCACAACACTAGCGCCTCCAGGCCAGAAGGGGGAGCTAAAGCTGCTCCCCTATATATTCTGGTGTGGAGAGAAGTGGGCAGTTCAGTTCCTAGGACGACTGAGGAGAAAGGACCTGGGTGTAAAAGGGCTGCATTAGGCTCAACCACAGTCCACTTTCCAGTTCCAGCCTGAGCCAGGGTCTGAGGAAAGGAGAAGGAGCAGAGAGGAACACACCGGGAGACAGAGTTCCCTGAAACTCAACCCAGAGAAGCACAAAGAACGGATACCGGATCCAGGATTGTGCCTGAAAAACAGCACAGTGAACACCGGATTAGTGAAGGTTCCATATTTTCACTGTACCACAGTGAAGCAACACGGCAGGGTCACGAACACAGAACAAGACTCAAGTTGCCTAGCAGATTAGTACCAGTGAGTGAAAACTGGACCGGCAGCTTAGCTAAAGCGGCAGCAAGGCCACACACACACAGCGCAGAAACAGGGAGCCAAAGGACCCGGCCAGGGTGGGAGCAACCTGCTCCCTGTACAGACTCCGTGGACAGTACTCAGCTGAATACCATCTTCAGTAAAAGACTTAGAAAACTACAAAACCATGAGTCTAATCCTTACGCTCGAGCCCCATTCTTCCTCACAAACTGTTTCACCACTACTGCCCCGGGGACCAGGCTCTGACCGTGGAGAGCCGTCACATTACAGACTGCCATCCATCATCCTCAGAGGTACTGCAGCAGCGGTGGTCACCCTGACCACATACCACGGGTCAAAGTAAAAAAATAGGGGGGGGGAACAAGAGGCGCAATAGTGCCCTATCACTAGTGACACTAATGTATGCGGTGGGTATGAATTCACTCACCTAGCACAGTTGTGAGACCCACAACTGGTGTAAAAGCATTTGGCATTAAATGCAGCTGCTGCAGGACTTCCACCTTCCACATGCACGTGGGAATCATCCAGAAGTTACCTCAGGGGAAATGGTGTATCAGTGTCCGCGCTGCTGAAATCCCAAGAAAACGATCCGGAAACCATATGTAGGTTGCATCAATCATCAGGGATATCCCTGAGGAAGACACTAGGACAGTGTTGAAACGCGTAGGAAAGGAATAAATGGATGATTGATGCAACCTACATATGGTTTCCGGATCGTTTTCTTGGGATTTCAGCAGCGCGGACACTGATACACCATTTCCCCTGAGGTAACTTCCACATACCACGGGTGGCGTCACTACTTTCTCCCTTGTAAATAACCCCCAACCTTTACTTGTGGGCTCGGGATATGGTCCGGACCAAGACCGCTGTGATAACCCCCGTGATACCCCGTTCCGGTACCGAGTACCCCATCCCAGTGGGCCCCGCATGATCACTGGAGTTCCTTTCTGCAAGTAATTCATCAATGTTCCACATCAGGGAGCCCAAGTCTGGCACACCCCCTGCTGATATTAACAGCGTCTGTGTGCAGGCACACTGGCATTAAACTTATGTGAGTGCAATGTGAGAAAAACTCGCATTGCGCTTGGACGAATGTTAAATAAGCCATCAAGGCACATTATTACTTTTTTCTCTGCTGAACTCTCATTGCGATTCAAATCGCTGCATGCTGCGATTGTATGAGAGTTTTACATGCGAGATGCCAATGAAAGTCTATGGGTGTGAGGGTGGGGGGGCGGGAACCCCAGACCGCACACTGCAAGTTTGTAGAATGGACTTTCCCATGCTTGTAAAAGTTAGAATGCACATAGAATAGCTAGATCAGGCTCATCAGTTTCCCCTGCCTGCTACCTCCAGGGCTACATAAGCTACTTGCATATGTGGCGCTCATGCAGGTAGCCACAGCCTTTCCTACTGCACAGCTGAGTTTCCACAGCAGGAAAGTGAGGAGACCAGTCGTGTTGCATACAGACAGGGCTTCAACGACAGCAGGGAACTGAGCAGGCCTAAAGGTACTGTCCCACGCCACAATCTCAGCTGGCGATCTAACGTGCGCGCTCACATTTTTCATTTTCGCCTCATATCGCCGATTGTGGCATCACACGCTGCAACTTCGCCCTGAAGTTAAAGTGATGTGTCGCTCTGGAAATCGCCTCACCTAAAGCGGAACCAATCTTGCCAATTCCATTGCCGCTTCACACGCCGCAATCTCAAAGGCAATGTGGGCGTACATGTTCAGCGCGGCAAGAAGATAGGCGTGCCACAGTGGTTTACACCGCGCCCATACACGCTCATTGGACAACGCAACAGCGTTATGATTGGTCAGCCTGCTCTGGAAGGCTGGCTAATACATGACGCCATTGTCTATCGGAGTTTGTCACAAATACACGCTCGTGTTGTCAATTGTGGCTCCTGCAACACACTTTCGAGGCGCCAAAGTGTCACACAGGAGTGGTCTTCTACAGTACAGTGGATTACACTAAGAATGGCCATGTGTGCGTCTGTAGGCAATTCGCAGAGTGGGAGCAGTAGAATGTACCCAGCAGCATCACCAAATTCACACACGCGTGGGGCGATTGTAGTGCGTGGCCCATAGTACCCATCTACGATGCGTACCCCAACATCTGAGCTGTGTGGCACTATACTCCACACAGCGCAACTTAATACACGCCGACAACATAGCTTGCACTATTCAATGGTGCGCGTAAATGCACTGAGTTTGCGGACGGTTGTGTAGCAAAAGATGTGTGTGGTGCTGAACGGACAGCTCTTCAAATATGGCGCGGTGTCATGTCACAGCCAATGGGAACACAGTAGCCCACACCAATCATCTCAGACAGGGTGCAGACTACAGCACGCTGAGGCACACCTACAAGAAATCATAGACAACGCTCTTTCCATCACCATCACCCTGTTACACGCCACAACACGGAAATATCGTCTTAACGATTGCGGCTGATTACTGAGCACTATTCAGGAATCAGGCGACAGCTGAGGAGCAATTTATCACCACGAAATCGCCCAATCACACGCTGCAACCGTGAGGCAATTTCATGACGATTGCTCCGGGTGACATATCTCCAGATTTCCAGGCGACATTGTGGCGTGGAACGGTGCGTTTATACTCACTTGCTGTGGAAACTCACTGTGCACCTGGTCACCCGACAGTGCTCTGAACATAATTACCTTTTACTGATGGTATTCACAAGCAAGACTTTCTTCAGAGTGTGTGCATTATTCTTCTCCACCCCCAGCCTCCCTATAGACTGCCTTACTGCTTCTTACCCTGGCCTCAAGTCCCACTCCAAGCTGTCCCTTTTCTCTACACTGCCCCAGAGGACCAGCTCCACCTTTAGGGAGCTTTGCCATCCTTGTCGCAATACCATCGCACTCCGGAGGACTGTGGCGGCCCTGGTGACCCATCACCAGGTACTACAGGTGGTGTCACAACAACAAACTCTTATCCCCTGTACATAACTCCTCTATTGAAGTGTCACCCAGGCAACGGGCTCAGGCACCGCCACCCGTGACATCCCTGCGAACCCCTCCAAGCCTGATACACGAGTACCCCAGGGTCTGGGGCTTGACACATTCACTGCACTGTCACACAGGAGCTGGCTCATTCAGGAGCCGTGTGAATAGTAGTGTCAGTAATCAGGTAGTTAACAATGGTGATCCGACATCACCTTTCCTATAGTAACCGCCAGTTTGATTGCTATGGCAGCGGTGATGTCACCGCTTACCATGCCGCAGCCTCTGCTCACTCATTGAGTGATCAGCGAGCACGGGGATTGAGTTCTTCTTTACGGTGCTCTCTGGTATAGCAGAACTACATCAGTTACAGAAGACAAAAGAACAGGATCGTGGAAGGAGTAATAAATATGGTGTCTAAGTGTGTGTGTATTAATGTCCATCACGAAAAGTAAAAAAAAAGAAAAAAACACCACATCTCAGTGTGTTGTCTTTTTAACTCTTTATTGGAGATTCTAATGGCTGGGTCCAAATTGCCTGACATGAAGAATCTCATGGCTTAATACCATCTGATAAAACAAAGCTGATATTAACCCCTTATAACCCAGCATTCCACCCTCCACCAGGGCTGCTTGAAGAGTCTGGTAATGCACCTGGAAATGGTGCTTCTTATAACTGCACCATTTTTAGGGACGGCTGCTATTCCTCAGTGTGGGAGGGCCCTAAATACCATACCAGCCCAGTTGTACCTTGGCTGGCAATGAAAAGTAGGGCCAAGCCGGCGCATTTTTTTATTTATTTTTTGCCAGTCTAGGTTAAGTTTGGCAGCTCGCAACTGGCTGCTTTCATCAGACTAGACTTAAATAAAAAAAAGCATGTATTTTTAACCCCCAATGACAGCAGTTTGGTTGCCATACAGTAATGTGTATGGCAAACAAGCATAATCGATGTCCACCATTGAGGAAATACAGCCAATCACAAAGGAAAATAAAATAAAAATAAATAAATTTATATAGCGTCAACATATTCCGCAGCGCTTTACATTGTAGGGGTTAGAGTACAGAAAATATACAGCAAGTAATTACGGTAAAGAACAAATACAGGACAATAATTGCATACAAAATAATAGGCATAGAATTAATGTAAAAAAGAAAAAATACAATAAAGCAAGAAATGAAGGTGACCCTGCTCAAAAGAGCTTACAATCTACAACGGGATAGGGGTTGCACAAGGTACAGGGGTTTATTGCACTGATGGTCCAGGCATCTTGAGGAAATGGGGCTTAGAACTAAGCTTACATGGATGGTCATTAGACAGTCTGTGTAGACCTTTTTGGTTTGGTGGAGTTTGTAGAAGAGTAATGTCAAGAGAGATAGCCCATTCACTGTCTAGAGTACAAAGAACTTCTATTAGGGAGTATGATAGGCCGCCTTAAAAGTATGTGTTTTTAGTGATCGTCTGAAGCCATGCAGGTTGTGGATAGTCCTGATTTCTTAGGGTAAAGCATTCCAGAGGATTGGTGCAGCTCTGGAGAAGTCTTGGAGCCGGGAGTGGGAGGATCGCATTAGTGCAGATGTTAGTCGAAGGTCATTTGAAGAACGTAGAGAACAGGTGGGGTGATAGAAATGAGGGAGGAGATGTAGGGGGGTGCTGCACTGAAGAGCTTTGTGGGTGAGAACAAGCAATTTGAATTTGATCCTGTAGTGTACGGGCAGCCAGTGCAATAACTGGCACAGAGCAGAGGCATCTGAGTAATGATTGGCCAGATGGGTGATCGTGGCTGCTGCATTAAGGATGGACTGGAGAGGAGAAAGTCTAGTGAGGGGGAGGCCGCTTAATAGAGAATTGCAATAGTCAAGGCGGGAATGGATTAGGGCCATGGTGAGGGTTTTTTTTAATTCCATGGTGAGAAAGGGGCGGGCTCTAGAGATATTCTTCAGGTGTAAGCGACAGGAGCGGACGAGAGATTGTGTGGGAGGAGAAGGAGAGATCGGTGTCCAACATAACACCCAGACAGCGAGCCTGCTGCCTAGGTGTTATCGTGGTACCACACACAGAGAGATGTCAGATTTGGGGAGGTTAGTGGATGGGGGGGGAGCAAAAGAAGTTCAGTTTTGAAAAGGTTTAGTTTCAAATAAAGAGCGGACATGATATTGAAAAATGCAGATACAGGTCATTGGTGTTCTTTAATACTGCAGGGGTAAGGTCAGGGGCTGAAGTGTATAGTTGTGTGTCAGCTTAAAGATGGTACTGAAAGCCAAATCTGCTGATGGTGTGTCCAATTGGGGCTGTGTAGAGAGAAGAGGATAGGGACAAGGACTGAGAGGAAGAGGGGAAAAAGTGGAGCAAGCAAAAGATACACTAAAAGAGCGGTCAGAAAGATAGGAGGAGAGCCAGGAGAGAGCAGTGTCCTTAATGCCAGTGGAGTGCAGCATAGAGAGTAGGAGCTGATGGTCGACAGTGTCAAAAGCTGCAGAGAGGTCAAGGAGAATAAGCAGAGAGTGGTCATCATTACGTTTTGCTGTCAGGTGGTCATTGGTCACTTTGATGAGGGCAGAAACCAAAGTGTAATGGATCTAGAAGAGAGTGAGTGGAGAGGCAACGGGTGAGGCGGGAGTAGACCAGGCGCTCCAGGAGTTTATAGATGAAGGGGAGAATCGAGACTGGTCTGTAGTTATTTGTGCAGGATGGGTCGAGAGTGGTTTTCTTTAATAATGGAGTAATGATCGAGTGTTTGAAGGAGGAGGGGAAGATGCCAGAAGAGAGGGAGAGATTGAAGATTTTGGTTAGATGAGTGGTGACGACTGGAGAGAGAGACTGGAGCAGGTGTGAGGGAATGGGGTCAGTAGTGCATGTGGTGGGGCGAGAGGAAGAGAGGAGCCTGGAGACTTCTTCTGTGACTGGGTCAAATGTGGAGAGTGAACCAGAGGAGATGTGGGGAAGAATGGAGGTGGCAGCACTTGGAGGCTGAGAGCTGATTTCCTGGCGGATGTTGTCTATTTTCTCCATGAAGTTAGAAGCCAGGTCATCAGCACAGAGGTCAGTGATGGGAGCCTGCACTTTAGGACTGAGGAGAGAGTGAAAGGTGTCAGTTTTTTTGGATTGTTGGATAGGGAGGAGACCAGGGTGGTGACGTAGGTCTGTTTGGCAAGGTGAAGGGCAGAGTTGTAAGTTTTGAGCATGAATTTATAGTGGATAAAGTCTCCTGGTGAGCGAGTTTTCCTCCATAGACTTTCAGGGCTGTTTTGTTCTGTTTGGAAGTTCTGAAGGTGAGGGGCGCCATTTGGTCCAGGAAGCTTCTGAGAGAGTGTCATTGTAGTGATTTACTGCCTGATCTGGACAGGAGATTGAAGAGATTGGAGACAAAGAGGAGATGGAGTCAGAGTGCATGAGGGTTAATGGCCTGTAGATTTCTGGATGTGTGATAGGTAGGATTGGGCTGTGGTGGCTGAGGGTTAGGGCCACGTCACACACAGATATCTGTGCAGATATTGTTCACAGATCTTTGGTTGCAGTGAAATCATGGACATCTTGTTCCATTTTGTGGCTGTGTATAAATGGAACAATGTGTCCATGATTTCACTGCAACCAGAGATCTGTGAACAATATCTGCACAGATATCTGTGTGTGTGTGACGTGGCCCTTAGTGAGTGAGAAGGAGAGAATGTTGTGGTCGGAGAGAAGAGGTGAGTTATCTAAGGAGGAGGATGAGCAGAGGAGTATGCAAGTAGCTTACTAGGTGGCCCAGGAAGTAGCATCGGGAGACTGGCAAGCCAGGTCTAGCTATTCAATCTACTCTATTCTCATTTTATACAGCATGGGAAAGACCATGTTAAAAATGCATTGCACATGGACCACACTTGCACGACTATATGAAAGTGACTTGCGTGACTGTCATGCATCAAAAACACTCCGATTTACATGCATGCTAGTGTGTCTCCACCCTCTGACCGTATATAGAAATGTATGTACTGAGCCTGGAGTGGTAGAGGCAGCATTGAGCTTTGCCAAATCTAAACACTATTACCCAGTAATGTAAATGATATATTGTTGGATTCAGTGTTTTTTTTTTAGCTACTCTCAGATGGGGGTCAGAAAAATCAGCTGACAGAAATGTACATGTGGTTGAATGTTTTAGAAGACACACCAATTACATTAGCAAACATCACAAATTACCTGCAACTGTATTTCTTTTATCTCCTTCTCTGAATGGTGCATTTCAATTCCTGTATAAAATATATATGTTACTATATTAAAAAGTTATAGCAAATAAAAATGCATTTCACCTCAAGAAACCTTTACAGTATTGAATGCAAACAGTACAATTAGATATATTAAAAAAACGTAATCAACACTTGCTGCGCAAAGCAATACTATTACACTCCTCATTCAAAGCCTTTAGGGATATTTCTAGTGATGGGCAAATACTAAAATATTTGGTCTTTTTGCAACACATTTTTATGAGCAGGACCTGTGGATATTAAGAGGTTGGCCGGACAAGAAAAAAAAAAAAAAAAGGAACTGCAGGACGACGAAGAGGAGTAGGTTCAGGTGTTCATGGCTGTGTTGGTTGAAGAAATTGTGAAGGAGCCAGTCAACCATTTAGTTGGTTTTCAATGAAATTGTTAGTGGTTACTCTACTCTTCACTAATCCAAAACATTGGGAATGGCAAGTAGACTACCAATGTCTGGTTTTAAGTACCGGTAGTATACTTGTCTACTTAGCCAAAAAAATACAGGCAATTTATTCCTTTTATTAAAAAGAAGGTAGTCCACATATGCTGGTAACAGGTGGACATCCCCCTCCTCCCTCCATGCTGAATGTGCATACAGACCGTACACTTGTGGCAGAGGCAGCCAGCACCTCCAAAATGTGTATTGTGCAAGTTCAGGCCAAATATTAAATTTGGCGCCCCAAAAATTTAATTGTGCAGGACTGTCAGGTAGCACTGTGAGATATGTGGACACAAATTTTCGCCATTTTGGAAAAATGCTGCCTCCTAGTAAAAGGCACTATAGGGGACATTGTTGCTGCAGGTTGTGTTTCACATTAATTTTTGCCACATTGAGGCAGTGATAACCCTTTCCTCTGGTGCAACAGATGCATTGTTCACTTCCACCAAGCCCCTGCTGTCTGGTGGGAATGTCATAGGTGGAGCTTCTAAAAGCTTCCACTTATATATGCACATTATTCGATCCCACTCCAGTAATGAAAGTAGTAATGCGAAGTGTCTTTGTAGCCTGGGTCCAGCAGGGTCGCTTCCCATTAATCAGCACTGGTCAGACCTCTGGCAACTCAAGAGTCATTTTGTAGGTGCAACATCATGTATTGTATAGTGTGCCAAGCTGCCCGGAGTCAATGACTCTTCAGCTGCAGGTGTGTGGACTGGGTCCTCTGTATCCTCCAGCCATGCTGTCCCTGACCAAACTTCCCTGCCACTCTGCTGGGCTGTTCATCCTCCTCTAAAACTGGTCACTTTGGGCAGTTGGGAACATGCCTGCTCTCAGGTCAGAAATAGGGATGAGTGAACCTTTTGAAGGTTAGGTTTGATTGTCAAATGTGCATATATGTTCGTCAAATAGATCGGCAAACAGTTTGCCAGTTTCCGAAATCCATTTCAATCAAATCTGAGGGGAAAAAAAAAAAAAAAAAAACCACACAAGAACCTAGAAAACACCTTCAAAAGGGGCAAAAGCTGCCAAACAAAACACACTGTTACAATGGAGCCCCGCTCTTGGCACAGACATTATCTTCCTACACTATTACTTAGCAAGCTTCAGTGCAACTGTCACCATGTTTCTAGGCCTTCTCATAATTCATAAACCTCAGATATGGTCGTGATTTCCCTGAGGGAGTCTCAGATTACACAGTGGGTATCAAGCAGCAGGGAATCCTGTTGTGTGACCCAAGAACCTCAGTGGCATCAGCGCTCATAACAGTAGCCGTTTCATGAGAGCTCTGATATCACATGAGATGTAATTGATAAATCTCGCTGGTATCGTGAGACAGAGCATGTCAGGAGTGGTGATGTTATGGGGTGCAATGCAGTGCAAACTTTTGGGATAGCCCTTGTGTTATGCCTCAAGTCTGAAGTGCAGTAATGTATTGTGAAGGCATCGCTTGTCACTCACGCATGCCTGCATCATATGAATCAATATCTGCATGTCTATTCTGAAGCTAGCAAAGTCTGATTTCAGAAGTGCTGTGCCAACACCCACCTTGCAGAAAAAAAACCAAACTGAAAACACATGTGCAAATGTGGCGCCCCTGCGGGTATTAGCCACAGTATAAGATCATAATAGTTGCACTCACTTAGAAAGCCATGCCACTGCACTACCACCTTTGGTCAGTAGGGGGAGCTCCAGAGACACCAGAGACTTCCCTAGAGATAAAACACTGGTCTGAGGTAAATTTTAAGACAGTTGGAGCCAGGAGCGCAGAGTGACAGGAGCTGCATTGAGTTCCTGAGGACTGACTGACAATTTCCAGGGCCAAGCCATCGGTCTGAGGAGGAGAAAACTGATAAGAGGAACACTTTCAGAATCGGGTAGCATCATTATCTACCCTAGATAAAAAGCGCAGATACGGATACCGGATCCGTGGCTGCATTAGTTATATACAATACAGCAACCGGAAAAACGTGAGGTAACAACAAGCTTCACAGGGCCAGACACAGCAACATACTAAGAGTTCAGCAGTACTCCCGGAGGGGGTAAGCAGAGAGAGACAAAGGACTCAAGTTGCCTGTTGAGTGGGACCCAGAGAGGACAGATTTGGGCCGGCAGCGAGTTCACACACGGCAGCAGGGCCACATAGACAGCGCAAGCAGGAGGTAAAGGACCCGGTGGGGCCTGAGCAACTGAACCCCTATTGCAGACTCCGAAGACGGGACTTGTTGTATTATAGTTTGGTTGAAAGTAAACCAGTTAAACCTCTTCTGTGCCTCAGCCTCTGATTTAACAGCTACCATCTATCCAGGATTGGGACCATCACCGCTGAGAGAATTTGCTGTGAATCAAGTAAGTGTCTGTGCCCTTAACATCTCCTCACCATACTTCCATCTTCATCCATCATTAACTTTAACATCACCTGTCCAGGGGACCCTACAGCCCTACCCGGAAAAGGGCTATACCATCTCAGCTGCCTCTCACCATCATCCCCTGGCCAGTACAAGGCAGCGGTGGCCATATATAGCCACATTATTCCGGGTGGCGTCACGACAATAACAACATCTACAAACTTTATAAATTATATAAATTCTAAATCCCCTGTAAATACCCCCTTTTAGGAGTGTGCCAGCCTGGGGCCACGGCCTGGGTCCAGCCACCAGTGACTCCCCCAAGGAAAGGGACCCTGCGCCGGGTATCCCGGTCCCCTAAGCTGGGCGGCACACAAGAAAAAAAAAAAAAAAAAAAAAAAAAAAAAAAAAAGAGGCAACTTTGGCACAGTACCCATAGACTTTGCTGGCCTCGGGATTAGAGAGGAGTCAAAACTCAGTGTTCAAAATTAGATTTGGATGACTGAATGCAGGGTGTTTGCTGAATTGTTTGACAACAGTCTGCAAACCTCATTGAACTCAATTGCAGGCAATATGAAACACAGAAAGTGCCAGCAAAAAAGGTGTCTAAAAGCTGCCACACAGATCTTACCAGATGCTTATGGCTTAGCCCTATTTTTAATTGCCATCCAAGTTAAAACTAGGCAGCCAAAGGCCCATCGTTATTGGGCCCCCCATGGTATAGAATAGCAGCCTGCAGCCGCCTCAGAAATTGGCACGTTCACAGAAGGCGCCAATTCCTTGCGTTTTACACTCCAGTTGCCGTGTTGCAGTGGCAAACTGGGTAATGAGCTAATGCCATCTGGCATTAAGGCCAAAATTCTTAATGTCAGACCAGTGTTACACCCGGCCAACACTTTCTCCCCCCCCCCATTATTTTTTCAACAACAGGTTACATGCTGGCATCACACAGCAGGAAATCCTACTGTGGCCAGTGGCGTACAGTCAATAGTGGCAGACCACGCCAGTGCTATGGGGCACAAGAACTGGGAGGGCCCAGCTGACGGCAGTGTTGCGCTTTAATTATGTGTACTAAGTCAGAGAAACACCTCCTGTTCTGTTGCTCCTCTGGTTGAATTTGCACACATGACTCACCCCCTTACAGGGGCGGATTATTATAGGGTCAAAATGGGCTACCACCCAGGGCCCAGCCCTTGGCTCAGAAGATTGTGCCCATTATAATCTCTAGAGGTGCTGTGGCCACAGCAGCACAGGTTAAATGATGATGCTGGGTCAGGGGCCCGCCCTACCAGACTTAGTGTGATAGAGCGGGCCCAGCATAGAGCTCAGGAGTATGCAGAAGCCATGCCTGCCTTCTGCAGTGAAGACGAAGTTTGGAGATTCTGCAGCCCCCGCATGCCTGGAGACTGTAGGAGGTGATGAGCTCAGCTGCCCTGTGGCACCTCAGTGGAGCACATCAGTAGCTGCTGTCTGCACTGTGGCTCTGCACTATGTATACAGTATGTAACTTGCCAACCTTCAGTGCAGACAGCAGCTCTGGATCTTAGGGCAGGGAAGATTATTGTAATTTTTAAAACTTCTGAATAAATGTGGGAAATGGGAGAGCATTAAACTCCATAGAAAATGCCCCTGAACCGTGCCCCTCCCCCTACACTCTGGGCTTCCAGCTTGGACATTTTGCTATATCTTGTATTTATATACAGAGCGACTGCAAGGGCATTTTATATGTAGTTTAATCCCCACTTCTATCATCCACATTTTATTTACAAGTTTTAAAAGTGACAATAATGTCCCCCTGCTCTTAGATATACAGTGGCTGCACATTCTGCTTGTGTTCATTTATGCCACTGGCACTCTGTCACACAGTGCCTCACAACATACGACAACCTATACATGCTTGGTCTTGTCCCTGACTTTAATGTGGTGGGCTTACAATCTGAGCCCACGTTTCTCAACACATCGGATGATCTGATCAGCCAACACTCAGTCAATAGGCTGCAGGTGGATTGGACATTGGAGATTCGCTTACGACTGTTAACTAGTTAGGTTGCATTGTCAAACTCTGATCACACAATATAACATGCACCTGTAGGGATCACTCCATCCCCCACCCCCAACAGTGGCCACATGACATGACGGGGAAACCTATGGAGGGTTCAGGTGTCCCAAGAGGAATAGTAAAAACAAAGTATGAAGAAAAAAAAAAAATTCACATCACCTCCCTTTAACCCAAATGAAAATTAACTATGAAAAAAAACAAACATTTGGTATTGCCTGATCTATCAAAATAGGACATCAATTAATCAGATTTGTAAAATTCTGAAAAAAAAAAAAAAAAAAAAATATTCAAAACACCAGAGTTGTTTTTTGGTCACTTCAGCAGTGCAATAAAATGCAATAACTGACGATCAAACCAGCGTGTCTACTAGAGGCAAAAAATAATCCATCACAGTCCCGATCCCGAAAAATGAGGATGCTACGGGTCACGGAAAATGGCAACAAAAAAGAAAAATTTCTTTTGAAGTTTTCACCCCTCAGATAACAGTAAAAGAAACATGTCTGGTATCTACAAACTCGTACCAACCCGAGGCATCATACTGACATGTCTGTTACCATATAGTGAACATGGTAAATAAAAAAGCCCAAAAAAAAAAAAAAAAAAAAAAAAAAAAAAGGAAAATTGCAATTTCACCTTACACTATATGTTAAAATAAATGATGTAATTCAAAATTACAACTTATACCGCAAAAAAAAGTCATCATATGACTATTGATTAAAAAAAAAAAAAAAAAAAACAACCCACACAGTTTTGTCTCTTGGAAGAAGGACAGGAAAAAAAAATCCACATGGAAAATGGCCATGACATGGAGAGGTTAAAAGGAAAGATGTTTTTTTTTGTTTTGTTTTTTTAACTACCACTATCCTGTATATCTGGGGTTATTCTGCAGGTTATAAGTGTTAGGGCGCAGTCATATGGCAATTTAATACAGATGACAATCACATCACAATGCTCTGACTAGCCAGTGACCCTCCTGACCTGAGCATGAGAACTGTATAGAAATACATGAAGATGTCACACTCAGGTCAGAGGAGTCACTGACCAATCCAAGCATTGCAATGTGATCCTGGTCTGAATTATATGGCCCTCTGACTGCGCCCCTAAGAACGCATCCAATCGCAGACCGCAGAAAAAATTCTATCTAATCTATATATATCCGACACATCAGCCGGCCATCGGTGAAACTGCCGGGGCGGCAACTAGATGCATCATACATTGCATTATGACTGAAAGCCACCAATCTGAGGAGAAATAAAGGTTTCCATTAACTGCGGTCTCAGTACTGCAGTTTGGCATTTTTTTCTAACCCTATTAACCTGTAGAATAACGCTACATCTCGAGGACAATGTTTAGGGACATGATAGGTCCTCTTTAAGGCCCCCTTCACACCACGGTTTTTCCCTGATCAGGTTTCTGTATCAAAACCAGGAGTGTCTCCAAAACTCAGAACAGGTGTCAATCTTTCAAATATATTTTCTCTGCAAATTCCTCTCCTGGTTTTGACACACAAACCTGATCA
Source organism: Allobates femoralis (assembly GCA_033576535.1). Classification (NCBI taxonomy): domain Eukaryota; kingdom Metazoa; phylum Chordata; class Amphibia; order Anura; family Aromobatidae; genus Allobates; species Allobates femoralis. The sequence goes on from JARQOC010000002.1 coordinate 351,230,893, forward strand.
AACCCGATCATGGAGAAACAGTGGTGTGATGGGGGCCTAACCCCTTACCGACATCAGCTGTACATGTATAGAGAGGTGAGCAGGGTCATCTTGCTCTATACTCAGCAGATAATGTGTGTTACAGCCAGGACCAAACTTAACAGTTAGGGATGGGCGAATCCTAAACTACTCGGACTCGCTAGACTGACGAGTCTGAGTCCAGGACTCGCTACTTGTTGCGAGTCTAGCGAGTCCAATGTAAATGAATGGGGAACGAGTATTGCAGCGACTCCTCTGCTGCCGGACCCTATAAGAGGGGGGGTGCACCGAACCGGCCGGCTACTTACAGCTGCCTCTGCCGGCACCGGCCGCAGACTTGCTCCCCGAGTCTCTCTGCTGCTGCCTGCGGAGATTCCCAAGCGGTGTGAGAATAAGTGAATAAATTAACTTCCATCACCGCTCGGGAATCTCCGGAGGCAGAGAGAGTCGGGCTGACAGCAGGGTTCAGCTCAGGTCATGATGACATGAGCTGAACCCTGACTGTTTAGTCAGTTCTCAGCTCTGCTACATCCTTGTGTGTCTATGCACAGGGATGTAGCAGAGCTGAGATTGCGTTTTGGACTACGTCGGACGGAAGAGGATTTTTTAAATAAAGATGGAGTCCCAAATTGTGTTGTGTTTTATTTCTAATAAAATTATTTTTCTGTGTTGTGTTTTTTTTTTTTTCCTATTGATTACTGGAAATTCATGGCGGTCATGTCTAATAAATTTCGGGTTTAGGGCCAGCTGATAATACAAAGCTGCCCCTAACCCCTTTATTACCCAGTGAGCCACCTGCCACCAGGGCCACTGGAAGAGGTGGGGGGGGGGGGGAGGGGGGTTCAGCGCCAGAGGATGGCGCTTCAATGAACGCACCATCTTCTGGGGCAGCTGTGGGCTGCAATTTGCAGCGGGGATGCCCATAAAGCTTGGGCCTCCCTGCGCTGCGGATTCCAGCCCCCACCCCCAGCTGCTTAGCTGTACCTGGCTGGACATAGAAATTGCGGAGCCCCACGCATTTTTTTTTTATTATTTCATGAAATTCATGAAATTAAAAAAAAAAAAAAGGGGGCTCACCTATATTCTTGTGTCCGGCCAGGTACAAATAAGCACCTGGGGGTTAGGGGTGAGTATCCAATGTTGGGGCTGCACCTTAGCGACTACATATTGCTGTTACTCTGTGTGCGTGTGGTGTGTATATGTGGCACCCCATGGGTTAATGTGCCACAGTAACATCACACGGGTTCCCTCCCCACAACACACACCTACACTAGCACCTTTGGGCCAGGAGGGGGAGCACAACCTGCTCCTTATTTACTCCAGGTCCACAGGAAGTAGTCAGTTCAGTTCCTGGAGAACAGAGACTGCAGTGTCAGAGAGGCTGTGCTAACCTTCTCTGCAGTCTGCTCACTGATTCCAGGCCTAGTGAGGGTCTGAGGAAAAGGAGAACTACAGGCAGAGAGAGAGAGAGAGAGATATCTGGAAGCTGGAGTGCCACCATCACTCGCCCCAGAAGAGCGCACAGAACGGACACCGGATCCGGCACTGAGTCTGGCACCCACAGCACAGTGAATCCAGGAGGAGTGGAGTCTCTAGACAACCACAGTACCAGAGCAAAGCAACACGGCGGGGTCAGCACAGTGCAGAGGACTCAAGTTGCCTAGCCAAGTGGTACCAGCAGAACACAGAGTGAGAGACAGTCCCAGCAGCTCAGCTAGGCGCAGCAGCCAGGACACACACAGCGCAACACGAGGAAGCTGATGACCCAGACAGGGTGGGAGGAAAACCCGGCCCCTACAGACTCTGGACGATCTGCAACATCGCAGTAAAGCTTTAGAAACTACAAAAATGTGAGTGTGTTCCTTAACCCATCTCCACTATTCACCTCCATCATAGACTTTACCAGCACTGCCCCGGGGAACACAGTTCTGCCCACGGGAACTATTCCATCTCTGCTGCTACTACATCATCCCCGGAGGTTCTGCAGCAGCGGCCCCCATTAGTGGCTGCACACAGTGGGTGGTGTCAGGATAGACTATACTCCCCTGTAAATACACCCTTTTACTTGCCAGGGCCCGGGACACGGTCCGGACCAGGACCCCGTGACATTCCCCTGAAGCAGACATGGTCCGGCACAGAGTACCCTCGTCCCAGTGGACTCGACATACATTTCCCCATGCGTGGTGAATATCCCATGTTGGGGCCCCACCTTAGTGACTATATGCTGGTATATGCTGTTAGCCTTTAGCACTGTCATTAAGCCCCTCTCATTCACAACTGTCAACTGGTAACTGTCACTTTTTCCTCCCCATTATGTAGATAGGGGCAAAATTGTCTGGTGAAGTGGAACGCGCAGGGTTAAAATTTCACCTCACAACATAGCCTATAACGCTCTCTGGGTCCAGACGTGTGACTGTGCAAATTTTTGTGGCTGTAGTTGCGACGGTGTAGATGCCAATCCCGGACACACACACACACACACCTCTATATATTATGTGGCACCTCATGGGTTAATGTGCCACAGTAAGATCACATGGGTTCTCTCCCCACAACACACTGACAAACACTAGCACCTCTGGGCCAGGAGGGGGAGCACTACCTGCTCTCTTAAATACTCCTGCTCATGAGGAAGTAGCTCAGAACAGCTCGGAAGTGCAGTACGGGACAGTACTGTGAAGAGCACAGTTAGAGCAGAGTTAGCTCAGTGCAGGCCCAGCAAGGGTCAGAGGAACAGGAGAACTACAGACTGAGGAACACGTCTGGGAGCTGGAGTGATACCTTCACTCGCCCCAGAAAAGCGCACAGAACGGACACCGGATCCGGTACTGTGTCTGGCACCCACAGCACAGTGAATCCAGGAACAGTGGGATATCTAGATGCCCATAGTACCAGTGCAAAGCAACACAGGGGTCAGCACAGCATAGAGGACTCAAGTTGCCTAGACAAGTGGTACCAGCAGAACACAGAAAGAGTGAAAAGTCCAGCAGCTCAGCTAGAAGCAACAGCTCAGGACACACACAGCGCAGCATGAGGAAGCTGATGACCCCATTACAGACTCCGTGGACTATAATCTGCAACAACATCTGCAGTAAAGCTTTGGAAAACAGCAAAACTGAGTCTGTATTAATTGCAACCTTTGCCCTACATCCAGCAGCAGAGAGCTCCCACCTGCAGAGCTACAAGCCTGTCGGCTCTGCGCACAGATTAGAAGAAGCTGCAGCATCAGGAGAAAAGGAGAATTGCACCTTTGACTACAAAACGTGAGTGTGTGTTCTTTAACCTCGTCTCCACCATCCATATCCATTATAGACTATACCATCACTGCCCCGGGGAATACAGTTCTACCACTGGAACTATACCACCTATGCTGCCACTACATCGTCCCCGGAGGTTCTGCAGCGGCGGCGGACCCCTTACAGGCCGCATATAGTGGGTGGCGTCACGATAGACTATTCTCCCCTGTAAATACACCCTTTTATTTGCCAGGGCCCGGGATACGGTCCGGACCAGGACCAACCGTGACTTCCCCAATAGCATACACGGTCCGGTACAGAGTACCCTCGTCCCAGTGGGCTCCTCAATTAGATAGCCCTATATTATGCATGGAGCTGTGGGTGGAAATAAATGGTGCGCCGTGCTACACGCACCACTCTTTCTCCTTTTGCTTTTACAGATGTGCACCCATATGCTAATCATGTGACCCATTACATGACCAATGAAAACATATGGCGTATTTTACTGCGTTCATGCAGCGCAATTTTACGCTTGTGTAGATGCAGTGAAACGCAATTATGGAAATTCATTTCTGCAAAAGCTATGGCTTAGGCGGCCGTCACACGCACAGATATCTTTAGCGATATTGTAAGCGATCACGTGCACGCGCAATCGCTTACAATATCGCTCACATCGCTGGTGAGATGTCACACAGACAGACTCACTAGCGATGTGGATCCGCGATCTCGCTGGTAACTATGGTACACATCGGGTAACTAGGCGCCGCGCGTCGCTTAGTTACCCGACGTGTACCATAGTTACCATCTCCCAGCATAGGCTCTGCCGCTGGGAGATCGCTCATCGTGGTGTCATACACCACGATGAAGGAGATCGTGACATCGTTCATCGCTAAATCTGAGAACCGGACCTCAGATCAGCGATGTCACGATCAAGCGATTTCACATCGTGAATCGCTTGATTACATGCATCGATTTTAAGCCCGATATCGCTTAACCTTCCTAGCGTTATTCCCGAGCCTGACTCGGGGTTAACATTCACTACCAGAAGCGTTAACCCGAGTCAGGCTCGGGCTTACCCGCGTTCGCGGCAGATGCGGTGAGAAAACCGCACTTGCCGCACTTGCGCCGCACTTGCGGCACGGTTGCGGCAATCTGCATAGTAAAGGGAACCAACCACCTCGGATGACCCTCATACACTTAATATGTGCCCCTGCAGCCTAGTAAACCATTAGCAGCACTGTTTTTGTGTGAAAAGTGGCTGCAGTAGAAGTGAGATAATGATTTTATACACTTACATGCCTGCGTACTTGAGGGCGTCTCCCTGTGTGTGCTGGCACTTGTGGGCTGTGCTCATCATGTCTGCTCTCCCCCTCCCTTATGCACGCCCCCTCTCAGCCTGCTATAGTGATGTGAGGCTGATTGCGTCATAAAGGGGCGGGGCTAAATCGCGGCATCCCAGTAGCCCCACCCCCTTTATGACGCAATCAGCCTCACATCACTATAGCAGGCTGAGAGGGGGCGTGCATAAGGGAGGGGGAGAGCAGACATGATGAGCACAGCTCACAAGTCCCAGCACACACAGGGAGACGCCCTCAAGAATGCAGGCATGTAAGTTTATAAAATCATTCTCACTTCTACTGCAGCCACTTTTCACACTAAAACAGTGCTGCTAATGGTTTACTAGGCTGCAGGGGCACATATTAACAGTGTATGAGGGTCATCCGGGGTGGTTGGTTCCCTTTACTATGCAGATTACCGCAACCGCGCCGCAAGTGCGGCAGCTATGCAGCAAGTGCGGCAGATGCGGTTTTTTTACCGCATCTGCCGCGAACGCGGGTAGCCCGCTTTTAGCAAAAAATTCAAGACCTAAACAGACCGCCAGGGAGGTTAAGCGATCAAAAAGGAGATCGCTTAAACGATATCGGGCAAGATATCTGTGCGTGTGACGGCCGCCTTACAGAATATTTCTGCACCTTCACTGCAAAAGTGATCCGGTTGACAGGGTAGGGGGTGCTCTAATACCGGGACAGGGGGTTTACTTGGGAAGGGGGGGGGGGGAAGGTTTGGGGAATCACGGCTGCTCGGTTCCCGGTCCTGTGCCCTGGACCCTCAGTGGCAGGGGTGGGGGTGTTTGGGAAAATGGTATCGTGACGCCACCTGTGGTTCCTGGTAATAGGTTAACCAGCGTTGTGGCCAGCCACTGAGGTGATGGGCAGTACAGCTCCCCACAGGTGGAGCTTTACCTCAGGGCAGCAGGATGGATGAGGGGAGTAGTACTAGAGTTTCTGCTGTGAACGCTGCAGGCGACGGCGGGGAATCAGGCACACACGCACAATTGTCTTGGTTCGGTACTTTTACTGATGTCTGGTAACAGGTACAGTCCAAGAGGGTAACCAGGTTTTGGTGCAGCTTGGGACGTTCACATTGGAGAGTTGAGGCCTCCTCTATTAGTGTCTGTGGTGTTTGTGGTAAGCTCTGGCTGTAGCTGAACCTGCCGCTGTTTCTCCCTCTCAGGGTGCTGTTCCACAACCGACAATGAGGACCTTTCTGTGGGATTCCTATTCTCTGCTTAGGTCCCTGGTCCTATGCTTGGTCAGGTTTGGAGTCTTCATTTCTTTACTTCAGGGGAAATAGATACTCCTGGTCTGTCCGGGCTTTCGCTGCCACACTGTAGATGAATAGCAGCTTCGGACTCAGTGTCCGGGTGGCTAAAGAGTTCTCAGATCTGTTCCCCTCTTTGTTATTCCTATTCTCCCACTGGCCTCCATCCCTCTCCCTAGGGCTCAGCTTTCCTGGTTCTGGGCCTGGCTTGACAGAAGCACTGTGCCTGGAGATTGTGAGCTGGAGCAGAGGTTACATTATGGCCACTGCTCTCTGCCTCCCATGCAGTATATATTAATGCTGAGCTCTCCCTTTCCTGTTGTCTGCCCTGCATTAACGAGAGCTCAGGGGCCACAGGAGGGGAGGCTGCAAAAGAGAGAAAATGGAAGTGCAAGCTATATTAAGAGAAAGGAACATGGCAAGTAAGGGCCCCACTGCTGTCCAGGGCTCCACGTATCATGTGCAATCATCTGCAGACGGGCCAAGTCCAGATTTGTTGTGTGCACACACAGTGTATGTGTCATGTCTATGTGTGGGTACATGGGTGTATGCAATGTACATGTATGTACACCCATGTATTTCTCTATGTTCATATGTGATATTTCAGCTCCATTACAAGCTTGTGAAAGGCCCACCACACTGGGCCTGAGTGACGCCTGTGAACATATAGATGAACACCTACATTTAATTATGTCTATGGTGTGGCTGTTTGTTTCTTACGGAGACTGTCCCTGGTCTGTACCAACCTGTGATTTAAGGCCACTTTACACACACCAACTTATCTGTCCAACTTCTGAACAGATCTCTGGTTGCAGTGAAATCATGGACACATTGCTCCATTTGTACACCGCAACAAAATGGAACAATGTGTCCATGATTTCACTGCAACCAGTAAGTTGTTCAGAAGTTGGACAGATAAGTTGGTGTGTGTAAAGTGGCCATTAGAGTTCTGCTTAAAGCGAACCTGTCACCCCCCCCGGGCATCAAAAGCTATAATAGCCACCTTCTGCAGCACTAAGGCTGCATTCTGAGAAGGTGCCTATAGGCTTTTGATGCCTTTCTAGTATGAAATATTAAGTTAGGTAAATGCTCACTCTTCAGAAGATCTAAGACCGGGAGGCGGGGTTTCACGCTCCTCCGGCCCGCCCCTCTTGTCAATCATTGTGCGCGCCTGCTGCTGCCTCCCCTCAGTGTGGAAAATGAACGCGCGTCTCCATTCTCCTGCACGGAGCCGCGCATGCTCTGTGCGCCCGGTGTCCAGGAAGTCGACACCAGGCGCACAGCGCATGCGCGGCTCCGTGCAGAGAACGGAGACGCGCGTTCATTTTCCACACTGAGGGGAGGCAGCAGCAGGCGCGCACAATGATTGACAAGAGGGGGCGGGCCGGAGGAGCGTGAAACCCCGCCTCCCGGTCTTAGATCTTCTGAAGAGTGAGCATTTACCTAACTTAATATTTCATACTAGAAAGGGCATCAAAAGCCTATAGGCACCTTCTCAGAATGCAGCCTTAGTGCTGCAGAAGGTGGCTATTAGAGCTTTTGATGCCCAGGGGGGGTGACAGGTTCGCTTTAAAGAGAACCTGACAGCAGATCCATGCTGCCCAAACCACAGGTACCATGTATCAGTCACTAGGTGTACAATCTCATCCTTATAAGTTCTGCAGCATTGCAGAGAAAAACCTACTTTATGTGGTCTGTGCCACATAATTCACTGGTAGTACAACTGGGTCCCTGGTGGATTCTCCCCACCCTCTCCCCTTGAGCAACTTATCTCTCTCTATACATGCACGCCGGAATAGATCTGTCAGTAACTGGCAGGGGATCAGGAGAAACCGCAGAGAAAACACCTGTCCTACTGGTCTCCCAATAAGCTTGGTTCTGGTGGCTTCAAAAGTATTTTTGTCTCTGAAATGTTGCAGCATCAGAGTTCTATATACAGTACATGGCTGAGATCATACAACCAGTGTCTCATATGCCATCCATGGTTTGTGCAACATAGATCAGTTGCCAGGTTCCCTTTACAGGAGATGTAGAAAATAAAGCACTGCACGCCATCAGTAATACATGTACTTATTACAAGAGTCTTGTCATCCCATTTGACGTATCCAACCTTATAATATGGACCCAAAGATTATAAATTACTGAAAATAGTCAAACCTGTGTGTTTGATATCAGGTTACTACTGGCGGAAAAAAAAACAAAACAAAAAAAAAACATCTTTTATCCTTTTATGTAGATAAGGTCTTCCAGGCTATGGGGCAGTATCTATGTAGAAGACTAAGCTGCCTCCTTGCTTCATTAGAGTAATTGTTGCCTCCCATCAGTGTCACAGTATCCCTGTGACATTTAGTCGTGGTTCGAAAACAGTGCCATTGCAATAGCAGACGTTCCACTATACTGTTCTGCCCTCCAATGGAAGTTTGCTTCATGTTTCTTCTGCGCTGATGCCGAATCAATGGATTGAAAGTAGCACTGACGCTCCACTACCTGCTCTGGTAATTGTGATGGCACTGAATTGAAGGATCCCAAATAGACATCACATGGATATTGTGACGCTGATGGGAGGAGACAATTACTGTATTGAAGCAAGACAGCACCATCTTCCTGGCAGCATCCTCCCCATAGCCTGGAAGACCTTATCTACATAGAGGGATAAGAGATTATTTTTCCACAAGAAAGCATCTGATAGGATACAGACAGACATTTTCAGCAATCTATAACCTGTATGCTTATATTAATAGGTTACATACAGCAAATGGGTGACAGATTTACTTTAGAAGACATTGGCAAAATATTCTAATGGGGATTAGATCATGTAAAAATAAAATAAATCCCACTCACCTGCTGTCACCATCCTGATCTGTGGTCTGCAGCAGCATCATTGCTGCCAGCATTCTAAGGCCATGTGCACACGTTCAGTATTTGGTGAGTTTTTTTACCTCAGGATTTGTAGACAAAACCAGGAGTGGAGCAATCAGAGGAAAAGTCTAATAGAAACACCTGCACCACTTCTGTATTTAATTATCCACTCCTGGTTTTGGCTACAAATCCTGAGGTAAAAAAACGCAAATATTCAGTGTGTGCACGAGGCCTAACAGACACTAAACTGCTGCAACTTGTGATAGGCGCAAACAGTAATGGCCACTTTACACACACCGACATCTGTCCAACTTCTGACCAATTTACTGGTTGCAGTGAAATCATGGACACATTGTTACATTTGTACATAGCCACAAAATGGAGCAATGTGTCCATGATTTCACTGCAACCAGTAAGTTGGTCAGAAGTTGGACAGATAAGTTGGTGTGTGTAAAGTGGCCTTAAGGTGACTTGAACTGCATTACAAGGTGCAGCGGTCATGTGTCTGGTAAAACAGTGACATTATTGATGCTGCTGCATACCACAGGGTGGCCTGAATTGTGTCTGGGAGGGTGACAAGTGAGCAAGATCTATTTTAGGGTATCTGGCTTCCATGTAATGAGTACTTTTTGTTTGGTCAAGCTCCAAAAAATATAAATACATAATTGCCTAACACTAGCAGGCAGGCAGCTGCACCTACTTACCTGCACTGTTCACCAGCGGCCAGAGGACACAGACCATGAAGTCACTGGAAGTTACAAAATCACCGACAGGAGTGACTACAGAGGAGAGGATTCCCTCCACTCGGTAGATGAATGCATAGCCAACGTCAAACTGATTGACAGCTAGCGCCCCCAACAGATTGACAATGGACTCCTTGATATCTGTTGGGGGAGCAAGCCATCAGTGTGATCTTGGCTATGCACCCACTTCCACAGAGCAGAGCAAAAAATCTGTCTGCTAATTAATAAGACATTGACAAACAAAATATGGTTGAAAGAGGCAGTGAGGCTTTGTGGCGCCCCGCAAATGCAGGTGTCACAAGGGGTACTACACCTGTAAAAGAGGTGTAAATACAGCAGCTGCAGGTGGACCCTATGATTGTGGGTGGGACTCTCACATTAGTTTAGGGTGGGAGGTTACCCAGGAGGAGATAAAATCACCTCTAGGGGGATCAAGGAGGTCTTTGACCGAGAGTTGGAGGAGGAGATGGAGGAAGAGGAAAGATTTTAGGAAGATTGAGCTTAGTGGAACAAGGCGGAAGGTCAAACTGGAGCAGTTTCAAGCCACACTGGAGGGAAGAAGGGACCTTGAGAAGGTACTGAAGAAGGGTGCCCGACGAGAAGAAGTCCGGGCCCTAGAGAGAAAGGGATATCCTCAGAGTGGAGCGCCCATACTCCAGGGGATACTCCAGTCCACCAAGGGAACGCTGGGCCCGAGGAACCAGCCAGACTTCAGCTTTGCAGTCGGCAAACGGCTGCTGTGGCTCGTTTATCAGCCGCAGCACCCTGCGATTGGCGCGGTCTACCTGCTTCCTCACGAACGAGGGAGAGGACTCCTGGTACTACCTACACGGAGCTACTGGGTATAGATCAATTTTAAGCGGGGGAAGAACAGACACGGGTTAGTTAATGAAGGTACACCAAGGGTTCCACCATACCATCTGAGATCCACTTGCAGCCACCCGTTAAGCTACCTGTTCTAACATCTGAATGCTGAACTGTGAACTGTAACTGATGCTGCTACAACTAACAGTAAAGTACCCGGGAGAAAGTGACTTTGCATCTGCAAGTCTTTTCCTTCATGAACTTGTTTCCTTGCAGGAACACTGCCCCAGAGGAACAGCAAGCCTGTAGGGGGCTTTGCCATCCTAGCCTCAATTCCATTCACTTCCGGCGGACTATGGCAGTGCTGGTAACCCATCACCAGATACTACAGGTGGCGTCATGTGAACTGTATACATCTCCCCTGTAAATAATTCCCTTTTTGAACTGTCACCCAGGACAGAATCAGGCGCGGCCACCACTCCCTGTGACACAGCAACGCTTCCGTGGAGCCTGATACCCGAGTACCCCAAAGCCTGGGGCTCAACATATTTACTTTGGATTTTGATCTGTAATTTAATTTAAACCCTTATTCCGAACTCATAAAACAAACACCTTAGATGGCAATACATCCATCATAAAGAATAAATTAAATATTAGCCATAAATGCCCAATTTTAATGGGCAGGATTTCCCCACAAGTAAACCTCATGACTAGGGATGAGCGATTACTGAAGTAATTGGACTTGCTATACTCGCAACAAGTAGGACACAGAGACACCACTAAAAGTGAAGAAAAGTTGTTAAAAAAAAAACAAAAAAAAAAAAACACAACTCACCTTCCAACACCTACATCAGGACTCGAAAACTCCATCTCCGATGTACAGCAAGGACCTGCCAGTCTGATAGCCAATCAGATGGCTGGGAGCGATCTGGCCAATCAGATGGCCGGATGTCACAAACCACCTGATTGGCCAGATTGCCAGGTCATTGATGCACGTTCAAGACCTGGCAATCTGGCCAATCAGGTGGCTGATAGCGATCACATGGTTTGTGACGTCCGGCCATCTGATTGGCTATCAGACTGGCAGGTCCTTGCTGCACATCAGAGGTGAGGTTTTCGGGTCCCGCTGCAGGCGTCTGAAGGAGAGTATTATGTTCTTATTTTGTAACAACTTTTCTTCACCTTTAGTGTACTTTCGCAGTGTAAATATAGATACACTGCAAAAGTAAAAGGACTACTCGCTACTCCCAAGTAATCACAAGAGTCTTGGCGAGTAGCAAGTAGCTGAATATTGTTACTATTCGGCGAGTACCGAGTAGTAACGATTATACTTACTCATACCTACTTACGATGAAGTCGATAAACTTTGACGGATCCAGAACAAACAGGGTTGACGTCTTCAGCTCTTCCAGCCACTGAGTGACTGCAAAAACACCTCAGCACAGGTAAAAAAGATTTCAATTTTTTGTGCTCAGAGAGCATCAGCCAATCAGCAGGCTGCCTACCTCACAGCAGTCCAGGAGGCCACTCATAGCACACCTGTACCCTGTAACCTAACTGATGCAGATTTTATCTCAGAAACAACATTGAGGTTGCTGCAGATAAATAACAAAAGTACAGCATAACATTTTAAACAAAAACAAACATTACATAATGCTTATAAATGAAAGCAGACAAGTAAAGAATGGGAGAAAAACAGTAAACAGTGGAAGGGTGGTTGTGTTTGACTCGCCCAGGGTATGGGGACTCTGGTATCTGGGCCCTCTGCTTTGGTAGGGATGTCACTGGTGGCCTGCCCAGACCTGTGGCCCTGGGGTCTTACTAAAAAGGGGGAGGGGGGGGGGGTAGTTGGTGTTGGAATAGGGATAAAAGTTTATAAAGTTTATTGTGACGCCACCAGTGGTATCTGGCGACAGCACCAGTTCTGTGTAGGGCCTCCAGGGATGATTGACGAGTAACAAGGTGGTTCAGCTCCCCACAGGCGGAGCTGAATCCCTGGGTGTTTGGTTACGAAGATGAGGGATGGGGCAGGGGTTTGGCCAGGTTGCGAGACAACAGCACAGTCTGGATGGCAGGGGCGTGGTAAGGAACTGACACCACTGGTTCTTTACCTTTTACTGGTGTTGTTGCAGTTAGACGTCTAGACCACTGCCGGGTGTTCAGGATGCACTTCTGGGTCTCCACAGTGAGTGGGTATAAGCCAAGGAGGCCTCTTTCTGTGTGTGTGAAGCCCCTGCCCCGTGTAAAACTTGACTGGCCTCCTCTGCTCTCTTCCTCTCCACCTGTGCCGTCTTCGGGTAACCCTTGATGGACTACCACTACTTTTTCATTTGCGGTGCCTGGCTCCCTGGTGTGTGACTGCGCAGATGTCCGGGATACTGAAGTCTCCACGGTGGATCAGTATTCTCTACTGGGCTGAATGCTCTCCAGTAGACTCAAACTCCGGTGTGCGATTTGGGCAAACCTAGCACCGACACCTGGATTCCCGCTTTGTTCCCTTTACTCTCCTCACCTTCCGAAACCACTCTTGGGCCTTGCAGGACTACTCAGAAGCTGTTCCGGGTAACTGGCTTGGGCCTAACGCAGCACCGACCACCAGTAAATCTTCACAGCTCTTGTAGCATCTGCACACTCCAACTAACTCAGCCCCCAGCACCAGTATATATAGGGGATCTTGTCTAAAGGCCACAAGTGCAGCTCCCCCTACTGTGCTGGGGTGGAAGGTGTTGTCTGTGTACCCACTGTGGAAACCCATCCATGCTGTACATGAGCCTGGTTATCTGTGTTAGCAGGGTGCCACATGTTCCCATGTGACCCCTATGTTATATTCTCCGTGGGTCACCCAGGGGTGAATAGCGGGAACTGGTGTCGGCAACAGGCAGGTTGGTGACAGCTACCTGCCTGTTGGTGTTTGGGCACTTTAACATATCCCAGATATCCCCTTTAATAATTGGACAGAGCTCATAAAACATTCTGCCTGATCATTTAGAGCACTTTCCAGATGTTTCATATGTGCACAATTCTCTTCTGCCTTGCACTGCTCTGTATGATTAATATAGGACAGCAGGAGAATCTGAACGCCATATTGACAACCTGTCTTTCTATCATTGAGGAGTCTCAGTAAACACAGAGCAAAGAAGCACAAGAGAGGAACGTGGCTAGGAAAGTAGAATTATTTTATCAGTCAGTTCTTCTAGAGATTATACTCTGGTGGGACTCATTATAAGAGCGTTCATTCAGTGTGCAGTGGCGTAACGATCGCGATCGCAGTAGTCGCGGCTGAGACCAGGCCCGCCCCTGCATGGGGGCCTGTGCTCCCAGCCGCCCGCCGCGACTACAACAGCAACTATCCACCACTAGCTAAAACCCTCCCACCCCCCCCCCCATCAACTCCACTGTCAGTGTGTATGGGGTAATTGTTCTGGTGTTCTGATTGTGGGGGGGAGTCACATTGGTTATGTTTACTATGGGGAGATGATACTGTTTTGGGGACACAGGACATTGCAGGGGTGTCATGCAATGTGTTAGATGTGTTTTTGGAGGCATTATATTCTGTGGAACCATAAAAAAGGGATATTGTAGTGGGAGAGAACAGCAAGTGGTTTCAAAAGGAGCAATATCTATTATATAAAGCCCGAAGCCACTTCCGTGGTGTTTTGGTCGGATATTCGGCCAGCTCCACCCGCACAGAGTGGACCAAGATGGCCGCCCTATGCGGGAGGATCGCGGCGAGCTAGCCGGTCGTCTCCCGGGTGGCGAGTCGTTGCAGCCGCGGTAACGCCGGCACGTAGGTCCATTGCAAGTCTCCCGCCCCCCGTGGCCGAAAATAGAACCAAGGGCCCGGCCATGCACAGCTCTAAAGACCGCTGTGTATCTCAATGGGAAGTGAGGTGCTATTCTCATTGGTCGGCACCAGCACACAGAGACCAATGAGAATAGCGCCTCACTTCTCATTGAGATATAATGGACCACTTTGAGTTTCAAATTTACTCAAAGTCAAACTCAAAGTCCTCCATGTATCTCAATGGCCAGTGAGGCGCTTCTCTCATTATACTCATGACAGTTGCAACATTAACCCCTTACATTCCGTTTTATCTGTAATTTCTATAACAGTGTGTAGTTGTACTGCCACTGCGAAGTTAACCCCTTATATACCATTTCTGCCTTAACTCCATACTTTGTAGTCTCTATTATTACTGCCAGTAGGAACATTAACCCCTTATATTCCATTATTGTTGTTATTTCTATTAATAAGTGTATAGTTGTAATGACACTGAAATTAACCCATTATATACCAGTTCAGCATTAACTGCATATTTGGTAGTGTTTATAACTCCTGCCACTGGTACATTAACCCCTTGAACACCATTTTGGATATAATTTACAGCGCTGAGTCTGTTGTGGGAGTGCCTGTGGGACATTAACTCCTTCAATAACATTTTTGATATCATTATAAGTTCCTACTCTGTTATAGTCCTGTTAGTCGGACATTAACTCTTTCTACACCTCCACTATATTGCTACCCTCACAGTTCTGCCTACATTGCCTACTTAGTCATATATCTGATGTTTAAGTCTATTTAAAACTCTTAAAAAAAATTATATACAGATTCTAGACTCCCGATTCTTTAGAATTGGGCTCACAGCTGGTTACTGTGTATATAGCACAATACATGTCCCTCTCCCAGTTTTTAAATTTGAGGCCATTTTCTGATTCCTTTGCACTGTGACCCTGCCTACTCCACCAAGAGGGGAAGTGGGGAGCATTTATGAATTTTGCTATGGGGCCCCATGGTTTCTATGTATTCCCCTGACTGTGGCCCTGCCACGTTTGATGCTTTTTTGGAAACAACCGAGAATCTACAGGTCTATCCTGAAGCCAAAGTCGGAGAGTTCTAGAACACTGTGCCAATGTGTTCTTAGTGCAGATTTTGAAGCAAAAAAACGCAACATTGGCACAGCACTTCTGACCTGTCCTTCACATTGCTGGCCTTAGGCTAGACATGCAGATTCTCAAAATTTGTGTGAAAACAGCAGTGTGGGCACAGGGCATAGGAGTGTCCAGGGAGATCCTGATACACTACAGCCCCCAGCATACTCCATCACAGTCTGCAGATCCAGAGAGACAACCCATAGCAGAGGCAAGAAACAGACAGGGAGGGTGAAGTGATGAGTTGTGGCACACAGGACCTGCATTGTAGAATGACAGGAAGAAAGAGGGGGAGGGGAGAAGGTTTGGCTTATAGCAAGCAGGAGTGTAATACAAAGAAATGCAGTCCCTCTTGTGGTAAGTTCACACATACAGTTTTAACCTCGGTTTAGCAGTAAGGCTATGTGCACATCTGACGTTTGTGCATCTCTGCAGTCCGTCCAAAAACCTGGGTTTTTTTTTAGCAGAAACAGTTTTCTGTGCTCAGCAATGTCCCTAGTTTTTTGCTTGTTTTTTGCTCGTTTTTTGCTCGGTTTTGTCGGCAGTTTTTCTGAGCGGTTTGAAAACTGAGTTTTTTGTGCACTTGATCAGCTGCAACCGCTGGAAAAACGGAGGAAAGAAGTCACTTGCTCTATATTTGGAAACCGGTGAAAAAACTCAGTTTTGACTGAAAACGACCAGAAGAAAAACGTTCTAGTGAAGACAGAGTTTTCTAAAATCCATTGACTAGCATGTTAATCCAACCGGAGGATAGGATTAACATAAATTAACATAAAACTGAGCGGAAAACGCCGACGGAAAACGTCCAAAAGCAGCCCACAAAACGACTGATGTGCACATACCCTTAAACCGCCGGCGGTTTAGCATAGGTTTTATTTAAATTTATGTAAATCCTTAGCAGCTTTAGGACTTACAAGTAACCCTATGTAATTTAGAAACCGCTGTGCACACAGTCGGTTTATGTGAGCGGATCCGCCAGCGGTTGAGCGGTTTCCGAGCGGTTTAGCAGCATACAACATGTCAATTCTTCCCAGCGGTTTTGGATCGGTTCCATGAACAAAATCCTTCATAGAAAACCGCTGGAAAAACGACTATAAACCGCTGTGCACACGCTGTAAAAAACCGCCGGAAAACCGCCGGAAAACAGCTGGAGACTTCAGAGCTCAGAACTGATAATTTCCAGCGGTTTTCTGACGGTTTTAACGCCACTAAACCTTCCTGTGTGAACTTACCCTTATGCTTATGTGCTGCACACGCCGGTCGTCTTCTGCACAAATTTCACAGTGTTTGATAACACTTATCTGCAATCATATCTGTAATAATTGAAGTAAAGGTATGATTGCACTCTGGATCCCAGAGCCTGTAAGGCACTGGCTTCATTTTACATCCCTAAATCCTGCTGGTTGGTTCCCCTTAACCCTTATGGGCTACAGTCATGGACAGCGCGGCCCTCCAAACACAGGGGGAAGCGATCAGACGGTCGCCAAAATTACGTTTTTTTTCTGGTCCCCGCAATAAGTGCAACAACGGGCGATCAAAACAGTACATGACCCCTAAAATTGTATCAGATACGTCAGCTCAAGCTGCAAAAAAAAAAAAAAAAAAAAAGAAGCAGTCACACGGCCCCAGATCCCGAGAAATGAACGGATACGGGCCACAGAAAATGGCACAAAATTGCAATTCACCCTTTAAAGACTTTGACCCCTTCCCCCTTCACCATACAAGATGCAGATTCATATAGGGAAACCCATGACCAGCCCATACATCACATGTATACAGACACTACACTGAAACCCCATATTGGTTTATTGAATTAATTGAAGCAAAATAAGTAGGATATAAAAAAAAAAAAAAAGTCTAGACTCCATCTTCAAGTTCTATTCAGGGGACTTGTACAATTACAAAAAAGGTTCAGAAACAAAATTAACTGCATACCATCAGCCTTGCATGATGGATGGAGGGGTAGTTTAAAGCTACATACTAAAGTTTCTTTGCATCAAAGACAAACATAAAATAAAGTACCTGGATTGCAAGTCACCAAATCCTGTCCATCCTGTGGTTTTACGACATACGTGAGGCGTCTGTCATCTACAACATTGGAAGGCCCAGTCAGGGTATCTTGCATAGCACTGTATTCCTCTTCCTCAATGCTATCCGCTTTGTTGATCACATAGGTTTTCCTACGGAGATTCACCTGCTCAGTCTGACTTGTACTTTGAAGGGGATTCACATTCAGAGAATCAGCAATAATTCCCTTTAAAATACCAACATGAGTGGTTAGGGTAGAGCTCCTGGTTTCATGCCCCCCACTAGCTAACAATTCACTCTCAACCACTTCCACTCTTTGCTTCTTCTTACGAGGAGCCATTTCCCTCTCTATTCTTCTCAAACAAACACAGAAGGAAAATCAACAAGCCCTTGATTTATAAGGCCCACAGGACTTAACTTTAATTAAATGTGAACACTTAATTTCTCACATATTAGCGCTCGTTGACAGCTTACTTTTTCTTAATTGGCTTGGTGTTTGAGTGACATGTGCAGTCTGTATGTTGCTTCAGCAGCCTTTATTTCATTTTACTAGCTGTACTGAACTAGTAAAAATTAAATAAAAAATAATAATATAACCAAGTGTTCTACATTATTTACATACTTTTACTGCATATGTTTGTAAAAAATGCTAGAACTTCTGTTGTTTGTGTAGCAAAAAATAAGTTAAATTCTTTCACAATAACATATACGGTATATATGTATATAATAATAATAAAACTTTATTTGTATAGCGCCAACATATTCCGCAGCGCTTTACAGTACAATAGTACGTCTAAGAAAAATACACAATACAGAATGATAGGTAATACAGAACAGTAGTTACATACAATAAACATAGAATCAATGTAGGAAATACAATAAAAAGGCAAACAATAAAGGTGACCCTGCTCGAAGGAGCTTACAATCTAAGACGGGATGGGAACACAAAGTACAGGGGGTTATATCAATGAATATCTAAAGCGGCCATCACACACACAGATATCGTGAGCGATATTGTAAGCGATCACGTGCAGCGCGATCGCTTACAATATCGCTCACATCGTGGTGAGCTGTCACACAGACAGACTCACCAGCGATGTGGAGCCGCGATCTCGCTGGTTACTATGGTACACATCGGGTTACTAGGCGCCGCGCGTCGCTTAGTAACCGACGTGTACATAGTTACCATCTCCCAGCATAGGCTCTGCCGCTGGGAGATCGTTCATCATGGTGTCACACACCACGATGAAGCAGATCGTGAAATCGTTCATCGCTAGATCTGAGCTCCGGAGCTCAGATCTGCGATGTCCCCATCAAGCGATTTTACATAGTAAATCGCTTGATTACATGCAACGATGCCAAACGATATCGCTTAAGCGATCAAAAGGAGATCGCTTAAACGATACGGGCTTAAAATCGTTGCGTGTGACGGCGCTTTAGGTCTAAATGACTACTGGGAGAATGATAGGCTGCCTGAAGAGGTGTGTTTTTAGGGAGTGTCTGAAGCTATGCAAGTTGTGGATGGCCCTAATTTCTTGGGGTAGAGCATTCCAGAGGATTGGTGCAGCTCGAGGGAAGTCTTGGAGTCGGGAATGGGAGGTTTGGATTAATGCGATGTTAGTCTGAGGTAGCATTCAGAGGGAAGGGGATGGGTGGGGTGGTAGACAGAGATGAGGGTGGAGAGGTAAGGAGGTACCCACCATGAATAGCTTTGTGGGTGACAACAAGCAATTTGAATTGGATTCTACAGTGTACGGGTAGCCAATGCAGTGACTGGTACAGAGCAGAAAAATCTGAGTAACGGTTTGCAAGATAGGTGATCCTAGCTGTTGCATTGAGGATAGACTGGAGAGGGGAAAGATATATAAACACAAACTAATTTGCTAATATGATATTAATAAAGGACATGTTCTTAGTCACTAGTAGCCAAGATTGATGCTCTCATGAATGTCTGACATGTGTATTATTAGCAATGTAAACGTCAGGCCTCTTTTACATGTCCGTGTCTCCAGTACATGTGCTGTCCTTGCAGCCACATGCCGGAGGCACGGACATACGGAAACACATGATACCCTATGGCCCCTTTAACACGTTTGTTTTCTGCACAGACTGTGTCTCTGTGTGGAGCAGATGTGTGTCTGTTTTTGACCAGCAGCATGGACCCACAGATCATTCAGATCAATGTCATCCATGTGACATCTGTGTGCAAGAACATGAGCTAAGAGTTTTTATCTTAAAAACAAAGAATCTTATACTCACCTGCCTCCAGCGCTGCCTGTCACTCTCCCTTCTGGGGCCGCTCATTACTCTCATCTAATATTCACTGCACTGTGCCTAAGGCTGCCTTCACATCACAATTTTGGAGCATCCGTGTGTGTCTGTTTCAAAATGGACACACACAGATCTGATTTTGCCTCCCATGTATTCCTATGGGCAACGGATGTGCTCAGATGTGTCCCTATTGGTATCCGATTTTAGCACCATCTGTTGCTGTCCGATTTAGTCACAGAGCCAAAATCATAGCCTGCTGACTAAAATCGGACACGACGGATCTGTGATGGTCCGTAGGAAGTTACAATGGGAGCCTATAGACATTGGATCCATGTCTACATCGGATCCAATGTCGGCTCCGTTGTAATGTACTGAGCATACCCAGAAGCAGTGCGCAGTACATAACCCTGTCTCTCCCTGTTCTCCCTGCATCTCCTTCCTCCATCTCCTCTCCCCCTCTCCTCTATCCTGTCCTTTCCCCTGTGCTATCCCCTCTCCTCTCCCCTCCTCTTACCTCCGGTATGTAAAAAATAATAAATCTCCTCCCGGAGGATACTTCACCTTTCCGGTGCCTCCGGGGATGCAACCATCTCCATCTGGGTGCAGGACCTCTTGTGATGTCACCGAGCCGATCAGCTGACACGTCAGCTGATCGGCTCGGTGACGAAATAACAGGTCCTGCACCCAAATAGAGATGGTCACATCCCCGGAGGCACCGGAAAGGTGAAGTATCCTCCGGGAGGAGATTTATTATTTTTTACATACCGGAGGAAAGAGAAGGGGACAGGAGAGGGGAGAGGAGAGGGGGACATGATAGACGAGCAGGGGGAGAGGAAATGGAGGAGGGAGAGACAGGGAGAACAGGCAGGGACAGAGGGACCACAGGATCCACAAGGATCCTGCATACCGTAGATTCAGATGTGGGTGGCTATTTGCCATCCGAACGCAGGGATCCGTGTGGATCGGTGGCTGTTCTGGGGATCCAGCAAAAACAAGGATCCCCACGGACAGCCAAAAATCGTGATGTGAAGGCAGCCTAACAGCGGACCGGAAAAGAGAGGAAGAGGCAGCACCGGAGACAAGCCAGTATACAATGACGGGCTGTCCGTGTGCTATCCGGATGTCACATGGATAGCAAACGGACAGCACACCCACTATGCGTGACACATGGGCTCCCAAAAATGTCCTCCCTCACACGTGCGTGTTTTGCACGGATGTGTGAAAGTAGCCTTATTGTCATATATATACATGTGTGATTTATAGTAAAACTGCAAATTTGCACTCATTTTAGTGAATACTCCACCAAAACTGCCATGTCGTGGGTAATTAAAACACAAGTGCTACATGTGTTTCTATTATACTTTTCCTCTGACTTTTCCACTTCTCACCAAAACTCACGAAAGTTTTTGCAGAATTTCTGCACCTATTACGGTATGTAAATTAGGTCACTTGCCTTTTCATAGGCCCGGTTCACATCACGATTTCAAGGCATCCGAGTGTATCCGTTTCAAAACGGATACACTCGGATCCGAAATCGGATTCCATGTGTTCCTATGGGGCTCGGATCGGATCGAATGTGTGCTTTTTGCCATCCAATTTTGGCACCATCTGATCCTGTCTGATTTCAGCACGGACACAAAAACGCAGCCTGCTGCTGAGTGACAGGGACAGATAAAGAAGAAGAAGGGACAGGCAGGGAGAACAGGATCCACACGGATCCTGCATAGACACGGATCGGATGGCTATTTGCCATCCTAGTGCAGGGATCCGTGTGGATCTGTGCCTGTCCGTGGGATCCTCCTTCAAACTCGGATCCCACGGACAGGCACAAAATCATGATGTGAACCGGTGTAACAGGCCAGATTAACCCCCGACCAGAATATACCCGGGGTTAAAGTGGCCTAGCCCAGATTATACCCCGGGTATATTCTGGCCTAGCCCAGTTTATACCCCGGGGTATAGTTTGGGCTAGGCCAAAATATACCCCCCTGGGCCAGAATATACCCCGGGTATATTCTGGCCTAGCCCAAACTATACCCCGGGGTATAAACTGGGCTAGGCCAGAATATACCTGGGGTATAATCTGGGCTAGGCCACTTTAACCCCGGGTATATTCTGGTCGGGGGGTTAATCTGGCCTGTTACACCGCGTCATATGCATTTTGTGTACATTTTTTTAACATGCTTTTTTATCACACTTTTGATGCAGCATTTTATGTCTTTTGTTGGTATGTCATGTTTAATAAAACTTTTGTTTTTGATACTTCATGGTATTTGGCTTTGGCAAAACTTTATTGATATACTCAGGAACAGATTACATGCATTTTTTATTTCCGCTATGGGAAAAAAACACGTGCATTTTTTTTCCTGTGGATTTTAAGTATCTGATGCAAGTTTATGAGTATGTGCAAAACTCTAACTATTTGAACAAATTTTCTGCAGCAAACCTGCATCCTGTGGCAGGAAAACTCATCACAAAACACACCCATTTTTGGTGTGTTTTCAAACCTTTTTTTATGTGTTTTTTTCTACTATAGTCAATGGCTGGGAGGACTACAAAACGCCCCAACAATTAACAGCTCAGTCGTTGGTCTTGACCACAATCTGCACCTAAACTGCTTGGAAAAAATAGGCATCATGGATGCAACAGTTCATAATTCACAAAGACTTTGCTGGGGGAAGGATAGGCATCCAGGTTTGTGACAAATAGTGACACATGCAAAAATGCATAAAAAAGCATTGTGTGCACATAATCTGTGGGGGAAATCTGCACAGAAAACTCAGCATACTCCCAAGACAAATTGACATGCTGATTTATAGCACGCATTGTGAGTCAGTTTATATTGAGCTAGGTCAACTGCACACATTGAGTGTTTGCTGAATTTTTTTACCTCATTATTTGTAGCTGTCTAAACTAAAGGAAAAAACTCACACATCAGACTGTAAAAACTGTCCGATTCTCGGATCCGAGAGTCGGATGAGTGCCATCTGTTTGTTTCCTCAGCAGCTATTTACTGTATAATCATTTACAGGTGCATTTTGTACAGTCGTCTGAGCTACAGAATAGTAAAGTAGCAATTAAAACTAGCATCAGACTCGGATGGTGCAAGTGCTTTCTGAGTGCAATCCGAGTTTTTTGTCAGACCATAGACTTGCATAGGGGAGTCTCGTCCGTGACTCGCATAGAATCGCAACATGTTGCGATTGACTCACAATCCGAGAATCAGATGCGGAAAAAGCGTATGAGACTCGGAAATGCACTCTCAGACATTAGTTAACATTGGTCCGAGAGCAATGCGATTTTTCCGCACAGTAAACTCGGACGAGTTTCACTGATGTGTGTCCGAGCCCTAAAGGTACCTTTACACGCCGCAACTACGATGTAGCAACTGAGAGGCAATCGGGATTTCCGTCACGGTTGCCTTCAAATTGCTACGAAATTGCGGCGTGTAATTGTGGAACCCTGTGGTGATTTTCGAAGTTGCTCCAGGTTGCAGTTTCAGAGCATTGTTCTAAAACCAGAGGCAACCCAGAAGGTGAATTGCCCTGGTTTTGGCGTGTAAACGGGGGATAGGGATGGAATCTGCGTCGCCTAGTGATTTCCCAGAGGCGTGCCACAGCGTGCTGGATACCGCGCCCCATCAGCGATGATTGGTGGGGGCTACTGTGTTACCATTGGCTGTCCCTTCACAGGGGCCATATTTGAAGAGCTGTCCATTCACACTACACAATTGCAAGGCGTCATGTATTAGCCAGCCTTCCTGCGCAGGCTGGCCAATCATGACGCTATTGCGTTGTCTAATCAGCGTGTTTGAGGCGCGGAATACACCAGTCTGTCACGCCTCTGTTCTTGCGGCGCTGCACAGGTATGCCCACATTCCCTTAGTGATTGTGGCGTGTGAAGCGCATCGAGATTCAACCGGATGTTTCCTGCAGGTTCTGTTTCAATTTCCGGGGACCCACAATCCCTTAGGATGACGACACAATTGCGACATCTAAATGCGGCATCGGCGATCGGTATCAACTGTCAAAAATGTGCACGCACACGTTCAGTTGCTACCGATCGCCGGTGATAGTTGCGGCTTGTAAAGGTACCTTAAGGGTACCGTCACACCAGGTGACTTTGCCGGAGATGTCAGCGGCGACGGGCGGGAGTGTGCACGTTTTTGGCGCCCCACCAGCGTCGCCGTCGCATCGTCGGCGATCTGACAGGCGGCTCGCATGGGTGTCTAAACCCACGGCGATGCTTACATGGAGCTTGGCTCCATCTTGGCAGTGCATCCCCGTTAATGGGCGATGTGTACACATCGCCAAGTGGTTGCGGTTTCAGAGTGCTGCTCTGAAACGGGCCTCAATGCGTCGCCTTCGCCATTCACTTGGCGATGCATGGCGATGTCGGCAGCGATGCCATGCCCCGCGTCACCTGAAAAATTGCCGCCGACATCGCTAGATGTGACAGTACCCTTAAGGGTACCGTTACACGTCGCAACATTGCTTGCAATTTCACTGACAATTTGCTGGTTGCAGTCAAATCATGGACACATTGTTCCATTTGTACACAGCAACAAAATAGAACAATGTGTCCATGATTGCACTGCAATCAGCAAATTGCCAGTGAAATTGCAAGCAATGTTGCGACGTGTAACGGTACCCTAAGGGTACCTTCACAAGCCGCCATCTCGTCTTTTGATATGAGGCGATCTAACGTGCTCGTGCACCTTTTTCATGGTCGCCTCAGATCGCCGATGGCGGCATTACATGCCGCAATCTCACCCTGAAAGTAAGGCGATGTGTCACTCCGGAAATCGCCTCACCTACAGCAGAACCAATCTTGCCTCATTCCATCGCCGCTTCACACGTCGTAATTCCAAAGGTAATGTGGGCGTACATGTTCAGCGCTGCGAGGAGATAGGCGTGCCACAGTGGTTTACACCACGCCCCATACGCGCTCATTGGACAACGCAACAGCGTTACGATTGGTCAGCCTGGTCTGGAAGGCTGGCTAATACTTGACGCCATTGAAGATGTGTGTGTAGCTGAACGGACAGCTCTTCAAATATGGCTCCCTGTCAACTGACAGCCAATGGGAACACAGTAGCCAACACCAATCATCGCAGACGGAGCGTGGACTATAGAACGGTTGAGGCACGCCTCTGGGAAATTCTAGGCAACGCTGGTTCCATCACTATGGCTCTATCACACGCCACAACACAGAAATAACGACTTCATGGTTGCGGCTGATTTCTGAGCACTGTTCAGCCGAGAGGTGATTTATTGCCGTGAAATTCCCCAATCACACGCCGCATCTGTGAGACAATTTCACGGCGACATATCGCCTTTAGGATTACCAGGCGATATTGCGACGTATGAAGGTACCCTAAAAGGATTATTTATTTTGATGCTTGATTGAAAACAGAAGCAAACATAAACTGTGTGAAAATGTGGAAACAAAACAACCCTCAACCCATGTACTAATGTGGCACCCCTGGGTCAAAGTGCAACAGTGTCATCACTGCCCCGGGTGGTGGTGTCACGGGAGAGCAACAAAGGGTCTTCTCATCCAAAAACACTCACAACACCTTCTGCCTCCAGGCCAGAAGAAGGAGACCAAGCCCAGGTTCAGGGTGAGATTCCCTATAAATTCTGGTCTGGGGCGGAGCCAGTTAGTGCAGTTCCTGGGAGGACTGCGAAGAGGACCTGGGTGTAAAAGAGCCGTGCTAAGCTCATCCAAAGGTCGCTAACTAAGTTCCAGGCCTCAGGTTAGGGTCTGAGGAGAGAAACAAGAACATACCTGGGAGGCTGAGCAACCCAGTGTTCACCCCAGAAGAAAGGCGCAAACAACATACACCAGAGTCTGAGACTGTGCAGGGTCTCACGTCCCGGCAGTCAACACCGGAAGGTAGGGATTCCAGATTCATCAGCCACACCATACCCACAGACACAGCAATATAGAGAGTTCAGGAGCTGACACCCGGGAACAGGGTAGGAAGAAAGGACTCGAGTTGCCTGCAATACCGGTACCTCGCAGGAAGAGACAGGGCCGGCAGCTCAGCTTATGCAGCTGCAGAAGCCAATACACTGAGCATAGTAAGGGAGCCAAAGACCCAACCGGAAGGGAAAAACCACCCGAATTGCTCTCAAAGACTCTGTGGACAGCTATTATTAACATCTGCTCCAGTAAAAGGACTGAGAAAACTACAAAACACTGAGTCTGCCTGCTACTTGCGCCCATTGCACTGCATTCTTCATATTGACTGTATACATTGCCCCGGGGATCGGCTTTACAAGTGGCGTGCCATTCCATCCCAGCTGCCATCATTCCCCGAGGTTCTGCAACAGCGGTGGCCATGCCTAGCCACATACCACGGGTGGCATCACAAAACCTTGTATATAAACCTCTTCCTCAACAATGCCAAAAAAAACCCTACCCTTTTCAGCTTAACCCAGGGCCATGGGAATGGGTCACAATCCCCATAACTTTCCCTAGAAACAGCAGCAGCCCGGTCCCCAAGTACCCCATGGCCCTGGGGATGCCTCACTAACAGTATGCAATGTACACTAATTTCCAGGGAACCCCCCCACTAATGACCTAGGATCTGATAATGGTTCTCCCTCACGTCACCTCATTAAAATGTCCGAGGTCAGTCACTACTTTTCTAGTTGTCTACTATCGACTAATTGTACATTAGTTGGAGGAATTGTCAGATGACATACATATTATAACCATTCACAAACATAGGATGCCCAATGCCGACGTGTTTCACCACCAATAATCATGGAGCCTCATCAGCTGCAACACAAATTGACGAAAGGATGCATGGTTATATGAAACATTACCACAAATAGGTGTTCAATACACAGTAAACACTTGTCTTGGTTTCGATGAATATCACTGAGAAGTCAAAGTCAAATACTTGTCTCAGTGCCTCCTTTATTGTATATATCACTCAAGAGTGTGTTCATATGTTTCACAGACCATTAGTCTTGGTAAAAACAAAATATTGTCCTAGGCTACGTACACACGCGGCGTATTTTACCGCATATTTGGAAGTGGCACCTTTTGGTGCACGTTTACACGCAAAAATGCGCGACTGCATGCCGACACTTCGCTTTTCCTTTTTAAAAGGAACATTTTAACATGTAGCCTATGGGGAAAGCACGCGGAAAAAAGGGCAAAATATTGGCATGTCATAGCTTTTGCTGGAAGGCGTACCCAGCTTTCTTTTGCACTGCTTTTACACAAGCGCTCAAAAGCACCAACGTAAAAGCAGGAATACGCGACAATTATGCCTCGTGTGAACGTAGCCTTACTGTGAATTGCATACATCTAAGTATTTGTAGCCAAAACCAGGAGTGGGATAGAGGAAAAGTGAGTCGGGCCGGCAGGGAAGGGGTTACTCGGATACCGGGACTGTGGCTTCGGTGGGGGATCACGGCTGGTAGGGTCCCAGTTCCGTGCCCTGGGCACTCAATTGGCTGATGAAGATGAGGGGGAACTTGGGGTTAGGGAAACGTGACGCCAACTGTGGTACCTGGTAATGTGGTTACCAGCGCTGCAGCTGGCCGCTGGGGTGATGGTGAAGCAACTTTGGTAGTTCAGTTCCCCACAGGCGGAGCTTTACCTCAGGGCAGCGGGGAAGATGAGAGAAGTCGTAGTCCTTGGCTCTTTGGTGCTGTAGAGGGCGGCAAATAATTGATGCCAGAGACCAGATTAGCTCAAACAGTTCTTTACTTGTACCAGGTGGATAAGGTACACGGTACAGTCTGATTCACCAGGAATTGTAGCCATGAATTTAGGAGGCTTTTACAGAGTCTGTCAGAGGTGTCTCTACAATAACTTTCTTGGTCTGTGTTGTACTTTAGCTCTCTTGTCAACCACCCTAAAGAGCCCAGGTTCGCCAGTTCCCAGGTCTGTCACTAAAAGATACATCTGACCCTTCTCCGGTCCGGACGGGATCAGTGAGAAGACAATCCCTCCCGTCACGGTTTTTAGTCCTTTCCCTTGTTAGTGTCTTGGACCCACTTTGGGACAGAGGTGGGATTTAGTCTTGTGGTGCTGTGGCTCCTACTTTAGGCCCACAGCCTGCCAATCTGAGGTTTGTGATGAACCGTTAACAAACCGCCTTGGTTCCGGTTTACCGGTGTCGGCCTGGGCACTCCAGATGGCTTCAACCAGACCTGTAGTGTCCGCCTTCTTTGTCTGGGTCACCTCTCTCCTTAGCAGTGCCCTCCTGTCACGGCTAGGGTCCCCTGCGTCCATCCTTTCTCCTCTTCTGTCACCATCTGACTGACTGTCTGTAACTGTCACTTCTTGTCTCCTGCTCATCTAAGCTCCTCCCCTGGGACCTACTGAATTACAGTCCTTGTACTTAGGTGTCTTATGAGCGTGCTTGTGTGCAGACTCTGGGTTTCCTCCTCATACACGACTACAGAGACACCACACCTATGTTTGGGTTGCAGCCGCCTTCCGAAGATCGCAGCTGCAGCTGCTGATTTTTTAAGATCGCGGCTAGCGGGGAGCTAGCTGCGGTCTTGAAAGCTCAGCAAGTGACAGCTAGGTGGTGCTGACGTTTAGCAGACCTCACTGCTAAACTTCAGCCGCCGACATCCGGTTCCCGGATCCGATGGTTTGGCGGACCAGGGCGATCCAGCAACTATAAACCCCCTTGTCAGGGAACGCCGGATCGCCCAGGATCTGGGAGAATCCAGGAGGATCCATTTGGGCAGATTTTCACCCCAGACACAAAAATGTTGCGTGAGCTATGCTGAATTTCAGCACCAGGGAGCTGTCCCTTGTGAAGCGGTTCAGCACCATTTCGTAGGGGACAACTGTGCTCTGCTACAAACAGGACCGAATGGCATAGTAGTCCTCCGGTTCTGTTTGCAAATCTGGAACAGGGCTGTTTGATTCAATTCAAACAGCCCTGAATGGGATTGTGCCGTGGTGGGAACCTGGCATTACTGCAAACGCAGCAAGCACATCCTGTGCAAAATAGTCTCAGGCCGGATTCACACTACAATTTTGGGCTGTCGGGTTCTGTCCTGTGTTTTGCAGGATACACTGGACAGAACCTGACAGAATTGGACATGCACAAGCTGTGGGCAAATATGCACTCCGATCCTGTTGTTAGCAGAATTTGTTTGTGCTCATCTCTGCTGCTCTCCGCGGTGCTGAAATTTCAGCCTAAGTGTGCAGTGCTGCTGTCCGTGGTGCTGAACGTTTAGCCCGTGTGAGCAGTGGAGCTCTCCATAGGGCTGAAGTTCAGCGGTGGCTCTGTAATGCTGCTGCTGTCTGTGGTGCTGAATGAGCGTGGTAACAATTTCAGAGCCGACACAGTTCTGTCACAGGCATTCGGGAAACAATTCATTTTTTGCCCATGTTATGGGGATCCGGGAGGATCCGGTTTTGTTTGTTTTTTACACTGGACACAAAAAATTATGCAGACTCCAATTTTGTGTGTGTGGTGCAAAAAAAAACAACAAACGGATCAGGGAGAAAAAACAAATGGGCCAATCTGGCACCATAGGGACACATAGGGGCAAAACGGATCAGGTTCTGTCCAGTTCAAACCGGACAGAACAAGAAACCAGAAAAACCGTGGTGTGAAGCCAGCCTAAGTCACTGAGTTTTTGATGCAGCAAAAACATGCAGCATCAAAAATTCACCAAATTCTTATTGTAGAAACAAGCCTTATGCACGTGTTTTTTTACTTTCAACTGCTAAAAATGCTCCATATTTGATCAAATAAGTTGAAGCACATAAAATGCTTAATACACAAAAACTTATTTTTTGAAGCATTTCAACTTTTCAGATGAAAACTAACCTCACCCCAACAAAATAAACCTCAGTATGAAAATATATCAAGGGCAAATGCACATGGTCTCTTTTAGATCAAGGGTTGGGGAACTCGAGGACTCAAGAGTAGCCGGCAGGTCATGCATTCAGGATTTCCTTTGTATTGCACAGGTGAAAATATACTTACCTGCACTGGTGATGATTCCAACCTCGGTGCAATATTAGGCCGGCTTCACACCACGGTTTTAAGAATTTCGGGGCTTTCTGGTGTGAACCGGACAGCCCCAGATCTGATTTTGGCCCCATAGTATTCCTATGGGGCCGGATAGGGGGTGTATGGATGTCAATTGCCATCCGGTTCCTTGCTGTCATGGAGGATCCAGTGTAATTCATTTTTTTTCCAGGACACAAAATTGCAGCTTGCAGCGTTTTTGTGTCCGGGGCAAAAATCTGCCAAAATCGGATCCACCCAGATTCTCCCGAATATGATGTGATCTGGCCCCCCTAACATGCGAGGCTATGGGTGCCGGATCGCACCGAATCCGACCGAAAATCGGATCCGGCTTCCGGCCAGGTGCTGAAGTTTAGCCCAGGTGCTGAAGTTTAGCAGCGGCCAGCACTGAACTTCAGCACTTGGAGAGCTCTCGGCAGAAATTTCAGTACCGCGGCTAGCTCCCCGCAAAGTGCGATCCTTAAATTTCAGAACTGGACAGCGACATCAGCCGCACAGTCCTGATTCCGACCAAAAACATGATCGGAGGGTATATTTGCCCTCTGGTTCTGTTTGTCCGGAGCTGTCAGGTGCTTCCTGCAAAACACCAGGCACAGTCTGACACCACAAAACTGTGGTGTGAAGCTGGCCTTATGTAACTCCTGAAAACATGATCTGTTGGTAGCCCTTAAGGCCTGGAGTTCCCCATCCCTGTTTTAGGTGCTGGCCTACCTGCTAAGTTTTGAGAGAGGGAGATACAGTTGTGGCCAAAAGTATTGACACCCTGCAATTCTGTCAGATAATACTCAGTTTCTTCCTGAAAATGATTGCAATCACAAATTCTTTGGTATTATTATCTTCATTTAGTTTGTCTTCAATGAAAAAACACAAAAGAGAATGAAGCAAAAAGCAAAACATTATCATATCACACAAAACTCAAAAAATGGGCCAAACAAAAGTATTGGCACCCTCAGCCTAATACTTGGTTGCACAACCTTTAGCCAAAATAACTGCGATCAACCACTTCCGGAAACCATCAATGAGTTTCTTACAATGCTCTGCTGGAATTTTAAACCATTCTTCTTTGGCAAACTGCTCCAGGTCCCTGATATTTGAAGGGTGCCTTCTCCAAACTGCCATTTTTAGATCTCTCCACAGGTGTTCTATGGGATTCAGGTCTGGACTCATTGCTGACCACCTTAGAAGTCTCCAGTGCTTTCTCTCAAACCATTTTCTAGTGTTTTTTGAAGTGTGTTTTGGGTCATTGTCCTGCTGGAAGACCCATGACCTCTGAGGGAGACCCAGCTTTCTCACACTGGGCCCTACATTATGCTGCAAAATTTGTTGGTAGTCTTCAGACTTCATAATGCCATGCACACGGTCAAGCATTCCAGTGCCAGAGGCAGCAAAGCAACCCCAAAACATCAGGGAACCTCCGCCATGTTTGACTGTAGGGACCGTGTTCTTTTCTTTGAATGTTTTTTTTTCTCCTGTAAACTCTATGTTGATGCCTTTGCCCAAAAAGCTCTACTTTTGTCTCATCTGACCAGAGAACATTTCTTCCAATACTTGTAGGCTTTCTCAGGTAAGTTTTGGCAAACTCCAGCCTGGCTTTTTTATGTCTCGGGGTAAGAAGTGGGGTCTTCCTGGGTCTCCTACCATACAGTCCCTTTTCATTCAGATGCCGATGGATAGTACGGGTTGACATGTTGTACACTCGGACTGCAGGGCAGCTTGAACTTGTTTAGATGTTAGTCAAGGTTCTTTATCCACCATCCGCACAATCTTGCGTTGAAATCTCTCATTAATTTTTCTTTTCCGTCCACATCTAGGGAGGTTAGCCACAGTGCCATGGGCTTTTAAACGTCTTGATGACACTGCGTATGGTAGACACAGGAACATTCGGTCTTTGGAGATGGACTTGTAGCCTTGAGATTGCTCATGCTTCCTCACAATTTGGGTTCTCAAGTCCTCAGACAGTTCTTTGGTCTTCTTTTTTTCTCCATGCTCAATGTGGTACACACAAGGACACATGACAGAGGTTGAGTCAACTTTAATCCATGTCAACTGGCTGCAAGTGTGATTTAGTTATTGCCAACACCTGTTAGGTGCCACAGGTAAGTTACAGGTGCTGTTAATTACTCAAATTAGAGAAGCATCACATGATTTTTCTAACAGTGCCAATACTTTTGTCCACTCCCTTTTTTATGTTTGGTGTGGAATTATATCCAATTTGGCTTTAGGACAATTCTTTTTGTGTTTTTTCATTGAAGACAAATTAAATGAAGATAATAATACCAAAGAATTTGTGATTGCAATCACTTTCAGGAAGAAACTGAGTATTATCTGACAGAATTGCAGGGGTGTCAATACTTTTGGCCACAACTGTACATGTGAGTCTCTCGGACGAGACTCGGATCAGTGACCCTGAACGGCCTCTCTCTCTCTGGATGGGAGTGTCAGCAGCTTGTGTTTTTGTGCAGCATCACAATCCCATCCAGTACAGGGAGAGGCCATTCAGGGTCACGGATCCGAGTCTCTTCCGAGAGACTTGCATGTAAGTAGATAGTGTTTTCACCCTTAGGGAAAAATGCAGTCTAATTGTCGTTACTGAGAGTAGTACGAGATGAGTGTCGTCCATTTTTTGGTCCGTTTTGCATCCAACTGCGATGTGACGGTCCGACATTTTTCTCAGATCACATCCGAGTGGTGTCCATGTGCAGTTGTTTTTTTTTTTCTCAGCAGCTTTTTACTGTATAATCATTTACAGGAACAGTTTTTACAGTTGTCTGAGATAGATAATAATAATGTATCAGTGCAAAAACGTGTCCGACTCCGATGGTCCTTGTGCCGTTCGACTGGGGTCCGTAATTTTGTCGGACCCATAGACTTGCATTGGCGTGTCTCGCGCGTGAATCGCATACTGTCGCAGCATGTTGTGACTGTGTTCTTGTCCATCTCTCGGACGGTAAAGAAATGCCCGACATTCGCAAATGTGCTCTCGGACATTAACTAACATTGGTCCAAATGCAGAAAAACATGCATTGCAGTCGTCCGAGTTTCACGCCAGTGTGTCCGAACCCTTAGGTAAGAAGTTGGAAGTATGTGTGTCTGGGTTTTTTTTTATTTTAGGGATGGGCCAAAAATTCTGATTTTCTGAAGTCGAGCACATGTTTTCACACTTTACATAACAAAATGTTTTATTCTGATTATTCAGTTTTATCCCTTCATTTAAAGAATTTTCATTGCAGATATGATGTTTTTTAGTAGAGAAAAAGCTTTGTTTCTGTGACTAAAAATGCAACTGTATTTTTATTTTAGTTGCATTTACTCTACAACAATATGCAACAACAACAAAAAAATACACAGTTCAATTGTGTCTTTAAATAGAAAGTAAGCATGGATTTTCCAAAAACACAACCACTTTGCTTGTTCTGTTGAATTTGGAAGATTTAACTGCACAAAAAAATGCAACACATGCTAAGTCGGAACATGGCCTTCTAATGAGCTGTGTGCTCACGTTCCAGAGGAGCTGCATGTTGAAAGCAGCTCCTCCGCACCTGAGTGAAGCCACGGTGGCCGCTGGGAGACTGCAGCCGCCCAGTACTCATGTGGGGGGGTGCGGGGCGGCTTCTCCCTGCATGTCACCCGATGGGAGCCGCATCTGACTCTGCAGCATGAAATGAACATGCTGCGGAGGAGTGGAATGGCGGCTGTCAGATCGCTGTGGTCGGGTGAAGCATAGTGAGGATGGGATTTCTTGAATCCCATCCACTATGCTTATACTGTACTACGCAGCGTTTTGGACACAGCAGCAAGATGCTGGTCCAAAACAGTGCGTATAGTGTTCATGACACACACCTTAGGCTATGTGCCAATGGGAGATGTGTGCTGCGGATTTTTGACGTCCAAAATCCACACAAAATGTTTCAAAAACCTCACAGATAAGTTTATGGTCTCTTGGTGCATTTTCTTGCCCGATTTTATAATTTTTTTTCGTATGTATTTTGCTATGTTTTTTTTTTATCAACTTTTCACGGTTAAGACTGGGTAAAAAGGGTTTCTTGATGTCATAATATGACTTGGGGCTAGGCTGTTTTTTTTTCTATGTTTTTAGATAAAACTGGGCAGCCGGGGGTGGGTGGCAGCTCGTAGATGCCTACTGTACTTGGGCTACTGACCAAAAATACAACAGAGCACCATGTCATCGGCATAAAAAGTGCACAAAATCCACACTAAATACGCAGCAAATGCAGTGTGGACAGTGCTGCATGTTTGCTGCATATTTTAGAACTAACATTGAGCTATGATCCTGCATTCCATCCCTCATGGGATCTCATTGCTGGTAGGAGTTGCTTTCTACAGCTATTTTCTGCTCTAAATGTTACCCTAGCTTAGTCAGTTATGTCCTAGGTTAGACTCCTCCTAGTTAGACTAGATTAGAATCCTAGGTTAGCTTATAAGATGTTCCATGCATATTGTATAGCTCATCTGTGATATGTATTTCTGCTGTATCATTCATGCACTGATTGTATGAATCTCTTTTTTTTCCCTAATTTCACCAAATCATACTACAATGTTCAATGAAATATACGGTATGTCAAAAAACAACTGTAGTTATCTCCGGTAGGTGCACTTATAGGTGAAAGCAGTAAATTTGCACCACACAATTTGATAATTTCCAAATTTAATTTCTTTATTGGTTACAAAATTCAGTAAGCAAAATATATAAAACCATTTACATTCAGGTACAAATATTAATGAGCTACCAATTATTTTTCATAAGGGTACGCTCACATTTCATATGGGCAATTTTAAACTTACAGGAACTGTTATTACAGACACATAATATGGCACATTTTTCACATATCTGCTATTATTTTAATCCTATAACCTATAGTTATTGTTATAAAGATTCCTTCCACTATCATTGTTATTATAAATGTATAGGGGCTATAGATTTTTTCATCCTATTTGGCACATTCAGGATTTTTTCTCTTGGTATTGGATCTACATTTCTGATTGCTTTATCAAAGACCCATTTCTCATATCCTCTGTCTGTTAACCAAGTGCATATCTCACTTTTCTCCCACACATAAAAATCCTACTTAGAACAGTTTATTTTGCCTCTGTACATCTCCCCTCTAGGGATGGTTACCTTAACATGACGGGGGTGGCAAGAATCTGCTCTTAAAATTGTATTTCCAGAAATTATTTTTTTACCAGAAGTACAGGTTTTGTCTTACCACCGCTTGCATCTGTTGATTTCCAGGTCCAAGAAACTTATATTTCTCCTGATGAAATTACTGTATTTTTCACTTTATAAGATGCACCAAATTATAAAACGCTCCCCCAAATTTGGTGAAGTAAAACAGAAAAAAAATACATTTTAACGTTATATGAGGTCTGTATTATAATGCCAGTGTCCCTCTTACAATCAGTATATATGTCCCCCCATCATGCTATATATGTCCTCCATCCTGGTATCCTGATTTAAATGCTTTCCATCCTGGTATATATATTACACTCATCCTGGCATATATGTCCCTATCCTGTATATATGCCCCCACATTCTGCATATATGCCCCCATTCTGGTATATACAGTCATATCAAAAAGTTTGGGCGCCCCTCTTAATCTTACTCATTTTTTTGTGGTTTAAAATTAGGTTTTTGCAACAACTATTTCAGTGTGATATATGTAATAACTGATGGACACAGTAAGGGTGGAGGCACACTGGCGTTGAACTCGCGCGAGTTTAATGCGAGAAAAACTCGCATTAAACTCGGACCTGTATCTTTCAATGATACAGGTCACATTAATGCTAGTTTCTGGCATTAAAATCGCTTTGCGAGAGCAATCCGAGTGCAATCGCAGCATGCTGCGTTTGCACGCGATTCCCTCGCGCGAGTGGCCATTAAAAGTATATGGGTGCGAGTCTAGCTCGCACCCATACAGCACACCGTGCGATAATCGCAGCCGTGTGCTGTCAAAAGCACTGGCCCCCCGCAGTCCCCATACAGTTACAATAATGTTTCATTGCTGTGACAGCAGCAGTGAAGCAGTATTGTATGTATAATTTATTATTCTTTGCAAAGTTACACTTATCAGCTTCATTTGACATGTTTTTACCATGTCGGCTGTTCAGGACTTCATTCAGCACTGTGCTACCGAGGGGGTTTTAACCCGGTGATTAAGGGGTTAATCAGACGCTGGTGTCATGACACCATCTGTCCAGGGGTTGTCCTCCCCCCCTGGATACATGGTGACATGACATCATGTGTCTGAATGGGTTAATTATTCTATAAACCAAGTTTAAGTTTATGTCGGGTGTATAGATGAGACAGAAAGAGCCGTGATTTGTAAGGAGCTGTCTATGGTGCTGAAGCCCTGGCTTCCATTCATAAATCACTGGCTCTTTCTGTCACATCTCTAAACCCGACATAAACTTAAACTTGTAGCCCACCTAGTATTTTGTGCATGATAGGGACTGTGTTCCATTTAAGACATGTTATGTATAGTAAATCATTTTAATATTTTAATATTTTTTAATTTTAATTAATAAAGTGATTTTTTGCCATAAATATTGGATGTGCTGATTCACTAAAAAATATCAACACAGTTTAATCTGTGGCGATATTTTGTAAGATTAAGAGGGGTGCCCAAACTTTTTCATATGACTGTATGTCCCCCTTCCTGTATATCTGGTCCCCATCCTGTATATATCACCCATCCTGTTTATTTGGCCCCCTCGCCCTGTATATATGGTCCTTCATCCTTTGTACATGCCCTCATCTCCTTCCCCCGGACCCACCATGGCTTACTTGCGGTCACTTCTGACACCCTCGCTCCATGACTACAGCCACCCCCACCCACTGATAATATATATTTTTTTTATTTATTTATTTTTTAGCTTCTTGTTTTAAGACACACACCCATTCTCCCCCCAATTTGGGGGAAACAAAAGTGCATCTTAAAATCCGAACAATATCGTGTACGTAAAAAGATTGCACTGGTTATTGTTCATGTAAGCAATCCTATGTGAGATTTCCAAAACATCTGCTGACCATAAATAACTACATCATCCATATATCTAGCATATGTGAATATACTTGATTTGAAAGGGTTTTTCTTTGTAAAGATATTTTGTTCCTCCCACCAGCTTATGTATAACTTTGCAAACGAAAGGGAGAATTTTGCCCCCATTAACGCTCCCCTTTGCTGCAAAAAATATTTCTGATCATACATGAAAAAATTGTGTTTCAATAGGAAATCTATTGATAAACACAAAAAAGTGATCAAATCTGGACCGTAGTCTGTATATTTGGTAGCACGTGTGATATTGCTGTTACCCCCAGCTCATAAGCAATGTAAGAATAAGGGCCGCTTTACACACACCAACTTCTGTGTCCAACATCTGAACAGATCTCTGGTTGCAGTGAAATCATGGACACATTGTTCCATTTTGTGGCTGGTACAAATGTAACAATGTCACCATGATTTCACTGCAACCAGTAAGTTATTGTTCATCGTGATACAGTTCCTATGTGATATATTTATACAATCTGTGATATATACTTGATATTATCCTTGTGTCTCATGAGCTCTTATCACCATGTTTTTTGATATTATTGTGATGCTCCAGGATATTGTAACTAAATACTTGATTGTCATTATCCTCTCAGGTGTACTCTAAAAATTGTCTATTATGGTGTACCATTACCCTCCTGTGACCCCAAATACTTGTATATCTTCCTGGTGTTTGATGTAACATGTACAGCTATAATGGTGGTCCGGACAAATTGGTTTTTAATTGTTTTTAAATCATGGGGCTCTGTGTAGCCTTCACTTTCATAAGAATAAAATCCACTGTTTAATTGCATGATATTCCTGGTTGTGCGCTTCTTATACGGAAGCTCTTCTCCTTTTTTCAGAGAACTGCTGTGCACACACATTGGTTTTGGAAGTCTGCTGAAAGTGTCAAATAGCCCAGTTTTTGCTGCGGTTGGGAAAGAATGAGCATGTCCATTCTTTTCTGCATTTTTACTGCAGT
Source organism: Allobates femoralis (assembly GCA_033576535.1). Taxonomy (NCBI): domain Eukaryota; kingdom Metazoa; phylum Chordata; class Amphibia; order Anura; family Aromobatidae; genus Allobates; species Allobates femoralis. The sequence goes on from JARQOC010000002.1 coordinate 351,268,437, forward strand.
CTTTGGCAAAAACACTGAAAAAAACACAGCATCCCAACCGCAGGAAAAACGCACAACCAACGCAGGTCAAGAACACAGTAAATCTCCTGCCAAGTAGTCAAGAGATCCTTGAAACCACTACAGGTTTTGCTGCGTTCTTGCCGCAGTAAAATCATCCTATGGGCACATACCTTTAGTCAGCAATTTTAATTGATCTTGGTTCAAGATGTAGGAAGTTAGATGCAACACATTATTGGAAAACTTTAATAGCATTTTCATTTCCCCTTGTGCCTGTGAGGATATCGGTTTCTTCCTGTGTTTCCTCCTTGTCTGATCAGTTTTTCGGCGGCGGTCTAATATCCTGTGGGGAATTCCAAGAGGTGTTGATAGAGGATCCCTCATCTGGGTCATTGATCAGTGCTCCCGATGACTCTGGATCACTAATGGCCCCTTTACACGCAGCTACAGGTAACAGGTTTTCCACAGGTAACTTACTGGCTGCAGTGAAATCATGGAGACATGGTTCCATTTGTACACAGCAACAAGATAGAGCCATGTCTCCATGATTTCATTCCAACCAGTAAGTTACCTGTGGAAAACCTGTTACCTGTAGCTGCGTGTAAAGGGGCCATAAAACCCACTTTAGGCTTGCTGCCTTTATGGGGAGATTGATTCTTGTTTTTTTTATTAGCATCGGTTTGGGAGTAACAGGATGATTATGCTTTTTGAACCAGTTATAGTATTTCCTGACTCATAGTCAAGATCTCTGTGCAGTTTATTTTTTTTCAGTCTGTTTGATTGTTGTCTCAAGTTTTTTTATTTTTTATTTGAGCTTTTTTAACTCGAATTGTTGATCCGAGACAGAATCAATTAAAGGCCCGTTACACGCTTCAATGTCTCAGCGATCCGACCAACCTAGATCGCTGGAGCGACGTTCAGTGATCGCTGGAGAGATGTTACACGTACAGATATCGTGAACGACACAGCAATGATTCTGCAACAAGCGAACGATATTAGCAGTCGTTTGGATGCCTATGTTCCTCAGGTCTGAATAGGCAAAGTCGTAAACGACATCGTTATCAAGGTGTCACACACTCCGGTGCTTCAGGTTGAACTGGTGACCAACGACTGATTTATGGTCTAATTCATGAACCTCCAATCAACGATCAGCCGACTTATCGTTGGTCGTATCTACGTGTCACACGCAACGACGTCATTACGACATTGCTGCTCCGCCCCAAAAGCCGTGACATACCAACGGTATCGTAGCGTGTAATGGACCCTTAATACTTTTTGGACTGCACAGATTTCTTTTTTTAATTCACCCATGATTTTTTCTTCCCTGTTAATAATCAGCTTCATAAGCTCCATAGAGAATTTAGATATAGGTTAGGTTCCATTGTTTTATGAACCCCTTGTCGCTGTTTATTGCAGGTATTTTTTTTGTATTTCAGGACTCGGGAAATGATTTCTTTTTCCAAATACAATTTTAATGTGGAAACATTACACCAGAGTTTCATTTCGCGTACCATAGGTTTTTCCAAGGAAAACATGTTAAGCTTTGAATTATTTTGCTTGGTAACATCCACTAGTTTTTGCTCAAAAATTTATTTCAAGTCCTCCATACAGCCACATAGGTTCTCATCTATATTAAAGGAGAAACCTCTCGGCCTTGTATTGCTGCTCTCATGACCCGCCTTTGTATTAGAAAGAGGAATTCAAAAAGGGAGAAAGGGAATCAGAAGGATTATCTGAAGTATATACAATGTCAATCAAGGGGGATCCCCATTCATCTGTTCCTTTGTGCATGGCAAATAAATCCAGAGTTAAATCCACAACTTAGATAGAGGTTATGGCACCAAACTGGTTAATTCCAAAGACTTTATACCAAATTTCGTAAACTCAAATATTCCAGACATGGGGTGGGGTAACCGGGCACCGGTTTACGCTTTTCGAGGTGTAGGCTATTACATGGGTGCAACAGCCATTCACCCGCAGTCACCATTTATGGACTCAAAAGGTCCGCTCAAGAAGGAGAAACAGAATATGGATCAGATGTCAAACAATTCATAGAAAAAAGACTTGTGTTGATGACTGTCTGAAAGCCATGCCTTCAAATGATATTGCCATCAGTGTTCTCAGGAGAGCCTAGGAGATACTTGCCTGCTGGAACCCCAGGCTTCACAAAATAGCCTCAAACAGCCAAGAACTCATGGAAGTATTCCCTTCTCAGGACTTATATAACAGACTCAGAGACCTGGACTTGGGGTCAGACCCTGTGCCAATACAATGCAGCCTCAGGCTTCTCTGGAATCTACAATCAGACACTTTCACCTTCCAAGTCAGCCAGGAAAAAAAGCCTTTCACAGGGTAGAGGTGTTTTGTCTACCATCAACAGTCTGTATGATCCCTTGTGTTTTGCAGCTCCTGTTATAATACAAGGCAATGCCCTACTAGGAGACCTAACTACGGAAACATCTGCTTACATCTCTGCTACCTGATAAGAGGATCCACTGGGAAAGATGGAAGACCTCTTAGCAGTCCTGAAAGACCCAGGAAGCAGGGCTGTCCAGTACCCCTCCAGGAGTACTCTGTAAGCACAAATGAGGACAGGTACAAAGTCTTGCAAAAAATTTCTGGGACAGGTGGCGCAAAAAGTACTCATCTACCCAGTGCCGGGACAAGGCATTTTGGTGCCCTAGGCAGGTAAGGCAAACGGCGCCCCCTCCCCCCGAAATATGTCTGGGAATAAAAATGTCAACACACTTTGAAAGTAAATTTAATTTAACGGGGACCTATAAAAGGTTCGTCCAACCACACTGCAGAGACATACTGATAGGATGTTTACATTGTGAGCCCCAATGGGGACAGTGTTCATGATGTATGTAAAGTGCTGTGGAGTTCATAGTGTAATATAAATGCAAAAAGTATTATTCTTAATATTATGTCACAATACCAGGATCTGAGGATCTTCTATTTCGAGGTCAGGGACTCTCTGATGCCATGTTGCTGTTTGTCTCGCAGTTGTCCTCTTTTGACACTGCTGTGCGGTGGACAAGAGAGCATTAACTGGTTAATAACAAGAAGTATGGAGTGTGTACTGAGCCATAAACCCTCCCCTTACCATGAAGTATGGAGTGTGTACTGACTGAGCCATAAACTTCCTCATACCATGTCCAGCAGACATTGTAGGATTACTACCCGTATATACTCGTGTATAAGCCGAGCCGTGTATAAGCCGACCCCCTACTTTTGCCCCAAAACCTGGGAAAACCTATTGACTCGTGTATAAGCCGAGGGTGGACCCCAGCACAGGTATACAGCCCCCAGCAGTGTGGTATACAGGCCCCCCAGTGGTATATACAGACCCCAGTGGTAATACAGCAGCCCCAGTGGTAATACAGCAGCCCCAGGGGTAATACAGCAGCCGCAGGGGTAATACAGCAGCCCCAGGGGTTATACAGCAGCCCCAGGGGTTATACAGCAGCCCCAGCAGTATATACAGGCCCCAGCAGTATATACAGCAGCCCCAGTGGTATATACAGGCCCCAGCAGTATATACAAGCCCCAGCAGTATATACAGCAGCCCCAGTGGTATATACAGGCCCCAGCGGTATATACAAGCCCCAGCGGTATATACAAGCCCCAGCGGTATATACAGCAGCCCCAGTGGTATATACAGGCCCCAGTGGTGGTATACACAGGCCCCAGTGGTGGTGTATACAAGGCCCAGTGGTGGTGTATACAGGCCAGTGGTGCTGTATACAGGGCCAGTGGTGTGTATACAGGGCCCAGTGGTGGTGTATACAGGGCCCAGTGGTGCTGTTCAGGGCCCAGTGGTGGTGTATACAGGGCCCAGTATGCGGACCGGGGGGGGCGCTTTGCACACTAACTCACCGGTCACCAAGGCCGCCGTCACCGTGCGTCTGCTGCTGTAATGAAGAGGAGAGGAGGGGCGGGCAGAGCTGCGGGACAGGAAGTCGGAGTCCCGCCAGTGGCATAACTACAGTCCGAAGGGCCCCTGTGCGAAATTTGGACCTGGGCCCCCCCCTTCCCCCACGCGCCCACATTGGTCAGATGTACGGGTCCCACATAATGTTCTAAATCCTATAAAGACTCACAAATTGACCCCTCTCCCATTCATTATGTATTAATGTCCCTCATTCAGGTATATATGATCCTCCATTATAGTATAATGCCGCCTCACAGCAGCTCCATATAATACAATGCCGCCTCACAGCCACTCCAGATAATATAATGCCGCCTCACAGTCGCTCCAGATAATATAATGCCGCCTCACAGCTGCTCCAGATAATATAATGCCGCCTCACAGCCGCTCCAGATAATATAATGCCGCCTCACAGCAGCTCCAGATAATATAATGCCACCTCACAGCCGCTCCAGATAATATAATGCCGCCTCACAGCCGCTACAAATAATATAATGCCGCGTCACAGCCGCTCCAGATAATATAACGCCGCCTCACAGCTGCTACAGATAATGTAATGTCACCTCACAGCCGCTCCAGATAATACAATGCCGCCTCACAGCCGCTACAGATAATGTAATGTCACCTCACAGCCGCTCCAGATAATACAATGCCGCCTCACAGCCACTCCAGATAATATAATGCCGCCTCACAGCCGCTCCAGATAATACAATGCCGCCTCACATCCGCTCCAGATAATATAATGCCGCCTCACAGCCGCTCCAGATAATATAATGCCGCCTCACAGCCGCTCCAGATAATACAATGCCGCCTCACAGCCGCTCCAGATAATATAATGCCGCCTCACAGCCGCTACAAATAATATAATGCCGCCTCACAGCCGCTACAAATAATATAATGCCGCCTCACAGCCGCTCCAGATAATATAATGCCGCCTCACAGCCACTCCAGATAGTATAATGCCACCTCACAGCCGCTACAGATAATATAATGCCGCTCACAGCCACTCCAGATAATATAATGCCACCTCACAGCCGCTCCAGATAATATAATGCCGCCTCACAGCTGCTCCAGATAATATAATGTCACCTCACAGCCGCTACAAATAACATAATGCCGCCTCATAGCCGCTCCAGATAATATTATTCTGCACACACAGCCTGCTCACCACATACACAGTCACATACATTGCACACACAGTCACATACATTGCACACACAGTCACATACATTGCACACACAGTCACATACATTGCACACACAGTCACATACATTGCACACACAGTCACATGCATTGCACACACAGTCACATGCATTGCACTCACAGTCACATGCATTGCACAGTCACATGCATTGCACTCACAGTCACATGCATTGCACAGTCACATGCATTGCACACACAGTCACATACATTGCACTCATAGTCACATACATTGCACTCACAGTCACATACATTGCACTCACAGTCACATGCATTGCACTCACAGTCACATGCATTGCACTCACAGTCACATGCATTGCACACACAGTCACATGCATTGCACACACAGTCACATGCATTGCACACACAGTCACATGCATTGCACATACAGTCACATGCATTGCACACACAGTCACATACAATGCACTCACAGTCACATGCATTGCACATACAGTCACATGCATTGCATTCACAGTCACATACATTGCACATACAGTCACATACATTGCACATACAGTGCATTTACAGTCACATGCATTGCACAATACAGTCACATGCATTGCACATACAGTCACATACATTGCTCACACAGTCACATACACTGCACACACAGTCAACACACACCCTGTACCTTCTCTCCTGTGTGCTCCATGCTCCCTGAAGATCTTCATGCCAGGCCCAGGAAGCAGCCAGTGACTAAAGCGGTGCTGTGTGAGGAGGAGGAGAGCAGGCCAGGCCGGAAGACTCTAAGCAGCTCCTCTTCGGCAGAGAGGTAGGTGTGCTGCTGCATGCCTCCTACAGTCCCCAGCCTGCTCCCGCGGTCTGCATGTAGAGAAAG